>OU612070.1:2011272-3263157 GCA_914767715.1 Membranipora membranacea | reverse complement strand
TTTCGGGTTGCTCAAAAGTGGCATGCTCTTTTGTTAGATCAAGTTTGCAAGAGTTCGCCTATATTCCGACTGACACCGACGATCCCTGTCTGATAACCACATGGATTATCAGTAGGGTGGGGGCAATTCCGAATGCAGGCAAACTTGATCAAACTTGATCTAGGTATTATTCCACTCACAAGTATCAACACCTTTGCTCGAAACTTCCCTGGATTACCAGATGTGTTAATGCAAAGTAAAATATCATTTGAGTCATTTGAAATCCGACGCAAGAAAGTTTTCTGTCTTTTTCTTGTTATACCAATGCGGTGCTGATCCATTCACACCCATGACGGATGTACATCTTGTTAGCCAGTGTCATGTCAAAACAAAATATGTGGGATGGGAACGAAGTAAATGAAGTTTGCACAAGAGTAAATGATGGGTAACTTTTTTCAAAAGCTTTGCCTAAACTCAAACATTGTTCAAGTCTAAGGTTGTGGCAGCATCGTGTAAAAACATAATGTTGTAAAATGGTGCATTTGAGATTCCTCCTGAGTCAATGCTGTAAGATGACAACGATGTTAAAAGATTGTTTTTGTTTAAGAGTCTACAGAGAACATCTGTATAGCATTTTTTTTACCTATTGTCAATTAGAATTAACTTGACTCCAATTCTAGCAAATTCATATATTTTTACTATTTTATTCTCGTGACATCTTTTTTTTTCACAGAGAAAGAACTGTCACAGCTTAGCATTTTCGTGCAAAAATCTGCAGTCTGTAATGTCCTTGTTCAAGGTAATATCCCAGTCATCATTACTGACACCTCGGTTTGAGACTTACCAGGATTACTGCAGGTGTTAATATTAAAATGTCATCTGTGTAAAACCTGCAACCTGAGGCACCACTTTTTTTATAACATGTCCTTGATCTTCAACAAGAATGATAAAGGCCCTAGTGCTGAGTCCTGGGGTATTCTAGTTTCTCCTGAAGATTTTTATCCACCCACACCTATGATGGACATGTGGTTTGATGGCCAGTACGGCATCCAATCATCCAATTGGAAAAAAAGTTTACGAGGTTTGCGTGAGAGTATATTGTGTGGAACTTTACAAAATAAGTTCTGATTTTGTTGCGACATGGCAAAGAATCTGAGTATCAGGCCTACAACAAGATTTATTTGATTTAACAAGTGGAATTCTTCAGAGTGAGTTTGCCAAAACCATACTTCAATCAGAAACCAAGATATTAGTAAAATAATATGTACTTGACATTCTTCATACTGATTTTCAAGGTGATTGGATGATACCTCCAGTTGACTAATATAAATTTAAATTTGACTCAAACATCAATTTTCGACATCATATAACATATTGCCGAATTCTAAGTTTTTCTATTACAATTTGTATTCCACTACACTACAGAGCAGGCTGTTTGTAGTAAGAACTAGGGCTGCTGTGCCAGCTTTCAAAGTGCGCCAAGACATTGTGCCAATAACATAATGTGTTGACTATGATTGGTATTTCATTTTTTATGGTTTTGACAGCGTCACCTCACAATTCTTCTTAAAGGACGGAGATGGCCCAATTTTAGTTTCACATTGAAACTTCAGCCTGGCAGTTTTACACACATGTCAATACATGTGATTTTTATTCCTTTAGTATTTTTGAAAAATTTAGTCAAGGATGGTGAGAGTTTAACAAATTTAGGGACAATGAATTGTAGGAGTTCAAGAAGTGACCTAACACAGGAACATTAGGCTAGTGATTTTATGGTCATCTATAGACCAAGTGTTTTAGTCATACATGAGACAAAATTTATGTGTGAGTTAGTAAATCCTAGACATAAGATCAACGCAGGAAATGTTGGTTTTTTAGCTAGAAATGATATAGGCACCATTGTTTTACACCAATAATTGACTGCTTGATCATGCTGAAAGTATCAGAAAATCAGGAGCCTAGGAAGATATTAAGTAGTGGTATAGGGGTAATCGATAAAACAGCTGGAAATCAGAGACTCTATGACCAGCTATATATAATTATATACTTTGTTATTGTCGATCAAAGTCAATGACAAATAAAGATGTGCATAAATG
Organism: Membranipora membranacea; assembly: GCA_914767715.1. Classification (NCBI taxonomy): domain Eukaryota; kingdom Metazoa; phylum Bryozoa; class Gymnolaemata; order Cheilostomatida; family Membraniporidae; genus Membranipora; species Membranipora membranacea. The sequence goes on along the minus strand of OU612070.1, from coordinate 3,261,082 downwards.
AATAAATGAAAAGAAAGCAGTCATGGTATTTATGGAAAATATCATTGTCTATAAATGATGTCCTGTTTATTGAAGGGCGATCTCAAGCTTCCAGAAATTTTGTGCATGGATGATTTTCATATTTGTAATATATCTGAAACACAAAATACATATCTAAAACAGCTAAAGGTGGTGAGATCAGAGATCAGTGAGATCAGTGAGATCAGTGAGATCAGTGAGATCAGTGAGATCAGTGAGATCAGTGAGATCAGTGAGAAGGAGTGATATAATGCTAGTGGTGGGTGATTGTGACTCCAATGCTAAAACATAGAGCAGCCGTTTTTTATGCCCAGACTGCATGAGGGATATGACCTTGGCTGATACCGAAGGCCAATTACCATCGATGCTTCCGGATAAAGCTCTAAAATGTTATTTATTGTTTATTGGCAAACATCTCACAGTCTCACATGGACAATATTATAAAATTCAAAACCAAATGGCGTTTGGTGTTAAGGTAAGAATCGGAGAAGATTGAATGGAACATGTATTACTAATTATTGTGGCAGCAGCAAACAATATATATGCTGTTGCACCATCAACTCCTAAAAAAATAAGTTATATATTGTTCAATGGTAAGGTACCTTTGTGATAGAGATAATTAATGCTCTACATAAAATCAAGAATAACGTTGGCGTGTGCGAGCAGGGGATGGATGAGAATGAAGCTGCTTAACCAGTTTAATTCAGTCAAGTTAACATCAAGCTGTTAAGAAACCTTACAAAAACAACATTGGCGATAAGATCTAGTAGCAAAAAAGGACAACAAAAGATAAATGGCTACAAGAAAGAAGTCGTAAAACATCGGCTGACACCATGTGACTTTATGAAGACCAATTATCAAAGGGTATATAAATGAGACAAATCACACAAACCTTGCCCACACACGCACACATATGCCAGCATACGCACACATATAAGTATTCACCCTGAAAACTTTTTTTTGCACCTTTATTTAGATTATTAGAATATTTAGACTTGGGATCATGTGCTGCTGTCACTTTTGAATTATTTGGGAAAACCTTTTTAGAAAAAAACTCATTACTTTGAAAAAAATTGAATTTCGGAAATGAAGATAGGTTGTGTCAATATTATGTCTCAGTTCTACACCTCTAAGCTTGTCTGTTAAAGACAAATTAAATTTTTAAACTTAAAAAAAATGGAGAGGATAACTCTAATTATTGCTATATAATCCCATTGTTTTGCCCGTTGTGTAATGTCTGATTTGAAACCTCACCGTTTGAGCCATGATATTATGATATACATAGTGTATATATACTGTATATATGCAATGTGTATATACTGTTTATATACTGTATATATACCTAGATACTACATATATTGCTTTGTTTAAAAACCACTACGGCGTGCATCCAACCAATTTCAGCTCGCACAATATAAATTAGATGGGGCTGATTGCCTCTGACAACCGTGTTGAACAAGCCCAAAGAAGATTTTGTAGCTTAACTTGGAGTCGATGGATATAATGTATTCAATGACATTGGTTAATGTCTGAACAGAAGAGAAGAATCAGGATGAGTCAAATGGGAGTACCATACCGTAACTTTGTCTTCCCTAAGAAAATTTATAATATCACCATGAAGGAAAATTAGAGAAAGATGTTATTCTGTATGGTAGGCCTGAATAGCACATGTCATAACGCTTCTTGTTTTTATTGAAATTATTCTAATCACATTCAGTCTCTCTCTATTCATATTATAAAAATTGTTTCCCTTCTTGGTGACGTCTTTTGAATAATAAGCGCAGGGCTCCGATAGTTCTCGCGGTCTCAGGCTTTTAGCCGCTCTGACTTATTCTGTAAAAATTTAGACCAGAGAAATAGGCTAATAAACCTGATAAACTGGACAACTAATGAATGATAGGGTGAAGGTCTCATTGACATGTTTATGCGTAGATAGTCTTAGAATTAAAGGGAGATGTAAGGGGATGGTGTCCCCGTTCCTACTTTGTCTAGGGGGATGCATCCCCCCTTTATATCATAACCTAGGTAACCACCAGCTGGTAAGTGCATCAATATGAGTTTTCTAAAATATGGCTAAATTTGATGCATTTTCAATTGTAATCACCACATGGCTTCAGCGGCCAGGACTCCGTCCACGACCCAGCCGGGGGCATAGGCGGCCCCCTGGACCCCCGGCCTGGTTGGCATCCCCCTACCTCATATTTCCACTTCTAACACTGTGCGTAGATATCCCATCCTCAACCGCTGAGGCACTGGGTGGGAAAACATAGATAACCAGTTGTATTATCTGAACTAGAATACATTGTTGGCCTTTGAATCTCAATCACATGAAACAGCTGCTGGAGCAGAGTTGCTACCTAAGAAATGATCAATACTAGAATCTCAGCTATATATATAAAATTCATGTCTGTGAAATTTCCAGTTGCCTCCCCTACACCCCAATTGCCATCACTATCGGATGGTCACTCCCACACAAAAATGTGTACCCATCACAATGAATTATTTCTTATTAAAAGGCACTGTGTCAAGTCCTCAAAATCAGGTGGGGGGGGGGGGGGGGGGGGGGTGGCTTGTCAAGACAGGCTAAAAAACACCAATCACAGCAGCTGTGCAAATATAATATCGTGCAAAGCCTGCATGCAGTCTTGAGGGACTGCGAGGGCTTTTGAGATGTTATGAGGCGGTATTAGGTAACTTTGGGTCTTGAGAAGCAGTCATGTGGCCTAGTTCATAGCCTCAGATCATCAGACAGAACAGAATGATTAGGTCAATACCAATACAAATAACATTACCAAAAGATTTTGATAGCATCTGGGTTATTTTGCCAGCTATAAGGTGAATGAGTGAATGTGGTGGTTTCATCATAACAAAGGAGTAATGCAAGTGGTTGAAAGTTTTACCCTTGAAGCCCCAGTAGCTGCTTCTTCCTTTGCCAGCTTCTTTCAATTCAGCCCTCTCACAAACCAAACTGCAAACTCTTATAGCAATGGTTGATTAAGAGGTCATAGCATATACACTATAATTCCCTCTATTGGATTGAATTTGGTGGCTGCAGCCTTTTAAACTCTTTCTAAGATGCACTCAAATCTCTCTAGATATACATTTGCTGACTTAAATTGACTTTGAGTCAAAATTGTACCATGTCTCATAACATTTCACCCTGCAGTAACATTTACAATCTTGCTCCAATTCCATTTAAACTGAGCTTAAAATGGATTAAATGGGAATATTTTGGTATTCTAAGGCAAAATAATGGGATTCCATGGGCAATTATTAGGATTTATCTCCTCCCACGTTTTTGAGTTAAAATACTGATTTTCTCCCAAACTGGCAAACTAAGAGGTGTAGAAACTATGACATAGTATTTAGACAAGCTATCTACACGTGTAAACACTGTCAAATTCTTGCCCCTAAGCCGTTAAAGTAAACTGAAACTGGTGTCTTCTGGACTATATTATGACATGTCACCATAGACCTACTAATAATAAACTAATGAATAAATTATTAGTAGGTCTATGCATGTCACTTAATATTTTGTCTCAGGTTAATAATTATATATGTATATAAACTGGTACCCAGTTTTAAGCGGAACCTAAGGTTAGTTGAGGATTTCCTCTTTTCTTGAACTGGATCAGAGAAGGAAAAACATTAAATTTGACTTCAATTTAATAACTATCTAATAGAATAACAATGTGTTGGAACTGATATCAAAAGTCAGGAACACTCAGGTTTTCAACGTTCGTCATAAGTACCAATACATGTTAATATGTTGTTGTGAAAACACGATAGTGACCCTAACCTCACAACCTTTCCACCTACTCTTTCCTACTCCCCCATATTTCCTTTCGTTGTGTGATGGAAAACTGTCATAGTGAGCCACTGCAAGAACCAATCCCAAACCAAACCTAGAACAATTGTGGAAAACTAAGCTGATTTGGTTATTGTTCCCACAGTACAGCCGTTCCTGCCTTTCAGACAAACAATATGAATATATGAATAAGGTCAATAGCCATAGGAGGCGTCATCAAGCAGCTCCAACCAGATAATTCAGGACTGTCAATGGAAAACTGCAAATTGCACACTGTTTAGAAAACAAACTTGATGTTGTTTTCTGTTCTCACTGTGGAGCAAAACTTTCCTTCCGACGGGGCTTACAATGACGTGTACAGACTGACTGGAACCAGACCTGCCAATAATTTAAACCTTGCTAGATCATTGTGAGTATCACATCCTTGCAATATTACACAATTGGCTTATCAATAATGGCAGGTCTCTGTCAGTCTGAATGCTATATATAGCAGAGGTTTTCATCTTCTACATGTACAGCACGACCTAGAATCTGAGCTTGCAGAAGTACATGTCAGCTGGTACAATACAACTCAAAAAATCTCAAGAAAACACACATAAAAGATCAATTTGCAACAAAAATGGTGGGGAAAGTGCAGTTCATAGTACAGATATATATGTTGGTACTTTTTACCATCTACCAGACAAAACAAATATCAGGTAGCTATTCTATTCTAATTTAAATGATCAATATAAGAAGTGAATATTCTCCATCTAATGTAATGTTTTGATTTTGACGTTTATGAGTAATGTCTCAATGAGCAATTTCTCATTTCTTAATCAATTCAACATATTGATAAAAAAATAACAGCAATTATCTCAATGGATTGTAGGGAGTTTGCTGACTGTTCCTAATCTGTCATAATCTCATCTGAGTTTTTTCCTGCTTTCTAATTTAAGTTTTCTCATTCTCTATAGGGATCCCTATCCTTCCTAATCAAAAAAGTACCTTGTCGTTGTCTGCACGTTCTGAGTATCACACCACTCTGCCGTCTGTCATGAAGACTACAACAGAGAATATTCTTATCATTGCCATGGAAGAAAAGGCAACTGTTGGTACAGCAGCTGCAATCAGTGTGAACAAATTAAACTCCTTACTGAATGAGAAACAAGTTGACAATCATAACAATAAAGATAAGAAAAATAGGCATCATTTGCATAAAAAAATCAGACGCACTGTTGCAAGATCCTCGCTGACACAAAATGACTTGATTTATATTGTTGATTTCTTCATTCTCACTCAATCGAATCATAATTTCCAAAGGCAAAGGTTCAGACCAATGTCACAAGGGATTTGATCCTGTTTGACATTTGAATCAGTATTTTTATACAATATGTAATCAACAGTTTTTCAACAGACTACATTTACCATATCAGGTTAGATGCTTTGAATAATCGCTTTTTGAGCATTTTGGTCTGAATTTTTTTGCATAGAACAGTATTATTATTTCAAGTGATCTAGATTTTCCAATAAAAAGGGTTCACAAATTCTCGACAGCACATCTATTCATTCATTATATTTATCGTCATTCTGTCTTCATAACTTTTGTTTGATCTTTTTGAACCAATCTACAACGCTATTTTTCGGAAAGACTCCGCATAAAAACCAACCAAATTGATCTATGATTTAATTGCATAAATAATGAAATAATAAAATTGGTGATGAATAGGACGCCAAGGGGATGGTTAGATCTTACTTATGGTAACTGCTTCTGCGGAGTTCGGGAATACAAGAAGCTAGAGAAAAGGATAGTGGTCACATGACCATAAGTATTTCGTGCTAAGAACACTTCTAATTCTGTACCTCTGATTATATGTAACAAACAATAGGCGAGGACAACTTCTCAAGTTTAGAACTACTTCTTCTGTGTTTTGTTCTATGCAACTATCAAGTTAAGTTTACCAACTCATGGTCAATGAGAAAAGTAACATGCCACAGCCATCTAAACTGAAGAATCTTCACTATATTGCGCTTTTGCAATACAAGTTTTGTGTATGTCAAGGAGCAGGTCGAGTATCAATATATCATAGACTGAGCTACTCAATGTGAAATGTTTAAATGAAGAAATGAGGTAGGCTTGTCAACGTGGATGGCAAAGTCAAAAATTTCATATCAGGTGTCTTGTTGTCGATGGGCGATGATAAAACCAGATTTTTTCTCAGAGTACAGGTACAGGTACCCATAGAAATCAAAGGCCCCGGAAAGCAAGTTTGATGTTGCACCTAATGGTTATCAAACTCACATGACTGACGAATCAAGTCAACAAAATGACAGTTGGTTCATTTAGAGTGTGAGTGGATTTCTGGAAAATTCCTAATGCTATTGAATTTAAGACAATGGTGATGATGCAGATTTGCACTACAACCAGCACATGAGGGCTCATCGGCTAAAGTTACTCAGGTGAAACCTGAACTGTCAATGGCATGTAATTGTGTTGATTGTGAGCGAGATAAGTGGCTTGCTGAGATTCGGTCATGTTGAAGGTTCTGTAGGGAGTAAAATTTCTTTAACTCCTTCACAGTTTTGCATTTGAAGCCAGTTGAATGCACCTGTTCTTGCAACTAATGCTTTGTTTGGGCTTTTATGTGTGGTTTGAAGGAATTGAAAGGACAGGGTTGAGTTGAGTTGAGTTTATTTTTACATTCATAATTATCCTTTGAAGTGGGAAGCATCAATGATAGTACTTGAATGTTTACAGCATTAAAAAAAACTAAAATTTGTGTCTAGAGTTAAAGTAATTCACATAAAATGTAAAAAAACTGCTATTCCTCTTCTCTTGTCCTTGATTTCCTAGGCCTAAAAACAGTATGGCACCTAGAGGATCTCATGGAATTATTAAAAATGATTCTATCATGTAGCGGATGTGCACAGCTGTTGGCCACCTTACTAAAATGTGTGGTAGATTGACGTATAATAAAATCATTAAGTGGAAACAAATCCAGCATATCCAGCCTATTGCCATATGGTGCATAACGGAAAATAATTCTGGTGGCAGTGTCTTGAACATGCTCAAGCTTTGATTTGGTAGTGTCTGATAAAAATTGATAAAAAAACTGATGCACCATAGCTGAGAACTGATCTAATGTTAGCACAGTAAAAATTACATAAGCCAGTCGAGGACATTCCCAATTTTTTGAGTTGTCTCATTAAAAATAACTTAGAGTTGCAGCTTTTGATTATAGTATTAACGTGTGGAATAAAAGTCAGATGGTCATCAATGTAGATGCCTAAATTTCATCACTTGTGAGGGATGGATGCTGCTATTCTCAAATAATACTGGATTTCGGTGTTCTTGTAATTGATTGACTATCAGGGCCGCTAATTCTTGAATAAAAAGTGCTATCATCTGTGTACTTGACAGTTTTAAATTCAGGAATCAGGTGATCGTTAATGTATATGAGTCATAATATGGGCCCGAGTTTTGTGCCCTGTGGAGCTCCAACATTTATGTCAATGTATTCTGAAGTGGAGCTGTTGAATTTCACACACTGATTGCATCTTTTCAGGAAGTCTGCTATGAGTCTGATAATCTGGGGATGGAGTTCGTGGTCGCTCATTTTCTGCAGTACTATGGATGGTTGCAGCCGATCAAAGGCTTTGGAAAAGTCCAATGATGCTAGTTGGTTATATTTGGTTTGAAGTTTGTCGAGATCTGCTGTTATGTCATCGACAAGCTGGAGTATCGCGTCAATGGTGCTACTTTCTCCTTATATGCATACTGCGTCGGCTCAATTATTTGCTGCAGTTTAGCTCGCATTTTGTTGATCATGATCTGTTCGGCCAGTTTTCCGAGATGGAATAACAAGGATATAGGCCGATAATCTTTGTATTGGCTAGGCTATTTGGTTTTAGGCAGTGGTTTTACTTCCGCTCTCTTCCAGATATCCGGATACTCTCCACAGTTTAGCATCGTATTGATTATATGTTGTCCGTCTATTGACAACCAGGATGGAAAATCTAGAGTGTTACATGAGTATATGACGAGGTTGTGTCAGGTGTCAGGGTCAGGGTCAGGACCCATGGTGTCAAGCGCCGCACCTATTTTAGCGAGTTCATCAGCCTGCTCATTACCTTGTGTATCTGGGCACCCATCTGAAGTCTAGATGGTTAGCTTGAGCCGATTGATTCATGCCCTTCATACAGTCTAGTTCGGTTTTAGTTCTTATTGCTGGATTTTGAAAGGATTACAGGGCTGACATTCTCTGAGATATAATGGAAATATTTTTCTAAAATCATTTTGCAAGAGCATAGCTGCGGCGCTGACTATTGCAAGCATTTCTGATTGAAAAACTGTGGACTTCGATTGTGCATTGGAAACATTTTGGTTAGCATATTTTTACCTGGTTGAATATGCCCATTTCAACCCTAAGTTCTTTGTATGACCAATCAGTGGATGAGCATATATAATGTTGTTAACAGACCATTGATGTTGGATTTGCTTAACAGAGATGGATATTTGTACCGTGTCACTAGAAGTAGATCAGCTTTATCAGAATTAATTTTATCACCATATAATTTCTCAATCTACAAGATCGAAAAAAAACTCCACACAAAATTTAACAACTACACGCCATGGCATTGTGTCATTGCGCAATAATGAATCTCAACAACAAGCCAAAATGTAATATTACTATTGTCCATATAAACTGACATTGCGGGTATTAGGGTGCAATCGATACAGTTATTGTAAAAAATATACTCTTGTCACTATAACAACTGTTTAGTTTCATGTTTCCTATAGTCCTTTAGTCACCATTGTCGTCAGATTTAGCTCACTGATCAAACGAGATGAATTCTACAACTGCAGAAAACTACTAGGCAAAAACAACATAACAGTGCAGAAACTTGGCCTTTCGGGTGAGAACAAAATATACATCAACGAATCCCTGACGAAAGCTGCTAACACTCTATTCTTCAAGGCTAGACAATGCAAAAAAGATCTCAACTACCAATATGTCTGGACCCACCATGGCCAGATCCTCATGCGCAAAACCAAGGAGTCTGACATGGTCAAGGTCAGTGGTGACACAATCTTTCAATCTCTATATCCTAGTTGCACATTGGTCTCAGTCATACAACACTCTACTACGAGCAGTATTAGAACATGCACCGATATTCTGAGAATGGACGACAGACCAGAAATGATGGACGATTTTTTCGTCTCTCGTGCTGCCAACCTAGCTCCAAAAGATGTCAATACACATATTTTTTCAATGAACAATTTTTCTGTTTTACATGTGAATGCCCAGAGTTTACAAAACAAAATGTCTCAATTTGAGTTATTTTTATCAGAAATTAATGTTGAATTTTGATCCATAGTTATATCTGAGACATGGTTTCAGCAGAACAGTTTTTTAGGAATTTTTACCATTGCTGGTTATAACTTGTTGTCTGCTTCTAGAGGTAATGGTGGAGGAGTAGCAGTATAGTAAATGATAAGTACGAGGCTACAGCAGAGACTGTACGGCTAGAGGGCTCGGAGTCACTTCTCGTTCGTGTTGGTGATGCCAGGCGCGACCTTTGTACTCTGCTTGCTGTCTACCGTGCTCCCTCAGGTGTCTTGCCTGCTTTCCTCGGGGACCTGACTGAGTGCCTGCCCTCACTTCCCTCAAACTCCCTTGTCGGAGGAGACCTCAACATTGATTTAAATGCAAAAAATTTCCCTGAAGCCTTCACTCTTAATTATTCTGATATTTTGAACAAAAATAGATTTTTCACGTCATTAAGTCACCCACAAGATTCGGAAAAACAAAAACAAGTCTGATTGACCAGATTCTAGTCAATAACTGTAGACGACTTTACAACTCTTGTACCATTGACTATCAAATTTCTGACCATTTGCCAATTTGTACATCGTTTCAATTGAATAAAGATCACAAAAAGGAGGACAATTCATGTCAGTTTACCAAAATAGACTACCAAAATCTTAAGGATAATCTTTCGGTGACAGACTGGAGTTCAGTAATTACTTCTACTGACACTAATTCTGCTTTTGAAAATTTCATTGGCACCTTTAAAAACGTAATTTCAGAGTCAAGCAAAGTGACAAAGTTCAAATGCAACAAAAAAAAGAACAAATCTTTTAAACAAACATGGATGTCAGAAAATTTGAGGGAATTAGTGAAAAAGCGAAAACATTTTCATGACAGATCTCGGCTGGCACCCTTTGATATCAAGCTGCAGGAAAATTATCGATCCTTCAGATATTTTGTTTCCCAAAAAATTCCTACGGCCAAGATTTCCTACTTCAAAAACGAATATAACAACTGCAAAGACAGCACAATTACCCTCAAAGCAAATGACCAATCACTCAGTAAAAACTCTCAAGAGGTTGCTGAAAGTTTTAATACATTCTTCACAAGTGTAGGTTCGAATCTTGCCGACAAATTGCCACCCACAGATGCTAATTTTACTGACTATTTTGCCCCTCAAATTGAGTGGGATTCTAGACCCAAATTCAGTTTTTATGTTGTTGATAGCACTGATATCCTGCCCGTTGTGGATAATCTCCAAACTAAAAAAGCCACTGGTCCAGACAAAATCTCGTCACGAGCGATTACTCAGTTATTTAAAGTCAAAAATGCTCAGTTGTAGTTATCTCCTCCTTACTTTTCCAAAAGCTATCTCCATCCTACAGATTTTAATTCAGAATAACTGCACATTTGGTCACCTGGATCGTTAGTCAATCAGCTAACTTATTCAATTCATCACATTGTCTAAACGAGCTTTTGAGGGCATGTTTGAAATATTTTTTTAACATATTTAAAATTGCGATTTACTTTTTCATTACGGTGTTTATTTCATCCATCAGTGCAGTGGCAATGTTGCGCAAGGCAGTGCAAAGAGCCTATATATTTGTAGTTTCTATGCCATTGTGTACAGTTTCAAACAAATTCTAATTGCCTTTTACCGAAGGAGTGGAGCAATTTATAAATGACAGTGGAGATGCTATACTGAACTTAAACAAAAGAATATTTCTGTCGGTTGATATAACTTTTCAGTATAGATTGTGGCGACCCATCAGTCACCCATCAAATTCTATCAGAATGACTATTATAGACCTCAAAATAATTAATATTATTAATATTCCGAAACATGGTTTGGATTTGGCTTTTTCAGTGGATACTGTTCAATGATAGCATTTTCAAAATACACCCAAATGTTTGAGCTTAAATTTTACTCGAATGTCATCCCAATATTTTTATTATTGAGAAACACTAATGTAACTATGCTGGATGCGTATAGGATTATGATAACTGTGTGTCTGGAGGGCTCACCCTTAATAACACACATGATATTCTATGTGAAATATTCTGCTGCATTTTCAGTGAGCTGGTATCTTTATGGTCGACCTTGGTGTATTTATCACCACTTAGGAATTGCAGTCCTGAAATAACCATTGACAGCATTCATGTTGCGGTTGAATTTGTACATTTTTTTTAAAATCGTGCCCTGGGCCTGCATCTATACTGTAACAAGTTATAATGTTGTTACTTTTGAGGATTCGGTTAGCCAAACAGGTGGCCTGCCTCAAGAAACAATAAATCTGAGATGGCCTCCAAACAAAATTGGAAGCAATTCTTCAAGCAGTGCATTGAAACGATCCAAGTACAATTGAGACCTAAGCTGGATGAAGATATCAGTTAGAGCAATTACAGACATTGTTTTCACAGAGTAAATTGTCTAATCCCTCGAGAAAATCTTATTTGTAAACAACCAGTTGTATTGCAGTCTCTGTGTTTCATTACAGGGAAAGAATTTGTTACTGTTGTGCCTTGTTTATCTTTTCCAAAGGATTTAAGGGCAATGTAATATTAGAATATCAAAACCTGAGGATTACCTTTGTGTCTCAAGACTTGCTGCTTCTTATGATATTTATGTATTATAGCTTTATTACATCAGATTAAAATTGATGGTCGATTTAAATCAGATATATATATATATATATATATATACTTTTATGTCTTGTCACAAACAACATCCTGGAGCATAGGCGGTAAAATTTGCTGCCTTAGTGGCCAGGCCGCAATATCTGCACCAGGTTGCTCTCTGTTTGCAGGCAGGTCGGAGCACACCTGGGTGCCAACCAAAGCCCAGTAGACGATGGACCGCAGATACATTTGATATGAGGCCCTTTCGATAAATTTAAGGTTCAATGATTGCACAGACCAAGGGTACAATGTGGCAGCATCATTCAAGGATTGTAATATTTAATCCTATTGTAAAAACTGCCACAATACTGCCTCCCTAGCTATACCCACCGTATCAATTTAGCTAGGATAGTTAGGTGTAATTTAAGCATAAAATATCAAGTCTAATTGTGGAGTTTGGCTGTACAAAGAGAAATTTTTACGGGAGAGCCTGCATATTCTGTTTTTTACTGTAATCAAAAACTTTGAATTCAGTTCATTCTCCAGAACCCTATAATTGTGACAAATAGATGAAAGGAGTTTTTGGCATCAAGCTTCCCATAACTTTCCCCTTGACACAAAGCTTGCAGGTACCTTGACCAAGGAATAAAAAACTCTTTCCTTGACTATTGTTAAAAAATTTACTCTGAATCCCTTTACTCTGTGAAGCAGTCTACCCACATGCTTGGAACTAAAATGTTTTACACAGATAGATAGATGGGGTGATAACTTTATACTGCAAATGAGCCACCAAATTTCAACAATAAGAGAAGACAACTTCTTAGCCTAAGATTTGCCCAAATTGACTTTAATGAACTGAGTAAAGAAGACAAGCTGATTATCCTCCCAAAATTGGCATATGTTGTGAATTAAGTCATCGAAAATTCTGTGTTCCCAGACTGCTTAAAAATTGCACAAGTGACATCCATTTGTAAAAAAGGGGACAAACAAAGTACTAATAACTATCGCCCAATATCAATCTTAAGCACTATTTCTAAAATTGTTGAAAACATACCACCACTGCTATAAACAAGCTCATGGAACAATTGTATGAAAAGTTTAACCGCTGCAACAGCACATTTGGCATCTTTTTAGATTTTTCAAAGGTGTTTGATACTATTAATCATGAAATTTTAGTCAAAAAGTTACCGTTTAATGGATTTTTACCCTGTGCCACATCTCTCATAGGAAATTACCTCAAAAACCGTAAACAATGTGTTGTCGTATATACTGCTGTATCTCAGTACCGTGACATCAACATAGGAGTACCCCAAGGCTCAAACCTGGGGCCACTTTAATTTTGATTTACATAAACGACCTCTTGAATGCAGCACCTGCATTAAATTACATATTGTATCAGACGACACTAATATATTTTGTACAGACCATGCTATTCTAAGTCAAGAATTAAACAAAGTTGAAAATTGGTGCTTGTCAAACAAACTAGTACTTAACTATTCCAAAACTTCTCATGTAATTTTAAATCCCCAAGAAAAGCTATCAGTGCCGATGATCACGTTATCAAACTGAATACCAACACCCTTGTACTGAAAAATGAAACTGAATTTTTAGGTATTATCCTTGATTCAAATATTACTTTTAAGTCGCTCATAAATGAATTATACAAAAAATTGAATTTGGTTGTAATAATGTTGCGTGTAGTAAGGCCATATTTTGACAAAAAAACCATGATCAAATTATATTACTCATTTTTTTACCCGCACCTGCTCTACGGAATAGAGTTCTAGGGCCATGCTTCGGAAAATGACCTTAAACGAGTGATAGTCCTCCAAAAGGCTTGTGTATGAGTAATTTTATATGAAAAAACCAGAGATCATGTTTCAACCCTTTTTAAGACTTTAAATATAATGCCTTTGAATATGTTATCCCATAACTGCTCTTCAAAACTGTTTTTAAGAACATTTTCAAACGAGATTATCAACTCTCTAAAATCAGAACATGATTATAACAGAAGATTAAATAATTAACGAACAAAAAAAGCCAAAAAGGAGCGAGGTGAGAGGTCCCTGTTGTGCCATGGTGTCAACCTGTACAACAGGTACCTTATGGGAGTGGAGACATCATGTACTCAGTCTGGTTCCTTGGGTGGCCTGGCGGTGCGCCTGTGGGAGAGGGTTTGATTGTGTGCAGGTTGCAGATGTTTCGCTCTGTCATTCTGGCAGGGGAGTGTGGCGTTGAGTGTTCTAGTCGGGCAGTCTCTGCTCTAGCTTCGTGCTATCTGACTGTCCCATTGCTTCTTAACTTTTTAAATACCTTTGATACCGTTTTACTCATTCTAGTTTTTTATAGTAAGCAACAAACACACACATAATAGTTTGATAAAAAATTCAAATTGGCATGATAGACCAACTGTTATCTATTAATGTGGGACTTTTAAGGTCACCTTTGTAAACCATCGCAATTGACAGAGCTATAAAATAGAGTGCGCTGTGTCTTTGACTGGCCGAGGTGGATGAGTGTAATTAGCTTCACTAGCCCAAGGCTGATAAATATTGATGAAAAAGAGATGAGTTTTTAAATAGCTTTTCATCATTTCATGAACATCATATATTTAGTGACATGACGTAAAATGACTTTCACGCGCAGCAATGGAAACTGAGTATATATAAACTTTTCACGACATGAAAGACCATGAACACGAATACAAGATTATGACTGAGACATTATATTTAACTGCAATGTCGTGATGTGCACAACAACAACAACCACAATCCAATAACATATATTCCATGATTTTTTTCTAGTTTGAACGAGGTATATCCTGCGTCTTAGGTCACTGCACCTGCCCATGTGTTTGCCACTACTAACCGTATTATTTATTAGTCATGTCATTGTATGATTCCCCTTTTTCTTTCGCCCTTGGAACATAAATTGAAGCTGGCGTGACACACGGGTAGCCTATAATAACTGGCAGACAGCGGATGCTGATCAATCACCTTTTACACCAACATGAGGGCGATTAGAGCGTTCATTAATCAACTTTTGTGGCAAGGTAAACGCATTCATAGTTCTGGTTTTGTAAGGCTATAATCTGTTGTTTTTTTATCTTGTTTAAAGCAAGCAAGCAAGTTTACTCATTGTTTGACTTCACAGATAGGCAACACACTCAAAAATGTAAAACCTTAGGTATAAGCTCTGGTACTGCACCATTGGGCCGATGACTGCAATAGACTGAATTTAGTTGGGAAGCTTTGTTTTGTTAATAGTCTCATAGAAATGCATTTTTTTTATTGAAAGCAATGATATTGTTTTTGTACAAAAAAAAGTTTTTTCTTTCTGTCCTTACGATACTCTCTATATTTTGGCAATCAAACTCAGACATGACATATTATCAGTCGGACTAGAAATGAGAAATTGCCCTCTTTCAATCAATAAAGCAAAACTTAGAACTATTTGTCAACATGCCTCTGATAGGCTATTTTATTGACATCTGTCAAACAGAAAAAGATGTGTGAGGCGCACCAATATTTTTTCCCAATAGTCCTTTGAACTGTAAGAAAGAAAAAAGAACTATTTTCTATGATTCATCTAATATTCTTTATTGATATTAAACTTCTTTTTCCTCATCATTTCTTCAAATAGCCTTTTTGAATTTGTGTTATCATTATTACGACCTGTGTTCAAGTTATAAAGAGGGACTAGATAAGATTAGATAAAAGCTATGCTATTAAATTGATTCTGGAGTGGAATCAGTAATGTGTAACATATATTTCATTGTGACAATGTGACAACAAACAGAGCAATCTGCAATTGAGAACAACAAATCCTACCACTTATTCAGTCTCAATATTCATCAGTATTTATCCTAATCGGAGACTGAGGGTCCTTAGAAATGAATTTCTCATGTACATTCAATACCATGAATAGAATACTTATACACATGATTTATTGACTATGAGACTCTGCTATATGAATAAAAATAGTAATAGTAAAAAAAAACAATGTAAGCAAATATAAGTATTTTGAATTTATACCTATACTACTTCTTCTCTGAAAGGTTATAATTCCAGCTTTTTTCTTTGTATTGTGTTACTAGAAAATTGTCAGCTTTCTCAGATGTGCATGACATATTGTCTTCCCAGCCACTACCAATCAATCAAGGCTTTTCCTGGATTTGTGAAAACAATATGCTGGGGCATGTTGGACTGCTCTGCATGGTCTCACCTGACATTCTCTGCTGTTCATTAACCCCTCTTCACCCCAAGCATAAGCAACTAACACTTCTCTATTAGATATTTGAAAAACATGTTTGGGACTTGATTATGCTAGCACTTTAATTATTTCAGGTTCAGCAGACATAACAACATATGACAAAGTTTGCCATCGGCTGAGCATTGACACACCTCGAGTTCTCCACAAGGGTTGACGGCCTTTTCCATTGATTATTAATAAACCATCTTCTTATGCGGGTTCATGTTGCGCCTCTGTCTATAATTGTGGAAAATTTATTGAAAATAAGATATAATAAATTTATTGATGTAAATATATGTATGCAGAGAATATAGGGACAATATGAAATATTGAAGGTGACTTTGCTTTTAGGAACGGTTTGGTGCCGACAAAGACTTTGGAGACTGTCACTCACAGCCTATTAATTGCGCTACACCTTTAGCTAGATTGTTAGCTGCTGATAGAGCTCCTGTCCTGTCAGAGAAGTCCCCAGCTGAGATATTAGAGTGTTATATGTGTGAAAAATTATACCAAACTTAATTTTAGAAATATTTGAATTCTTGGAAAACTATTTTGTCATAATAATAATAACACTTGAGAAATTCTGAATGCGTTACGGATGAAAGCCGTCAAGTAGCTTGTGTACCCGGGAGGAGACCTATTGAATGTAACTATTATAATGATGCAACATCATAGACAGTGAGTAATGCTAGTATGGCAAAACAACTGTCAGGCAGTAAGGGAAGGTTAGTCTTTTGCACATCACATCACATTGTAGTCTCAGGAAAAGAACAGATAATATTTTGTTCTTTCTTTATAATCCAAATGATTACGGGGAAAAAATATGGGTGCGCTTTACTCATTTCCAATCGTAAGTAACTATCAATGCCAATGTAATATATTGTTGGGCAGAATTTAATCTTTTCACTGCTGGAGTGATGTGAGGTTTCCTGTTTGATAAGTGTTATTAATAGTAACCTATCGGAAGCATGATAACAAATAGTTCTTAGTTTTAAGGACTTGCCTCAGGTGGTTGAGAGAGTGCAACTTCTCATTTCTAATCAACCAAATAACTTGTTAATAATAAGTTGTCTCTTGAATTTGATTGCCAAGACAGAGAAAGTATCATAAGGGTAGAAAAAACCCTTTTGTACCAAAACTTTCTTTCTCACATTTCAAACCATTTATACATCACATCACTTTGAGTATCTCTTTTTTCACATTTAAAGTGTGTCATCATCAATTTTTTAGGTGAAATACTATTTTCTTTCAAATAATAAATTGCGGAAATTGATTTTTCACCATAAGAAAATAAAGATAGATAGATTAAACCCAAAACACTAGCGGTAGTTGATCTGATTATGACATATCATATCCTGCCTTTCTGGTTTGAGTCTTTCTGTAAATATAGCATACAAATCACAAAAACGTTCAGTTGGTAGGTCAATCATGATAGATTTCTTTCATTGATTCATTTGAAAGCACAAGAAAATGTTCCCATCGAGGGTTTTTGTGAATATGGCATGAATTCAGACAAAGACAATATAACAGGGACAATGAACAATCACTGTGCGATATGTGTGAAAACAACAGGCTTGTGACTCTGTTATTGACGTATTCGTAATGTCGTAATTTGTTGACAAGTGTTTGAAATACCCAATGCTTCATTCTCTAGCCATGCACTGCAACATTGTTTTCTGATTCTATAGATTCACACAATTAATATGAAGGATGTTTTGTGCACTGCGACCAGGAAAAAAGACAAGATCAATTTATAAAGATTGTGGTTTATGTATTTTTGTGATTGATCAACCACAATTATTGCTGTTGTTGTTATATATCTAGACTAGTTCAGCTGTATTTTTATGTTGCAAAACGAAATCTTGAGCAAGTTTATTGAGCAATCGCATACAGTCAAATTTCAAATCAGTGCAGAGGATAACAAATTTTAGGAGGTGCAAATGTTAGGACATCGATCAAGGAGCCTCACACCAATTATGGAGGTGTAAATGACAGATACTATTTTTATTATATTCATTCAGCATCAGTACAATCTCAATCCGGACACTGCCTCACAAAATATCCAGATCAAAACATCAAATATTGAAATTAGGAGGTTATGAGGGTGTAACTGACTTACGACTTGTTGTTTTCACCGATCCAAGTACTCCGTTCCATAACATCTTGTACTATCCTAATACCCATTTGCAGTAAACAGCAGATGCTGATAACTCACTAACATCATATATCAGCATGTTCCATGTCCAAAGTTATTACCATTGGATACTCAATTAAAACGTCTTGAGGATTCTTAAATAGATGAGAGGATCATAAAATTGCACTGGGCTTTAAATCAGGGACAAACAATTTTACTGAATTTACAAATAGAACAGTGTATCAATTCACCAAATAAGAGGGAATTGTAAACCACAAAGTTTACAAATGCGACCAAAATACAGGATTTACATTTAATTTCAAATTTGACAATAATATAATCAATGTTATACACACATTCAGATTTCCAAATGACCTCAATCATCCTACAAAATAATCGGCTAAGTCATTCATCACCTCTAATTGTAAGAATAAAAACAAAAAATTTCACATATGACCTTTGTCTTTGCACTACGTCTGAATGAAATCGGGAACAAATTATTAAGATGGTGAATTTTTATGTATTTTGCTCATTTATCGATAAAACACAACTATTCTGAAACCTGTTGATGTTTTTGTCGTTTGAAATGTTGTGATTACACAAAAAATTCACAATTGCACACAACCATAGACTTAATAATAAGCCTAGACAGGACAGAGCATTAGCATTGAGGCTAGTGATAGCGAATTGTCAGATTTTGGCGAGACAGGACGGGACTGAGACAGCAAGAGATTTCGGGACGAGACCGAGACATATATCGATGCCGATAAAACATTCTTCAGATATCACAATATAAAAGAATGGTGGATATTCATTCACTATCACTAGTGCAATCAGCTTTTAGTATATTTGATTCAGTTTGTAACTTATCATCTAGAAATAGGAACTATGTAGAGACCAAGCAGCAAAAGTATGACTAATAACTATCTTTTCATTGTATAATAGTCTTAATTTCTTGCGCTGTCATATAAATCCATGGCATAATGGTTAAGATCGTTGACTGCTGATCACAAAGGTCACTGGTTAGAATCTGGGTGTGGGCAATATTTTGACCAGCTACTACCATTAACAATGCTAGTATTCCCGACATGTCTGTCTGTCTTGACGGGACGAGATACTGGCTCGAGGAGACAAGTCTCGCGAGACCGGGCATTGTCCCGTCTCGTTGCCATCATTAATTGAGGCACTGAAGCATTTATTTGTGGGCAACGTAACGACTTTGGAAGGTGTAGAAGCAGAGACGCTATCGTTGATTTACCGTTCTAAAACCAGTTTTTTGTCGATAACTCGATCAGCACTCCAGAAGGCCTACATCATAATAGGTGGAAATTTTGGTACAAGCCAACAGCAACAATATTACATCACAGACACTATTTTAATAAATATAACAACGTGTATAAAACCTGGACATTGTGTCACACAATATCTAGGCCCAAATATCTAATTTTAACTTGAAGCATTATGAAGGTGTAACAGTCTTCGACTGGCTTCCCACCACTTCATGTAATCATTTTAATCACATCATGTGTCACGCTGGCATCCCACTCTAAGCTGTGGGATCATGAAGTGGACATGGGATGCAATAGGACCTGCCAAAGCATTTATTTTCAGCCAACAGCGAATGCTGATATTGTCATCTTTAGCAGCATGGGGTTAGCTAGAGCAGTCATTTCCAAAGTTGCAAGATCAAATATGTTTGAGGTTTATCTTTTCCAATGTGGGTTTTCATAAAAAAGTGTGTGGAGGGGGAATTCGTCCATCATGTTTTTTTCAGAGGAGTCTATAAAGTAGGACACTCATTTTGGTAGGAGATTCTTATCAACAGGCAAATGGCTCGGTCAATTGTTTATCATGTGGTAACTTGTTCAATTGAACATAAAAACTTGCATTATCATAACACACTGACGACATTTATAATGAAATAGTATTTTGCAGTGGTCACTTGATGAAATAATGGGTTAAACTGGATGTAAATTGAAATTCAATGAATTCAAATTAATCAAATTTAATTATAAAACTCATGACACTTAATTTGAGGAATAACTATCAAATCCTGGAAGCACAGCTAGCAAAAGAGGGAGAAAAGTGATGATGTGTAAACATGATCTCATAGTTCTCCTCACTGTTGAGGTACTGTTGATCAGGCCTCCATTCTCACAATCAAATTGATCATTAAATATTACCAATTCACATGTTCATTTGGTAACTTTAGGATATTCTATATAAACATCTGGAGGACTTTAAAATATATGAGATCAGAGCCAACACATCGGCTAGAAACTCGCTAGAAAGCTAAATATTTGTTGCCCCTTTAAAAAACTAGCTCTCTGTGATGTGTATCCGACTCCTGCACTCTGCTGCATTACAGAACAGGATAAACAGCTATGTGGATCAGACTTCATAGGCAGAGAAACTTCCCACCATACAATCACAGATGGCTGATAGTGATGCAGGGATTGTAGAGCAGATGGTTGAAATTAATATAAGTTACTACTTTATCTTAACATACTTCTCTATTGTAAAGGTTACACAACATTTTTTATTTAAAAGTGAACATAAGGTCTTCTCATCATCTGGCAGAGTGTGACAGTCTTGAATCCATTAATCCTTTTTGGTGTTGTGTCCCCGCTCCCCTTTCAAAGAGGGCTCAACTTGGTAATAAATATTTTCTTTGTGATTTCTCAATTATCAATACGTGTATATTATTTGGACAGAACCATTCCATGAGTTTGTTATTTTTTGAGGCGACAAGTTAACAAAAGCTTGCTCTCCGTGACGGGGAATCGAACCTCGGTCTCTGGCGATCTGCTGAGCTATTGGGTAGGATATCATGTTTCCTCACCCACTATTTCTCGGATTTGACAGGCGGGGATACTCACCACTATACTGATATCAGCCATGGATGGTAACATTGTTTCTTGAGTGGAAAACTTATGGTTGAATCATACTAACATGGGGATGAGATTGTTTACTCAATGATAACCTGCAATTTTTTTAATATAGGTCTGTGGTAAACAGTTTCTTTAATGGACTAAATAAATCTTACATAGCACAAGGCAAAATGCTATGAAAGAATTCAGAAAAATTTGGAAATGCCAAGAAAATGATGCTAGATAATGGACCTTGCATAGCTCTTAAAAGAAAATTCTGCTTCGGGATAACCCCCATTTCTGTAACTGATGATTTTCCAAATTACTGATAGTTAGGGTTATAGGCACTCCAAAGAAAAACAGTGTCATGATTGTCTGTATTTGTGCGGAGGTGGAATATGTAATGCGTTTCAACAAGTACTTAGGAAAACAGGTGTAAGCTGCATGTGTGGTGCGTTACTGCCCTTCAGCATTAGGTATCTTACTCTGAGATGCCTGTCCAGTAAAAATCTGTCTTCAAATGGCAACAAGGGTTTCACAGCAATGCATAAATTGGTGGTAAAGATCGCTTCACGGCCTATTGGCTAAGATCAAAGTGTCACTGCCAACGGAAGATTAGTGCCAGTTCAGTTATGGCAGCTCGCTGCACACCCACGATTAGGAGGTCCACCATGGCCTCACCTCTAGGATGCATTCTAGTTTTCTAGGATGTATCACATTCTCAGTATGAGGATTTAGGGCACTTTGCGTCCCTCTTTAGGGGCAGCCCAATCTTCTGTTTCTTCGCAAACAGCGATTGGTGGTAAAGAATGTCCTATGCAGCATCAGCTTTGTGCATGACGCAATGCAAAGTTCAAAGTAGTTGCTGACTCTTAGCTGAGTTATAATTCAGTTTAGTGGAGTTTCAAATACATTGCTGTAATAATGATAGAGCACAGGCTAAATATAACAGGAACAGGAAACTGCTCTGTGTGGTTCCATACTGTTGAGTTTGAGCAGCATTTTTGCATCTTCATGGATGAAATGTCTCACGAAAATTCTCACTGAATGAATAATCACTCGAGTTAGAGTTGGCTTTTCTCCCTATGCATAAGGCGCAACCTGCTATCAATCTATGGGAATGTATTTGAAACCCTGGTTGCCCTTTAAGGCACACTTATTTCTCAGCCTTGTGACAAGGCATAACCTTGTGATTTTCTCAAACAACAAACAACAAAAACGCTGATGTATTATTATTATGCTGGATGTATATAGGAATATGATAACCCAACACTTAATGACATACATCAACATTTATTTGCGAAAAGTTTCTGTTGTATGATTAGTCAGCTAGCATCTGAATGTGTATGGTTGATCCAGAAATATGTATCATCAATTCAATAATCTCATTTTTGACGTATTTTTAATAATTTGTCTGGAGGCTGAATTTTGTTCAATATTGCCCAAGGACTGCTACAATACTGCTGCAACGTATATTGTCACAGATGGGACACTTCAATGGTAGCTATAATGACTGCAGATTTTGATTCACTGGGGGAAAATCCTCTATCTTGATACATGCCAATTTTAAAAGGTATTTAAGTTACAATGGCAATCGGTCATGCAGACTTACCTTCCTATGAAGGGCCATAATTCACTCTGTATTTAAGATGAGATCAGATAGAAGTTCATTGGTAAGTCTGTCAAACACAGTTTGCAATTGTTCAAAAAGGCTTTGTGATTATAGTGGCATATCATTTAAAACTTAGGTACTTGGGTATAAAACTACATAAAAATCTTTCAGTCTTAATTTTTGGCATCCTGCATGATTTTCTGCTAAAATAGCACCGCTGATTCAAAATATGAGTATCGAAATTGATAAAATTTTTAGCAGTATTTTCAATCCTACTACACACTAAAAAGTCGGCATCATAAATTTCTTAAAAATTGATGGAGCAGTTTCTCTCTATTACACAGAGAAAAATAATGGGGTGAAAAACAACTAAATTGTCGATGAAATCAGAGCAGTGCAAACTTCAGTTGAAATAAGCGCATATTTTGCTCACAATGCTGTTACAATAGGAGTAAAGTCATCTTAGCATGAGAATATTTTATTGATGTGTAAACAAAAAGTGAAAATTGCTTACTTTCTGGAACAGCGTAAAATCAGAGTAAACCAAAGTGAGACGGAGCAGTCATATAATCATTTTTGATTGATTGAATAGTTGATCATCAAGCCAGCTAGCGCATTGAACATGTGAAACAAATGATAATGTAAACGATGGTGTTTGACTGCTTTTAACCGTGTGATATACTGTGTTTTGCTGAAATGGGCCACACCAATAAATTATTAACTGATTTAGGTAATGTGTTGCACTCATGTCGTGAAAGTGAAGTCATAATCTCATTGATTGCATAACCTGGCCTTTATTTTTGCTAGTAACCCATAATACCACTGATTTTAAGTTCTAGTCACTGTCAATTAAATTGGCAAAGTACCAAGGGGTAATTCTTTAGTGTACCCAAGGTAATCCCCACCAATTATTTTCTAGTTGACATAGGATTTAGGTAAACAAAAGCCTATGTGTTAAGTGGGCCATTGTGGTACAGATAACTCATCAGTGAGATGATTATAAATTACAAACAATCTTATCCTATAATTATCATATTTTCGAACAAATTTTAAGTGAGTAGGAATTGCTTCCCTTGTTAAGAAACCAGCTTTGATTATATCATATTTCAAATAGAAAAGATTGTCTTACAGGAACAAAAAATGATGCACACTTATCATTAGGAGGTCCTTTATGGCCTCACCTCTAGGATGCATTCTAGTTTTCTAGGATGTATCACATTCTCAGTATGACGATTTAGGGCACCTTGCGTCCCTCTTTAGGGGCAGCCCAATCTTCTGTTTCTTCGCAAACAGCAAGCTAGCTGGAAAAAGCTAGCTGAAACTGATGTGAAGTAACCAGTTGGACACTCAGTGATTATGAACATTCCAGCTGCATGAAGGCCAGCTAAAAATGCAATACGCAATAGAATTTGTAACATGCTGAAAATTGTTAATTTCTTGGTTTTGTAACCTAGCTGATGATTACCCTCAAATTACTCTGCTGGCTGGACATACAGGTGTAATCATCCTGTAAAAACACTTGTTGACAGATTACTCTGGATTCAACCATTTATTCGGTGAATCATGCTCCTACTTAAACAGAACAATGGGTACTTCTTTAGCTTCAGTGCCAGGGCAAAATTAACTCCACCATGTAGTAAGTAAAGTAACAGCCACTAAAGCTCCCAAAACAACTCTTAAAAAAGGTCAAATAGTGTTGCAATTTACTCTCTTATTTTTTCCTGTGTACCCACGTAAATCTATATGATATAAATCATTTTAAAAACCCAGATAACCCATAGCCTTTGTGTCCTAGCAAAAAATGACAATTATATAGTGTATAGCTTGAAGGTTGGACCTTTCAAAAAAGTTGGAAATCAGTCTTTAGGTTAAATAGAGAATTAATTATGGCCCATCACAGGTAGCTATGTCTGCATGACAAATTGTCATTGTAATCTATATGCCTATTAATATTGGCAGTTATCCAGCTTGATGATTTTCCCCAAGTGGCTGAATCAAAAACTGCAGGCTTTATAGCTATCGTTCACATGTCCCCACTGTATGTCCTTACTCTGTGATATTATCATCACTTTTGAGTATTTAGAAAGGAAAACAGTGCAGGCTTTATTCATAAACCACAAGTCTACGCCTGCCTCCACAATTCACGTAACCACTAAATTTAATATTTTAAGGATGAATATGTTAATGACCCTGAAATTGCTTAACCTTCCAGCTTCTAAAGTATAATTCTTTAAAGTCACATCAACTTCTGCAAGTGTCATGGGTTTAAATTGATGTTACAAAAGTCTTCAATTTTGGTTGGTGTAGCACAAACAAAGTAAAAATGAGGTTGTCACTACGCATAAGATAATGCTTTATTATTTGTGTTACATAGTCCATGGTTAAATGAAGTTTGTCCACGGGAGAAGAATATTCCTGCATAGACTGCTGCACCATTCAGACAGATGCTGTGATGGGAGTCATGGTTTGGTGATAATAAGAGGCAGTATAAATGGATTACACTCTGATCACAGCATAACACCTGGCACAAAGCGACTAGGCGTCACATCAACACTGATGTCAGGAATTACTCCTTCCAAGTTCCCTATCAATTTCGACCTAATCAGGCTTCTAGAAGTAGTACTATTAAATTATTGAATCAATGCTCACTAGATCCTGTTATCTTATCAACTTATCATCTCCCTGCAGTGGGTAGTTGGTCGTCGTGAGAGGGGGAAGGGGCAGCTGCAGTTTGACCACAGCAAACCAACTATAAAACCAACTGGCTGACCATTGAAACACTGTACATCCCAGCTGGCCTAACAGGTGTTCATTTGATCTGAAGCTAGTAGTTAATGAGTGAATCATTCACCTCTTATATCACACCTCAGCATACTCTGTTATATTTCCACAGTTGATGATATTACCGCTGAAATTCTACTGGATATGATTTCAAAGGATGCTGATCTGTGTTGAAAAACAGATAATTATGACAATCAAATTCGAAAATCTGCCTTCAGAGGAAAAGAATTGTATGTGAAACCCTTGAGGCAACAAATCACCAGAAACAAACTTGTCAAATAATTTGTGTGGTACTTCATGTCCAAATTAAAATAACTACACAACATTTTGTATCATTGAGGATCACGAATTTAAAGATGATTACTCAATCAAGCTCATACTGATTGTTCCCTACTTCATCATTACAGATGATTCGGTTTCTTTTGGCTGATAGTATTGAAAGGAGGTTTCAATGAAGGACATGTGCTGTAAATTATTGATACTTCTGCCTGGTTTCTGTTGTTTTCTTCATCAGGCCAGCCTTTTATTCAAAACCTATACAGTTTTTACACCTCAATGTTTGATACAATAACAATTGGTTTTACTCTGAATGACTCATTGACGTGGGATAATCATGTAGACCAGATTTGCACCAAAATAAACAAAAGTTTGGCATAATCCCAGAATTGCAGGGAATTCCTAGATAGTAAATCATCTCGTAACTTTTATTTCCAGTATGTCTTTTGTCATAATATGATATATGGCATTCGCATATATGGCAACCTATCACCACAATTTATTCTTGAAAGAATATACTTGCTCCAAAAGAGGGCTTTCCGCCTAATAGCAAATGTCAACCACATACCGTATCATGTAATACATACAAGAGATTTACATACATCTCTTCGTCTGATTCCTTTTCCTCTCCTTGCCGGTCATTCCACCTGTATTTTTGGTTTTCAAATTTGGTATTTGTTGGCACCTGACTTCCTTTTGAAAGGATTTATTCCAGCTAGCTCTAAAACCTTTTTAAGAGGCAAACAACTATTACATTATCACAGCGGTCAATTTAGACAAAAAATCACTACGACTTTTAACTCTTTACCAATTCAGGTACGCTCAGCAACTAAACTTACTCATTTGAAACAACAACTATCAAAGCACCTTAATACTAATTCTGTTGGCTTTTGCATATCTGATCTTACCACAATGGTGTAATGTTTGCCTAACTCGTAATTTTGATTTGACTTTAGCTATCATGGTCAAGATTGAAGCCATATTAGTGAGTGAATTTTTTCATGGAGAGTTCATGACTCTTTGGTTGAAAACTTTCTAGCAGTTGAGTGCTAAAATGTTGTAGGCAACAAATATTTCCCTCTCTCAGCTGATGATCCGGTAAATGGAGATATGTGAAGCTATCAAGCACAGGTAGCTGATAAATGGGTCATTGGCTCTATATTGCTACAGGGTTGATGTGTCCAGTCGAACCTGATGTGATACTTGCGGTTAAAATGAAAGAATTTCACACATGATTTCAACAATATTCAATCACCCTGAGGAAAAAAAACACTTCATTATACGTAATATTTCTGAACTAACGTATAACTAGTATTTTCACCTAATAATGTTTATTGGGATTTCTTTCAGAAAGTTTTGATAGTTCACCAATTCGATATTGCATTGCTTTTGCAACTCCTAGCGGCTAAGATATTAACCTGTTTGTAACGTAAAAGATGATTGCTCTGCATAAAAATAATACATGACCTCACTTGGTGATAATTACCTGGCGCTAGTTATCTCATGATTGTGTCATCAGGGGAAGTTGTGAAAATAGTATTAATTGATCAATCCACAGCTAGATTGACCTTCCTTGTCATGAAGCATTGACCACAAAGAACAGATCAAACTTCGACCTTCCCTGAGAGGGAACAATGATTTGATAAGGTTCCATTTCAAGAATAAGTGATAATAAAAACACACCTTTAGGCTCATCACATATTGTTTTCAACCAAAAATTAGGATTGACTATATCCCTTAGAATAAATATAACCTGTTTTGAAGTTTCTAACAAACAAGCTAGCTCAGCCATCCACTTTGCTTAAAACAGCCTCTTCGGCCTCATTTTCTTGATAAAATGATCAACGTCATCCAATCTTATTTTTGATGAAATTTTCGCGATCAGTAGCTCAGCAGCTTTCCAACGGTGTATAGAAAGTCCATATTTGCTGACCCCCGTGTCACTACCTTAACAATATTCCATGTATAGTACCTAAAATTCATAAAAGGTATTTACATACATCTCTCAGTTTGATTACTTTTCCTCTCCTTAATGGTCATTTCACATGCATTATTGGCCTTCAAATTATGCATTTGATGGCATGGGATTTGCTTCTGGAAGGATTTATTTCATCTAGCTCCAAAACTTTTTTAAGGGACAATATCTGTTTCATTATCACTGCGATCAATTTAACTGAAAATCACTACAACTTTTAACTCTTCACCAATACAGATACGCTCATCCACCAAATTTGTTTATTTTACACAACTTTACTAAATCTGGTTAGATTTTATTACTAGTGCATTTTTTTTCTTTTCCTCGCTGTACATCCTTACTTTTTAAATTATTCTTGTGCCACTGTTTGAATATTCATAAAGACGATTGTTGATTGACAAATATTAAAAGTATATAAATATTCTCAGGTGATAATTCTTGTTGTTCAGTATATTTGGTATGACAATAATGTGGAAATATATCGAGGATATGAATGCTGTAAATAAAACAGAGAATGAACGTCATCAAACTCGCTTATGTATACTAATAGCTATTATGTTTTTGTACATTTATTGTGTATCTAGGCAAATATGCGTATGTTAATTTGCATGCAATTAGCACCTTAGTGGCAGAGCTCTAATTACTGGGTGCGATATCCTGTGTATATGCAGTATAAAAACTAAGAAGGATAGATCTCGATCACTCATTTTTCACTTGTTAGGACTTTTGAGAAGTAAGAGAAGAGACTCAACAGCCAGCATGGAGGTGACTTGCAACACAATGCTAGGTGAATTTTCAATAATTCTATTTTCAAAATATAGAATCATCAAGATTAGAGAATAGCAAAAGCAGATGCTGCTTGTGAGCTAAGAGCATTAATTTAGGGGGGAAGAAGCAATAACGCTGCCGATGTAAGGGAAATTATTTTTGTCTGTTAAAAATGAGAGGGCAACTTAAGTTATCATGAGTCATCATAAGTTGTCTTTAACAGTTATATACAAAAATAGGTGCATCAATGACCACCCTCCTTCCCAACAATATGTGTGAAGTCAATTGAAAAATTAGAAAATCTTAAATTGTGGAATACTCAACATCTGCCTCTATCTTTAATAAAGTTAAATCAAGTTAAAAAATAGTTAAATAAATAGCCAACAAAGTTGGTAAAATGAGTGGACTTGGATAGAACCAAATATTAATCATTGCTTCAATACTTTATGAGCTGGTTTCCTTTTGCAGTGATACTTCTATTTACCTTCCTACCATACAAATTGATGGGTCTAAGCTGCGGAAGAGAGAAAGCATGCCAAGACCTGTTCAACATAACCTCACCGTTAATTCCTTGGACTACCGGTGACGCAGACTTGATGTTTAACTACACTGATGTCAACTATTCACTTTTAGCTCGTCTATTCAAGCAATGCCAACCTTCATACTACTTGGATATTGAGATAGATTGTTCAGATTTTTTGACAGACAACATAGCACATTACTACTACATAGTAATCATTCCTGGTGAGCCCTCGGTTATCAAAGTAAGAGTTGAAAGACGATTGCCTATATTTATTATCAATCGCTTAGAAACTGCTGACACAACATCTACACCTCAACTTCAGCAAAGCCAGATAGAAGAAGTTCCAGCAGCAGACTTTATGAATCTCAGCCGCCAAGCAGTGCCTTCTCAGTTGTGGTTGAATCTAACAAATATTATCATACAGGGTTTTTGCACATTGCTGCTCATCCTCACTGCAGCTCTTACCTGCATTGGAAGGTTAGTGGACGTACTCATAAAAAATATAGGAGTGGCTGCGTCTCATATGGAAAACGCTAAATGTCAAAAAAGCAAACCAATGAGTCCTTAGGTCAAGAATTTCATCTGACATGTGGCTTTTATTATGATCATCAATTAGTTGTCGATTAAGGGATCCGAATATTGGAAACAATGCTAACCAAAATTACAGAGTATTTGAGCCACAGATAAGCACTGAATTAGTCTTATCTCAAAGGCCCCTTGTTTTGATTGAATATAACATTGCACAGTTCCTAGACATAATGCTCTATTGGAAAAGATAGGTTTGGGAGGATAGCTGGAGGAAAAAAACCTTCAAGCTTCTGATTGGTAGAGAACCCATGTAAGTGTCAGTCATGTGATTTGCCATTAAGAAATACTCAATATCTACTAAAGTATCGAATTATCAAATGTCATTTTGTTTTGACAGGAAAGATGAACCTGCATTTAGGCACCTTCACTTTGTTTTGAGCCTGTCGCTAGCAGGTGTTCTCTGCTCTCACTTTATCTGGCACTTAGATGTACCTTTCTCTGTGGCACACTTGCTTCTGAGCATAGCAGAGCACTACCTTTGGTTTGTCAGTTGTCTAGCCAGCCTTACACTCAACACAAAATGCTGCAATGTGATCTACCCAAACTCTCAAAATCTTTCTGCACAGAAAAAAGATAAGCTATACTTTCACGCACTTCGTAGCAGCATGACCGACAGCTTGGCTGATCAATACATGATCATATTCGTTATACCGATACTATATATGGCACCACTGCCCTTCGTAGAGTGCTTTGTAATCCACAAGTGAGTATGTTATGTAAATGTACTTTTATAATTCGATGCTACCATTGGAGGCTGTGTGTTGTAACTTTGGGTTACACATAATTATTAAGTCAGACTTGCCCTTTCCTGAAACAGTTGGACCAAGTCTTTGCTTTTAACTTTGCTTTGCATTATGATGGAAAGGATGGAAAGGTTACAAAGTTTTCAGTTCTCTTTTTGGCAATCTGGAAGATTCACTTGACGTCATTTAAGTGACCATCATTTACTAAAGAGTGCCTTTATATTGAGATTTTTACCCAAAGCCCAATAGATGTTTTTTTCAGGGGTTGTGAGATCATACACTGCTCAGGGAAACTTTCTACATCACTTTGTCTCTGCCAGGCAGCATGTAAACCCAGAATTGCATAAATTACAACCATAGAAGCGACATATTGAATAACACTACCACACTTATTATTGAACAATAGTGGATAACATCCCGTAGTCAATACCAAAACGTTGAGATTTAACAGTATAAGATACTATTAAAAATGTTTAGCTTACACAGGTCCAAGGCCGTGTGATAATGTTTTTGCTAAACATTCTTTTACTACTGTTTATTCGGATTTTTATTCCAGGTATAAGTCTTTCCGCATGGTGCCATTACTAACACACATTTACACAGAAGGACACAACTCATGGTATACCATCCTGACATTTATTTGCCCTTTCTCTCTCATCATGATTATAAATCTCATCATTATGGCTAAAAAGATAAACGGAGGTTTGAACTGCAAAGGGATCATCACAAGTATGCTGCCACTACTAGTAAATACAACGCTGCCAATCTTTTATCTATCAATGATGAAGAGTAGATCCTCGTATGACAGCTTTATTTGGGACGTACTAATCCTTACTCTGACGATATTGTTGACAGTTTCAGTGATCACTTTATTTCTTGTGCGCCTTACAAACATAATAGATTGCAAGAGAAAGACAAGCATTGGATCACCAGTGCCTGCAACAACGAGGAGATACAATAGCAGAAAGACTGATGAGTTTCCCTATTCTGGTTTAAGTTTTCGCAGAACACATGCAGCTTAATTTGATACGTTTGATAACTTATTAAGTTTGCAACTTATGATATCCTCTTATATTCCATGTATTTATTTTAAATAGTTAAAAAAATAATTAATCATGACATGTATCACATTAGGTTGTCAAAATCAAGTTGAAAATGGAATGTGATATTCTACCTCAATTTAACATGTCTAAAAGACGTGTGTCAATGAATCATATGGATGCATAAGTAAATATTCTGGTGCGTATATCTGATAGCTGTATACAATCAAAGCAAAGGGGTATGTCGAGTACGGAAAATGAACTCGCAAATAGAGGTAGCCAAAATTACCACTGTTTTCACTACTGAGATGGAATTAAATTGAATTTTGCATTGAATTTTGAATCATTGGGTTTATGCATATAATTGTGCTAAACTCAAGGTAGTTGCTGACCAAAACCTGTTAATACTTCAGCGAGGTTGAAAGACAATGCAGGAATATTTGTCATAGAGCGCGGGCTAGATATTACAAGGACAGCAAATTGCTCTGTATGGGCACACTGTGTGGAGTATTCCTATCATAAGGTTTGTTGTCATGTTGTTGTACTTTGAACATCTATCTTGGAGTTGGCCTCTCTGTTCACACTACTAAGGAGTTACCACCCTACCCTGACCTATATATGACAGAGACAAACTTGACCGTGACCTTCAAGAGACTACACACATGTGCATTTGTCTACTGACTTTCATGGTGTGTGGACTGCCTTATTGTTAGCCATCCTGTATAGAACTCAACTTCCTCAAACACTGATCACGTGGTATACTATTCCATGCATATCTCTGATCGATAGAGAGTGAATTAATTCACTTAGCATAATTACCAACACAAAGAATTAGGTGTGACGACTCGAGCTTATTTTTCCTAATTAGGGGTGGATACATGTACAGCATAATTGTAAGTAACGAGAAACATGCTGATACAGATAATGATTTAAAGAAAAATAATGTTGATCATCTCCTAATGCCCAAGGCAGTTTGCTGTCATTGGTAGACAACAGTAAAGTTATAGGAAAATTTAAACAACATCATTTAAACAGCAGCTATGTTGTAGACGCATCTTATTATGAAGGCTATAGTAGATAACTGTTCAATCAGCTCAACAATAGCTCTTGGTCATACTCGCAATGAAACGCTTGGCAGCATGCCTTATTATTATTGTATACAAATCATAACATGAAGCTGCTGCTGTTAGCTGTCAGCGAGAAATTTACTTGTGTTTGAACACTGTTGGCAAAAAATTGCATGTATTTGTATATTGTCAGCAAAAACTATGATGCAGTATTCAATGTTGTTGTTGTTGAAAATAGCAATACTGAGATTGTGTTTTGGGCAGCAATTTTACTATCAACCTCCCTCAGATAAGTCTACAACATTGACTCGGCTCCTAAAAGAGAGTGATTATGGAGAGGATATGGGTAAGAGAACTATTTGTTATCTGAGAAAGAGGATGAGGATGTTTGGCAGGGTTTGGTGAGATTTAGATACAAATGGTTAATTTATTTGTCCAGTACATTGCATGTGTATTATGTGAGCTGCACACATATATAAACCATCTTTCAGTTGAATCAATCTTCATAAAATACTACTCAAATTAGAGCTTTAATTCTGACAAATCACTAGGCGAAATATAGTTGAGGTATATCCACATTTAATTTGATAACATTTTAAAGCTTTTGGTTAAGTTAAGGGTCTTCTTTACATTCTGTGGCACTGTGTTTTATTAGTCTTTTGCTTAAAAAAACAAATTGTAATAATAGATGATATAACTATGTACTACATGTGGTAATTGTAGACAGAGAGGATTGGGTGCTAGACACAATGAACTGTACTAATCAGACAACTCTTAGTACATCCCTCATCAACAGTGGAGCTGTAGAGGTCAAGGGTTTAGGCTACTTCGATGACATAATTCCTGAGATTGTAGGGCGACTCCCAGTATCGGGTTTACAATGGGCGAGGATTATGTTACCGAGAATGAGTATTATTAACAGGATAAGTTTATCAGGTAAGTCCCAATCTCAAGCTGTGGTTTCAGAGAAAAAGCTGGTCTAAAAACCAAATTGTAATAACTGAATAGCTTCATGTAAATACAAATTTGGTATAGTCAGACAGCTTCTTATGGTTCAGTTACGCTGAATTTGTGTTGGGAAAAAATCCAAAGCTCCTGCTGGCAGTAATTATTGATGATGGATTAACAGTTGTCCTATAGGGGAGAATGCAATGCAATGAGACTAAACTACTAATGGATCCTTCTCGCAGATGTGAATAGAGGAGATTCATGCAATCTGTCAACATGTGCTAGAGCCTTTGGTCTCTGCTGCAAATACTCTGAATACTCACACCATTTTCATGAAAATCATGCAACACAATACAGTTGCATCATCGCATCGGACTGATTAGAAAAGATAAACTAGTATCATGCCTAAACCATATAGCACACAGTATCGCTCAAATTTGAAGGGGTTACCCATATTATTGTGGTTAGGTTTAAGTTTGGTTGGGTTTTTTGTGGTAAGGGCTGATTTAGCTGTGTGTAGCCTTCAAATAAAGGGTTCGAAATTGTGTGTGATCATGGCACATAAATAGATCATTTCCGAATCAAATAGATGGTATTGACATAACATGTTTTGGCAATCAGCCAGTCAGTTTTATGATTCTAAGGTTGCAAGTAGGAGCGATCAGAAATTAAGCGACCAGCATCATAGACGATGCAGCAAATAAGCAGTCCTGTTTTGCTCTCAAAGACCTTTAAATAGAAATGTACTGATCTATTTTGATTTCCGGGACACACCAAGTTTTCTCCTATTCATGTAGTTGACAGAAATCACTTGTAAGTTCTATGGGATAATGTGATGCTTAATGTTCCTACAGTTCTAATTTATATTTTAGTTGCTGGTGAGGTAATTGGTGTATATATTGGACTTCAAAATATCAGGCAGCTAGAAAAACTGACCAACGTGCAGTCTGAAAAATTTAAAAGGGATGTGATCAAAGGAACTTTGCATCCTGATAACTTATGCGGTAAGTTGTAACTACATGTGCATATATTCTTTAATTGCAAAATCGACTGGTAATATCTCAAGACGTTTTTGGACTTAAATTTTGTGAAGTTTAATTAGAAATGACTTGGGAGGGCAGTTTGAAATAATCCATGTTCATTCCCATTCATTCATCTCCATCTTCACCATAGCCTAACAATAAAAGAAGACTGAAGACCACTTAACAGTATGGATACCATGAGTAACCTTTTAGCTCAATCAGATTTCACAACATACTTAGAGAATCACTCATACATTGATTGTCGCCATATACACAGCAATTTTTCAAAAGATTGATCATTTCTTCTCCATTAAAGTGGATACCCAATGAAGTTCTAACTTACTGTATGTTTTTCATGAGGTTCTAGGCTCTCATTTGAGCCATTGGAAAAAACTCTACACCTACCACAGGCAGATCTGTTGATGCTCAAAGCTGATGCTTCATGAAAACAGTCATGGTTCCAGCTCATGAGTTACAAGCAGTGTTTTCTTAAATTACTGTGATACCTGATGTGAATAAATGGACTCCTTAGAACGTAGGATTCTTTGGTGACAAATTACGTATCTTAGCTCCACGTAAGGGCCAATGAGAACATTTTAGTCTGAGCTCCTATTCATTGAAATACATTACGGGTGTCACAGCGTTGTCTCAACAACAATGCTTCAGAGCAATCCAAATATTAGGGGAGCGATGGTACAGATCCCTCAAAAACTTTGGAATGAGTGAATAAGATATCAGGCTACAATCACCTTAATCTTTATTGGATATTTTTGCTAGGAACAATCAAATAACAATGGATAATACAAACAGTAAAAACCATTAGTGGCAAATGTTAAACACTGTCTATGATGTCAGAAGGTCAAGGACATTTGAATGGTTTCTCAATATGACTGAATTTATTGACTGTTTGATGGAGATGTCATCTTTGAGCATCAGCAGAACTTCATCTGTCCAATGGCTCATCTGAAAGCTCATCACCTAAAGTAAAACATGACAACACTTCACTGGCATTGGCCTTTCAAAGGTTTGGTTAAAATTGGAGCTGTAAACACAAATACTATCAAGATGAGATGTAGACCTTCTTCTACCCCCTCAACCCAAGATACATTCAGTACAAGTAAGAGAACTTATCATAGATCATAAGCTTTGAATGAAGACAGTTAATAATTTGTAAATGCGATTTGACACTGCTGGCCTGCGGAAAATATCCTTATCGTATGTAAGACATTTCAGCAACTGGTTTTTTCGCCTTGTATTATCATTGTCTGTATGAGCTTTTCATGCTGTCAAATCTTCATTAACATATACGACATACATAAATCCATATATTATGTTTGAATAGATACTGGATTTTCTTCCATTGCATAGACGGAACCCTACGGACGTCTTTGAATAGCTTGGGAGCTCATACAATTGACTGTGGACCATTTCTAATAAGTGTGCAGTCAACCAACCCAGCAATTGTTTGCCATCAGAGTCAAGTGAGGAGAATTTTAAAAAGATATAATAATTTCTTGAACCTCTTGAAATTGTAGCATTTTTGTGGATGTGCACATGTTTGTGTGTAACTCGTTTTTTTCGGATGGGCCCCTTATTCTCATTTCATTCTGTTACATGATATAACTATAGCCAAGATCAGCCGCCAAAAAAGGTCATCAATCCTCCAGTAGGTGACGGACATGTCACTTCTGATCTACATTATAGCATGTCAACTTTTCTCATATATTTAGGTTACAAACATCACTCTGCTAGAAAAGTTGAAGTCCTATATGAATGGCATGACCAAAAGAGAAGTGAATATTTCCACCCTCTGTAGTAACCCTGACATCACTGAAGATACTAATTTCCTAGTAACGGTTTCCTTTACTTGTCAGTCGTATGGTGAGTTCTACATCATCTAAAACAGGCAAGAAACTGCATCATCATATTAGCGGAATATGTGCCAATGAGGAAAATTTGCAATAAATTGCTATTATACGACAAATGACATTTTCATAATCTCTTGCAACTATGTGATCAGGGCATTTTCATTGTTCCCCTTCTTCACAGCATCGGAGCGGAGGCGTTGTTCAAGCGAGAATAACCTGTACACAATGATGCATGGCAATTCATCGTCTGACAACAAAGGTGTTAATCTTGGGGAGTATAATCTTGCTCCAGGAATCCCATGGCTGCAATGCTATTGGACAATGAATGAAAGTACCGTGGTTGCTCAAGTGAAGAGTCGTAAGTTATCTTATCTTATTTGTCTTCTGAATCGACTTTGGTCAGGATCAGCTATCAATCCATTGAGGAAAGCTTCAGATAGTCACAATGATTATCATCACTTAATTGACAGATCTCAGGTGATCAATAATAATAGTATTAGAGGGCAACTTATGAGGTGAGACTCTGTGAACTTTCTGTGGCGCATTGTTACTAAATCTCCAACTACACCCACTGACTCCTATCATTATGAATTAGATACAGACCTGTTTGTTGCTTTTAGAGACATTGAGATTGATTTGCAATAAATTTTCTTCCAGGAACAACGCCGCTAATAACAATAAATGTCAAGACATATTGTAAAAAGGGTCAAGTTGTGCTCGATATAAATAGTGTACTGAATAGTACAGTATTGCTGAATGACACTGCAACAAATTTTCCAAACACATGCCATGTGTGTCTCAGTTGGGAAAGTTCTGCATCTATTCACTACAACACTACACTATTCTTCAACGGAGAGCAAAGAACCCCCCCTCAATCTGTGAATTTCCAGCACGCTAGAACCAGTATTTTCCCTTTGCTATTAAGCGCAGAATTTACCCACGGTGCCATCGCTGGGATTCAAATGATAAAGAATCAGTGAGTATCCCCAACATAATTATATCTGCATTAACAGTTATTATTGAGGATTTGCTCCCACAAAAGCCTGACAACACATTGTTGTTATTATTCCATACAGTCAAATCAAGAAGGACAGTTTTAAGCTGCTATAGGTGAAGACAAAACTAAATATTGCTGACTATGATGAGTGATTCCAAAGTATTATATTCTTTGGCTTCAAAACATTTCAATCTATGAATAATAGACAGTTTTCTGAGCTCTAATTTGAGGCTAATTTTGGAGTTGCCCGCTCTCTGTTTTGGTACTTTTAACACACACAGCATAGGGAAAAGGTGCTAAAATGGGGCTTATCTCGAAAACGGCTCATCAGAGGAAAAAAATTCCTTTTGATTCAGCACCGGCACCCTTGAAATCTAGTAGGTAGCGGGTTGGCAAAAAATTTTGGGGATCATAGGTATGATTTATATCGATTTTTATTTTGAGAGCTTGCCACTGAGCTGATAGAACATATGGCAGGTCTGGGAAAACTGGTCCTTACTCCTAGTATTTCCGTACTATGATAAGGTTTAAACTTATGCTGGTCAATTATAATACACTGTAAACAAAAGGACCGGAAAAATAGTTCACATTCCATGAGGTGTATCAATAATTTATCTTGATATCATATTAATATGAAGTTATCGTTGAGATACCTGTAAGAAATATACGCAGCGGTTTCAAGACATCACTAATATGCCTAGAGTTGCATGTGCTGTATTCGGATGCATGAATAATGGGCAATATCTCACAGAGGTCAGACAATCTAAATGTCACATACATGATGCTATAAAACGTAAGTTAATATTTTTTTTAATCCATCTTCCTAAGTAAGTTGAATTGTGATATTAAGGTTAGGTACCCGGTACCCGGTTAACTGTTATAACGAACTCGGAAATGCCATGGACTTGCTTATGCCAGAGGGGTTTCAAAACTGAGCGTGGTATGAAAATACACAGAACTAAGAAGGGATGCGAAGTGGTGTTAGAGAACCGCAGTGTAGATAACTCTGCACCTAAGACGGATGGTACACTGCCCCAGGTTGAAAACCACAGTGGGCAGACAACCAATTCTCAAACACCCACCGAGCATCATGGGAGCGGTTGTGAAAGGCAGGAGGTTGAGTGGCCAAAGATGAGCAGTGTCAAGACTTGGCGTGAGCTTGACGAATATGCAGTTGTTGCTCTCAACTCTGCATTGACTGGAAGCGGTGAGAAAAAGGCCAAACAACTGCCTGCTATCCTCTTTTCAATTTGTGAGGAGAAGTTTGGCTTAGTTGCGAAACGAGGTGGAACTCAGTGCACCAAAATACCAAATAGACGCCAATATGAGAAAGG
Organism: Membranipora membranacea; assembly: GCA_914767715.1. NCBI lineage: Eukaryota > Metazoa > Bryozoa > Gymnolaemata > Cheilostomatida > Membraniporidae > Membranipora > Membranipora membranacea. The sequence continues at coordinate 3,222,549 of OU612070.1, read as the reverse complement.
CAAACTGAGAACTCAGCAACGCGCGCTGAGAGAGAGAATGAGAAATTGCGCTGAATCAGAAAGGCATGGGCTTTCTGTATTGCTTAATGATGTCAAGGAACGAATAAGAAGGCTAGCCAGAGCTGAGGCCTTGAGGAAGAAGAGGAAGTTGAAGCGAAAGAACTTGAACAATTTCATGAAAAATCCATACGGATTTGCCCAGAAGTTGTTTGAGCAGAGTAAGAGCGGCGAGCTCAAGGCTAGTCAGGCAGAAGTTGAGGCACACTTGGCAAAAGTGTACGGTAACAAGAGCGAGGTGAACACTGATATTGCTGGGCTTAAACGTCCAACATCTCCAGGTTTCAGTTTTGAGATGGGTGATATCAAGCTTGGAGAAGTTGCACATGTAGTTACCAAGGCACGTGCCAAAAGTGCTCCAGGAATTAATGGCATCAGTTATAAGCTATACAAGAAATGTCCAGGCATACTGGAGATCTTGACAAAAGTGCTCAACCAAATCTGGAAGTCTGGCAAGATCCCAGATGAGTGGTGTTGTGCGAATGGTGTGTATATACCGAAAGAGGATAAGGCGGAGGACCTAGGGCAGTTTAGACCAATATCACTGCTAAATGTAGAAGGCAAGATATTCTTCAGCGTTCTGGCAAAACGCCTCACAGATTATCTTATGAACAATGGATTCATTGATCCATCAGTTCAGAAGGCAGGCATCCCAGGATTCCCTGGATGTTTTGAGCATGTGAGCATGATTTGGTCAGCAATAAAGTCTGCTAAACAAGCAAAATCGAACCTTGAGGTAATCTGGTTGGATTTGGCGAATGCCTATGGTTCTGTACCGCACAGCATAATTGACCTCGCACTATCACACTTCTGGGTGCCCGACAGGCTAAGGGTTATGGTTGAGCGCTACTATAAAAAGTTCAAAATGCGATTCACTACTAAGAACTTTACCACGAGCTGGCAAGAGCTGGCAGTAGGCATCCCTATGGGATGTGCTATATCACCTTTGCTATTCGTTATGGTGATGGAGATAGTTATACGGAATTCACAAGGCAGTGTGAATGGGATCCAGGTTGCGAATAACCAGATACTACCGCCGATGAGGGCCTTTATGGACGATATTACAATAATATCACCAGATAAGGCCCAGGTTGTAGCTTCAATCGATAGACTGCATGAGTTGATAGAGAGATGTGCGATGCGATTCAAACCTAGCAAGAGCCGGTCCCTGTCTTTGTGTAAAGGCAAACCTGTACCAAATACCTACTTCATAGGAACAGAGCGTATTCCCACGCTTGCAGAGCAGCCTGTGAAGAGCTTAGGAAGATGGTATAGTTTACCGATCACAGAAAGGTTTCGCGGAAACGAGGTGAAAAAGCAACTCATTACAGGGCTGGACGCGATTGAAAAATGTGGTCTGTCTGGCAAATACAAAGCCTGGATTCTCAACTTTGCACTCATGCCTCGAATTCTGTGGCCTCTGACAGTTTATGATATTCCGCTAACACCAGTTGAGAGAATGGAGCAAATGATTAACAAGCACATGCGTAAGTGGCTTGGAGTTCCAAGGAGCTTCAACACTAATGCACTGTATGCCAGTTCGTTTACTCTTTCACTACCTATGAAATCGCTTGCGGAAGAGTACAAAACATCAAAGGCGAGACTGGATATGATGTTGAACGAGTCACCAGACCAGGTGATAAGGGAATGTGCTCCAACACTTGACACTGGTAAAAAATGGTCTGTCACAGAGACTGTCAGAGATGCCAAATCTCGACTGGAGATAAGTGAGATTGTGGGTGCTGTGACAACTGCACGTCATGGCATCGGCTGGGAAGCAAACCGGTGGTTCTCAAAGGAAAGCCCAAAGGTTAGACGGGAGATGGTAGTTGATGAGGTGCGCAAGATGGAAGAGGAGCGCCGCCAGACACAAGCTGTAGGCCAAGCCCAACAAGGCAGGTGGACTTGTTGGGAGTCTGTTGAGCAGCGTCAGCTCAAATGGACAGAATTGTGGTCGATGGAGCCACAAAGGATCAGCTTTCTGGTTGGTGCAGCTTATGATCAACTACCGACCCCGGCAAACCTGGAACGCTGGAATTTGACCGAGAACTCGAAATGCGCCGAGTGCTCGGCTAAGGGCACACTTCGACATATACTGTCGAATTGCCAACAGAGCCTGGGAAGATACACGTATAGGCATAATCAAGTCCTGAAAGTGTTGTGTAAATATGTCACTGAGAAGTGTTAATATGCTAATGCTGGTGGTGAAGCGCGTGAAAAGATTTTGCGCAAAAAGGGATTGATGAACAGCGGAGAATGGCAGGTGAGATGCGACCTCACAGAGCAGCTCAGCATGCCACAGCATATTGTGATCACGAACCAAAGACCAGACTTAATTGTTTGGTCTGACAAAGAAAAAGCACTAATACTGATGGAATTGACGGTGCCTTGGGAAGAAAATCTCTCATATGCGCATGAGAGAAAACTGACAAGATACGAAGATCTGGTCACACAATGCCAAGACAAAGGTTGGAATTGCGAATTATTCGCAGTGGAAGTAGGCTGCCGTGGATTCATGGCCAGATCAGCTACCAAATTTCTGACCAGAGTTGGGCTTTCAGGAAGAGCACTCAAACAAGCCACAAAAAGCATAGTACATGAGGCAGAAAGCGCATCTGCATGGATATGGCAACAGCACTGTGTGAAGACAAAAGCTAAGTAATCCTATTACTTGTAAGCTGGGGTTTAACACACTCACTTTGTTTTGTGGAGTTGGCCAGCATTTAATTCCTTTTGTTATAATCATTGTAAGGATTAGAATGAGGGGATTAAGTGATGATAAGCAAATTGCTTGGGGTAGAAGGCTAAGCAAGATTATACTCAAATTAAAGTAGTTTAATCTCTGCAGAGTGAAAATCAAAGTGAGTCTGAGTTAGATCTAAGGTTTTACAAACATAGGATTAAAAGCTTGGCCCTCGCATAAAAGGCAGGCAGAGCGAGACAGGAAATCACAGTCAGCCCACTGGCTGTAGCGCAAACAAGTCATCTCTCTGACTTGTGTATGAGTTGTACTATGCTCAATGTGGTGAATTTGAGTAGTGAACGAGTGGCACGAGGGGCGGGTGCCTTGACGATAGCGACTTTGCGCCGATGAGTTGATGGAAAGCAAACCTCCCTGCACTGGTTTGGCTTAGAGTATAAGCATGAGAGTGATGGGGCGAACATTGCTGCACTGAAACAATGAAGAGTTGGCAGCCTCCCTGGTTGCGCAACAGCGTAAACACACCAATTATGTCAAACCACCGAAACTGACAAAATGCACTGAGGGATCGATGAGATTGATTGAGATGCTCAGCAACACACAGGGGTGGCTTCATGCTGCTGGGGCCGCCCATGAGGAGGTTGTACTAGAGAAGGCCTCGAAACAGCGTTTGACTCATGGTTTCTAGCTGAAGACCTGTGTGTTGTGCAGTGGTACGCGCACCACTGTATGTTGTATCTACCAACGCTGTCCGATTTGGACATGTTATATATTGTTGGAAAGCTAAGCGAACACAGATTCTGAAAATACTGGTTTCAGCATGACGTCATGGCGTTGTTGTGTCTATAACTGTTGACAGCTGCTTAATATACACTATTTACTTGCATGTTTATCTGTGAGGTATCCTTCACATTTGATATAGTTTACCCTCAAACTCTTGTTCAAAATATATTCTGCAAAACAACTAGCAAAATTTTCTTAGTGGCAATGATAGGAATAGAATGATATCATTAATTGCAAGTAAAACAGTCAATGCTGGTATCATAACCTTAATGATTATGCAGTATATTAAAAGAGCTCTTGTATTTCGGCTCTTCTAGGATTTTCCATGTGAGTTGAATTTTAGCCTAAATTATTGGGAGATAAATATGAGGAAACAATAAAATGGCCTAATTATCAAGTACAGATCAATGGTCTAATTAAAATAATGATAGTGATAGATAGCAAGCAGGCAGGCAGACAAACAAACAAACAACTCTGTTTTAATGAGAAATTGCTAACATTTGTTTTAGGCGACTGTCCATGTCCTCCACCATACACACATATCCAGTTCCCTAAGGATCAACTAACTCTACGAGAATGGTGTGTCCTCATCAATCGAAAGAGGAAAGATGGAACGCTCTGGTTTCCTGCTAAAAGTGATAGGATATGCTCTGCGCATTTTGTTGATGGCCAGCCTACTCAAGAGAACCCGAAACCATCACTTCTTATGGGTCATGAACCTGCTAAGCAGAAACTCGCACATCGTAAAATACCTAGTGATCGCCTGGTTAAAATAATAGCGCCTAAAACAGAGGCTGCTGTAGTAGCAAAAAAAACACCTGAAACCACAGCAGGAACAGCTAAGCCGAAATCAGACAGTCATGTGGAAATTAAACAAGAGATTCAGCCAGACAATGAATTAGAAATAGAGGAGATCGCTAGGCCAAACCATAATGTGCTTAATAAAATTAGGCAAAAGCACAAAAAAGGCAACAAAGCTACCAATCATTATCTACAGCTGAAGGCCAAAATAAAACAGCTCCAACACTTTCTTAACCCAAAACATAAGCAGATAGATCTGTACATTTCTACACCTCACTCCCCAAGACTGCATCATTTGATTCGCTCTGTAAATACATTAAACAACAGAAACCTACCATCCAAGAGCCACACAATTATCAACAGAAGACCCTGACGGAATATTGGGGAATACGGAGGTTCCACAACCAAGTTAAGCTTCCAAATCATACTTTATGTGCCGAAGATAAAATTCTCCTAACTCTCATGAAACTGAGATTAGATCTATTACACCAAGACCTCGCCGATAGGTAAGTTCCTAAAGTGATTATCGTTTGGTGTACGTTTTTGTGACATTTTGTTTCACATCTAATTTTAGACTGGTTTAGGAAGTGCGGTTGAACGGAATTATTTATTGCTATTTGTCATCTTAATTAAACAGCCTTTACAACTCTCCCCGGCCCAAACCACAGCCCTATCAGTATGTCAAACAAAATGAGCGATAAGTTCAGTGCAAAATAGCTCAAAAGATGCAACTATTACATCTGTAATCTGTATCATTTTCTATTTGACACAATCAATCAATATCCTGTCACTTTGTCTCGCAGCAGATAAAACAAACATCGCCTATCATTTCCTTGTAAATAACATTAATAAGCATTGAAATTGCTCTCTGATTTTGTAGATTTGGCATAACTGTGAAGAAAGTTTCTGAGATATTTTCTCTGACAGTGAAACGGATGGCCCATGCTCTCTATAAACTTATTGTCTTTTACTCCGAAGAAAAAGTAGCTGAGACTCTGCCAAAGACTTATCAGAGTATGCCCGGTATTAGATGTATCATTGATTGCTCCGAAATATTTATTCAAAGGCCAAATGACCTTCAGTTTCAATTGGCCACTTGGAGCGATTATAAGCATCACAACACAGTCAAATTCTTGATAGGGATAACACCTCAAGGCAGCGTCTGCTTCCTATCTAAGCTGTGGGGGGGGGGGTCGAGCAACAGACAGGTGCCTAGTTGTGAAAAGTGGGTTTTTGGACTATATAGACAAAGGGGATGTCATTATGGCTGATAGGGGTTTTCAGCTACATGAGGAGTTTTTAATGAGGGAGGCCTCATTGATAGTACCACCAGGAAAACGCGGGAGTAACCAGATGACAAGAGACAAAGTATTGAGAACTAAGAAAGTTGCAAATAGTCGCATACATGTAGAGAGAGTGATTCGACGGCTAAAATGTTTTCGCTTTCTATCACGAAGTGTTTGTATCAGTAATCTGCCACATCTTGATACCATCCTCATAATATGCTCTGCTATTGTAAACCTCGAAGGACCCATTGTCAAGTCTTGGGTGGAAACTGCATCCGACGATGAGTAAAGACAGATTTTACATTTTTTTCTCATCTGAGGCATGATATGATATGGATAGCGATGCATAGATAGTGACAGTATCTTTTATATAATAGTACAATGCTGATTAAACCCAACATAAACATTTGTTAAAAATGCATACATCACACCGACCCGCCCACGATAGAACTGTAATGACAATAAATAGATATCTCGGCGCTTAGTATAATAGATTTACTATACACAGATCCTGCTGTTTTGATGACAATGTGGCTTCTCTCCTGGTTGAGATGAGAATATTTAACCTAGTTTATATTCAACAGCTGTAAAACCTAGACCTGATAATTTAATAAAAATACTAACACTTAATATTTTGCTTATTAACCCAGAGATATAACAGTGTCCCATACAAACATAAGCTAACCAAGAAAATTCATTTTTATCTCAACCATTCTGTTTCAATTTTCATGAAACAATCCAGCCCATTTTTCTTTTTCTTGAAAAAAATTATTTATATGGGACATGTGTTTTCTGCCAGTTTAGAGAACAGCATATTATGGTTTATTTATGCTATAACATAGTTTTATTCTAGAGACATCAGCAAATATTATAATACAGACATGTAACAGTATTTGATTGCCATGCAGAATTTATTATCTCTATATTCTAGAACAAATAATATAACAATAAACTGTTATTCCAAATGGTCTCCTTGTGGATTAATATTAACTAAGAATCATCTCACACCCCATTCACAGAAATTGGCTTAAATATACAAAACAAATTTGACACTTATCTACCTGTATAAAACAGTACATTGTTCTATTCTCACGCTTGTCTAGCTTTCTTCGGAACTGGCTCATTTAAGAGTTGGGGAGCTATATATTGGATATAGAATGCTGACAGATTAGCTCTCATCTTTTTACAAAACAGCTTGTCATGAGTAACCGTATAAAGAAAATTTTCTGATTCGGATACAAAAGTAAAGAAATGTGTGGCCAATACCCCTGTGACCATCATCTGGCCTTGCACCTGCCCATAATATATATGTCTCTCTTTCAGCCAAAAAACTGGCATTGCACAATGAGCTGGTCGTACATTTTACCTCTATGAGGACTTTCCCATGGCAACTGCACTCTACAATTCCATCTGGTGACGCTCCTAAATATGGCATTTCATTGTCAATGAATAAACCACAATCTTGATAACGGACATTAGCATGAGTCTTTTTGAGGGTCTGCAGCAGAACTTGAATAGCTTTCAGTTCATTTTTCTTTCCATGCTGAATGGCTGGCAAGTGACTGATGTCATTCGGATGTAGAATATTGTCTATCAAGCGGGACATGTCTGTTCTTGGCTCAGCTTTTAGTGATTCCATCCTGGTGTGTAACCCGTAGAATTGGATGCCGTCAACCTGCCTTCTCTTGCTCTCATCCAGTTCCTGTTGTCACTTTGTCCCCTGGTTGACTCTTCCAAGTCGGATGTCTGTTGTTGGCTAATGACTAGGGCAGAAATGAACTCTTCCACTGTTGAGGATTTAGATGCATATGTCCTCACATCAGACATTTCTGGAGTGGGAGTTTTCAGTGTTCCTAAATGAATAAATAAATAATATATGATATTAGCACAGTTTCTGTGATGCTACAGTGTTGGTACTGTTAGCTTCAATCTCTATGTGGTTGATTTCTTCATAAATGAGTCTTATTAAAGAAACCTGATACAGATTTCCAAAATGTTTGAATCTGGTGCACAATTTGGCTATATTTTGTTGTTGAAATACATGGTTAAAAATAGCTGACCTGAATTTAAAAGAACTCAGACTTTTAGGTGGCCTGTCGCCAGCCTTTTATCTATTATGTCATAACAACAATTACTGTTATATTACTATGGTGGTGGGATATGTCAATACTTTTTGTCAATTGTATAATTCCATTTTATACATCTACCTAATATCGATAGATAGGTATCTTTGTTAATATCTTCAGCCGTGATTATCTAGCTCAAATATACACACGGAAAACCAATGCAATCTAACATTTTTTTCCACTGAGTGTCTGAAATGATTTGGTCAGCAGTGAAAATTAAGCTTGTTATATTTCATGGTCAACTATGTATCCCTCTCCACCACATGCGTAGCCTAATTTACAAAACAATTTGCCAATAATGTGATAGCAAATATAATCTTTGGTGATATCGTTGTGCTGGATGTGGATTACATGAGCAAGGACAGCCCAATTAAAACACCATGCTCACAATCTGATGCTATGTGAGTCATTATTATATGATGAAATAGCTGTTGTTGATTTGAGTTTGTAACCCATTAATGTCCTGGTCTGCTTGACCCGAAATTGTTTCATAAAAAATTTATTCGAAATCAGACTTGGACAAATCAACAGCTAAGTGTAAATAACTGTTACTCTATAATTTTACCTGGGAGGAATATGACGGCTGGCGGTATAGCTGCCTTCATTTCAGATATGAATTCAGCGAATGATGCATCCTCAGCTGAATCAACAAGGCATTCACGAAATCTTTTACTTCTCACCGGCTCTCCTTCTGCGACTGCAGATTTTTTTACTGAAAAGATCAGATGTAACGATATTATTTTGCTATATCAATGGATGATGTATGGTTGAAGGATTATTGGCGCATGAATTTTTATTAGTTTTGCAGTTGAATTTTCTTTTGTAAAGAAAATTGCAGAAACTACAGATATATTCCATTGCTGACCCTAATTTCGAACGCTAGGCTATCTGTGTATATGATATATCCGAATTTAATGACAAGTAATTTAAGTCCATTTATTGGGGAAGATTTGAAGATATCACTGATCTTTGGCTGTGAAGCATATTGCATAGCACACAGATATAGCGTTGTAGGCACTTATAAATGGAATGTTACCTTAATCCTCAATGTAAATACTGATGTAATTTGATTAAAGGGATTTCAGACAAAAGAAAATTTGACGGGGCTCTTTTCATGTAATAATATGTCTGTATAATCTATTATTATGCTTCCAATAAATTTTAATCAACAAATTAATTGCACCACAGAAACAGCTTACCTTTCCCTTTCTTGAAAGATGGCTTTGTAAACTTCATGTCTTGTAGCCTAACAGATACTGGAACTGATGCTAGATGCTGAAACCAAACTTTTCAGTTTCAATGGTGCTTTGGATAATGTAGTTGAAGAATGTTCCTCATAGTTGAGTGGACACAACTAGTTTTAAACTTCAGTGATACGTAATGCGAGAGACTCAAATTTTCTCTGTGTTCTGTATACTGACGTACAGGTTTTGTTTCCTGCACACATTCAATCAATGTTTATCATATCTTTAATTGTTAGATCTGTGCCTGCATTTGGTATAGTTGAGGCATTGTACAAACATCCGTGTCATACTACTGGTCTTACTAACTTGCTGAGTCCTGATAAAATACAGAGCTACGCCATCGGAGAGGAGCTAGACTACGGCAGTATTTTCTCTGAAGATTTAGGGGATGCAGTACCACTGAAAGGCAAGTGCATGTGTCTAGTCTGTAAATGATGGAATTTGAAGCCTTTTACTTATCTTCAAAACTAAGATATATTTTGACAGCTGTCTATTTCCAAACACAATACAGTCATCGGAGATTTCTCGAACATCAAAACAGGTAGAATGCGTGATGTGATGCCAAAGGGAAAGCTTGATTAAATGCATTTGTTTAATTCCATCATATCCTCCATATATGTTATAGATTTTGTCCCATATTGGAGTCATGTTCACGATGTAATAAAATTTAGCTGCCCAAGCGGACATGTCATAAACATACTTCAAGCGAACAACCTCTCTAATCTCTACTGTCGAGATGTGAATATGGTGAGTGGTCAACGTAATTTCGGGCTTTGGAATATGCTATAGTACATAGTATAGTACATAATGCTGTTAATAAGCAATTCCTCTGTTGACCTCCCTAAAGGATTTTTGTCCTACATCCTCAGACGTACCAAAGCCCTTAAGATAAATTTTCAAGTGGACCACACCCAGATCTATTTCTCGTAGCTATAAATACACACGACTGATCAGTGCGCTAACATAAAAGTGCACAAGATCGCTGCAAAATCTTGGTTCAAATTTATTTTGACATTAGGGACTCTCTGCACACAAATCCTTATTCAATTTTCATAGCCAAATTAGAGCAATCTTCTATTTTAAAACTGTCATCTTCGGAATTAATTCTTCTTACCAACAGATTGAATGGGCATAAATTAAACCTAATTCTGAAGAATTGAGCCAGCGTTACGCAAAAATCTAATAGCAAACTGAAGGTTTTTTTCAAACTGACCAAATCTTTTCTGCAATTTGAAAGCACCCAATCTTCAATTTTCAGTAAATTACGCAGGGAGCTTCATATTACAATTATTATAATTTTGATGACCACATTGGGTTCCCATGATTCACTCACCACTTATGATGATATATTTGCCACATTGTTGATACATTTACTGACTCTGTTCATATAAGACTAATATTAATTTTGTTCACTTCTTTAGAGTTTCAGCACACTTGATGCACGGTTAAAGCAACACATGAATGGAATGAGGGAACGGTTTGTGTGGATAGCCAGTATATGTCATGACAATGAATTAAAAGACCTGGCACCAAAGATTTACTACAACTGCCTCAGGCAATGTGAGTAATTTTAAGTTCATGTTGCCTTTTCAGTTCATCCATATTCCAGGTAAGTAAACTACTTGACGATTATGATCATCGAATTGAGCAAGATAACAGAAAAAGCAAAAAGAGCAACACAATATCCAGTGTCTTGCACCCAATTGTTCAAAATGAATGTTTTGTTTTTTGCTTATTATTGACTGGCCAATAAATCATTGCTAGGAAACACTGTTATGCCATAACATGCACATACACTATGAAATATATAACTGCGTGCAGGGCTACCTACACACACTGCGCTGAAGTTTTGTAAGTTTTGCATGGTACAAAAATTTAATGCTCTGCTTGGCATGCATTATTGATGGTGTAAAAAGCACCTCATAAAAGGGAAGGTAACTCCCATTCTTTGCATTATGATGGTACAATCCCCCGGAAGTGCAATACAATGAACAAGCACTTCAGGAAGACTGTGACATCCTAATGCAGAGAATGGGACTTACCTTTTCTTACGGGAGGCACTTTTTCCACCAACAATAATTCATGCAAAGTAGAGCATTGAACTATTTTACCATGCAAATCTGACAAAACTTTATTGTAAGTAACAGCCTGACTATAACATGCATTGGTCTTCGGGTAGTTTACAATTGAAGGCTGGCTAACATTTACTCACCATCTTTATTTTATTTAGACTGCCATCTCAGTTAGTGAAGAAATTTTCACGCTTGCTAAAGTTGAACCTCAAGCCAAACAATAAACTCACTATAGTTCACATTTACTCCACTAAAGTAGATAGAATATTGATTTCAAAACTTGTTAAAATAATCAAGCTAGCAAACAATAGAAGCAGAGCTACCTCCTGTTTTTTAATTGATTGTAAAGATCAACGTCTATAAGTAACACGGCCCTAAGTCTAAAATGATCATGCTTTTTCTTCTTGACCATAAGGTCCTTGAAACTTTACATCACGTATGGATGGGAGTATGTTTTTTGCAGATATTAATTATTTTTGACAATGTCCCAAAGAGGTCAACAATATTACTATTTATTTGAAGTTAAATAGATACTAGAAGATTAATGAAAGCAATAACCGAAACAATTTTTATTCTACCTAGTTTGAAAGTAATCCCTAGAACAGGATAAGAATTATATGTGGCACAAACTCATTATATCATGTGATATGACGTCGTAGAAAATATGTTTTCTGCCATCCTGAGATTAAGAGCTTTCAGATGGTATATAAAACATTGTAACGACTCAAAAAGAAATTTCCCTTCACCGTGCCCTATGTTGGTCTATTTCTATTTGTACCAGTCAGAAATATGCTGGAAATTGTCATATTTTACGTTTGACAGATGGATGTTAAATAATTATAAATTTGTAATACTTTTCTCTGGGTAGGTATCTAGATGTTAATATTATTCTGATTGTTTGTCTTTAAGCATCACATATGAGTAAATGTGGATCGATGAGGCTGCTTTCAGTTAGACAAGGTGTCATGCTAGATATAGAGATGGATCTCGGGATATCAACATCCGCGTTAACTATTTGCTATTGGACAAAGGGTATCAGTGAAATTCAGATCATCATGGGAAACTCAACACACATTGATGTAGGTGAGAAATAAAATATAATTAATATACGATCGCTTATTCCTTGCCTGATACCCTGAGTGTGATATTTTTCAGTGAGTTTACATTACTTATAGGAACATCCCAAGATTGGAATTCCTTGCCGACACCATCAGTGATGCTTTACAGATATGAATCAAGGAACCTCTTATACCAGCTTCTTCATTCTCACAGCTGCTACACTTACTACATTTCAATGAATCCAGGAACTAACGATTTTTCTCAAAAATAGAATTATGGTTAAGTGTGCATTTTCTTTCAGCTGACCTACACTTGAGCGTTAACTGCATGACAGGTCATAGACAGATTACATCCCACTCAGTCTTATATGGAAATACTACATTTACTACTCAAAGCTTGGGGCCTAGAGAAGTCTGTCATTCATGCTTCAAACTCTCATCAAATGGTGATTTAGCAATCTTTGGCCATGGCTCAAAGATAAATGACATGGCTACACAACTGGAGAATATCAACATAGATTATCTACATCTCATCTCAGAACAAGCGGTGATATCAGGATTATTCATAACAAACACAACAACAAAGCAGTGAGTCATTGAGTGCAGTAGTAATAGCTGACACCCATACTGATGTGTAAAGTTGCTAGATTTCCAGTTCTCAAACCAGAGCTGCCACAGAGGCAATTGTGTGCTTATTGAATTCTGTATTGCTCAAAACTAAAATCAGTCTGCAATCTCAGCATTGTCACCTAATGGGCAAATAATTTAAACAAACTGATCGTCAAAATCAAATTTATTATCCTTGTAATTATCTACATAGTTACCTGCTTACTAGTGGACATTTATGACCTAGTGAGTTAGTTTTGTATCCTGATTTTGAAGATCAGTTTGTGCAAATTATTTGCCCATTAGGTGATTATTCTGAGACCAAGCCTCAATTAGTTATCTTGGAGCTATACTGTATCCGATGGGCAAAAACTTGCCTGAGTGGCAGCAGTATAGTTTGAGAGGGTAGACAGGTATTTATATTTAGCAACAATTATCCTAACTAAGTTCATAATGAGAAAATTTCACAATAATTAGGGTGGTTTTAAGCATAGCAATGCAAGGAATGGTTAGTAAAATGTGTGGTTATCTCTCAATAGGACAGGGGGAACAAGCCTATTTGCACATGTCATTTGTACACTGAAAACATTGTTCTGCAATGTGGTTTGCCGACACTGTAACATGGAAACAGCAGTCTTAGAATTACCATTTGTCTTCCCTTACTGCTCTAATAAAGAATCATCCAGATAATAAGCGTGTAACTAGCATACGTCTGTTTTGTGGAAGTTGACCCGGAAAATGATCAAGCAAGATTTCATGTCTTGTTTGTAAGATTGAGTCCAAAAGGTTGCACTCAGTTTCAAAACTTTTGATATGTGTCGGGTAGAGGGTATTTCTAAAAAATTTGTTGGATTGTTACAAGTATGTGTGGAACAGCACTACTGAACCTACTGAACATCTATTTGCTAACTAAAACCTGACAAATAATATAAAAACTACTGCAATTGAAACAAATAGTCCTACTCAGCTCCAGTAATGGCTGCAAAATCAAAGCATCAGACATCAGACTATTAGTAACCATAAGAATTGTCGATGCAAAATCCAAATATTCGTATTTTTGATATGATAATAACATGAAAAGTTGCTTTGACCAACCAGCAGTACAAGGAACTAGTAATTGGTATAACAGGTTTGAGCTAAAACCTGACCAACTCGTATCATATACCCAAGAGATATACCCGGATGTATGAGTGATAGCTGTATATCTGGGTATATCTTTTGGGTATAAGCAGCATTATAAAAATACCATTTTAGTAGGAGTTAATTTTCCAGAAAAACATGTCACTTCACTTTGCTAAGTATGCAAACAGATATCAATGAATGTTTCTCAACTGAATTGTTCTGTGCCAAGCTGATAATGATTATTGAACACCCCATTCATTCAGGAGTTTGGCGGAGAGCTTATCAATGCTGTACAGCCAACCCTGCTCAGTGGAAAAGATGTCAGACAATCTTGTGAACTTTAATGATATTATTGATGAGTATCTGAACACTTTCAATCTTGACTACAGCAGCATTGTGTCAGATGAACTCATCAAAACTCTGGTATCCAACAAAGGTGAGACCTTGACAACCTGATCCTTATATACCGAAAGAAAATTGTTTTGAAAAATTTAAATTGTTTAAACAAGACTGAGGAAGCACATCATATCAAAATTCTGGCAAATGATGTTGAAGTGACTTGCGAAATTATACCCATTTTATGATTGCCTATTAAAAGAGTACTAGACCTATTGAACAGCCAAATTGAAAATTTTCAACATCGTGTAGTTACCCTTTTGTAAAACAAAACCTCAAATATCAAAAATCTTAAATTTTTCAGAGAAAGCTTTTAAAGATGGATTGATTGGCAAGTTCATCAACATTGTCAATATTGTGGATGAGCGATCACCGACTTACAACAATCTGAGGATTGGGGAAACCACAATTTACTTATCATACTCAAATAGCTACATACTGCCGAAGGTATCGTCAGCAGGCTCCTACTTGGATGCGCTTATTGATGGAAGAACCTCATTTACCAATCTCACTTCTCCATTAGAGGTATTATGTCAAAATAACTGGAAAATCCACTTGTTTCACTTTTAATGTCATTTGCACAGCTGCTTGGATAGAAAGGTGGATATTTGGATACATGCTCTTCAGGTTCTATGCAATATTTAGAGATGACTTTCAGCCAAAACTAAACTGTATTTGAAAATTTAAGATTAAGTTTTGTGATTATATGCCCTCCCTGTGATTGTAGGTGTCTGTATCTGATAATATAACAAGATTCAGTGTTAAGTTTGATTACTTTCCACCACTGATATCGTTACATATGCTCCTGTACATCAATAACCCGATGAAAGGAACCATCACTGTGAGAAATCACAATAATATTATCACTATGAGAGGTAACTCAGCTACTATATTGGTTTTTGGTTTTATTTCTATTCAAACCTAAATTTGATTACATATTAGTGCCGTACTGTACATTTGCAACTAAAGAAACACACAAAGAAACCTTTGGTGTGATTTGATGATCATTAATGCTTATTACTTCTTGATTACAGTATCTGTACCTACAAACTGTGCAACCTTGGGTGTACATTTTTGAATCAAAGCGCAACTCTTCATTTCAGTCCTAGACTTGAATGGTTTCAACTGTCACAACCAATGAAACATGTAATGGAACGTGCAATGAGATATTCCTAGTCTGCAATGGGGTAGTTGAAGTCGATGCTTATTTTGGTTGTTGATGTTGATAGATTTTAGAAGTGAAGACACTGGACCAATGGTTATAACAGTAAATCTAAATTCAGGATCGTTGATATCAAAAGAGAACCGCTCACACTGGGTTCTAGTATTTTCCATCGATGTTGGAGACTTTTCCGGCCTTGGCATCTGTGAGCTTTCATTTGAGGTGAGCAGGCAATGTGTGAAGGCATCCACATCATCTTAATGTATTCACAAGTTTAAAGTTGGCTACAATCACTCAATATACAAGCTCTAAAATAGCCGAAACATTGGCCCTTTCAGGGCCATTAAAAGAGAGTTATCAAGTATTGAAGTTGACAGTTTTTGCTCATAAGAATGGAGAGTCCTTGCGTGAAGACACGTGAGGGATTTCCGTATGGATTAAGGTTAGTAAAAACAACATTTTTCAAATCATTATACGGGTGAATCGTTTTTTTTTGCTAATTGAAGTATCTCTATGATTGCACTAGAAGTTTTTGATTACAACTAGATTTTCAATGGAAAGAATGGTAGTTTCAGTTATCACAAGGTTACTTCCTCCGGTCAGTTTAACCTTTACTTCAAGCACGTGTTTGAAAAGCCTTAATTTACAAAGAGCAATTTCATGAAGAGAGATCTCTGTAAACTTTCAAAGTTATTTTTTCCTCAGACGGTAAAGTGGATATCTGTATATGTGTAACATTTTTAGCCAGGTTTGGCATCAGAATGATTTTTGCTGCTATAATGCACTTTTTAAACGCTATCTACTATCCGCTCTCTAAATTTCATTTGGCACTGTACAAATATCATTCACAATAGAAATTCCTTAGTTGCTGACATTATTCATTGTCCACAAAAAACTCATTCAGCAAAAAGCCATTAGCCAAAGCTTAGTCATCAAATATAGCACATTGACAATTGAACATTAAAAATATATTGATCATGATTAGTCATTTATTTCAGATAAAATATTCATGCACAGTATTAGACTCACATTCATAGACAATCGAGCTGTGCAATGTTTTCTCATTAATGTTTTACTATTTACTGTGTAACTTAATTCAATTGATGGAGGCAATGCATAACAATGATAAATATATATTTCAATTATTAGTATCTATTCTTTTTAAGTTTGCGGACATCACAGTCAATGAGGTTCTAAATGTCTATGACTTCTATTCACTGGGATGCTGCAGTGGGGAGTCTCATACTCAAACTGATGCTCTTGTGACAGTGGACTCCAGAACTGGAACATTTTCTGCCTGTCAAGGGATTCATGAATACTGTAATGATATACATTATTGTTTCCATGACTTCTGTGTTACAAGTAAGTCCATGCACAAAGTAAGACTTAAGTAAATTAGATGCATTTTCTTTCATAAATATTGGTACAATACGTTACAGAGTGCTGAGATGAAGTAATGAGTTCAGCACCTCTCTTCCCACAGATAGTTAGTCATTGCATTCTATTTGAAAAAAAATTGTTTATGATACTCTTAGTGTATTAAAGAAGTGTACTAAGAAGTTATATTGATACATTGCAGATACTGACAAGTCTGAGCGTTGTGATTTAGATGGAGTTCCTATACAGCTCTTAGCGGTCAGAAATTTTACTGATGGGGGAAGAATTATGAACAGGACCTCACAAGCCCTGAAGGGCCCTCATGTCAATATAACCTGTGTGCCACCATCAGGTAAATATCTGACGACGTATGTAAACATGTATCAGATCTATTGCTCAGTATATTGAGTGTTTACCACCATTCCCTCATTATAAATCAGCCCTAGAGGAGTAAAGTATTTGCTACTTCACACAGGCTGGAAATCTCTGAATTTAAATCAATTCTACTTCATATGCTCAACTAGCCAAAAACTAAGCGCTAGCTTTAATCAAGTCAACTGTGTAAAATAAACTGAAGAAAACATGAACTTCTCTGGGGTTTAGGAAATCGCTGTCTCTATGGAGTCATATATTACGGATTAAATCTGGAACTGATGCATACGCAACTACCATACTATCAAATGGGTAGAATACAGTAGACTTCTTAAAGGCCTTATGAATTTTGATCATCGAATTCTGTCTGTGCTGCTAGAGCAATAGCCAGTTATTCAACTGGTGTCGACTGGTATTGTTCTGTGAAAATCTGCAACAGCAAACACTTCATGAAGCCTGTTAACAGACTCATGAATAGTTTCAGTTATTAGTATTGCTAAAACTAATAACTGCAATTATTAGTTTCTGAAAACTGATAATTCCAGTTAGTTTTTAAGAAACTGCAAAATGCAACTGACATTATTGCATTTTTGCAGTTTCTTTGAGCCGTTTGACGTTTTATATGTTATTTTCCAGACTTGATATGTTTTGGTGCGCCTACAACCAACTGCTCCTGCTACAGCCTCTCAAACTATTCAGGGAATCACAATCAAATGTCAGATTATTGCAGCACGCAGCAGCCTAGAATGAGCGATACTTTTGTCGATGAATCTGAGGTGGAGTTTGCCATGCATGCATTGAGCGCTTTTACTTCTGGTCATTCTTACTGGATCCGGATAGGTGAGAACATTAATTTCTAATTGGCAGCAGAAAAAAAATCGTCATACCCTCATATAGATGTCTTTGAAACTGAGCCCCATGAACATATTTATCTGTATTTTACAATGCCCTGCCTAGCTGGTATAACTGTTATCGTTTCTACCTCTACACCGATATACTCTTTATACAGAATGGATGTTGTATTCATGTTCAAAGTAAAATTTGGGCGGGTGGATATCTCACTAAATTTAGCAGAGAGCTCACATAACCCAATTTTTAAAAGACTTATATCTTCAATATATATCCATACCATCATTCCATCAAAATAGTCGGAGATCCTTCTTATATCTTCCTACATTATCCCTTTGCAGACATCAACGTCCAAGTGGTTTATAAGAGGAATTCTAGTACAGGATTTGTGATGACTAACACAACTGACTTCAGTGCTTCACATCATATTATGTGTAAATTGAGAACTAGATGTGAGTGATGATTTGTGTCACGCAAAAAAGTGCTCCGAAAGTTAGAGTTGAGAATTTCTCTCCCACATAAATAATTAACATTTAAGAGCATATGGGTTCATCAATCAGCAAGTGCAGGTGTAAGGAAAACTAACAGTAGGTATACAGTAGGGTGAGTCACACTGAATTCATGTGAAACAGTCATTGCGTAGCCGAACTTAACCAATAACTTCAGCCTCTATGCTTTGGATGGCATTAAACAATTGTGCATAAAGAGGAGAAACATCATACCCAGTAGTACAAAATGCATATTTGTGGTAGCTGGCATTATAGCGATGATGATTAGGATGGACTGATAGTATTGTCATACTAAAACACCAATGGACTTATATTGTTATGTGCTGCTCCATAAGTGTTACTAGTAGGATAGGATGTCATGCGTTTCTTTCTGTCTTGAATTATAATTTATGAAGCAAATTTTTTGTATCTGCAGTCATATCAGCCTCGAAGTGGAGTGACAGAACACCATTAGAGACTGTAATATCATGTGACGGGGAGGAGGTAGCTTCGCCTCATTATATTCAGCATTGCTCAGATAAATTTGGATCATGTCCGGCATGCAGTGGTGAGAGGTCTTACATCATAAATTCTTGACTTCTGCCATTCAATTGTTCTCTGTTTCAAATGTCAGTGCCCCTCTATACATATCCTTCTGATCAGTTTAGGCAATGAACTAAAGGTTTAGTTCATTGGTTTAGGGACTAGCACAACTGAACTGAACTTTGTCTTATTTATTTATTCAGTTGTTACATAAATTAATAAATAAAGCAAATATTAATTCAGATAAAACTTTGTTATGTCATACATCCATACCTAAATGTTAAGGTATTGTTAACTTAGATGGGATATGCTAGCACAACATTTGAATTTGATTTAATTTGTTGATCCCACATATTTGAAGTGCAGGTAATAGAGTTGATTACCACTTGAAACCGGAAAATTTAATTGCCAGGCAGAGGAGTGATGTCACTTTATTCAACTGTGATATGATATCCAATGATTTCAATTTGTTAAAGATCTGCGTTACCAGCACTATGAAGAAGGATATGATGATTATTGCTGTCTCAAAGCCGAACTACCATCTAATGTTATTATCTCTACATCGGGTGGCTTCGCGAATGGTTCGAGTATGCAGGGAATGTGTGCTGTTAGAGATAACCAGGCTAACAACAACACAGCTGTAACCATTTCTTGCTCTTATTATGATTATTCTGGGTATTGGAAAATTGGTGTCGAACACATTAATAATAGACTATACAGTGGATGTGGTGAGTTTCAATGATGTGAGATACATTCCTTACAAGTTTTTCTTTTGGTTTCATCAAAACCATAGATTTCACACTGGCACAAAAGGCCCCAATAATTTTTGGGTGAAGTTTGCTTTCACTGTGTCAATTTAACTGTGCATTCTTATTTAAAGTAGAATCACTGTGTACTCACAGACAATTCTTCAAAACTGAGGTCTGATGGCAATCACAATCACTTTCTGTTTACACTTTCTATTCAAATCCTGCGAAAAGATCACCACATATCACATTTGATGCTCTTGGCATGACTACATGACTACATGACTGTGCTGACTGTCCGAATTGCTCGATGTACTGAATATTTCTAAAGCATATATATGTGTGACTTCACTCCCAGGGCCTATATCAGCATTACTACACATCAGCTTTATTTTTAGATTGAAATGAATTCATTGCATTTTTTTTAGGTTATTAATAATAGTCAAACATGTAATTTGGGTGCCAAGTCAAGCTACTTTTACAAATTGAATGATTTTAAGATTGGTGTTTTTAAATACCGTTTCATTCTTTTAGATAGTGGGTGTGTTGTACCATCAGCTGACAAGCACGGCTTTATATTAGGACAAACAAATCGATCACAATTTGGCAATAAACGAACTATGAGAATAGGTGATGCGATCTACTATGGTTGTAACAAAGGCTATCATCTAAGTAACATGGAAGAACTTGTCATTTACCGCTGTCCACAAAGAGTCTTCTCAAGTTCTAGCAAATGCATTCCAGAGGTATACCAGAAAATACTTACTAAAGCAAATAGTAGTGTGTACGTGTGTTCTGTTGCCTCAATGATGGCTTGCTATACCAGATTGCAGTAATGTATTTTCTGGTATTGCTTTTTAGTTGGACGTTTCTTACTTAAAGGAAAGCTCATTGAGCGGACACTGTTATGGTCACAACAATGTTATAGCTAACCACTCCACATCTGATAATATCTGTCAGCACACCAATGGCACACTGGCATCTATTAGTTCTTTGGATGAGGCCGAGTACTTTAGAGATCTGATGACAGCTGGCAAAATATTTGAAGGCAGCACAACTTGGATTGAAAATGGTAAGCATAGAACATTGTTAATGGGTTATGTTATAGAAGAGTACATTACATGGCAAGTAACAAATTGAATCAAGCTTATGCTCTGAGTATGAAGAAATTTATTGACATGTACCATTCTTTTTGTTTAGGGGACCCTGCCACAACAGGCAATGGATCTTGCAGAGCACTAGAATATAGTGCACAGACAAACACAGTCAATATTGTCTCGAAGAACTGCAGTCTAGCTCTCGAGGGTGTTTGTGAGAATTATGATCTGGTTGTCAATGGTACGTAGGGTTTCCAAGCCAGGTAGTCATTATTTTACTCATGTTCTGCTCGTATTCAAAGATTGAATTTCCTTAGGTGAACAGAGCCCTACTGGTGGCATGTCGTTTGTAAGCATTATGAAACATAATATATCATAGAAATTAAGGCCCTCTCATAATTATGGGACCCATTCATATATAGTCAAGACACACATTCATAAGCCAGATTTTGCTCACTACTTTCTGGGGTTGGCAGGAAGCTGGAGTACTTGGCAGCAGTGGACAGCATGTGATGTAGACAGGAACAGGCATAGAGTGAGGACATGCACAGACCCAGCTCCATCATGTGGGGGAAGATCCTGTGCTGGAAACACAAGAGAACAGAGCAGGTGCTGTCTAGATCCTGGTACGTAGGTCTGCAAGTCATATTGGATTCCTCATCTCAGAAATCTGTGTTAGTTAGAACGAAGTACTTTTGAATCGCTGATATCATTTCACAAGTGTACAATGCAAGTTTGAAATCTTATCTCTTACCTCATCATGTTATCAAAAGGCGATAGACAAGGATCTGATCGGAACACAACAGGAAACAGACCAGGAGACCAACTTTCAATGAGCTGTAAACCTGGATTTGAGCTGCCAAATACCAACCGATCATTAACAGCAACTTGCAAACCTGATGGTAACTGGAGCACAGAAATACTGGAATGTCAACGTAGGTAAAACATCAATCCAAGGCTAGTAGTTTCTCGGGCTGGTGATCACAAACTTCTTTTTATTTTCTAGTGAAATAGCCAATGTTCAGATCAGTTTCCTTTCCATTTTATTCATCGTGAGCATTCCACATCAGGTATATTGTGAGGACAACTGCTGCATTCAAAGAAACTGAACAAAATTCTGTCATATCAGTAAGAAAACTTGTTTTTGTATGGATTCTCACAAACGCATTTATGAATGATTCTTATAGTTGTGGAATGTGAAAACTTGATTCAGGGAAATCACTCAAGCTACACAGTACCAACCTGGCTTACTCTACCTTTGGTGTTTGGTGATAAAGTCACTCATACCTGTGATACTGGATTTTTGCTCAGAGACACAGAAGATACAACTAAGACAGTATCAATATGTGATGTCGATGGGAAGTGGTACCCTGATGTCGTTGACTGCTGGGGTAGGCACGGCAACCAAATGTATTGAAGCTGAAATATGAAAAAGCTACATAGTCTATAGCAGCAAATGAGAATTTTATTCTCACCACTGCTGACTAAGATTCAACACACAACTACATACATGATATTCAAAATGTTCACTGCCTGCTTTCATAGAGCCTCTTTCTGACAGATATAAGTACAAACCATTTTTCTTTTGTCAGCTGTCAGATGCCCTGACATCAACGCTGGCGATCTGAAGAAAGATATACCTGCACTTAACAATGTGAGTCACCTGAGCAGGAACACATCGGGCTACTTGTATGATGATAGAGTGAGTATGGAGTGTGTGAAGGGCAGAGCATTTGGAGACACCAACCAGACAGAATTGAATGTTCAATGTCTTGAGACAGGGAGATGGGATAAATCCATCAGTCTTTGTATAGGTAACTCACTGTATTCAAAGGTAGCAATAATCACGCATTTTACTGCAATGTCACACACTTTAACCACAGTTATTGATATTGTGTAGGCACATTACCAACACATCTATTTTTGAAGTCAATAGATGGCAACAGTTATTAACAATAGTGGTTTCTTTTTTATCCCAGTTGTACTCTGTCGAAAACCTCCAGAATTTCCTGACAACACTACAATTCTAGAGGGCAACAGTACCGCTTTGGAAGTCTCAGACGGTGATAACATTACCATCTTCTGCATCCCAGGGTACGAAACAGCCGATGGATCTCTTGAGCAGTATCTGCAATGCATCAGAGGCTCTAATTGGCATCCCCAAACACCAAATGGTTGTCTACGTAAGTTTGAACCATCCTTGAAACACATTCAATACCACATACTTGTGTTAAATTTAAACCCGGTGTGCTGAATGAACCGAATTTTAAGATCAGACAGTCCATTTTTGCAATGTTTTTATTCATACCACAATATCAAAATAGGTTTCCACTCAAGGTTCATCTGTAGGATCAATTAAATATCCATATGAGGTTAAGCCAAATGCAGTATAGATGCATATCCAGAAGAGCAGAGAGCAGATCAGAGCAGTGCCTCAATAATAATATGCATTGGTGCCAGGTCCCAACATTAAAATAAGCATCGTGTCACTCAGTCAATGTTTTTTATCATAATTATAACATATGTAATATATTGTACTCAATTATAAAGTGTGCATAATTCTATATTACGCATGTTTATATGCCATCCGAGTATATACTGTACATGTATTATATCTTACATATTTATATTTATCGTTAATAGGAGTCAACTGTGGAGATCCAGGGGAGGGAGTGAACATTGATAAACAAGACGGAACTGAATTCCTTTATGGAGATAGAGTGATCTACCTCTGTGCTCAGGGTCATATTGACCAGGTTACTAGACTTGAAGCAGTAGAGATTGAATGCCAAGCCAACAAAACATGGTCCTCCAATCCTCCTACTTGTGTGCGTAAGTTATGAATGACTTGTGTATGTTGCCAGCGTTCCTACTCAATTACTCACTTAGCAGTTGAAATAATCAAGGAGATACTCCTTGAAATATTTATAGAAACTTAATAGTCATTTCAAGAATGCAATGCAATTGCAATGCTCCAAATGTGAGATTTAAGACTCAATCACCAAACCAAAGAACATACAGTTTTCCTACCAAAATTGTGCAACTCTTTAATTGGAACACTTCATAATTGTTTCCCAGTCAAACCTTTAGACTTTGCCAGACAAATATTCATGATATATTTCAGCTGTCAGATGTCCGCAGCCGGCTCTTGGTGTTGGTGTCATAAACATCTCTCTGGCTGACTTCTATGAGTATCAAGATCAAATAGAGATCAACTGTGTGCTGAAATACAACCTTCCCGGGACTCCTGATCTGACATCAAGAATCTTAACTTGTACAATCAGAGGAGAGTGGGATCAAGAGGCGTCAAACCTCTACTGTGTCAAACAGGTCTCATATGTAAGTGCTGTACTATATATGTACTAAAATATGAAAACACACAAAACATTCAATGCTTGCTAGCAGGAGACAATTCGGACTTGTAATATGCTTTGACATTGCTTCTGTTTCTGATTTTCTTCAACATATTGGCATACTGCCAGGTCATTTACTATTGTTTATTATTTTTGTAAGTATGATCTGAAAGTTGAATTGTTGGATAGTGGCGGGCTCGTCGAAGTTGTGTTTGTTCAAACGAAAGCTTATGATGGTGTGCAGGTTAACTACACCCTCTCATTTGATGGTGAGTCCTAACAAAGTTATCAGGTCAACTCAAGTGGGAAAACATTTCCATGTTCAAATGATATGAAACCACATCTAAGGACATAGATAGATAAAGTAGTAAGGCGGTGCTGTCCGTTTAGTTGACAACATTGGATAAGCTCGTGCTTACCTGATTACTCAGGTAAGCTCGTGCTTACCTGATTACTCAGGTACTTTTGCTGATCAGGTCAACTCATGACCACCACAGTATCATTAAGGTTTCTGTTCAATCAAGCATAAGGTCAGACACCTGCAGACAGAAAAATGAGATGGCCAAGCACGTAAATAAATTGTGTGAGTGAGTAATGGAAAAAGGCTGGATTTACTATCCTTATACAGGTTACAATAGCTACACCTCAACAAGACGAGATATAGCATTCAACTGGACGGTGGACTCGTCAGGCATACAACAGAACACATTTCAGGTCTACCCAGGATTAACATATCAAGTCAATGTAAGTGCCATCTGTTTCAAGAGCTTTTTTTTAAAGCTACTTTGAAACGTATTATAGCTAATGTTCTAATTGTGTTAATAAAAGGTCTATCCAATTTTTAGGTATGATACCCTGATGTGATTGGAATAGCAGGACCTTCTCACCTTTTTCTCACTGTTCTTTTATAGCTGAGGAGTGTAGAGGACCCTGTAGATATAATTAGTGATAATCCTCCGATGCTGGTAACAATTCTCAGTGAAACACCTGCACTAAGTGATGGCGTGAAACTTGTGTCCTTGACACCTCGGTTCATACCCTGGTCATCTAGTGTGACCTGGAACATAACTATCACAGAAAGGTGAGTTCAAATGAATATATATTTTTGAGATGTTAGGCTCAGATACAATCCTAATGACAGCGGAAACATCACATGAAGAATAGTATTCATCACAAACACATAAAGATTTTGCCAATAGAGGACATCAACTCTTTAGAGGCAAACTTTATATTTTTATGCAATATTATTATTCTCCTCCGTACATAGTTGTATAGGTGTTTAACTGGCTTTATGATTGCAATACTCCAGTACAGTGGATATGGCATTCAGACAGTATTTCACTCACGATAACGGTTATATAATTGGGTTCAGCATTATTGTTTGTGAGATAAACCCATGGGTCGAGAGGCAAGTGTATGATGGTAACTTATCAAGGACTCTACCAACCTACAATCAGGTATCATTTAAATCCTAATTAATTTTGCTTTCAGTGAAATTACCAATGTGCTTAGCTCATTGGGTTGGCTAAAATGACACCAAAGACATTGATATATATAACAAAATAAAATAATTGTTTCGGATCATTTTTCTTTATGGTGCATACTTTAGTGCAAGCTATTGTTACATTTCACATGTGAGCGTTTAGTTAACATGTTTATGTTGGTGTTTGTGCACTGCTACAATCTAACTGTTCCTCTGGCAGCAAAAAGCCTGACGTATAAATAACGCTCAGCAATAATTTTAATTTTAAAATCTTTTTTTTTTCCGGCACTGAGTGCAAAACATTTCGAATGAGATGACTTTGGTTGCCAAAAGACAGTTTTCTGAGCTCTGATTTAGGCTTCAATTTGTAGTTGTCCTCTCTCCAGTTTGGTACTTTTAAACCACGCTGCATAGGAAAAACGTGCTGGAAAAAAAGAGGGTTATCTTGAAAATCGCTTATAATAGGATAAAAATTATCTTTGATTCAGAATCTGAAACATTGAAAACTCATATGGACATAGTTTGGGAAATAATTAGGATAGTCAATTATAGCATTTTCCGCCTGTTTTGCGGACAATTTGGCAGAATATTTCACGAGTTTCGTCACTAAAAATAAGATTTATCAACATTCAAGCCTCCAATGATTTGGAAACCCTGTCTCACAGGGTTTTCAATAGTGCTGACTCTGAATCAAAAATCATTTTTATCCTAACATTAGCGGTTTTCAATATAACCCTCTTTTAGCAGGTTTCTCCTATGCGGCGTGGGTTAAAAGTACCAAACTGGAGAGAGGACAACTCAGAATTGAGGCATAAATAAGAGCTCAGAAAACTGTCTATAAAAGTATATATAATATACATCATAGATTAAAATCATGCCATCATCCTCAGCCGATCTTGCACAAAGATTAACACCCCAACAACAGATGTTGCAACTTCAAAAGTGAATTCTGTGACACCATTATTCAGACGTCTTTGTTTTCCCGCAAAACTGGACTGCACTATCACTTGAAATTATATTCAGTCAGATATTAGTTACAGTACAGTGTCCATGTTTGCAGCTCTACTCTCCTGATCTTGATGAGAGAGCAGTTATGTCTCCCTATCAGGCGTTCCCTATCTCTAATCTGTTTGATGATCGTCTGATCATCATTGCTGAATCTGGTAACTCTACCGAACGAATAAAAAGAGAAACAAACTTGACTTCATCAGCTACAACAATACAAAGGGTGAACCCAGAAGTTATCCTCAATCAGTCTGCATCTCTTGGGCAGGAGGCAGTGTTAACAAGGATTGGTGATGGGCAAGTATGCAACATTGGGTCTGCTGTTGCATGAGTGGTTTATGTTGTACTGGTTGTGGGAGTGGTGGTGGTTGTAGAAGTATCTTGGGTTTAAGGTGTTTAGTTGTGTGTCTGGCAAAATCTTAAACAGCGAATAAATTTTGAGGATGAATGAATATCTCTACCTTTTTTTATAGGACTTGTTACAAACAGCTTGGCAAAACTTTCTGTAATGGTCCACTCAGACCTGGAAAAGCTTACTGTATCAAGTTCAGAGCTTTCACAGAGGATGCACATCTCGATTCTGCATGTTCGAGGGTTGTGTATACAGGTGGGAATCAGAAGTTCAATCTGGAATTGATTCAACATATTTTACATCAATTTTACTTGTTTACATCATTCAACTTTTTACATCAATTAAATACACATATAATTAGTCTTGGATAGGGCCAATGCTTAGTCTCATTTTGTTCACACAAGAATTTTGCTTTGCAAACAGATTATTATTAATAATAAGAAACTCATTATGTAGCATAAAGTTGGCGGCCATCAAAAACCCATAAGGTAATCATTTTTATTCCAAATTTTCTTTTGTAGCCAGAGTATTTTCTTGGAGTCATGAAATGGTGGTTCCTCTAGTACTAGCTCTACTGCCGTTCTTACTATTCATTATCGCCGTAGCGTTATTTGGATATTATTATGCTAGATGGAGGGCTAAGAGATCAGTGGACCTCACTGAAGGCTCCTTTTGGAGTGAATTTTCCATGCCGGTAAGAGGCCGACCTGATCAGTGGTATCACAATTTAACGCATGACCACACGACTTTGTAAAAATAATCCAATTTTTTTTTAATTCTGCTGAATTCCTGTTGCAGTCATTCTAGTTTATCATCTACCTATATTTTTTTCATTTCAAAGATGACGGTAATGAGAGTTGAGAGTAACTACTGTCTGGCTATAGACGGAGCGGGACAACTCTACAAAGTACCGAGTAGATTTCTAAGAGACAGTGACTGCTTCGATGACTTTACTTTTTACGGTTCATCAGAAATGTTTGAGTTGGCTCATGAGCTGAGACGCAGAACAAAAACCAAATCAATCGCAGAAAACTTGAAGAAATCTATTGCTGAAGCATATAGAATGTCGATGCCGAGCAGCGCTCATATCGTCTTCCCTAGAAGAGGAACAGGTGATGGATCAGTTGACAGCGGCCAGCAGGTTTTTCTTCCCATGGTGAAAGTGACCAGTCCTTTTTTAAGTGAGGATAGCAGGGAGATACAGAAAATCCTCGCTGTTAACAGCGCAGTCCTCAGCAGGGGGTCAGAATTAGATGCTGCCCTAGAAGAGAGTGCAGCTGTCGGTAATAGGATAAGTCAGAGAGAAGTGCTGAATGATATGGTCAAGTCACTAGAGAGGCTACTGAGTACAGCTGCACCGGACGTCAAAGTTGCTACCTTGAGAGGTACGATGTAGTTTGTCATACAAATCAAAAAGTGTGTCATGTTATATTGAGATTTATGTATTCAATTATTTATGTATGCAGGGACAGCTGTAGTTGTGATTCCTGGGTAACTTGAGCTGCAATTTCCCTATCCTTCTCTGAGTGAGTTATCATAAACCAGAATCAAACTTATTGTTGGCTGTGAGAAAAATGTTGTTGTGTTATAAATGATATCCAACCCAATATACAAATGTTAATATATTGACTAAGTTTAATATCAAAACCATCCAGCCCAATATCATACGCCAAAATGGCTCAATTAAAACGTTTACAGCATACTAGATCATTATTTCAAATATTTGTCGTCACTTCTTACCAGAGATATTGCCTGACAAAGAAGAGTTTACTTTATCCATGATAAAGACAATCAAGAACCCAAAGAAGAAAGATACTCGTAAAGCAGTGATCATTCCGCAACACAGAAAAAAAGACCTCAAACTATTAAATTTGAATCTCAAATTCAATAAGATCACTCCATCAGAATGGAGCAGACTGAATATACCGTTCTTAGACGCTCCACTTCTGAAGGATTTGAGGAAAGGCGCGAGAGCAGGTAAGATAAAACCAAAGAGTGGAAGCGAAAAGAAGAAACAGAAGTATATGAAGCAGACACTTCATCGCAAACTAGCAAACTGAAATAAACAATCTTCTCAAAGATCACCATATTAACATACCACAAGTAGATCATTGCTATAATGATTAATGTTACTGACACACCATAATTTAATTTATAACTCAGAACTATTAAAACAACAAATTGGCAAATATTTATGTTTATCTGTAAGGAATTCATGGGACAATACTTATACATTGACTACACTATACAAGTAACTAAATCATAATGGTTTCTTCTTACAATAATATTCTGAATAGAAACCGTTATGATGTATCTCAGCTTTAATGGATGGAAAAGGACAACATAGGTAACATAGATGTTGCTAACTGGCATGTAGATCAACTGACTTAGGGTTTTGGGTGAGGTATTAGCTTTCAGGGAGAAAAACCCTGAGGCCCATATACAGCTGGCCCACAGCTGTTCTGTCAATCAATGATATACATGTATATTATGTTATCCTGCTAATTTATCAGTACAAGCTATGTAGAGAGTTGTTTCCTCTCTCATGGATAATGAGCAACTCCAACAAATATTGAAGACCACTCACTGTACTGGACCAGGGAGTTCGGGAGATTGTCCCAAACACCCCGACTAGACATAGCAAATCATTCAACCAACAAGGGTGATTTGATGAAAATATAGGCACACACACAAAACTAATAGTGCAGCACTCAGCAGTACTTACTGCCTTCCTTTTGAGACAGCAGATAAATTCTATTGTGCAGCTTTAGAAAATGAATCGGATGGTACAACACAAGGTATATTGAGAAAAGAAAAATTGTGGTCCGTTTCTGTTGAAGCTGAGATCGAGTTTGAGCCCTATGCTTTACTGTTGAGTCGCTCCCATTAGCTGATGTTATGGTTTGTTCTTAAATACTATCAGATACTAAGAACTAGTATGGTATACATAATATTAGTGTATATTTTTCAAAAGAAATATGTTTGGTTACATTTTAGTGAAAGTTTCACATCCTTTTGGTGTGATAAATTTAAAGATGTTTATCTTCTTATAATCATCAACCTGTCTCAGTTGCCAAACACCCTACATTGATCTTTCCTATTGTCTAAGGTGTTGTAAATGTATAAGTATTACAATACATTAGTTCATTAGTAATTGTCTGCCTCCTATGAAACAATGTTCCTCTCAGACAGCCTGCTAATCCGATTGGTTAAGGTTGATGTGTGGTACGATGATGATGTTACGCCTAATACTTTAGTGATTGTCTCTCTCTTCTTTCTCATCCACTTCATGTACACCCAGAGTCTCTCTGATGTCATCATCGTCATCCTGCTCTGTATGATCACCAGAGAGGAGCTTTCTCATTGGATAACCGCTAACTAGAAGGAGCTTAACTAAATCCTCTTCTCTTTCACACTGTATCAGATATCTGTAACCAAAGAGAAAAACCATGTTATCATCAAAAGTAGTCAGGGCTGTGTTTTAGAAAAAAATGATAGGGGACAGGTGAATCCCCTAAGACGCATGCACCACACAAGAGGGTACCACACTGGTATGGAGGTCAACCAAGCTTTTAAAGGTATATCAGTTGATAAATAAAAATCACGATAAATGCTGTTTATGCTAATTTCTAAAAGTAAAGTGATTTGGGCCACTTTACTCAGCTTTCAATGCGAAGCCCGCCACATACATTACATATATCTACCCCTAGAAGAATAAAATCTAAGGCGTCTAGGTTAACTTCCAAGGTTCCACAGCAGTCGGTAGTATTGTAAAGGCCAGTATCCTGACAGGAGTTGTTCATTAATT
Organism: Membranipora membranacea; assembly: GCA_914767715.1. Classification (NCBI taxonomy): domain Eukaryota; kingdom Metazoa; phylum Bryozoa; class Gymnolaemata; order Cheilostomatida; family Membraniporidae; genus Membranipora; species Membranipora membranacea. The sequence continues at coordinate 3,191,662 of OU612070.1, read as the reverse complement.
TTATCATTAATATTTTCTCAAAGTGTAAGAATAATATAATATATACTTGATTGATCCAATCAGTATATCATGTGATACCAATGAGGTTGTGATGTACAAAAAATGCATGAAATAGGAGTAAAGCGAGAAGAGTTTATTATATTTTGTTGACCACCGTGGCATAAGACAATCACTAACCTGTTAATTAAAGCTGCCGGTACAGTCGGAAACTGATATGATAACCTCCGAGCAGCGATAGGAAAGGGCAGAGGTCGAGAATCAATGTCATCAAACGTCTCCATCTCTTCAAGTTCCTCTTCAATCTACATGAATGAAGTATAAAGCGGGAATACAAACTCAATGTTTGTTTTTACCTCTCTGTGAAAGCCAGACAGTTGAAGATCGGTGGAAAGATATATGATTTAACTGTATCACAAAAACTCGTATTCAATATCCATATCAAATTAGTCATCATTTGAAAAGCCGCGCTCGCAAGATCCTGTGCAAACTTAGTCCCAATGCCAGCATTTCTCTACATCCGTACTCTTAACTCTCCTTAACACTGCCCAGTAATTTCCTTAAACTTTTATGTCAACGTCAAGTAACCAGAAACATGAGAGATTACCTTAGCAAGCCGAAGTCGAGCCTCAAACCACACATAGGCCATTCTACCGTCCTTGTAGGCCATCGACTGGACAGGGTTGTTACTTCGGTGAAAGAATATGAAGAGACCGATCAAGAACACAACAGACGCTACACACAGTACTGCATAGTACCTATCAGTGTAAAAAAACGATTGTCAGCATCCTATATTCACTTCCAAAGCAAAGAAAATGTTATTTCATTATTACTCCTGCTGCCAGTCAGGGAAATGTGAGCTCATTGAATTCTGTAAAGCACATAGATAACTCATTGACGTTGAGAAGTGTCTGCTAATGGGCTGAGTGTTTGTAGGAACTGATGCTCAAAATATGGGAGTGAAATTAACGGACGTGATGATCCAATATCTTGTACCACAGTTGAAATTTGTGCACCATTTCACCTAGTTCATAAATTTCATACTCTAATCCAATAATTTGCCCTTTAGGTGACGATTTGAAGATCAGCCTCAATTAGTTATCTTTGAGATACACCTCCCTGAATGGCATCAGTAGCCTAAGTTATCATTTGAAGTTTATGATAAATTTTTTCGATAGATAAAAATAAAGTTTTAAAATTATAATTTGAAATAATAATTCGGTTTTAATCTTTTTTCATAAAGTCTATGGTAATGATAAAAGGCAAAGTGATAAAACAAGGTATCTCATACAATTTTGAGGGAGCGTCATTATTTTAAGTTTGAACAATCAAATAGTTTTCGACCAACAACCTTTTGAGGCCTCTTTCCGCCATCAGTTCAATTCATATTCTCATCGCCACCACTGCTTGTGGGAATATAAAAGTCTGTCAACATTAATAATGATTCTAATGTTTATCTCACCAGTAGTTAGCCAATAGCTGAATAGCTTCGTTTGCCGATTCCTTAACAAGGCGACTGAGATCTGCTTTAGCAAATGTACCGTCCAGGAATATACAGACATCGTTATTATCACATATACCTCGTCCGTCTCGACACAGACCATTAACTGGTATACTCCCTGATAAACCAGCTGGCAACCAGATACAGAGGAACAAGTTAAGAATAAGGCTTTCAGATGAGTAGATATTGGATACTTTGTGACAGGATAAGCCGCCAGTAAACGCGCATAAATAAAAAATTAATGGGACAGGTTGAGTGCGGACTTTTGGAGCTCATCTTAATTCATATCAGTTTCCTATTCAATGATATTAATTTGATGGTAACTTCAAGCATATCTACCAACTATACCCCTGCATTGAGTGAGTCTGACGTACTTGAGCTGTCAGACTGTAAAATGACTGAAAAATCTGCTAAGTTAATTTCATATGAGTGCCAGTCTACTATAATCATATGCCGAATTGGAGTCCTCCGTAGCACCAACTATTTTCAAATACTTCAAACAAAGACCAGAATACTTATGAACATCCTGGTTCTGGGCCTGCTGAGTAGATTTATCTCACCTTGGAAACCCCAAGCTGCTGCTGGTTTACAATTGGTTGTTGTATTTTTCTGACAGCATACTTTACAATCATTATGTGCATCTGAACAATAGCAGTCAACGTAACCGTTATACTGGCATACTGACTTAGCACACACTCCATCCACACAAACCTTAAATCAGAGAATAAATAAGTGCTTTATAAACTATATCATTGACAAAGCAAATGATGGAGGGAAATAAAAAGTACAAGGTAAAAACTGACGTTGAAGCTAATGGAGTGTTACTTTCAACAATGGGTTGAAGTTGAAGCACCTAAGTTTAGGCGACTTATTTACCAAGGAATCAGAACCCAGTCCAAAATTAATTTTGCTGCTCAGCACTCAGTGTATGAGTTCTAATCAGAATGTAATCTTTTATCATCTAAAAAGATTGTATCAGAAGTGGGTTTCAGGATTTCACCTTTAAGTTCTGATAGCATGGGGTACCATCAGGTAGTTTATCAGGTGTCGGGCATACTGCGCTCTTTCCTGTACAATAAGCTTCTTCAAGGCAGTCAGAGCTAGGGCTACACGCTTCTCTCTTACTAGCAGGTATAAAGTCACATGTGTCCGGAGAACAACATCGAGAAGACATGGCTGAACATTTTGCTTCATTTCTGCAAAACAAAAAACAAGCTGCTAAAAAATAAGACATTTATCCTTTTGATACAAGTGAAAAATCTGAACACCTCATTTCTTCACACTTTCCATATAGGTGAGGCTTAACCTCAGAATCTATTCTATAGACTTTCATAAATCAAGTTTGATCCGATTACCATGTTTTGGAGATGAGTCAGTGGCCGACCAATAAATAAAATGGGAGGAACTTAAAATGCAGGTAAGTTTGAGCAACAACTTGAGCAGCATACAATATTTATTACAAGACTTCAGTCAGAATGGGGATAGAAACTGAAGGGGGCATCACATCACGTCACGTCACGTCACGTCACGTCACGTCACGTCACATCACATCACATCATCACTACTCAGCAACAATCGACATAAATTGAGAATTGTCCTTAAGCAGAAAACTATGAATAATACTAGTTCACATAATAATGCCGAGTATACTCGACCCAACACAATGTTTTCGCTCTGAGCTCTCTGTATGATATTTCTGCAAAAAGCAGTTATTTTTTTTGCGATTTTGCATATTTTTTCGCAAATCTATGATCTGCTAAAGTTCAGTATGCTTAATAATTTAACGAAAAGTAAGATAGCAAAAGTAAGCGCAGTAGAGACAAATACATACTTCAGTTTACAGTTTTTATCACTGCCAGTATGGAACACATTACAGCATGGATCCAGATCCTCACAGCTACCCTCTGTTCCACAGTCGCACTCCTCTTTCTTCTCTGAAAGTTGGACGGCAGTTTATTAAATAATTCCACATTAAAGGTAATTTGGACCAGTTAAATTTGACTCAAACCTTCAATAGAATTGAGTAAAATCATGCCAATAAAATGACGTACTCTCTATGAGTATAGCTCACGTAGCTTAGCATCTGAATAGCAACCGCATAGCAATGAACGGTGAATCGATCATCAGCAGGACATTAGTAAGTGTTGTATTTGGATCCAAAGTTATAAAACCATGCGTCTGGAGCGCTTAATATGTCTTTATCTGCAGATATTACTAAAAATAAATTTGATTGAAATATAACAGCCTTACTAGGTTACTAATGACAAGAGACGCACAACAATATTATTTTGATTATATGGCCATAAGAACCTTGATTATTTAAATGCTATGGCCACATGAGTCGCGACTATACACCTTATACCGAAATTTCACATGATTAGTGATGTATTGACTGAAGAATTGAGCCCTTACCGTCAACAATGGCGTTGCTGCAGAAAGCCTGATATTCTTTCTCAAAGCAGAGAGTCATTCGGTCACTGAGTACTTTGTATATATAGTTAACAGAACAGGATGAGAAGAGGAAATGGTTGGGTTTAAGGCCATCTCCAGACAAGTGAAACATTATATAGTTACCATCAGCTCCTCCTACAAAAAAGAATGGCAAGGATTCTGATAGGCTGCTTTGGGTTTTACAGAGCCAATCACAAGAAATTTATGTGCTTTTGAGTATTTAACCGGGACAGATATTCGACCAAATTATCGAATTAGCTGTTCACTATGGGTAAAGGTTATATTGCGTGCCTAGATCATCAACAGTTTCGCTCAGATACTTAGTCAATAGTGTCCATCATTTGAAATCTACCGACCTACGGAAATGAAAATTGAACATTACCGTAACACACTATAGTAGCGCAGCAGCTTACCAATGATGACCATAAAGTCAATAATATTGGCCAATCCTTGTGTGTTACATTCAATCCATTAAAATCATAACTAAGCATATTTTTTAAAGGTGATTTCGGTGAACTATTGTAAGAGAGCAAATTCACAACTCACCTGGAGAGCATGCATATCGGTCCACATCGTCATGTTCAGAACCAAAATTATGCCCCAGTTCATGTGCTACTGTGATAGAGAACATAGCTCGCGGGATCAGTCTCTAAAATAACATGAACATACAGGTATCTTCTCCTGAATATGCCTCATTAAATTCTTACCAATTGATGAGATTCAGGTTAGGGCCAGCTCAATTAATAACTATCTGTTTCTCAGAAGTAGAAATTGTGAATGGGTTGCTATGTTAATACTGACAGTGTGAATTTAGGAAAAGCAAATTAGCAAAGAATTGTCAAACAGCAATTTAAATAATGTAATTAAAGAGGCCCTTTTGCGTCTCATATGAATCATCAATCAACAATTACAGTACAGAATTTCAACCACCCTGACACATGCTCTTACCCCATAGTTAATACTGCTTATAATTCCGGAGTTGAAGTATTTGGTGCCTGAGTTCTTGAAGGTGTAAGGTTTACTGCAGATCCCTGAATCTTCCCTATTAGGGTCAGCTATCCAGGCTAAACCCAACACCCCATCCTTAAAATCCACTACTGTAAACATTAGACCTGTAATAGAAAACTTAATGGTATACATCTGGTATTGACCCTGGCCCTTTATGTGTTGTGTTATCATAACGACCCGACAGTAAAATCATAGTTAACCTAAAATCTACACCGACCCATCATGAGCACTACATTAGCCCAATATGATAATGAGCACTTTATTGTATTGCTTTGGGTCTGTGATGATAGATTGAATACATTACTCACCTAAACAGAAGTCCTCTAGATTAGTCTCAGAGAACTTAGTGAGGTAGGTTTGAGCGTCCGCTCCATCAGTAATATTACCCAGAGGGTTAGCTTCAGCAGACTTATACAGTGATAACTTAGCTATTACAAAGCCTATGTTGTTTGCATGACCTGAATGTAAGAGAGACTGGTTTGAGATCTGCTATTACTAACACCAGTTCACAAACGCCTATGTGGAATATTGATAGGTTCGGCTGCTTGTTGAATGTTCGTGGGTTTGAGGGTGATGCCAGGGTTCTCATAGCTCTGCTGGGTGACCATTAAAACTGTTTGAAGTTGGCATATTATATATGTATATATTTTAATGTCTCTAAATTCACACTGTAATACCCATTTTCTTAATGTAAGGTCACAGTGTAGCAAGAAAAGCTGCTTTAACTACTAAATGCGTGATCACATTTCACAAATAATAACAATGTCAATTTATATCTTTGTGTCCTCAATATTAGAGTTGCCCCCTCCTTTTAACAAGCGGGCAACTTCTGAAAATTGCATGAACAGCCTCACATTCAGCATTGCAAACTCAGGAATTGAAGATTTCGGTGTTGAAGATGTTCTTCAGTATACCTTTATGTAGCTGATATGCTCAGGTTTTTTGGCCCACTATTCCATCTGCGTACACACTTAGATCTGACTTATAAAAACTTACCTAAACCATCAAACTCAGTAGATCTGAATATAGAATCAGCCTGCCCAACATGATATATAGTCTCATCTATTGTTGCTGAAAAATATACAAATTAATACTAACAACTTCCATAGTTGTACTTTGAAAAAGTAGTTATACAAAAGAAACCACATATCATCCCAGATCAAACCACATTGGGTACTCGAGCTATGAAAAGTAATTGAAGATCATAAACACTGTAGACCGAAAATGGGGTGATTTACAGTGTTTATAATCTTTAATTACTTTTCTTAGCTCGAGTACCCAATGTGGTTTGATTGGGGATGGGAGTACAACTCACTTTTTGACTGCCTTTTATTGCACATACCTGCGACGCTTCTCTTGCCTATTTTCTGATAGTATCTGTGATCTATTACTACATGTAGAGGACAGTGCATACTCTCCAGCCTATCCTGTTGTACGTGATCCACAAAACTATCTATTACCTTACCATCTATACCCACATATCTCCTCTCTCTACCACCTTCTGCTGCTGAGTCATTAGTCTACGAATTATGTAAAATTGTGTCACTTGATGTGATAACTTGATGTAAATACATTCAATTTATCAATGATTTAAAAAAAAAGTTATTTGGTCTAAATACCGAAGTCTAGTTTGAGTTCTAATATACTGTGTTTCTGTTAGTTCAAATTTTTCTCAGATAAGAGGTATGCACTATGGTCAGCAGCACAGCTCAAAGTCTCTATTCGCACTGAATAGCCCCAACTAATGGAAGCTCAAACTCAATGTCCACATTGGAAGCCATAGACAAAACACACTGTCTATGTTGGAAGCACTCAGGATGATCTGTTCTTATGAATCGGGTACAATAAATTAAAAATCTATCCAGTATCTTTTAAGATATGAAATGCTTATATTCAGAAGATGAAATCAACAGCTACCTCAATTTTGGCTTTCATTGATGGTAGAGCTATATCTGACATAGCATTCAAGCCAATCTCAGCAATATGATCAACATTGTAAGTAGTGACTAGTGACATACCTTGGTTTCATATGGTCTAAATCTAGCAACATAGTCTATATTATGTTTTAAATAACTCGATGGGTTGACTCCTTTAACTTTAGATCTGAGGCTAGGGTACTTAGCAAAGTCGAGGTCAGTGAATCTAAAATAAAAATATAACGTACATAATAATGATCAAAAAAGAAAGAAGTCAGAATCCACAGGAAACGCTAGCTTTATATGTGGTGAGAAGTAGATAAAAACCACCACATGACACGATTCACATAATCTTTCTAGAGTTTAGAGGCTCTTATTTGTTTGGGAGAGAATAACGAGTGAGGTGAGAAGGATATAAAAATTCCACAGGGTGTGTTGGGGGTACGTAGTTAACTTAATATTAGATGTGTTTTATGTACTTACTTACTTATGATTATATGAAAACGGACCCAGATATAAGAAATGTTCTATGTTCTTACTTACCTTTATATTACATGTGCTGTGTGTACATACTTACCTGTATACGAGATGTGATGTATGCACTCACCTGTATACTAGATGTGAATCGTTGGTTTTGATCTGAGGATATTTAGCTGCTGGCTCCACGTAGTAAGTATTCTTTAGTTTAGGAGTATTGATAACTCCATCGAATGTACCATCAGGTAACAGTGAGCCATGTACTCGAGAGCCTGTGTCTCCTAGTAAGAAAAGTGTAATAATTATCATTTTAGGAATTGAGAGAGATGATTATGAACAACAAGTATGCGTAATGAGTCAAGTCATTGAATGTAATGTATATGCAACAATGTTATGACCTGACTTTGTACACATTAACTAAGGTTGACTATAGCTCAGGTTTTAATACAAATTTCTAAAATCTTAGTAAAAGGGATTTCATGAACTGTCATGTCTTTGTTTATATTGAAGGGTTTGGACTGAAAGCTGTCACCTGTTGTTTGATGCAATGGCTCATGTTCATTCTAATCTGAACGCTTATCCAAAATCAAACATACAGTCTACACACCTTGAAGGAATCCCTGGTAGTATCTGTTCTGCACTACGGGTGCTGTTACAGGACCTTCTCCCTTTACCTCATAGACAGACAACTTCAGATCTTTACTCAGTAGAGAGGTGCGATCCAATATCACCTTAAAATCAAGTTTGAAAGCACGAAAAGAAACCGAATAAAACTTCTTTGATGTAGTCGAGCTGTTATCCCTGAGTGAGCGGCGCTGTCTGTTGATGTTATCCAAGTCTTCATTAACATAAGTTGTTGTCGTTTCATAAAACTTCAAAAAGTCTAGTTTGGCCTCTTCGAAAGTACGTCTAGCAATGACTAAGATCGACAGATGAAAGAGGATCGCGGACAGTACAATTAAATTTGCCAACATATTTATCAGAGCACTCTACTACTAGCAGTTATACTAAACACAATAAGATGTATGCTGACAGCACAATGTGAACAATCAACAATCACCTACAGTAAAATAGAAGCAGCGCACTGCTTGCTACTGGCTTTGGTGTGAGCCGTGCTTGTGTAGTTAATGTCATGGGTCTTATCTTCCTTCCATACCAAATGTAGAAACCTTGAATATGTCCCATTGGTCTATAGTTGGATGGGCACAAAATAAAGATGATTATAATTACATAACCCATATAAAGAAAATAGTAGACCAATTTATATTGAACTTAGAAGCTATTTCTATTTCTAACATCTCTGAGCCCCGCTCAGTCAAATAATCAAAATTTCTCACTCCGACTGGATTTGATCAAGATGACAAAATTCACAGATATTTTTGCAGTTTGGGGGCACCTTATTTTAGACCCAGACAACAGAGGAGTGGCACAACTTGCAAGGTATATTTAGAGTTAGGTGGTCAGAGGGTTCCATTTTATTCCAGATAAAAACCCATTACAAAAGTTTTGTTGAAGGAAAATAATTTAGATATTTTATTGTCTTATGTCGAAAAAGTTATTTGTTGATGGTTGAGTTCAAACTCATGACGATGATGCAAGTTATGCCTGAAACTGCAAAAAAATATTGCAACAGAAACTACAAGGTGAAATACAAGGTAAACAGCAAGGTTACCTGAGGATGAAGAAAAGGATAAACATTCCATCTGGTCCATTCATATATATACTTTAATGACCACCATTAGCAATTCATATGTGTATGACTCATGACTTTTATGTGATGTAATACATAGTGGCACATTGGCCACATTTACTGAGAGGACAAAGCCAGCCTAATCCTTGGTGACACAGACTTATGAGGACTGTGACCAGGTCCATGTGTTGCGACAAGGGAGACAAACATATCCAGATTAATATAAAAGATAATCTCATCTGGTTCTCGACACATATCAAGATTCGGTCCTAACAAGTGAGGAGCTGGACTCTTCTAACAAGCTGAGGTTTCTACCTGAAAATTATCTAAAGTATAAGTTGTCTGCTATAAACCTACGACAACGCTTTAAATTAAAATAATTGAAACATCTAGCGACTACATCAGAACGTTGATATCTTCTTTTAAGTTTAAGTTTAATCATGGTAGTCAGCCTCAAGTTGAGCTTGATATGGGCGCTGCCGCTTATTATTATGCTGTCACATCATATGCAATGTAAAGGTCAGGAGGTTATGACCTCTCAGTATCCAGACCAAATGGAGGGTGAGTAAAAATACATCTAGCGAACTGTCATATCACTGTGGTTACTATATTTTTTACAATCTGAATGAAGTTTGTTACAACAGTCGCAGAATACTGCAATAGACCCCATAATGCATCAGTTTATTATCATTATACTTATTTTTCAGTGGTCTGTTGCATTACCTACTCTTGAGATTTTCAACCAATTTCATCATTGCTGCCTCTATTTTGTAAAGTTTTGACATAATGATTATAAAACAAACAACAACAACAATGGTTGTGTCACAATCAATGGTTGTTTGCCAATTTCTTGCAAATAATTTAATTAATTCATTAAATTTTTAGAATGTGACTCAAACTACCCGCTGCCATATTTTGTGATAAGCCGGGACTCAATATGTGATTACTTCCGATGCTGGAGAGGAGTGTCGTATCAGGAGTCGTGTCCCCATGGTAGCCGAGTATCACCTCAGTATTACCAGGGTACAGCAGCACCATGCTCTGTTATCAGTGTTGAGACATGCTACAGAGACAGAATACTGCCTGTCTACACCAGACTTCCTCCTCCTGGACAAGGTATGTGATCATTATCTTAGGAACATATCAAAAGATTTAACAATACTAATATTAACTATTATATAATGTGAAAAATAACAACCTGTACTAGCCTCTGATATTATTCCACATCTAACCAATATCATTCAACATAACGAAGTATCAATAATATGTAATATATGGTCAAAATAAGAACTTGAAGCAATGTGTGTTTAGGAAGCTGTTGACTAATACAAGAATTTGAATTCATCATGTCCAATTTTGATGACAATGAGTTCTAAAATGATAGCTTGACTCTTTTTGTATTGACAGAGTACGGCCACTGTAACTCAAATCCATGTAAGAATGGGGGTCTATGTCATGAGGAGAGTTACGGATTCTGGTGTGAATGCCCAGAAGGTCACAGAGGCAGCCCTACTTGTGACATCGACAACCAAAACCTGCATGCTTCAGTCTCTGCATGGTTACTACAGCAACCCCGTATTGTAGGCAACACTGAGCAGAATGATCAAGCATCAGTCGACTACTTCCAACGCACACCAAACGTTGAGGGAGCAAATAATAGAGTCATCACCGGATCAAGACCAAGATATTTCACAACAACCTGGTCACCACCAACACCTGCAGTCCCTGTCCAACCAGAGCCTCCAACAGTCAAACATGTCACTACAACATGGACCCCTAAAATAATCACTGCCTACCAACCAACTATTAGAGAGATCATCACTCAATCTCCAACTACCAGACGGGTCACCACACCTTGGGTTCAGCCAACAACTACAGCCTACCAACCAACAGTCAACAGGCGTGTCACAACAACATGGGCCCTACCCCACACAACTACTGCTAACCAGCCTACACTCAGATCGAGACTATCACAAGCTGCAACCAACAAACCGGTGACCACTGCATATGTGGCACCGACAACTGAAAGAGTTATCACCACACCTTGGGTTCCGCCAACAACTACTGCATACCGACCAACAGCCAACAGGCGTTTCACAACAACTTGGGCTCCGCCGCACACAACTACTGTAAACCAGCCAACACTATTGTCGAAGATATTGCAGACTGCAACCAACAGACCAGTGACCACAGAATATGTTGCACCGATAACTAAAAGGCTGGTAACCACAACGTGGACACCACCATCAACTACTGATTATCTCCCAACGACTAGACAAATAATCACAGAACCTGTACATGTTCCAACCACAACATACCCAACAACTGAAAGGGCTGAGGTACCGACATCAACACAAAGGTTAGTCACAGAAGCGGACACTCATCAACCAACAACAACCACACATCAAACAACAGAGAGAGTACTACCAACCTTTTCATTCCAACCACAGCCAGTCACCCTGTTTCAGTGGTTGACTACTCAGCCAACGCCAGTAACAGTCAGAACCCAACCACCTGCAGCTACAAACAAGCCAGATGTAAACACAAATGCACCCATAGAAATCAACAATGAAATCACAGATTCTACCACATCATCAACTACAAGTACAACATGGTCTACAACTACAGGTGATGCACAAGACATAACATCACAGCAACCAGCTGCTGGCAACCCGAATTCACCTGTTGTCAACACCAACGTGCCTGATGTGAGTACTAATGCACCTGTTTTGAACACAGACCCCACTATCATCAACACAAATGCACCTGTTGTCAACACAGATGAACCCATTGTCTACACAGATGCACCTGTTGTCAACACAGATGTACCCGCTGTTAACACAGATACACCTGCTGCCAACAATAATGTACCAGGTGTAGATACGGATACTCCCGTTTTCACAAACCCACCAGTAGAAATTACAGAGTATGCAGAGTCTACTACATCAAGTACATCATCAACATCCTCAACAACCTCCACAACAACAGAGATACCAATTACACTTCCAGCCATGAAAATAGGTGAGTCAGCAGCATTGAAAATCCAAGTTATGCAATGACTGATAAGAACAAAAATGTATGTATGTTTTAACACCTGAGACTAACATCTTTTTCATTTAGCGAAGGCCAAAGCCAGTGGATCACAAGTAACATAGTCTAAGACTGCTAGTCATAATATCAAAAATCTAAACCCTAAACTTGTTTTCTTGCAGGAGATTCATGTGACCGGGACAGTGATACATGTGAGCAGACTATATCAGGAGCCAGATGCAGGTTTAGTAAATGTGAATGTACGAATGGATATGTCCAAAACGGCCTCCATCAATGCGTAGCAGGTTAGTTAATGTATAATGATATAGAGCGTGTAGAACCTGACTGGGCAGGCTTAGTCAGCGTAAGTCAGTCGATAGTACCCCTTGATATCAATACACCCTTTCCTCTTAGGCATGCTTTGGTCGTATGGAGATTGGCACTCTGAAACTGCCCAACACAAGTTCTTTCCATTGGCCAAACAGAGCTGAATTCAGCTCAATTTCATAAAATATGATAAATTCATTCTGGTTAACGGGATAACTCACCATGAACAGTCAACATCAGGTAGCATGTGTCGACAGTGCTAGGCTTCTAGGCGTTGTGCTTGACTCTCGAATTTCTTTCTCTGAACATGTCACCACCATCAAGCAAGCAGCAAATAAGAAAATCCACGGCTTACTGATATTAAAACAATCGGGGGTGGATGAAGAATCTCTCATTCATATGTACAAAAGCCAAATTATACCGGCAATAAGTCATGCGTCACCTGCCTGGTACCCCTACACTACTGACCAGCAGAGAGCAGAACTGGAAAAAAATCAAAAACTAGCACTTCAGGTTATCTACAATAATCATGAACATTACAGCGATCGACTGGCAGCCGCTAATATCAACACCCTGTCAGAGGCCCTTAACATGAACTGCCATGCCTATGCAAACCGGCTCAAGAACGATCAAGAGCACTTGCTTAGGCACAGACTCACACAAAAGTCATCCACCAGGCCGATCCGTTCAACTTCATCGAAGTTTTATATTAAAAGATCCCGCACTGTTAAGAGGGGACAATCGATACTTGCAAACCCAAAGTATATTTAGTTGGAATATTTTATTTTGTTTTATGATTATCATCACTGTTAGCTACATCCAAGGGGTTTTTATTTTATAAGCATGCACCTCTTTTTATCTGTAAACATCTCTGGAGAGAGAGTGTTAAATTAAACAAACAAACATAACTACTGCTACATCTTATAATGTGTTAATGACTGATGAAATTTTTCGCCTTTTCACAGAATCTAAGCTGGCAGAGACATGTGCTATTAACGCAGCTTGTGCCGGAGCCGTTCAGAACTCTGAATGCAGGAATAACGTATGTCAGTGTAAGACAGGTTACAGCCCATTTGGTAACTTTGCTTGCTTTATGGGATTTGCATTGTAATCCTGCTGCAAACCACACCACAGCAATCTGTGATAATTCTGATCATTTCTCAACTAGCCACAACATTGGTGCTTGGGTTATTGGGTTTTATGCTGGCTGAATTGGGAAATGATCAGAGAATATCTCAGAAAGTATGCATCCTCCACAAACCGGTTATTTCTCCGCGGGTTTAATCATTTTAGTCATTATTTAACACTTCCAAAACATATTGTAAAGATACACATTCAATAATCTTTTCGCTAAAATACTCATCTTATTATGCTAACTTTCTGTTACCGTTTAAAGATATCTTATCCTATTATCTGGATGTCAAGCTGCCAAAACTTTAAAGTTCTATTGAGTTTGTTACTGACCTTCATTGACAAAGCATTGTTTGTATTGTGTTTCAATTTAATCTATTTTGTATCAAAATAAAATAATTTCATAAATCATAACCAATACACTTGTACAAACACAGATTCTTAATTATCAGCAAACAACTGATTTGTGTATAAACAGGAATGAAAATAACTTGCTAGGCAGTAAAAAATCTAATTTCCTGACACGTATTCCATTACAGGATATGTCTTCAGCAGTAAGTCAAGGTTGTCAAAAAGAACCAAAAACAACATTTGGTAAAAAATTACATAACTAATTATCCAAAATGCGTATATAGAAGAATCAATGTAGACTTACCATGTCACAAACCTTGTGAGATTAGTAAGAATATGAGCAAGCCTCGTTAGTACAGTAGATTGACCGTCCGACACAGTGTTAATCCCAGGCTGATCTGAGATTACAGCGGGCATGGGCAGACTAAGCTTGGGCAAGGGTCGTGTCTAATACCATCTCCAAAAACTTCAATAACAAATATTGCATAATTAGCAATGTATAAGTTATCTTAAATGATTTGTCTTTTAGGTGATGACAGCCTACAGAAAGGTGAATTATTGTTGGCTGAAAATGTTCATTTCCTTATCTAACAGCTATGGATTTAAAAACTTGATAAGTTAGCTGAGTCAACGGGAGCAGAGCAGGGGAATATAAAGGGGTTTCAGAAGTAAGAAGTTACCAAAAATCAGACTGAAAATATCGTTATTCACACAGTTAGAGCTGCTCTCCTGTTCCCTCCTTATAAATAGCTATCACTAAAGTTAACTTGTTATGCAGGCAAGCCTGTACTGCCCTTGAGATTACACTATTGGCATTGCTATCCATGATAGCTAATCTAACCTTAATACCTTACAATTTCTCATCTGTATCTATAAAATTGCACTTTGGTTGCCACATCAATTTTTTTTAACTGTTATGCATTGACTTTGTCCATATCTATCATTGACACTCAAGCTAATAGGCCAGATGCAGCTATAACATAAGTTGTTATGGCGCGGACAATATTTGATGGCATGATACTGATCACGTTTTATACTTCATTGGTGTATGTTCTGTAAAATTCACCGGGTGTACCCAGTTGTAGTGGTCATATTTAGAAATTAAAAGGTGTTTTGTTTTTGCATTATATGTGTGGGGACATAACTCCTATTCTGTGTAATCTTACTAATCTAATCTTAAGGGAATTCCAGGTTGAAACTGCATTGTGGGGATTTTGTTGACTTGCCAATTTATTTACCAGAAGTCTGCTCGTGTTAGGTCAGGACAAATTAAAAATTTTCAATAAGTATAATGTCCGATCTTTATGAGGTTAGTATGATACTGTCTTGCGGCAGCATATCCACAATATTTCTCAAAATTGCATATAATAAGTGAAATTTTAAGAATTCAATAAAAGGTGTTTCTAGGGTGGAACAACATGGTGAATCCAAAATTAAGGTTGTACGCAGTTGTAGCGATCATGTCAGCGGCAGCGCGGCAGCATATCCTCATTTCTTCTATAAATTGCTTTTAATGAGTGAAATATTAAGAGTTTTAAATAAAAGGTGTTTCAAGGGTATAACAACGTGCTGAATATAAACTTGGAGAGAAGGCTGCTCGTACCAGACCAGCACAAATTGAAAGATTTCAATTGAATTTTGTCAAACTTCTTATGGGACTAGTATCAAAGATTATAAATACTTGATGGCAGGATACTTGATGCTAGTATGATATTGTACGGTCTTAAGACCACTGTCTTGGGTCAATTACAAACAACATTTTTGACGTTTCAATGTCATTTTTTTGGCTGGATATCTTTTGCATAACACATGAGCAAAGAGTTCAATGAGTGCCTCACTTTTCAGAAAGAAACCAAACTGTCAGAGTCTGAAAAACTTAGATATGCCAGCTTCGCACACTTTCCTAACATGCTAATGACATGATATGGGGATATTCAGCACGTTGTTATACCCTTGAAACACATTTTATTTAAAACTCTTAATATTTCACTCATTAAAAGCAATTTATAGAAGAAATGAGGATATGCTGCCGCGCTGCCGCTGACATGATCGCTTCAACTGCGTACAACCTTAATTTTGTATTCACCACGTTGTTCCACCCTATAAACACCTTTCATTGAATTCTTAAAATTTCACTTATTATATGCAATTTTGAGAAATATTGCGGATATGCTGCCGCAAGACAGTATCATACTAACCTCATAAAGATTGGACATTATACTTATTGAAAATTTTTAATTTGTCCTGATCTAACACGAGCAGACTTCTGCAAGTTTACTTGGTAAATATATTGGCAAGTCAACAAAATCCCCACAATGCAGTTTCAACCTGGAATTCCCTTAAGATTAGATTAGTAAGATTACACAGAATAGGAGTTATGTCCCCACACATATAATGCAAAAACAAAACACCTTTCAATATCTAAATATGACCACTACAACTGGGTACACCCGGTGAATTTTACAGAAGAAACATCAATGAAGTATAATATGCGATCAGTTTCCTGCCATCAAAAATTGTCCGTGCCATTATTTTATAGAGCAGTTACAGCTAGGCTGCTTCTGGCCTATAATAGTGTAGACCAAGTGAGATCAAATTGCCTGAAATTTGAGTTGCTCCTCTCAAGCAGCCGTCTGATTACCTTTAGATTGGGAGCAACTCTGATCAAACTTGTTCTACTGATAGTGTATTACCTGATCAGTGTGGGCAACATGATGCACAAGTGAACTGACAATGAGCTCTTAATAACACAGTCGGTAGGAATGAATGACTTACCTCCTCATAGTTAATATTTACAACTCCCTGCATACTGGTATCTCTCTGTCTGAACTTATCCGTCAAAGTTTTGATCATCACACAGCACTGAATGAAATCGTCTAACTTCATACTGTTTCTTGAGTTTCTATCAAACACTCTGACACACAACTGCGTAAACTGAGGTGATCTAAAACAGGCAAGTTGGACAAGCTGCAAAAAAAACAGAAACTTTCTACCTTTCTATTTATATAGGTACAGGATGTTCCAAATTGCTTTCTTGGAGGGGGGTTGTAATATTCGGTTATCAACTTTCATAAACATGTATCTGGATATCTTATACTACGCGTCAAATAATTCTCTTATGCTTTGACAGGAGTCCGCAGAATTTCAGTATTAGAGTGGAACAATGAGTATATATTCAGTACCAAGTCATGGTGTGGTCATCATCATTCTTTCTAAATAAACTTACAATCTATAACCAAATGTAGCGAATGCTTGACTGAGCTCATTACTATCTATGGTACCTGAGCGATCTCTGTCAAATCTGTAAAACAACATAAATCATAGTAAGCAACAAAATGTGAATAACGTATGCACTGCAGTTTAATTCCTGATAGGAAAAAAGCTATACAATATTACAGTCACTAGATATTTTTACAGTCATGTAAATGATCACTTCTGATTGCAGCAAAATCAAATGGAGTTTCAAGCCAATATTGACATTAAAATTCAAACTTATATCTTGGGAAATATAAATGTTGGTGCGATATTAATAGCCAAGTAGCCGATGTTTTTAGAATTGATTAACAATTTCAAGTTGTGCCCCCTCTATATGCATATCTCAATGGTGTGACAACTTCTGGTACGAGTACCCAGCCATGTTATGTCTATGTAAGCAGATGATATTTGTCGGGCTGCACTACTACCTACCCCTCCTCATTTTCAAGATAAAATATTTGTATATAGAGTAAACAATTAAAAAAACTCAGGCCAAAGTACACTGATAGAATTAGATAAAAACACAGTAAAGAATTTGTGTCTTTATTTTCCCTGTGAGGTTGGGGTTAATTAATTGAAGCATGGATTGTAGATTTTATGAACTAAATTCAATAAATACGAAAAAATATTTAAAGCAGCGTGTGTATAGGATCAATACTATGCTGAGTTAATCATTTAATACTTACGAGTCAAAACAATTTTTCCAGTCCTGAACGTATTTCCACAGCGCTGCAAACTCATTTATATCAATCTGACCATTCCTGCAGCAGAAATATAACAGAAATATAACAGCATTATAATTATCACCAGGTAATATGACTCTCTGATCCATGCCATGAAACAACTGTATACTCTCTGAGCAAATCATATAACCTCAGATCCAACAGCCAACAAAAGCTTATGAGCTCACCTTATTTTTTATTTAGGTAGTAGAAGCAGCCAACAACTCACAATTTATCATTTTATAAATATATAAATATTCATTTCAACGACAACAAGCAATAACAAGCGAATGAAGCCAGCCAAATATTTACTTACATGTTATCATGTTTAGATATTGAAATATTGCGGTTGCCTGACCTGACAAGCTGCTTTACAGAAGAAACAGTTTTGTTGTTGACGAATTGCATACACTAGCATGATACATTTGAGGTGATGGTGGTGGTGAAATTCAGCTGACAAGTCATAGGACTGAACTGGTCATCACTGGACTCTCAAAACAATAGTAGAACTTTTTGATGATTTCATGTCAGTTAACAATAAGAAGAAGGATGTGTAACTCACCGGTTTGAGTCGAACATTCCGATCATGAGTCTACAAGTCTCTGCATTAAAATGTGACCAGTTGTTGTTTGTGAGAGCTTGCTGCAGTTCTACTGCTGATATACGACCCGACCTATCACCATCTACAGCCTATCCAAATAAACAATCATCATTAAAAAATATCACTTGGTAATATGCAGAATCTAATGGAAGGTATCACAAGAGAAAGGAGATGATACACATTGTGTATCATCTCCTTTCTCTGCCAGATTTTATTGGAACTCTATCAAATAAATTTCTCCTGTGCCGTGATAGTAGGCATTTTTGTGACATACATATATATTTAATATTTTGCAGTACCTTTGCCCTCACCACGCTGTTTTGAAATTAATCGATGCCAATGGAAACATTTTGACAATTTGCTGCTGGTTGAAATTACCTGAAACCATCCCCATATAGTAGGATCTACCCCTGGTGGTGGGCCTTGTGGTGGAGGGGCTCCGTATCCTCCAACAGGGCCACCTGGATAACCATACTGCCCAGGTGGTGGAGCACCATACTGCCCGGGTGGTGGGGGCCTGTGTTGACCAGCTGGTGGTGCCCCATACTGTCCTGCAGGAGGAGCACCATATTGTCCTTGAGGGGCACCATACTGCCCTGGGGGAGGGGCACCATATTGCCCACTAGGTGCCGCTCCATACTGACCAGCAGGTGCTCCATACTGACCGGCAGGTGCTCCATACTGGCCGCCTCCATGCTGACCTCCTGGTGGAGGATGCTGGTATGCAGCGCCCTGACCCTGTAAGAAAACAATTCCAAAGTTTTGAAAGAAGCTCCCCATTCACAGGTCCACTCCAAAACCTGGGACTTTGGCAATGTTTTACTGCCCCCTTGAGTTTTTGGGGGCAGTTAAATATTGCGAAAGTAACAGGTTTTAAAGTAGACATGTGTGTGTGTCCCCGCCCATCCCTCTTGAGTCTTGACTAGGACCTATTGAAAATGGACATACAGGTTAATTAGAATAAGAATAGCCATTGGGTCAAAGAGGCCGAGTAATCCGTTATCATTGTATTCACCAAGCTTCTGATAACTGAATCTACTATTAGTAGGCATTGATTGCTGGTAGGTAACAGGGAGGGAGGGAGGGCTACTAACTTTACTAAGTAACTGACTTTATATTTAGCCAAAGTTTAGGAGCAGTAGAAAGAACCTCCTCTCTCTCTCCCTAGTGCCATTTGACTTACATATTCAGTATGAACCAGTACTTACATATCCACCATGTGACATATTTATTCTTTAAAGTTAATGAACGCAGGGTAAGCTGTGAAGCAATATCTGGCCCCTATCTTATTCTTGAAGTTTTTTTTCCTGGTGTGAAGTTGCAGTTTGGTGTTTGGCTCTTTGATGTTGTGAGGTACTGGTAGACCTATTTCCTGTTTTACTCTACTTCGATTTTATGGGCGGATACAAGAGCATTTCTAAATGCTCTCAAGCTAAAATACAGAGTTGGGCGATAGGACAACTCTGAAGACAACTATTGAAACAAATAATTTATTATATTATGAGCTCTGATCTGTCCCTAACTTCTTGCTCTGATGGGCTTGCAAACAAAAGTTCAGTCAGGGCACATGCTTTAGAGGGAAGGAGTTGAGAACTGTCATACCTGTTCACTCAAACAAGTAAAACCAATGTCCGTTGCTCGAAATGTACTAAGCAACAGTCCCAATGTCCTTATGTGGATTGGAAGTTCAGTCAATGAGCTCGATCAAATGATCACATATTTACACATTACAAGATGGAGGGCTTTAACTGCTCAAATCATGAACTTTGTGGCATTATATTATAAAACAACTCCCAAGAGGCCGACAATGACTCAATTGGTAAGGCGAATGTCTTTCATTAGCGCAAGTGCTCAGACTGCTGCAGGTGGGTGTTTGAGGCATAACATCATCAAATATTCATTTTAAAACGGTTGTATGATTGCTATGTAATGCCAAAAACACACATTTGTGCTAAGACTATTCGTTATTTTGTTGGGTTCTCAGAGGTTGTGGCGGTGTCCCGAAGTGTCTCCAGCAAACACAAGTCACTTAATTCATGTCGCCAACATGACTCAATGCAACTACACAGCATTGCAAACAACCGTTCGAACTATGAAACGACTCTTTGACAAGTTGTGGGATCTGCCAAGAGATCAACTAATGTGTTGTCTACCCAAGAAGATATCGCAACAACTCAGTCTGAAAGAGAACAGAAAGGTTGGGATGCATATCTTACTATTAAACCAATGATTTAGATAGTTTGGTGGCTGTCATGACAGGAAGGTTTTCTTTGAATCACCATATCATAATAAATATAAATCTGAAAAACTTTTCTAAGAAAATATAAAGCTAATGTCTCTTGCAATCTGCACTTGGAGATATATACTCAGAATTAATGTGCACTTGGTGATAGATATGCACTTAGAGTACATACACCCTATAATAGCAAAGATTCAAAATACTGGTCATTAATAATCGAGCCTGTCGGACAGGGGGCGGGACAATAGTTAGGGGCGCTCTAACTTTAGAATCCCCAGCTAACATCTTCATTGTCGAATCCTCAATCCAACAAAGCAATGATTAGGTCCGTATTATGACATTTATTATTGAATACAAGATACATATTTTGAGGAGATATCGATAATGTATGAAACTACATTTTACAACCAGTGTTGATACTATATAGAAAATCTTTCGGGTGCACCAACAATTTGGTACAAAAATAGTACATCTCGCTTCATACGTAAACACACAGAATTATCCTACTATTAAAATATCTAAGCCCAAATATTAATTGGAAAAATACATGAACCTAATTACAGCTAAGGATATGCCTGCAGCGTGAACCAACACAGCATTCCCACAATGTGTCATCCAATAACAAGTATGTAATGGTATATTAGCAAAAATATAGTACGTTTTACACCAACCACTACAAACAATGGTACTTCAAAATATGGGTACGAAAGGTGTATAAATACATATACAAATCAATTATACTACTACAACACAGGGCAATGCAAATGGCTCGTGTCATTCTGGGGAAAATATATTTGTGGAGGTCATAAAATGCAAAAAAACTTCTTATAGCAGAAAACGCATTTTTAAAAACTTCATTTTTGTACACAGCAAAATCTTGAGTTCACAAAGAAACAAATTACTATCGAAAAAGTTTGTCAATATTCACGAAGACACACAATATCATGCGAGTAAAATGTAAAATGCTACTACAAGACTGTTTTTATCAGTAGATAGATAATTATGATTAGGGTCTTTGAGCCACCCTGTTACAAGTCGATATTAGAGAGCACAGGATGAGAGGTTAGATGGTACATCAGAGACTGAGAACGGCCCCGCCGCAGCTGGAAATTTTAATTTTTCGATCTCTGCACCAAATGAATTATTTTTTGAACAAATCCATCAAATTATAGATTTATAAGCAACGACCATCAAAATTTTTTCCAATAGGTAGAAATGTTAGAAAAAGAATTGGCACAAATAGCATTATCATCTTGTGTGGTGGTAATCAAAGTGTTTTATCAAGAGTTGTCATTCCGGATTTTAACAGTGTTTTTATCTGGGGTTGTCATACCAGACTTGAGTCAATTTCTGAGCACCGTAACCCATATCAATAATCGGCAGTTGAGTTGTTGAGACTACGTTGGGATTTCATACTAAATTACAAACAACAACTTTAACACATCTGTTACAGCAGCACAGCAATGATTAAAAATACACATATAGTACTTATAATACTCTAAACTTTGGCTTTACAATAATATTCTTTCTGTTGATTAACGATTACTCTGGAAGGTCTCTGTAGAGTAGCAGTATTATTAATATATTATATTAGTGGCAATGTCGGGCGTGAGCCGATTAGTTACTATCATGTAGGGTGTTGGAAGTGCTGCTCCATCTGCTGTTGTTGCTGCTGTTGTGATTTAGCCTGTGCTGCCGCCTCACGCTGTTTCTTTGCTAGCACGCTGTGACTTTTCATATGAGCACTTCTAGATTTCACTTTGTAGAAAACCCTGAATAGAAGAAAAGAAACTGGATTAAACTTTGGAACACTGAGAAAATTAACCTGTATTAGACCTACAGAGTGTTTGATCCAACAAGCTACACAATGCCTTGTCAATACTGAATTACTTTCAATGAATAATGGGGTTTGATTTCAAACTTTGTTGAAATCAATTCATGGTCTAACTAGCAATTTCAGTGCACATTTTCAACAACAGTTTTTCACCTATTTTTGAATAGCTGTTACAATAGAATCTGTTATAAAGAATATTCATGGCTACTATGCCCCAAGCCCCCAAAATGAATCATATTATTTTACAGTTATGGACACACATTTTCATTCTTTTAAGGTGTAGAGGTTAACAAAAATAATCAGTACAGTGATAAAATGAATGAAAAAAGAGACCAAGTAGGACTTGCCATATCAATGGCAACTACTCCAGCAATATGTAACGGTCATGTTAAAGCCTTGTGTACAAGACTAAACCCTAGGGTGCTAACGCATACTCTAGCAGCACCTGTACTCTACTGTTAATTACACACAACCATCGGATCTGGGCCAATTTTCACATAAAAATAGAAAATTATACTTCTCCTAAGCTACACAATACAGCACGAGTATTTATAGTAGACTGTCGCCAGATACTCTAGTATTTAATGAATGCTGTCATCATCGACAAAGCTGCCAAAGTACCCACAACCTTATTTATGGAAAAACAACCAAGCCATATGACATTAGGACACATGCTCCGATGCAACACATTCTTTTTGCCTTAAAATGGTCTTCGTCATTTCTGTTTATCATATACACCTGTTTTGTGAACATCACTGTATAATCTAATGGATAGATCATCAAGTTGACAAGATGAACTTACAGCTGACAGCGCAAAATGAACAATAACCAGTCAAACCATAGACAAAACTATGTCTATTTATGTATAAGAGTCAAAATGAACTTACTTTCCGCAGAGCTTACAGGGGAACTCTTCACCACCCGGAGGTATCGGCTCCGGTTTGATTTTCTTAGCTGCTGGAGGTAGAGCTGATGATGGTGGCGGTATGTGATGATCCATTAGATGCGGAGGTGGTCGAGGTAGTACGTGGATTTTAGTATGTGCATTTAAAGCCGCCCGAGAGTTAAACATCTGTTAAAGTAAAGATAACAACCATCAGACACATACTTTGAACAAGTAACCATATAAGGGCTTGAAATAGGAACAAGTACAGGCACTTTGCCCGTTTCAGCCAACTGTTTATATACTCTCGCTCATCACTCAGACATTTAGCTGAAACGGGCAAAACACCCCTAAACCCCTTTTGGTCATTCTTTTCTTGTAATACTGTATATTGTTATACTATAGCCTACATCTAGGAGTACAATTGGCTATTGACCTTATAATTCTGACACTTTCATTGCAAATTAATGAAAAAATCATGCCAACAGTAGTGCGTAAATATCAACAACCTTGGATGTCGATCAGATCAGAAGCAGTCAGATCAGAAGCAGCGCATTAAGGCTAAATATAGTGTAAATAACATAAAAAACATCTGCTAATACAGTACTATTGTATGATTATAAAAACAGAATATAAACCTGCAAGCGGAAAAATGAAGTGGGTGATTGTCTGGAATTTAACCTGAGCGAGTCTGCGCAATGATAACCATTCAAAATAATAGTGCATCAGTAAATATGGACAATGCAATCCACATCATAGCTTGTGTCGCAGGTCATCCACTCTACCTATGTAATAACCTTCTGGTAGTACTTACCGCTGGGCAGCCTGGGTACTCGCAGCTGAAGGCAGGCGGAGGAGGGGACGGTACGCGAGTGTCCGGTATTACCCTCTGCTGTTGTTGAGCTAGAATACTGGATATAGAACGGGTGACATCACCGCCTAGCCCTTCATCGTCAGCGTCCCCTTCTGCGTCTGATACCTGACTCGTCGAGTCATCAGAGTCGGAATGTGCTCCCCTTGCTGCCTCGCTATTGTCTACACCCCCTGTATCTCCATTTCCACCCTTTTCTGCAACGAAAAAAAATGACACTCAATTTCGTGTTTTTATTAACAATGATCCAAAAATTTAGCAGCTGCTATTCCAGACTGCGGTATAGATCGGGCCGGCCAATCTCAGACTGGGTTAGATCAGGGCCCGTTTCCCTCAGACTGGGATTTTGATCAGGGCCTGTCTCCCTCAGACTGGGGTTGCGGTGAGGGCCTGTTGACTGACATCTCAAACTACTGAAGCAGCTTATCAGTTACAGTATCCGTAAGAGTCAATAAAGCGCGGCCACTTCTATATTTACTTATTGGCTTCTATAACCTAAAGATACCCAAGATTCACACTGATAAATCCAACGCTTATCCACTCTTAGGCAGGCTTTATTATCAACAACATGTTTTCCTCGCTCTTTTGGAATACAGGATAGCCAGAGTGAACAACATGCAGTGGCCAAATATATCTTGGCTAAAATGGAGCGTTGACTGTGGCTTGGCATTACTGTTGCTGATGCCTTGAAAGTTTTTGACAGTATAGTGGAATAATGGTCATGAGCAGTACACACTTAGTACACACTTGGCCACCTGGACACTTGTTGTTGATGACAATTTTATTATATAATCACAAAGCTTGATGGGTTTCAATAGTGTGGATTCTAGATAAAACATCATTCCATTACTGCTTGTGTCATAGGATTTCAATTAACTGGCACTCAAAGTAAACCTTCATAGATTAGATTACCCCACCAATGTTAGAAGGTCGGTCAACAATGCCTCGAGATCCACTTTCTCTCGCCATTTAGTTACTTGAGTTATCGAGTCTAGTCCGAGAGCTAAGACTGTGCCGTGTATAGTCTGTACACTAAACTACACTAAACACTGCCCTCGCCGGGAGGGCCGTCAGGTGAGGGGTAAAAGTCTGAGGGGCTCAGACTACCTAAACACTGTCTCA
This sequence comes from Membranipora membranacea, assembly GCA_914767715.1. NCBI lineage: Eukaryota > Metazoa > Bryozoa > Gymnolaemata > Cheilostomatida > Membraniporidae > Membranipora > Membranipora membranacea. The sequence continues at coordinate 3,166,256 of OU612070.1, read as the reverse complement.
AGTTAAGCTCTACAGAGCTCTATAGAGCAACATCATAATAGCACTGGATGGTAATGAGCTTGATTATCACAGGCAACGCAACTAGGCTATGCGTGAGGAAGACAAAAAATAAGAACCATAAACACATCCGTGTGATGCAGGCTATACCAAAATATTACATAGGCCTCATATAGCCAGTAACGTAGCTGCTCAAGTTAACTCACCTCTCCGAGAACGAAGGTTATATAGTTCATCGTTCATTCTCTTCTTCCGCCGCAACATTTTCAGTCTTTTGTATTCATCAGGACAAACTTTCTTCCATAGGTAATAGAATTCCACAATTTGCTTATTCGTCTTTCTGTCGTTGAACTGAAAAAAACGGAAATGAGATGTGTCAAAATATCAATAAGCCATCATCCTCAAGTTACCTGATCATACTGGGCCTCATCTCTCTTCAATTATTGACATGACGTGTAATTTGCATTTTTAAGTTGGCCGATTATAAGATCTTTACCTTGCGTTCTCGTAAGTAAGGGTAGGTCAAACCTATTGAAAGCCAGCTACTAAGCCTGCCTAATCAAATTACAACCGTGTTTACATCCATTATGGGATTTGCATGCTGACGCACACAAAATAAAAAGATCAACTTTGACAGCATTCAAAAACCAACAATGCAGCACTATTAGATTTTTGGAAAGTTTCCATAAGCTAATAATAGGATTGAGAACAAACTACATGAAAGAGCTGGTGTAGTATGTTAGTAACAATTGAGATTCAATGACCATACCGCTTATCGATAAGCTGTGAGCTATAAAATCTGCGGCACACAAGTATTTATGGTACTAAATTCCGACAGCGTTTGAATGGCTTATGAAATGTTTGTTCATGAATGATTGACTTTGCTGCACCCCCTCAAAGGACGGAAATTTTGCCGAACAAAAAGCCGACAAACTGCAAACTATATAAAAAGGTATAATGGTCTACATCACTAGTTGTCCTTCGGCTGACTCAGAGCGAATCATGCACTTGCTGCCATCTTAGTTCAAGTTAGGATAGACTTGAATGTTTTTGAGATATTTCTCATGGCTGGGATCGTTTAGGATTCAGCTACTCTATCAACAGGCCATAAGAGCGGTTTTAAGCAGTGCTTTATAGGGTCAGAGATAGTTTAACTTGTGCAGTTCCTACTCATTATCCCCCATTATCAAGAACGCATATTCGCTTTTTTGGAATCCATTGAATGCTACTAACTATGCCACACTTCGATCTAAATAGCAACTGTAATATCATCGGGGAGGCCTTTGAGCGGTTTAACCAGCTCTTCTACTATAACAAGGGGGATTAAATCGTGTCACATCAGCAGATTTCATATCAAAACGGTAAATACAAAGCTATATTTGCGTCGGCCTTTGTATATAGACCAATATTCCCCCAGCTATCTCGAAGTTCATAAATTATCATAAAAACTCAACACTTATTGGAAAAAGCTATAGCTACTTACTGCTGCTGTGATTGCACCGAAATCCTTGTCCGCCTTCATGATGGTCTGAGTGTAGATCTCAATGTCGTCTGTAGTCCAGATGTCTGAGTCCTGGTAGTGATAATCTCCTATAAACTTAACAAAGGATGGGCTAATCTTCTTAGACATGAGACAGAGTATAGCACGCTTGAGATCTCCTTTATTAAAGTAAAGCTGATGTAGAGCGTATTCTTTATTAGAACCACTGCCAGGTACCGCCACGCTACAGGAGAAGTCCATGTAAGCCGTCACTGTATAAAATAAAACACGAAACTAGTGTCAATAACTAGTATCATATGGTACTTGGTCCTATATTTTGGCACTTTGTTTGATGACCAGGTATTTGACTCAATTTATTCTCAGCGTCAATTTGTTGCCAGAACATGTCAGTATTCACAGAACTTAATTCATTCGTGAAGTTTCAATAAAGTTGGCAGCAAAACAAATATTTTGTTAAATAGTAAAGTAGGAGACTAAAATTGTGTCGTGCTCACGAGTGACCCATAAGGACACCACGAGCGCATCTCAATCACGTACGCATGTACCCAGTGACTGATAACAAACGATTTCATCACTAAACTGGGTATATGTATGCCTACAATGACATCTATTTAGGTTGTACCTATTTTTAAGATAATATCATTACCACATCGAGGCAATCAATCATGAAAACCACTCACTCGTCTTTCAAATTAAGATTTCTGTGGTTAGCTCTGGGCTGGTTGGGTTGAACATTTGATATTCAGCAGTACTTTTCCATTGGCCCTAGATCATTCTTCTCCTCAACAGATGGTTGAAACCAAACTGCCTTATCAGTTTACAACATGACTGCGATGGTTGCGGTTTGACAGGGATATTAACCTTTTCCAATAAACCACCAAACACTCGGTAGGCTGATCAACCTCGCTAGCAAACCAGACTGGGATACATGTATGCTTTCTGAATGATGCAAGCAGCATTGTACTTACATTCCTGTACTGTTAGTGAGTGGTCTAAGCATTCAGGAGTCCAGAGTAGGGTGGCCCGCTCCTCCTCCCTTTCTGCTTCTCGTCTATTTTCTGTAATAAAACAAGGCTAAAAGGTCAGCCATCATTTGCAATAACGTTGTGTTTTGAGGTGGTTGACCACAAGCCCACACAATAATCAATTTGGAACAACAGGACCCTGGTGCTGCATCAGTCACACAAGTATATTGTTGAGATTCTACAGCCATCTGTGACGCATTAGCCATCAAAAGTGATAAACCACATAGCAGCTTGCTGACTAAAATATTCTCTCATAAATCAAATCTGGCATGGAAATCATCAAATCCATATACCCTTCAATTTACCCAAATATTACATCTCCGTAATTCGTTTACGATCATACCCACTGAGCAAATAATACGAAACACAACCATTAACTCTTACAGCAAGGATGTATTTGATCTATAAGTGAAGTTATGATTTGTACGTGAGGGATAGATTGAGAGCACGTAGGGTATAAATCCACGTCACTACTCAGATATTTTCAGTGCACTAATCTCGTAGGCAAATATTAGGAGTGTCTGATAAACACACTGCCGCAATGCCGCAGTCGGCGCTAACTAATATTGGCAGCATATTGGAATCTCACTTAGCATACTAAAAGCAGACTTCTTAACACCGCATTAGCAATTTGATAGGCTACATTTATTTCTACACCCACGTTTATAACTTAATTTAGTGCCCTTTAGTTAGTTCAGATGTACCGATTTTGGCTAAGACGTAAATCATATTGGAAATAAACTACGGCCTTGGTTTGATTTATTAACACTATTCCACTACATTCAATTCCCATTCCCAGTGACAATGTGTGAAAATGAGAGAAGCTTACTTCTAAGGGTTGGAAGAGCTGCCTGATGACTATCACCGATATTTATATGGGGTTGTATATCTGTTTCAGGTGGGGGCGGTATGGATTCATCAGCTACCGGCTCCACCGGAGTCTCGACCTGCAGTGGATGGACCTGAGGCTCTACCACTATAGGGCCCACAGGCTCTGTTTTAGCCACCATCATGAGTGGCTCTGCTGTCATCATCAGTGGCTGCTGCTGCAGTAAATTCTGAGTTAGTATATGAGAAGTAGCGTCAGTTACTGTGGATGTTGGCTCTTCAGGAATGGACATCTGTTGTTTGAGTTGTGAGAATTTAGTTGCGGGTAGCGAGGCACTGAGAGATCCGCCGTTACCGGCGCCGCCTATACTGTTCGATCGTGAGTATGTAGTACAGAATAAACCAGTCCCCACTCTGAGGGGTGATAGAATAGGGGGTGGAGTGTAAGGTGGGGGTGTCTTTCCAGTGTGCCGGATTCTAGAAAAAAAAACAGGCAAAATTGCATATCATTAATATCCTGAGTATTATTTGGCGCTTAATATACATCACTGTCAATCACTCCCATAAAATATAGAGTACTTTGACATTCATACTACAGCGATTAGGCATTGAATATCTTTTGCTGGAGAAAGCCAAACGATTTGCACGAAAATTTCAATTATCTTTAAGTATTAGAATTCAAGTATTAGAATTCAAGTATTAGAATTCAAGTATTAGAATGCGGATACAGGATATCATGTGACTTATCCATGTCAGTGACAGCCAGCCACATAAAAGTGATTGACGAGCAAATCCAACTCATCAAAGCTGTTACAACAATAAAACCTCTCATCACTAATCATTCTAAGACACAGATTTGTAACGCACCATTTGACCAGATTGTCTTGTATGGTTATACCAGACAAGATCAAATGTCTTAAAAGCCTGTTATTTTACCTACCAGCAGTAAAAATCATTACCAACCCGGCTCTGTGTATAAATGAAGATTCTGCCAGTCAGGTCAGACAGTAGGTATGAATAAAAGGTTGGCAGTAAAAGAGGGGGGGGGGCATAATAGTATCTCAGCAACAAAATACATCACATCCAGTACATCACATCCAGTACAGAACAATACTTGAAAAAATTCCAGTATATGAGCTCGTCCATCACAAAAGCCAGAATTAAAAAATTCTTACCCATGGTTTTCACCCGGTTCCCAGATTCTAGGAGAGCGTAGCCTGGTTTGTATTGCTGCTACATTAGGAGGTATGGAGAGTGGTTCTGGTCTATGTTTGCGCTTTTTAACACCACCTGGAGGCGGACTTTTAAATAGCAGCGCAGCTCCATCTGACCGCGTTAATAGATCTGAAAAAGAAACAGGTAGTTAGGATAATTCCTGGGGAGCTGTTTATGTTCGAATTCATGTGGGATTCTGGCTTATGCCTATAATATTGAGGCCGCGTCTTAGAATGCTATTATTACACAAACATTTACAGTATGTGATACGCTGGAACACGGTCAGTGAGTTGGCAAAGAGATACACTCTGGTCAAAGTTCAAAACTACCAAGTCAAGCCACTATTTGCATTTTGATCAGATAAAAGCAGCTAGCTAAACCATAGCCAACTACTATTTATAATCTTTGCCATAGCTTTTAGAAATGATACTGGGTGCAGTAGCGGTATATACAATCACAACTGTACAGTTATCAACTGGGCCTTATGAAAGGATTCTAATCATCTCAGTCAACAAAGCCCATAATTATTTATTTTTCCATCTCAGGGGCCACAAAACAAACTTGTTTTTTTGTAAACAACTTTATGTTTACTGTAGACAAATTGTGGTACTCTCTGACAATGGGGACAAAATTAAGGCACTAAGCCCTAATTTTGTGATTCATAAACAAAAATGTGGTATATCACTGAAGAGAAAGAGTAGGTATTCTTTTAAGAAGGGAAAGTAATGGAATCCCAGGAGAAACATCATACAGGATAGAAAATTAGCAGATCATGAAATCATGATGATCCATCAAAGCTGACATTTCGCTGTCCGATCTTCCATATTGACTGATTGTTTTTTTTTATAGGGACTAGTATGCAATAATTTTGTAGATTCAGAATAAATTTCGCAACATCACTTGAAACCTCAAATTATTGGCCTTGTGTCAACATTATCAGCCAAGCTGCCAAATTTGTTTTGCTAAACCGAGAAAAGTATAGAAAATATCACGTGATTTCCAAGACTTATGAAATAATACTGATGTCGTAATCCTTTCAAAGCTGGTTTGTCAAGCACCTAAACGTTACTCAATTCCATTTCACTACACAATCATTATTACAGATTTTCCCTTGTCGGTATGACTGATATAAAGCTGACGACGTGATGCTGTATGTTTATGTTCGGCTAGTGAGGTTGTATATTTTTATCTCATATATTCAGAGGCTTGAGAGGTTTAGAGGTCACAATGCAGGGGCAGTACTGAGTAAACATCCCCAATTATTTTATCAACATAACCTGGATTATCAGCCTAACCTGGATACTGTCTCTCTTCTGATGCTGATAAAACAAGCCGGCCTGTCACATCATCGTAAACCACTGAGCAGATCTCATTACATAAACACAACGATGTGTAAATGGGACTGACAATGCTACACAAAACCTTCCATTTATAAACAACGACTGGGCATTTTTCAGCTTTTCACTTTCAGTGATGACCCGCAACCTATATATGTGATGATTTGGCTAGTCAAACAAATACATTTAGTTAAGTCCCCTCTCAATGTTTTGTTCCATCCAATGGCGGATATAGGATGTATGACAAACAATGCTTTCAATCTACACTCTGATTATAGTCACATATACTTGTATCCTTGCTAAGATTTATGAGGTCATACAAGAACAAATCTCCAGTAAAACTAGTTCTTAAAATTTAATTTACACTATTGATTGGGTTGTTTGGGATAAATAAGTCCTACGTGAGAGTCCAGGTCTGCCTAGACAACTAGTTTCTACCAGTTGAAATTTTATTAATCTCTATGTTAAATCGGTCAGCATCGTATCAGACCATGGTTGTTGAGGGGCTTTTAATATACACTATCAACAGCCCCAAGTCCTCAAAACATAATCAGACCATTTATGTAGACACTTGGGACAACTTTACTTCACATCGCATCATCCCAGACATAGAAATAAATACTGGGTTGTTTACAACTTTTTTCACAATTTAATAGGCACAAGCTGGCTAGTTTGATTGTGAAACATGAGCAGCTTACATCCTTTGATCAGATGTGCATTCTAAAGCCAAAACCTCTGACAATGTTGATTGGGAATGTTTGATTATGAAAACTCCCCATGTCTAATTTTGATGAGCTCATAAAATAGAATACCTTGCACTGAGGTCTAGTATCCTGCCATATAACTCAAAAACCTCTTTACTCAAGTTATTAATTCTTTGACACCCTTTTCTGAAACAGGTCAGATTTTCATGGGTTTCACTCCTTTCTCACGAGTTGTGATTCATATAAATATTAATATAAACAGTTTAAAAGTAATAATACCATCCAGTTTCGCTATTGAGATCTTCTTTCTTACCTCCTGGGTTGTGATGATAGGAGCTGGGATGTTTGAAGGGATCGTTGAGTCTGTTATGCCTGTGTGTATCGGCCGATGATCGTCTTCTCCTGTGTACAGGTAAGTTCATCGCCTGCTCCTGCTCTTTAGCATACTGTTCATTGAGTTGCTGCTGCTGATCTGTGCACAACAAAACAACCAAACATGTTAACATACCTTATGACCTCTGGGTACAGGGAGATGAATTGTGCTGACCAATGAAGGTACATGTTACTCCCGGATATCCTACCTGGCATGACGTAATCACCTATCGCTACCCCAACTAAAAGTTTGAACTGCAACTTTCTCAGAAGAAGACAACTTCCCAAGGTGCATCCGTAGATAAGTGTTCAGCAATTCGAGTCATCTCAAATATTGAGCTACGCTGAAAAAAAGGGTCTATCTTCTGGCCTGCCATGGAACCTTCAGTAGTAGGTGTCAACATATCTCATGAATGCTGAAATTCACCAACTCACTTATCTGCAATCTCCTAGTCACTCTCGAGTGTCGAGTCGAACACATATCGCCACACGACATTGCGCTTTTCTCAACCGAGCAATAACAGTAAAACCAGTAAACCATTACAACACTCTCAAGACAAATTCATATTCTGCCCGCTACTTACCAATTAACTGAGTAGTAGAATGGAAGAACCACGGATTTATATATTTGTTCTTCAAACCAGTTGGTATAAATTCCATGATGCTCATCAATTCTATAGGTGACAATTCTCAGAAAACAAGAGCACCTAATTTAATATCACAGAGATATCTCTTCCTTGAGCTTAATCTATCCAATAGTAGTCTAGTTGAGATCCAAACTAATACTACTAACCACCTTACTAGCCAATATGGCTACCTATCCAGGTTATCACTAGGCTTTTCGCTAGGCATGTAATACGCCTGACTTCATTTGCATCTATTCAGCTACCCTCGGGAACAATACACTGCACACAAAACCAGTAACAGTATAGCCTCATTGGTCAAGAGCCAAATCAATCTTGCATAATGAGAGATGAAAATGATTGGCTAGAAGCCTTTTAGGGTGGTCCAATTACATGTCATGTAGCAGTTTGTACATATCCAATCAGCAGTGGTTTCACAAAACAGTTATTAGTGCCTTGATTGATGGCTGTGCAAAGTTTGCAAAGGTTTCAAGTCTACTGCTAGCTGACAATCAAGGGCTATTGAAACCTGTCCAATTTATGTTAACCAAAGTGTCAAGCCTTCATATCTAACATGACAACCATTCATATCACGAAGTGCACTCTGCACCTGGATGACATACAGGAAGGTTGATGTATTAAGAAGTATATAGGTTAATAACATGGGAGACATCTTACCCATTCTTTGTTGTTGCCTCTGCCACGTCTGAGAGACAGGGAGATTTTCAGGTGCACTGGCGTGTCTTTTTCGCTGTGCAAGGAAGTGTTCTGATTCTTCAAGTGGTCTGGGGAGGTTGATCATGGATACCTCGTGATCTTCACTGGTTGGCTCAGTTTTCATAACTACTGGTGAAGGTCTTCTCTGCTCTAAATGACCTAGCTGCTGGTGCATCAGTAGACCGGAGTTGTCAGTTAGACCTCTGAAATCTCCGCCGCCTGTAGTGCTCAGCATGTTGGGAGTAAGTATTTGTCTGTGATCCTGGGACGCCTCACTCATTTTACTCGTCCCAGGACTATTGGATAAAAAAATCCCACTACTAGATGGAAAGCTGTCTGTTCTGGCTCTGGTTGCCAAGTCTCTAAGATAATCATCCGCTGTGATCGTGTTAGACCCACTCATCAGCGGATGTACTGCCCCGCCACCGACAGGGTTAGTCAATAAGGGAGGCAGCCCGGCAGTAAAGCCTGCTGCAGTCTGAGCAGCCACGGCCTGTTGCTGCTGTTGTAACTGTCTAAGCTGCTGCATCATGAGCTGGTCATTCAGCATTCTCTGCTGCTGCTCTAGCGATCCTAGTGTAGAAAACTGAGAGGCTGCTGCTGCCGAGGCAGCTAGAGGATGAGAAGGGAATGTAGACGGCTCGGACGACGACAAAGTATGAATGTGTAGCGGAGCTCCAATAAATGGAGGAAGAGACGCTACTACGTTACCGCCGTCCTGCCTAACGTTTCCCTGGTTGTTATTCTGGTTGTGGTTAGAGTTGCCGTGTTGATCTTCACCTCCGACGCTGGATGAAGAGAGGGTAGACACCGAGGGGTCCATATTATTATACTTATTGTTCAGCACCATGAGATTATGTGCACCACCGCTGCTTACAGCTAATGCTGCTTCTCTGCTCAGAGTTGAGACAGCACCTGTTGAGTTTTGATTGGATGCTGGTTTTCTGCCGTTTAAACTGCCTCCATCGCCGATAGATGATGAAGCCGAGTCAGACTTTGTACTTTTGTTGTCACTCAGGTCCTGAAATTCAAAATGAACAACATTAGCTTGTGGTTAGCAGGTAATAACAGTCAGTATTGCAAGGAATGCAGTAATCTGAGCTTGAAGAGTATTAGAAAATAATTCAAGCAAGATAAAGTCTTTGAGTTGTCGAGACGGATATGAAATTGCGATCTTTTCATGTTGTCCTCTGCATTGCCTACAGACCAGTCACTAGTTTCCTATCTAGTGAGTGGCCTAGAGTTCAAGCAAAAAGCAAAAAGATAACAGGCATCCATTATACATTGATCATACACAACAATGAATTCAACGTCAACGAATCGATAAAAATTCAATAACCTCCCTGCACCAAGAACAAACAAAGGTCCTGACACTACAGATGATTTGGCACACTGGTAAACAGTATTGAATGTCGATTACAAAAACAACTTATGTCTTCACAGCAGCCAGGTACAGACAATTAATAACCACAGGAAAGCCACACGAGCCATAAATTCAACTCTATCAGGTTGACACAAGATTCTCCCTTTGTTGTTAGCAGTGAAACCTTAACATCCAAACCCCAAATGTTCCAGTTCATATAAATAAATGACAAAGGCTGCAGTATTTTGCAGCCAACTCCAATCAGCAGAAGTATCATCAGATAAAGCTGTGAACATTTCTAACACTGTAGGCCTTGCTAGTACTTACAACCACTACAAAACTTGTATTGGGAAGTAATAGACTCCAAACACTTCAGGCATAAAAAAGGAACTCTCCATAGCAACAAATTTGATCTCTGTAGTGAAACAGGTACGCCATCAACATCATACCATCATCAATGTATACGTGTAGTCGTCACCCAAGCATGGAGACTAGTCAATTGATACTTGAGCTGAATGTGCGTTTACCTCCAATAATAGATCAATTTTACTTCACGCCCATTAATATCAGTCAGAAACTTCCACAACAAATTCAACCTTGTGAGCAGTAACTGTAGACTGCAATAAGCTTGAGTTTACATACACTATAAATAAGTTGAAGTTTCAGTTTGAGGCTTCCTCCAACTATGCAAACACTGAAGTACTGGTGCCAGGTTGACACTGAACTGAACGCCCACATTTCCATTGAGTTGAGTGGTAATCCACAATGCACTGGTTATACAGGTTGATAACCTACTTAGAGTACACTAGTTTGCAAAACAAGCTGAACCTGATACTTTAAATGATGTTTGACTCCCAATATTCAACAGTGAGCTTTGCAAATCAAGTTAATTAAGAAACTTTGTATCCAAGTTTCCTTCTGAGTGCTGTAGCATGAACATCCTTCCAATACCAACAAGTTGCTAACACCAACCTAGAGCCTACATAATGTGTTCTTACGTATTGTGTGCTTACGTAGTTGATCATCATGAAGTCTGAGCAAAAAGTAACTGGTTCCTCCTTGGTCTAAGTCGTGCCAACATTTCAATCCATAACTCTGAACTGCTGCATCACTGCTGTGGATGTTTGCAGATTGCAGTTCAATTGCATCACCCTTGACTTTAACTCTGATATAACTACTCTATACAGACAACTCCTGGCATCATACATTAAGATTTCAACAAGTCAGCAAAGTGAAAACAAAGGGAGACAAACACTAACAAGGAAGTAACAACAGCTGATCAATGCTAACTCCTACTACTCACTCGTGATCTGCAAACTCGTCTCTATATCCCAGCTAGTGAACTGCTGCAGACTATTCCTGATGTTTGTTACAGTAGAATAATCAACAGACTATGAAATAATTTGCTGCAGGTGCCTGGCAATCAATGGTCAATCGTTTGCGCTTGTTTTGCAGAATAGCCTACAGTAATGCGCACAGTGCAGCAATCCAACAGCCAGTCACTTTATTGATGTATTGATAAGTTGCTCTGCCTTTACATGTAATTATCTCCGAGCACAGTGGAGTAGGTTTTGTGCACATGTTGAGCATATCATACAGGCGAGGCATGCATTTGTTATTAGCCTATCAGATCGCAGTGTCACGTGAATAGGCAGGCTCTACTAACTATACGAAAGACAAAGGGGCGTTAGCGCCAGGCAAATAGTTGAATGCCCCAGGATAATCTTTCTGGCTGTATTGAGACATTGCTCGTTTAACAAGGGATTGCTGGGCGATTATGGTATTACCAGCTCATGTCAGATATTTAATTGCATCATAGGGCAGGTGGAAACAAAAGGCCAGCCTACAATTTCCAGAGTTGACACAAAGCACTGCGAATGCTGGCCAACTGTTGTCAGTATTATTTTTATCTTTGCAACTGTTGTTGTACCTATAAACTTTTGATTGTTCATGAACCACAGATAATTTTGTTATTATTATGTAACATCATGCAGGGCTTAGTAGGGGTTGGCACAGGATATTCACTACATGACCGGGTTGTTATGAAGAACTCTGTAGTTCAATGACTGAGGACCTATCTTATCAACGTAATATGTCAGGCTCCAGACCAATATGTCTCCTCTGTCAGCTTTTGCCAGTCAACGTCTGAGACGGAAAAGGTCACAAGCCTATTTTGACAATCCAGCACCCTGGGATAGGATGTGGCATGGGTGTGCCAACATGGTTAAATACTTTATATAATTTATTCAGTAATATGATTAATTATCCGTGGCCTGCAGAGCAATAGCCAGTATATTAATTAGCAACCAAATTAGCTCATCAACACCGGCCTCTTTCTGTTCAAGATCTGGGTTCAATTTAATGTAAGTTGATTAGCCCTCTCCTTCACTATGTTTCCATGTGTCGATTTTGTAAGGATTTCGGGAGTAATCGCCCCATGGAAACGGCATTAAATTCAAATTCCGATTGTGATGAATGACCTATTTCCTAATTAGCGCTTGCACACAATGCCTTCAAAGGGATTACACGCGGGAGGCCGGGGTGCAAGTCCTGGCCGCGGCAGATTCTTTTCATGTTTTTCCCATCATGGGAATAGTTAGAATCCACTGGATTCTAACCATTCGAAATTGGACTGAACCACAAAATCGACACATGGAAACATAGTGCTTCAGAGGCTTGTATAAAACAGACATCTAGTTCTATTATTGTATCATTTCCGTCTCAGTGCCAAAATAGTTGATGTTTTTTCAGGACCTGGGACTGAATGAACGCATGATTTGGCGCAACTTTTAACCGGCTATCATAACACAGAGGATAAATGTTTTCTCAGTTTTTAAGCGGCCGCCTGATCTGGTAATCAGCTTAATTTTCTTGCAACAGGTTTAACATGACCATCTCTGTGAGAATCTGGCATTCTGGCAAACTGAACTTGCGTCTGAAGAAGAGAAGATGACATCACATAAATCTGACAAGCTAAAGTACATGTGATAGTAGCACCCAAGTCATTAATACTGCAATCCCTTCAAGTGCTAATATATATATATATATATATATATATGCCTGGTTTGGCAATGATAGTTTGGAACATGGGCAGTTATCCATAAATTCTTACAGTTGATGTCAAAAGGAGTTTATCTTCTGCTTTAGTGAAGAATTGGCATGATTACGATCTAAATCATTATCTGTCTGAAAATTTGCATTTTAAGCTTCATCACACAAATCAAGACTATAACACTTTAAAGTCACGAATACTTGGTTAGACAGAATAAAATTGGTTGGCAGATTTGTTGGCCGGTTTCTAAGCACATATGATTGGAGTTGTTTTCTATTGTCCATAAGGACTCTCAGTGAGTCTGGGTAACCGAACACCCGATTGATGTGATTGCAATGTTGATGCAGTTGTTGTTATGTCCGTTTAACCTTGACAGCCAAAAATACCAAGTTCACAAAGCTCAGGTAGACGATAAGTATACTACTTATAATCTCAAATCAATACCTGACGTCAAACTGATAAATAAAGGAACGTGTATTATCTAAATTATGTACGCCATTGGAATGTGAAGATTGCGCAAAATATGCAGTCAATAATTATGGACTTTGTATCTGTGGCCAATAACCAACCCTGATATATCGTTTCACTAAGGCAGCGCAAAGAAAAAAAACAGACATCTGAAAACTCTGCAGCTTCAAAATATCCACCATGCAACTTCATGATGCAACTGACATACGTACAATAAGATATTGATCAAGCACATTACATGTTTTAAGGAGTTGCTTGCTCTTGGTTGTGAACATATACCGGTAGGACAACTCCTAAAACCATCAACATGAAGTTTATGAACGAACTGTTGCCAGCAGCAGCAGCCACCTCCTTGATCAGTTGATGAATTTCTCTCCAACTTTATGAACACTGTTGAGCATGTATTGAGTGACACAAAAGGAAGTATGTGCTATAGGTGTTGGAGAATATATACCTTGTGCTTGTTACTGGTTCAGGATACTAAATTATTGAATAAAAATTTAAGCAGCAAATCCCACAGCCAACCAAAACCATGTAAACATACAGCTGATATCAGCAGGAGGTACCAGTTTCAAACAAAAATCACCATCAGCAACTGATCAGTGTGGTGTATCTATGTTACAATCGGGTACAGCAGAGACCTTGGCATGCAGTTTACGATGTCAAACAACATAATCTCTCATCAACGGAATACTTTATGGATAGTGCATTTGTCAGCATGATAGTAGCAAGTACAAAAAAATTATTAAAAAAATTTATGAGGGAAACAGTAGAGACAAGAATTGGTGAAAAAAAGTATCATAGTCCGTAATTCTCAGAGTCTGTGAGTCAAGGACAGGAGGAGTACTTTAATCTCCCATTCTGGTGACGTCCACATGCTAATATTAAAGTGCAACCAAGGTTTCAAACAACTTCTCATTGATGGCCATTGATTAATAGCAGATTGCACCTTCTGCATGGAGAAAAAGACAAAATATAATTCGGATGATTATTCAGCCAGAATTCTTGTGAAACCTTTCTTCCATCAGGAACTCAAACTCAGCTAAAAGAGAATACCACATAGCAGTTTCCTGTTCCTGTTATTATTTAGCCTGTGCTCTATAATTATTACAGCAAAGTCTTGGAACCTCCCCTAAACTGAAGTGTTACCCAGCTTAGAGTCAGCAACTACTTTGAGTTTTGCATCGCGTAATGCACAAAGCTGATGCTGCCCAGCACATTATTTGCTACCCATTAATGCATTGCTGCGAAACCTTGGTTGCCCTTTTTAAGTTACAAATCGAGGCAATACTTACTGGCTTCTTGGCGTTAGTGTATCCTCCATGTAGTCGCATATGGCCGTTAAGTGCCGGAAGGTTTTTGAACCTTTTGTGACACACAGTGCACTCGGCTGGCTGTGGGGCTTCACTGTAACAGAGAAACATCAGAATACAGCTGTATAAAGTCTAGTCAGATCAATATTCAGAAAAACCTTTTCAATCAAGGAGAAATGTTCCCTCACCCTGGAGTCTGGACTCATGTATAGTATAATGTCTGCATGTTTGTATGCGCGTATGATAGGAGGGAGAAAAAGGCCCTGGAAACTAGATATTATTCAAAACTGGATGAGACGTAAATAATATTAGCAAATAAAAAACGTAATGGAATATGGTCGTTCAGTCGTTCAGTATCCTGTTCTATAAAAAAATCGGTGTACTTTTTAATTTTTGGCAACTTCAACTATTTTGTTTCGAAATTGGGCGGTTCCAAAAAGATCCCACACCTCAGGGAGACCAAATTTGCTGCAATATGAATATTTACTGTTTCAACAGTATATTTCTGTCCAAAATCAAGGCATTTCCAATTTCAGAAACAGGTTGCACAACGCATAATGATGCCGTTTTTGGCATCTAATCCATCTTCATTTCTTTTGATGAAGTTTGCACAAAAAATGACCTCAGGCCTTTATCTCCACTGCGTACAAGAGGAAGCACTGAGATTCCTTTCTTGGACAGGATTAGCGATCTTCTACAGGAAATCCATGAATTTTGTTCTGCGTAGCTGTTAATTTTTATATGGCCTTTTGTAAATAACTTCTATTTAAAAACTATAGAGATGATATAAGAAACCCAAAAATAAATCAGTAAGTGAATCTCACCTGGCGCCTCCAAACATGAATGGAGGGGGAGCACCTTCGCTGCCGGGCTGCTGCTGCTGCTGAGCTTCTCCTCCAAATCTAAAGAACTGCTGACCCGGAACATTGGGATAGCTTGGTGAGGCTTGAGGTGAAGGTGTCGAATTGGCTCCATGGAAACCAGTAAACTGCATGTTGTTACCTGACAACAAAAAACTCATGAAATGTACATTATATATGTGGGCATTTCTCGTTACTGACTTTTCGAAAAAAAAGTTGGTGCGTTCCCTCCGCTAGAAACCAGGAAGTATGTAAATTTTGGTAACATTGGTACATGGATGTTCAGACAGCGTTTTCAATCAAATGGAAACAAAACCCGATTTGGGTCAAGGGAAGAATAGGTTTTAGCCAGAAAATCTTCAAATTGAGCATTATTGGGCAATCATATAGGCGCTTTATTGCAAAATTTCCTGTGAGTGTAATGAGGGGGTAACACTGCTGAGTTGATGCCAGTTAATTAAGATTTTGCAATATTCTAAAAACGAACCAGAGCCTACAAGGCATACAATGAACATATCTTATCACACACACATCCATTCCAGTAAATTATCCACAACTTTCCTGACCAACAGCGTTACATGACAAGTTTCGTCATAAGTGTGTATAAACCAAACCAACAGCATCTAATAGCACTAATGTATAGCCTGTTTATGGTGCACAGGGAGTGAGGCACGTTTGTCCTGTCGCTGCCGGATATAAACAGCCCCGCTGACAAGGTAAGGTGAGAAATTTCCCAATATACAGCTTTTGCAATCCCGGTTTTGCGGATGTTCGTTGAATAAACAAATGTGACCTCGGTGCCTGACGCATTCGCCCTGACATACTGTCAGTGGCATGGCGACAAAGTGCTCCCTCTCACCCCGCAGCCTCGTGACTAGCCTAGACAAGGCAAGTATTTGTGGGAAAACTTCACTAAAAATTGAATTTATGTTGGCTAGCACTTTATGGAACTTAACTTTAGATATACGCCACTTCTACTATAGCGAAAATCTAATACAAGCCAACATAAATTCACCCCCAAACTAGCTAAATTAAACTCTAGCTAATATTTACTCTGCTAGGGTGCTCAGTATCTTCTCCACTCACCGTTATTCATACCGTAGTTATTGAGTGACATGTCATACAGTGTCTCTGTTGGTACGTTGTGATGATTCTCCAGATGTCTCCTCAGTGAGCGAGCATCGCAGTAGCTCTTGGTACAACCTTCAAAGCTACACTCAAATGGCTTCTTTGTTCTGTGGGTCATCACATGGCCATTCCTTTGTGAAAAAATAAAAAAAGTTTTATCATACAAACTGAAATTGACTTATGTTGGGAACAAAGATATTTCAGCAGCCCTCCTCCCTACGCAACTTCTGTTCCGCTGAGTCCTGTCTGGAACAATCATTGAAGGCTAATTGTTTGCGCCGTCATGATTGCTTCCAAACTACATCTTATTCCAACCCTGCAGCATGTAACCTCGCATAACCCTCAGACATTCCTTATACAATGTATTAGTTAGAGTGTTTCATGTTAATTTCTGGAGAATGAAATTCAGCCTATCTGAGCCGGTTACCATGTCGAATGAATGTCTGGCCATGAGTATTATTCAACAGGTTATAATTTTATAATAAGGCTGATAAAATATTACATCATTAATTTATTCCATCCATCTTTAGGCAGCGGGTCATGACTAAAATAAATATGCCCTACGAATAGGTGACACAACGCATGGGTGACACAAGGACCCATCAGTTAATGAGTGCTCAATGTGAAGGCTGGCTGAAGGTCATTCTCATAGACTTATAATTATTAAGTCAACGGGTATTTTAGTCCAGGTACGTTGAATCTGACCGACATTCAGAAGCTTATTCAACCCAGTCAGTCTGACTAATCTAAGCCAGCCAGCCCTACGGTGCTGCGTTGGATTCCAAGGCGAAGGTTCCACAAGAGGACAGTTAGTTAGCCTATTATAAGACTTTGTGTTGAGTTTGATTTAGACCCCTGGATATGGAGACTGGTCTGATCTATTTTAACTTGTGTAATAAAAGTAATCAACAGGAAATGAAAACAATTTTAGCCTACTAAATCCTCGAATCCAGGGTATGGGCATGTGGGGCTATTGAAATTTTTCAGATTAATTCCAGGCACCAAATATTTGTAGCAATAGCAACATGATCTCATTGAGTGAGGGGTGACAGAGCTTCTTAGAAAACCTTAGCTAATCATGAGACCTGCCCAACACCCTGTTAGACAAATACTGCTACAACCGTTAATTAATTATTTGCCTAGATAAAAATTTGGCCATGGAATGGACAATAAATAAAAGTAGGTCTAGGTATATTATATAAATTAAGGAGACTTCCAGACTGGCAAAACCTTCCCATAAAACATACCATGATGTAAAAGGTCATAGTGTGAATATTATATAGGGTCGCTTCGATAATCTCGTGCCCATGGTGACACTCAACATCCTGAACTTAAAAGTTTTCCACTACAGCAGGTGTTGGCTTGGTTGGCTTATTACTGACATTAACAAAAAGAAGGAATGTGCTTTGTTACTAAATTCTCTGGCTCTGTTGACTTCGGTTTAGCATGTTATAAATCTCTGCCAATAAGGAAACCTATGGTTAGATGGACTTTAGTCCTCTTGTTTACAGGGTTCTCACATCCGTCTCTGATGCATGCGGAGTAACAGCCTCCCCCCCCCCCCCACCCAACCTCAACTAATAATAGACACTTACAGGTGATCCTGTCGTTTGAAGGCTTTAGAACATAGCTGGCAGATATACTTTCTCTCATCACTGTGGGTAAGCTTATGCTTGGCCAGTGCGCTTGAGTTGTTAAAGTTTTTCCCACAAATAGGGCACTGTGCTCCGTATGACCGCGGAGACATGGAGTTTTTACTGGGTCTTCCTTTAGGTCTAGGCTTGATTTTAGCTGCGTCTTTAGGAGCTGAAAATATGTAAAACAGGTGTGCTTCGGTAATAACAAAGTACAGTTGACACAGACAATAACACACTTGAGTAGTGTGCCAGTATAACCAGTTCAGTGGTCAGGTATCTCACTGATTGAAATGCCCCTACAGCATAATTGTACACTTCCGGTCCATTACTCATCAACAAGATATTCGGAGCAAGTAAAAATCACAACCCTAGACGCCTAAGTGTCTGTCAGTACCCTGTCAAACTTGTGATAAATAGGTTACATAATTGGTCATGGGAATAAAAGGGTAATTTTGCAGGCTTTAGTTATTTAGGATATGCTAGATAAAACCAGTATTTCAAAAGTATTTCATCATAAACTGGGTACAAATCAACATCCATGTTCCGATTTCCTGTTGGGTCTCAAGGTCCAAGTCACGCCACTAGTACAAACATGAGGAGAATGTCAGGCGTTGCATATCAGCCGGCTATGGAGCGACCAGGAAACAGGCCATCATGCTGATAACTGAATGAAAATTCCCCTTTTACTATTCAGTTCAGATCATATGATCATGATTAGATGATGAGAGAACTGACTCGGCAAATGAGATGGAATATTGTGTGTTTATTTTTAGTACAAAAGGTAATGTAATAGATAATGGATGACGTGTGCAGATCGCACAGCAACGTGCACGGCAACATGTATCCAAGTATGGGCTAGGTTCGGCTGATATAGTCTGATCACAGCTACGCGCTCAATCAACGTCACCACACAGGCAAATTAAGGGTCTTTCACTGTACTGCAGTTGCTATTTAATCTAATCCAACCACACAATTGTGATAATGACCAACAACTTCACCAAGCATTCATTCATAAGTTATTTGACCAATCAAAGCTGAGCAAGTATTAAAACTAGACCAATCAGAGCTCAGCATGCTTCCGGTACTAGCCAAAATCAATCAAGGGTGGAGTAGAATGCTGTGAGAAGGAATTCATGACAGGTTCAACTGAGTAAAAATAACATGAATGGAACCTCTCTCAGTGCACTAGGTAATAAGATTTTTGCGGTAGCCATCTTTACCATCAAGCTCTGAACACAAAACAATTAATCTACCAGGCCATGAGCACCGATAACAAAACTTAAAGTAAGAATATTAAGTTGAGACCCAGCAGCTCAAGCCCAACAAGAACAATTAATAGAAATCATCATCATCGGCTCTTTAGGTTGCCAAGAGTTCAGCAAAAGTTCAGTAGTGCATCAAAGTTAGGCAGGGAATGATTGATCAAAAATAATGAGCAATAGTTTGGACAAAGAAGGCAATCAGGCCCCTAGGGATTATAGGCTGACCGGCTTGTAAATCAGTAGAACACAATAAACAAGGTCACCTAACAGTCACTGAGGCTCCGTACTTCTCATTGAAATACAGCTAGGTCTGGCTCATCTGACCTTCAACAAGCCAAGCTTGATGGATACGATAGACAATAAGCAATAATACTACCCAAAGGACCACTCCTGCTTGGGCTAAATCAACGCATCTACCAAAAGCAAAATATCCAGGTACAAAAACCAAAACAAAGCTGCAACTGTCAGCCAAAACACCTGGACCCTAAGAAATACAAGCCTGGCAACCAAGTAACTGTAATATGTTATTAAGTTGAGGCCAGACTTGTCTGTGCCAGGTAACTTTAACATAAACATGGCTGACTGAGATGTCAAACTCCTCGATAGGTATGTAAATCAGAACATCTCAGAACATCAAATATACTGATTACCCAATCACCATCATAATTTGGAATCATCCTCAGCAGACAGAACATTACCCCTAAGCAGATCTAACATCGGACAAACTTTACTGCCGCATCATGAAAAATTACATCACATCTAGACAGACTAGCTCACACCCACATCGCTCATTGCATGTTAAGTATTTCCTTTGGAATTCATGGCAAAATAAACACTGGTCTGATCAGGTTTAGGCTGTTTGTTTGCATATCGTGTAGAGGCCACTTAACCTGACGCTGTAGTACACCAGCAGCGAACAGCAGCGAACACCCAGCACAGTTTGTGTCTCAAATGGGGACAGGAACTAGGCCCATATCTATTTATGTGGCAGAAGTCCAAAAACGATCAGTTTTATGTCGACTTCGCAACCAATAGTGCAAAAAACCTGGGTTGTGTCCAACAAGTGAATCACTCTGAATGAGAAAACTATGAACATCTTTTATTAGTCCAACTATTTTTGTAATATTGACAGGAGCAAAACACTGCCTGGCGACGCCAGGCCGCTCCTATTAATCAAGGTAGTTCTGTGGCTACAGCTCAATTGCTTTTTAGCTCGGTCATTAGAGGTGACGCAAAATATCGCTAACAAAAAAAGAACTTTTTACTACATTTCCAATACACTGATGTGGTAGAAAGTATTCAACTAATTAACAAAAACAGCCAACAGTCCGAGATCTGAAGTAGTTTTTCGTTGCGTTGCATCCGGAAGAATTAGCGGAAATGAGATCAGAAATTACTAATAACAACAAGACTCCCGCACAGTCCTTTATAAAATTAAATGTACTCTTAGTCTTTTTCCAATCAAATCAGCTAAAATATTCACAAAGCGAAATGGAAGGAAATAAGAATTGTCAAGGGGTTTGTATGTAGGACAACATCATTGATAAAATACGGAATACTAAATATACTGATAATTTAGATGTGGAGCCCTCAGTACCTGATACCGTATAACAAATAACAGTGCTCACTTTGTTCATCACCGTGAGCAATGTTCTGAACATTAATACATTCTTAGCATTTTTTAGTTGAGTTGCAATTGATTGCATCCAGCTTCACAAACAAGCAACCAGGCACACGATGTGTGCTGTGCAGTCAAAGCCTTTATTGTAAGTGCACAATCAGCACAAACACCAGTAATCAGTCAGTCTTTGACCTATAGTCAACCCTGGAGCTGCTAGCAGCGGAAACTGCGCATATCTATTAAAGCTGGAATTCAATCAAGCATTCAATATCAAGCTAAATACAGCCTGTTGTTGTGTAAATTATTGCGCAAACATCTCTACTCAATACCAAACAGGAAAAGTATGCCAGCCAAATATTTTAATAAAATTCTCCTGCTCCCACATTGTCTCAGCTATTATATTACAACTATATTACAACTCAGAAAAATTGTTTGTCTAACAAAAAGGTGCTTTCTTCTGTGATGGGTACTTATCAGGCCCAAATGTATAAACCATTGTTGCCATAGCAATTCCGGAAACCATGAAAAATATAGTCCACCCCGGAATAGGAATTGTGTCTCTATTTAGAGCCAACAACCGACTGATGAGTGAGATTCATCTGCCATTCATAAGGATGTTCAGCTGCGACTATGGCTAGTGATCAGAAAATCATTATCAACAGCTGTCTAGGACTTATATGGGCCCCGGCTAGGTGTCACTGAACCCTCAATTAATCAGACTACTACATAAAACTAACAACTTGAGCGAGTGAGAGAGCTCACCATTCATCAGAGGATTAGCTGCTCTTTGTTTAGCCCTGAGCAAGCAAGATGTGAAACTGAATATTAAGATTTGCCGCCATGAGGAACTCTAGCACTTCCGAGTGCCTTTCGCAATCCTCAGCTTGTTGCGATTATATAACGGCTCAGTTGATGACTGAACAAAGGCATTGATAAATACCTGGCATAAATAACTAATGCATCGGTAATTCACCCCTATTGGCTAGGCAATGGAATGTTGCCCTAGACCACCAGGGTTTTGGTATTTTGAAATGCTTTAGAAACAGGACAACAAAAGATTCTGAGTATAAAGGGCGTGCAAAGAAGTAAAGTCTGGCGCTTGTTCGCACACCGCTCTATAACATGGCATCTGCCCCACTGATATAATAATAGCTTTAGTTGAATCACCAAAGCAAACAAAGACTCAAACGTGGAATCTTGCGAATGAAATGTTTACGCTTAATTTTATAGGATTTAATACACATTCCTACGCCCCAAGAGGCATCGAGCAATCTGTTAATAAACTCGCTCTGTGACCTAAGCTCATCGATTGTCTGAGCACAGGAAGTGGGTCTGGCAAAAGGTACAACAAAGGTCAACAGAGGAGCATTTGGAGAGATAAATAGCAAAAAGATTGACTCTTGACTTCGAGCAAAAATATTCTCGCTAGTTCACAAAGACGCGTGACCAAAACAGGATCTGTAGTATGTAAATAAATTCCTAAAATATTCCTGAATGATTAAAAATCAAAACCCGGCTCAAAATGTTCTACCGCAGAAGAATCCTTCACAAAATCCATAGGGGTTGCGACCGCATAGACCCAACGCAATCATTACAACTTAATCTGCTGAAAATGGGCGTAAGAACCAGGTCCTGTTTTTGTTAAGTTCTAACCAAATAATAATCAACCCCTGGATAGCCAAATAATAGTAGTACATGCCTGGAGAACATCAATCCAGGCATCAGTAATCAATGAGAAAAAATACCTATGACATGTCAGCGGGATCAATCAAAAAGGCAAATAGACTGTATTTACGTGGGAGAGACTATGAGACAATCCTCATAGCCATACTGCATAACAGGAAACTGATAAAAATAAACTTATCGATAGCTTCGCTCTGTAATGGGCTGTGGTATCTATGCCTTCAATTCTGAGACTATCCCTGCATCACATATACATACTGATGAAATAAATATAAATACCCTCATCCTTCCACAGATGTCCTTACTGGGGGACATTTGTTTACATGATAGTAAACCGCTGTGAGATTGGGGAGCGTCAACGACAAGGACATTTTTTATTACATCGCCATGATGTGAAATGCCGAAAATCAAATTCCATTCCATAGCTTTGTTATCAGTGCAAAGAGCAGAGGGCATATCACTATCGCTGAGTCATTGCATACCTAAAGGTTCTCAAGGGTTCCGAGCGAGCGAGCTATTTTGGAATACACGTCGTTTGTAAGGAGAGGGCAGGGCGTTCAATATCAGGCAAGTGGATTTTGTACGACATTCCATTCAACACATAATTGTCCCGTCAACAACAGAGATAGGAACTGAGATATCAGTCAGTCCAAGTCCGCCCAGCATGTATGCTCGTTTACATTTCACACGCCAAGTATAAATGTGCTTGACTGGGTGGGCTTTAAATTGGCATAGGCTAGACTTCCCAGGCCATTAGCTAAACATGCTAATGACCTTTATACAGATCAATTGAATGAGCGTCACACAAAACAAAAGCTCACAGTGGACAGCTGCTGCATAGATGAGACCAGTATCCGCTGCTCTCTCCGCCTCACTCACACTCTCTCTCTCTCTCTCTCTCTGAGACTGAGACGAAGACAAGCTTATAATCTGGTTACTGAGCTCATCATAAAAACCAATATACATATTAATAAAATCAGACAAAGAAACTACTACGCGGATTCACTCAACGTGCTCATGATCGACGAAATGAATGAAATTTTTTTTCTCCCATTTATAATGACAAGTGCTGGTAGCCGATGTAGACAAAAACAATTAATAGTCATTCCACATTTCTCATACCTCATTTTAATGTCCTTGATATGTAGCAAAAGTCTACCAAAACCATCTGTCACCCTTACCTCATTGAGAAACCCATAGACATATAAATACTAGCATGTAAATAATAATGGTGAAGCCATTTAGACCAAATCATGAGAAAAACTGACAATATCCAGGGTGATCTTTAGAGGTAGATAGAGGAAGCTGAGATCAAAGACAAGGGAAGGTTGATGATCCATTGTTGCCAGTTACAGCCTCAATCTCATTACAAATAGATTGGCTTGTAGATCAAAAGATCAAAATCAAATGAAATGCTTCACTCTAGCATTCAAATTTACATCTAACAAATCAACATCCTGTGGCATACAGCATAGTCATCATTTAAATTCAACTGTTTCCTGTGACATCACGTCTAGAACTAAAATACACAGTCGATAATAATACAGGACGAGCAGAGTAAGTGAGACTTACAGGTAGTAGAAGATTCAGGAGGACTTAGCGGTAGATTACCGGGTAGATGGACAGGTAGACCAACAGACATAGCTGCAGCCTGATGTTGAGCTGCTGCCACAGCTGCCGCGGACTGCGCTGCCAGAGCGTGCTTGTACTTCTCTAACTGCTCTAGATGCTGTTGTTGCTGATAAATCCGACTCCATGTTTTCATAGACAGATCCATCGAGTAAAAAATAACCGAGTAAGGACAACACTGCGAGACTCCTCAGCCTATAGTAGTGTAGTCTAATCCAGGGATGTGACTATACTATCCAGTCATGATTTCCCGCGCTCAGCTCAATGAAAATAGTAACACGATGAGTATGGACCTTTGTTTAATGTTGTCCGGATGCTTCCAAATTAGACTGTTACATCCGAAGCCTGTTATTATCCTTGTTGTGAGCTGAAATTCTTTAACGACTAGACACAACAGAGTGATTATAATCAATGGAAGAAGCCTAATACAGCAAATCTTCAACTCTTTTAGTCTCACGTAGCCAACGATTATTTGAGCCACCTAGTGATTGCTCAATAGCACTGTATAATGAATGGAATTCGCTGCTCGCTGACGACCAACACACAGTAGTACACAGTACACGCAATGACACCTACGCAAAAATTACAGTATAACACAACAACGTGTATTATATTAGCATGAGTGCCTGTACCATCTATGTGAGGTACCCTGGCTGTTTGCTATATAGAGCAGTTCTTAGCCTATCAGGTGCCTAGAATTGTTTTGTTGTGGCTGCATTATCCAGCTATCGATTGAACGCACAAGTATGAGCTATACCCTGGCTCGCTGAGAGAAGTATTACAGTCAACTACTCAAATTTATATTCATTGAGCTAACTGATCTTCAGAATACTATGGTTGGCAGACAGCCAGCCAGCCGTTTTCAACGAAAGTCGATCAAAACAACCATTTATGGCTGTGGAATCTTAGAAATCTTATGACCGTTGTGTCATGTCAAAGGGAAGGCCAAAAGTCCACACTGAACAAAAACATATTATGATCAGACAAGATTAACATAACTTGCCTATGCTTATTGCAATTAGCCCGGGGCTTACTACAGTCAGCTTAGCTAACATACAAAGTGACAGAAATAGAAAAAATCTTGAAAGCTCAAAGTAGGCCTGCCAGCTAGGACTCTGTGCGTCAAACATGGAATAAAAAACAGGATATAGGCTAATTATTAGATTACTATAAACAGACTAGCTATTTCTGGTCCACAGTCGAGCTATAGAATGTATTACACATTCACATGTGAAACACATAAATATCCCAGTAAACTCCTACAGACACTTGTATTGATTGTCTATTGCATACATCGTAGGGTTGATGCCTCCTAATTACAGAGTTTTGTGTCTCAAGAACAGATAGGTTGCGAAAGGCAGGTTTACTTTCAAGTTGTGACAATTTATATTTCATTGAAAAGACTATTTATATAGTCACGAGGGGTCAGTCCTCCCTCCCGATGACAAGAACAGACACCAGATATCAAAGAGTGACCGCTAATGTTGGCCATTGACCAAACTTTGGAGAAAATTGTGTGACCTACCGGAATGTCAAGTTTTCTAATTATATAGAGAAGTATATATTGTAGATCTTCAGAAGTTTTCAAAGTTCACTGACAAATATCATGGTTCAGAGACATCAGGGGAAAAATGAATTCTATAGGCTGAATAATTTTTCCACCTGCCTGACTGTTTATCACGATGAATTCTACGTAAGGTAACTTATTCTACAGTTATCACTGGGTGATTATCTCTGTTTTAAGAGAAGTTACAAGAGGGCAGTACAGTCTCGTTTCATAACCGCCTGCATATTTATTATTATTTTATTATTATTATTTATTATTATTTTTTTATTATTTATTATTTTATGATAAGCTCTATGTTATTTTTGTCAACAACAGGAACCCCAGAATTTCCCAGCACCAAACTCGTCCTAATTACTGGCCCACTAAACAGCCCCCATAAAACCAAATCAGCTGATAGGGGTATGAAGTTCTAAGAATCCAATCCAACCTGCTGGTAGAGCTGTGACAACATTAGCTTAGGTCAAGATTGAAGAAAACCAAAAGGGTCTGTGTCAGTTACTTACATCCTGTGGGACGCAGACAGACCTTGGATATCAAGGTTGTTGGTCCGATGTAAATAATTGAGAGGTTAAACTTGTACCAACCGGAGGTTAATCAACTATAGATTCCTCTCCTACGCCCTAAAACACCCATCATCACACATAGAGGCACACGAAAAGAAACGCCATCACTGTGAATATGCAGGTGTAGCCAGCAACTCTAACTCTTGAAGAAAGATAGCTGGCCTAGAGTTCAATCTGATGCCAATGAAGGTCATTGTGAGGTCATATCTCATTTTTCTTAGAATCAAAGCCGACAGATGATTGTAGCAACCAATCGAAAACAAGACTGTGTCACAGTAAACAAGGTGCGGATCAGCTCTAGCATTCACCTACCTGAGCTTTTCACGTACCCACGTACCCACGCATACATCAGCCACAACAAGATAAGAACACTCTGCCTACAAGAACCCATGGCCTGCTGCATGACCTGTCTGTTCTAATCACATCACACCACGCTCTCATGTTTTTTACAAGCATAGATCTCCTTATCCTAGGTTTCAGTAGGTGGAGGCAGAGATATAGGGGTCCTCGATGTATGACAAGCGAAATGGCATATGACGAGGGTAGCTAGGAGTTTGCCAACTAAAAAAGCAGGGTTTTCATAAAATTCTTTACATTTAATTAATGGCCAAAGGTAATTTAAATTTTTAGAGAAATCAATCTTCCCTCATTCACCAACCTGCCTGCATGCCCGCATATTTGCGGTGTGTAAAAATCATACATCTGGTGAAGTGAACTTTAAGTAGGTGGAGGATAATTAACTGATGTGTTTATTATGACCAACAAGAGGTTAAGTGTTCTATTAAATAGAAGCTGTAACTGGTTACGGAAATACTCGCCTCTTGGACATAACAAACTCCAAATCTTTCACCAAGAAATCCTTTTGAAGATGGTAACCGATTTGTATGTAGAATACAGAGGCCGGATATGTGTTTTAACTATTTTATCAGTGTTGGAATGTTTGTACTTTAGATGATAGAAGAAAAGGAAGTGCCGGTAGATCAAGGCCCAGGTTTAAAGTTTCATTTCACAGTACCGAGCCTGTCCCTAAAATAGAAGTTTCATTTCAGCGAATGATTTAATTTCCAAATATAGAAGTTTCAGTTTCACTGCGATGGAACACGCCCAATTTCCATTAATAAAACAGCAGACAGCTAACACAACATCTATTTAGTGTGAATTGCCTCATAATAGCGCTTCCGGATTTTAACAAGAATAGTCTAGCTAGAACAACCTTTGTCTAGATCTAGCAGTGCATGTCTCAATATTTAATGTCATTGAATTTATCCTCACCTATTTTATGAGAGCATAACTTCTAATAACTATCATGATCACAGCCACAGCTGGCTGAATCACATGATCTGCTTTGTTGGTCACTTACATAATAAGGTAGGTCTGATTTTGGTTTGTTTACGACATACTTATCATTATTTGATGAACATGTGAAATGTGCTTTGATATGTTAGATGTACTGGGGTTTGTTGTGAGCAAAATATTCTTCTTCAATTATTAGGGGATCGAGACAGTTGTTTGTTATCTTGATGATCCGATGATTTTTATGCAACTAGTTCAATACCTGTCGAATGAATCAGTTTCACAACCAAGAACATTCCAGCTATTACCAATTCTTATTTGATTATCTTAGTAATTAGCCAATAGTTTAAGCTGTAGCATATAATTCATATTTTTATGCCATGAACATATAAATATTTATATGTTTACGATTTATGTAATATGACTTCATGATATATTTGGAGTTACGATCGCATGGGAATATGCCGCTGTGGGGCATACAACTCCAAATATCATGTTTAAATTGCATACAGTGATTTATTTTCTGGCTTTCTTGATAAGAGAGTGTACGACTCGCATGCAATTATATAGCATGCATTACCCAAACATAGCCATTGATGATGGTGATTCAAATAGGAGAAGTTTAATATAGATTATTGTGTGCTGACGTGGTTTTAGAGGGAGAGGGACAATCATGAGAATCTACCAGATAACTCGGAGGTTGACACGCTGACAGGAGGACATGATGCTAAGCTGAACAACTGGGACATCACCATACTATGTCCAAAGTACATGACCTTCGATCTCCATACATTGATGCAAGATATTTCCGAACGCAGTTGATTCATTTTCATGAAAGTTTCTTATCAAATGAAAGTTATGCCAATAAAGTTTTTAAAAAACTCACTTGCTACAACAGGTTCCCATGACCAGTTATAAACCTATGACAACGGTTCACAAGTCAAACTATGCGATAAAATGCTTATGGTGGCGTAACTTACCATCGGAGAGCGACATTGTGTTGGTACTGGATATGAAATCAGTAGTGGATTGAAGCAGATCATCGACACTAGGTGTACTCCCATTATCAAATAGATTAAAGCCTGAGGACGAGCCACCAGCCTTCATAGACTGAGAGTTAGAGGTCCATTCACCTGTGTCCATTGAGGACTCTGGATGATTACCCTGACCATCCTACAAGAAAACCATGGAGCAAGGTTAACAATAGTGAGCAAAAATTATGATCTTGCTCGATATTCCCTACAGGGTAGAAATATTCACCAGATATTGAAATTACCTAGCCAAAATTTCACTGAAAATCACATATCATTTTATTTTGGCAAAATTCTCAATAGAGAATGTTCTCAACCTCTCGGGTATGACTTAGTATTTCACTCGATTTATTTGGCACACTTTAGTATATACATCCTACCAGGATGCTATTGTCTGCCAAATTGAAAAACGTATAATACTAAGAATAAAGATAATAATTGATAATAATTAATTAATAATACTTGAGGCCACTGTTTTACTTTTATTCTTACTTATCACACTTATTATTTTGCTTGACTGTTCCTATCTTATATCAGGTCCGAGTTTCCGACAAGCGGCTAAGGAATAGTAGTGATAGGACACTCATGACAACCTTTGTATAACCTTGGTATTTATCAACAATTTGCGCTGTGGCAGTCCCGTTGGTAACAATTTTTATGGAGCTTTTAGCTGCCGTTCAGAATCCCTTAACAAAGAGATGATCATCTGCATCAGCAACAAAACCATTATTTATCTCAAACCATTCCCGAAGTCAACATACTGCGAGCCCCGCGCTTAAAAACAATATATTGCGAAAGATATTTCTGGATGACCTACACCCAAGTTTAGAACAACTTGGACACTCTAGAGGCACTAGTCGCAAATTAAAGTCCAATGCCTCGAGCAAAACAAGTCAATCAGATTGTGGGCGAAAGGAGAATCCAAATTCCATTATCTTAATTTCAGAGTCATGCATAAAATTGTGTAAAACTCAAGAGGCTGTCTGCTGGCAAAACAAGCCAAGGTTACCCCATTCCACAACTGACAATTTATAACCCGATAACAAATTCACTCAGTTTAGATGCAATTAAGCTTCATCTCGGACCGAGAGCAACCTTTATAGGGTCATCAACACCAGTGACCAAGAAATGGTAGTGTGTGCAAACTTAAAGTGAAGTTGTCCTCTCCCATTCGAAAAGTGACTGGCCACCACGAACAACACTGAGGAAGGTAATAATCCAAGTTAATAATTCAAGCTCCAGAAATTTGATCGAGGTATTAAGTGGAGAAAGCAGAAATGGACAAATTTTCATTTTCAGAACTATTCAATATGCCTTAATGTACTGGAGTGAAATGACTATCAGACAACCTTTCTGTGACCTTGACTTGAATAGCAAACCAACCCGAAACATTTTGCAAAAATGGTTATAATTGTAATCAACAAACAATGAGTGTCCAGTTACTGTTCACAATCATGGTAACTATAACCATGACACCCCGACTGGTATACATACCATACTATATTATTGAATCATGCATGTCCAGCAATGTTATACTTTTAGAGTTTTAGCCCCTTGAAGGGGTTTGTATGATTTGTCGGTGAGATGAAGAGATAGTCACTAAGCCTCTAATCATGATCTCTCTTAGGCAGAGTTTGGGAATAAGGGAGATAACTCATATTAAATCCCAAAAACATTCACTTGAGAACTTTGTTTGCTTTTCCTTATTTGCAGGTGTTATTAGGCAACCCTACATACTAAATAACATCAGCCCTGATTTGATTGACATTGCTTTTTAACATTTTGAAATGCAACTTTCTTGCAACACTTTAATTAATTTGCTGTCAAGGTTTTGATCTAGAATTTTTTGAAAAAACCACATCAATTTAACATATTCAAATTGTAGTATTTTTGACATTTTTAATTAAAACATTTCATGAAGCTTATTCCCTTGGTGCTTTGTTTACGAGGAAAGAAAAGGGTTCAGTAACCGGTTTCTCAGGCTTACACCTTAAGAGGCCTCATTCTTGGGTCATATTGATGTCATATCAGCCTTAAGTTCGCATTGTGACATGCAAAAATTAATAGAAAAAATTAATTGTGAAATTAAAAAGTGGACAGAATTGATTTTTTTAATTTAATTGATTTGAAAACAAAGTGAGACCAACAGTCACAACAGGAGGGTGCCCTTAATTGTGAGAAGGGAGAGGGGAGGGGGGGGCTGAATTTGGGATTTCTATGCAGAACAATTGGACCAAATGATACATATGACTCTGGAAGCCTTCACAATAAGGGTTAAACAGGAAATGTAAAGACATTATTTATCATCACCTAATTTAATGACTACAGAAGAGGACCAATTGAATTTATATGCTGATGCATAGTAACCTTGGGTAACTGCACAGCTTTGCTAGATATAAATTATGTTTTGTGTTTATTATAGACAGTTTTCTGAGCTCTGATTTAGGCCTCAATTCGGAGTTGTCCTCTCTCCAGTTTGGTACTTTTAACCCACGCTGCATAGGAAAAGCATGCTGAAAAGAGGGTTATCTTGAAAACCGCTTATAATAGGATAAAAATCTTTTTTGATTCAGAATCTGCAATATTTAAAACTCATATGGACGTAGTTTGGGAAATAATTTTAGTATTTGGATAGTCAATTACAGCATTTTCTGCCTGTTTTGCGGACAATTTGGCAGAATATTTCATGAGTTTCATCCCTAAAAATTAAGATTTATCAACATTTGAGCCTCCCATGATTTGGAAACCCTGTCTCACAGGGTTTTCAATGGTGCAGACTTTGAATCAAAAATCATTTTTATCCTAACAAATGCGGTTTTCAATATAACCCTCTTTCAGCAGGATTTTCCTATGCGGCGTGGGTTAAAAGTACCTAACTGGAGAGAGGACAACTCCGAATTGAGGCCTAAATAAGAGCTCAGAAGGGGAATAGAGGGGATAGTAGGGAATCAAAGTGATTGAATTGAACAAGCCCTTAGCAGTGGCACTTCTACATCAGTTTTGTTTTAACCAATGCCGAATTTCTCCACACAAAATGCTAATAACACCAATAGTTATAGGAATAGATAACTTTACACTACACAAACTGTCATAACTACGTTAGTATCTAGTGTTGCCTTTGGTCTGTGTATGGTATCGAAGCCTGCTCCTATGTAACTAACCTGAATGGATGTGTCCTGTTTGACGTGTGCGTTCATGTTTATGGCACTAAGCATGGCGTCACCTTGGCCACCAGGGTTAGTATGTAACATCGCTGAATTCACCCCAGTCTCATGCCGCTGCAACAACAAGAAGATTAGAAATACTGTACTTACACTATAGACTAGCAACATCGACTAGCCTAACACTGTAACAAGGACTAGTTTTACCAGAAACACATTCTTACATTTCAATGACGAAAGTCAGTGCATTGGCTTGAATTTTTGAATTTTTGCTGTAAAATTTCCTTGGTTGCAGCTAACTGCAATTGATCTCCTTATACTGCAATCCAAATAATCGACCTATATGCTGCAAGGAAAATGTATCCAAAAAGCCTTTATTTCTATTTATATTAAAATCAAATAACAATATATTAAAATATCAAAACTTCATTGATCAAAATGAAATTCAGTGTCATGAAGGAAGGTGACATGAGACAATCAGTTAGTTTTCCATAGCAAATACATTCCATATTTGTTATTGAATTAAATTTATAATTATTTTGTGTGTATACATTATTCAGAAACTTTTCCAGCAATCACTGTTTTCAATCAGGTGATAACATGGGTAAATCGAAGCTCAATCATTATCATCAGCATAAGACGCCTATGATTGCATTTCTGTTTCATCCTAATATTCGCCATGCTGCCAGAGTGTGACATGCTCCAACAAAATCATAAATACAATATTCACTGTCTCCGCGCTCCTGAACCAGCTGTAAGATTTGACACCTAATGGTTAACGATATTACGAGATGGATAAAGACAAACACCAGAGAGGGAGGAAAATTTTATTGTCATTAGCGGTTTAAGTTTTACTCTCTAAGGTTGGTGTGATTAATAAGCGTTAATGACGTCGTGCCACCACAGATAACACAACACACTAGTAGGCGTAGGACAGTGTGTGTGTTTGTGTTGTAGTTTATTGACACCTACTCAGATAAAGTTTCACAGGGTGGTACGTGAAGTACTGAAGTAAGTTATATATACACAGGAGTTGTCTTTTTTTTAATCTGCAGCTCAGTGTTGAATGCTGCGCAGTACAGATCTAGTTTTACATCAAAATCTTCCTCGTGATTTGGAATTCATGTTTCTTTAGGCTCAAACTGTCTGATGTCTTTATCTAGTACAACAGCAAAGAGGCCAGGTCGATAAATCAGAGTTCATGACGGGGCAACTCTTGATATCCTCACAGTATAGTGCACTCAAGAGAAACTATCCCCTTTTCTCCAATAGCCATTTATTCAGAATCATGAGTAATATCTACATTGAAGGCAGTGTTCAGTGAAGTCATAATATTTTACGTTTGCTGATGGTAGAATTGATAGCGTTGTGGTTGACATAATTTATATTGATTTGAAAAATCTATTTTTGATTTAGTGTGCGTTTAAAACCACATAAAAATTCAAAAAATTTAAACAATCAAGATAGGACACCCAGTTAGCCTAATGTCATTCCACATTCCCTGGCCCGGTTACATCAATCTTAGCCTGTTCCACTTGAAACTGTTTGACATTGAGCATGGCACAATGTCGTCTGATAATACAGGGGCACTTGAACTACAGACTTCTATTTTCGTTAGCGGTCCCGCAATTTTTCAGTCCATGTTCTGTAATCCAATTTTCCCTCTCAAGTGCCGGCTACAACTGCTTGATGAAGCTACCCAGTAATCAATTTATAATCAGGGGGACTATCGGAGCCCGATTTGTCAGCCCGGTAATAGCGCTGTGAACTTTACAAAACCATCCCACGTGCTTAGGGTTATGAGTGAAACAGAAATTATTTGTTTTCTGTGGCCATCTAGCACTGGATATATCTTTCATTCCATCCTAAATTGAGTCAGAGAGACCAACTCTTCCAACAGGGCTTATACTGGTCAGGTATTCTCAACACAAACTTAAGCATGGCAATTGCTTCACCCTCAGAGCTCAAACTTTGATAGACGGAACACTATCTGACTATTTTACTGAATGTTGAAGTGAAATTGGTGCAGAATGTGCAGAATGGTATCAAAACCAATAACTCAGTACATGACAGGTACAGGGTGTGGTGAAAGACAGACATGTAGTTGTGGCCGGGAATGGTAAGAGAGAGATTTTGGTGCTTAACCATAGCATGAGTATAATCTACCACAGAGAAGCCATAATCATGATAGATGCGCTTTATTATACTTAGGAACATAACATCAATATGTGAGGCGTCATGTCAAATAGTAAACCAAAGAATCTCTTCCACATTCAACAACATCCTAGTTCTAGAACCACATTGTGAGCTTCTGTTTTTTTGTTCTATTTATTTTGACTGGTATTTTATGGCTAGCCTGATGGTGAATTTTATGGATGGAAGGTTTGCTAGACCAAAAAGTATCAGCCTTGGGACCAGTTTCTCACATAGGCCTCCCTATTTCCAATTACATGTACCAATCTGCTCTATTTCTCTTCCGGTTCACATTTAGAATGTTTCAAAATATTTCCTATTCATTCCCTATTTCACATTCCACACGCACGCAGGAATCTGGTGGAATGACACAGCTTATTTTGACCATTTTCGCAGAATCTTATCCCTGAGATGGCGTTACCTCAAAAGCAATAGTTTCATCTCTAATCCTTTTCAATGATAGAATCGAGCAAGTTCCCATCCCAATCAAATGTGTGATGCAGACCTAATGAGTTGCCTTGTCGGTGTGGTGACCTGATTACTAACCTGAGATGAGGCTGCCTGCTGACTATACTGAGCGACAGCGGCCACAGCAGCACGGTCAGAGAGGTCACATGGGGTCTGATCTCCGCTAGGGGTGTTACTTCCTCCGTTCACTGGAGGCAGGTGAGCATTCGGACCAAAGAAGTGTTGATACGCAGATCTCGTAGGATGTGGGGAGACATGATGAGGAGAGTCCAGATATCCGGCTGGGGTTCCTGTAATCAAAATGATTAAAGTGTAATTTCAACATTCACCCATAACTTCACATCCTGCCAAATGTTTATAAACTCCGGTCTGTTGTAGATTTAATTAAAACATTATGGTCTAGAAAATAAGCTCTCAGTGAAAATGGTAGGGCATGATGCATTGAGGGTTTTGATTGAGTGGCAGCCATAAAGGTGTAAAAATACAATCTGTGTACAGGGTCCTAATGTCTCTATTTTAAAACACATTGATGTATTTTAATTTTCCTTTGGTATGTTCTGTTAATAGTTATCTGCACTTTGCTTGATATGCATGACGCTTAATGCTTAATGCTGAGCGCAAAACACATTATGTGCATAAGCGCTGATCAATAAACGATAACAAACACATTCAGTTCAGCTACACACCAAATTATATTTGGCATAATATTATAAAAAAAACTTTGCAATAGTCCATAGTAAAAATGAATACATTATTAGTTTTTGTGTATTATTCATACCAAGTAATAGAGTATTACGATGTGTTTATGGACCTTCATGTAACATCGATCTCCCTCTATGACTTGTATATCAGAAGTATGGAAGTAAGATTAGCTGTTTCATGTATTATGTTATGATACACAAAGATATCAATTATAGACATCCCCCAGTTCAAATTTTGCTGACCCTGAGCCAACCGGAACCCTTTACTATATTTATGACAACATCACTCTTTACGTACTTTTACTAGATAGACACAAATCATTGATTAATTAACTGATAATGAACATTGTGTAAGATTTGGACTCAGGCGCCTTTGCTACTGATGTTGTTACGATCACATAGTAAGGATATATATCCGACATATCGTTATTATATACTACATATTATGTATATAGCCTATATAGTTTATAATAATTTTGTGATATTCACACTCTGTGATATGATATTTGCAGAGATTTATTCTTCTTCCGTTTGCGTGGCGACGTTACATTTTTGATATATTGATTCTTACCAATTTGTTCTCAAGTAAATCGGATATTACAAGTGACGGTACGTCAACGAAATCAGTTACAAATCTGATGTGTAGGAAGAGGATCAGAGTTGACTAATGGCAGGCTTTGCTTTATTGAAATGGACAATCAAAGCTTCACCCTCCTCTCAATCTTGAGAAGAACAGAATTTCCAATTTACTTTTTTTTGTGCCACACCCTAACTTGGCGCTATGGGCTGGCATTAAGATAATCAGCTGCTGAAACACCTGGATCTCAGAAGCTAAAGCAGCATTTTACAAACAGTATGAGTAAAGTTCGTATGATGTGAATTTTATATCTATTAAATAATTAATTTATCTTTTGAAATTAATGAAATAATCCGAAGATCGGATGTCTGCCTCCAGACTCAAGGACGTCATCCAGTTCTGGGATTGATTCTTAACCACAGCAATTAATTTTGACATTTTACTATGAAGCATGTAGGACAATCCATTTAATTAATCAAGGTGTTCTAGGAGGTCTTGCTGGCCATTTCAAGTCCAATAAATTATTTATGTTATGTCAGTATCTATAAATGATTATATATTGCTGGTTGGTACATGAGATTGCTCCTTTCAGTCTATGGTTATGTGGCCTCCCTCATTATATCCACCCGCCTATTACATCAAACATGCGCTACAGGAGAGGCGCATCATAAGGAAAATAGGGGGAAAAAGCGGTTCTACCAGCGAGCGCTGCAGAATGGAATATCTTCTAACTTGTTACACCACTCAGGATAATGGGCAATTTACGACGGATTTGTGATTTAATTAATTTTTGCAAGTTCCTCCCAGATTTCACTGAATCTTAACTAGACAGACTGTTGTTAACCATGACATGCGCTGCTTTTGAGTTTAATATAGATATACAATTTAATAAATAAATAGTTAAATCTTTTTTTCTCAAAGTATTGCTCTTCACAAGATAAGAATTATTGTATCGACTCCAAAATTTCGATCGTGTTCAGAACTAACTGAGCCTCTCCAGGGACGCTAAGACCATGTTCAGAACTAACCGAGCCTCTCCAGGGACGCTAAGACCATGTTCAGAACTAACTGAGCCTCTCCAGGGACGCTAAGACCATGTTCAGAACTAACCGAGCCTCTCCAGGAACACTAAGATTGGATAATAGTTAGAGGACACCACAAATTTATTATATTGTATAATGAAAAAATAAAATAGATTACATGACATTAAATGAACATGAAAAGGAGGCAGATAACGCGGTTATTGACCTTGAATAAGGGAGGAGGCAGCTAACAAAAATCTCATAGATAAGCTTATGAGATGACTAGTTAATGGTTCCAGCAGTGTTTATGCTCAAAGCACTGACTAAGTCATCCTATGTTGTATCTGGTTGATTTTAGAGAACAAGATGAAACTAAAATCCTATGCCAATTTTCTCAACAATGGCCATCTACGTTCTAGACCTTGACATAGTGTGCTGTACGCGTGCCATCCAACGCAAATGTACCAGTAGAAATATTTGTGCTGTGAAAGACGTGGGTAGGGATGGTCACAGCTAGTAAGTATTTTCAGTTTGGTGTTCATAACTTCACAGCTAGAAACTTAGCGGTGTTATGACCACAGTTAACCCGCTCATAACACCTCCGAGCCATCGCTGGTAAACATTGTGGCAGTTAAGCTGTTGCTTCTAAACCTACTGCATCAACGCAGTGTTAATCCTAAAAATAATCGGCAGCAAATTTGTGATTTTCAACTTTCATGGCTGCCGTACAATATGGATTTGTGTGAGTGCTTGGTGTAAATTGGTATACATTCCCTTACTACAACCACTTGGTTCGCCATGTTTGATGCATTTCCCATACAGATGAGCGAAACGGAGTGTAATGATAATATCCTTTGTTGAGAATTTGATAATTGCGTTGAGTAATTGGTTATTTTTTGCTCTTTTTTTATTAATTCTGCAGCAATTTTCAAACCATTACTTTTTGTTTCTTATCGATCAACATGCACAATTCCCCCACTCATTCGGTCTCCCGAGCATTGTTTCCTTGCTTAGCAGTTAATCCAGTAACAGCAGTGAGTTCACACATTTCATGTTATTGACTAACCGAGTCAGCTTTTCACTTTGCTGTCTGTTTTAACGGCAAAGTGATGGAGGAGAGTTCACACATTTCACCATCACCTAACTAGGCAGCTTCAGTCACACCATAACCACCACAAAGCGTTCAATGATAAAGGTTCTATAGCAATCTTTTTCCTTATTTTCTGTGTTAAAACCTGATTGTTACAATCGGAGGACAGTGATAAATGTCTATGAGATTATGTTGTGCCACCATAATAATCATTGTTTACATCAACAAAGCAGCAATATAGCACGGACTAGGTCCCCCCCCCCCCCGTCTCATATTAGTATGTGTACAGCATGGAAATGCTTGAAAGGTATGAGAAAATGTTCTGCTGGTTGGCCCGGATATTTGGAGCACTGAGTGATGGAGCTTGTTCAGAGGGCAAGGTTAATCACTGATTCCTTGCTCTCAAGGTCTCAAAATCAAATTATAACATATTTTGATGGTTTACAATTATCATGGTTGAGAGATATGTAGATATATGTAGTATGTTGCAAAAAATTGCAAAATGTACCTTTTAGGAATCCTTTGGTCACAACTAACATAGGCCTACTTGGAATGTTATGCGGCCTTGCCTGGAAATTCCAGATGCATTTGATTTAATTGAGTAATATTTTTTTTTTTTACTTTTATTCTTATTTATATCTATGTAACATCAGCAATTCAACATTGACTCAACTTTTAGCTCAGTCGAAACACCATATTTCTCTTTTAGGAGATTCTATCCCTCAAACTTCTCCCTGATCTGACTGGTGATAACTCTCTGAAGTAAGGGTTCAGTTTGGAGCCACTTTAATCTCAAGTCATCACGCTTAGACCGCATGTTGAACACAAGAATAACACTAAGTGAGAAACCAGCCACCAGCTAAAACTTGGTTACAGCAGCCCCTAGTACAGGTAACACTTTATGGTGTACGTGACTGTATGATTTGCCTGGTAGGAGTACAGGATTTTTCCGTCACAATGGCGATTGTCGTATACTGATCCCCCCCCCCCGTCTAAATTGACGTAAAGAATACCTTACCATATTACAGTTATAGGGCCTATGAGAGCGTAATAAAAGTAAGGGGTGGCTTATAGGTGGCAAAGACCTTATTATTACTTAATACAAAATTCCTGTCCACAGCTATTAGACCCACACCAGCAGATGTTACTGTATTATCACACTGAAGCTGCCTCAACGTGATATTACAGTAACATCGTCCTTTCGTGTCCAGCTGTGGGTATATTACTCACCTGGGTGACTGTTATAAGCTGCTGGAGTTCCAGGCTGTGACGAGTCCAGATAGTGTCCTCTGTGAGGTCCAGGGTCATTATAGGGAGATGGGTTAGGATCATTGTAATGTCTGGGAGAGGGTGTGGGATCATTGAAGTGACGAGGGGACTGTACCGCCTCGGCCGGGTAGTGATGGGGTGACGGAGTGGGATCATTGTAATGGTGAGGAGAGGGGTTGGGTACATTAGTGAATCGTGAAGGCATGGCTGGGTGGACATAGGGATGAGGTGATTGTTGTGATGATGAATCGCTGTAGTGGCGATGCTTGCTATGGTGAATTGGAGAGGCTATTGCGTCATATTGTGCTGGATGAGGGCTGTGTGTTCTGTCACTGCCAAACATGCTCTGCTGCTGCAAGTGAGCTGAAATTACACAAAGAGATCAACATACAACTTAGGAACTTACTTGTCAGCAATAACTACTTGATCTTCAAATGTTGTCAAGATCGACAGAGGAAATTTATAACAAAAATTATAAAATTCCCTAGCTTACTGAAAAAACCTCATAACAAAGGGAATAACAGGACATATTTTTATTTACTTGCAAAATTATCAAGTAATTCAGTGCGTTATCTAAAGGCAAGAATTTTGTCAGATTCTAGAAATGATAATACAAGAGCTAGGATTCTGTGACACACTGGGGGCATTAGTGTCACTCCTCCGGGAATCTGTCTGCTAGATAGGGTCAATGAACAACAAGTCACTGATATTTTGTCGGGGCTCTTCATAAACCCTCAAACTAGATCATGCTCCCCCCTATTCATATCTTTGATGGGCTTATATAATCCGTAATCGCATCACTCCCAACTATTTCTGAGGTTTACTTTCTGAACCGGTCACCACCATCGTAAAATATTTATTTGAATGTGAGACACTGTCTCACATTCAAATAAATACCCATGCCATCCATACCAGTCCTAGGTATAGGACATTACGATATCATACCTTGATTAGGGTGAGAGTTAATATCTCCAGCGTTACCTCCAGCTGCTGCTGCTGCGGCTGCTGCCACTGCGGCTGCTGCCACTGCGTAGTTTGGTGGCAGCAGGGGACTCTGGGCCACATGAGGACTCTGTACGAGATGCTGTGCAGAACTTTGCCTGTGGAGCATGTTATGAGCACCCTGGAGGAGGGGGCTCTGAGGCACCCTCTGATTCTGCTCTATGTGAGAATTCTGAGCCACCATAAGAGGGCTCTGTGTATGGAGTGGACTCGCTGCTATGTGAGGGCTCTGTACAGGTAGATGTGGACTGGCATGTTCATGATAAGAGTGGGGGAGGGCAGCAGCTGGTGACTGAGTCACAGTGTCCCTGTAGTAAGTCTGGTGAAGACTCAGTGGTGGTGGTCTGTTAACATGAGGTCTGCTTGAGAAATGAGGCTACAACAGAAAGTAAATAGAACCTGCGTAAATAAACACGACACAACCAATTATACAGCCAGGATACAATAATTTGAAGTATGTTAAACATTAATTAGAAAGGGCATAGTAATAATTTATATAAATTGATAGTGTTGGTTGATGGTGACTGACTTTCTCTACTATAGTAGAACTGATTTGCTAGCCCAGGCCTTGGTCGCCGTCTGGAATTTCTGTAGGCGACAATATAATGCCATGGATGAATCAGTCTTCCTCTTTGGACAATCACTTTCCAGATATCATACCATATCTCATTCTTGACCCACACAATTATGTTTGTATTGAGATTGCCTAGACGTTGTGTATTAGGATGGTAATTAATACTACGATGACTTACAATACTGCATGATCATAGAGAGTGGCCAAACAGAATGTCCAATGGGCCTAAACAATATTTTGGGTGAAAAATGAATATTCATACCCGCCTTGCCGTTATCTGATGAAAACATTTTGATATCTTTATCCTGAATGTTTACAAAGAGCAGACTTGAATCCATGGCTACGCCGCCGAAGGCTGTCCAACTTAGAAGGCCATAGAAAACTAATACAAAGCTTTATATATGGACCCTAAAAGAAATCCAAAGCCTGGACAACCAAAAACCAGAATATCTGCTGTAGGATTCCAGTGAGCCTGCTACAAATATCGGGATGCCATGTGGATTTCTTGTCTTTGTTTTTTTGCTTAGGATGGTCACTATGGAGGTCATCTCTATAGGATGCGGCAGATAGGTTTGAGTTACTGGTCAAGGTCAATTCTACTCATATGATCCTATGATGGAATGTCAGAAGTTTGAACATGGGAGTAACTCTGTTTTGATTCGTAGGGCTGCCTTATAATGATAATGTACCAAATTATCATAGTCAGCATCAAGAGGTTATGAAGGATGGTAAGTAACATAAGACTTAATGTTATATTTTATCATGACGAAGTAGCCAGAGAGTGAAAGATTATAAAGGAAGTATGTTATTGTAGGCATACCTTTAGTTTGTCATCGTTAAGCCCTAATGGACAACGGCAAGTAAGGGCACCGACCCCTCCCCCACCCCCTGATACTGTAAATAGCACAGCCTATTTCTGTCCTACTAGTTATCAAACTAGTAACCACTAACCTTATACTGGTTTGAGGAGGAGTACTGACTACCATTATCAGTCTGCTGTGATACGACCACACTCTGCTGTTGATCTGTGTTATACATCTGCTGCTGTCCGCCGCTATCTACGCCTCCGCTACTGAAGTGCTGCTGTACAGCAGAGGTATAATCCCCTGAGCTACCCCCGCCACCAGGCAGGCCGCCTACTGAGGCGGAAGAGCTCGGGGGAGGTGGCATCATGCTATAATCCATGGCCACCTCCACTTGGTGCTTTTACTACCGGGGTAGTAAAGCCAAGTTACATAACTGTAAGAATGATCTGTCACATCTGAGGGTAAAATATCATTCTAAAAAATAAAAATCACAGCAAATAATAAAACAGCCAATACGAATTTCTTTACAAAATCCTCAATTTAACATGATTGCAACTTATCCTGGTTATATGTCAACTGATTATAGAGAGCTTTGTGAGATCTGGTAAAAATGGAAGGGCTATTTCAAACCTCTCCATAGAAGAGAGCTAAGGAAGAGTTGTCTGCTCACTTGAAAGAATATTTGTTGCACACTCACTACTTTGGTGTAATTTCATCCCTTGTCTCGATTCATAGGAGATAAGGAGAGATAATATAATAACATAATTATCCATCTAATTTCCAAAAAATTATTTAAAAAAATGAAATTTATCAAAACCTTTATTTGCGTCAGCTAGTGGTGCCAAACATAGCTGACAGTAGATGTCATAAATTTATCATAGATACTGCAAAGCCACTATAGTGAGTAACGATTTATACTCTTACGTAACCAGTGACCATAGCTTGAATTGTGTGCCCTATACATGAAGTCAAGTTTCTCATGATCACAACGCTGAGATTCAAGTAATAAAAATGCCATGCTCAACTCCTTCCTCAAGACCTGTCTAAATCTGCACTGAATCGATTATAGAGGCTAATGTTAGAACATATTGGGCCAATTTTACCAGCTTACTGATGACGATATGTTTATGCAAGATGGTCAAAATGGCCCTAATCAGACATTGCTAAACCTGCTGTTTCAGATTGCAACAGACAAATTACACACCAATGAACATCTCGGCCACAAGGGTAGCAATCATCAGACCAGAGTGATAATCGCCTCGCATGACCTCTACCAATAAAGCCAGAGTCAACACGAAATCGGAACCAGAGTGACTATTGCTGTTGTCTGCACCTTCACTTCTACATCTTATCACACATTATCACCACAATAATTGTATCCGGAACCACCAGCAGCAGTACTTACTCACTCACCACTAGCGAAAAGCATCAATAAAATAAAAGAAGTAACTGTTTACCTTGAACAAGAACCAGAGAGAAGAGATCGGGAAGTGATACTGAGTGCTCTAGGTCTGATAGACCACTGATAGAGGTCTGATAGACATAATCATTAACAACATATATCTCACAGTTACAACAATCTTGTGGGTCTTCGTCTCACCTAGTAATTTCAGACCACACTTACAACAACGCTTTCACCACCTCTAGCTGGTCTTTTACCAGCTCAGTCAGTCTCATTAATTATAAGCAAGTAAGATGCATGCATAGTGAATTTGCCGCCTTGACGCTTAACAAGCCAGCCATGAATGTAGTTCTCCTACAACAACACGTAATCACATGGTAAGCGGGGCCAAGCTCATGCACTACCCACCTGATAGTAACCAATCCATAGAAGAGAGCCAAAGATTTTAGACATCAACTTCCTGGCATATACAGAAAACAGGAAGACAACATCACATAATATACGCTAATGATCACAAACAATGGGCAGAATCATACCTGCTCTACGCCAATTATAACCCACAGTCTTACTAATGTCTGTAATATCAGA
Organism: Membranipora membranacea; assembly: GCA_914767715.1. Lineage (NCBI taxonomy): Eukaryota > Metazoa > Bryozoa > Gymnolaemata > Cheilostomatida > Membraniporidae > Membranipora > Membranipora membranacea. The sequence continues at coordinate 3,122,614 of OU612070.1, read as the reverse complement.
CTAACTTGTTATATAAATATACAAACTGTTACATTATATTACATATCAAGCTAAACACAAGTAAGGCAGTATTTACCCCTTCTGCAAAAACCTCGGAAAAAGATGTGCCATGAAGTAACTTCATAGAATATACCGAGTTAGAAACCTTGACCACTCTTCCACCTCTTATCAACGCTTTTCTATCAAAATTGCTGAAGAACAATAAGAGAACAACTCCATAAAACAGTACCTTGAAGGAAGAAAGAGATGTTGCGACCAGCGATGATGTCTAGCCTGCATTCACGAAAACCTCAAAAAAATTTAGGCATTCTATTTATCGATGTCTATGCGTATTTTAGGTAACACTGCGCTATTCTGCAGTCCCTACACTCTTATATGGAATGCGCCTCTTACACTGAGCACTCATTTATTGACCTTCATCAGTTATTATATACATAAGAAATAATCTGTATTCAGTAATCAGTGATCACTGATCAGTAATTTGAAGTAAGTTTCTGCAGCAGTACCACGCTTATACTCAGATCATTAGAACATACATATTGAATCAACACTGACCTTTCACTAAGATAGTATTGTTACAACGATGTTACGATAAACTTGATCGCAGCGCAAAATCTTCTCGGGAAGGGAAGCATTGTTGTGAAAGGATCAACTTACTCAAAGACTTCTTTCCCCACATCCAATCCAACCTAGCTTTTAAGGCCCCTGCTCACTGAGGCACAATTGCTAAGCGATCATCACTGTTGATGTCACATATGAGGCTACAGTCCTGCTGATCAAAGCCTCACCAGGACACAAAAAGAAACAGCGCAGTCACTGCTCTCAGCTAACTGGGAGATGTTAATTTTACACATTACATGAACATGCATTACAGATCATTCGTGTAATGCTGATTAAACTCCACAGTGTCAAAGCAATAAATTTCAGACTGTCAAATGGATAAACCGCAAACTGAGTAGAGCTTTTCAAATTTACAGCCAATGTTGATGGATGATTAGGCCTGAGCTCACATAAACTCATTGGGAGCCATGATAATTAGATTTATAAAACTAGATTACGTTGAGGAAATTGCTGAGAGATAGCGTTTATGAGCACATGATGAAAGCGCTACGCTGCTGTACAGTACGTATGGCAGCAGTGATATATATTACAGTGATTGAAGCTAATAGGCAGCAAAAGTGTGATTAGGAAAAATTCAATGGGTTTGCTATCTAACATTAGCTAAACTTCTCACTCTTTTCTAACACTAGTACTACTCCCAGTAGAGTAGATTAACAATCAATTACATAAGCACTGCAAGCAGCCTGCTCACATAACGCTATTAGTAAAATCAAATCACTGGCCTTTTTTTTACAATACAAGCTGTGATAAGCATGCATACCCAGGGAACTATAAAAAAGGAGTTCATGGCAAGGCCGTTGACATAAGGAGGTTGCGCAGCAATGCTCACCTTGCAGAGGGCCGAATATAGCGCAAAAAACTACGACCGTACAATAATAGATTGAGTGAGCTTTTGTATAAACTAAAATAGGATAGGAAACTATCATTCTCTGCATGATCACTCTTCTTTTGACTTTGCTTTCTTTGACCAAAGCCAAAAAAAGGAATCAAAGCTCATTAAAACTTTTATTGACTTTATGGAATAGGAATCGACGCCAAACACGACCCAAATCCTTACTGCAAAGATCTGAGATCTGGCCTTGCCGGGAACCATGCTACCAACGTGTAGCCAAACCCTCCATCAACCTGTCAAATTCCTCAACCAAGACGTCACTAATATTCTATGTTCAGTAGCTAGGTCACATGCTGCAATCTGAACTTCATCAATACAAACAGAAAGATTTGATTCCACAGGATTTGGTTGCATATTGAGCAATCCTGCACAACAAAAGTCATGTGCCCGTCATCATCCTCGAGAGTATTTTGCAGACTAGACTCATTGTCAACTACTTTGTTGGCATTACACTGCAGCGTTATAAAATATAGCAACACACAGTCTACAGCAAAGTCTGTGCAACCATGCAGAAAATAGTGTATACAACATTTACAAACAACCATAATAGGCACATAAAACTGAACCTGATCAGAAAGAGTGAGCAAAAACTGACAACACTTTCATCAACATAATTACAATGTCTACCCCATATCTTTATTCTAGTGAGTTGCAGTAGATTAGTCAGCAACTCATCAGCATGTATGAGACCCGACTCTCTTATATTTATCATCAGACTTGGACCCATTCCAATAATTATCTTGCAGGCCACTACTAAGCCGTAGCATTGCCTAGCATGAAACAATAGAATTGCTCGGTTGCAGTGGCTCGCAATCCCCTTCGGCCCATCCCATTCCTAAACCTATTCAAACGAGTAACTATCTACAAAATGTGTGTGTCTAGTACTGAGTGTGATAGTTAGTTTGTGGTGATGATTCACTTGAGGCTGCTATTGCGACAGGGAGTACAAACATCTATAGCAATTCCTCACAGCTGATTCATCACATTAAACTCACAAACAAGCATCTCATGTATTTACACGGCCAGGACGAAGCCCAGTTTTTCTGCAATGAGGGATGAGATGACAATCCTGTTTATATCAGTGCTGGTAGATGACAGCGATGAGAGGAAGGTAGATGATGGAATGTATGATTTCTAATAAGTCCTACCAGCGAGTTAGGAAGGGTGGGAGACTTTACTTTAATTATCTACCGAATGTTTATCATGTGTTTTCGATCCTAACCCAGTCTATCCATCCACCAAGTAGACGCCAAGATATGGAGAGAAGAATTCCATCTATCTAATCAATCACACTTGGGCAGACTGTAGTCAGGTTAATCGCTGTGAGACTCCAGAGAAGAAGACAGCCCTACTGATTGATTGGCTAACATTACAATAATACCCCTCTGCTCTCCCATCCTGGAGTATGGCAAATCTGCTGTGTTTAATCCTACACCACAGAAACCAATATACATAAATCTACTCTAGTAGATACACATACATCTACTCTAGTAGATACACATACATCTACTCTAGTAGATACACATACGTCTACTCTAGTAGATACACATACATCCACTCTAGTAGATGTCTGGATGTCCAACCTGATCAAGGTACAGAATAAAACACTTGATAAATAGCTCTATAGGGCGAGCTGTCAGTAATGTTTCAACTTATATCATTATTGCACCAGTGGATGGACACTGGATAGTGTCATCCCTGCTACCCCTCTACATGAGAGGACAACCCAAAGCCTTCTGAAAAGTGCGCCACAGAGAGACACTTTTTAAGAGCGTGACTTTATATCAAAGTGTCAGACATTCTGCCCAGCTGCCATCTGCATATAAACGGTATGTATTTATTTACTTTAAGGAGGTCTTACCATTGGAACCGGAGCCGGTCATCGTTTATCATCATGGTCGAGCAAGATGACTATATGCTTGTGAGACACTGCCCCTGATCGTGAGGAATATTTTGCAACTTATGAGCCCACAAGAGTATGCATTTACAGGAATTGGAATCAGCTCAGGCAAAATATTTAAAAAATGGCACAGTTTTGATTGTAAATAGTAACACAACAGCCATCCTGATGTTGAAATGGGACGCTTTAGATCACCTGAATGAATGCTAGCAGTTTTAGTGGATGGAGACTTGCAGTAGAGCAAATAGACAAGGTGCAACTGTTCTCAACAATTACGCAAATATCACATAACATTTTTACGGCTGTCAACTCAGACCCTTTCCGCTAGCTGGGGTATATGCCTAGAGCACAGAAAGTGGTAACAGAAAATACAAACATATGACCTTGACAACCATCTCTGGAGAACTAACACGCTAACTCAGAACATAGGAATAATGGAGTGAGCTAACCATTTCTGCGAGAAAATTGATCCAGCTTGCCATGTGATTTAGGCTCAGGCACAAAAAGGCTTCCACTTCAATGTCAATTCTTACCGTCGAACATGGCTGTGTAGCATAAGTTTGCAAGCGAAGAAAGGGTATGATATAACATATAACCATGTGGTTCATAATCAGAAGAAATTGAAAACTATGTACTTGGTTCTATAGCAGTATAGAACATTGAACAATCAGATCAGGAGGATGCAAATACATGGTGCTTTCCCATTTAAATAAAATGAAATATTAACTCCACTTGATACCAGAACGTCACTGTGAATGGAAGGAGTATACTATACCCACAAACTCGCACTGTGGACTCAGCGCCACAGTAACAACAATACAAAACTCAATCAACTAACTAGGCTAACTGTCTTCACCACAATCGTGTGGACATCATACAAGCTGGTGATGATGGTGTGTGAGTAATGGTAGGCTAAAGAAAAGATGGGAGCAACCTCTCGTTTGTCTGAGCAAGTGTCAACAAGTATAATAATAACTAGTACTACTCTAGTGGCATCAGCTTCCTAATTAATGAAACAGTGTTTGCATTCTGATACTTTGCTTATGCTTTACACTGGACTCTAAGTTAATAAGCTGTTAGCTTCATAAGTTGGTAGATAGGAGTATCGTAACTCCTTTTGAGTAGGCAGGCAGTGATCAGTTACTGTTGAGTATCTAATTGGGTAAATGTAAATAGAAGAGTACTGTTAATAGCGTTACAGATAGTAGCAGTGATTCAGTAGTGAACACAATAATTTGCATCCACGATGTATGTGTTGCAGTATATGGTACAGGGACAACATTGAATGATGATTAAGAGATGTCACTGACTGGCCAAGGGGTCGGACAGACTAACTCTACTTAGTAAAAGTAAGTATAGCCAAGTGGTAGTAGGTAGAAGACTGTAGTACAGTAGGTAGTGCTAGTCAGCTACTTATTATAATATATATATTTTTTTATATAGTATTCCTCCTACCTGAAGATGAATAGTGCTAGTACAGTCCTACATAAAGTTCTATTATTCCTTAGTATGTAATGAGTCTACATCAGCTATCCTTCAGAATTTCCAAATGTTGCAGGTCTGAATGCACATTTTTGCAGCAAGAATGTATTTAAATACAAGTTGTCAGTGTCACTGTCAGTTTCTGACATGGGCAACAGGTTCAGCAAGGTGGCTGCTGATTCACACCCAAAATATTACACAATAACAATACATCTGAAATATTGAAAATTACTGTTAGCTGCACATCAAGACATTGATTAGTAACCAGCAATCTGTTATGAAGAGTAACTCTGAGTTGTGTGATTGCAAATTAGATGCATGTTCTAGTTGATGCAACAAACAAGAAATGCAATGTTTTGTACCAAGGAATAAAAACACGGAAACACAAAATATCATGGGGCAAGCTGAAACATTTTGATTGGTCAAATTTGTGGCGGGTAATAGTAAATGTATCTGCCTCTAATTTCCTCTTGTACATGTATATAGATTGTATTGCACAATTATCAAGGATCTAACAAGGTGCATAAAACACTAGACATGGAAATGGAGTTTCAACAAAGACACAGCCTTTATCTTATGGAAGGATTACTCATAACCATCTTTGCTTTCTCTCTCTACTTATCTTGCATTCTCTCTCTGAGTCAAATGCTCCGCAGGCATAAAAAAACATGTATTAAATAGTCAATGATTTGTCATATCAAGGAGCAACAGCGTCATATCTCATTTTTAAACGCATCACCCTGACCAGTGAACTAAGCTAAGTTCATCGATCTGACCAACTGAGCCAAACAGCTATGTGTCTTTTGGTCGGGGCTCTGCTCATATCAGTTGCAGTAAAATGCCAACGGCATGAACTGTTACAGACCTCGGTAAAAGATTTAGATGAGCCTCAAAGCTAGTTGTAATGTAATCTTTATTTCAAACCATTGATATGCTACCTTAATAAAAAGTAGCCACCTTTACAGGTTCTTCATAAAATGCATAAAACTTGCATTTTGTTGACATCTCGGGGATGAAAAAGAAAATATATAACATAAAAATTTATGTAAAAAAATTTCATTTATACATATTTCACACATTCATTGTTGACATAGGAATAAAAAAAGTGTTCGCTCCCTTAGTTTGGTTCGGCACTTAGTATTGCGTTGATAGCAGTGACGCTTCGAATGTCTGGTGTTGCTATGTTTAGTAACCAGGTCATTTAGACTGTGAGCGGGTTTGTGACTTTGGTGGTATAATCAGCACATAGCTGCTGTTGGTATTGCTTGAGAGGGAGGTTGGCAAGATTCAGCAGTCGGTAATAGTATGATTCTGCCCTTGGATTGATGATCTTTGTGGCTAGCTTCTCAAGTGATGTAATAGTCTCTAAAAATTGAGCTGCTGTTGCGTTGCGAGGGGGAACCAGGCAGGGGTAGCATAGGTGATCTTTGGCCGTATACATATGATGTAAAGTTTCACAAGTTGTTCTGTTTTTCCCCATGTTTAGGCAATTCAATCTCATATCATTTTAACTTCAATTTAAAACTTGTTTGGTACTGGCGAGCCATTCATCCTAGCCAGGTCTGTGTGGATCATTACAGAGGGCACACAGTATAGAGAATCCCTTCTGCCACTGCGTAAAAACAGTAGCGGGCAACGGCAGGAGAGTGTAGTGATAGGGTGTTTACCCCGTCCCCACACAAGCCACCTTCGCATAAGGGGGCCCGCTAAATAACATGGTCAAATAAGACCTAGTGTATAGAGAGAGAAAAAACTTATATCAAAGGTCTTGTTCCATCTTGACTTTATGATCACCAATCAGCAACCCGCGCCATTTTCTGGCTCACAACTTGGTTGTCCGTCGTAAGGCATGTTGTCATGCTGCTATTCTTATGTACTGTTACCCGTGATGTAATATTATAGTTGCATTTAATGCTCCTACATTAAGTAGAGACAATGGTTTGTTAATAAGAGACCTGAGAGAAGGGAAGTGATGTCAGATGGTAAAGAATCAGACAAGTTCCAAATACAGATAAATGAGGAAGACAAAACTAGTAAGTGTTAAGCCTGGTTCACAGGATTATCCAATCTTCTCATATCTGTCTCCTCCCATTTCTTGCTATGGATCTATTAATGGAATGGAATCCATCTCCTTTATTTATTATGATTTGTCAGTTGATAGATTTGCTGTCTGTTTGCAAGTTAAAATATAGATTAAGAGTGATAGATCACACCAATGTCTTCAAGATAAGCGGACATAAATTTAAAGGCTAACAAATGATCTGCAACTGTTTCCTTCTAGCGCAAAAGACGCAAAGCTATAAAAAATGTGTTTATTCTCACAAAAGCAGGAAGGGAGGGTAGGGGACAGAGATATATATTATCCCTCAGATTTTTATGCTGATTCCAAAAATTTAGTTTCTTCACCTTTTGGTATACCAGGTCATAAGTTATTCAGGGGCTTGTGATTCTATATTTTACACTGAGGGTTTTTCATCATGAGGTTTTAAAGGGCATACATCCTATTCAAATGAATTAAAATACGTAAACATCCTTCTCTGTCAGACTAAAAAAATATAGATTTTAAATTAACCTTGTCATAAATATGTATCTAAAGGTACTTCTGTTAGATTGTGTACCTGCTAGCCAGATCTTACAGTGAGATTCAATACTATTGATGGGTTATTTAAGGATAGCTACATCTCAAACTAAAATATATCACCCCATCCAGCACCAGCACTAGTTATATGCGTGTACTCCCCTGAATTAACAACCTCATCATATGTGCTTTGCTTTGATGTACTGCTTGGTAAAAAAACCAGAAGTGCATGTATCCAGAAGTGCATGTATCCAGAAGTGTATGTATCCAGACAAAACCTATCAGTTAGCTGCAAACAACATAGACATTAGTAGGTCAGACTGATAACCTCTGACCAAGGAATATCTAGTAGCTAGTATGTAGTATATAATATGTTAAATGGCATTGGCTGATGTCTGAACAGTAGACGGGAAATCGGATTGAATCGAGGAGTACCGCTCTATGACTTTGTCTCCATTAATTAATGAAATAAATAAATGAATAACCACCAGACAAATAAAGGAGCTGACTGTAATTAAACTTTTTGAAATTAATTAGGCTATTTAGTGCCTGATATGGCCAATATTATAATTATAAATCTATTATTTAAAATTTGTCAAAGTCAAAGAAAAATATTTTATACATTTCATTGGATAACATATGAAGTTATATGTTTCATCAATCTATATATAAACTGATAAGCAGCATATATGTGATCATAACTATGTAAATATATTATATATGTATATATATGTATTTCATTGTAGCATGTTTTGAGAAGATCCCGATACCGTTAAAGTTACCAGAGAAGTATGGATGTTGGATAGTAGCTGGAGGAGCCGGTGTACTGTTCATTATACTCTGTACAATGCTCTATTGTTTCATGTAAGTTTTACTAGTGAGCACAACAATCAAATTTTAAATAAAAATCAAATTAAACACTATAAAATATGCTTTGAAAGTTCCTATTGTCTATCCTGATCTGTATTTTCAACATGAAGTTGATTTAAAACAGAAACTTGGCCAACTGTCATCACAGTTATCAGCGGTCCAGCTCGAGGTCTGCAATCCCCAACAAAAATATTTTGTAAAATTCATATATCTTGCTTTGGAAAAAAATTCTGCTATTCTGAGAGGTTGTAGTTTAAGTGCTCAAACGTTGCCCGGATCGATTGTATCAATTTATTATCAAACGCATCTCACATTGACTGGTGCGGAATGTGGTTGATGATTACATACTGCTATACTATCAACCTCGGGTATGGTTTGAGAACTTAACTGGAGCAGATGTAGTGCGTACTCAAATTTTCCACTGTATCCCAATTTTTTTAGGACTGCAATGGTCCATTATCCACTATCTAATCATTGTTTCATATTTTAGATGCAAAGATGATTCACCACCAGGAGCATTACTAGATCTGATCAACAAGTCAAAAAAAAAGAAAAAGAAGAAGAAACGCCGTCGCAGATAGAACGCGCATCTATTTTATGTAAAGTTAGCTGTGTTCTTCCTTTTTTTCCGCACTGGTCAACATGAGAAAAACTGAGATACATGAAACCACACCAGATATTTTTTTCTTTTAATAGTTTCAAAGAGCACTGTTAGCTGTGTTCCGTGTCACAAGTCGGCGTTGTGGACACTTCCATGATTTAAACTGGATGCAAACAGAAACAACCTCTTCATAATTAAATAAACACTGTGTTTTTCTGTGCTCACTAAGTTTTGTTTCCTGAAGAGGTAAACTCATTTCATTCCAATTTCATTTTCTCATCTAATTGAGCTTCATGAAATATACAGCTGAACAAATGAAACTTCATTTCAAATGTGGTGAGCTTATCTCTACGGATACCACAATCTTAACAGATCCTCATCTTTTGCAACACAGTCTCACACAGTCTTTCTGTAATGTTTAATTTGTTACACTTTTTTCATCAATGCAGCACGATCAACTGGGTGCAACTTAATGTCCTGATTCAAATATTTTTCTGAACAATACATCAAAATTCAAAGTACAAGAAACAATTATTTGTTTAAGTAATTTGGCGAATAATGGGACGCTGGAAGTTTGGTTAATACGGATTCACCCAAACTTGGACCATTTTGAGTGATTTTTAGTCACTGGCTCCATGTTTGGTCGCCAAACACACACAGCTGCTGACCTCTTCAAACAGGTAAGTGTTGGTCTCCAAATTATTAAATATGGGTCTTTGAATTTGATTTGTGTCACACCCCTCTACAATCTATACAATCCGTACCATCTACATTACTGTAGAGAACAGTTTGAACAGTGAGATAAAATTGTGGGTCGCTAATTGGGAGGCTGGAAGGTTTTTCGTAATATTCTGAGCTCTCACTCAATACCTATACACATGAATGTGACTGTATGTTATCACTAAGCCGGCACAGTTTTTATATTGTCTGCCGTAGGGCAAGTTGTCACGCTGCTATTCTTATGTGTACTGTTACCCTTGTCGCGATGTAAAGTTGTGGTCAATGCTCCTACATTAAGTAGAGACAATGGTTTGTTAATAAAAGACCTGAGAGAAGGGAAGTGATGTCAGATGGTAAAGAAACAGACAAGTTCCAAATACAGATAAATGAGGAAGACAAAACTAGTAAGTGTTAAGCCTGGTTCACAGGACTATTCTAATCTTCTCATATCTGTCTCCTATTATTGATCTCGCTGTGAAATCTATCAATGGATCTGTCACATTTATTTATAATGATATGTCAGTTGATATATTTGCTGTTTCTATGTAAATAATTTAAAATGATCACACTAATGTCTTTCTGAGAAAAAACTGTGATGGTGTACCATCAAATACGGCCAGTGTGTTCAAAACTGATTTTTAGCTGACAAAGCTGACATGTCTCTTTTGTAAAAATGATAAATTTGTGACTTACATGGTTCCATGATGACACTATATTATTCATTGCATTTTCTTTACTGTCACATCTAATTTATACATTGAATTGTATCTTGGTTAAAATTGTAAATTGAAGTAATCACAAACAAACTGATAAACAGACATAAATTTAGAGACGTAACTTATGATTTGCGTCTGTTTCCTTCTAGTCCAGAAGACACGTCCTGGCTATAATATGTTCTCAGGAATATGTTTATTCTATATATACATGCATCTCATTGTAGCATGTTTTGAGAAGATCCCAATACCGATTAAGTTACCAGAGAAGTATGGATGTTGGATATTAATTGGAGGACTCGGAGTACTGCTTATTATACTCTTGTTCATGCTCTATTGTTTCATGCAAGTTTTACTAGTGGGCACAACGAAGAAATTCACAACAGTATTGAATCTGCACCAGGATCAGCCTTTTGAAATTACTATTTTAAATCTATGTTTTTCTTATCTTTCAAGTGAAGTTGATTTTAAACTGAGACTTGGCTGTCATCATAGTAATAAGCGGTACGGCTTAAAGGCTGCAAGGCCCGCAACAAAATATTTTGCATAAATCTCAGCTCTGAAATAACATCTGCATGAGTTGAAGTCAGAAACACTTCATTATCAATCACATCCCACGTTGATTGGAACATGGCTGACAGTGAGATGTTACTACCATCCACCTTGGGCATCATTTGAGCACTTAAACTGGAGCAGATGTAATGCTCACTCAAATTCTCTACTGTATCCCAAATTTTAAGGTTTGCATGGTCCACTATCCGTGACTATCATATCATTGACTCATGCTTCAGATGCCGAGATGATTCACCGCACCCTGCATTAGTTGATCTGATCGACAAGCACAAAAATAAGAATAAGAGGAGACGACGTCACAGATAAACGCTGCAACACTGCAGTGAACTGTTGTAAAATGTTCTTCCCTTTTTTTCTTCACTGGTCATCATGAAGAAACCGAGATACATGTTTCTTCAACAGAAGCCGCACCAGTTATTTTTTCATCTCTTACTACTTCCGAAGCTCTTTGATCTATCTTCTGAGACAAAGCAACAAGTTGGAAACGTATCTTGTATTTTCTGTATCTGCAGCCTTTCCCTATAATACAGCTTACTCTTTTTGTACAGTAAATTTAGCAGTTTCTTCTGCATGAATTTTATAACGTTAGGAAAATAGTTGACCATCACATCACTAGCTGGCTAAATTTTCTTGTAACGTAAGCTTCTCTATTTTAATCTCTTACTACTAGTGAGGAGAGAGAAAAACTATTGATGATTTTTGATCAACAAATAATCTGCAATCGTCTTCCCTCAAATACCCCTTTACAATAATAATATTCAACCTGTTTCATCTGAGTTCACTACGTTATTTATTTGCTGACGATTGTTATACTGCCAGTAGACAGAGAGGAATCAGCTGTGCTCACAATTATAACATTGAGTCCAAGTCATACATTACTAGTACATCTCGCAAATTAGATCAATGGCTGAGAAGGACAAGGACAAGGGAACAAGTAAGTTATCAGCTTCACTCATAGAGTAGAAGTAGTCATAGTACCTGATGTCCAAAGGAGGGATCACAGGCTTTTGCTGTTTGTACAAGTCCAGTGGTTGTTGCCCTTTTTCTGGGGCACTCGACCATTGCACTTGTGCAAATTGCCGAAGGTTTGTGGGAAAGATGGCAACCTCATCATTTAGCTTGTAGAAGATTGTATGATTAAGCGTTTCCACTATCTGGACACCAACCCAAACTTTCTACTGTGTTCGGAGTTATCACCTCTTGTGATTGGGTGGCCAGAACGCAGTACTGGACAGGTGCTGCTTGGCTCACTGTGATTAATTTAATTCAGGCAGTCAAGCAATTCTTACATAGGTCTCTCCAATTCAACTCCAAGATTAGATGGATTAAAACACACAAGCGTAGCACATATTCTATATTTCTTCTTCGTAGTATGTTTTGGCAAGATTCCCATGCACTTTGAGCTACCAGATAAATATGGTTGCTGGCTATTCTTCGGTGGATTCACACTCTTAGCCCTTGTTGTGATTGTGGGCGGATCCTATTATCTGTAAGTACTACTCAGTCTATTCAGGCAACTCGGTCATATGCTGTTTAACCATTTCTTTGTATCAGGTTTCTGCTTGAAAACTTCTAGAAAAATAATCACCAGATAGGTCGAGACTAGAGTGGAGACCACCTGATTAAACAAAGCTGAGACCAACCCAAACCGACCAGCGACTGGGAAGCCCCATCCACCAAATTCACCCTACACACCATCCTCTCCTGCACAAAGCCTTCGCCAGCTAACCCCGCAGCCACGACGGCCCGCTCTCCTCCTCCCCCATTAGATAACTGTTGCACAGGTCCAACAGTTCTTATATCTATAACCTTGTATAACAAAATTGCGGCCCACAAAGATAACTCTGCTTCTTCTCTAGAGCCAATCAACCACGATGGATAGCAGTGTAGTGTAATAATGCATTACCTCCTCATACATCTTGATGCTGTGTACAGGTCTTAAGTGAGCAGCTGTAGTAACCACAAGACAGAACATCATACAAAAATTCACCATAACAGCTATATAGAGCAAGATCCCCTTCCCTTATGTAAATCCTCCCATGATGCTTCACCAAGCCAAGAAGTTGTGCTCTTTTTGCCAGAAAGGAGCCGACTCCATCTGTAAATTGGATACTGGTCTTAGATACAATATTGCATTGAATTGATTGTTTTTCTTTATCCAGATACTCAGCTCGCAAGCGCAAAGGAAAAGGTGGCAGAAGGAAAAAGAAGAAAAACAGGAGATAACAGGCCTTAGAGACAGAAGCCCATGTTCTCCTATGCTTCTGCGCATGACTATTGTTATAAAATTTGGCTATTTATGTCATCATTATTATTTAATATGATTTCAGGTCGTTAGTCGGTTTGTTATAAACTCTATCTCTTTTTACTTACATATTACTTTTCTTTAGATTTTATTGTGGATACTCTTGTGAAATAAAACCATTATAGTTGTTCTCTATAAAAGTCATAAGGAAATACTAGTTTTTGACTTGGGTCATATTGAGCAGTAGCAATACTGAGAACATGAGCAGCACTTTGAGTAGACGTAACGTTTAGCAGAATGTCTTGGTTCACTTTGCTTCTCTTCTGTGTGCCTACGACATTACAGGACAATAATTAATCAGCTACAGTATGGCAGCAATGTATCAGGCTGTTCCTTCACAAGCTGCTGACATACCCTCCAACATCAAGGTAATCAAGTTTGGTGAAGGGTGAGGGAAGGTGAGGTGAAGGGGTGAAAGTTGGACTTGTGAGACTTGTCACCCCCTGTTAAACTGGCTTGAAAGTTGGACTTGATGGGCTTGAAATGACAAGTTAGAGGAATTTGATGGCTAGACAACTCTTTCCCCCCAATTATACCATTGCATTGAATAACATATTATAAGCTAGTAGTAGTACCTTTAAAATTTTGTTTCGACCTATGAAAGTACGATCTATGGTCCTGCGAATGTGTAAGATTTCTAAATTTGGCATTGGATAACAAGGTTTGTAGTTTGTAGTTTGTAGGATTGTAGTTTTGGTAACAAAAATCAGATATTTAGGTAATGTTGACTTGATATATCCATTATACATCCACTTCCCAGAAGATTGATGAAATATTGTCAATTCTAGTTGTCATCCGTTTCCAGCGTCTGTCTGTACCTTTTACCATGTTGTAGATGGAGAGAAACACAGGTATTATAGCAGCTCCTGACACATGGATAGGATACTCTATCTGTAACATGCTGTGCTGCTGCTGCCCTCTCGGTGTATTGGCTATCATATTCTCTGTGATGACTGAAAGCGCTAATAACGGGGGAAATTACTCCCAAGCTTCTAAATACAGCAAAGTGGCGGCATGGTTTAACATCACAGGAATATCTTTTGGTTTTTTTGTGATTTTTGGTGGCATGACTTATGTGCTAGTTAAGGGTATACCTACTTCAGACAGAGTTGTAGTATAAAATGCTTAAAAGTCAAATACACTGACTGAGGTTACAATGTATTAAGTTTGTTGTGTAAAAACGAACTTTCTCAGAGTCTTTGTGTGATATGTTTCCAGGGCGAAGCGCAAGTTTGTGGTTTCAAAAAGTATTGGAAGTTGTAGTATATTTGGGCAAGGTAGAGTCATTCATGGTTGTCAGTAAACAAATAAATTCGATATCGAATACACACTTATTTGCCATAAATATTTTGTTTTATTACTGAATTGAAAGGTGACTACTGGTCAGATATTCATAGCAGTGCCAACCCTCTCAGTAATTACAATATCTGCCAACAACGTGATCACAATACTATCAAGAGATCCACTACACTGTAGGAGGATTAGGAGGTAGCTCATTAGAGCGCCTCTACGCCTTCTATCGCGCAAGAGAGAGTGACTTAGAGCAACTTGGCGCCGAATATGGCACCTGTATTTCTCAGTCTTTGGACAGAGACAAGCTTGCGATTTTAACCCCACTGATGGGTGATGCTGAAAATTTCTATAAATATATATCTATATTTATATGATTGACACAATTAATCATAACTTCTATTGACATACAACTGATCCGGTAAGGATATCTGGTTATTCCCACGGCTAACATCTTACATAATATGAGCATCCCTATATACAGTTGTCCATTCACTTTAACATTAAATTTAAGCCTTCGTTGAGTGGATCAAGATGGTATCTGTAGCTAGTCTTACACTTCTGGCAGCCGTATGTGTGTTCTATGGTAGTAACACAGTACAAGGTAGGAGTTATCTCCCTATAGAATGTTATGAACTTATGTATCTCCGTGATAATTCAACATAAATGTTTGTCTGAAAAATTCAATCAATGTACCATAAACACCGTAACATTAGTGCGATCATACTTGATCAAACTTTCCTGCATTTCTGGTCACTCCCGTCCGACTGTGAACTACTATACTGTTGTCTTGATATGATGGGCAACGCGTAATACAAGCAAATTTGGTCATATCTTTATTTAACACTTATTATCGCTGTAATTCAATTCTCAATGAAATATTTCACAGATTATGCTAGAAAAAGGTAACACAATGAATTGATACTTGATCTAGCGATTAGTGGTCTGGGCACATAGACAGCTGTCTATCCATCCATTCTGAGTCATGTACTTTTAACTGTGGTGGATAGCAACATTCTTATCAATAATCAATCTCCCCTCCGAGCATCAATCTCCCCTCCGAGCATCAATCTCCCCTCCGAGCATCAATCTCCCCTCCGAGCATCAATCTCCCCTCCGAGCATCAATCTCCCCTCCGAGCATCAATCTCCCCTCCGAGCATCAATCTCCCCCCCCCCCCCCGTTAAAGTTGGAGGTAAATAATCAGTTATAGTTGAGTTAATAATGCATGCCATAAATTTCATAATTCCAGATCCGTGCGAAAATCTCGGGTATAATTTGCTTAGATGGATAACATACTCTATTTCTTTGTGAATCACTCATTATGACCTGCTTCATGTCTTACAGCTGCTTGCCCAAGAGGTTGGGTACCTGGACTGGCCGGTGCTTGCTACAAATTTGTCAGTGAAAAAAAGTCTTGGTTCCAGGCACAAGGAACATGTCAGGATATGGGTGCACAGCTGGCAACCTTAGAAACGCAAGAAGAAATCATGTGGATGAAAGGCTATCGTAGCAGAACTCCAGCCCTAAGAAATTATGCCTGGGTTGGCGGCTTTGTAAAAGCTGGAAGATGGTTGTGGGCGGGGCGTCCTGATGACACACCCATGAAGTTTTCTGACTGGATCGCCGGGCAGCCAGACAATCTGCGAGGGCAGCAGGGATGTGTGATGCTGACTGCTGATGATATTAGTTGGATTCCTCCATCAGAGTTTTTTAAGTTTGATGACGCTCCATGTAATGGGCCGGGTGGTGTGCCTTTTATATGTGAATTGGCCAACAAATGATGACTCAATATTTATTTGCGAATTCTTCGATTTTTTGGTCAATCAAGATGACAAGTTTATCTCATAGTACGATGCAGTTATTGATATTGTAATGAAGAATAAAATCTTTTGAGACACTCAAAAGCTTAGTTCACTTCTTGGCAGTCAGAGCTGCGGTTATGTCCACTGGCCCACCATCAAAAGGAATAAATACCATTTCCCTTATAGTTTTAGACGACGACTATAAGAGAACCAATGAAATATATCAAACTATTTCCCATAGCCTTGGGCACAGTATAAATTATTGAATTATGTTGTTGATCGAAGGCAAACTGAGCTCTTTTCGAAATTTAACCGATCAAATCTAGTAAGACGGCAAGAGGGTTGTATTGAATATTGAAACCGACTTTTTCAGCAAATCTGCTTCACGCAAAAATAACTTAAAGTGCCTGAGCACAATCCATGGATATTGAGATGGAGAGTCTCAATGCTTATCTATGGCCGTAAGTCGGATTAATCAATCCAGGTCTTGCTGGCATAGCATCAGGAAGTGGTTGTCTGCTCCTGTTTGAGTTCTAGTATATATAAGAATCTACCAATCACAATGGTTATAGCTGCAGCACCCTCCTCTCTGTGTGACAGTTTGATTGGACAAATAAATAGCAGTATATCAAATAAGTTGTAAATAATTTGTTAGTGGCGTGTGTGTGCTACCCGTCAAGATGATTGGTGCAGAGGCTATGTGAAATTAATAACAAACCCTGGGACATGCCCTGGACAAAGCTAGATCATTATCTGTGATTTGTTAGCTGTTAAATAAGGAGGATCTTTGAAATCAACTGACACCAAGAGCCAAAACTTGTAAATCCCTTCACATCTACAAAAGTACACGTAAGTAAAGTATTGTAAAAGTTTGTGTATCGACTATCGAGGCCACTCTTGAGCGGCACCTGAAACCAAACTTGTTCCAACTACCAATAGACTTTAATTTGGCTCTCCTACAGACATCTTTATTTACCTCGGATTGTGTTTCTATGCAAACCAAATTTATCAGTCTAACAGAACACTTAGTGTGTTCTCTCAATTTACTCGCACTCATCACTTACAGGAGCACATTTGATGGATGGATGTGAATTTCATGAAATGATAACAAAAACAATTGGAACCGTTTCCTGTGTTCATTATGATTACACATATTTTCATTTTTTTGCAGTACTCCAAAGTTCAGAACCCGAGGCCGGAGTTCTAGCTGGTGGGTTTTAGTCACCACAAGCGGACACCAATCATGAGGGGACTACTGGCTGCACACAGTAAGCGCCTTCTGACAGCGTGTCGGGCTTATCCGATCTCAGCAGCATCACAACATCTCCAGAAATATAACATATCATCAGGCAAATACCGACTTGATAACGACAAAAATACAAGGTAGGCCACCATCACCTTAGGCTTAATACACTTTCCCTTACGTCTCTGGTGGCTTTTGAAGCTCTTATGCATGCTGACAGGCAGGTTGTGCCATCAAGTTATTGGTTTTATGAAAGTACTGTCAAAACAAAGGATCTAAGTGACAAAGAAAATTTATGATATTCATCAACAATTTATCTCTAGCCTTGCAACGTCAATATATAGATTGATTGGTTATGCACAACCATTTTGACCTTTCTGTGGGCTATCCAAAGCCTCACAAAGCCGGAATTTTCAGGTTTTTGTTGGAAACAAAATAGGGTTTCAACTTATGATGGTTATAATATTATTATGGCTTCCATACTAACCTATATTAGTTTTATTCTACCAAATATATACTGGTTAGAACCAGTTTTGTGTATTTTGCTCTATAATTATGCTACATCTTCAAACTGCAAACTCCAGTTTATTGCGGAGACCGCAAATAATGGCAAAAAGCCAACAAGCACTTGCATGGGTAAGCAAATTTGTTTGGGCAGGCTCACACACAATCATGTTCTCAGATTTATAATTTACAATATGATCCGGCTTTCTTTTCTGTGATATTTTGAAGTTGCAGAAACTGCGCCATCACCAAACTTGTTTCCCTGTTGAAATAAAGGCATGAGGTACGTTAGGTATGCACATGCTGCTGCTGACTGTAGATGCAATGAACGCTGATAGGAGGGTTTGAGTCAAGGAGTCCCCTGTTACTCTTGTTTTGAATGTATGGGAGAAGCTAGAGGCTGAGATCATTAGCTTGTTAAGAAAATGACCTTTTCAAGTACTTATCTACTGACTGACTCATGGAAAGACATGTGACAGCATGGAAAGACATGCTGACAAGCTGGAAAGACAGCTAAACCTACTACAAGGGGTCCCAGCAATGGGCCAAGTAAGGCCAATAACCCTAACACGTACGCTGTGTTTCATAGGGTGACAATGGTGGATTGGAATGTGCTATGGGATGAGAGAACACAACTCCGAGTAGTGAATGGCGGGCTATCTAATTAAGCCATCGACCCATTCTTTTTTGGGGACGGTGAAATGGCGCAATCGCTATTCACTGCCAGGCGATTAGTGCCGTAGGAGTTGTGGGTTCGAGTCCCACTGGGGGAGCTTTCATTGTTGATTGTTCAAGCCCCCAGCACCCTAGGGTGTATACCTCTCCTGTATCAGGTCACATCCTGACAAGCCACACGCTAATCCCCTAAACTAATAGTGAATCTTTTGTCTGAGATATTTCTTCATCCACACTTTGTTAAGATTATGTAATATTACTTAATGTGGTTGACTTTGCACTTGTAGTGCTACAAAGGAATGGAAGGATGGAGCTAACTGTGTGATTATCGGAGGCGGAGCTGTGGGTGTGGCCTTGGCCTGGCACCTCGCTAAGAAGGGAATGAGTGATGTCATACTACTAGAGAAAACAGAGCTTACTGCTGGATCTACATGGCACGCTGTAAGATGCAGTAAAATGTTCAGTTCTCTTGACAACTTCATGTATTTGCTTCAAGACGTAGATTGCAAGCGCAATCCATTTATCTTAAAAGCTGTCCCAATAGTTTGCTGCCCCTCCAAACTTTACCTCCGTTTGACAGCCCCCCTTATGTCAGCCGCCAACATATCATACAGGTGAAATTGACCTTTGTGTAGCACTTTTATAGTCATCAATCTGTCTGACACAGAATATGCTATGTGACTTTGATAAATTCTAATTGTTGCAGGCTGGATTGACGGCTTACTACAATGGAGTCACTAACTTCAAACGCCTTCATTACTATGCTATGCATGTTCTCAACACCATCGCAGGAGAAACAGGACAGGTATGTTCTCAACTAGAGGGAGTTGTTATAATAGTATTCACTCTGCAGAGAATGTCATCTAATACTATCATGTACATGATTGATAATAATAGGATAATATATTAAAAGCAATCCTGCGATTCACATTTATCTTACCATTTCATAAGACTGAGAATCTCATCTGGATATGAGACATTTATTGATAAATATGCAATATTCATGGCAGGAAAGTATGGGAATTTTTAGCCCGTATTGCCTGTCTGCAGATCAGATACATTGAGTAAGTTTAGAACTTGGCTTGTAGATTACATTGTTTCTAGGCCATCCCCAATAAAGCATTAAACTCAGGGCAATTTTAGCTAAATTGTGACATAACACACCATTCAAGCCCTCTGGTCATTTTGTATCATAATGTGGCTGTATAAGTAGTTTTCTGAGAATTTGTTTTACAGCTACATAATCATACATGGCGATGCTTATTATTGACAGTGTTGCAAAGCTTGCCCATACAATCATCTAGCCACACATACAGATTACATAAATTTTAGGTAATGGTAGCCTCTAAATATAAGGGTTATTGAGGGAGATGAAGCGCAAACATCTAAATCTTATGTTTGAAGGCCTGATGTACTTAACAATCTGCTGGACGGGGAGGGGAGTGGGGTTGGAGTTTGGGGGACTCAACATGTGCAAATACTTGTATGGATCTCACACCATACCATAACATCTTTGTCATCCAGCGGGCCCAGTATTGGATTGAAAATGCTCTTAGGGCTCAGTTGTTAATACAAGGGCATGTCTGCTTTGAGATTTCCTGGTTGCTATATCCGAACGGTTTGATGGTTGTGATATAGCCATGCAAGCACAAATATTATTAATCCTTTGTTCAAACATCAGCTTTAAAAATTCAGTCTTGAGACTAGAAAATGATGATTGTTTGTGTATTTGCAGGAGATTGGGTTTCACAACCCTGGTAGTATAAGACTAGCAGAGAGTGAGACACGAGCGGATGAGATGAAATATCAGTACAGCAGAGCTCGATGGCATCAGGCCCCTGTTTCCCTTATCACCCCTGAGCGTATACACGAGCTACATCCACTTCTTAATTTGGATAAGGTAAACATCCTCCCTAAAAATACACTGCATCCACTCCTTATGTCATATGTAGTAAATATTACCCAAGACATGGTTTAAGATTGTCCCTAGCATATAAGAGATTAGGCATCCTGAGGAACCTTGACCTTTGACATTTGATGTGTTTGCCTCATTGCTTGGTTCTCTGAAATTCTGAGGCTCCAAACACAATTACCCTATTGCTTCACGCTAAAAAGTCTCGGTTACCAATGTCTGCCCACCCTAGGCATAGTTAATGAGCCTCACAAGACCTATTATAAAACAAAGTGGATGTTAACTCATGATTAATTTTGATGCTGTAGGTAATTTTAGGCTTATATAATCCAGCAGATGGACATGTTGATCCATACTCTATGACTCAGGCTTTCTCTATAGCTGCTCGTAACAACGGTGCTCAGGTCATACAGCACTGTGACGTCACAGCAACAAACCTCCGAGAAGATGGATTGTGGGATGTGGCTACAAGCAAAGGAAATATTAAAACTAAACATGTTGTCAACGCAGGAGGTTGGTTTAGTTACTTGCTTAACGAGTTGGTAGCCTTTACTTATGTATTGTAAATTGTATAAGTCCTAGGCAGGTTACTGTTCTCAATACTTATGACTTATCTGCCCACATAAAAAGAAGGAACAACTCTCAAAACCTTAAAAGTACAATTACATCAATGATTTCTCTCAGGAGTCAGGAGTGGTCTAATGGTTAAGGGTACGGGCTTGTGAACTTTGAGGCAGCCATTTCTGATTTGGTACTGGCACACCATTCATCCTAGCCAGGTCCTTGCGGAACAGGACTAAAAACTCTGGAGGTCCACAGTGTGTTTGCTCACCCCACTCGCAGTAAAAAGAACCCCCTCCGCCTCTTCGATATAAAGAGTAGCCCCGTTTCTGGCAAGAACAGGTATAGGGTGCAGCATGAGTACTATGGGACCCAGTTCTTGTACTCAAAAGAGGATAACTCTCTCCGCTTCAAAATGTCAAAATAATACAAAAAGCCCGGGTAGGGTGATGCGTAAAAGAACAAAAGAATTATTTCAGTAGGGTGAGCAGCAATTTTATTCACTCAACATGCCTATATTTTATAATATTGATCAATCAGAAGATTATAACCAGAAAAATCCCATGATGTGATAATATCGTTTGGTATACACACTGTGGTGGTGTTTCAGGTCTGTGGGCGAGAGAGGTCGGTAAGTTAGCAGGTATAAGCTTACCTACTGTAGCAGCACACCATCAGTATGTTATCACTACTACTATACCTGAGGTGAGAGATCTCGGGTTTGAACCTCCAGTCATCAGAGATCTCGACGGTAAGCCATGTACATATTTGTGGCCAGTCGTTGGGCTGTATTTTCAGGAAGCTTGATATATTGATATTGATATAATTTTGATATCTAGCATGTTATTAAATCACGAAGGTTCATGATGCTTATATTCTTGTGCAATTGATTCTGTCTTATTTCTGCCTAAATAATGGTGATCTCATCCTTCTATGAGTTGAAATATAGTGATAGTAATTTAGTATTATATTTTATATTGGATCAGTTGCAGAGTTCTGTTATAACCCGGAAATACTCTGAAGTTTTCTGATTTAATGAAAAGTGTGACACTTTGAAATGCTAAACGGGTAAATCTGTCTCAGGCCTATTTCAATTTGTCTGCATAGTCAAGATGAATCATATTCAACCTGACTTAATGAGCTAGTGGGCTAATGCCTAATGTCCTATTGCAATATTAGGTTGGTTGTGAACAAAATATTATAATTTACTAAACTTCCAGGTTTCACAGGTTGAAAACTTGTCTTGTCTGACCAACTGAAACATGGTTTTTAAGTCGTCTTTGGTCCAGATGTAATGTAGGGGTTGAAACGTTGGTTACTTCCCAAAAGTCCTTCATAATCTTGTCTATCTATCTGTTTGGCAGGTTCTTACTACCTGAGAAAGGAGAGAGATGGATTATTATACGGTCCATATGAGAGACCAGAGAAGATGGCGTTATGTGATGACTGGTATGATGAAGGACCACCACAAGGTAACTACTTTTACGGTTCTATGGCTTTTAAGCTCATTAAAGTTAATATGTAAGTTTATCTTAGAGAAATTCTCTAGATGATATTTTGCCATTCTGGAGAGTCAGTC
Source organism: Membranipora membranacea (assembly GCA_914767715.1). Taxonomy (NCBI): domain Eukaryota; kingdom Metazoa; phylum Bryozoa; class Gymnolaemata; order Cheilostomatida; family Membraniporidae; genus Membranipora; species Membranipora membranacea. The sequence continues at coordinate 3,099,790 of OU612070.1, read as the reverse complement.
AGAAGGGTATATCAAAATAAATCAAACAACCGCTACCTATGACAAATGGTGCAATAATACACTTGGATTGTCTTCTCTCTGACGCTAAGCAGACAACTCCCTTAATCAGTGGGTGGAAGGAAAATGTAGATTGAAATGGAAAATGAAATGGTAGGCTGAACATGTTATATCATAACCCATTCCCATGAGAACTTAGGAGTATCTGAATGGAGATTTTGTGTGTCCAATGCTAGATTTAGGAGATGGCTCACTAGGTACATAGATTAGATCAACTCTACATTATTGGAAAATCTTAAATATTGAAGTCAGTGTGGCCACGTTGACATTATTGTTCGGCTGCTGGGTTGATATTAAATAATATCAATGTTATCCGAATTTAACAGGGTTTGGTAAGGAGCTGTTTCAGCCAGACTTAGACAGAATCTCTGACAGTTCTGAGGCTGCCATGAGACTCTGTCCTGTATTAGAGACAGCTAGTATACAAACTGTAGTCTCAGGACCTATAACCTATGGACCTGATGTACTACCACAATGTGGGCCGTTCCAAGGCCTCCACAACTACTGGGTGTCCATGTCACATACGTAAGTATGAAAGTATATTGAACTGTGTGGGAATGTACAGTGTCAAAAAAACTCTAGCTTGGAATCTTGCTGATTCTCATGACGGCTGAAATGATGCAGTTGCCATAAATTGGTACTCAGCTAGATGTTATCAACCTATTCTCTATTCTCTATTATCTATTCTCTCTTGATGCAAAATATTCATACAAATCTTCAACCTAATCTCAATGGATATGGTTTGGTTCAAACATACTAGAAGTCCTGTGGTTGAGCCTCCATGGCCGTGGTGGTGTCAGCATCTTGCCCGAAAGACTTGCTCAGTCAGTCCCAGTTTTACACCAACTGCTCATGAGTCTCTCGGAAAGAACAGAAGGGAAACCTAAGGACCGCCCCACAATGCGCACCACTCATAAACACGTCAAATTCATACCGAGCCTCCTTCTATTCTTACTGTTGTTTTCATAGCTATGGTATTGTGCATTCACCTGGATTCGCTGATTACCTCTCACATTATATAATACACGGTGAGCCTCCATATGAACTCATAGACGCTGACTGCAACAGATATAATCCTACCTGGTGCACCAAGTAAGTTATATGTCTATTTATCAGCATATATCATGCTAGATTCGCTGTTTGAATTTGGATTTAACTTTTGATTAACTTAAAAGCTATGACGCCGATAGACCTATGATGGGCTTGTAATTGAGTCTGTGCCTCGTTCGTTAGTTTTCTTTTTTTTGTGGGCCACAACCGATAATGAAATCCTCAATTTTGATCAAAGGGAATCGCTCTGTTCTCTCTAGCAGCAGTACATTTGCATTTTGATTGCAAGGTATCATGTTTTTTTACAGAGATTTCCTTTTAGCTAAGGCCAGAGAAACATATGGAATGAATAACCATCCAGGATTTCCAAAAGAGAACAGATTTGCCGGCCGGCCGACATACAGGACAACCCCAATATACGAGAAACAGAAGGAAATGGGAGCACACTTCTCTTTTTCTGCCGGTGAGCTATCGTGTTGTGTGGTATAGTATTAACTTTAGAACTGCTCGTTGCAAATTTTGAGGGCAAGTGAGATTATTGTAAAAATATTAATGCATAGCAAATATTAAATTGTTATATCTAAGAGTTGGTTACAAAGAGGCTTGTATTTCTTTAAATGTCTCAGATGTTTTGGCAGTTGGACATAAAAGCAAACAATGACACAGAAAGACTACTACATCCCAAAAAGGTAACATAACTCCAATAAATAAGAATGAAAATAACAAGATAACTACTTTCAAGTCATCTGATCTATTTTAAGGTTGGGAGACTGCAGACTGGTATGCTCTACCAGGAGACGAGGCTGGATACAAGCCTAGCTTCAGACGTACTAACTGGTTTGAGCCTGTCGGCCGAGAGTGCCGGGGAGTTCTTGAGAATTGTGGAGTAGTTGATCTGACTTCGTTCGGTAAATATGAGCTGACTGGACCAGACAGCGCTAAACTCATTGACTACATCTACGGAAATGAAGTGCCGCAGGTAATATAATAATCACAACTGTTCAATATTGTGACCACTTTAGATGTTTTCATTGTCAACACATGAAAATACTGTAACCATAAATCAGTTTTAACAGTTGCATGTCTTTTTTTCCGGACAGCTCGGAGAGATAAAAGTATCACACATGCTCACATCTCGAGGTACTATTATGGCTGAGCATACTGTTACATGTATGGAGCCTGGCAGATACTGGTGTATCACCGGGGGTGGATCGGAGCTTCATGATCTCAGGTAACACAGATTTATGCATTCACCAGGTTAACATAGAAGTTAAACTGGTTAATGCATGGTCATTTTGTGCCATGATGATTAAAGCTAAGGCAAGGTACAGTTATTGATGGGAGAGTACACACATAAATTTAATCATTGATGGACTTGTTACTTCTCCTAATCATAACATGCACAGAGACAAATAAAACCCCACGTCAGACTCAAACATTATCTAATATGTTGAAATCCCTTTTCCCAAACTTAAAAGCCATGGCTTGTCATCAGCCTGAACCACAGGTACTGTGTCATTCTCACAGCAGAGTTTGACTTTAAATCATCATTTGATACTTATTCCATATTACGATGAATTACTCTTTTTCAACTTTGTAGATGGATGGAGAATATTGCTAAGAAGAATGATTTCGATATCTCATTTAAACTGATCTCAGACGACTACATGGTACTTAGTGTGGCTGGTCCCAAATCTCGTGATGTCATGTCTAAACTCACTGACCAAGACGTGACAGAGGCCGAGTGGCCCTTCATGACACAGAAGGATGTAAAGCTGGCTGGTGTTGATGTCCACGCCTTCAGGCTGTCATATACAGGTAGGTTTTATGGAGTATGTTTTATCAGGATTGAGGGGAGGACACCCGTTTTTAAATAAAAATAATAAATAATTAAAAATATTAATCATCAGCTCTACTCATACTACCAGTTCCTTTAGAGTAGATCGAATGACCTATTTGCTTGTTGACTTGCTTACTTATTCCACTTGCGGGTGGGTCCAGTTTTCCATTCAGAAACACATAAACATGTGGATAGATTCAAACGCTACCATGCAAAGATAACCAACCCGAATCGATTGACTGCACATGGGTAAAGCCAGATCCTCTTTCGCCATCAAGTAAAAATAAGGCATATATGATGACCACTTTTGCCTTGAATGCAAAGGGGTATCTGGAGTATTGTGGAATGCCCTTGTGCTTAAATTCAATCAAGCGAAGCCTAACTCTTGTGCTATATGAAATTAGGAAACAAGTAGATCGGTAAAATTAATACTGCGTAGCAATGCAGTGATGACAGTTTGAATGGTACTAACCCTTTTGCATTTTGTTTACTATCATGCTTTTGCCATATTCTTCTTATTTCTGATTGGAAAGTTATTTAGACCCGGTTATCGCTGTTAAGCCAGTGATCGTAATCATTTGTTTTAACCCCCAGGTGAACTTGGCTGGGAGCTGTTTGTGAAGAGGGATGGTATGTTACCTTTATATGAAGCTATCACAGAAGCTGGTAAAGAGTTTGGTTTGGTGAAGTTTGGCAAATTTGCTCTGGATGCTCTGAGACAGGAGAAGGGAATGAGAGGCTGGGGTCGTGAGGTCAGTTACACAATCTTTTGATCTGATAACAACAATAGTTATGGCTCATATGTGCCACAATCTTTACCGAAATGCAGGACCATTGGGTTCTAGTTGCTTAAGCGCAGTTGGCTTGTGTGGGGTAGTACCCTATACCATTGCCCGCCATTACTGGCTACTCAGAGGGGGATCTTTACACTGCGCGCAAGTACACAGTAGGCCTCCTGTATTTATGGTCCTGATCTGAACAGACCTGGCCAGGATGAATGGCGTGCCAGAGCCAAATCAGAAATGACCGCCCGCACCGGGAATCGAACCTGGATCATTAGATCACAAGTCCTTACCCTTAACCGTCAGACAACTCCTGACTCCTACCAGCAATCGGATATTATTCTAAAGATGTGAGACAGTCACAGACTCCATCTATGTCATGTTAATGCGACATGCCGAGCTTCTTATATCCTAGTCACCTGCCTACAAACTGAGAGCAAATTGGCGCAGACATTGCAGCCTCACCCTTAAGGTACACACAATTTTGCCGCCACGATGTGGTGAGTGACTAACCCTTGCGATTTGAACCAACATTTTTCACAAATCTTGGTTTGTCGACACACATTTATAACAGAGTGTTATAATTTTTTATGCAGATGACCAAGGATGGAAATGCACTCGAGGCTGGCTTAGGAATGTTTGTAAAGTTGAACAAAGTAAGTATTAATAATTTCATATCTTTTTCATCGATTGTATGTATAAACATTGTATGTATTGTATGTCTGTATGAATGTATGTACACATATGGATATGCATGTGTACATGTGTGTATGCATAATAATATTTACATACGCATACACATATGAACATACGCAGGTACATACCTTTGTATTTATTAGGTAAAAGCATAGACTTAATAATAAACCTAGACAGGACACTGTATATAGCTGAAGTGAGGCACTTAATTATGGTGATGCGACGTCACTGGAGGGTGTAGAAACAGTGATTTTTACTGGTTAAATGTTGATAACTCAATTGGCTTCGATCGGAATTCAAGTTTGAAAATTGCAATAGATTCAGCAGCTTCTGGTGATCATTTTGATAGTCTTTTTAGCTTCATAGCTCAAATATTATCAAAATAGCAAGCTATTGAAAACGGTGCATAGACTTAAAGCTATAATTTTTTTTGCAGTTTCAGTCCTGAATAAATGCTTATATCTCAAACCATTTTGATTGAATTTTAAGTTTGAAAATTGCAATAGACTCAGCAGCTTCTTGTGACCATTTTGATAGTCTGTTTAGCTTCATAGCTCAAATATTATCAAAAAACCAAGCTATTGAAAACAGTGCATAGACTCGAAGCTATAGTTTTTTTTGCAGTTTCAGTCCTGAATAAATGCTTATATCTCAAACAATTTTGATTGAATTTTGAGTTTGAAAATTGCAATAGACTCAGCAGCTTCTTGTGACCATTTTGATAGTCTGTTTAGCTTTGTAGCTCAAATATTATCAAAAAAGCAAGCTATTGAAAACGGTGCTTAGACTCGAAGCTATAATTTTTTTTGCAGTTTCAGCCCTGTTTTAAAGTTTATTTCCTTATCAATTTTGATGGGACTTTGAGTTTAAAAATTGCAATAGATTCATTAGCTTGTGGAGATCATTTTGATGGTCTGTTCTGCCTTGTAGCTCAAGTATAACCATGAAGTTCAGGACTTTCTTCCTTGGAATAACTGAGGAAGCATTGAAGCAATTGAATTTACTTGGTGAATACACAATTACCAAAGAAATGACTAATTTCATCCTTGCTTTTTTTTAATGCTTTTTTGCTCATTTTGAGCCAGGCATACACAATAAGAAATGTCATGATCTTAGACAAAATATCCACCACCATTATTGAAATGTGACCAAACGAGATAGTTGGAAGTAAACAAGTCAAGGCTGGACCTCGCAAAGCTTCAAATAAAATTGAAGTTCATAGTAGACGATATTCTGTGTAGCTAATATAATGGTCACTTCGGTGGGTCAAAAGTAAAGGGAGACCTCCTGCCCGGCAGCATTCTCCTCGTTCTTACCTTATATTAGCAGCCTGATAAACAAGCAACAGCTAAGTCCAGTAATTTAGGAAACATAATACATCAATTCTGACCACGAAACACTATCTTATGAACTTTTGAAATACTATTATGTTTATTGGGTCTGCTGAAGTCAGCAATATAGCAACAGATTTCTAGATTTCTGAGTACACAGCAGTTGTAACACTCATCAAGCTAAGCACTATTTGTTCACAATGGATAAGCCAGGCCAGACCAGGCCAGGCTTTCTGAACCACCAGTATGACTGTGATACAATGACTATACTTTCCTTTGCCTGCTAGGTATTGTCCTTGCTTGTTCGGTTATAACAAGGAGGAAAGTCCTAAACTCCCCGGTTATACCTGAGCTACAACGCTGAACAGACCTTCAAAATGAGCCCCATAAGCTGCTGAGTCTATTGCAATTTTCAAACTTGAAATCCCATTAAAATTGATTAGACAATAAACTTCAAATCAAGGTTGAAACTGCAAAAAAAGTTATAGTTTTGAGTCTATGCACCGTTTTTAATAGCTTGCTTTTTTGATAATAATTGTGCTACAAAGCTAAACAGACTATCAAAATGATCACCAGAAGCTGCTGAGTCTATTGCAATTTTCAAACTCAAAATTCCATCAAAATTGTTTGAGATATAAGCATTTATTCAGGACTGAAACTGCAAAAAAAATTATAGCTTTAAGTCTATGCACCGTTTTCAATAGCTTGCTTTATTGATAATATTTGAGCTACGAAGCTAAATAGACTATTAAAATGATCGGCAGAAGCTGCTGAATTTATTGCAATTTTCAAACTTAAATCCCGATTGAAACCAATTGAGTTATCAACATTTAACCAGAGCTGGGACAGGTAAATCAATGATAGCTATGGGTAAAATTCACTGTTTCTACACCCTCCAGTGACGTCGCGTCACCATAATTAAGTGCCTCACTGCCTCAATGCTAATGCTCCATACAGTGTCCTGTCTAGGTTTATTATTAAGTCTATGGGTAAAAGTAACTTCATACAGTTCTATGATACGCTCTGAGTGTTGTATGAATAACACTTCCAGTTTTCTGACTCTTTATGAAATCTGTTTTGTATCCTGTAAAAGTTCTCATTGTCTGATTGTGACTATTTGAACTATGGACATGAATAAGTTAAGAGTTATCCTCTCAATCAATGTGGGCAGATAACTCCTAACTCTGAGTTTGTATTTATGGGATTTTGAACAAGAGGGTGATTTCTCTGATATAACTGAAATCAGTTTTATAGTGTGAGGGAAGGCTTCATCTGAACCACTTTTGAGAGCGTTGATCGTCGTATTGATGGTGAATTCTGTCCAACTATTTCATGGCCCGGTTTTTTACCTGCACCTTCAGTTTACCACTTTGGTAAAATACACGTAGGTGCAGAGGTTTTCTTTTTATTTTTGTAACAAATGATGAGGGACCACTATGACTATGTTGTAAATTGTCTTAAACTCAATAAGAATACTAGTATGTATACACCTAAGAGTATAAAGTTCTTACACTCTACAGCTTAACTTTAATGAAGTCCTTTTATGTTTTTATTTACTCTATTGAAGGCTGGAGATTTTATCGGTAAGACAGCACTACAGGAGATTAAGTCAGCGGGACTAAAGAGGAAGTTGTGTTTCCTCACACTACACGGTACTGATGAAGTGGATCCTGAGGGGGATGAGACTGTACTACTGAATGATGAGGTGAGCTTTACACAAACCAAGTCCGGATCGGCTGTGACCTTTATGTGACACTCTGAGAACAAACAGGCAGCAGTCAGGGATCCGTATGATGTACTCTGGGATCAAAGTGAACCTCTCTTGTATTGTTACCCAAGCTTAGATGTTAAAGACTATACTTGTGAGCTCTATCAATATCCGCATTATAAAACCAAGCTGCAGAAATGAGAGATGATGACTTGTGCTTATTTTACGCCCTAAGTATTTTATTACAGGTTGTTGGTAACACGACTTCAGGTTGTTACGGATGGCAGGTAGGCTCCAGTATAGCTATGGCTTACCTTCCTTTGAATCTAGTGAATAATGGACAGATAGTTCAGGTACAGTTACTCAACGGTGTATTTGACGCAACAGTCAATAAAGCACCATGGGTTAAACATGAAACACGCAGATAATCTTTTCTAGTCCAATAAACATAGCCCTGTTTTACTTGCTGTTTTGGTCATGGTTTTTTCCTGCCAATAGTTGTTGGGACTATCTCTTCATTCCCTTTGGTATGATGTTGCTTTTGGTTATGTTCATGACTAATGGCAGTTTCAAGTATCGCATCATTTTTTTTGAGTGGCTCTTTTAATGCCAAATTATTTGTATATACAAAATCTCATAGATATCTTCAGGTGGCGGGACCAAATTAAGATATCAAATTCACACACTATGCTAAATTTTTTTTCACCCTTTGTTATGGAATTTTTTGCTATCCCAGAATTTGATTTTACATATGGTGTGTTGATTTTATTAATATTCGAGCAATAATAAATGTAGGTAATCTTGTATGGGCTTTCTGAGACAACACATTGAGTCTATCTCGGAATGAACTGCAAAAAATCTAATCAATCTGATGAGAATTATTTGGTCTATGGATAGAAGTGTTTGGTAATATGAACACTCTTTACGTCTTTTTCGTGATACCAACTTACTGTACCATATGTTTGAACTAAGCGTGATTGCCCAGGCTGCTTTTCTATTTAGGAAGGGATTCACCAAAACAATTGATATATAAATGTTTAAGACTAACATCAGAAATATCAGACCGATATGGTAACTCCATGATTTACTATGGAGATGCTTTTAAATAATTGTCACACTGAATTATCGGAAGTCGATATTGCCAAGGGGAAGGTAGGTACATTTGATAGTAAAAGATTGATGTCATATTTCAAACATGTATTGTTTTATTTGTGGTCAAATTGAATTTAAAAAACTACACAGATTTTACGTTGATTGTGAAACATTATGGCCGACATCAGTGGAGCATTTACCACCCACTGACCTCAGAATGACCTTCAGGAAAGCCTCAATCATAGTCTGAGAACAATGTCACTGATGTCAACAAAAAATATTGCCAACTCTGAGCGGTTAAGGTTTCAATACGGTTTTTTCTTTCTATTTTTCGCACACATAACTAAGCGAGGCGGAGCAGGCATAGTCACACAACTTTGACTGTTGTGAAGGTGTGGCGATATCCACACACATCAGGCTACTGCTGTTAGTCTGGTTTGGCTCACCAGAAAACCAGAGTGCAGAATTAATGTCCCCACCGGATGTCCACGTGAAGGATTGCTGTCGAACAGCAGTCTGCTTGGCACCGACCCAATAATAGTTGTTTGATTTGCCTAAAATAGAAGGAAGTTTAGTGATTTCAGCTGGTATATTACTTTCTGTTTTCTATTTTGAGTTATAAACCCAAGCTGCTGGGCATGAATTTGTGATGCAATAGATAGATGTGTCCAAACAACGAAAGATGATGGTTGTTGACAACAAAATTGACAGAGCGATGTTGTGCAGCAACTGACTTGGAACACATTGCACAATATGGTAGTTGAAACATACATGTTCTCATCATATCGATCATCCTGGTCATGAAATGGCATGGAGTTATCAGAATGAACGAATGGGAATGAGAGTATACTGTACCGATCTCTGAGCGTATGGTCATCATCTTTGATGCCTTATCAGGGGTAGTGATCTGTGCTAAGTCAGCACCTTGGTTCTGACAGTCCGATCTGGCGTCGTTCCAATTCTTCCCTCCCTCCACAAACAGATAACAACTACCAACCCTAGAGCTGACCCATCCGATATCACAACCTAGTATAATATAGAAGCAGGTTAGTAGTGTGTAGAATTCACATTGATTCAGCGGCTCAGCGTCATAATACAATCTCAATCGTGACAAAACAAAAATATTTAGACATCCTTTCAAAATGCTCAATTCTCACTTGAGATTACGGCGCTTTTCTTTTAATTATTATTCTGAGACATCTTTATCGAAGATTATATATATATATATACTTTTATTGTCAGCAACAATTCATTTTTACTAATGTTTTTCATGATGTGACATAAATTCCACATAAGTATGTTATAAACGAAAGAAAATAAAAGCCTGTTATTCTCAAAAATTCATAATTTAACCAATAACATAATTCGCATGTTTCAATTTGAGAAAACCCTCATAGGTTACAGATTATAAGCTCAGTCATATTAGATCTAGCGGGTAAGTACAGTAGATCTAACGGGTATATATAGTAGGATATTATTACCTGCCTGGAGTCGCTTAGCCTCCTCAATAATCTCCCTCAGTCGGGAAATTGCTAAAATAAAATTAAACAAGTAGACTTTACATTCTTGATTTTAACCTATTAGCAATATATATATATATATATATACACATATAAAGTGATCCAGTTGAAACTTTTGCTGCTCGTTGTGAAAAGTTCCGGTCGCAGAGCTGATAGAATGTCCATAACAGACAAAGTGTCTCAAGATATAGTTGAGTAATCTGTTGCGGTAGGATTACAAAAGATGGCTATTTGTAAGGACATCTGAATAAGCAAGCACAGCCTCACAAACTATCCGTACCTCAACTCAACCAGAATATATTATGAGATCATGAGGCTATGAAGAAAAAAACAACAGTAGTTACCGGAAATAGGTCATGCTTAGTTAGCTGTTAGCTTTGCCATTCTGACCCAAAACAAACATGGCCGTACTGTTACCAACACATCCGTGAGCTTGCAGACCTTCACCATCCTGACTATTTGACTGATCTTACCTACACAGCAGTTCTGGTAGGTGATGTATCCCTTACAGCAAGTTAAGTGGACGGAGGGACAGGCTCGATTTGACTGGTCCTGCTGGTAGTACAGTGTCTCATATCTTGTACATGTGCTGGATCTAAAATACAGGGTAATTTGTAAATAGGCTGAAATTGACTCGTTGTCATGTTTGTGCACATCATACTGTTAGCACACTGAAACCGAGATCACACTATTAACATGTGTATCTCTGATCGTTAGATTCAATTTAGTAGCAGTACCTAACATGTACCCACCCCTAATCAATAAAATTTAAAACTAGTCATCACACAATTTCCTTGTGATGGTACTACTACTAAGTGAATTAATTCATTCTCTATCGATCAGAGATATACATGCAATAGTCAATCACGTGATCAGTGTGTACTGTTAGTAGAATATTTAACTTGACATCCGGTTAGTTTGGAATCAGAGAGTTAAATGTGCCAGAATACAGATGTAATGTAATGATGGTAGCAGTAGTAGTAGTAACTGGCTTACGCTGAGCGAGTCCTGGAGCGCCTGCACCGATTCCAGCCCGCAAATCCACAACTTGTAGAGTATCTCTCGGTGTAGTATGATAAACATCTGTATGTCACACGGTTTGACCTTGTCAAGGTCGCAGGTGGAAGGATCACCTTACAGCAGGTCTCCTCACATTGAGACTGCACGGGGATGACCAGGTCATTGTTTGCCCTATGTAGAAAGAAATTAGTAATAATTTATTTTGAAATCAGTTGTCTAATACAGTACTATCTAGAATGCCTGGGTGGCGAGTGGAAGTGTTTCAATCACAAAGATTTGAAGTTGAGAAAGACACATTGATTTCACTTGTTTGGCGGCAAATCTTCTAATTTTTGTTGTTGATTTATGCCAAAACAACTTTACTGGTTACCGGCCAGGTAATCTTTATCATTTTCCAAATCTGGAGATTACGCCTTCAAGGTAGGATTAAAAATATACAAAGCCTAGTCAGTTCTAGTTTTATTTAGACAAAAGATACATATATGTATACGCACTTACGTTTTAAACATTGCGCCACTGCTAAATGCGGATACCGAGTTCAAGGTTGCCATGGGGGCTCCCCGTTCTGTTTCAACAAGCAAATCAACAGAAAACTCTATTCCTTGCTAGAAATAATGAGCAAACCAACAAACCTATGTTACTATATGACTGATTTTGTGAGATGAATTGGCAGTGGTGGAATGGTGAATGACTACGAAAAACTAATGGTGGCCTTGCTTATTAACGCCGATGAAGATTCAGGTATTGTTTATAGTAGTATTAACCGCCATCAAACATTGTTACCGTTCTGTTACATATTGCAAAAATGTCAAATTGAAAAATGAAATGGCATAGAATCAGATTATTCTCTCAAAAAGAGAAGAAACAATTAAACAAATAATACCACAGAGAAGACACTACTAGCCATGATCAGATGAATAGCTCTTATATGGCGACTCCATGTTAGCTAGCATCAACATTTGGTAGCTTATGTGATGATGTTGAGTAAAAGTTAGATTGCTATAGACTTTTCTATTTCATGTCTGTGCTGTGCGAACTTTGCCTCTCGCAAACACTTCACTTCCCTAGTGGTATACAGCAATAGTTAATGCACTGCTGTCACATGGTAGGCATAGCATACACCTGCCGGGACTTATGGCGCTTAACAAACGAGACCCATACCTCATAAAAAGCCAAAACTCAACATTGTATTACCTTGATACTAGAAGTCAGGCTCCGATCATTGAGAAGACGATTGATTTCATCGAGCAGCGCCTCACCCTCCGCGATGTTTGCGGCTATCTCCAGGTTCACCTCATAGGCTGTGACCATTGGTACAAATACTGTTACCATGAATGCGATAATAATGAATCGTCTCTCCATTACTGCTTTTGGTTGGTGTTCCGTTCCAACTCCTTGCTGCGTTGTTCAGAATCAGAATTAGACAAAACGTGGCGTTATAGCTGACAATGTCTCTTGCTATAAGGAAATGAACTCAGCACATTATCAACTGGGTTTAATTTTGGTACCGTGAGAAAAATGATAAGCTGTTGCTAAATTGATCATAAATATATCTCACAAAGTATATTCAACTGATTACACAACCTATCTGACATATATTATAGTGCATGATGGTACCCACATAAAACTGTTTTTTCCTTGTCAAGTGGACATGTTGACTCATTTCAATGAAACACTGTTTATCTTATAATTCAAAACCACCAAACTTATGAGCAATTCTGATTATCAAGCAAAATTTCTTCCCTAATTCTAATTATATAAGATACTTGCAATGCCCGTCATACTTAGTAGTCTTTCCTCACATGATGACTATTTGGCAGCAGCTGGCCTTGTGACATACAAACGAGAGGTCATGTAATAAGCTTAGAAAAGTCTGTAAGTCAGTCGTTCTTGTGTTATGATCCTCACTATATTCATAGATTTTCGATACGTACATTTCAGCAGCATGATTTATGCCAAGCTTTTAGCTATCAAACTGTCACAGAATTCAGCATATGAGGAGTTTTATTCAGTTGTCAGGGTTCAAATTTTGTCAAGGTCTGCTTTTCGTTTGCACAAGCCACATGTAGCCAGCAGAAGATCCACCTCTACCTCATCGATATAAAAGAGTCGCCGTAATCTCGAGCAAATGTACGGCTTGAGTTCCACAGGTACCAGCACCTGTACACTAGAGGGGATAATTCTCTCTACAATAAAGATCTGACTTAGACTCACTTTGCTATATATTGTATGTATTGTCTGAAAATTAATGGCGCATTAACTTGGTCTGTTTTCTCTATGTGTTAGTTGTATTAAGTATTCTATAATACTAGATACAGGGGAGTTATATAGTATTTTCATCATTGCTCTTAAAAATCAAACAAAACATTCTTTGAAGCATTCAGTTTCAATATTTTTCTATGATACCTACCCCAAAGTGTGCAAGATAATTATAACAGAGTATGCATTATATAAGATCTATTGTTGATTGTCTCCCTCTCCCTACCTCCCATGTTAAGGGGGGATCATCCTCAGTTCCTTTTCTTCAAACCTTATCCATACCCTGAAAATCACATCCACAAATGAAAGGTTCAGAAAAGTCAATCGAAGATAATTTTGACCAAGGTTGTTAGATCTATAGAAACACCTATCAGCTCAGCCTTAGTGTGAAAACTGAGCTTGCAGTACTATGGGCCAGCCCGGTGCCCAGTTTTCAATAATCATGAATGGCCAACCAAACAGTTAACATGTCAAGTCAGGCAAAAGATCTCAGTCATTTTTGATGTTGTAGATCAATATCACTGTCCATGGGAACTGAGCAAATTTCCTAGGGTGAACAAAGAGGTGACAACTCAGTGTTGATCTAGATCGAGCTTACACTCAACATTGAAGATATCAGTGAACGAAAGCTCACTACTATCTTGCTTAGTTTCATTTAGAGATAATTTCAAAAGTTGCAGATTATTGGCTAACTGAGAAAGGTGTATAATTGCGGTTTTTGTTTGGCTAGGGAATCGAAAATAGGCCCAAGAATAAGTAGGCACTGTAGGCAAACTAATACGAGAAGAGTAAAAACCAAATGGCTCACCTATCCTATCCACAGCAGAGAACACACCCAGGCAGTATGGAGATGCTACTTAAACGCCGCTCCTATATACTACGGAAAGGAGCAGGCAATCTGTTCTTGGTGTCAGATAATGTATTCATTAAAGTAGAGTCAGTTTGTATTGTTTTTTTTTGTAGCCAATGTCTATCACCATACCGAGCTATGTTTTCAATTCAGCTTTATCGACGAATGTGTTGCATTATGTGCCCGGCAGCACTTTACAACTATACTTTTGATACTATACACTTCCATTTGATAAATTGAATCCTTATACTGCAATTACATCGATGGTTGATTAATAGATATCTTCTGTATAAATACTTTGCCAGGATGGGAGTTGCTTCTACTACTGAGCTTGATTCTGACAACAGAGAACACTCAGAATTCATTACTGCTGTCATAAATGGGAAGCTGATCAATGTCAAGTACAAGTAAGGCAGATATTTGCACACATTTTCAGCTTGATATAAAACATTCATGGTTTTTTATAGGCTATGATGCAATACTCTGGAACACCCAATGTAGTTCAGGGCCAAAAGAGTGTGTCTTGATTTATTTGGGAAAACCAAAACGCTGCATCATGGGAATGATGTAATATTTTGTTTTTGGTGGATAAAGGGCTCGATACCTTGTTCGATCCTCTAGTTTTTGTTGAGTGGAACATACCTGATTATTGTTACGTCCAATGATCTTGCCAAATGTGAGGTTAGGGTTTGTTCAGTAAACAGTATCCTTTGATATCATCTGATTGATGTTATATGACCTCGACATTTGATATGATCAGTTATATGACTTCATATTTGCCTGCAAAATATTTGGATGTATGATTTATTTATTTATTGAGGTTTTCTAAAAGTTTATAATTCAAGCAAGTTAAAAATAACTTGTTGACCTCACATACATTAACATAGATATAAAATATGACTTGAGCAAAAAGATATAAGTGTTAGAGCATCCATGAAATAAACCTTAAAGTTATCAAGGGAACTGCTCCAGATTATAAGCTTTAAAATGAGCCCAAGAAGAGCCCAATTGGTCAACTAGGACTGAAGTTACGTCTTATCAAAGTCAGGCCTCGCTAAGGTTCGCTTGCGACCTTTGCGCAGGGGGATATGATGTCATAGACATACATTTTACGTATATGTCTACCATTAGTAACTTTGGACTCCTTCAATTTTTCTCTTTGGATTAATCTCTGATGACATGAGCTACATAGGATTTCAACTCATTTCATCAAATTTTGACGAAATTAAATGAGTCCAAAGTTACTAAATGCATATTTTGTGGGGGGAAAACAGTTGGTTTCACTTTAATAGTTCGATATACAACAAATTTCCAATATCGGCCGAAAACCCTGGTGTGACCTCACGAGCGAATATTGAAAGGGCCGACTTCAATGCCTCATAACACAGCCTGTAGTGGTCCGAGAGAGTCAATTTTGGGCTTGTTTCGAAGCTGATTAGCTGGAGAAACAGCTTTGATAATCCCAATCTCAATTTCATGGATGCTTTAAGGTGTTACATACTACATAGTGAGTAGGATAATGAAAGCATGGTATCACAAATTACCTGAATAAAATGGAAAAAGAAAAGAAGAAACAGAGAGTGGCAAACAAATTTAACAAGTTAACAACATTAGGTAGGATTTAATGATAATGATTCATTAGGTTTGGTTGATTTAGTTACAAATGTATGCAAAATGTTTGAAAAGGCTGATTTGCCTAGGTTTGATCTGCAGGAGGGTTAAATGGTGTGTGACTCTTTTTAGTTATCATTATCGTCAGGTTGATATCCCCACAAGATCATGTTATTTGATTTGTCCTCCCATCACCGCTGACCATTGTTATAAACGTAATGTAGTTTCTTATGTGTTTATTGCATTTATAGCTTTATACGATATGTAAAAGCATAGTATCGGGTCATCAGTTGACTTCCTCATTACCTTATAGTGGCCTAAGTAACCGTATGACTGCTGCATGTTTGTCAAGCTGTTAAGATTTTAACAATAACTAATAAACTAATTAAAATTTTTTTATAAAGTGACTGATCTGCCAGCTATAGTCATGACTGTATATTTGTATGCCTAAAATTATGATCCCTCTAATATTTAGCCGTTAGTTAAATAATAGAGTGCCAGGAATTTAATCCTATTGAATACGCTACCTTTCATTTAATCCCCAACATAATGCATTTAATAGTATTTTATAGTATTCATCTTCATAGTCACCTCTCTCTGACTTTTTATAGGTATTTACCCACCAATTTCTTCAACACTTACCAGGCAAGGCTTTGAATGTGTCACTGCAGACTAGAATTCAGGAATTGGAAAATATTGTCAATAACCAGGCCCAGATCATCCAACAAATGAAACAGAAACAGCGAGCCAATAACCAATGACACATTACGGGCACAGCTTGGTCATTTCTAGGGAACAAGGGAGCAGAAATTTGATCATCAACTGTTCTGTGTATAGCAACAACTGGAATCTTCCATCAACCAGAAATTTGGGACGTATGCACAGGATGCTGGAAAAACTCAAAGTCACGACACTGGTGCTCATGTTTCCCCCTTCACACCAATACCACACACTTCCCCTCAACAAAACCAGACAAACCCTTTATCTAGACCACTATCCTTTCAATCCCACGGCCGACCTTCCCATTTACCACATCATAGTGGATCACCAAACAATAATAACATTCACAGGAGAAAGTCAAAACCCAAATCAACCAGTAAAGACCAACACAGCACGGACCATCCACAGCTAACACATAGAGAACCATTTGCACCTGAAAGAAACATTATCGAAAATATCAAGAAAGGTTCACCTTTCCATATTAATTACAATCAATATACTACTCGACAAGAGATCACATTATGGTTTAGTGATTGTAGAAAAAGTAACACCATATAAGTTTAAATCAGATCATCCAAAACTGGCCATTCAGTTTAAAGATACTGCTGCAGCTATAAAAATTGTATGGGAATGGAGTTGTCTCTTCTTTGGTGGATCAACTGCAAGGAGATCACATCAAGACCCCAAGACTCAGAATTTCAACTCTCGACTCTCAAAAGGTGGCAAGACTTAGCGTTCTGCAAATGTGAAGTTTTCTTCACAAACTAACATGGAACACGCTATACACAATGGTATACAGCTAAAATCTTCATTCATATATTGCCACCTTTCAGAAATTTCTAGAAATCTTACTCAAGGCATAAAATAGCTCATCTAAATATTAGAGGGCTAACAAGCAAAATTGATGAAGTTAAAAAATCTTACATGAAAATGATGTTGATATTTTTTGTATATCTGAGACTTTTTAAAATGAGTCTGAATCATGTTGTTATTTTCATATATCGAACTATAATATCGTAAGACAGGATAGGAATTCCGGTCGAGGAAGGGTTTTGCTATGCTACGTACGTATTGGTATTTCATTTGAAGAGGTCAATGTTGCAAACCCATCAATGGCCGAGTCAATTACTTCGAAAATCTCACAACCCCACTCAAAATCTTTTTTTCAACATGCTTTGTTTATCGCCTACCTAGTGCACTGATTGATTTGAACCATATCATCACTCATTACATCAAAAACATTGTATCAATTTGCAGGGAAGTGATCATCTAAGGTGATTTTAATGTTGATCTCAGCCATAACAGCACATCATATGTACGTATATATATACATATATGTACATATGTAACTTATATATTTTTTGTGACTTATTGTTTAAGTTTTTTGTTCTGTCACTGCATGAAAAACATTCCTAAAGATGATTGTTGATTGACAATAAAAGTATATATATGTATCATAAGTATCATATGAGACCAGTATAAATCTCAAATTTATGGTACTTTTATAAAACTGAAAAAAAAAATTTAGTCACCAACATGATAAAAAGGAAAAAGAAAAAGTATATGTCACAACTGGTTGAAAATTCAAAAGGCAATAACAGCAAATCATTGATGAATGCGCCAAATATCAAAAACAAAACTAAAACTTACATTGACAATATTGCTGATATTTTTAGCAGTAATTTGAGCGAGCATTTTACTTCTTTCGCTGCAAAGCTATCAAAAGATCTTTCTTTGATTTCAGATTTTTCCAGTACTTGACCATATTTCCACCACAAAGGTTTGAAACAATTTCTAAAATTGGTAACAGTCACATTGCATAGGCTACTAAAACAAGGAAATTATAGACCTATATCTGTTTTACCCGTGCTTTCTAAGTTATCTGAAAAGCATTTGGATATTAATATCCACATATTTTAAAATGAAAACCACCTATTATCTTCATCGCAGTCTGGTTTTGGCACTGCACATTCATTCATTCATCCATCCATCCATCCATCCATCCATCCATCCATCCATCCATCCATCCATCCGTCCGTCCGTCCGTCCGTCCGTCCGTCCGTCCGTCCGTCCGTCCGTCCGTCCGTCCGTCCGTCCGTCCGTCCGTCCGTCCGTCCGTCCGTCCGTCCGTCCATCCGTCCATCCATCCATCCATTTTTATTGACTTCTGCAAGGCATTTGATTGTGTTAATCACCAAATATTAAAAAATAAACTACAGAACTTTAATTTTGAGAACAAGGCATTTT
Organism: Membranipora membranacea; assembly: GCA_914767715.1. Lineage (NCBI taxonomy): Eukaryota > Metazoa > Bryozoa > Gymnolaemata > Cheilostomatida > Membraniporidae > Membranipora > Membranipora membranacea. Next base: position 3,081,007 of record OU612070.1, on the reverse strand, counting down.
TGTTGTAATCATCATTTTTACAAGACAGGTCTCACTTTGTTTACTATAATGGTGCAGTGTCATCAATATTTGACATCAATATTGGGATTCCGCAAGGTCCGATACTAACACCAACTTTATTTCAGATTTATATTTATTGGATGCAGATATCACTGGTAAAAGTAGAGGTGGTGGTTGCCTATGGCTTGTTAATAGAGAGTGGTGTACAAACACTACTGTACACAGGAAGTACTGCTCTCCAGATCTAGAGGTGTTACATCTGGAATGCCGCCCCCAATACTTACCACGTGAAATTAATATAATAAATCTAATATTATTATTGTGTGCCAGATGCTGATGATAAAAACTGTACTGCCTTCTTGGAGAATATCATAGATAATTGCCTCAATAAACATCCAAACTCTGCTACGGTCGTCGCAGGTGACTTTAATCCCGTAAGTCTGAAACATCTGAGCCAGTATGTTAACTTCCATACAAAATGTGATTAAGACCCTGGATCTCTGCTACTCAAACATGCAGAGTGCTTACAAAGCATACAAACTACCTGGTATTGGGCTCTCAGACCACTGCACAATACAGCTAGAGCCAACCTATGTTACCAAAGATAAGAAATTCAAGTTGCACTAGATAATCAAACAGCTCCCCGACAATGAGTGAATTGATAAATGTCAGGCTGCTTTTGTGACAAAAAATTGGGATTCCCTGATATCGGATGACCTGGATCAAGCAGTAATTACCATCACTGATTATATTTGCCACAACTCGTTTTTTGAACGTTTTGAACATTTTTTGAACGTATTTTGAACAGTTTCATACCTTTTAGTATCAGACTCCTAAATGATAACGCCTTCTTTCAGTCACCATAATTTTGCTTCATCATTGATGACAAGCAATATGACAAGCAATAAAAGAATCTCTATCTATGGTGGATGTGGTACGATTTTGCTCGATTTCTGGAGAGCAATAAGTAAGAACAAATTACTGAATTAATCACCTTCAGGTGTTTATAAAAATCTTGTTCAGAGACGTAGTAAATTGCTGAAGCAAATCCACTACTAAACCTCCAACCTGAAACGTGCAATTAATGATATCTTTTATTTTTGTGGTGCTCCGCTTCTTTACTAGATTGATGGTTATAGAGGCAAAATGGAATAATTGAAAATGCTGTTTTTCTCATGGTTGATTAAGAATTGGCAGGGTCTGTCAAGGTTTCTTCCATTGATAACACACCATTGATATGAATTTATGGATTGGTGGTAAAATACATAGCATGGGTTTTTGTGGAGATATGCCATCAGTATGAAACGTTGTGTCAGGATATGGATAAAGCTAAAAAAACCTGGAAGCTTTTATGTTATGCATTGATTGACGCCTCATTATACTATACTGTAGCTAATATTGCCACTGAAATCTTGAATGCTGGTTACTCACTGGCTGATAATCTATTATGTTTAACGTGATATATTGCTTTTTAAAACTTTTTTTTTTATTTTGTATTGGTGATCATGTCTAATAGTTATTTTCACAGTCAGTTAAGGAATTTTTGAGATGGGACAAGTAGTTCCTGAGAAACTTAAAAGGCGATATATCACGTTAAGATATGAAGATGACAAGAAGCTACATGTACGGCTAAACACATTTCATGTCTGCGGTTCTTGTTACTAATATTTTCTGCTGACTGTCTTCTGTAATCGGATTTTTTATCTATAGTTAGCTTATCTCTGCTAAATTGTCATTGCAAGTAAATGATTTCTATCTAAGCCCCTACAAATCATACTATATGTCAGGGTATTAAATTAATTGTGTTGGTGAGTAACTTATGCTAATCGTTAATTACCAGAGGCGGAATTCAAGGTCAAGGTTCCCGCCCATTAATAACTTACCGCTAGAAAATGTTGTAATTTCACAAGCCACACAACTGATGTAGTTGATCTTACCTAGCCTTGTCAGGCGGCTACTTAATCTGTTTCGGGAGTACCTGAGTGGTAATGCAAGGTTAGGTTCTAGCACACAGACTGACAGACTTGTATTATCTTTATGTAACGCTGACACATGAAAACCTGCAGAGGCAAAAGGTATAGAAGACGAGGATTACAATATTTCAACAGAAGCGTTATCTGGCGCAGGACCTCAAACTGGTCAAGGTGCTGAATCATCTGTAGTAGCCTAATGCCCTTAGATGATATTTGAAATTCTGGTAGGGGTGTTCAACTTATATCCAATCACAAGAAACCATTATATCGCCACCAGAAATTCACTTCATAAAGATGACGCAGCGCCATTGAAATTACTGAATATACTAAATAACCTAAAATGTCTAGTTACAGAGATATAAAATAAACCACCGGTATTTAACTTTCATAATATTTTATTTTCAACCGGTTTTATATCATGGTGTTCCTCTAGTAGCCTCAATGTCTTGATTTCAGACTAGATAACATCACCACATTACAATGATCAGTCTATTACCCTGAGTTTAACCTTTTCATAAAAACATCATTGTGAGGAGTGTAAATGCAACGACTCTAGATAGTTGTCAAAGGTCTACTTTTTGTTAGGGTGTATTTTCTCTTTTAAACTGCAATTGCTGAGAACAGAATGCTGGACCTTGAATATAAAATGATCACAGATGGGCTCCCCGTATTTTACTGAAGATTGAAGATTGAGTGTTTTAAAGTTGAAGAAAAGATTTAAATGAAAAATCAATAAAAGATTTTCCCATTTCAAATAGACTGGATTTAGTCAAACAACTTGGAGTTACCTATACAGGTAACTCCACACAACAACAAACAAAAACCCATCAGTGTTACTGATTTTGAATCATATGATCCTGGGTTTGAGCCCCAAGAGGTGCATTGTTTGTTTAGAAAAAAAATTATCACCTTCATTAACTGATAAACTTGCTGGCTCATTTCTCACAAGCATTCAGGTACAGCAGTTTTATGTCGAGTTCACTTGTCTTGAAGAATTTATTCTGAAGATTGCAGTTTTAAAATTGAAGATTGCTCTATTTTCTCTGGAGAAATTGAAGACAGCATTGTGTGCAGGGAGCCCCACAGAGACTATAAATCGATTATCTTTAGTCTCTGATGCTCAAACCAAAACCATGAAATTGAAATATGGTAGTCCACCTTGGTAGACAGGCGAATCAAAGTGTCAAGGTCGAGATTTTTGCATCATGTTATTCAAAAGCTTGAATGTCGGTTTTGTTGACAAATTATGGCAAGATCTTCTTTTAATGGCTCTGAGAAGACGAAGGTTAAAGTGGTTAATGTTATGGTCAAGTGAGACAGAGCACAGTAGCTGGCAGAAGGATTGAACATCACCTATGTGGTTAAATGACAACCTCAAACATGGCAGTCCTGCGCTGTCAGATCTGCAATACCTCAATCTGAGAGTAAAGTGGTTGACCACCCTGTGATAAAAGAGATTACTAACAACCTGATTAGGTGACACAGCTCAGCAAGACATAAAGCCCTGCTTGTTAACTTGTTTTCATTTGCCACAAATAGAAAAATATATATCTCACTTTCTAAAGTCTAAACTACTGCTGTAATGAGTATCCTGTATTACTCTAAATAACTATTTAGGCTTTATTCCAGAATTTTCAACCAGGAGGTGCAATCTCTAAGACTATGCCTCCCATTTGAGTGACCAATAGGCACCAAAGTTTTTTTCCAAAATGCTTGCTAGTTGACCCAGTTCATAATCTATCAATCACTGAACAAATTAAACAAATTTTGTCTTTGCCATGTTCTTTCCTTTAATCCTTATGGCTTCCCTGACAACCGATTCAAAGGTCAGGTTGTGTAGAAGTATAATAGACCACAAAAAGTGGTAGATATATCTACCATATATTACCGACTAAAGTATATCGCTTCACTCTAGATCCTTTGGTATGGGTTCAAAGCATAAGCTGTTATTATTATTTAATAGATTTAGTTACGGTAGGTAAATGACATCAAGACATGAGCACTGTACATGGTGGAATGCCAAGGTTAACGAGAATTTATCACTTTTTTAAATGCAAATAACGTTAGTGCTTAGCACAGAATCTTCATAAGGACAAGGGCTTGTCATTCGAGGTTTGACTGGCGGGAGACATGGAAGAAAAAACAGGGAGACTCGCTGTTGGTAGGCACTTAGTTAATTCCTACATATTATTGTCACTTCCTATTATTACTATATCCTTCTTCAGCTCAACAATCAACACCCTTGATCAGTAACATATTTCAGTATATTATTTAAAGTTTTTTTAGAAAATTTCTTCCAACTTTTTGAGCATTTTTGTGGATTCTATCTACCTAATTTGGGAAGTATGAAATCAAATTATTTGGATTTAATGATTGAAGTTTTCACGTCATCCAAGTATTTTGTGCAGGTCTTACTCTCCCTCAATGCAGTAAATTCTGGTTGCCTATCAACAAGTAGTAAAATTTCATTTTGCTATCAATTGCACAGATTTTATTTTGTAAATTTTGTCATGGTTAGAGATATAGATAAAAGATAATACCTCATCTAATTGTAACTGTAACTATATTCACTAAAAGCAGTCTTTGACTCAGACAGTCCTGTCAAATAATCTTTATCTGTTTCAGTCACAGCGTTACTGCTTGTGTTAAGCTTGGAGCAATGTGCAAGTCAATCAGGTTGGTTATTTTTCATTTCACTGTATTTTTAAGTATTACAGCGTGGTTCTTTTGAGTGCAAGAACAATTAATTTAAGATTTATTGTTTCAATTTCATCGCCGGTAGTATACCCCTATGAACATAAGTGTATCAACATGTTCCTGTAACATTATCAAATGATGCCTGACTATGTTCTTGCCAACATGTTTAACTTATTTCTTTTGTTTTATTCAGTTATGCGGAAATGTGCAAATATCTTTAGTTGCATTGTGATCATCCACAAGGGCTGTGATGAGGAAATCGTCAAACGTGTCTCAAACTCAGGGATACACAGGATTGTGTAGATTGGATTGTTCAAGGGATCACTGGCAGAGTGTGTGACACCGGATCAGCGCTAACAAGTGAGTATTTGTCATTTGGGGGTCGGGGGTGGGGCAAAGCACAATGAAAGCATTTGCATTGCAGTGGTCTCACATTGAGCCTAAGGTTATGTAGGACAGACGGACAGGGTTGGGGATGGCTGGTGAAGATGAATAGCAATCTCTATAAATTTTCCCTTCCGCATTGTTGTGTTCTGCTTGAGGAAGGCACTACCACTAGGGTGATTAGATGGCCATTGTGTAAACATGAGCATAATTTGCATTACTTTCTCATTAAACTAACACACACACCAATACTTGGATATTATACTTAAAATTTTTCGTTGTAATTAATGCCCAGTGATGAACGCCATTATTTCACTGGAAGTGATTAAGAAATGGTGATGATTATGTCATTCCCAATGACAGTCAGGTAGTTCTTTGTGATAATCTGATAGGATAGGACAGGTGATGGTGAAGATGTTTACAGTGCATGTAAATAATGCAACTTACGGCGTGCTCAGTTCTATTGTTCGTGTAAAGCAAGAACTGATGACACGTACACTGATACTGATGACACGTACACAAACAGTGCTGGTTTCAGAACACTTATACAGGTATTTCAGCTGATAATTGTGAAGGCTTTTGCGACGGAGGGTAGTATTACAGCTGGCTCACACAATTTTTCCGAGTTCCCCGCAAAATTTGTAGCTTTTGGCTTAATAAACTGATTAATAACATCTTTATTCTACATCATAGGGATTTCTGCCCCAGGCAAAATTTGCTTCACTACATTTGATACCGAAAATGGTGCTACAACCTAGGTATTTCACTCCGGTAGCTTTTGGCATGTCAATGTTGTGCAGGGTGAAGGTATTATTCACACCTCGCTCTCGTTTTCGGCTGAACTTGATACGCTCGCATTTGAGAGCATTGAATTTCATTTTCCATTCTTTCTCCCAAGTCTCTAGTGTGTGGAGGTCTTCTTGGAGTTTATCTCGATTGTCAGCAGTGTTATAGATGACAGTGTCATCCGCAAATAGTCTGACATTGGACCTGACAGAGTCAGGGAGGTCATTGATGAAGATGGTGAAGAGTAGGGGCCCAATGACTGAGCCTTGGGGAACTCCTGATGTTACTTTACAGGGAGTGGAAGGAAAGCCATCCACAACCACGACTTGGGTTCTCTTTGAAAGGAAGTCCTCAATCCATCTGGTGGCTTGATTATTGACTCCGATGTTTTTTAGCTTGTGGACAAGTTTGACATGGTCAACCTTGTCGAAAGCTTTTGCAAAGTCCAAGAAGCAAGCATCAACTGCTTTCCGTTGGTCCATGAGTGCCGAGATATCTGCCAAAAGCTCTATGAGCTGCGACTCACAACATCGCTTCGGTCGAAATCCATGTTGGTTTGGTGTCAGTTTCTCTGTAGTCTCCAAGTGGTGTGCTACTTGGCTAGTGATGATATGCTCAAGTAGTTTGCTCGCGACACAGGTGAGGCTAATGGGTCGGTAGTTAGAAGGCTGGTATTTATCTCCTTTTTTGAAGACTGGACAGACTCGTGCTTTCCTCCAGTCGGATGGTATCGTTGAGGTGTCCAGGGATCTCTGAAAGAGATGGGTTAAAGGTCCTGCTAATACTGGTGCCAACTGCTTTAATAGTCTAGGGCTGAGGTCATCAGGTCCTGTGGCCTTGTAGGGATTGAGTTTCTTCAGTAAAGCTAGGACTCCATTTTCAGAGATTTTTATCTTTGACATGTCATTGGAGCCAGCGGTGTTTACAGGCTCTGATGGGGAGACAGGGTTGAAGATCTTTGTGTTATGTAGTCAAGCTAATTGACGGTTTCATTAGGTTTCTGAGCCAGCTGCCAGTTCATTTAACAGGAGTCTGAGAAACAATGTGAGTAGCATTTTCAGTCAGTTACAGTCGTCACTGCATATCAGATATTTAATCCCTACAACGACATGCGAGTTTTGGTTGCAATTGGCCAGTAATTGAACATTTGCAAGATAAAACAACTTTTATCATTCAGTGTTAAATCTTGAGAACATAGGGAAACAGAGAATAGGACAGTTCATTAACTAGCCAATAAGATACACCAATTTTGCTTAAGCGGCAGATGTCAAACAAAATATGTAAGTTTTTTTTCCATTGATGATCAGGTAAATCATAGAATAAGACTCTAAAAAATAGAAATCGAGAAAGTAAATCATAGCAAATCATAGAAAGTAAGTCATTAATGACATTAATGTGCTGTTGTAGATTCTCACAACAATGTTTTTAATCCCTCTACACCAGCACTAAAAGTAAAATATGAAGGGGTAGATAATAATATACTTACTTCTTGAAGAAAATTTTATGTCAGGCGCTGTACAATTTTTCAGTGAGTAGGTCTACAATTTCCACTCCGACACTTCACGACCATAATGTTACCCCGCTTAGATTCAATGTTTTAACTCTGCCTTACAAATAAAGTTTAATGAAGAAAAGAGGAGCCAACAAATCCTGACTGCGTTTTGTGCTGTGCAACATGGAGAGATAAAAACACATGAAACCTAATTGTGGGTATTTCAGTTTTTGGTGATATAAAATATGGCACTGATTTGCTTTATTGAATGATCGTACACAAAAAATAAAAGTTAAATGACATTCAAACTGAATTCTGAACTAAAGTTGCACATTACTGCCAGTGGAAGGGCTATTACTACCCTGAATGATACTAATACTTCTTCATTTTATATCTTAGTGTCCCACTATAGCTATTACTCCTGGTACCTTCGGCCCCTGGCAGGCAGGAGGCTGTTCATCTACATATGGTCCAGGATCCACAACAGAAACCCGAACTTGCCTAACATCTGGCTGTGTTGGCATTACCTCCCGACCATCGGTCTGTAATCTTGGAGAAGTGAGTATTTCCTTTCCAAACTATTTGACCCATTGTCCTTTTAAGCCTGGTACCCATCAACTGCATAACTGTCCCAGGAACTCATCTGCGACCATGCACGACCACTTGGCACTTGTGCATTGCTGTGATTGGTGGGTACAAAATACACAGAGAAAGTAGAATTGATTCTACTTTCGTGTGATATGTTGTGCGATATGTTGTGCTGCATTTTGTGGTACCCGCAAATTCTTTAATGATTGCCAGTGCAAAATCCTAGAAATTCCTGAGATTAAAAAAGAACATTGGTGGGTACAAGGCTTTACACAGCGTTGAGGCGTCTGTGCAATGCGTTTGAAAAAATTTAGGGTATTTGCGATATTGGATTTCTTTTTCATTTTAATTCTTTTACTTTTATCTTACCTTTACTTTACCTTAAATTGACAAATTTTTGAATTTGGATAAGTCTTCAAAAAAACATACACACACAACACACAACACACATTACAAAACATTTTATCCGATTTTCTGTCTGTACTTAGTGCAGATATAACTTCATACATGTACGGTAACTTGTCAAATAATGTAATGCTCCATTTTTCTTTGTTCGGTTCTGACTCTAGTGCTCATCATGAACCCTTTGGGAACAATGGAGTGCTTGTCCTGTGACATGCGGTACTGGCACCATTACAAGAAGTCGTGCCTGTAATGGGCAGGATTGCTCGCTAGGGAGTGCTACTGACACCAACCTATGTGAGAGACATGTTAGCATGATTATACTCTCATCCATTCCTCATAGTGCGAACTTTTATGTATATAGTAACACCGCAGTATATAATATATATGATATTATAATAGTACTTGATCCATACAATACCACCATATAACTTAGTCTGGCAGTTGGAAGCAATTTCCTCTTTTTACTCTCCCAAATTATGTAACAAAATACAGTTGGTTTAGGTTGAATGTATTTTACATATGATGAAGCTCTAGCTATATACTGTTTGTAGTTGACTGGTGATGAAAACCTAAATTCAGCTAAAATAAGAGGTAAAACCTCCGGGGGGCCGTCGGACAGGGGGCAAAGTCTGGGGGGCTCAGACTAGGTAAAACCTAGTGTAAATGTCACATGACTTATGCTTAGTTATAAGCCAATAGGAACTCGGTATGAGTGGTATATATATTTATTTATGAGGAACGAGCACCCATCATCATTAGCCATCAACAACTGAGGCATGTTTTTGAGGCAGCTGATAGACATTGGTGTATTTGAGAAGCTGTCAAGGGGTCCCTATTTGTTCAAATGCAATAAAGATTTGAACAGATATGTAAAAGACTCTCGCGCATGACATGCTGATTTGTCTTGTATGGAACCCTGCTAGGAGACCTTCAAGTTGCAATCACAATCATGAGAAAAATGAGGGTTTGAAATTTGCTAAACAAGGAATAGCTACAATTAGAATGTAAAGTCGAGAAAATCGGACCAGTAGTTCTCAAGTTAGTATCCTAGGTGGGGTATGACCTTAAAATAATTCAATTTTGGTTAAAAGGTTTTGTTAAACAAATTTTAAACCCTGCAACACCTCTCATTTTTAGTTTATAGTGTTTTGGGTAAGAGCTGAAAAATTGAGTTTGATAATTTGTGCAAAATAATATAAAACATTCATAAATCTATTACAATATAACTAAGATAGTTTTTAAAATCCATGTTTTCCCTATCAAACCAAAGAGTGTTACCAGATGGTACAATAAATTCAATCAGACTTATATATGTCATGATGAAGGAAGTTCTCATTTTGAACAAAATGAATTTTCAAAATGAGCTATAAAACTGATTGATTAAATTACTTTCCTCAGAAGAAATAATCATTCTGTAATGTGACAAAACATGGAGTCAAATCATCATTAATGTCATCTAATCTTGGATGATCAGGATTATTTTCATCCAACAGACAAATTGATATATATAATATCTCTGGTTATCTTATTTTCAGATTAAGTAATCAATAATTATTGTATGGGAAATTAAATAAAAAATGATTGTCCAAAGATTTTTGTTTACTTCAGTATTTCTATATCAATATCAGCGCATAAGGATGATTTTTTCAAGTGTGACAAAAACGAAAGAGAAGTTCGGGGCACACCTCTCTCATCTTCTGAGTGTTCCACAGCCATACACATCTAGCTTGATATTTTGCCCATATTTTTACATACTTTTAAGAGTATATCACAATCGCATACAAGTGATGGTACATCTATCATGATATCATAATAAGACATGACTTGTTGGTCAGGACTGAGTCGGGAAACTGTGGAAGTGAGAGCACACTAGCCATGAAAATTACAACAAAATGGTTGGGAGTATACTTTACCAGACAATGCAAAGATTTGTTTTATGAGCATTAGTGTATTATCCTATATATAATCTATGAGCAGCAAGATGTGGGAATACAAATGACATGGCCGAAGCTCTCCAGGCAAAAAATAAAACTAGTGCGAGCTAAAATAGTCTTCAATAACTTGAAAAGATGCATAATTATGTGTATACTATAGTAACTTCAATCAGGCAGGAAAGTGAATTGAATTGACAAATAAGTTGGCTTTGGATAGAAACACAGTAGATATTTACAATTGGTTGTCAGCTATTTCAGTCAGTCAATATTATCAAAATGTACAAAATATCATAATTGTAAACACCTTTGTGCTAAAAATATGAACATTATTTACCGCCTGAATTCTCACCTAACTAGCTACAATCATCATTCAGAAACAAACAGACAACATATATGCTGCATAGCTGGAAAACCTGAGAGTGAGACAACCAAACAAGCTAAACAAACAATGAAGTTAGGCGCAAAAAATCATCTGATGCCCTGAACAGTTCATTAGCAGTATGTTAGACAGGCAACACATGGGACAAAACATCACTGTGGAATAATACTGTTTGAATGAGGCATTTTTAGAGTATTAAGCTGAAACCAGATGCCGGATCTAGAGGGTGCACCTCCGCCCTCCCTCTTAAAGACAGAAAAAAAGCTATCACCTCAAAACTGAGCATTGCTTTTGTTTCTAAATAAAAATACCAGTCCATAAAAATAAGACAATTGCCAGTATAAAAATAAGTGATTGTGATTTGATCCAAATTGGCTTGGTACAAACAAAACAGTCATTGAAATTGCTACCCATAGACAAGTGTAACTTGTGAATAATATCTACCACTGTATGTGTCTGCTTTTTACCATGCAGTCGATATGGTTTATGCAGAGCTTTCACTTATATCAGGGGTTGATTGTGCGAGAATGGTCTTCCCCAAGGCAATGTTAGAGTTAGAGTTAGGAGTACTGGTACCGCTTACACTTTCTTCTAATGAAGGCATTGAGTTATTATTATTAGTCCTGGTGGTTCTAGAGTATTTTTTGAATGGGTCATCTGGCGGACTTGCAGATTTATCGCTTGTTCCGATAGACTCTGAGCTTAGAGTCAAAGGTTTCGAAGGGGAATCTTTAAAGATATCACTATTCTGCATGAGCTCTGCGAAAAATCTAGTCCTGGCGGCCTCCAGCTGGCTACGGCTGGTCGCTTTAGGGACGACGACATCAGGCTTAGGAGGAGGAAACTTTGATACCGGCAGGGAGCTGTAAGTAAACAAAAAATGGTTATAGAACAGGCACTCTGATGGTGGTTAGAAGTGGGCAGGTGCTTTTGAGAGTAATTGTAAAGAATATTGTGGAGAATGTCATTCAGAAGTCATAGCTCTTAATCAAATCAGGTACTCATCATTCTGGGTTGGATGGGGGATGTGGTCTTCATTATCAGATATCACTACCGATGATATCAAAGCTAATGAAGTCCACAAACTGAACTCGCATCTGGCGAGAAAGTTTAAATTTCTGTTAGCGAATTGGTAGTTGTCCTCCCTTTTCAAATGAGAAGACAACATACAGATTTGTTAAAGGGACACTAAAAATTCAGACAGGCATTTTTCCAGTGAAATATTAAATAACACACAACACCACACACACGCACTGTTTCAAATTATTTAAGATATTGACTTCAAAACACACGAACAGTCAATTGCTCCTATACTTGCACAGGACTTAATATGCAGCCCTCCATACCTCATATTCCACAGCAATGGACATATATTGTAAGCTTTCCCCATGAACCTCAGAAGGAAGAGAGCTATTTAAGTTGCGCTCACATAAAGATGCTATGTAAGTGGTGTGCAAATGTTAGTTGTATACACATTGACAAGCACCACGTGACGAGCCTTTATTTTAAGCCGAACAACACACAAACATCAGAGGCATTGTGATGACAGAAATCACAGGACATACCCAGCCGATCTAGGCCTAGGTCGCCTTCTCTTGATGGCTGATGGTGGCTGCTGAACGTAGCTAGAGGCAAAGAGCCCTGATACTGAAAGTGGTCTGATCACGAAGAAAGTCATATGAATATAAACAGTCACTGTAGACATTGGGAAAATGTTAGGTCAAACTTGATGACGTTATAGTAAAGGGACCTAAACTGTAAGATGTATGTGTTATCGCTCAACAAACACCATCTAACAGTTTATGTCCCACTAGCAAACTACTGGCATAGAAAAGACAGGCAATAGAAGGACTAAATACAAGAATCTACGATAACATGCAGATTATTACAAAGATATTTACAGTCTTTTGAGACGGGTCTTCCTCGCTCTAGGGTTCGCAAACAGGAAGCAATGCCAGTTTAAGATCTATGAAAGCTATGCAACTTGAAATTAAGCTAGGAATAACAATGACTTGTGACATCCTTCAAAAATTAAAATATTAACTTCAGTGGTGTTTTTAGCTGCCACTGAGCTTACAAACATTGCTGCAATGTTTTCGTTCGGGAGATGGGGTGCCTAGAACTAGCTAGAAAGATAATATAAGAACTATCATACAACCACTGTTGACGGCCAGTCTTAAAAACACATCTTACTTGTTGATGCTGCAGTTTGTAACAACCTTTGTTTGCAGAGTCTCAGTCTTAGATAGTAACTAAATAGATTTTTCATCAAGTTTCATCTGTTTTGAACCTGAGTGACATCTAGAGGCTGTGCTAGAGCTGTCACCCAAGTCCAATAGCGAGATGTACCATGGAAAGACAGCTTTGAACATGTCTGCTACAGAATGACCAAATTATTTATTTTTTTGTGTTGAGGAGTAAAAGGGAGTTGTGTCTTCTTACCTAGGGGTGGATATCTGTGATGAAGTAGCCGTGTCAGGGGCTGAGGGAGAAATAATAATAGAAGTATCAGCCTCAGTAGGCTGATCATCAACACCTTTAGTTTGTACTGGAGCGAGACTTAGAACTGCGGTCATCAGATCATCGCTAGCGCTCGACTCCTTACGCCTCATTATCAGAGCTGGACTGGAACTAGCACTACTCATTAGATCGTTAGAGGCAGGATTTGTCTCCTCGGCAGTGTCTCTCTCAGAGGGCGCTTTATCGCTGTGTATACCAGAGTCATTAGGACTTGATTGTTCAGGTGCAGCTGGGGAGAGAATGGTTGTTGTAGGGTTGGTCTCAATAGTAAGGTCCTCTTCATCTTTGATTTTGATTCTGTCTACGGTTAATGTTGCAGGCTTAGCCGTATCATCGTCTGGGATGTGGTTCTCACCGCTGACAATCCTCTCTGTGGAAGGAGAGTTAACCTCAAGTTGAATGTTATTCTGATGTATTGTTGAAGTCAGTGGTTTGTTATCCATTACTTTGGAATGTCCGCTTGGCTCTGAATCGTTCTCCAACCAGTCATTGGTACTGAGTGATTCTAAAGATTTTGCTTTCTTAGACGGTGTTATGAAGTCCTCGTCTATGGGGGAATCTTCTCGTTCAGTTTCAATGTCAACACTCTCCTCAATTTCAACACCGTTTTCAAAAATAGGCGGGACTACTGGTTCCTCTTCGTCATGATTGTGTCCATTGGTTAATTTATGGTGATCCATGCTGTCTTCTTGAACCCATTCAGGGAAATCGGCCTGTTCTCTAGGGCTAGATATTGGAATTATTTCATCTTCAGAAGCAGGTAATGAGTCTGGAGTTGATTCTAATGATTCCTGAGAACTTTGGGACACTAATTGATGAGCTCTTTTTGGTTTCTCAGGTGGTATCTAAAAAGACAATATTGTTTTTTTTTGTAAACAACACTGCTGGGATGAGATTTCCTATTCATGGATCAATGAAGTTGATGCTCGACTTCCTTGAAAATTAGGGAGGTGTTGTACCAGCCTCTATATGTTTCACAGGTGGTAGAAAACTACCTCTTCATTCACAACTGAAAAATTGTTCAATCAAAGATTTCTTAAATATGTTTGTTGCGAAGTTTCATCCACATGAAAACAGTAAAGTATTAAAAAAATAATTGCAACATCTATTTTTAGCACTAGCGTGTAGAAAATACAAAATGGGCATATATACTACACAACATATTAATAATTTTACATGGTTATTTCCACTCACCTTACTAAGTGTAGCTACTTTGAGTTGAGTCGGCGGCTCACTGACGATGACCTCAGCTACTACAGGGTAAGCCTCAGCAGATGAGGCAAGCACCTGCTGCTGCTCTACGGCAAACATCGGAGAGTCAGCGGTCTCTAAAACTTCAGCAGTCTCCAGAGTTTCAGCAGCAGCATCCACAGTATCAAGTGATGGGCTCTCAGCCAAGTTAGTCGAGCTGTTTTCTCTACTCTCTGACTTACTGCTCAAAAGAAAAAAAGGTAAAATAGTCGATGATGCATATCCACAATATAATAACGCTGTTCAATTTAAACCTAGAATTTTCAGGGAGACCAGGTCGACTAAACCGGCTAACTTAGGCGTTAGTCATAACTAGAAATATATCTCTTATGAAAATTAAATCATGTTCGACCAGACTAGGATCTAGCTGCAGTCTTCGTACAAGGCTCTTGTTGTTCAGATATACTGACCTGATTAAACCTGATAGCACAAAGGTCCACAGGCCGCCTATCCCTGCAGGCACTGCCTATTTCCTAGCTCCCTCTTTGCACAAGCAACAAGAGCTTTGCGCTTCAGTTGATATTTATAAGTCAGTTTTTAGAGAGACGACTCACCTAATATCACTATCACTTATATGTCTGTGTAGCTCGGTATCGTCTGCTTCTATTAGATTCATAGTATTCCCAAACTTATCCTTCACTAGAGAACCCTCTAATGATGCTTCCTGACTCTCCTCTGCCCCATTCTCCAGAAGTAATCCTACAACACACAGAGAGTACCATAGAATGCACATTTCAAAATTCAAAAATAAAGATAAGGTGAGCTGTTAGTCAGTAATAATGTACCATTGTTGTAATAACAGACACAGCTTGCGGTGTCAAATGTCGCCGATCATGTGTCATTTCAAGCTTGGGGGTAAAGCAGAGATCGCCTTGGCATACAATCTACAAATAGGCCATGTGGAAAGAAGCGTTGGTTGTTTTTTAAGGTGTTAATTAGAAATGTTAACAACAATGCCAGACATAATTGCTATCTTATTGCACCCCTGGAGCAGATGTTACCAAAAAAAAAAGGCATTTCATGTTATGCTAACAGCCTACATATTATTGTTATTTAAAGTTGTGCTCTTTTTTTTTACAAGAGGAGAAAACTCAATAGACAACACAGACTTTACTTTGCAAATACTGTGGAGTGAAAAGGGGTATGTAAAATGACATAAGTCATGCAATATATTTTACTATTTCTCAGTCCAGATATGCCTGATGTTAGCCTGACTTGGCAGGTTTAGTTGTTAATGGGTAGATTCCCTCCTCAATCACCAAAAAAACCACAAAAATTCCATTGTTCTAACATACCACAACTTTTGTTCCGGCAAAGCTAGTTGCTCTCAATCTACTAACCATAGTCTACTTGACTGAGTGAAGTTCCAGGTCTTGACGGCATCTTCCGTATCTTTTTAGAGTTGTGTGATCCTCCGCCGACGCTCTGGCTTCTGTAGACGGGATGGTAGACCTTTGAGTTGAGTAGAGCTACCTCAGCCGTCGGACTCATACTGGTGTGATTGGGGAGACCGGAGCCTTTAGCTAGTTTTAATGTCATTGGATATGGCGCTGCATAGCTGAGTATAGTCAATGCATCCTCATATGCGATGTTATTGAATCCTATTGTCACACTTAGAATTCTGTCACCTGCCAAAATATAAAGGATAAATAATTATGTATTTTTAGATGTTGGTTGTGTTATAATTCACTCCAAGATGAATGTATAAATTTACAGCCTAGTCACTCAACTGGAGTCAACAAACTCATGATATCAGGAATCTGATTGTATGATTGCTCAAAAGTAAGGGATGTCATCGAGATGTCTAATGGGATTTGTGTCGCTTCTTTTGAAATGGCAGTATGAGCTTTTTGCTGGGAAGTGTCAAGCATGAGCTCATTAGAAATTTGTTTGCGAGAAGAAATCCATTGGCTTTTTAAGGTTTATCAAAGAGACTTGAGACTATTTATATCTACACTTACATACACATTCTAGGTACATATCAACGACTCAACGTACGCAGGGAAACATGCAGAAATATAGGGGAAGGGTCTTAGCTCAGCTCAATGAATGATTTGGTGGAGCGACTTTGGTCCCACAGCAGACATACAAAATACAAACAGCTTGGTGCCTTTTGGCAGAAAATTTGGACCTACTTTCTTTTCGGTCACTTCATCACCTAGTTGCTCCAATGCCTAATGCTATTTAACCTGTATATCCTTATATCTGTTGTGTTTTATCATTTCAGCAGAATAACAAAATAACAAATACATACCTAGAGATATTTTGCCGCAGTCTTTAGCTGGACCGTTTTCCTGTAAGGAGCCGACAGTAATACCTTCAGTCATAGTACCACTGACACTGAACCCAGGACCGATAGAACCTTTACTCAGTAGATCCACCTCATAATCCTCTGTGTTCTACAGAACATCAGACAGCCATGACATATATCACAGCAACTCAAGCTTGAGCATTTTGAAAATAAGAAGCCTGAGGTTATGCGATACCTGAGTAAGGCATGAATTATGGTGAACCAATAGAAACCATCCCCCAGCAGATAAGCCATCAATGAAGTATGCTAACTGAGCCTCTTTCCCATCTAAGATAAGAAAGAGGGTGAAAAGGGAAGATTCCTGCACTTGAACCAATCTCTGCCTGGTTCTTCGGAAAAATCAAAATTTTTAATCAGTTTGTTGCATTTATTGAATGTTTCCAGCAGTGATTTTAAGGAACTTTATGAAGAGGAAATATAGTTACTTTGTCAGGGATAAGGAGAGGTTTGTTCAAGGAAAATGTTCATGCAATGAGTAGGGGTTATCTGCTTTACCATTAGACAGCTCTACATGTTCACTTTAGCCTTAGTACTTAAGCTCGGATCAGGGTGAGGTATGTGGCACCCGTCAACTCACTCCATCAGCTTGACAGTTGAGAACTTAGACTAAGAAGATCTCAAGAATGCCACTGCATTTCAGGTTTTCATTGTAATTAGCCTTTTATTTGCCATTTTACTGTAAACGCTATTGCTACTGACATTAAGACAAGCATCATCACATGAGGGTTTCAGAGCTAGGTAATTTATTAGCCTCTGAAATGCTTATCGGTGACACACTGATCTAAAATATCATATTAATCAAAAATGGTGCATTCCAGGACCACAAAAGTAATAGAGACAGTAGTGTGAAATTCAAGCCCGTCATAGCCCAAGTTCTACTTTAATTGGAGCGCTACTCTTTAGAGTGAAATGAGGGCCAAGTCCGGCTCTAAGCCAAACAAAATCCCTGTAAATACTACTGCTAAACTACCACTCACATAATCACGCAGGCACATATCATCTTGTGTGCAGGGCGGAGTTACAGGCCCCGCAGTAGTGTTGTATTTAGAAGCCTTAGAGTCTAGTGCCAGTAAGACGCCAGTGAGGCTAGTATCTATCTGATCTAGAGAGGATACTGAGCTAGGTGTAAGATTCGTGTGATTTGGTGAGGGTTTGTGTGTGCTGACCTGAAAATAAGTTATAAGTGTGAGCGAGAGCAGAAAATTAAACTGAAACTTTATATAGTGCCATGCCGATAAAGTAAAACTAAGGTTAGGGTGGTATCGACCTGGGACTGGGTATTACTGTTATAAAGAACTGTTGATATCCGACAGCCAATTGTGGCATATTTTCACTTGTAGCATTTTCATCTCTTTTTTTTTGGGGGGGGGGAACCAAATAAACCACAGCCGGTGGCCGCGTGAAAAGGCTACTGTCACTTGCGTGATAATATGGGATTTATTAAGCTCATGTCATTTACACAAAATAGACATTGCCTGCCTCTACCTGCCCATTTGACTCCATCTTAGCCAGTTTTAGCTGATTGTACCAGCACTAATTATGACAAAAAATGTTTGTACTTCAAAACTCTGGAGAAAATATGAAGTATGGAAAGGTTTATTTTATACTTTATGATGAAGATAAATTGATTGATAGCAGTGTTAGTGAAGTCAATGGATGGATGGATGGATGGATGGATTTATTACTATCATAGACAAAAATTTGTCACGAAATACGTTGTTAATACTGACAAGAAAGAAAAACATGGAAAAATCAGATCTCTGTTGTATAAAAAGTTTTTTAGAATAGTATATTATTAAGTGTATGTATGAGATGTCTTAAAAAGCTGTCTCTACCCCATGTACCCCGATATTTAACGGTGCGGTAGCGACCTGAGGGGCATTTAGTTAGAAAGTTTCGTTTGGGTAACAGTTTCGTTGGTGGTTTGTTGTTTAGACAGATTTAGTAAATCTAAATATCAATTCTGCCTCAACAAACATACATTCTATTACACCACTGGATATGAACACTCATCAAACTTAATTATGCTCCCAACTGTTGTTTCACATTTAAAAAAAAAATTCCATTCTACATACTGTTATTGCGGTGGATATAATTTGATTGCAAGAGTGTCAACAACAGCATATTGACGCCCAGTAACAGGTCCATTAAATCCACTACCTCAATGCGAAACTATGTTTTAATTATTTTTTGCCCACTGAATGATACTGAAGTATGTCAGACTGTAGTGTAAGGTGAGTGATAGTGGAGTGATTTTCATTCTTGTATGTAACCTGAGACTGCCGTTGTAATTTGGTAAGAGGGTATCGCCTAACTCAATACATCATTGGCAATATGAACCCTATTGTGTCAGCTGACTATTTGTATTATACCATTCCCAGGTAGGCTTATTGAGTAAAAAAGTATGATAAGCCAATCAGACAAAGCTTAGGTTCCAGATTCCAAATAATATTAACCTGGGGATAATGGATGACATCACAGTGTAACTTACTATGATAATATGTGTACATTTGGTATTAAAATAGCAAA
This sequence comes from Membranipora membranacea, assembly GCA_914767715.1. Lineage (NCBI taxonomy): Eukaryota > Metazoa > Bryozoa > Gymnolaemata > Cheilostomatida > Membraniporidae > Membranipora > Membranipora membranacea. Next base: position 3,061,758 of record OU612070.1, on the reverse strand, counting down.
ATCTCTGGAAAGCTATTCATCAAAGCTGCACAGTTGTAGGGTTTCCGGCAGGCATGTGTTCTAAACCTCATAGCTCTAAGTGTGCAAAAATGTTTAGCAAAAGTCTTAAATCATCAGCATTCCATTGAATGAAAACCAACACTGGCAGTGTTATAACTTTGCTGAGTGAGTGCTTCTAAATTCTGCTGCAACAGTTCAAAGCGATAAACGATTTCGTTCGAAGCGATCACAACTTAGAAGTAATATATGATCATATTTGACAGAATGATCTTTGTGGTTCCATGCAAATTTTCCTTTTATTTCTAACTGGTTATGAAACTTGGCCCAGGGCTCACCCTTGATAGAGCATAGCGCAAGAACTAAATGCCGAGAAAAGTGGGGTTTTGGAATGATCTTACTACAAGCATTAGACTCGTTGGTTGGAATCATCTAACAAGGATTTTTCGATGTAAATTTGAGTTAAATTCGGTTTCTTCATTACTCAAAATGAAAACAAGGGCATAAATAATATTTTCCAAGCAAAAGCATCCATCATTACCTCTAACAAGGGACTCTCCCATGGAATGCTTCAGGTCTTGTCGGAAAGAGTGTCTGCCCTTTTTGAGTGGCTCTGCGTTAGTAATTACTACTACTACATACCTTGATAGAAGTATCATCTGGAAGAGAAGTACCACTTCTGGTATCATCAGCTTCTGAAGCCGACACAGGGCTACCCACTGATAGCTGTCTCTGACTTGGGGCTGCTAAACATAGAGAAAGTGTAAAACCTAGTCTTTCCAACAAGAAGTAGTGTTTTCAATAGTTAACGTGATCTTATCATGACAGCGGTCCGGGACCTCTCCTCTTTGAAGTAAGTTGCAAGGACTAATGGCCCTCGATCTTATTTTAAAAAACTATGAATAAGATTCAGTTATTTGTTCGGCCTGATAAATTTGCTCCTTATTATAAGAATTACTAACAATCCAACATAACATCACATAACCGTTGACCATGCTTAAATCCATCCCACAATGCATCATTCTGTTCTCACTTTGAGTCACAGCAATTTCACATCACGGCAAAGTTGTCTGCTGTCCGTTTACTGGTAATCTTTAGGAATCGCTCTAACATACAATGCTGCTGTCACAAGGGGTGGCTGCCATCTATAACAATGTAATCACTAGATAAATTCCTCTTTCCCAGCACAGGCACTCGCATACACATAAAACTGTCGGTCATAGCCACCCTGATATCTAGATGTTGAGAGGATACCTTAATACAACTAACCTGAGTTGGCGGTAGCTGGAGCGGTTACGGTAGCCTCTGTTAATTCTAATTCCTGAAGTACAGCATTATTATCTAAGTTAACATCATCGTCATCCGGCTCATATGCAGAATTACGCTTTCCATCGCCAACATCTGGTTTCTTACTGCGCTCTGTGAGAAATATATAAGCAGTGAAGGCAGAGATACATTTTTGGTGATATTTATTTTACCTCTGTGAAAGTTGTAACTGCTGACCCCTAGAAATATCTGGTTTCTAAGGATTTTATGTTTGCGTTTACTTTTTCCCAAAACGCCTGACATAATTCTAGTAATAGGGAAAGCAACCACGATCACAGAAAATCTTTTTTTTGAAGGGAAACTTTTTTCAGGCTCCTCAATTGGAAATGTATTCTCAAGTTATGTCCTGAACCCCCCCCCCCCCTGCAATTGAACATGAGATGACTAAATTTTGATCAAGAGACAGAGCAAGAGCGCCTTCAAAAACAGTATCAGGATGGTATGTGTCAAGTCCCACAGCATATTACAATAAAACAACAAGAATATAATCACTCTGATGGCATATCTTTTCTTCCCAAATCTTGTAGCATAACTTTCTTAGGCTCAAACCCTCTCAAACTGACTAAAGGGCACAGGACAGAATATCACACCACTATTATTGGTCCAGTGCGGTTGACGAGACACAAGCCTCGCTGTCTAGCCAGAATCATCCATATTATGATTATAGACTGACTGTGTCTGTTTCCGGAGGTACAGAGAACCCTGATAATTGTTCAGTGAGCACAGATTATTAATGGTGTTAAGCTGCCTTGAATAGCCATGATTTAGCGACAGCAATGCTTACATGACCATATTGTGTTAGCTACTGAGGTTGTATGTCACATTTACAGGGGAAAGCAATTAGGTAGCAATTAGGAATTATTTCATTAAGTTATTCAACTCTTTTCTTTTGAGTCTGGTTAATACCATGATTGAAATAAGAAAGGAGACAAAGAGTTTGACTATAAGGCTCTTTATTAATAGCCCCCTCTATAGTGTAAATGCAAGTGTGGCAAACACGGTGGCAATTTGCCAAAAAACAATGCTGCCAGAGGCAAAGTATACCCTGCCCGCCGCTCTCAACTAGGTATACATTTCTACTTCAAGGCAAATTTCAAACCATGATTAGTGGGAGAGGCTGTATGTAAATGAACTGAATTTTAGCTTGTAAACCATCAAAAGGCAACAGGCAAGGGTTTAACCCGCGACAAAGCTTGGGTGGCAGTGATTTCAATTGTATATCTGAATGCATCCTCGGTCCATCCGATGAATACCCATTTCTCAGCATGAAATATGATAAAATATGTTCACATCAAGAATATTTTAACCTGATTTTACAGCAATGAGGGAGTACATTGTTTCCAGTGTCCTATGAGCGCAGCAGCTTTCATGTTTCCAACTTTTTCCAAGCAGTTGGAGTAATAACAAATTTTTGGAGATCCAATTCACAGGTATTCTGTCCTCAATGTGAAAATGTCAGCAATTATAATTTGAGAAATGAAGAGATATTTATATTTAGATTCACATGATTTTATCAGTGTTAAGATTACACTTCCTGCAGTTATGGCGGAATTGCTTCTGATCCTGTCCCCAGATACCAGGTCCAGGTCCCTACTTAATACATTCTACATACTTCAACAGTTTTATTAGATTATATCACTATATCCCAACATTCCCTCGAAATCGTGCTCCAAGTATTTGGGTAAGAAATATCATTCACCATCAGTCATCAATGAATACTAATCCAAATCCCTTTTTGATCACAACTTTGGTAGTCAAACTGATATATGGCATGCCAAATTCAAAGCAATAATAACTAAGGAACATATCATAGGACATACCCCAATCTCTTTAGTTACGGTAGGTGCAATAAATATGGTATCACCTATCCATGCTGAAGATGCCTTGACTGCTGATTCGATGATTAATAACAACTCAAAGCTGATTTGAGAGATTTGTTATCCGTAGCCATTATTCAGACTTCAAATTTGGTACCATCACCTTATGCTAACTTACAAGAACATTCGAGTTTCAGCTCAAAATTGTAACTAGTCCCCCAGAATATGCAGGGAATGTAAATTTTATCCACCCTTAATAAATAAATAGTTACTCACCCTTCCTTTTCCGCCGCTTGTTGAAGCAAATACAATCCATATTATAAAGTCAGCAGATGACACAACCTCAGCAGCACGGCAATATTTCCTAAGACGGTTGACGAGTTTATTAATCCGATTATATTATAATTATGTTGACATCAAAGTGCTGCAACAGTGACAAAAATAGAGCAATATTTATAGTGTGGTCAGATTTGATTTCTGATTGCTGATTAGCTGACAGATTTTGACCAAAAAAGCACCTGCTATGAACTTGTCAATCCAGGAACAAGTGGCAGTTTAATCGCATGAAAACCAGTAATTAGGAATACAACAAAGTTGTATTCCTTTTGTTTTAGTAGGGTTTATTATTATTATTATTTTTATTATTGCAACACTTTTTGGGCCTCTATAATTCAAGAACTACCAGAGGCAATTTGATGAAACTTGTATACAACATACCTTCATGTGTCTAGATGAAAAATTTCGATTCAAATTTTTGAAATGTTATGTAATATTCGCTAATTAGACTAATTAGTGAAAGAGGTTTTGACGTTTATATTGATGATATCTTGAGAACAAATCATGCGATTGGGTTTAAACTTGGGATACAGGGGTTATGGCATATACCGAATCTAAGGACATCATCAATTTTAATGTCACATGACCCGATATCAAAAATGGCCGCCATAAACAGGAAGTGGCTGCCGATTAACAGTTCTTATCATGCGATTGAGTTAAAACTAGAGATATGGGGGTAATGACACATACCGAATCTTATGACATCATCATTTTCGATGTCATGTGACCCGAATCCAATATGGCCACCATTAACAGGAAGTGGCTGCCGATTAACAGTTCTTATCATGCGATTGAGTTAAAACTTGGAATTTGGGGGTTATGACATATGCCGAATCTAATGACATCATCAATTTTAATGTCACATGACCCGAAATCCAATATGGCCGCCATAGACAGTTAATCGCTGCCGATTGGCAGTTCTCAACATGCGATTGAGTTGAGACTTGGGATAAGGGGGTTTCGGCATATACCGAGTCTTATGACATCATCAATTATGATATCACATGACCTCGATAATCAAATCTATTGGTTGTATTCCTTTATATTTGCTTGCAAATATGTTTACCGTTTCTAGTTATTAGGAATACAACAAAGTTGTATTCCTCTTGTTTTAGTAGGGTTTATTATTATTCTTGCAACACTTTTTGGGCTTTTATAAGTCAAGAACTACCAGACACAATTTGATGAAACTTGTTCACAACATACATTCATGTGTCTAGATGAAAAATTTCAATTTGAATTTTTGAAATGTTATGTAATATTCGTTAATTAGACTAATTAGTGGAGGACGTTTTGACCTTTATATTGATGATATCTTGAGAACGAATCATGCGATTGAGCTAAAACTTGGGATATGGGGGTTATGACATATACCGAATCTTATGACATCATCAATTTTTATGTCACATGACCCGATATACAAAATGGCCGCCATAAACAGTAAACTGCTGCCAATTAACAGTTCTTATCATGCGATTGAGTTAAAACTTGGGATATGGGGGTTATGACATGTACCGAATCTTATGACATCATCAATTTTAAGGTCACATGACCCGAAATCCAAAATGGCCGCCATAGACAGTAAACTGCTGCCGATTATCAGTTCTCATCATGCGATTGAGTTAAAACTTGGGATTTGGGGGTTATGACATATACCGAATCTTATGACATCATCAATTTTTATGTCACATGACCCGATATACAAAATGGTCGCCATAAACAGTAAACTGCTGCCAATTAACAGTTCTTATCATGCGATTGAGTTAAAACTTGGGATATGGGGGTTATGACATATACCGAATTTTATGACATCATCAATTTTTATGTCACATGACCTGATATACAAAATGGCCGCCATGAACAGGAAGTGGCTGCCGATTAACAGTTCTTAACATGCGATTGAGTTAAAACTTGGGATATGGGGGTTTTGACCTATACCGAATCTTATGACATCATCAATTTCAATGTCACATGACCCGATATACAAAATGGCCGCCATAAACAGGAAGTGGCTGCCGATTAACAGTTCTTATCATGCGATTGAGTTAAAACTTGGGATTTGGTGGTTATGACATATACCGAATCTTATGACATCATCGATTTTGATGTCACATGACCCGAAATCCAATATGGCCCCCATAGAGAGTTAATTGCTGCCGATTAGCAGTTCTCATCATGCGATTGAGTTGAGACATAAGATAAGGGGGTTTCGGCATATACCGAGTCTTATGACATCATCAATTATGATGTCACATGACCTCGATATTCAAATACATTGGTTGTATTCCTTTATATTTGCTTGCAAATATGTTTACCGTTTCTAGTTCTTTTTGCCAAAATATTTCAAGACTACTGATTGCAGTACAGTGTGAATAGTGCAAGCTATGAAATGAACGGCATGCCAGAGCACACTATCCACAAGATGAAAACCTAATTTGACAACGATATAACAATGGAGATAATAGTCTAAAAACCACTCTTGTCTATTGAGAAAGCTTAATTCCGCCTGAGAGGAGGGCCTTTAGATTTTCATTATTATGAAAGCTTTGAGTCTATTGGGTCATAAGAAGGCTATATTATTTACTTGCACACGATAGACCTTACTATAAAATTCTAAAGATAACAGGGGTGGCAACATCAAAAGGCAGCGGATCTCTCATTGCTTACCGATGGCCAAGCATCTGTATGAACAAAGAGCCAACAAGAGCCCATAAGCCATCATCTACCCAGGGAGGGTGGGAAGGACACCCTCCCTGATCTACTCATGTCCAATTTTCAATAGCAGGCTTGACATGGGTATGCTCTGATCCAGCAGAAAGTTTGGAAAATGAGATGATTTTATATTGATAATTGAAAATCAATAGAACTGTCAGTATTCAGTACAGAAATGCCTGAGCAGCAATCTTTACAATTATTCGGATTCACTGATTATGAAATTCTTGATGCCCATCATTTCTACCATGGAGACGCATGCGTTTGGTTCAATGGGCGATTGGTCAAACTGGTCAATCATGAATATGTTGCTGCCATGTGCGTACCAATTGATTTTCTTCATACCACTTTTTGAAAGGACAGTGGCAGTTAGGTTAGGTTTGAACTTTGGACCTAAAATATATTGCAACAATTTTCCTTTATTTTGTTTCCGCAGAAAGGTGTGGCACAGGTCACAGTGAGTATATATAATACCATGACCGTAAATATATCAATCAATAAAGTAGAAATAATAGCGCAGTAGATAAAGTTGGATGCCATTAAACGGTACTATTGGCATGAGGTCAGAAATTTAGAAAATAAGGTAGCTCACCCTATTTGCAGTTTGGATCAGTCCACATTCCATTCAACCTAAGTACACAAAAATGAGCTGCTAGTATTTGATTGCGACCAAACATTGGCGAACAAAGGGCTTCCACTGCTACAATGGCAAAGCTCAATACAGTCCGCTAATGTATCAATATCCCCATTACAAATTATCAAGTTAGCTCTGCTGATCTCAATTTGTGCATGGCTCGTTTACTCAAAGTTATGTAAAACATTGAAACCAAAGCTTAAGAAAAACATAATTAACATCCTAATAAAACAAAGGGAGCGGTTTGTGGTGATTGCATTATGCACTGGATAAATCATCAGATTTTGTTTTCTAGATTAACCTAGCCAAGCCTGTCAAATTAAGGTTAATAGTTGTAATTAATGCAAGCGTAACTCTTAGTATGGAAAATGACAGTTGTGTCATTGGGAAAAGAACAACCTTTTTAACCACAGGGTAAGGCTTAATGGTGAGGTAATGGCTAAACCTAAGGACTATACAATGTTACATTTTTTTTTGGGTTGCTGTTGATATTAAAGATTAAACTTGTGAATTACCGGTTAAATTCCGACACCAATCATTTTTGCCAGCTGCCACAAAAAGCAGATAGCGGAGGTAAAAAAAGTGCTCACCCATTAAATACAGGTAAGGAGGCCTTCTTTAGCCTTTTCACACCCCCTCTCTCACAACGAGCTTTTTTCCCACTAGTGTTTCCATTTCACAAAAATGAGGGGTTGTGATAAAGCCAGACAAGGTATAGTGAAGTCAGCAAGACTATTTCTAATCTTTATCTAATATTACATAACAGTGAAAGGGTAAGCTTGATTTTATGACCTGAGAGGATTAATATTTATTGACTCTTGAGGATAAATATCACAATGGTGCTAATAAGGCCCAATATTTCAGAGGTTGCCCACCAATGACAAAGACAATATTAGATACTACTGATTGATAGGATGAATTTGAAGGGTAGTTGCTATCTGTTGACTGTTTAAGTTTACCCTTTGATATCATAGATGACATAGTTGTGCCAATTGGGTGTACGTTACTTGGTAAGACCTTGATCAAACATTTATAGTGGGCTAATAATGCAAGCTGAAGAGCAAAAATAAATTGGCCTGGTGCCAACTTAGACATAATCGTTAAACTTTATGATGGTGAAAAATTTCCTATTGAGATTTTTGGGGAATTCATATCTCGTTTTTGAAAGAAGTAGACTGCTATTGACTAGTGGAAAAACAAATTCCTTCTTGTTTTGATGTTGAGAAATGTATGAATGAATCTATCCATGCAGTGTCATATTCAATCTATCAGCAGCATCAAATAACTTAGTAACTTTCCATATTGAATCTAACACTACTCTTACTTTTTGTCCACTGTAAATGACCAAATTCATAGCTTACAAGCCAAAGATTGGTTGATGAGGAATAGGAATATGATGTTTGATGGCAACCTCTGTTGACAGAGATGACAATATAAAGATAATATCAGTTTTGAAGATAAGCACCTTAATTACATTTGGCTAATTGAAATCTGATTTCAGAAAATAGGAAACTTGGCAAGGAAACAAAAAGCCTAAAATGGATTTCAGTCCGTAGAAAGGAAATGGTCACCAACAATTATACAAGCTACTGCCCAAAGCATAACAAAATGGACTTCATAATCTATCCATACTTGTTCAGCGTATTGCGTTGCTTGGGTTGGCTGTTATAGATGACTTGTTGACAGAGAGCATAATCCCTAATACAAGAAGCTTGACCAGAGGGTGTACATGTTTTTATCCTCCCCATCAATGTTCGTCATGAGTTCTAAGGGAATCTCGGCACATTCTGACCAATGACTCTCTAAAATCAAAAATATGAATTGAAAGGTATGATATCCACATGGTGTGTAACAAAACCCCTTAGGTCTCGTACTGGGGATAAATCTGGCCTTCCAATGTTTTTTGTACTCATGCCATGTTTGGTGGTTTAGGATTCGAATGATGTTCTGAATGGTCAATTATCATACAGAGGCAGCAAATATGAGAAGGTAAAATCACCGGCATAAGGGTCTAAGCATTCAAGGAATGTAGTCAAGTTGCAGTAGAACTTATATGCTTGCGAAAATGAGCGAACGCAATGACTGAAATCTGGTCGACAGTCCCATTAAATCTTACCATCTTCAATTTGTACTTACTGTAGTTATTTGCCTCCTCTGTGTCCACCCCTTCCTCCCCCACCCCTGTGTACTCCTCCTCCCCCTCTGGGTCCTCCCCTTCCTCTCTCTCCACCTCCTCCTGCTGACCAGCCACCCTGTACTCTACCACCTCGCCCTCCTCCTCTTCCTCCTCCTCGACCGCCGCCTCCCCGGGCTGCTATAAAATAAAAAAAAATATTTGAATATACCTTCAGTGCATTGCATATCATATTCAATGAGAAGTCGTTGTTTTCAGTTTGAAAAAATTAGAAATCTGCAAAATGTCTGGTTTCACCAAATTGATCAGGATTGTTTAGATACAATGATTTATAACAGGAGATTGACAGACTGACTACTAGGGTTTGTTTGCCCTGGTACAATTCAGCTCAGATATTGCAGCTCTTGAATTGAACCAGGATTTGACCCTCATAATTACAGATTATTAATGAATTAAATTAAAAGATTTGATTACTGCTACCTGTAGTCCAGTACTTACAGAATGAGCGGCTATCCTGATCTGTCTGTCTCTTCATAAATGAGGGCATCTCAGGAGGCGGAGCCTGCATACCTCCGGTCCGCCCTCCTCTGTCTGGTACCTGAATGTGTCACAAGTAATGGTGGGTAAATGTGGATAGCTGAATGTGAGAACACTGCAATCAGCGGACAAACTGCTTGGTGCCGGTAATATTGACAGAAATGTGTGCCTGAATGAGGGGACAACAAAAGTGGTTTGGAATTTTATTACAGGCTGGGGAGCTTTAGATAACACACTCTAGTAATTAGACAAAGAAACTTTCTAGACACATCATTTAGTGCAGTGCAAATGATTGCTCATTGTGAGATTAGAGACTAAGTGTTCGCTGCATGGCTTTGCAAAAAGACCCAATTATATGAGTCATTAACTGGTGATAGCTAACATAAAGTCACCTCAAATCTTGCTAAGCTAGTCTAGTCCTCAAATGTATTCACAATTTTATATGGTTTACTCACATCACCCATGATGACTTTGTTGATGTGTGTCTCTGTTCCGCTGCGGTTACTGTTAGTCTTATCTATGACTAGTAGAGAATCTCGGGCTGAGAGAAGCTCACACAGGGAGACTGTACTTACAGGTCTCAGCTTCTTCCTGATTGGCTGATAGAGTTTCATTGCGTCATCTTGCTTTTTCTAAAAAAAGAACCTAAATTTTAACCAGAAATGATTGTGAGTCTCACTCTTAGAAACTTGACCAATTGCGAATTGATTGTAAATGAATATACTGAGTGGTAACATCATTCCAGCGATGCAAAAATCATATGGAGTCTATCTAATTTCTCTAGGTCTTCTTGGCTTCAGGTTCAGGAAATGCAGCTTTTCATAAAAGCACACATGTGTAAGTAGAGACCTACTTGTTGTTCTTTACATACCTGTAGGGCCTGAAATATCTGGATAGCTGTTTTCTAGTGTTTCAAATTCAGGTAATGTGCAAAGTGTTAAACAAATTTGTAGGTTGTCTAGGTTCTACAGACTGCAACACCTCCCCAAAATTATTGTTCCTTGGGAGATAAAAGTGATCAACACAGGGTGATGTAAAACAGTATATTGACTTTCTAACCTTGTTTTTATCGCACCAGAGAAATGACTGGATTGTAACGTCGAGTCGCTTCATCAACATCTCCATTCTCAGATTATATTCACTCTCTAGCTGTGTGTTGAGAGTCAGCACTTTCTCCCATTGTTTAGGAGACAGGTTCGCTTTCAGTAATGGCTCCCCAACAACATCTGGATATCTGAAATTAAATACACCCCATCTGGTTATGAGAAGCTGCCTTGAACTATACAGTATGATTATCATAACTGTTCAGTGCTGTGACCTGGGAGGCTTTGAAAGTTTGTGGGTATCTCCCGGTCTCGTGTAATTGTTTGATTATACTTCATCAGTGTAGTTGAAAATCGATGACACCTGCCCTATGTTACAAGAATGGTGATGCTTGACACTTGATATCTGTATAAATTATGCTTCAATGAGATGAATAATTTTGGGCATTGATTTCGATAGAGGAGTTTGGTAGAAATTGGTATCAGACTGAAACCTGCCATCCCGAACATGGCGCAGAGTGGTAATATTATGTATTTCAGATTTGTGTTCACTTTGATGTTAGAGAGACTACTCCTTACACATATGTATTTGGCAGCGATCTTGGTCAAGTCAGACGATGGTCATACTGATTAAAACAAGGAGTTACAAGAAGTTCCCCTGTAACTCCTTGGTCAAAACAAATAATTAGTTACTCTACTCAATCCAGTAACTTGTGCAGACACAAGGTAGAAAATTTGGTTTAAAAAACTCGCTAGGTTGAGTTAGGCAACTCATTTCTTTTTGAGATCCATCATAAAAATGCTCCTCTGATAATAATTTGAGACAACGTTGTCATAACTGAATGATGTTTATACTCACTTTGTGGTTAGTTCCTTGAGCTTCGCCTCGATCTTTGTGAAAAGTTGAAAGACAGTTATTGTAGCTGGAGGCTTTGGGAATCCAAGAGCGATACATGTCTGCTTCAGATGTGTGGCGCATGTCATCTCGGCCTGGAAATCAGATGATGAAGCAAGGTTTCTCATCCATGGCGATTGAAACGAAAGGTGTTGATTGTGAAGGGCAAAGATTCACGTATATGACCTGATGACAGTGTATGAAACTCCGCTAGTTGACCGCACAGCTTGCATCGGTGAATTTTTACTTAGATGTTTCTACCATGGTTGCCGTTACGAGAAGCCTGCCATGTGACTTTTTCAGAAGGTTTCCATTTTAGAAAGTTTAGTTTCAAGAGTATGATGTTATGTTTTAGGAATTCAAAGTTTATGGAGAAAGTTTTCTCAATTATGTAACAATATGGCTGACTAACGGGACACAAATGGCATTGATAGAAAATGAAGTAAAACAAACCACTTTTACTGGCCCACGCAAACTAGACGCCCACTAGTAAATAAGGAGTCAGGATGTGGTCTGACGGTTAAGGGAATGGACTTGTGATCTTATGATCCAGGTTCGATTCCCGGCGCCGGCTGTCATTTCTGATTTGGCACTGGCAAGCCATTCATCCTAGCCAGGTCTGTTCGGATCAGGACCATAAATACAGGATGTCTACTGTGTGCTTGCATGCAGTATAAAGATCCCCCTCTGCCTCTTCGAAAAAAGAGTAGCCGGCAACGGCGGGCAAGGGTATAGGGTACTACCCCACACAACCCACCTGAGCTTAAGGGGGCCCGTTAAATAGGGCGATCAACTAAGACCTAGTGCATAGAAAAAAAAAAGAAAAAAATACAGACCCAAACTAGGCCTATATTTCAATACAACATCATTTTTAACTCAATTAGGCCTAGAAGTTCTGTCCCGAAGTTGTTCTAGAAACCAATTAAAATTAGTTAATCAAATAAATCAACACTGATTTATGATAACAGAATCGTTACAAGTTGACCAGGTGGTGATCTTGACATCAAATGCGGTATTGTTTCAAATATTTATATATCATACTCACTGCTTGTGATACTGTAGGTGTAGGTTTGATCAGTTCAAAAGGTTTATCTGTATAGTACAGCTGAGCTGCCTGATATTCTGTCATGAGAAAATCGAGCAGGAGAAGCCGACTCCTTCTATCACTCAGTCTCGTCTCAAGACCTCCCTCCATCAGTGAGGGATGAGGACATCCGTACTCACGAAGGAAACCGCTCAGCTCCATCAGGAAGTGCTTACGTGACTCATCATCGTTGTCAGCTAGACAGGAAAAAGCGACAGTCAAAAAAAGAGCGTAGAAAAACGAGATATGTCATAAATAATCTATCACCCAATTTTAAGATTATCTCTACTCATAATATCTACCTCATTCTGATTTCCCCATTTGTAAAAAGATGCCACCAAGAGCGTCATCAAGTTGGATGGCTCTTGTAAATGTAAGGATGCTGGGCAAACTTTGAGCAGTATAATGTGATAGTAAGATTGCCACTTTAGGTCAGCCGTCATTATGTGGTAGAGAATTAGGGGATAATGATGATAAGTAGGCCTAGACCTTATTTTTAGTAAAGAGAAATTTTGCTACATGAAGTAAATTTTTTTACCCACTGGTTTTATGTTTAAAACAAGCCCCTACAAGGTAAAAAATGACACGCCATGTGACTTACCAGTCATGGGGTTTACATGTTCATGGATATCATAAAATCCGCTGAGTTCTTTAGTTAGAAATGACACCAGTTTTGTGTATTGAGCTGACGATGCTCCTGAGGCCAGTGCTAGCTCTAAGCTTTGGCTGTCAAGTGCAGAGTACCTGTCAAAAACAAGTACATGTACTAGAAAATGATTTACATCATAATTTAATAATGATTTAGGAATAGTGCCCTGTAGGCTTATAAGCAAGCATAATGCAATTTTTCTGCATTATCATTTATGATTAAGAGGCGGAACATCTCAAAAAAGAAGAAAAAGTCTCTATGGGCAGGCATCATACAGCATAATCTAACAAAATAGCACCTAAGCCTCAATTGCTTTGGCACACAACCGTTGATCTCGCACAAACCAGTCCAATGAGAGGGAGTTCATTGGATGAACTACTGTAGGCCAGTGCTACTACTAGCTGAAAATAATACTGTAACACACAGTATATGTATCATCATAGTAACGTAATTAATTCACATTTGGGTCTTCAAAGAGGTAAGGCTCATCACCATGTGCAGATTAGGGTTCTCAGTTCCTAAGTTAACTTGGCTTGAGTTGGTGTTTTGGCTGAGCCAGATTTGGGTGGTCTCTGCAGAGTTCAGGATAGTTAACATTATTTTAATCAAGGAGTACTCCTTGTTTTAATGGTCCAGATGAGCAGGGCTAGGTCTGAGCAAGCTGAGTGCTGAAGCAGAGCAAGGTCTGATCCACTTTGGTCTGACTACTCTTTTGACCAAGCAGTGTAGTGTATTCAACTTACATGAGATATATCTATTGTCTTCTATCATTCTCTTCTCCTCCCTAAGACAGCGTGATTATTAATGCCCCTTTCCTGCGCATTCCCGGATGTAGCCTGAGTTTTTATGCAGCACTCATATCTGTCTTTCCCTATTTACTACCTGCAGTCTATTATACCTTGCACTACATCCTCCTCTCTTTCTATATTTTTTATTGATAGTTCTTGTTGTTGGTAATATATTTGATACCGAAGTCCTGGTAGTAGAAATCTATAGAGTGTATAAGTGTTCCTGTCTAATATCCTTTAGACCTTGATTATAGTATTCTTCTTACTCTTATATCCTTCCTGGCTAATACTACGCACTCTTTTATCCTTCCTGGCTAATACTACGCACTCTTTTATCCTTCCTGGCTAACACTACGCACTCTCTCTCAGGTCCCTAACTGACCTGTTCCCTTCCTATCTATTCCATTTCTGTCTAATTCTCCTTCCGCTATTCCTCCCTCTCAACACAAATGATTCTAGTACCACACATAATCAGGGTTTTTGACCTTCTTAGCGTTTCTTGTACTTGGTGGCCTAGGGGCACTTGGCTGGATGTTTCGTTCTATCTCTATTCTCCCTTAATCTCGGTCGTCGTCCTCATCTGCTGCACTCTGCTCACCATCTTCTATGTCATCCTTTGGCAATATCCGTAAATGTTTGCTAGTCCTTCTCACAAGTATTTTGTCCGTCTCAATCCAGTAGCTATCGGGCTCTTCGGCCTTGTATTTCACAATGCCTCTCTTGCCCTTGTCTGCGTGACTAATTTTAACCCATACTGTCTGACCCTCCTGTAAATCTGCGAAATCTGAAGCTCTCCTCGATTTGTCAAAGTTCCTCTTCTGTCTCTCCTTTAAAGTAGTGTCTCGTTTTCTAAAGCCCTCAATATCACATGCCTTCTGATGCTGGATTGGTAATTCGTTCCGCATTCTCATGCCTAATAGAAGCTCTTCTGGTCTGCAGCTGCTCTCTGGCGAGGTGGTACGATATGCCATCAGGGCCTTATTCTTATCTTCTTCCTTATTCCAAAATCCATTAATAGTCTCCACACTCCTCTCTGCCAGACCGTTAGCCTCATGATGGTGTGGGCTACTAGTAACCAGACCTGGGTCCAAGTCATGGTATGTCAAGTCAAGTCAAAGTCACGACTTGACAAAATTATGACTTGACTTGATGTCCAAAACAAATAGACAACACTTGACGAAAAATTGACTTTGACTTGGGAGTTGTCCTGACTTTGGTCAAGTCAACATAAGTCAATGTGTGAAATTTTATAACATAATGTAGAAAGAGATATAGGAAGGATAATCATAACTGGGAACCCCTACTCTGAAACCCCAACTCCAAAACAGAAAACCCAACTTCTCAGCTATGGGTATGTAGTCAGAGTTCCTGCCTTACATATTAGTTGTCTTCTCTTGTTGTCTTGTAATCAGTAAAATGAAAAACGTATCCCATGATGCAATATTAATATAGTCTGATCATATAGTGCAGGTTTATTCAGAAGACTGCTTGTATCATCATCAACATCATCATCATCATCAGACAGAAATCCTTGTAGTCTAAGGATATTTCACACATTTTCTTTTTGCGCTTCTCATAACAGCAGAAGGCTGGACTTTCTTTTTTTGAAATTCACTTCCAAGCAATTCCATAACATACACCACCCATCGTGAACTGAAATTAGTTTATGGATAGCGCATAATGTATTGTTTGATAATGATTGTATTCTCTGGGTGCTCTATTCCATCAGTCAAGGGATGTAGAGGTTTCAAAACAGCACATGATCCTCCATGTACGATGATGATGTTCATTGTTGTTGTCACACCATGACCGTGAAAGATCGCCAACAACTCATACGAGTCACGAAAACTGGTGGTAAGTTGTCAAAGCTTGAATTCACTAAACCGAACGATATTATTCGAGTCACATGCATAACGAGTCATGGAGGCTAGTAGCCACTGCCATCGACAAACCTCTCATGACCTTAGAGACATTAAAAACAGGCAGATGCAAAAACCTTTTCAGAGAGAACGTTTTATCCGTCCTTAACAAATAGTGATCAATCTTAGTCTGTGTTTATTTATTTATCCTCCACCAGCTCATCTTTTTACAGCATGAAACATTTCATTTGTCATCATTGACACAATAAAGGTACATATATACAATGAAGTAACAATGCTGAATTGCGTACACACCCATACCTTCTTCCGTTTGTGGGGAGGGGGAGCAAATCCCGATTAGTAGAGCAACTCCTGAGGACCTAACTAACTCCTCCACGATTTGGAGTCACCCGGGATTGAAATAAATTCCAAGTTGATTTTCACGGTTAATGAGCGTGACTTTGCCATGACTTGTAAGTCACCCATCTTTGACTTACAAAAATCATGACTTGACGGCGAAAAAAATAGACACCAATTGACTTGACTTGGTGTGAATGTGACTTGACATCGACAATGAATTGGCTTGACTTGCGATGACTTGGACCCAGGTCTGCTAGTAACATGGATAATGCTATATTCATCCATCAAATCTCTCCACTCTTTAGAAACATAACAAGGGCCATTATACGTCCTTATCCTATCTGGGGCTCCATACCTCGTAATAACTGGTCTGATCTTCTTAGCCAATTCCGCCCCTGTTTGTCCACTCATCTCTACATCTTCAATCCACCGGGAGTAGTAGTCAACAAACAAAGCATAGACCTTCCCTCTAAACTCAAACAAATTCGAAGCTACATGACTCCACGGAGCTTCTGGCAGCTCCGTTTGGTGTAATGGAAGATTCCTCATTCGTCTAAATTTAATACATTTCGGGCATTCTTCTACCATCTCAATAATCTCCTTTCCTTTAGACGGCCACCACACCGAGTCTTGACTCCTGCGATACGTTTTGACCATACCCTGGGGACCGGAATGTAAGCGCAGCAGCATGTTCTCGCGCATTGCTGTAGGAATGTACAGTCTGGAGTTCATCACAATTAGGCCGTCTTTCTCACTCAGAAGATCCATGTTGCCCTTCACCTTCTTCAGCTCTCCCTTTACTGTTTTCGGCCACTCCTCTTTCATAGCCTTCAAAATCACCTGATAATCTTCATCTTCTTCGGCGTGTCTCTTTATCTCTTCCACCAACGCATCTCCTTCCGCAGATATCATTGTCCTAATGTGCATTTCCGCCCTTGCAATCCTAGCTACTTGTTGTTCGGTCGGTGGCCTTGAGAGTAAATCAGCAATAAACATTTTACTCCCAGGTGTATGGAAAATTTTATGGTCATATCTCATAAGTCTCATCTTAAACCGTTGAATCCTCAGCAGCAGTTCTGACAAATCTTTAGACCCAAGCAGAGGAATCAATGGCTTGTGGTCTGTCTTTACTTCAAAATGTCTTCCAACTAAATAAAAGTCAAACTTTTCACATGCTCATGTGCTCGCCAGGGCCTCCTTCTCAAATTGACCATATCTCTTTTCAGCATGTGTAAGCTTCCTAGGGGCGTAAGCCACTGGTTTCCATTCTCTATCTCTCTGATCCTGTAACAGCGCCGCCTCCAGAGAATGACAACTGGCGTCAGCCGTTACCCTGTTACTTTTATTATGTGTCATCAGCTCCTTAACCTTATCAAAACTCCTCTGATGTATCTCTAGCCATATCCAATCATTCTTTTTCCTGTCTAATTCTCTCAGAGGCACCTCTACTTCTGATATGAGAGGGCTGAATCTACCCAAGTAGTTCACCATAGCTAAAAATCTCTGCAACCCCTTCCTATCAGTCGGTGCCGGCACTTCGCGGATGGCCTTTTCCTTCTCCGGATCCACTCCTATACCTTTCTTAGTCAGTATGTGCCCCAGAAATTTCACTTCCTGAACTCCGAATACACACTTCTCTTTGTTTAATGTCATCCCCGCTTCTTTGACTTTCTTCAAAATTTCCGCTAATCTTGTATCATGCTCCTCCTTGCTCTTTCCAACAACCAACATGTTGTCCATCATACACACCACTCCTGTTAGTATCTAATATTTTGTTCATTTGCCTTTGGAAAAACTCCGGTGCAGCCGAAATTCCAAACAGCATTTTCAGGTATTGATAACGACCAAAAGGTCTTATTAAAGTGGTATACTCTCTTGACTCCTCCGCCAAATCAATCTGCCAGAATCCTGAGTTTGCATCCATCTTGCTAAAGTATCGACTGCCTTCTAACGATGCAAGGGTGTCTTCCAGATGGGGTAATGGATACGTCTCCCTCATCACACTCTTATTCAGTTGGGTCAGATCAACGCATATTCTGACCTTTCCATTAGACTTAGGGGCTACCACCATGCCAGAACACCAAGAAGTGAGCTTCTCTACCTTCTCTACAACACCCAACTCCTCCATCCTTTCTAACTCATCCTTTGTGGCCTTTCTCAATCCTATAGGTAACCTTCGTGGGACGTTCAAGCACAACAGATTTGCGCCCTCCTTGATTTTTATCTTGAACACATCAGCTAATACTCCCAATTTACCGAATAACTTAGGATGCTTCAACTCTACCTCCTCGCTAATGCTCCTTATTGTCTTCACTAATTTGAACTTCCGAATCTCTGGCTTTCCTAGTAAATTGTTACGTGCCCCTTCTAGGATGTACGCTTTACCTCTTACTTCTTGACCCCATGCAGAGATAAGGGGAAGGTAAGCCTTGAAGTGAATCTCTAATTTACTCCCATCTGCTCTTCTAAAATCACGTCTAGTCGGACGCATATCTAATCCTAGCCTCTGCGCCGTCTCCCTGTTAATAACTGTCACATCTGCTCCAGTATCCACAATGAATTTAACCATCTTCTTAGAAGATCTCAGCTTGATTTCAAATTCATTGTCTTTCTTCCTTCCTAGTCATAACGATTCATCGCTGGAGTATCCTGCTACAGCATTTATCTTTCCTTTTCCTGTTTCTCTGCCTGCAAACTTGTTTGGACAGAATTTAGCTATGTGCGAAGGCTCTCCACACACGTAACATTTTGGGGCCTCCCTTTGACCACTCTTTTCTCCTTTCTCATTCCTCACCTTCTCCGCACACGATCTGTAATCATGACCCCCGTAGCGTCCACATGTCCAACAACCTCGACCTCTGCCCCAGCCTCTGCTCCCTCCACGATCTCTGAATCCTGAACTAAAACTACTTGCTCCTACCCTGTCTATATCTGCTTGCCCTTTATCGACTGTGGAGTTCTCCTGACTAACTTCAACTTCTGAAACGGGCTTAGATTCTCCTGACTTGATAATTTTGGCTGCAGCCTGGGCTGATTCATATCTACTGCACATGTTTTTCACCTTGGCTAAAGTTAACTCCTTTTTCAACAGCAGCTCACCTCTTATCTTATCTACATGCATTCCTTTGATAACAATGAGGGTGCTCATCTCTTCTTCCAATCCGCCCCATCTGCATGTCCCATCTGTATATCCGCCCCATCTGCTATATACTTGTCTAATCTCTCATCTCTCCTCTGCTCCATACACAAGAACCTGTGTCTGGTCGCGACTATGTTTTCTCTGCTTGCAAAATTGTTGTCAAACGCCGATTTCAGTTGCTCATATTGCACGGCATCTACATCTTTCTCTGCTCGATTTGAAACTTCTCTACTTGACTATCTTCTGCCTGTCTCCTGGACCTAACTCCATCACTGTCCTTGTATCTTAACCCTGCACCAATCACAGCTATTTCAAAACGTCTGATAAACTTCCTCCAAAATTCCAACTCAGCACCATTCTCCATGCTAAACACTGGAGTCTTAACACTCCTTCCAAATTTATTGTCCATGTTTGTAACGTGATCAATGTCGGTTATTGATTCATAGACCTCACTATTCCTCTCTCTCAAATATGGCCTCCCCTGCCACTTAGATCAAAACCTTCACTAATACTCTCTAGTTTACTCCTGACACCATGTAGTGTATTCAACTTACATGAGATGTGCTGCGGTGTCCAGTATTGGTGCAACTTCTTTGTCTTCTATCATTATCTTCTCCTCCCTAAGACAGCGTGATTATTAATGCCCCTTTCCTGCGCATTCTCGGATGTAGCCTGAGTTCTTATGCAGCACTCTTATCTGTCTTTCCCTATTTACTACCTGCAGTCTATTATATACCATACTGACTCTCGTGATCTGACTGGGCATGTAGATCACTGATAATCTAGGCTATCATTACCACAAAGCAGGTGTCGTAAGGCTAAGTATGTATCATGCGTGACTTGAATTTGCGCATGTGCAAGAACAATGAGTTAAGTTTGGGTTCTGATTGCAACTTTGGAAAGTGGAAATGGGATATCCCCTCCATAAACCAATGAAATAAACCTCCAGGAAGAACAACTGCAGTCACATGACCAATTGAGGTGTGTGCAGTTGGTTCAGAGTTGTCCTCTCAAAAAACACACTAAATTGGAAACATAACTCCATGATAGCCCAAGTTCTTTTGTAGCAATTAGGGGTGGGTTACACTGAATACACTGACTCACTAGAAAATAACCGCAATTCTGTGAATATGCTTAGTGATGAGGCTTGATGGCCATGGTGTTGACACCAAATATTCTCATAACTGTTGGTTTATTTCACTAAACTGAGACATGGAACTATAGAAAAGATGCTCATTGACAGTTGAGGTGCCATCCTTTGCAGATATACAATGCTTAAACCTCAAAAATAATGCAGAGAAAAGTCATTAAAATGTTAATTTTTCACTCTATAAATCCGGGAATCTCTATGCAGAACCCATAATTGATCAATCTAAAAACATGTGGCTATGGGCTATATTGCAAAGAACATATACCTTGCAGGTTAATACATTGAACATTCACATTTTGATTGTAAAATGATGAAAAACTCATTAAAATCAGCATATACAAGCAAGATATGCTGAGGAATGTGTCATCTGACTCTAAATCATGGAATGTTGGACAGGCAGTTGAAGGTATGAGTCCTGTTATCCCTCATAACCATGTTTCATCATAAACAATTACTCCTAGTGATTGCAATTTCATTTTTTACTGATCACTCTCTAATTTCAAGTGACCATTATTTATGCATGCACATCATTTTTCAATTTTTCGGAATTAGCCAATCAGCAGCCAGCTTAACTATGAGTTGTTCTTCCTGGAGGTTTAGTTCATTGCATAAACTGTCAATCAAATTCAGCTAATAATGACAAGAGAGGATAACTATTGATAACAAATCCGCACGCTTTGGGAAGTATGTCACCAGAGCAGGTAGCCAATCAGATGGCTTCGGAGTTCCGAGACTCAATTTTGCAGAGATCAGCTCATGCCCAGAGCTGAGCATGCGCAGAATGATTATATACCTTGCACTACAGCAGAGCTGACTCTGAGCATAGCTAGGTCTACTGCAGTTTTGGTTAGCAAATAAAAAAGTCTTATGGAGCACAGTAGTGTTATGACAAACAATAAAATAACAAAATGACTGAGTAATGTACAAGATCATATATAAAGTGGTACAACTACTAAACTAATAATATCATAAATATTAATTAAATAATGAATAACATTTTTTAATGAATCATCATGGAAATCAACATTCAATTAATTGATTGAATCTGGCAATTCCTCTGAACAATTTACTCACCCTATGTCATCTAAAGAATCTAAAATATCATTCTCCATTGCAGATGTAAGAAAGAATGTTAAATCAGGGAGAATGTAAATCCCTGGTTAAATCTATCTTTGTTTTATTATATTTTTTCTTACTTTAGCCATACAAAGGTAAAAATCAGCCTCGCTACAATTAATAGTAGATGGTCATACTTTGCTTTAATCTTCCTTTTGAGGATGGGTTCAGGCCCACTCATTCCCCAATTTGCATCCAAATAGTATTCTCATGCTGCAGCTAAATGAAATTTGCTTTTTTCTCTCACTAGTCTAAGAGTTTGTTGTAGCACATTTACTTACAGATTCTCTACTTACTGGAGTTAGATCAACAATTGAGAGAAAAGATCTATCACATACACTTGACAGGGAAGGACATGCATCCACTACATACCCTTGGTAAGTTTGACCATGATTGGATTGGTTACTTGCTACAGGGAGTATTCTCCCCACAGCACAGAATCTACTCTTCTACAAAATGTGGATACCTAGCAGGCATACCTGTCAATTCTCCCTATTTGGTAGGGAGGCTCCCTTTTTTCAGCTTCCCTTCACCCAGAAATTTTGTTGAAAGCATCATTTTGCAAGGGAGGGAAACTATGTTTTCCTACCTCCACAGTTCAAATACCTATGTATTTGGTTTACCATAACTGCTTGTATGCAGCAGCTACTCAATATCTTTACCTGGCCTAACACTACTGCAAGGGCAAAGGTACAACTTAATCATTATCTTATAAAATTAGGTAAAAAATCGCTCAAGTTTTAGCTTAGAAATATGACAAACGTGTTGGGCTAAAAAAAATCACCCCTATTGCGTGCGCTATGTGGTACTCCGGGCCCGGAGTTCATCCGCGGAGATCTCCAGATTTCTGGGTCTGCCAACTTGTCATGAATGCTAGCAGGATTTTGATATTTTTTAAAGTGCACTACCCCGAATATTCAGTCAGGATTTTGTTAGACCTACTCTCACTGCCCCTGAACCCTGATCACATTACTTTATATACTTTTCAGCTCGGCATATCAGTAGATTGACAGTAAGCAACAGCAATGTTACCCCCTTCTGTCACAGATGTATATCCACCACTGTGGTGGATAAAGGTAAAGGAGGAGGAAGGGTCAGAAAAGCAGAGGAAGAACTGGATATGCCTTTAGTGATGAAAGTAAAACACGAACCAAAGATCATTCTTACTGTGGAACAAGTGGAAAAGCTATTACAAAAACGGTGGGGCATCAGATTTATCAGCCCTTATGCCTCCCTGAAATGATGACATACCATTGGATTGAAGTATACTCCAATCTGCTATACATGTATAAATTTGATCAGACTAAACATACTCATTGTTACAATGTTCACTTGGTGGGTGTTCTGTTTGATATTTTGACTCTGCTAACTGGTTGGTGACAGTGTTTTTGAATCAAACTCCAGATGATGATTACCTCTTTTGAGTCCACTGGACCACCACCCAGTGTGATGTCATAGCTCTTCAAGCTGAAACAAGTGTTCCCACCCTTGTCCACCTCACCAACTGTCGATGGCATTGTCATCACACTGCACTATATTGAAGGAGTTGTATTTTGTTGACTTTTACTTGGCTATATATCTTCAGAACAATGAACCTTAATAGGACGTTGGCTGCTCCTTGGTTGTAAAGTTTCAGGAGACAACTCCTGCCTGTGGTTTTACTGAATAATATACACATGTCTATTCATGATACTTTGATCAGACAAGAGAGACTGAGACCAACTGAGGGGTTTAATAAGACGAGACCTGTAGATGATGTATATTTAATCTCTGACTACCCACCTAAATACTGGTCTTTCAAAGGTAAGCATATAATATGATGAGCAACTTTTGTTGGGCGGATATTGCAGAGTGCCAGAGAGCCCAGATATACTCTGAATGGATTACTCTACACCTATGATTTTTTTATCCCAGTTCTTTCGGAAATGTTATGTGTTCTCAATTCTTTTGGAGAACACATCTGACTTTCTGTTATGTTTCAATGTCACTAAATTTTGTGACGCCCCATGATTCAGTGAAGCGATTTAATCTCAGAGTCTGATGATCATATGTTTCACCTTATGTGTGTCCTATACAGGAGTGCAATCGCCCTAATATGTTTTATATTATAGATTGTATAGAAAATCATAGACAAGCCTGTGTACCTGAGATATTCAATAATCCTGGTGGGGTGGTCACTGCCACGCTCTTACTCTGCATGAGAACTAAGAAGAAGGTATGTGCAAGTCAAATGTTTGATGCAAAGCGATTGTTTCCGTCAGAGTGCGGATGTTTGCGGAAATAAACTCCTTTCCGATGGACAAGGACTAGCATATCAGCATTAGCCCACTCCAATCTGTTAATCAATCTGATAATCTGCACGCTGCCAAACAGCCAGCTATTGACTTAATACATGTACTAATTTACTCTGTTGGTTCATCTTAACAAGAAGCTGGCTGTGATATTTAAATATTCATAAGATTAGTTTGAGATTGACCACATTCCAACAAAGCAACTTGAATTTGATTCCCAAATAGGTCAGACAAGACATAAAACTAAAATGGTCCCCTGATTTGCTTCAGAAATTTTTAGGGAGCTGCACTATGGATTACAAAATGACAAGCCTTACTAGTCCGAAATCCTAAATCCTAATTTATGGTGTGTCATAATTTATTACAGACAAAGTTTACTACTGAGCACACAGGTACACTTATATTACCGCATGCATTTAACACGGGTAAGCCCAAGAGGAGGATCCTCGCAGTTAGCGGGTCTGAAGATGATCTGGAGATTGCCAGAAAATACAACGCCGAGCTGTCAGGAGGCAAACAGATACTGAGTCAGGTGAGGGACTGGTAATTGTACTCAGAGCTGTGTCTTTGCATTTGAACTGTGATGGAAATATTCTTTTTTTGTGGTCTCATTTTTTAAGTCAATTCATGAGAGTCAAGTCACAATTTCCACTTAGCTTTACTGATATCACAATTCGGAGTATAAAGAAATTTGAACTACTCTGAGAGTTGATGATGTTTGGAGAGTTAATTTTCTGTGTTGGTTTGAACCTCTATAAAATTCTAACTCTGGAAAGTCCACTTGTCAACATATCATTGTGGCGACAGAAGAAATTTGAGTTGATTTATCGAGAATCCTCTATCGGAGCTTGTTTGCGGGAAGTTTGTTTTTGAAAGACCCTCTCTAGATCATGTTCGAGGTGTATTATGTCACCTAAGCACAAACATACATATGATGGTATTACCCTTGTATCATTGTGTCATAGTTGTCTAATGATGAGCTGGTGTTGGAGGAAGATGGTATTGAGATTGTGATCTGTACCGCTGATCTTCTCACAGAATTACTCAACATAAAGACTAAGCTGCCTGTGTTCCCAACCAAAAAAGCTTGTAAGTTAATCAATGATACTTCACCTTTTTTTTAAAAAAAAGGTTGTCCGTCTATGTAGACGATGACTGCACCAGAGTGCGTGCTTTGGAAGCGGTTGTATAGTGACGACTATAATGTTTCCAAGTCGTTAGCGTCACTCTTCAAACACTGACAGCCTCAACCCAGTGTGAAACATAGAGATACAAGACCGGAGCTGCAGTGGTTGGTGACAGCGTCCTCCTGTACAGAGCTAAACCATACACAATGGTTCTTTTACCTGCATGTACGATGTTGTTGTACATACAGAAGACCTCCATTATTTTAAGTCCTGATCCGAAGGGACTATGTGATCAATGGAAGTCGAAACGACTTTTGGTAATGGACAAGATATGAACCCACACCCGCTAGCTAGCAAGTTGTTTTGCTAATATCAACTCAGTAACTTGGTTTTCTTCACAATATGAAATGTTGGGAAAATGCATTATGATGCAATGAAGCTGGTTGGTTGGCTTGTTGGCTGGAGTTTGGTGAGATGCGAATACTTATTTGGTTATAAAGGCCTGTACCCAGAATATCTCTGAAAAATTCAGCAATGCTAAACTGTGTAGTTTCAGTATGAGCTAAGCGGGTTAATTTGTGGTGACAATATCTACTTCTTTATCCCTAACACAGTTACAACTGGCTGGGACATGGAATCTATGATGAATACACATACAAACGGCATATTCTATCAGTCTAAGAAGTTGGAGCTCCGCAATCCCCTCACTCACACCCTTACTGTACCAATTGGCAGAGTAAGTAACTAAGGCTATACTGTACCCATAAGCAGGGTCAGTTACCAAAACTTTATAGTGCTTGTGTGCCGGATAGTTTTCGCAGGCGTTCAGTTTGATTGAATAGGGCGTTCAGTTGAATATGTTCTCTTTAGACTTATTTATTCAATAAATGTTTCACCTCTTTATTTGTTGGCAGTATTACTTTACCCTAAATCAGTCTGCTCCATATTCTCCATACTCTTATTACAGCTTGACATGCCAATAGAAGAACTGGAAGCTAACTGGAAATGCTGGGCTGATGAATTCGAGAGTAAAAGAGACATTCCTTCTCTAAGTAAGACTTTTTACTGCTTTCTTTCGGCTCTGATGTAAAAGAAGGATAACAAAATGTTATCTGTCTCAGTGCTCTTACTATTGTTTATCGGCATTATTTTGGCAGAAGTTGTCCCCTCACTACACTCAGGAAGTAACTCCAAGAAATGCAAGTAAATGATGTTAATATACTTGTTGTTTTTAGGCTCCGTTATCCTAGAGGCAACAGTACACTGCACACCATCCCCCGAGGAGTTCAAAGTAGATCTCGGGCTAAGTGGGGAAGAAGCGGAGCTATCTGATGATGAGGCGGAGCTATCTGATGATGAGGCGGAGCCTAAAGCTGAAGATGACGACTCTGATGATGATGAAACGCCTACTAAAAAGAAAGCATCGAAAAAACGCTGAGTCTGAGAACTTCACAAAATCCTGTTATTTTCTATTCTGTTCTAAATCCACAGAATGTGACAATGCCATGCACTTGACATTTGTAAGGAGTGCTAGATTGCAATTTACTTCAGATATGTGAACAGCTGTGTCTTTGCAGGCTTAGCCACTTCCAATGGCAGGTAGTTGACCCGCCAAATAGGTTGAAGTAAGGTGGAGCTTCAAGTTTTAATAGTCTTCCATGTGATGATCTTTGAAGGTACAAAATACAAATATGTAATGCCCCAAGTCTGTCTGTCTGTCTGTTATTTATTCTCTCTTTCCACCCAACATTGAGGGATTGATGCAAATTTAATCAACTCAAACTGTCTCATACAGTTGGGAGTCCAATTCTTCACTGGAAAATTTCATTCTCTTTCCTTCGCAAATTTTGAGATTACATATCCAATTTGGGCTGATTGATCAAACTGATTGCGTCTTCATACATGAATATGCCGGAGACACCTTATGGTTATTTGTTAGCAAACTTGTCTAGCCGTTATCTAATTTTTTGCAAAGGGGAAAATATCATGATCAACATGGCTGCAGTTAGGCAGCAAGATTATGCAAGCAAAGGAAGTACTGCTGTCCTCAAAAATGTCTATGTCTCTTTCCATGTTGATGGGAATTCATTCCATAAACTGTATCATTTTGATGTGATGTTTATGAGCATATCATCATGTAGCCGTCTCGCCAAATGAAAGATCAGAGACAAGCTTATATTAGCGTAATCTTGATGTCAGCATGTAATCAGTGTAGGACTGAGTCACCTATGAAGGGCTTCTGTCAAAGTGGCACAATTGCTCCGCCGTAGCCAGAATTCAGTCCTTCCTTCCATCCTCTTCCTTGGACACTTCTTAATGACTGCATACTCGATATATGAGGCTGTAGACAGCTCAACAGCATTAACCTCAACTCGTTATGGATGGACTGCCAAAGAGAAAGTGTTCTACTATGTGTGTTTTCATAAAAATTTGCCATCAATCTCTTCTCTCTCTAGTAACTGTAATCTCTTGCCCCTCAAAGTGAGCCTGGTGATAGGCAAGATGAGAAGACGTTTGTTTTACCGACTGTGTTGATGGAGTGATATGGCAAAAGTTTGGTATTGATGCACCTTTTTGAATATCCCTCCGCATCCACAGAGGGAACTTGTCCCAAAGCAAGATATGATGAAGATGAATGTATGTCTTTTCCATGATTGTAGACTTTGTCAGCTCATCCACAGCCAGCCCTTAGTGGCGTTCGAGATCCTTGAACGACCGCCTACGACAGCAATCGCCATCCCAAACGCTAATAAGGGCTGGCTGTAAGCTCATCTAGATTATTCAACAACTCCTCTGGTCGGCAAACAGCCCAAACACACATGGATCGAGTTGGCTCCTTCCTATTATGATTAGGAATTACACCCCCTCCACTGATAGGCCGTTGTGGAGGGGAAAACTCAGAATGCAGGCAAACTGGGACAATGTTGATCTAAATCATAGCCAACACATTATTCACTCATAAGACAGACCACTCTCATCATGCGATGATGATGATGTTTTATCTTTTCATTACCAGGCCTGGCTGATACTGGTGCTGCCTTCTTAGTGACACTATGACAGGAGATCATGATAACCACCTGCTGGTTGCTAAACTTGATGATGTTCGCGTTATCACCACTATGCTTAAAACTATCAGCTTTAAGGAAACTGCCATGGTAGGTAAATATATTTCCACCATCAATAAACTTATGCTTGCTATTCACTCTCAGGTAATTGGTGCCACAGGATTTGTTGGATCGGGTTTAACTGGGGCAGGTTTCTGGGTTGATTGTTCCAGCACACTCCTAGGCACTCTTCATTCATAATGAGCATGGTTGCTTAGAAAGAAAATGATAAAAAATGAACCATACTGGAAAATATAAAGAAAAATCATATTACTGTAAAGTTAGAGCACTTTGTTCTTAGCGTCACCCGGCCATCATATTTTAGCTATTAATTTCCGTTTCTTAAATTTGCTGATCAAGATTTATCAATCTTATCGTGGAGTTCCCTTTATGATGGTTGATGCTGTATTATATATTTCTCCAGGTCTTTGCTACTAACCTCGGCTTGAAGTTCACAGTTGAGAACCATCAATGTCTGCAAGCCAATGTCTTCCTGCAGGTATGCGATGTATGCATGTATCTGTGCAAAATAAAATCCCTATATGTCCAGGTGAAGCTAGAACAGGGTTGATCTTGCTTTCATGCACTTTACTGCTGATAAGCCAATAAGCTGTAGTTTAGGAGTAGTGGGGAAGCAACTCCGTTATGGCAGGAGCATAATCCGGCACAAAGTCTGTAAAAGGGCAGTGAGCTTTTCTCCCAATAGAGTGATATTGATTTATAGAAAAGAAGAGGTTGATGAGAACATTAAAAAATCTGACCTGGTCTCTCTGTGATTGGTGTATTCTCATTCTCTGTTTACCAGGCAGGTCTCTTCTATCAGTACACACTAAAGGAACCTCAGGTTTCCTTTAAGTTAACTCTGAGTGTGCTGCTGGAGTGTCTGGGAATATTCGGATCAAGCTCTCTCACAGGACAGAGCACATCTCCCTCGCTAAAACTCTACTATGATGGATACGGAGAACCACTGGTACTTATTATTGAGGAAGGTAAATGAAATGTTACAACTGGCGTTTAAACTCATAGACATTGACAAGCATGGGAATGACAAAGCCTATTCGAGTTGTGTTGGTACATTATACGATTCATCAATCTGAGTTGCAGTTGCTTACACTGTGGTTGTCTACTACTATCAACCCAGTGCACCCCTGAAAACTGTTTAGTGGTCTTGTTGGTATTGAATATTACTCTCTATGAGTTTCATCTCCTTGTCCCAAATCTAAAATTTCTAGATATTTTTTCCAAAATGAAACAGTGTTATTTGTTTTATTCTATTGAAAATTGATGCATTGGCATGTTACCAAAAGTTCATCAGTGGAGATGCTAAGCATCTGAAGCTGATGAAATCCATCTGAGAGCCTATTAATTGGTAACAGATTTAATATTATGTATATTGTCTTGTAGGTGGAATTGTTACAGACTGCAGTATCAAAACAATGGAGGCAGATATGACCTTGAACTTTGATTTCACGAGCGGCAATGTAAACAATAAGATCATTATGAGATCGGAGGCATTGAGGGAAGCGTTCAATGAGATCGACAGTAGAAGTGAAATCATAGAGATACTCATGTCACCAGACAAGCCATACTTCAGGTAGGTTATCATGTTACTCCATTCTTATTAGACAGGTTGCAAGTCTGTTTGGGAATATGAAACAGCAACAAAGTTTTGAGAGAAGACAATCACGAAATTCCGCAACCTCTCTATTAACTTTGCTTTACCAAGCAAGTGGATGTTTTGCAAAGAATGATCTGGGCATCCCTGGCAATCTCTAGATAACTTGAATCTGTGACGCTTGGTCCCTTCCTGTTCCATGTCCCTGTTGTTGCTATATACCTATGTTTTGGTTGTATTGATCTACCTACGGCACCTATTTGGCATAATTTCTTTCTATAGATAATCAATGACAGGTCATACTGTAAGCAATTATGTACCTATGCAACATTGTTAGGCAACACAATACCA
This sequence comes from Membranipora membranacea, assembly GCA_914767715.1. Classification (NCBI taxonomy): domain Eukaryota; kingdom Metazoa; phylum Bryozoa; class Gymnolaemata; order Cheilostomatida; family Membraniporidae; genus Membranipora; species Membranipora membranacea. The sequence continues at coordinate 3,031,694 of OU612070.1, read as the reverse complement.
GAAATAATGATGAAAATAATGTGTAGATAACTTTCAAATAAAAAATGAACCATGCCCTTTATTGGTTCAAGGCAGTGCTTTCAAAGTCATGTTTCTTGTTACCGGTATTCATAGGTAACAATAATTACATTGTCACTATATACAGGATGACTACATACACAGAAAGTGGAGATAATAACACAGAGATAAGTAATGAATCAGACTTGGTTGACTCGTTTACATGTACTCAGACTCGATCATATAGGTAAGTAGTGTTACTCAGACTCACTCGAATAGGTGAGTGGTGTTATTACTCTCAGTGCTCTACCAATAAGAGAGTACAAAAGCAGGGGTTGAGGGCTTTGATCCTATTGGGGAGCATATCTAGATTAAGATAGCAGATTATTGGTAAACCCGTCAAAGGCAGTTTACAATTGTTTAAAAAATGCTCTGTGATTGTAATGGCATATCATTAAAAACTTTGATACTGGTAGGTATAAAGCTACGTAAAAATCTTTCAGTCCTCATTTTTTAAATCCTGTATGATTTCCTGCTAAAAAAGTGGCACTGATTCGGAATGTGTGTATCAAAATTGATAACATTATTAGCAGTATTTCCAATCCTACTACACCCTAAATAGGCGGCATCAAAAAAGTAACAGAATAAGCTCTACAACATCACAAAATCAAGCTCTGTCCTGGTGGAAAAAACCAGTAGCTCCAGTAGCTAGACATAGAAACGTTTTCTTGTACACAACACCGCCCTTCCAACCCTGTCAGCCCCAATCCAACATGAAGCATTCTGCTGAAGTACCAGAGCTGTGGTTGTTTAAAAATGGAGGGAGCAGTTTCTCTTTTATCCTAGGTGGCTCAAAAATACCATAACTCAATATTATACATAAAGATGGGTAATATCAAAGCTTCTATAAAATTGAGTTTTGTTGACTCAGAGGGATTAAACTGTTTAAATTTAGAAAAACAATAAAATCTTGTCCTGAGCTTTCTATAGATATAACTAGTGTTCTCATCCCACTTTAGGTCATGGCTAAAATATGTACTGTTTCAGCCTCCCCCAACCCACATGGATGTTTATTTTCTTACTATGTATTTCGTTTTTCTGTTCATAATGACCTGATGGCTTGGCAATCCCTCGCTAAGTGGTAGGCTTTGATGGAAATTAGTTGGCACATTTCCCTCCATTTCGATGTATGGCTTCAGCATTTGGCGCGTTCTTCTCTTTTCTCTCACTCTGACTAAAAGCCTTATTGGAGCAGTGGTATACCCGCTAACTATTTGACCTTTATAATCCCTCGGACAAATCTTATATTGTAGATATAAGACATCACTATTGAAGCATTCAGTAAAAGTATTACAATCAGCTCAGAAAGTATCTATCCGAACAGATAAGAGGGGATTCCTATCTCTACAGTTCATGATTAATGCTGATAACACACAACCCAGTTTTGTGGAGTATCTTTGTGCCCCTGATGAAGAACTGACTGAAGATACATAGAACATGTTTATGACTGTGAACAAAACTAGATAATTGAATTAAATCTACCATCTTCAGCCTAACTTGGAGTATCACCACCCTTCTGATGAAGACCTGGCAAAAATAATTGTTGTTGAGAAGAGAAATGAAAGAAAACTCATCTGTATATATTATTATTGTTACTACCATGTCGACCTTTCACCTTTTGTGGATAAACAACCACAATGAGAATGTAAATTGTGCACATAGTTAAAGAGGGGGTACGGGTCGGATTCACTTTCTCCCGTCCCTATCCAGGTTGATAGATCACCCAATTCCGATTATGTACATGTGATCCGAATTGGCGCCAAATACATCATAACAATTTGTAAATACGGCTCAATGTAGCCTGTCTTGACAAGACATGCTATGCTCTGTGTAATTACCGTGATCTCATAAGTTTTTAGGATTTAATTTTGAGCATAGCAAATTGGTAAAAAAAAATCTCATAAAACAAATTTTGGTCCATATTATTTCACCCCGCACAAGTAAATCCCTGAAGTGTCTAAAACTAATGCTGGATCTGAATTACACTCCATCTTTAAACAGCAAAAATATTACCTTTAAATTTTCTTAAAAGAGCTGCAATGTTCTGATTTTCTCAATGATCTGACTTGATCCCTTTGTCAAAATAGTTCAAAATTTAATAATGTATATATGTTCACAATTCTTAGTTTCCTCAATTTTTGTCCAATTGCTTGGCACATATAATTCAGATATTGCAACCTGTTCTCTTCCATCTTTTTTATTCAGTTTTCGCTGTTTATGATTATTGAGAAAAAATAAAATTGAACAATAACAAAGAAGTTTGTGTGTACCGAAAGCTGTTTTCAAAATAATGGTAACATTTATTACACTGACCACTACCGACCAAGTTTCAGCAGTGAATACCGTTATTTGCAACATTCATGCAATGAAAGATTTCTATTCACAGTCACAAGCATCTCTTTTAATTTCAAAAGTTTATATGAAAAAAGCGCTCTAAGACTGTACTACCTTCACTTTTTAACAATGGCAAGTCACATAATCAGATCGTCTTTTTCTACCCTTGCTGCATCACTCAAATATCCCACAAACTGATATATGTATTGGTAGTTTTATAAAACTAAAGAGTACGGATTGTATGTAGCCTAAGTGGGTGCGATGTCTGAAGGGTGTAGGGCCGTAGGCTATAACACATTAAGAAACAAATTTCCCAGAGTTTACTCATAATAAGTTGTTCCTTAAGATGAAACAACTGAAATTTCAATACAAGTAAACCTGATCTCCATCTAACTCAGGTTTACCAGATTTAATACATTCAAGAAAGGTTATGCAACCTGTTGATTTAACCATTTTTTTGATCAGTTCATCAGTTCATCATGCATAATATTTATATCATTCAGTAATCTATTCCTGCAACCTCAGACAGCTCTACCCTGCTAGTCAGGAATGAGAGGGGACAATCGCTATGCCTTGATTCCAGGAGATGTTGAATCATGGGATCGCTTTGGTTAGTCTTACCTCATCTGATCTTGGTAACGTTGCGACGTGGCTAAGCGGTTAGCGTCAAATACTGAATTGGGATGTCTGATACAAGACCGCTCAGATCTTGCTGAAGTTTCAGCATTATCGGAACCGTAAATATGCAATTTGAATTGTTAGTGGGCAACATCATTCGAAGCACCAACTTGATGCATGGAGTCATAGGGAACTACTAATGACCCTAAGTGAATGTATGTCACCCTAAGTGAATGCTTGTCACACAATTTGAGAGAACATGTATCATACTGTGTCTTGTGGGGACAATTCTCACAAGACTGTGACTGAGGCTTTTCCATCAGTAGCCGTCAGTATTGCCCAACGTTACTATGTCTTAGCCCTCAAATTGCTTACCTTGTCATTAATACCTAGCATTACTCCGCAAGCTTCATGTACATTTATATCTATAACATAAAGCTGACATCAGACACTTACACTTACAGTGAGTTAAATATCCATTACTATTTGCTATTGAATAATTTATATTATAGCTTCTTTTATATCCACAGATATCGTTTCATTACGCCTGATAAAACATTTAAAGACATTTTGAGCATTCTAAGACAATGCTTACCACCGAAAAATCTACCAATACTATACAAACTAAACACATTTGATCAATAATTTGTGCACTTGTGCAGTTTAGAGTTTACCTAGTTTGCCTGATGACATTGGAAAAAAGTAGTGAACAACCATGGATAGCTTTCATTTATTTATAAATATATATCTTGATACTAGCTCTCTTTCTGAAATACAATCTACATGAGTCGATCAGATTCCATCCTCAAGTGATTTGAATTCGGGTCAGAATCAATTCTTAACGGAATAAGACATACATGTTATGAGGTCAGCTTTATGGCAGTTGTGCAGAGGGAAACTTTAGTTTAAGTTATAATAATACAGGAGTTAAGCTACAATAGCTCAGAGGATAAGATTAGTGGAATCCTATGCTTCAGCTGTCACAGCAATGCTACAGCAGATACCCCAACACATATTATTGGTAAGAAAGTTCGAAAAAAATATAAACTGATCTATCATCAGTCGGTTTTTTAACACATTCTATTGGCACATGGTGTATTCATAGGGTGGGCCAGGGGGCCATGGCCCTACCACTTTTTCAGGAGGTCAATTTTTAAATTGCCGTAAGTGTTATAAATACACATTGACACTATTAACATTTATCTATAGCAGGTGCTCAGGGGGCACCTTGTGTTATTTATGTTAGTTATATGTAGGGTTTATGATGTGATAGCACTGATGAAGCTGTTTTATGATGGCAAATTTCAGCTTGGTATAAGGTTTAGAGTTAATCAATACATCTAAGACTAAAACATGTGAGCTATCCTTCAGCGCCATGTCCCCGCCTTAAAACATATCTTGGGCCACGCTTGAACAAACAGCCTCTGAACATTGCATGTTCTTAGTTAATTGCAGAGGGAGATTGAGGTTGTCAATGTTCAACGTTGAAAAGTTCATGGCATCTCATCCCAGAAGCCTTCTTGGTGGTGGTCATTAATATTAGAATTTCAATTCATGGACAATATTTAACAATATCACGTATATGAATGACTGTTAATCATCCTCTTCACTGTAAGCAGTTATATTTTTTGATATTTCTTACCAGAGCTAGAGCGCCCCTCCCGCACCCATCATGCCTGGCCCTACCACTTTAAAACCATTGGATGGCAGTAATGTCAATGTTAACATGTCTTGTAGCTTATACAATACAGAAAGAAATATATTAGCACAAAAATGATATTGTGCCGCAATTTTTTTTCCATCCATCTACAGAGATTTTTTAGTCTAAAATGGTTAACTAGCTGGATCATTGGTCTAATCGTAACAAATGTTCCACCAGTATTATTTTAGCAAGTCACATTTATAACCCAAAGGTGCTTTGAATTTTACAAGGCTCTTCCCTGCCAACTGCATCTTAAAAAAGCCTTGGTTTGAGGCTGCTATTTTGTATCGATTCTTATTTTCCATATTTTATTCTATCATGTGAGCGAATTCCAGCTTTAGATTCCAAATATTGAGGAAGTTATGGCCTCTCAAACTTCAAAGGTGACGGCAGTCTATCGGCAGTAAGAATCAGCGGGCGATCCCAGTGCTACGTCACAACCGTCATACTTATTATTTTCCCGAATTTGATACTTTAAATGTATAACTGTATAACTAGTTTTGTTTGTTATTAGATCACTGTTTGGCTGCACTTGGTTGAGTTGCTAGAATCTGCATCTCAAACCTCGGTAAAGTCAATAGACTCAGGCCTTCAATCTGTGACTGAGACACATCACAATGTACCTCTCCCACGTGTCTGCTCCCATCTGTGTACAGAAATGACAAGAGACATGAATCTCCGTGTTGCGCGTGTACGCATATGACTCGATGAATGCAGAGTGCAAGCTATCATCAGGCACAAGTAATCCAGCCACCTTCACACTTACACCACTGGTCAAGTTTTCACTGTCATAGGTTGGTGATGATCACTTCTGAATTCTGATACACTGATCCACATCAAGAGATTGCCGTGTATAAAGATTTGATCAACTTTCGAGTTGCATTTTTATATTCAAATCTAAAATCATTTGGAAAATATGTTGGTAAACAGTATATACCCTATAGGAGTTTAGTTTTCGCGGCATTTAGGATTCGCTTTTCCGTTTTTGCCTAAGTAGCGAAATTTTATGATAGCGGAAATTACTTCCTAAGCAATAAACACCACTCAGTTTCATAAACAATGTACAATTATACAGGAATACACCTAACCTACACATGCAAGGCAGTGTGGTGTAGTGGTCTAAGTGTCTGCCTTGCAATCAAGTGGAGGGTTGTGCCCTGGGTACGAATCCCAGCTTGGACACTTTATTTTAATTTTCGCTAGTAAGCCTACTAGCGAAATTTAGTGTATATTAAATTAAACTCACTCACCATAGTAGCGAAATAAAACTCTAGCTAAATTAAACTCCTATAGGGTAACTAATTAGAAATCAAGAAAATGTTGGCATAAACATTTTGGTCATTAAACTTGCTAAGGATTTTTGAAACTCATATGAGGCCTGTGTTAGATCACTTTGATGCATGGGCCCCTAGGACTTGCATGTCTTTACTTTGCCAATGTCCACTATCAACCACCCAAAAAACACCAAACAGGGTAAGACACAAAAAAAATATTTTTCAACCTACCTTGAAATCTCTGGTGTTTTTTGGGTGGTTGATAGTGGACATTGGCAAAGTAAAGACATGCAAGTCCCAGGGGCCCATGCTTTGATGCTCCACTATGTTGATTGTTGATGTATGATAAACTGTAATGTGATGACATGAATTACTACCAAATCTATACCTTGGTAGGTTGAATCAAATCAAATGCCATTACATATATCCTAAAAGTTCAAGCTCTCCTCAAGCGAACGGACAGAAATATTATTTATAGTGATTATTATTGACCACTCAGAACCATTCTCCTTCACATTGTTGACATGGTTGACCTTGTACATGTAGATAATAACAAAGATGAGATGGTATCAGAGATAACTTTTGGTTTTAAAATGAGAGATACACAGTGTGTCGCTATGCTAGATATAACCGGTGAAGTGGGTGGAGATGATTATGATCCTGTCTATAATACAGCAAGGAGTTAGAGGGAAGGAGGGTGGTCACGTGACAATAAGCATTTTATGATTGGTCAAAACTGAATTAACATGAGAGGATAACTCGTTTTTAAATCCTCTCTGCTTTTGGAGGTACATGCTAAGGTTAGCAATTTGAGAAGCTGATATCTTTGTGGGTCAAGAAGAGAATCACCACTTAAAAAAAGCAGGGGTTGAACCATAGTCAAAACACACAACACTAGACTGGACACTGAGCATCAAAAAGTGTCCTCAGTTAAAGGGCAACCAAGGTTTCAAACAACTTCTCATTGATCGCCATTGATTAATAGCAGATTGCACCTTCTGCATGGGGAAAAATACAAAATATAATTTGGATGATTATTCAGCCAGAATTCTTGTGAAACATTTCTTCCATCAGGTACTCAAACTCAGCTGAAAGAGAATACCACATAGCAGTTTCCTGTTCCTGTTATTATTTAGCCTGTGCTCTATAATTATTACAGCAAAGTCTTGGAACCTCCCCTAAACTGAAGTTTTAACCAGCTTAGAGTCAGCAACTACTGTGAGTTTTGCATCGCGTAATGCACTAAGCTGATGCTGCCCAGCACATTATTTGCTACCCATTAATGCATTGCTGCGAAACCTTGGTTGCCCTTTAATACTGCGACGCAACGACATCTCACTGTGGTAGAAAAAGCAATGATGCATGTGTTTTTCGGAGTAATCTCCCTTTGATGCAGATAATTTTATAGATTTTATTGAATTAGATACAGAATAGCAGCAGCAATCTTCTGCAGCACAGGTCACAGCTTTGTCTATATTCTGTCTAACTCATCACATATTTTGATTAAGCAAAAATGGCATAGAAATATTAGTTAAACAGCATATCATACTTGCCAAGTAATCTAAATTCAAAAGTGGGAGATTTCAATTTACAGCGATACCGCACGTCATCGCAAAGCTCCGAGGGTGCGATATACCCGAGCGATCCACATGGGTGTTTGAGGGCATTGTGATCCCCCAACAGGGTCCAGGATAGAACCCGGCCGCTGATGCTCTGAGAGCTTTTCAAGCCACTAGGAAAGGCTAAAAACGCATATTTGATCCCAAATAATTTTATCTCGAAGGCAATGATAACAGATATAGCTATTTGCACTTGGAATCAAACCGAGCATCATTTTTCTAGGGCTAGCTTTGTTATTTGTGATGGCTGGGAATCAGAGCATACCGCAGAATAAGAGTTTTAAAGAGTGAAGTACAGTGGGATGCACATTTAAAGTAATACGTAATGATAATGTACGGGTGACAACCATATTAGTCAAATTTGGCGCAAGCACTACGGTACCAAGAGAGTGTTGGACTGCCCTTTCTGCATAGAAATTTGTATCTACAACTGGGTTAGTGAGTTGAGCACTCCTTCGTTTGAGGCCTCCCAATTCTTGCGGCCGAATAGAGAGCAGTCTGCTGCTGAGGGATCACTAATTGCACTTAAAAAGTCTGCACACTAAGAGCAGTTTAGTTTTTTGACTTCTAAGAATGTATTCACCTTAAAAAAATATGTATAACAAGAACTAATAATGAGCAGCCAGCCTGACACACTTAGGGATATCAATACAGGCATATACCAACCATACAAATTATATTTTTGCTGGTAACAAATAGCATGTGGTGGTCTAGCCTGTTATCGCAAGCTTTGTTGTGGGGTAGGTGGTGCAACAAGTTAATCAAGACAGTCGGGGGTCATTCAAACATACTTGCCTTAATTTAACTGATGCATAAACTAGTCCAACGCACAAGATGATCTTGTAAAATTGTATGGTGAAAGATGGATTCCCACAATGCAATTCTAGATTGGAATTTCTAAAGGGGGTCAGAAGAAAATCCTAAATCCTATTATAATACTGATGGGAACCAAACCACAATGCATTATTGGATATTGCTGCAAGGTGATTGTGACCTTGTTCTCAGTTGATGTTTTAGGAAATGTAGAATTCATGGCTAACGATTATTACCTAATATCTATTATAGAATTTTAGCAGATCAAATCCTTTTTTAGCCTTTCCTAGTGGCTAGAAACGCTCTCAGAGCATCAGCGACCGGGTTCTATCCCTGACCCTGTTGGGGGATCACAATGCCCTCAAACCCCCATGTGAATCGCTCGGGTATATCGCACTCTCAGAGCATTGCTATGACGTGCGGTATCGCTGTAAATTGAAATCTCCCACTTTTGAATTTAGATTACTTGGCAAGTATGATATGCTGTTTAACTAATATCTCTATGCCATTTTTGCTTAATCGAAATATGTGATGAGTTAGACAGAATATAGACAAAGCTGTGACCTGTGCTGCAGAAGATCGCTGCTGCTATTCTGTATCAAATTCTATAAAAGGGAGATTACTCCGAAAAACACACGCATCATTGCTTTTTCTACCACAGTGAGATGTCGTTGCGTCACAGTATTTAATGAGGACACTTTTTGATAGGATATTTACTACGCAGTATCCAGTCTAGTGTTGTGTGTTTTGTCTATGGGTTGAACCAAGTAAAATGGTTATGTCTAGAGAGTGATCATGAGGTGTTTACCATTATGGGAAAAAAAGTACTACCATCTTCACTGTAACTAAGGTAAAGTTCACTTTCGACAAAGTTTGACTATTTAATAGCTGATTAATAAATAACTAAAAAAAATCTTGATACATACTACCCCTGAATATAATTTGTTCAATTTATTTAGTTTGGCTAACCAATCAGAGTTTGCTCTTTCATATGATATCAACAAACAAGTGCTAGGTGCATGTGTTGGGATATCCATAGAGAACAAAGGTGAAAATGGCGTGATTTCAGGATTTTTACAACTTTGGCCATGATAATCTTCTAAACAACACAGTAATTCAGCTGGTTATACTTGGCAACAGAAAGATATAAGTCTTTTCTAATGGTGAGGATACTTTATTTGATAATATGCGCTATCTTAATGTGTTTACTGCCACAATATGCGATTGAAATTATTCATCTTGTTCAGCCATTTTGTTTTTCATGTGGGTCGGCAGCTAGGTCATATATAGTATCATTAGATTGGTCACGTGGCCACCCTTCTTCCCTCTAACTCCTTGAATACAGGTCAGTCTTTTGTACAAGAAGATATAAAGAATATCTTAAGATTTTTGTGGTGGATTTTCCACCACAGCTGAACACTCAAGATAAAATTTCATAAATTCATTTATCATGAGTTGTCTTCCCATTTCATCATTTTTATAACTTTTCTAATTTTAACATTTACACCCATCTAGAATGTTCATTGTTCCCCGTTTCCCAGTATCATATTATTTATGCTTTTAATAATTAATCACAGTGGAATAAGTTTTCAGTTAGTATTTTGCAGCTGAAGCAACAACACCTTATCTTTCTTTTAAACTAGTCTACAGGTAATCAATAAAGTGCCTTACTGAACTCAACCCACTGAAGTAAGTTTCTTGAGTTCAGCCTGCTGGCAGACCTCCCTGCCTTGACATTATGTTGCCTTGTTTGTACTCTGTTGTTAGACTGTAGCCTCCCTTGGGTAGTAGGCAGAGGCTAAGCGAAAACCCCCATTGCACCACTGCAACCATTGACCTGATTCCCAGTCCAGTTCCTCCCAGCTATCTTGCAAAGGTAGTTGTAACTCAGAGCCATTCCCTTCCCCCTATTTAGTTATTTATTTTACCTATACCCCTTCCCTCCCATGAATTATATTGTCCAAACCTCTTCCCCTGGCAAAAAATATCGCTTAATCGGTACATAAGTTTTAATAAGAAACGTTTTGTTATAATCTGTTATTAATTGTTGAAACAAATAGAGTATTACTTGCGAATCATTATTCAATATTTTCATTCGCAAGATGTTTTTATTGTTTACACTAGATGGAAATTTTATTGCCTATATTAAAATACCAATAAAATTTTGTGAGCAAATTATCAATGTCTCGCATTTATTTTGCAAGTTTTAACAATATATATAGAATGTATGAGCCCAAGAACAGCTAAATTGGGTAACTACGACTGAAGTTGCAACTTGGTTGCAACTTGGTTGTCAGCCTTCCTAAGGGGGATATTATATCGTAAATACACATTTTGCTTGAAAGTCTACCGTTAGAAACTTTGTACTTTTGTATTTTAACAAAACTAGATGAAATCAGTTGATATCGAACATAGCTTGTGGAATCAAAGATATTATTCCAATTACTTCATAATTCCAGAGATGAGAAAAGTGAAAGGAACGGGATGCTCATCTACACCCAGGGTGGGCTTCATGCTGCTGGGGCAGCTTCAAGGAGGTTGAACAAGATTAAGACTCAAAATATATATTCGTGTACAATAATATAGATTAGAATACTACTTGATTAAATGTAAAGCTCGTCATTCACAATGCACTAGAGTTGATCATAATACTCACATCTATATTACCATACATTCAGAGTTTCCATATTTGATTTTTGTAGACAATTAGCTACCATGAAATTATGATTTTGGCATTTTTATTTTACTCTATACAAGTATTAACTCATTTTAGATGTGTCAAATTTTGGGTGAGCGGGAGATGGAGGTATAGTTTTTATCATCACTGTTTGTCTGTTGGTTATACCACCATCTACAAAAGAGAAGATAACATCATGTATTGTTGACCGAATCCAGGCTAATGCAGTCATAAAATGTTATTATAAGATGTTATTAGCCAATTCAAATAATGTTTACCTGGAGATAGCTATATTGGGAAAGCGATATTTTTGTACAGGATGCTAACGTTTATGCAATATGTTCATATGGTCAGAATTCTCAGAACGAATTGGCCCACTTTTAAGATTGACAGTTTTAGTAAGAGATAGGCATTGTATATACATATGGCATATATCTCAATTGTGCATGCTACTTCTATTGAACTGAAGTGTGTCAATAATTTATCATTGTTTTAGTTTAATATGCAATCAAATCCCCTTCTCTCACCCTCCCCATATCAACTGACAAAAAGGTATGCAGCCATCCACCTTACTTAGATTCAAAAATACTCATGGAGTGGATAAAAAGACTAACCTATTTTTGCTCAACACCAAATAGGAAGGTGGCAAATAAGAAGTTGTAAGGAATATAGGAAGTATGATGATCATTTGTACCAATTGGAAAACGTAGCATTGATCTTATTTAGGCCTATTTAAGCAAAAATGATATACTATGCAGTGGGATGTGGTTAGTTACCTTGGTGAGCAGATTTGACTAGCCATCTGTATCCACTGTGACATTCATCTTGTACAACACTTGGTATGAAACTAATATCAGTTATCTCCCCCTCCAAAACTTCAAATTTTTCAGCTGCTCCTGTCAACTTGATGTCATCAATCTCAGCTAGAATCTGTTCTATATCACTCTCTACCTCTGACTTGGATTGAGCTGGGATCAGGTAACATCGACCATTGTTCGCATCCTTCTTGATATAGATACCCTTTATAATTAAAAATGACCAATTTCTTATTTTCTTACAATAAACTTCAACCGCTCTCAAATATGTGGTCTAAGGATTTGAATCTAAAACATTTTGTTGTAAGTAAGCAGATACTTTTGAACATCTTACCTAACAGTGGACAAAGAACGCTGTCACCAGAATTGATTCAATTTAAAAAATATTTGGGTGTCCTTTATTCACAACAATGAAACTGAAATAGCTCAGGATAAGATCTGCGTAAATGACCGCCAGTTTTGTTACTGCCCATCACATACGGCGTAGTGAGCAGCTAACACTGCAGGGAAGGGGAAGTGGGGAGGTGATGGATTTCAAAATCTTGAGTTGTACATGGTGATTGACAGTCACTTTAACTTACAATACGAAATAGACAAGTTATCCAGATGAGCTTATTCAAGCTCAGAGTGTGAACCGAATACTCAAATATCAGATTTTTTGTCAACACCAAGCAGTTTTTGTGTCTTGAATTACCGACATTGCAATTACCTTTAATTATACCCAGCAAACTATCATTACCTTATTTAGGTCATGCGCTCTAAATGCGCCCTCGAGTTCTCTATAGATGACTATATTGTCTTTTTTGTAAAAGAAAATTCCTTCTCTTTCCTCCTTCAAAAATAAGTATGCAGTTAACTCCTTTGTAGACATTATTTGTTTAAATATATGGAATGTAAAGATTTGCAAATCAGTGCACATTTCAACATGAAAATTATCCTAAATAGGTTTAATTAACATACTCGATCTGTGTCAAATTGAAGAGTTCCGTGTCTCAGAAACTTTGGCGTATTGTGCTTCCGTTTGCTTACAGTAGTTTGCTGCTTGACAGCTAAGTATATAACTGCTGTTACTGTTATAGCCAGCACCACAGATAACATCAGTACAGTGACCAACTTTATAGTGGAGTGAAGGCTATCGCTGCTTCCAGTATGCTTAGTCTCCAAATAAATAATTAGATCATCAGTGCTGGTACAACGTCATGACACAGGAAATTTTAGAGCATAACACAGATGGACAAGACACATTGAGCTATGCAGGGAGCCTGTAAATAAACTCAAGACTGTTTATCCAGTAGAGTTCAGAACAAACAGACCAGATTAACTCTAAACCTGATCTGCCACAACACTTAAGGACAAAATAAACGGTATTAATATTAAATCAACCAGATACTGCTTATCAGATAAATCATCACAAAATATGATCTGTTTGGACTTTGCTGGTTCGATATGTTACTTAATTTAGCATGCAGGTTCTGATTACTTTTCATGGGAAATATTCAATGTGGGAACTTCTCTCCATTTTATTCCAAGTTCCAGACCTAGTGGGCTAAGTTTGGTATAGTTTCTATGAACTTGAACACTAGAATTACATTAAAAACTTCTTATAACGAATCTTTGATAATTTTTCGGGGAAGAAAAAGAAAAGTGATAAGATTTGAAAAAACAACATAACACTAGATTCCACGCTTATTTCAAGTTTAATTCATTCGAAACGTTTTTGCTCATCGTAATTCTCTTACTCAATCACTTATTTTGCCGTTTTCAATGTATGACTCAGAACTCTGGTTGTAATCTTGTACTGATGGAGAGAGGTCCACACTTTTACACCCTTTTGAACATGTAAATTTTAACTGTTATATTAAATCTACTGTAAGCAATTGAATAAGCAGAACAACCAGGTTTTGCATCAGCTCTATTCCCGCAAGTATTAATTTTATTTTTATATATGTCAGCCAAAAAGTTTTGCTACATCTATGATGCAAGAAAACAAATAAAAATTGTCTTAACCCTTTTGATCCTAATTATCTTAACTGTCTACTTGTAGAGTATCACTAAATGCACTTAACCTACCATTTCTACTGTCTCAATTCTGGAGTACCCGCTGTCTCATCCTCTTCTCAGTGAATGTTTTCTCACTCTGACCGTGTGGCCTTATGCTTATTTATTTGGGACAAACGAGATCATCAACTCCTGTTGAAAAGTGTCATTATATGTTATTCTTCCATCAATCACAATACAGCTTGTTTTCAGTTTCACATCAAATTGATATCAATTTATATAAATTACTATTTATGCAATTATTTCTATAAATAATCAATTTTATACTCATTTCCATTTAAATGTGACATTAAATTTACGTCATTCTAATATAAATAAATATACATACAACTCTTTTTTTGGCGGATTACGTTATGAGCTATGACATACAGGATCCGCCATAAATAATATATTATGCAATAGATCATGTGTATTTTTTGGAATACGTTGTTTTCTAGAGGTATGATGGTAAAGCCAATTCAGGAGAGACATGTAGATGCTTTTGTTTCACCCAATTGGTATTGAACTGCCGTCAATTTGAATCTGAATTGACATCGAATAAGTGCCAATTTGCTGCCTTATAGTCAATATTTTGTTATTTTGTGCCGTTCAAGTATTTGTAGCTCACCCAGCACAACTCGACAATTTTGGCCCCCTCAAGACTTTTCTTACTTGCCGGCTCCATCCGTATTTAACCACAACCCAACAGTAGGGTACAGCCAAAGAGTAAAACTTTTTTACTCCTTGGTACAGCCCACTACTTGAGGTTGCCCCCCCCCCCCCATAGTCTGACTAACTTGAGCTTTAGCAAAAATACATATGATTTGATAACAAACCACATGATTTTATTTTACGAATTCGCAATTACTATGAAAGTAGAACTTCTGATACACCATTAGCAAGCTTCTACACAATGCTTCAGGTTTTAGTAGGCAGTAATATTTTTGGTTTAGCTGCCAGATTTATGGCAGCCATCTTAATAACAGTCAGCAGGTCAACAAAATCTGACAGTGACACTTGCAATGCAAGACACTCAAACTTCGCCTTCATTGATTACTTATTTCTTGGACAGATGACATATAAAAGTAATGTAGTTGCTTACTATCCAAACTTGTAACTGCCAATAAAATTGTGGTTAGGTTATTTCTCCATATTTCTCCGTGAGCAAAATTTCTTCGCATGAGGATCGTTGATAGGCTTTGATTTTTTATGAACAATAAAATCATCGATGCTTATAAATTAGATTTGTTTTTATTCTCAATTTATTATGTATTGTCTTGTATGACAAATATATTATGGAGTGATAAAATGTTTGAAAGGGTAATAGGTTATTATCTAATATACAAAATTTAAGCAAGTTTGCCAAGTCATTATTGCTCAAATCAAAAGGCTCAATATACTTGCTAAAACCCAGTTCTCCATGAGTGAAGAAAAGAATTTCTATGAAAGCTGTCTACGAAAGAGAGTAGCTCACCTTTCTTTGGTTGGTATAAGATTATATCTATATCTACATCTCTCTCTTCAATCCGCTTGATATAAGGAAAGGTTGTTGATGTCCCTATTATTGTCAAGTCCGCTTGTTTAAAAAGCAGGAAACACAAATAATTCGCAATGAATAGCCCATGAGGTCAAAAACAAATATCAATGAAGGAGATGTTTGTTTTTGACCTCATGGGCTATTCAAACATCTACTCCCTTGATATTTATAGTGATTGACACCTCATTAATAGCTCTTGTATGATCAAATGGCTCTGCTTAATCTTCAAAAATAGAACGACCATGAAAAATTAAGTATTATAGTATTTTTCTGACTGCATGCCAAAAGCGTCAACTGGGACGCACTCCGGCACTGCTCATAGTTGTGTGCAATCAACAACATTAAATTGACATCAAATTACATCGCTAGATGATTTTACAGTACAGTTACTCCTTGAAGGGCTTGTATGATGCTTGTCTTGCGCAATTTTCTTTTCTCCCATGCATAAGCACAAGCCTCAAACCCGAACTGTAAAAACTCCACGAAGGTCAGCAGACTAGCTCCCATACACAGTTCAAGTGTGCCTCCAAAATTTGCTGGCGAAAATGATAAGAATGACAAATATAATACTACATTGCTATACCAACACACTGAGTACCTAACTTCATTGTGTGAGGTTCATCAGAGAGAGAACACCAAGAGGTAATCATCATTTCCATGTTTCATTTTTCTTAAAAGCTTCATTGTCTTCTAGCTGAGGTAAGTGTCATCAAATTCAGACGCAATAACAGCCTATCTAAACATTGAGTTGCCAATTTGATCCTATCAGTTTATATCTATGTCTGTATGAAGTAGATTCAGGACTGTATGCAGATCAAACATATGTCACCACCAACAGGTTTTGTTACATGTAGACTCACAGCTCTGTGATGTTCATGACCACTGCAGTGATAATTGTTGAGAAATTGTAGTGTAGGTAGGAATTTTACCTACTGATTTCGCAAAGCTACATAGCCATATAACTAACAGGTGGGATGTGGCTCAGTTGGTAAGTCTGATGGGCCTCTACTTGCAATATGGTACTTGA
Source organism: Membranipora membranacea (assembly GCA_914767715.1). Classification (NCBI taxonomy): domain Eukaryota; kingdom Metazoa; phylum Bryozoa; class Gymnolaemata; order Cheilostomatida; family Membraniporidae; genus Membranipora; species Membranipora membranacea. Next base: position 3,015,184 of record OU612070.1, on the reverse strand, counting down.
AATTTATCCATTCTAGACCACTGTCTATTGGGGTTAGCTTGTCCCCTCATGCATGTGTGCTCCGACTTGCTATGTACAGAGTGTAATTTGGCACAGAAAATGCAGCCTTGCTCTTTATAGAACCTATATTTTTCTGCCTGTGGTTTTGGATATGGTGTATGATACGATTTCCTGATAAGAATTTAATTTATAATTTATTCACAGACGACAACACAATGATGTTTCAAATGTTAACTTTATTGTTACTGACTGCTAAGTTTGCCTATCAATCAATATGCTACTGTCTATCTCTGGAACAGAAAGTCATAACCATAGAAAATATCTATGCTTGCTTGCTTGCTTACCAAGGACATCTATCCATGTGTAAGGTATATACTCCTCCAGATAATCATAGCTCATTGAAGAAAAAAACGCCATCATTGACACTTGCTGAGCTCCCAAAATTCTTCTGACGCCTGATAAAACAACAGTATTCCGAATAAAACAGATGGCATAATATTCTGTTGGGCCTGTTTGCTGGATCCATGGGACCACTATTTTGACTTTGAATGTGTGAGATCTCAAGTTCTCACAGCTCAGGCCCAGGAGATTTTGGATAGAGAGAATAAAACCAAGAAGATGGGAGCAAGTGATAACAGACAGCGTCAACCACTTCAAATCAGAGACCAATCCCAGTTTTATCTTTTGACGAAATCTGTTATGTATTAGGCGTAACTAAATTACTGTCAGCTATCAGACATCCCATCTCCGCCTTTTTGGGAGGTTCAATCGGAAGCATATAAATAATGTGTATAATTAAACCTTTTTATCGGACAAAAATCAAAATCCAATCTCCGCTTTTTTGGAGGGTTCAATCGCTATCATATAAATAATGTGTATAATTAAACCTTTTTATCAGACAAAAAATCTAAATCCAATCGCCGTTTATTCAAGAGGATTGGCAAATGCAATCTCCGGTTTTTTGGCCAGGCCTGTCCACAGTGATGAATCCCGGTGCATATAAAAACCGGGGGAACATCAAGGCAGGACAGTTCTGGTTGGAGAGCCCTTGGGGCATGTTTTCTGGTATGGTATAGATTGCTTTTCTGGTATCTAACTTAGTTTATTATTCAAAAATACAAATTGATTTTAATGTCGAAAAGGCATCTCAACTATGAGTCATTAGTAAATTGAATTAATACGTACTTGTCACAAAATTCTAAATACAAATGTTGTGGATAAATTTGATTAGATAAACAAAACACTTTTTGTATGGAGTTGCCTTCTTCCTCAATAGGAAGAAGTTAACTCCATACAAAATAAAACATGAGCAAAATGAATAAAATAGTGGTGTCTGTTCTGCTCGGGTATTCGGCCCCTAGTGGGTCGAATATCCGACAAATGCACCCAAAGTTGGCTGTGAATCTACAGTGTCAAAATCCGTAATTTTCTCAACAACAGTGAGTTTATTGATTCTGTCCGCAACCAAAGATCTTTGGTGATAAGCACAGTCATTTTAGTCATTTTGTTTCAAATAAATAGAACTCATTTCTCTTTCAATCAATTTGATCTCTTGCAAATAATTTGGGAAATGCCAATACAGTCACGAAAAAGTCCCTTAATAATTAATCTATTACAGCTAGTGGTCTTAGTGGACTTTTCTCTTTGTGGGAACTCTACCTCTCTGGGATGACAGCAACCCAAATGCAGGGAGTTTTTTTGCAATATCTATGTCAAATTATGCAAATCCATGCTGTTGAGCATAAAATTTATGGAGAATTATAGATATTATATGATTGACAATATGTTTGAAATCTGGTCAAAAGGTAACATTTTCACTATTTTAAGCATAGAATTTGATGGGAACTGTGCTCCAAGAGTTCCCCCAAAATATATTTTGTGATTACCACTTATTTCTAACACTGATTACAGCTATGGTTCATGATTAGTACATTATACTCAGCCTCCATACACTGATAAAGTCAAACACCATGAACAGCACTGGTAGCATGGCCTATTAGAATGTTATGCTCCCTCTCACCTGGTGATCTAAAGGTCTCAGAACTGAGTCAAACCTCAGACAAGAACAGCGTTTAAATCAAAATGCTTTATAATCTGCTTTTGGTAAATGGTAAAAATTACTCAGCAAACTAATAGTTCTTTCCTTTTTTCTTTACTCTGTGAAGAACAGCAATTGATTTTATCATTCGTTTCAATCCCTGATCCATAACCATAGCCAGTTATAGATATTTTAAGGAACTCACGTGGGGTATCTCCATAAATACGAGTAAAGAAAGCGTGATTTGGATAGTCATACAATGCTATCTGTGTTTTGTACTGGATATGTGTACAGGGCATGGTGCAGTCTCTAGACGCAACAGCAACACAGGCCCCATATTCTGTTCCTGGAAATAAGAATTATCAGGGGTATTATTCAATTCAATTGATTAAGTTGTGGGAAATTCACAAAAAAAACAGCATCTCAATAGGTAACTTCGCGCCCTTGGTATCTATATTAAATAATCATTAATTATCATCATTTTCATGGGGAAATCCAACTGAATCCAACTTGAATTCAAGTTGTCTCCCTATTACCAATGAGGAGATAATTCTAAGTTTCATGTCAATATCATTGAAAAACCGTATACCTAATCATAAAATCTATTCAGTTGGATTTCCCCATGAAAATGATTATAATTAATGATTATTTAATATAGATACCAAGGTCGCGAAGTTACCTAATTATCCCACATTGCACTTCATTTGGGATTCCCATTGAGCTAAAGTGGGAATACCAGGCTGTATTATGGATATGCAGCTGAAACTGTCGATCTCACTGCGCCCGTAATAATTAGATATACTTACTGTTCAGGGTGTTTAGACAGTGAACTTGTTGACTTGCGTTACAAAGGGGCACTATATCAATCGCTATAAGAAAAGATAGTCAGCTGATAACATTGAAGATGGTTTCATGTAAGTATGGAGATATATAAATTTCTCAAACATTCCGTAAGTGGCAACTAGTGAAAGCGCATCTCCAATACTTTACAACCTTATTCACAGGAATGTATATCTTTAGTAGAAATAAGAAAGGAATAGTGATAAAACCTCCTCATAAGATTTATGTCCTCGGATGTAATGTATATAGGACAAATTTTGCTGTTAGACACTACAAGAACTACAAATTTCAAATTTGCTTGACTTTCAAATAAAAAGCTTAAGTGCCAAGCAAATCAATACAGCACAGTGCAATACAATACAATACAATATAAAACACTATAATACAATACAATCCAGTCGAATATGATCCAATTTTTTTTGCTTTTGCTAATTAAGTAATTTTGAATGTACAGCATGATAAGGATACCATTAGAACTCACGAGTGTCGTATAAATCTCTGCAGCCACATAGCGTGTCATGACACATAGTTTTAGCCTCATTCACACAGCCGTTATAGGAGTAATTCTGGTAAGACTTTAAAGGATTTGGCAGATTCTCTGAGTCAAAACAATCAGCCATGTTATTATCTGCTGGTGGAGCCGCTCTCTTTATCTGGGAACCATAAATATAAGCTTAGACTACAAGATCGGTATGTTTATCGACCATCCTAGTTCAAAGTAATTAATTGAGATTGTATTGAAAGGTACAAGCGCTTAAAGTATCCATGAAATTAAGATCGACATTGTCAAAGCTAATCAGCTGCAAAACAAATCCAAAATTGCCCCTCTTGGACCAACAGAAGCTGTGTTATGAAGGAATTTTTTCCACCTCAGAAAGGGCTTGCGAGCGCCAGAGAGGCTTTATTTGATGAGTCATTACATCAGTCCTAGTAGACCAATTGAGCTGTTCTAGTGCATAGTTTGAAGCTTGTTATCTGAGGCACCTCAGCTGATTTTTAAGATTGTTTTATGGATGCTTTAAACAATCTTCAGACAGAAGTATTTAATAGACATGCAGCATGTAGCTGCAGTAGTTTATGAACGCCTTTTCCAGTGTGAAAATTCCAAGTCTTGATTTGAAAGATTATGGTAAGAATTATAAGTCACTTCCTGCACAAGTATGATCTACATGTGGGGTACAGGGATAGCTGTAGGCCTAGTGCGAGATCCCTGTAATCTGCCACATATATCTAATTTAGAGCACCGTACAGTTGTGCAGGAGAGGACAATCTTTTAAAATATGTTTATTAACAGTGAGAGCTCTGCTTATTTTCATTATAAAAATATTGCATATCACTACTGCAGAACTAGCTACCCGGCCTTACAATGCTTTTGTCTGTAGGTAGCATCTAATTTATTCAACAATGTGTTTTATAGGTCTATAATTCTAGAAGCGGGAATAATCTAGGTAAAATGGATGAAACAAAATTGATAAAGATGTTAGCGTGTACCTTAGTTTTAGTGAGGGAGAAATCAGCATGAGTGTTTGGTCTGACTCCTGCTATCACATCATTACTTATAGAAGGAGCATCGTGTTGCTCATACAGGGTTATCTGCAAAAATATATCCATCAAACCTAACAACTGTGTACATAGTTTATGGCCACATGTCCCATAATGATATGAGATATGTATGTGACATGAATTTCTACAACAAGATCCGAGCCACTTCACATTATATACCGAAATGTCAGCAAATCTATGATGTCAAATACTCAAATGTCTGTAGTACAATAAATGAGATGAATAAAAATGCCAATATCAAATTTTTATACTTACTGACATTCCAGTCGCATGAGCGAAATAGCCCAGATAGTACTCAGCTGGGTCGTTGTCAAGAGAAATCACTAATGCGTTGGATAAACCGGTACCAGAAACTCTATGTGATCCATCCCCATTGAACTCAAGACAGACACCTTCAATATTCACACAATACGAGGCTTAAATATTCATGCGCGGACTCTTTTATCATATTATTTCGTACAAATTGTAGAATTGTAGAATTGATCTGCTGGTTTTATATCCTCCCACCTATGCGAATGTACCATTGTACTATAATGTATGTTGAAAAGTAGCAAAGATTCACACTTTACTGGATGTAAAGGACAGTAGTGTGGCAATCTAGATGGAGTGATTAAATTACACAGTGAATGTTTTCTCACTCTGACCGCGTGGCCTTATGCTTATTTATTTGGGACAAACGAGATCATCAACTCCTGTTGAAAAGTGTCATTATATGTTATTCTTCCATCAATCACAATACAGCTTGTTTTCAGTTTCACATCAAATTGATATCAATTTATATAAATTACTATTTGCAATTGCAATTATTTCTATAAATAATCAATTTTATACTCATTTCCATTTAAATGTGACATTAAATTTACGTCATTCTAATATAAATAAATATACATACAACTCTTTTTTTGGCGGATTACATTATGAGCTATGACATACAGGATCCTCCATAAATAATATATTATGCAATAAATCATGTGTATTTTTTGGAATACGTTGTTTTCTAGAGGTATGATGGTAAAGCCAATTCAAGAAAGACATGTAGATGCTTTTGTTTCACTCAATTGGTATTGAACTGCCGTCAATTTGAATCTGAATCGACATCGAATAAGTGCCAATTTGCTGCCTTATAGTCAATATTTTGTTATTTTGTGCCATTCAAGTATTTGTAGCTCACCCAGCACAACTCGACAATTTGGGCCCCCTCAAGACTTTTTCTTACTTGCCGGCTCCATCCATATTTAACCACAACCCAACGGATCAGTAGGGTACAGCCAAAGAGTAAAACTATTTTACTCCTTGGTACAGCCCACTACTTGAGGTTGACCCCCCCCCCCCATAGTCTGACTAACTTGAGCTTTAGCAAAAATATAGATGATTTGATAACAAACCACATGATTTTATTTTACGAATTCACAATTACTATGAAAGTAGAATTTCTGATACACCACTAGCAAGCTTCTTAACAATGCTTCAGGTTTAAGTGGGCAGTAATATTTTTGGTTTAGCTGCCAGATTTATATCAGCCATCTTAATAACAGTCAGCAGGTCAACAAAATCTGACAGTGCCACTTGCAGTGCAGGACACTCAAACTTCGCCTTCATTGATTACTTATTACTTGGACAGATGACATATAAAAGTAATGTAGTTGCTTACTATCCAAAGTTGTAACTGCCAATAAAATTCTGGTTAGGTTAGAGACGTGACGTTCTCCGTTAGCAAGATTTCTTCGCATGAGGATCGTTGAAAAGCTTTGATTTTTTATAAGTAATGAAATCATTGATGCTTATAAATTAGATTTTTTTTTTATTCTCAATTTATTATGCATTGTCTTGTATGACAAATATATTATGGAGTGATAAAATGTTTGAAAGGGTAATAGGTTATTATCTAATATACAAAATCAAGCAAGTTTGCCAAGTCATTATTGCTTAAATCAAAAGGCTAAATATACTTGCTAAAACCCAGTTCTCCATGAGTGAAGAAAAGAATTTAGAGTTTTATAATCTATGAAAGCTGTCTACGAAAGAGAGTAGCTCACCTTTCTTTGGTTGGTATTAGATTATATCTATATCTATATCTCTCGCTTCAATCCACTTGATATAAGGAAAGGTTGTTGATGTCCCTATTATTGTCAAGTCTGCTTGTTTAGAACCAGGAAACACAAATAACTCCAATTTACAACGAATAGCCCATGCTCACAGGCATATATTCATGAGGTCAAAAACGAACATCTCCTCCCTCAAAGATGTGTCAGAAAAGCATATGATATTTGTTGTGATTGACACTTCATTAAATAGCTCTCGTAATCAAATGGCTTGGTCTTTAAAAATAGAGCGACCATGAGAAATGAAGTATTATACTATTTTTCTGACTGCAAGCCAAAAACCTAAACTGGATTGCACTCCAGCATTGCTCAAAGTGTTCAATCAACAACATTAAATTGACATCAAATTACATTGTTAGACGATTTATCAGTCATGACTTCCATGTTGAGAGCACAGTTATTCCTTGAAGGGCTCTACTCGTGTTATGTTTGTCTTGCGCAATTTGCTCTTCTCCCATGCATAAGCGCAAGCCTCAAACCCAAACTGTAAAAACTCTACAAAGGTCAGCAGACTAGCACCCATACACAGTCCAAGCGTGCCTCCAAGATTTGCTGGAAAAAATGATAAGAATGACAGATTCTTTACAATTTTACTATCCTAATAACCTTAGTACCTTCCTTCGTTGTTTATCAGACCAGTAGCTTGGGGACAGCACCAAGAGATAATCATCATTTCCATGTCTCATTTTTCTTATGAGCTATATTGTCTATTGTCTATTCAGACGCAATACCAGCCATTCAAAACATTGAGCTGCCGATTTGATCCTATCAGTTTATCCCTATGTCTGGATAAGGTAGTTTGAAGACTACACGTGTTCATGACCAATGGGGGTGATAAATGTTGAGAAATTGTAGTGTAAGTAGGAAATCTACCTACTGATTTCGCAAGGCTAGATAGCCATATAATCAACAGTTAGAATGTGGCTCAGGTAAGTGTGACAGGCCTCTATCATGCAATTATGGAAGTTAATTGTTATCGATCCTATTCCAGTCCACTGCCTACTGGGGTTTGCTTTGCCCCTCACACAGGTGTGCTCCGACAGAGTGTAATTTGGCACAGAAAATGCAGCCTTGCTCTTCATGGAACCTATATTTCTCTGCCCGTGGTTTTGGATATGGTGTATGATACTATTTCCTGATTAGAATTCAGATTTAATTTATTCACAGATGACAACACAATGATCGATTCAAATATTTATTTTATTGTTGCTGACTGCTAAGTTTGCCTATCAATCAATATGCTACTGTCTATCTCTGGAACAGAAAGTCATCACCATAGAAAATATCTATACTTGCTTGCTTGCTTACCAAGGACATCTATCCATGTGTAAGGTATATACTCCTCCAGATAATCATAGCTCATTGAAGAAAAAAACACCATCATTGACACTTGCTGAGCTCCCAAAATTCTTCTGACGCCTGATAAAACAACAATATTCAGAATAACACAGATGGCATGATATTCTGTTGAGCCTGTTTACTTGATTCATGGGACCACTATTTTGACTTTGCATGCACCCAAAGTTGGGTGTGAATCTACATTGGGTCAAAATCCGTAATTTTCTTGAGAACAATAAGTTTATTGATTCTGTCCGCATCCAAAGATCTTTGGTGATAATCACAGCGTCATTTTCCAGCATTCATTTTGTTTCAAATAAATGGAGCTCATTTCTCTTTCAATCAATTTGCTATTGCAAATAATTTGGGAAATGCCAATACAGTCACGAAAAAGTCCCTTAATAATTAATCTATTACAGCCAGTGGTCTAAGTGGAGAACTCTACCTCTCTGGGTTGACAGCAGTCACAATGGCCTCAATGCATGGAATTTTTGCAATATCTATGTCATATTATGCAAATTCATGCTGTTGAGCATAAAATTTATGCAGAAATATAGATCTGTAATATTATGATTGACAATATGTTTGAAATCCGAAAATATCGCTCTGTTTTAAACACAGAATTTGATGGGAACGGTGCTCCAAGAGTTCCCCCGAAATATTTTTTGTGGGAACTTTATCCCCATTAGTTTCCACTCATTTCTAACACTGGTTGCAACTATGGTTCATGATAAGTACTGTATACTCAGCCTCCGTGTCCTGATAAAGTCTAACACCATGAACTGCACTGGTAGCATGGCCTATTAGAAAGTTAAGCTCCCTCTCACCAATGAACTAGGTTTAGTTCATTGCTCTCACCTGGCAATCTTAAGGTCTCAGAACTGAGACAAAACCTCAGACAAGAACAGCATTAAAGGGCAACCAAGGTTTCAAACAACTTCTCATTGATGGCCATTGATTAATAGCAGATTGCACCTTCTGCATGGGGAAAAAGACAAAATATAATTCGGATGATTATTCAGCCAGAATTCTTGTGAAACATTTCTTCCATCAGGCACTCAAACTCAGCTAAAAGAGAATACCACATAGCAGTTTCCTGTTCCTGTTATTATTTAGCCTGTGCTCTATAATTATTACAGCAGTCTTGGAACCTCCCCTAAACTGAAGTGTTACCCAGCTTAGAGTCAGCAACTACTTTGAGTTTTGCATCGCGTAATGCACAAAGCTGATGCTGCCCAGCACATTATTTGCTACCCATTAATGCATTGCTGCGAAACCTTGGTTGCCCTTTAAAGAGCAACCAATGTTTCGCAGCAATGCATTAATGGGTAGTTAAGAATGTGCTGGGCAGCATCAGCTTTGTGCATGACGCAGTGCAAAACTCAAAGTAGTTGCTGATTCCAAGCTGGGTAACACTTCAGTATAGGGGAGGTTCTAATACATTGCTGTAATGATGATAGAGCACAGGCTAAATAATATCAGGAACAGGAAACTGCTCTGTGGTTTTCTATTATAGTGAGTTTGAGTACCTGATGGATGAAATGTTTCACGTCACAAGAATTCTGGCTAAATAAAAATCCGAATTAGATTTTGTCTTTTTCTCTATGCAGAAGGTTCAATCTGCTATTAATCAATGAGAAGTCGTTTGAAACCTTGGTTGCCCTTTAAGATCAAAATTATTTATAATCTGCTTTTGGTAAATGGTAATAATTGAAGAAGAGCAATTGATTTTGTCATTTGTTTAAATCTCTGATCCATACCTTTAGCTGGTTATAGATATTTTAAGGAACTCACGTGGGGTATCTCCATAGATGCGAGTAAAGAAAGCATGATTCGGATAGTCATACAATGCTATCTGTGTTTTGTACTGTATCTGAGTACAGGGCATGGTACAGTCTATCGACGCAGCAGCAACACATTCCCCATATTCTGTTTCTGGAAAGAAAATTATCATGGGTATTCAATTCAATTCAATCAGTTGGGGAAATTCACAAAAAACAGCATCCCAATTATCCCACAATGCACTTCAATTGGGATTCCCATTGAGCTCAAATCGGAAAACCAGTTTGTATTATGGCTATGCAGTTGAAACTGGCCATCTCACTGCGCCTGTAATTATTAGATACACTTACTGTTCAGGGTGTTTAGACAGTGAACTTGTTGACTTGCATTACAAAGGGGCACTTCATCAATTGCTAAAAGAGAAGATAGTCAGCTCATAACATTGAAGGTGGTTTCATGTAAGTATGGAGATATATAAAATTCTCATACATTTCGTAAGTGGCAACAAGTTGAAGCGCATTTCCAATACTTTACAACCTGATTCACAGGAATGCATATCTGTAGTAGAAATTAGAAAGGAATAGTGATAAAACCTCCTCATAAGATTTATGTTCTCGGATGTAATGCAGGACAAATTTTGCTGTTAACACTACAAGAACTACATCTTTCAATTAAAAAACCTTAGCGCCAAACAAATCAATACAGCACAGTACAATATAATACAATACGATACGATACGATACGATACGATGAGACGAGACGAGACGAAACGAAACACAACACCACACCACACCACACAACACAGCACAACACAACACAACACAATACAATCCAATACAATCCAGTCAAATATGATACAAACTACAGCTACAAACAATAGGCAGATCGTGGATCCATTTTTTTCCTTTTGCTAACTAATTTTGAATGTACAGAAAGATTAGTATACCATTATGACTTACGGGTGTCGTATATATCTCTGCAGCCACATAGCGTGCCATGACACATAGTTTTCGCCTCATTCACACAGCCATTATAGGAGTAATTCTGGTAATACTTTAAAGGATTTGGCAGGTTCTCTGAGTCAAAACAATCAGCCATGTTATTATCTGCTGGAGGAGCAGCTCGCTTTATCTGGGAACAAAAAATATAAGCTTAGACTACAAGATCAATATACTGATCAACCATCCTAGTTCAAAGTAATTAATTAAGATTGTATTGGAAGGTACAATCCGTGAAATTAAGATTGACCTTGTCAAAGCTGATAGGCTGCAAAACAAATCCAAAAGTGACCCTTTTGGACCAACAGAAGCTGTGTTATGAAGCAATTTTTTTCCACCCCAGAAAGGGCTCGCAAGTGCCATGGATGCTTTACTTTGATGAGTCGTTGCTTCAGTCCTGGAAGACCAGTTGAGCTGTTCTAGTGCTCAGTTTGAAGCTTGGTAGCTGAGGAACCTGCTCTGACTTTAAACAATGTTTTATGGATGCTTTAGACAATCCACAGACGGAAGATTTTGTATTAGCAAGTTAACTGAATCAAGTTATCTTCACTCATTTTACTCTCAAATGAGCAACTTGCAATTAGTAAACATAATCAGTTTGTGCAAGACTGGCCACAAGACAAGAAGGCTAGCATGATGTTTTAAGACATGATTTTAAGCATGATGTAGAAGACAACACTGGCACCACTAAATACGTATCAAGATGAAATTAACTTTCACCAGCAGGCAACATACTCAACAATAGAAATCCTAGGTATAAGCTTTGGATCTGCACCACAGGGCAGTCAGTAGCCCCTCCACCCCATGGCTGCAATAAACTCAATTAAGTTGAGAAGCTATCATATTCTCGAAGAAAATGCTTAATTGTGTTATTGAAAGCAAATCTTTTGTTTTTGTAGATGATTTTGAAACTGAGATGAATGTTCATATATTTAGATTGACACAACAAAAGATAACTGCTTCGATTCTAGAAAGAAATTACTTTCTACATCACTTTTTTCCAATAATATGTTCGTTTGGAGAGTACGGGTATTGGTGTTACTGAAACAAAATGGTGAAAGAGAGTTAGTGATTGAGATAATTAAAACTTTCAAATTTAACATTTATTTATAACATCCAAATTTAGAAGGAGTACATCATTACGCATCAAATATCAAAATATAACTTTTGTGGTTGTCTTTCACTTTAAATTCAGTATAGCAATCAGAAAAAATCTGCTTCTCGGAACATCATTTTTGAAGAACACTGTACACCAAAGTTAGACATAACTCAATATGGTGGTGAGTTTAATTGTACTCTCTTTTATTATACATTGTCGGCGCGATAAAGTAGACTAGATAATTAATGTAGGGAATGAATTAGATAACCATTGAATGGTTTAAACGTGGCAAAATTGGAAACTCTAATGGCAGCACATTTACGTCTCCATCACTGCAGAATCAGTTTGAGCGATGTTAACTGATCAACAGTTACAGTTACAAATAACAACAATTTTCCAGTGCCTAACATAGTACAAACTCACCCCATTGCTCGGTTTCAACAACACTATCCCACCACTAATTATAAGTGGTTTTTGTATCTACATTTACTTTATTACGCTGTAAAGTTTGAAACCAAGATTGCATATCTTTTGGCAAAACAGAAATGTTGTTCTTCTTAATTTCTGGGATAATTTTAATTGAGTCCTGATTTCTTATCATAAACACCAAATTAACTGTCTTTTTGGTAAGTGATCATTTCGGGGGTGTGCATCGCCCATGTCACGCCCACTCCTATCCTTGCATGGCCCATACACCGCCTATACCACGCCCAACACATCGCACCTGATCGCCCATACCTCGCCCAAGGTTTAACTGCTGTGCGGTGTGTTGCAATGTACCAACAAGGCCCACCCTCGTATTTTCCAGCCACTCACTTGCTATGAATCCCCCTGGTCAGTCCTGACTTGTCCTTTTTCAAAATCATGAGAGTGCTGGCTCACTTTCGCACAGGCAATGCCCATCAAGGCTCAAGCTGTCCTCTTGTTGTTAACTTTTACATCGTAAGCGACCGGATGTCTCTCAACAGTGTAATATTGTCTGCAATAGCTGTTTATAAATATTTACAAAATTGTCAATTTCTTTAATATTTTTTACTTCAACTTTTATCAAACTATATTTTCTTTTGTGCAATAATTTTCAAAAATAGTTTCATGATATAATTCTAACGAAATATTTTTGAATTATAAATTTTGCACCTCTAACCATCATAAAGCCGGGTAATAAACCAGCACAGCACACATCTATTAGCCTAGTATAACAGTATACCTGTCCTTTGGTAGTCAGTTTAGTTTAGTCACTCCGATAGCACAATATGACTGGAAATAAAATCAATGGACTAGAGGTAATGTGCTATATCTGAAATGAAAAATATTAAAAATTATAATAAAAATATAATATTAAAAAATTTATTAAAAATAATCCGTTAGAACTATATCAGGAAACTATCTTTAAAAAATTATTGCATGTAAGAAAATATAGTTTAATAATAGTTTAAGTAAAAAATATTAAAGGAATTAAAATTTTATAAACAACTATTGCAGACAATATTACAACATACACCGCACAGCAGTTACACCTTGGGCGAGGTATGGGCGATCAGGTGCGATGTGTTGTGCGTGGTATAGGCGGTGTATGGGCCATGCAAGGGCGGGAGTTGGCGTGACATGGGCGGGGCACACCCCGAAATGACCACCTGCCGTTTTGTTTATCATGCAGTAATAATCAAAATATGCATTTCACATTTTAATCCTGCACCTTAAAACAGGGTACAATCTTTTCATCAATAATGACAACAATTGAAAGAAATATTGTTGCCAATAATCAAGTTGATTATCCGAGCACAGTATTTGATAGTCATGCAGCATGTACTGCAGTAGTTTTGGAACGCCTTTTCCAGTGAGAAAATTCCAAGTTTTGATCTAAAAGATTATGGTAAGGATTAGAAATAGTTCCCTCCTTCTCAAGTATGATGTAAATGTGGGGTATATGGTTTGCTGTAGGCCTACTGTGCAATCCCAGTAATCTGCTAATTCTATCTAATTTACACCACTGTAAAGGCTGACTTTATCTACTAGTAATATGCTATTATACAATTTTTTCCTGACAATACTTATAATGTATTCAAAATTATGTTGTGTAAGAAAATAAATAAATAAATATATATGTGTGAGTGGTAGCTTATTGGGCTTGTGTGATACAAACAAATTCATACAGCACCTTAACATCACACTTGAGCAGGAGAGGACAATCTATTAAGCTAGTACATTTATAAACAGTGAGAGCTCTGAATATTTTCATTGTAAAAATATTGCATAATATGACTACTGCTGAACTAGCTACCTGGCCTTACAATGCTTTTGTCTGTAAGTAGCGTCTAATTTATTCAACAATGTGTTTTATAGGTCTATAATTCCGTTTAAAAAACGGGAGTATCTAGGAAAAATGGATGAAACAAAATTGATAAAGATGTTAGCGTGTACCTTAGTTTTAGTGAGGGAGAAATCGGCATGAGTGTTCGGTCTAACTCCTGCTATCACGTCATTGCTTATAGACGGAGCATCATGTTGCTCATACAGGGTTATCTGCAAAAATTCATCCATCGAACCTAACAACTGTGTACATGGTTTATGGTCACCTTTATCATTATGCTATGAGATATGTATATGACATGAATACAGCAAGATCCGAGCCACTTCACATTATATACCGAAATGTCAGGAAATCTATGATGTAAAATACTCAAATGTCTGTAGTACAAAAAATGATGAGATGAATAAAAATATTATTATTGAATTTTTATACTTACTGACATTCCAGTCGCATGAGCGAAATAGCCCAGATAGTACTCATCTGGGTCGTTGTCAAGAGAAATCACTAGTGCGTTGGATAAACCGGTACCAGAAACTCTATGTGATCCATCCCCATTAAACTCAAGACAGACACCTTCAATGTTCACACAATATGAGGCTTATTTCGTACAATTCTAGAATTGATATTGATCTGCTGGTTTCATATCCTCCCACCTTTGCGAATGTAGCATTGTACTATAATGTATGTTGAAAGGTAGCAAAAGTTCTCACTTTACTGGATGTAGTGGACATTAGCGTGGCAATCTAGATGGGGTGGTTAAATTACCTAGTGTGTTATACATACCAGCGTCAGTAGCTATCATTTTGAAACTGGTGTCTGGGTCCAGAATGTCACCGTTAAGAAGGACAAAGAACACAGAATCGGATGGTTTTGTTGTAATCTCATAGACTAGGCTCTGGACATCTTCTCCATTCAGCTTCATGAGATTAGCAAACTTTGGTTCCGTCCAATTCCTTGTGAGAGAATGAAACAATTTGAATTCTTTCTGAACGAAGTTTGAAAATACAGTACTGAAAAAGTTCTTGGTAGGTGATTGCAGTGTTTCATGCCAGTGCCAAATTTAGCAAAAGGCAACCTTCTGTGATTATCTAACAAAAATTTCATGCACTTGTTCCTTGCAGTTGCCTTGCAGAGCTTGACAAGAATAACCATTTCATGTTAAGAGCTTGATTTTTAGCTACTCCTCTCGTCCTTGAAGAAAAGGGTACCTCGAAAATTAACTAATAATATAAATCTCCTGAATACCCAAACAGGTCTACAGGTCCACCCTACTCTGGATGGTGAGTTGGTGCAATCGGTAGCATGCTTGCTATTCACTGCATTTAGGTCGTGCCATAGGAGTTGTGGGTTCATGTCCCACAAGGGAGGCTTCAAGGTTGATTTATGTGACATGACATCGGATTTTAATCAACCTTATTGAGCCCCAAGCACCCTTGGGTTTATACCTCTTCTCAAATCTACACTACTTACACATCCCTTTTTGTGCTGTAACTGTATCTCCCCTCCAGCATCAAGTCAAGTCCAGTAAGGTTATACTTCTCTATGGCAGCTTGTACTGCGCTCCATTTAAACGAATTGTGATCACATATCACCATCTTTGGTAACTACAAAAGTTTGTTAGAGGTATACAACGTCATGCAGCATCAATATAATATATTTATTACTTTTTAATGAAAACAGAAGATTGGGCTGACCCTAAGAGGGTCGCAAGGTGCCCGTATTGTGGGTGAGATACATCTTACAAACTGGAATGCATCCTCAGAGTTAAGACCTCCTGAGCTATGTGAGCAGCAAGCAGCCAAAATTGTATTTTGCACTAGTCTGAGGCTGAGAAACAATTGAGGCCAAATAACTAATTCAGGGAATAAAATATTTGAGGTGAGAATGTCACATAGCACAAAAAAAATATTGTTAAAATTGGCAACCAAATGTGACAGACATTATCTTCGTAACCACAATCATATCACAGGGAAAATCTAAGTTGACTCAATGAGTTGGTTCCATAGACATAATAATAAACCTAGACAGGACACTGTATATAGCTGAAGTTAGGCACTTAATTATGGTGACGCGACGTCACCGGAGGGTGTAGAAACAGTGATTTTTACTCATAGCTTTCATTGATTTACCTGTCCAAGCTCTGGTTAAATGTGACAATTCAATTGGCTTTGATCAGAAGTTAAGTTTGAAAATTGCAATAGATTCAGCAGCTTCTGGTGATCATTTTGATAGTCTGTTTAGCTTCATAGCTTAAATATTATCAAAAAAGTAAGCTATTGAAAACGGTGCATAGACTTAAAGCTATAATTTTTTTTGCAGTTTCAGTCCTGATTAAGTGCTTATTTCTGAAACAAGTTTGAAAATTGCGATCAATTCAGCAGCTTCTGGTGATCTTTTTAATAGTCTGTTTAGCTTTGTAACCCAAATATTATCAAAAAAGCAAGCTATTGAAAACGGTGCTTAGACTCGAAGCTATAATTTTTTTGCAGTTTCAGCCCTGTTTTAAAGTTTATTTCCTTATCAATTTCGATGGGATTTTGAGTTTAAAAGTTGCAATAGATTCAGAAGCTTGTGGAGATCATTTTGATGGCCTGTTCTGCCTTGTAGCTCAAGTATAACCAGGAAGTTCAGGACTTTCTTCCTTGGAATAACTGAGGAAGCAAGCAATTGAATTTACTTGGTGAATACACAATTACCAAAGAAATGACTAATTTCATCTTTGCTTTATTTTTAATGCTTTTTTGCTCATTTTGAGCCAGGCATACAAAATAAGAAATGTCATGACCTTAGACAAAATATCCACCAACATTATTGAAATGTGACCAACAGAGATAGTTGGAAGTAAACAAGTCAAGGCCGGACCTCACAAAGCTTCAAATAAAATTCATTGTTCATAGGAGACGATATTCTGTGTAGCTAATATAATTGTCACTTCGGTGGGTCAAAAGTAAAGGGAGACCTCCTGCCCCGGCAGCATTCTCCTCGCTCTTACCTAGCAGCCTGAGAAAACAAGCAACAGCTAAATCCGGTAATTTAGGAATTCATAATACATCAATTCTGACGGCAAAACACAATCTTATGAACTTTTGAAATAATATTATGTTTATTGTGGTCTGCGGGAGTCAGCGATAAAGCAACAGATTTTTAGATTGTTGTAACACTCATCCAGCTAAGCACTCTTGGTTCACAATGGATAATAGATAAGCCAGGCAAGAGCGCATCTTCTGAACCACCAGTATGTAACTGTGATACATTGACTATACTTTCCTTTGCCTGCTAGGTACTGACCTTGCTTGTTCGGTTATAACAAGGAGGAAAGTCCTAAACTCTCTGGTTATACCTAAGCTACAACGCTGAACAGACCTTAAAAATGAGCCCCATAAGCTGCTGAGTCTATTGCAATTGTCAAACTTGAAATCCCATTAAAATTGATTAGGCAATAAACTTCAACTCAAGGTTCAAACTGCAAAAAAATTTATAGTTTTGAGTCTATGCACCGTTTTTAATAGCTTACTTTTTTGATAATATTCGAGCTATGAAGCTAAACATCAACACTATCAAAATGATTGCCAGAAGCTGCTGAATCTATTGCAATATTCAAACTTAAATTCCGATTGAAGCCAATTGAGTTATCAACATTTAACCAGAGCTGGGACAGGTAAATCAATGATAGCTATGGGTAAAAATCACTGTTTCTACACCCTCCAGTGACGTCGCGTCACCATAATTAAAGGGCAACCAAGGTTTCGCAGCAATGCATTAATGGGTAATAAATAATGTGCTAGGCAGCACCAGCTTCGTGTATGACGCGGTGCAAAACTCAAAGAAGTTGCTGACTCTAAGCTGGGTAACACTTCAGTTTAGGGGAGGTTTCTAGACATTGCTGTAATAATGATAGAGCACAGGCTAAATAATAACAGGAACAGGAAACTGCTCTGTGGTATTCTATTTTAGCTGAGTTTGAGTACCTGATGGATGTATTGTTTCACAAGAATTCTGATTGAATAATCATCAGAATTAGATTTTGTCTTTTTCCCGCTGCAGAAGGTGCAATCTGCTATCAATCGATGAGAACTTGTTTGAAACCTTGGTTGCCCTTTAAGTGCCTCACTGCCTCTATGCTAATGCTCCATACAGTGTCCTGTCTAGGTTTATTATTAAGTCTATGGTTGGTTCATTATAAAAGGACCCAAAAGTTACAACCTTTTTACGAAAAGCATCTTATCTGTGTCAGACTTCCATTGCGTTTGTCAGTTCAGCGTAGAATGACTGAGAGATATTGGCAGTGATGCGCCATACACAGAAATTAGTTTCAGGGGTATGTCAAATGATGAGTACAGACCTGCAGTGACTCGGCTGGTATGTTCTTAAATTTTGTACTTGTATCTTTTCTGAAGTAGGCACCGAAGAAGCCTTGTGAAGTTGTGACACCAACTGCCAAGCAGATCAACATTGCAACAAGCCAGGCAAGTCTGCAGACATACAAAAGTGTGAGTTAACATCAGGAAAACACAAAGTATTCAAAAAGTCTAAATTAAAAACCACTCACTTTTGCACATAAAGAGTCACAAAGCAAAAAATTGCATCAGATTTTCTTATGAAATATTAAGGGAGCTCATACCGGTATGATATAACGGAACGACAATAAGTATCACTAACTGATTCCTAAAGATTACCTAGTCCCAGAAAAATAAACTTCCTCTTAAATAAAAGTTCCACAATTTAATGAGTTTACCTGGTTGTTTTTGGTGTGTTTGATATCACAACGTGTCTTATTCCATGCAGGGTTGTGTCCTGGGAAAACTCTGACCAGCTCTTGGTAACATTCTTGTCTAAATCCTGATCATCCATGGCAACATGAGCAATAGATTTCCAAGTTGATTATTGCAAAATCTATCAAAGATGAAGAGAAGTTTTATCATAACATGTCTTCATACAATTCAAAGTCTTAATCATGTGTTGATTCTCAAAAATTACAAATCAATCAAAACAACAATACATTTATTCAATTCCTCCAAATAAAGAAATATCCGTGTCAAATACTGTATTTTCACAGTTGAAGATGTTGAATCAAGGCAGTGTCTGGTATAGATAAGATCCACATGTTGAACGTACATGTTCCTGGAATAAAATAAACACCAGATTAGATATCCGATGTTCTAACAAAAGGTAAGAATATCATATTTGTGCCTAGAAATTTGTGATGTAAGGTGGCTCAACCATCAGTTTCATAACATTATTTCCATAAATACAATTGCAAATATACGTCATAACAGCACCATACTGACATCCTGTATTATATATGACTAATTTCTGTTTTGTGTAAATGGCTATTCCACAGTTCCGACCAGATACACAATCACAATTGATTTTTAGCGTTATGTTGATAGGAATGTAAGCAGTAGATATAGCCATGATCTAATGGCAGCATGTTGACTAACCAATCAAAAGCACATATAGAAAGGAACACACATACACTCGAAACACACATACACTCGAAACAAACAGCAAATATTGAGTGCTGGTAGGAAGGAAGTAGAATTGGAAATTTTGCCATGGTAGTGAAAAGATCGGTCAGTGCACTCAGACTCAAATTGATCTGAGTGTGCATATAGCGACTGAAAATCCTAAATTTGCTCTCAATTGAATTTGACATTTCCCTTTTAAGATGACTTAAACTTCTGCTGCCACAAAGGACAATGTGTGCTTATTGAACTCTGTAGAGCTAAAGGTAACAAAATGAGGCTGCACTCTCAGCATTGTACAGTCAGATCTAATTTATACATTTAATTGTATCTTGATCACCTAATGTTCAAACGAATTGCACAAATCGATTGTCAAATTCAGGGTATGAAATTACTTGTCTAGCTGAAATAGTGACATCGTCACCGTCTTGCTCGTAACCTAGTGCGTTAATTTCATGCCCTGTTTTTGAAGATCAGTTTATGCAAATTATTTGCACATTAGGTGACAATACTGCAATGTTGTCAGTTTTCAGCTTTCAAACCTACAGTATTCAATAAGCACATATTTTCCTGAGTGGCAGCAGTAGTGTAAGGTTATTTTTCACTATTCTGGTTAAAAGATGGAGGTTATACTGTAGCACCGATTGGAGAAAGTCACCGGGTAAATTGGCTGGAAAAAATTGCCATGCACATTTAGTTTAATCTTATGCTAGCTATCAATTAATTCTATCGATTCCATTCTATACTTTACATATTGGAAAAGTTTAATTTTTATGCATGTTGCCAACCAAACATCAATTTTATCCACCAACATTTTTATTCGTCTTTTCATTGAGGTATTTTCTACAATCAACTTACAAAAGTTGATGATGGAGTTACAGATGAATAATACTACCTGGCAACATGTTACATGAGATTAATCAGAGAAAAATATAAGAGTTATGGAAATAAGCATCAACCTTGCCAGAATACCGAAATCGTGTAATGCTCTTGTAAACCAACTGTTGTGAAATAAAGGCAAAACAAAACAAAAAAATATAAATTCAGGAGGACAATGACATGAACAAACAAATAATCAAAAACGAAAGTTATATATAAGTCGTCAGTGGCAAAATATTGGTTTTTTTTGTGATGCAAGACATCGATAAGGTGCTCTAGCGAGCTTGATGTCACTGGGTCTGACCAACCATAAAAACAATATAAAAATTTATTGATAATATGTCACACATAGTATATATAGTATAGATTTATATGGTCCTAGCACAAGTTAACTGGCAGGATGCACATGAGTGACATGTGTGACTGTTTTACGCACTCTTCTCCTGCTCCATGCATTGACACAAGCTCCAAATCCAAACTGGACAAACTCTACGAATGTCAACAGACTGGCTCCCATACATATGCCGAGTGTGCCTCCCAAGTTTGCTGAAAGTTAAATGGCACATGTGAGCTGACTATGATCAACATCTTTCTTGCTCAAAAACCACTTAACATTCCAAGAGAAAATTCTTTTATTGATCAATCAAGTTTATAAAGTGAATTTCCCTAGTAAAACTACACTCCCAAGCAGTTGAGGATGCTGAATGACTGTCTTAATAGACAGTTTTCTGAGCTCTGATTTAGGTCTCCTTTCGGAGTTGTCCTCTCTCCAGTTTAGTACTTTTAACCCAGGCCGCGTAGGAAAAACGTTCTAAAAAGAGGGTTATCTTGATAACCGCTTATAATAAGAAAAAAATTATTTTTGATTCAGAATCTGCAGCATTGAAAACTCATATGGTAATAGTTTGGAAAATAATTTTAGTATTTGGATAGTCAATTATAGCATTTTCTGCTTATTTTGCGGACAATTTGGCAGAATTTTTCATGAGTTTCGTCACTAAGACTAAGATATATCAACATTCAAGCCTCCAATGTTTTGGAAACCCTGTCCCATAGGGTTTTCAATGGTGCAGACTCAGAATCAAATTTCATTTTTATCCTAACATAAGCGGTTTTCAAGATAACCCTCTTTCAGCAGGTTTTTCCTATGTGGCGTGGGTTAAAAATACCAAACTGAAGAGAGGACAACTCTGAATTGAGGCATAAATAAGAGCCCAGAAAACTGTCTATCCTACACTGTAAGTCGGATGTCTGGGACTCGTTACTAGCAATGATTACTGTCACTAGCAATGATTACTGTCACTGGTCACTGGCACTGATCACTGACACTGGTCACTGACACTGGTCACTGACACTGGTCACTGGTCACTGGTCATGGGCCAGGTCACTGACACTGATCACTGACACTGGTCACTGACACTGGTCACTGATACTGATCCCTGGCTGTAGGTAGACTTACCGACGACATCCGTCCATGTGTAGGGAATATATTCTTCCAGATAATCATAGCTATTAGAAGCAAAGAATATCTGCATCCCTGTTTTATCACTCACATAAGCATCAGTGAAACCTGTCAACATAGCAAAGTAATGTCCATCATGTATCATATTTCATATATGTAACATATATCAATTGATTCGGATAATGCATGATCAAGGAAACCGGCTATAGACATTCCTTAACAACTTCACTTTTGACAGTGAACCAAAGAAGATATAAAAGTTCCGATGCAGGGATTGAACATCTCACTTCAATACTGGTTATCATTCAGGAACCGAGTACTCATGAAACACTATTAACAGAATACAGATGTGTAAATGTATAGTAACAAATGCAGATGTTTTTAAAAAGATATTGCTGATTTCTAGAGAAGATAGGTTGAGTAGTAGATATAAATATAATGTAGCTGTAAATATCGATGTGTTGTAGCTGCAAAATTTTACCAAGTCAAAGAATTATTTATATTAATACTGAGTTCTACAGATATACAAGTGGATGTGAATTTTAACTCATTGAAGATGAAAATATGGAAATTTTAAGGAAATATAATTTTAGTGCAGCTGGACAGAGGGAGGAATTTTTACATCTGTGGTTTTAATTGAGACAAAGTGGACGATGGAGGACAAGATCAGGATTTCTGGCTATAGAAACATCTGGGAGGTGACTGCTCTCACTTTTTGTAAATCCATATAATTGTTCGAGGTATGCGTAGTTAGGGAAATCGTATGTGGCCGTCTGTGTTTTATACTGTGTCTGGGCACATGGTGAAGGACATGGATCCGTCACATTAATACATTTGAGATAGTCAGCCCCTGAAAACAAAATAAGTTATGAATAACAATAAATAAATATTCAATAATGTTGAGGTTTTCGCTGGTCTAATTATCACAGTAATTTCCTTTCGACATTCAACCTTTGCTGTGAAAAAGATACCTTTATTCACAATAAAACATCACAAACTGAACATAGGAAAAAATTTGCATATAAATTTGAGTTGAATTTCACAAAGAATTTTAACTTTTGGTTTGCGATACAGTGTCAATAAATTATGGCCTTGTCTTTGTAGCAATGTCATCAAATTAGCAGAGCCGCAGAGATTGAAAGGCCAGTCTGTCACAACTTACATTCGAGATTCAGCATGCAGTTGACTTGCTGGCTGACATTACATAATGGTATGCCATCAATTGCTGTAAGCAAAAATAAAAATTCATGGCATTTATATTGGAATGATGTTTTCTGCTATCTGATTCCCCTGCTGGGGTCAATGAGAGTTTTCTCACCTAAAACTAACATACAGACCAAGTCAGGCAGCATGAACTAATGTTCATTGCAGGCAGTAAGTAGTGTTATTTATGCAAGATTTTTAAATGAAATAGTTAAAAGCTCTTCTTGGTAAGAACTATTGATAGCTCAAGAGGTTGTCCCCTCCTGTTAGGAACAATTAATATGAGTGGTATGGAGTTTCTATACTGTTCAAGCCCAATGAACAGCCCCTTTTACATAATTTGTTTCTTGTATGCCATGGAATTTTCTTTTAAAAATGGCTGATAAATATTCACGCATTTTCATGAGCTGTATGTATAGTAGAAAAAAAAATTATGCCCCCTTTAAATTCTGTCTTTGATTGGGTAGCCGATATGTTTACTGAATGACTCTATGCATGCAGAACCAGCCCAGTGTATGATCCACAAAGGAAACCGATGATAGGTCATATATGTAAATTAGTACACACATCCCATTCGATGTAGAGGCAGAGTGGGCGCCACATTTTATTGCACATACACTAGATCGGATTTTTCAGGGTTCACAGTGTCAAGCTGAGAAATTGAGGAAAGAGAGCAATCATACTCACGAGGATCAAATATGTCTCTGCAGCCACATAATACGCCATGACATGTAGCTACACCTTCATGTACACAGCCATTATGGGAATAAGTCTGATAGTGTTTTAGAGGATTCGGTAGATTTTCAGAGTCAAAGCAATCTGCCAATCCATTGTCAGCAGGAGGAGCCTGTCGTTTTATCTGAACAAAAGATGTGGTTTCAATGGTATATTTAAAGGGCAACCGAGGTTTCGCAGCAATGCATTAATGGGTAGGAAATAAAAAAAAAGAGGAAACAATTCTTTAAGAATAGACAGAGAGCCTAGGCATCAAGCTATGTTTTGTGTGATGTTGAGCACAACAAAAGCCTCTGAGAAAATGTGATGTTGAGATGTGACAGAAGGAAAACATTATTATTTGTGCTGAATGGTTAATGAGGCAAGAGGACATCTTTAATGTGATAATCTGAATTATGCCAGAAAAACTCCATATCCCAAACAAGCTTTGTATGAATAAATGATGCAAAGAGTTGATTTGCATATGTACCTTTGATTTAGAGATAGCTAGATCAACATTGGTGTTAGGACGCACACCTGTGAGGGCATCAGTACCTACCCTCACTGTATCGTAATGGTCATAGAGGGTCAGCTGTGAACAAAGAAATTATGCACCATGGAGATATTTAAGATAAACGCATATAGACTGTATAATGCATAAAGAAAGCATACATAATTCAAAATACAAAAATCATGTAGATGTTTCTGGCTATCCAATAGGGCATAGGCCTACAATATTTTCATATGTATGAAAAATTCAAGTTGGTGAACCTTATGTTTTTATTTAGATCCAGATACAATTACGTTGCAGTAGTGTTAAGTTATGAGATGGACCACGTACCGACACACCAGTAGAAGAGGCAAAGTGCCCGATATAATATTCTTCAGGGTCAACATTAAGTTGGAGTATTAATGCAAAGGCTAATCCAGCATCCGACATAGTGTATGATCCATTACTGTTAAACTGATAGCAAATACCTGGAGGGACCAAAAGAACCAGTATAAAACATACCATGTTACAAATACAAAACATGATCTACATGGAATTCCAGATGAACAACAAGCAAACATGTTCCTGCTGTCAACATTAAACAATAAACTGAAGACAGTGAAAGCGTAACATATTTTAGTTTAAACATTCCTGTAAATCTCACAGCAAGAGAATTACTTTGAAACAGCGGTCTGAAGCACATCATGGTGCGACTATGGAGTTATGTAAGCAGGATTCTTCATGTAAGGGCACAACTTTAAATTTTATCATGTGGGTTAAAAGCACAAGTTCTGTCTCTGTCTGAAGACTCAGAAATAAAGGTGTCAAGTTGCTCTCAGTTTGCAGGCAGGTCTGGACACTGCTGGGGCATTAATTGAGCACAGTAGTCAATAGACTGCAGCAGGATTGGAAACCAAGGCTTTCAACACTTGGGCATTAGAGGGCAGTCACTCTAACCAACTGAGCTACCTCCTACTATCCGCTTTAAAAACTTAGCTGCAGCAGTTTGAGGAGCAAACCCACCCATATCCGTCATGATTCTTTCTATGACTACATCCACATCCAAGGGCTGCCCCATCCAGTAAACAAAATCAAAGATTGCTGACGGTTTAGGGGTGATCTCATAAATTATCTCAAGCAGCGAATCTCCAGTTAGGTCCCGTAAATAACTATACTGAGACTCATTCCAATTTCTGAAAAAAATCAAGTTGAAGTGGGTGGCTCAGTAGGCTGGGATTCAGGCACAACATTAGTAGCCTCACCTGTTTACGCTAAATAGAACAGTGTTGTTCTGATGAATTTGATAAAACACCATGGGTGAGTACTGTTGTATCATGGACAAGGTCCGTCCCAATGTATAATTACCCTCGAAGAATTAAGTAAATGCATGATTAACCAAACAGGCCGCTCACAATTAAAACTGAATATATATATTAGAAAAGGGAGAGAGCACTATTTGAACAGCCATAGCCGATTAATAAATAACATTGCAGCTGCGTTAATTTGCTCTTTCCATTTGTGAACCCTAAGTACTGTTAAATCTACCCCTGTATAAGACACTTACACGTCACGTCACTTACACGGTTAGTGGAGTGAAGGTGTGCATATTCTGGAGCAGTAAGTCAAGTCCGGTCAGATTATACTTATCTATGGCAGCTTCGACAGCGCTCTTCTTGAACTTATTGTGATCACATATTACTACCTTTGGAAACTGTTATATAAATATAAATAAGTACACAGGTAAAGTAGTCTTTGGTTAGCAAGCTGTTATGAGATATATGTTATGTTCTACATGTTACTTGATATGACATATAAGAACGCTGAAACAATATAACGGTGTGGTTAAATATCAAATACACCTCCAACATAAGCGTTTCTTTTATTTGTGCCCTTTGGTCACTCCCTCTAGTCCGGTACACATGTTTCAATGTTTGTAAAAACGAATTAGATATTAGTTCTTACACTTTGAGTGAGAGGAGAGGGGGGGGTCATAGAATACCGCAATCACTCATTATCCCATGATCATATAATGCAAGACTATGAACTACTAACCACTAGCTCATCTTCCTGTATATTCTTGAATCTGGTACTCGTATCTTTTCTAAAGTAAACTGTGAAGAAACTCTCACTTGTCAACACACCAAGTGCAACACAGATCAATATTGCCAGCAGCCAGGCAAGTCTGTAAATACAGGGTTATGTTGGCTCTATGGTCTAATATTAATCTGGATGCTTGAGAGGGAAGTTGTTCAATTCAAATAATGTTGAATACTGTAACAGCTAGTTTCAAGCGTCGGCAGTCTGTTTTAGTACTGGCACACCATTCATCCTACCTGGGTCTTTGCGAAACCGGACTAAAGATACCGGAGGCCCACTGTGGGTCTGCACACCCCATACACAGTTAAAAGGACCCCCTCTACCTCTTTTATATAAAGGTTTCCGGCGGGCATGGGTATAGGGCGCCGCACCAGTACTTTTGGGTTTCAATACCTGTACCCAAGAGAGGATAATTCTCTCCGCTTCAAAGGTGATGATGAAACAGCCAAGTTGAGCAGGTGGGGAAAAATGATTTCAAAGACACCAGAATAGCTATAGATTCTGGTGATATCATAGCAAGTATTTGGTCACTAATTCCTCACCCACTCTTTCTTACAAACCTCTATCGCAGGCTTGTTGTGATTCTGACAGCAATTGCCTATATTTCATTGACACACAAGTATAATTGAGTAAACAAAATGGTAACTATTTTCAAACTTGGATTTATATCAATACAACGACATAAAGTTTTGTTGCATTAGGAGTGTAAATACTTTAAAAATAGAGGAAGGCACTCCTCGTGACCCTCACCATCTCTTCTTGAAATACTGAAAGCACCGAATCTCTCTGCCTATTCACAGCTTTATGTGAGAAGGATTACTTGGCGATGCAGCTATGTACTTGTTGAAGCATCTCGATTCAAACACTTCTAAGCAAAGGTGACTTTACACCAACCTTGTCGATTTTGGGGAGTTGGAGATATTCACATATCTTACTCCATGCATGGTTGTGTCCTGGGAGAAGTCTGACCAGCTATAAGCAGCTTGTTTTTCTTGTAGATTTTCCGAGCCCGATCTTACTGAATCCTCAGATCCACATTTACAGCTGCACTTACACCTTCCATCCATCATGTCATGGATATCCCGAGTAGGAAAATCAGGAGTAGAGCTCTTCATCCAGGTGTATTGTCTTAAAAAAAAGAGGTTCTTCCTTTGTGATATATAAACCATTTGATAACTTCAAAAGAATTAACAAAATGAATGAAAAGAACTGTAGACCAAAAATCAACTGAAGATATGCCTTTATTCATTTAGAATGAACAGAAAAATTGACTACAAGTAACTTTGCTGGCTTACCTTTCACAGGACAATCAGAGGTAGAGAAAAACAACAATACTCAACACCCCTCAAAGCTAAATTGACAAAAATAATCTAGGATACAGAGTTTATATATGTCAAATCATTAAAATTCCACATACATACGTTTTATATACATCAATATATTGATTCTTGAAGGGTTCTTATGACTCCAGATAAGTATGTACATAACATTGTTCATACACTATTATTTTAATCTGTCATAAATTATAGATCAAACACTTGACATGTCACAGTATATGAGGAAGCTCATCGAGACTGCTGAAGAACAGGAAATATATTTTCAAATTAATACAGCCAGTTACTGATTTGTTTGGAAATACTTTTCCGAGGTAATATCAGTTGACAAAATGTAGGCTCATATCCAGATCTAAGCATCATCGCCAATTCTCTTTAATATTCAAATACTTTTGAGAGTGACAGCAGGAGGCAGACTGCCATGTAAGCTAGAGGGGGACGCATGATGAAATTTGATCAGGGCAAATAGTTTGACCGGGAGAGGTAGGGGAGGGAATAAGAAGCTGTCGTTTCTCTTGGCTTATCAGTATCTAACCATCTCTGCTTGGGAACAAGCCTAACCAGCATTTGCGCCCTTCTCACAATCCGTCATCAATACCCTCAAAATAGTTTGAGTTTTGAGTAAACAACATTGTAGCTGAAGATACTCAACTCATAATGATGCTCAAGCTTGGTGCCTATAATTGCAGCAAAATTGTATGATTTTTAAGAGTTGCACGACCACTGCAACTGTGAACCACAAAGTCTTAGGATTGGTAAGACTCTTACAAGACTATTGTAAATTACTTCTTGCAAATCTTGTACTATTCATGAGATTGTGTTCTGCAATTTGGCACCAGCCTCTACTAAAATTTCTTTATTTCATGGACATGTTGACTTATCAGTGCTGTCACAGTCAGGCTTGCGTGATTAATCAAACAGCCAAAGACCTTTGGATAAGTAAACAGCCATGAATAATTGATTATTTGCTTACTGTCTGCTATCATTGGTGTCGTGTGAATTAATAGAGTATATCTTATACAGAGTATATCTTATATAGAGTATATCCTATATAGAGTATATCTTATAGTATACCTTAGTCACAAAAAAACGTAACAGGGAATGATGCTGGGTTCACCATGACACAAAAGCCTATTCCAGCTATAAAACTAGCTATCATTTATCATTATAACGACCCGTTGATACAAGTATTTCTACTATTATCATTATAAGGGGTGTTTAATGTCTAGTGCTATTACAAATTAAAAACTAGAAAGAATTAAAAAGCTTACAACATATAAAAAAAAATTCTTATTTGAGAGAAAAGGAAAACATTTCATCTCCATAGAATATTTTGCTAGCGTAGCAATAACAATATTTATAGATGATTTGATTTTAATTTGAGTGCGTAATTAGTTTTTGAAGATGATAAAATAACAACAATACGGCCTGTAAACTGAAACGTGAAAAAAGAGCGGGGAATGATGTGCCTCTTGGCTGTTCATTGGTAGGATTTATGTTATATGAGAGCTAGTCACCATTTGGTTAAAGCTTCTCATCATCAGTTCATCAAGTTCACTAAGACCAGCGAGGACAAGAAAGAGGCAAGTCATAAATGAGAGAGCTAGTGAGAACAACAATTTTCTCAGTTCACCGAGGGGACTGTGAAAGTTTCTGAAAATCTTTTGACAATTTCAAGGATTTAAACATCATAAGATATTAGTCTCTGTACCTGCTGATATCATCAACATTACAGGGTTTAGCTGGCAGCATGCACCAGTTTGGCAGTGCTAGAATTAGTTTTACGCATTCTTCTCCTGTTCCATGCATTGACACAAGCTCCAAACCCGAACTGGAAAAACTCTACAAATGTCAGCAGACTGGCTCCGATACACAACCCAAGTGTACCTCCCAAGTTTGCTGCAATTATAAAGATAATACCAGCCTCATTTTGTGTGGTTTGAATGAGTCAATATGTCGTAACGTTAGCCCTCCCTCTCTCGTTACTTTGGTGAAGCATCCAAAAAAAGAAGGAAATATCATACCCTAGAGGAATACATAATATTAGCTAGAGTTTAGTTTAGCTAACAGATATTCTAGCTAGGGGAGGTTGGAGCTATAATGAAGCAAAGAGGGTGAGGAAACGTTACCGAGCCATAAACAAAACTGTTCCAATCACATGTGAAATATAGCAAACCTTTATTTCTGTTAATATTTTATTCTTCAAGGGTGCGACAGTAACAGGTTTGATTTTAAATATTTGGTTTTTTTTATAACCTTTAGTATGACCTTTTGATGGCTTCACAACTTACCTAGTACGTCCTTCCATGTTTAAGGTATATACTCCTCCACTTACCTAGTACGTCCTTCCATGTGTAAGGTATATACTCCTCCACTTACCTAGTACGTCCTTCCATGTGTAAGGTATATACTCCTCCACTTACCTAGTACGTCCTTCCATGTTTAAGGTATATACTCCTCCACTTACCTAGTACGTCCTTCCATGTGTAAGGTATATACTCCTCCACTTACCTAGTACGTCCTTCCATGTGTAAGGTATATACTCCTCCACTTACCTAGTACGTCCTTCCATGTTTAAGGTATATACTCCTCCACTTACCTAGTGCGTCCTTCCATGTGTAAGGTATATACTCCACCACTTACCTAGTACGTCCTTCCATGTGTAAGGTATATACTC
The DNA here is from genome assembly GCA_914767715.1 of Membranipora membranacea. Taxonomy (NCBI): domain Eukaryota; kingdom Metazoa; phylum Bryozoa; class Gymnolaemata; order Cheilostomatida; family Membraniporidae; genus Membranipora; species Membranipora membranacea. Next base: position 2,984,792 of record OU612070.1, on the reverse strand, counting down.
CTCCACTTACCTAGTACGTACTTCCATGTGTAAGGTATATACTCCTCCACTTACCTAGTACGTCCTTCCATGTGTAAGGTATATACTCCTCAAGATAATCGTAACTCATAGAAGAGTAAAATATCATCATAGATATCTGCTCCTCGGCAATACTATCAGTCATTTCTGTCAACATGAGTACCAGGCTGCATCTCAGTAATTGATGCTTTTACGAATTGATCATGCATAGTGGGATTCATAGATGCAAAAGTACTACCTCTGGCAGAAAAACCAAATAACTACGCCGATCGTCACATTAGAGAATCTAGACAGGCCATCTAACAAGGCTTGTCAAGACAGGCTAGAGTGAACACGAACCAGCTGCTGTCACAGTGATGCAGTTAAATTAATCTGGGCCATTGAGAAGACAAAACAAACAATATCGGGATTTGGTTGGAGCCACATTTACCATGTATGGCCTCCTGAGATACTCAGGGAAGAACAAAGGGCCCAGTTAGTAGTTAGACTGTATTACCCACCTCTAGTTAATCCATAGGCATTGCTGAAGTAGGCATGATTAGGATAGTCATATAAAGCCATCTGTGTTTTATAATGGGTTTGAGCACAGGGTATTGGACATAGCTCCTTCAGATCATAGTCTTTGTAGTCTGACCCTGTCAATTAGGAAAATAAGCTGTTTTGAAAAGAGAGACTAATTGAAAAATAAAAAAAATTCTCCATCTTTTGAAAGCTGATCTCAAGAAGATCTTGAAACAGGGAATTCGCGTCCGATATGATTATCATGAGAATATGATTCCCTGTTTATAACCTCTGAGTTTTATCACAATTCTTATATTTGCAATCTTCCAAAGATATTTAAATTTGAATTCCTAGGAGCTAATTTTACCCAGCAGGTTGGGAGGATGTGTCCTCTTGAGCCTGGAAGTCTGGGAAAGAAATATCGCACAAGATAGGCACAGTATGGGCACAGCCTGGCACAGTGTGAGTACTGGGTGAGCACAATATGGGTATGGGCACAGTATCAAGAACATAAAGTGTCAGTGACAAATAAAACTTGTCTTAGAGGTAGTTGGAAGAATTTAGGTTATTATCACTTACATTCAATGTTCAGCATACAACTGATTTGCTGACTGGCATTACATAACGGTATACCCTCAATAGCTGTAAGTGAAGCAGAACGTATATACAAAATTAAGCCATAAATAACATTTGAATAATACTGATATATATCATATGGATTAGAGGAATACATCTGACCCTGACCCGGTTGTTGGAATACATTACTCAATTTTGATTGGTCTACAAGTTTAGTAATGAAATACAGCTGCCCCTTGTGAATTTTTGTCGAGCAGCTTGCCTGAGCTAACACACTGCTTGATTGACTCTGAGATACAAGTATCGCTGCAACGTAGCTAGGATAGTACAAGTTTACTTTTGTCCAGTGCATGTTGGGTGACTTTTCAGCTTGAAAGCTCAAGCACATTTAGATTGTTCCAAACGCTACGTGCAAAGAGCACTAACCTGAACTGATTGGTTCCACATGTGCTTATGGAGGTTGTTGCTAGGACATCATCCAATGTACACAAAAAAAGCTGCCAGAACTTTAGCTTGATGCAGTTACTGACACAAAGTTATATACTGATGGAATATCCTCAAAAACAGCCATGCCGTGTATATTACCACTGATCCATAAATTCATATCAGTGGCTACCTCTATCGTAACTTGAAATACCAATTTAAAGTCCTGTATACTTATCGTTGTGTTACACATAGTGATATTTACTTTTGAATAGCAACCTACAAGGCTAGAGACAATCAAGCTATCGTATGCTTGGCCAATGAGAGCCAATGAGAGCCAATGAGAGCCAATGAGAGCCAATGAGAGCCAATGAGAGCCAATGAGAGCCAATGAGAGCCAATGAGAGCCAATGAGAGCCAATGAGAGCCAATGAGAGCCAATGAGAGCCAATGAGAGCCAATGAGAGCCAATGAGAGCCAATGAGAGCCAATGAGAGCCAATGAGAGCCAATGAGAGCCAATGAGAGCCAATGAGAGCCAATGAGAGCCAATGAGAGCCAATGAGAGCCAATGAGAGCCAATGAGAGCCAATGAGAGCCAATGAGAGCCAATGAGAGCCAATGAGAGCCAATGAGAGCCAATGAGAGCCAATGAGAGCCAATGAGAGCCAATGAGAGCCAATGAGAGCCAATGAGAGCCAATGAGAGCCAATGAGAGCCAATGAGAGCCAATGAGAGCGATTTGGCGATCAGAGCAATCAGAGCAATCAGAGCGGGCCAGTCAAGATACTCACGGGAATCAAAGAAATCTCTGCATCCACATATATCTTGATGAGCCGTAGCTCTAACCTCATTTACACACGCATTGAAGGAATAATTCTGATAGTACTGCAGCGTGTTTGGCAGATTCTCGGAGTCAAAACAATCAGCCATGTTATTATCTGCTGGTGGAGCAGCTCGCTTTATCTGTAACAATGAATTCGTTGTTTGTAGATCTTTAAAAAAGTTTATACTCCAAAATTAAAACACTGATCACCCTTCTCAGTTTAATGTACTAATAACGTATTAAGATTATCATGGAATGATCATATAATGCAACAATAAATATCAATCATTTTACTCGATGTTCTGCTTTCATTAGGTCCATAATTCTGAGAGTGGAAGCTATCTAGGTAAATGGATGTTTATGAATCGGATATCTGAAGTAATATTTTTTAGGGAATTTGATATCAGATTTTTTAATTAATGAAATCTGTCTATGTAGGTCGGTTATTTACCTTAGATTTGTATATACTAAGATCGACATGCGTGCCGGGTCTCACACCAGTTAAAGCATCTGTAGCGACTCTCGGTGTATCATACTGATCATAGAGTATGAGCTGGAAGGAGATGATAAACAAAATATGTCAAACATTCAGGAGATATGAAAACTCGAACGACCACATTTAGGTTTCTCTATCATTGTTTAATAGTCTTCTTGCCAAAGAAGTTTCACAGGTTATGTATACCATAAGGCTAGCAAAATTAATAAACACATTCGAGAAATTAAGCAGGACATTTAATATCTGAATTAATGGAGGAATTATCAATTCACGTACCGACATTCCTGTGGACTGAGCAAAATATCCGATATAATAATCTTTTGGATATACATTCAGTGAGAATGACAGCCCGTTGGCCAACCCCGCATCTTCAGTTGCAAATGTACCATTTCCGTTAATTTGATAGCAAATACCTGGAAAAGAAACCTCATTTACAGAGCTTTTTTGTCACATTACGTCAGATATAAAGACGAGATAAATATATATATACATATATTCATACATTTATGTTATTATCCAAACACTCAATCAGGTTCAACTGAAGTTAACCTCCTCCGAAATCTGATATCCAACATTCAACCTTCTCCTGTCTTGCCTCATAGAGAATGTAAATAAACTTACGCCAAACAATATTTCATTCCCAAATGCCGTTTTAATTGGTGTACAGAAAAGTTGGGGATATACAGTGCTGTGCGATATGAGAGAATTGATATTTGTGTGCATTTATTGAATCGATTGAAACTGAACTAATGTTGCGGGATAACACTTGTAGTATCCAAGGGAGGAGGGGAAGGAACAAGAAAGCAGCTTGTGTAAGATACCATATCACTGATATCACTGGTACCATACCCATGTCAGTCATAATCATTTCGATGTGCTGATCAAGATCTAACATTTGTCCTCCAAAGAACATATAGTAGAAAGTCTCCGAAGGTTTGGGGGCCATCTCAAAGATTAAGTCCACCAGAGATTCACCAGTCAGGTTCCTCAAGTTATCAAATTGTGGTTCATTCCAATCTCTGAAAATGCAGTAAACAAATAAACACCTCATGTTTATGTCTATATATCTATGTCTATTTTTTTATTTATTTATGTATTTACATGTTTATGGATAAACAAAAGAGTCTGCGCTGAACATATTTAATTCATAACAAAACTAGTTTATGTACATCGCTGGCATCGAAAGCGCATAAAATGATTTATGTGGCCAAAGTACATCTACAAGGAATATAGTAATTCGGTTTCGTATTCTTGGATTAGACACCTAGACTTTGGTGACTCTATCCTTTAGAGAAAGACATGACTAGATAAACCATGACGGCCGTGTGGCTTTTGCCTCCACTCTTGGCACTGATGATTTAGCAATGAGTGTCGGTGTCATGTGTACTTAACAGTTTGGGTAAATGATGTCTGGTCAAGGCAAGCTAGCGGGGATATAGAGCACAGCAGGATCATGGCAACATCTAGCTATGATTTGTGTGATGATCAGTTGATCTTAACAAAAATGACACATTTCGGGTCAAGCAGATCTTGGTTGGAAGATCAAGCATTCCCTACAATAACTTACACAGCAGGAAACTCAGTATAGCTGAATCTTCTTTGGAGAAGCATATCAAGTCCAGTCAGGTTATATTTATCTATGGCAGCTTCAACTGCGCTTCTCTTAAAACGATTGTGGTCACATATCACTATCTTTGGTAACTGGAAAAAAATGCAGCAGATTCAAGGTTCTCATATCTTACCATTCAATGAAGTCTATAATCTTTCTAAATAATCAGGAGAATGATCAAGTTAATTGGTAAACCTCTATTAACTGGCCTATTAAAAGAAATCAAAAATGGCTGAGTAAATGACTTGCTCACCACAAGCTCATCTTCCTGTATGTTCTTGAATCTTGTACTCGTATCTTTTCTAAAGTAAGCTGTGAAGAAACTCTCAGTTGTCAAAACCCCAAGCCCAATACAGATCAATATCGCCAGCAGCCAGGCAAGTCTGTAAATAATATGCCAAATATACTGTATTATGTCTCTCTTGTCTCAGAGGATGGAGACTCTCAATCAAATAAAAACAATGACCATACATACAGAAAACTTATATTAGCTAAGCTTAATTCAGCTAGTTTGAAGGTGACCAAATGTAAGGTAGCAAAGGTAAGTGAGCAAGGCAAAGTAAAGCAAAGGTTGTACTTTAGATATAGTTATGAGGTAGAATTAATGTGAGGTAGTTCCACCACTTCAAGCTCTAGATTCCAGGTTACTTTATTTTATATTGGATATAATATGTTTAGATATTATTGGATATAATCGTATATATATATATTGCATATTTGTCAAGTTATGATACACTGAAAAGAATGTCGAAGGCTTACTCTTGAGCAACACCTATTTTTTTACACCCGCATTTTATACCGATTCTAGATTTTTTGATACGCCAATTGTAGATACTTACCTTTACCATAAGATTGATGTTAGTTAAGTGCTATTCGGTAAATTTTAGAATATGACTCGGCTTGACTTAATTAAATCTGATAATTATGCACAAACCTTGCTGTTTTTGGTGATCCTGACACGTTGACGTATCTGATCCCATGCATGGTTGTATCCTGAGCAAAATCTGACCAGCCCGAGGCAGACTTTTCCTCCAGAGGTCCAGCAGAATTCGGTTCATTGATATCCTTAGATTTGCACTTACACTTAAATTGATAACTCCCTTCCAGCATGTCATTAAAACTATGAACAGGCGTCATAGATGTACTCATCTTCACCGGCTGGACAGCAAAAGCTCACAGTCCTAACAACCAAAATACAGATGAGTATTAGAAATGACTACAGTCCCAACCATTCAGAATAAATCGAAAGTCATGTACAGCCCCGACCCCGACGTAAAGGTAAGATGGGTTATGACGGTAAACCTTTCATAACACAAGAGCGGAAAGGGTTAATCCACAAACTCAATATGCTACTGGCCCGTTTCCTTTCAGGGAAGCTCTAGAAAGGTCATTAGAATATTTGAGTAGGCAGCGTAAATATGAAGAGTGTAATTTAAAATTCATGACCCTATCTGTCAATATATTGATTAGAAACAAGAGTAAGTGTGTCCAATGACCAAAACCTAATCACACCACCCATACACATCAAACCTAATCACACCACCCATACACATCAAACCTAATCACACCACCCATACACATCAAACCTAATCACACCACCCATACGCATCAAAACAGGATATTGTATAACTCTTCAACTGCACAGTAACAGGAAATATTATTATATGTGCCATCATTCACAGAATGAATGCCTGTATCATCGAGCAAACGGAGATAATGCAGATGTGTGTCAGCGGTTCACGTATCATTATTGATATCCTGCACCTTTGTTATTACTAACAGGAAATCAGCTCTCTATACTGCCAACTGCCATTCACAAACAACAGGAAATACGGATTGTAAAATCGTTACAGCCATTATGGAATGATAATGATTACATCGATGTGGGAGGAAGTGCTAGTATAATCTATGGATGATCCTCCAAGTGAATCAGCCCTAACAACTTCACAAACCGGTGTTGATCAGGTGCTTCAAACCACTGGTTCCCATAACCCCAGGTTGAATTTCTGATGAATCCTATTTACAGATCACTGTAATCACCGTTATTGCAGGTTTACAGGCTTCGAAATGTATTGGAAGAGCGCAGCCTCCGACAGTACAGCTCTGTGGATATAACATGCTGCCCTTATAGATTTAATATAAATAAGTATATTAGGTCTATGTGTAATCTCAATTAAAAACATTGACTTAATAATAATAATACTATAAAGAACATAATTGAGCATTAAATATTGTACTAGCTACGTGGAGTTAATTGCACCTGGAAAATTGTGTAGATGTCAATCAAAAATAAAATCTATTACTGCGAACTCAGATTTAGTTTGATAACACTTTTTTAAAGAGGTCTTCCTAAAGGTAAGTATATATATATAATCTGTCTATTGTCTACAGCAATTAAAGCCGCTGCCTCCTGTGTGACAGTATCTGTGGTAATATTTGTTCAGACGCGAGTACGATCATAACCCACACATACCTTCTTACAGTTTGCCGGTGGTAAACAATATCAGAAAAAAACTGAACTGCTCTCTCTCTCATATCTGGTTTTGGAAAACTCAATTGCACAAATACTGTCCAACTACTCCATTTAAAAAACAGGCAATTTTTTCTCTGCCTATCAATAACCGCTATTCATAAGCATGTAACTAAACATATCAAAAGCTTGAGCCACATGAGAGAGCAATCAAGTATTGTGTGTGCAAAACAGGTCTAGGTCTAGAATCACAAAAATGAATAAGATGTACTCACCTTTATTTACAGACTTATTTACAGCACTACGGCTGTGTTTTATTCAATCTTAGTTTTTTCTCCTTTGGCTGACCCACGATGCCGTTTGTAAAAGAAAGTATTGAGTGTCACATAATTGTCTTGCAGTCATGAGATCAACACTTCTGTTAAAAAATCAGCACCTGCCAGTTGATTATCGACCCTGTCACAAAGGATCATAGCACAAATATCAGCCATGAATAATTTATAAACTAATGATGCCAGATGAAAATATTGATTCACAGCGTTTAGTTCCTTCAGCAACAAAAATATCTATGTCTAGCCATTCCAAATCCTCTATAAATCATGAGTTCATATATAGCCAAGATTATTTCAAGAGCTATTAATTAATTTTTTATGATGGTAATAGTATACATTACGTTAATACAGATTTTATGTGTTATTGTGAGGAATTTTCTTTGGTATTGATAATACTGTGAAGAGCTTGAGATAAAATGAAAGATAAATTTACTCACTGATTTAAATCGACGCCTCGTATGTTCGAAGCAAACAGCTTTATTCTGAACAATAGCAGAATGTATGTTGGACACCTTATTAATAAATCTATGGTTGGATGTACCAAACAGATTGATTTCGAAAAGCACTTTCAGAACTATAAGCATTTCAAGTCTGGTGGTTTCTAAACTTTTATTGCTGATAGCACCCAAAAGCACGCTCTTTGCGACGACAAAAAGTTTTGGTTAGCTCAAAGAAGACCCTTTACATAAATAGCTGAGAAAAAGTATCAAAATAATTAATCTATCTAATTTGAATCCTGTTTACGCATGCACAGGAGTTTTTTTATTGACAATGAAAAAGCCAGGACAAGAAATATCAGTTCGTCAGATGACGAGGGGTTATGCTGCTACTAAGGATAGTAGTGATATATGTTCTATTGCGGGAAGGAGTGTCATTATAGTCTTCATATCTCACTATGGAGGTGTGGCATGTATGACATCTTCACTATCTGACGCAGGGATGATGTCACAGCTTTCGATTCTATATACCTGTCAACACGCAACAATTATAAGGATGAATTCCACTCAATGCAGATAAGAATGCAGTTGAGGTGGCAGATCAATGTGATGTGAGGAACACAATGAGATATTCCATGAACCATTAGAATCAATAAATAGCAGCCTCGTGTGGACGTGACTAAACAAAGATTTTAAAAATCTGAAAACATGACTGGACACCACTGAGTGTGAGGCAGATACAAAGTACATCAAAGTACAGTCTCTACAGACGTGAGAAAGAGAGGGCGTTAGATCCTCCCACTACGAGCATACAAGTGGGTAAAGTATACTCAGTAGTGATGTACACAACAGTCAATGACCATTTATCAGTAACCGTGAAGTTGTCCCAAAATAAATAATATACAGATTCTCATAGTGAGCCCTGTGTGAGAACATACCACATACCGTATCATCAGGTAGACTTGATTCTACTTCAGTAGACATGCTATACACTGTACAAGATGACTGGACGGTTTCAGAGTCGCTAGATAACGATTCAGATTGTTGAGATTCTTTATCTAACTTCTTGCCAGGATGACCCTACACAAATAAAATATGATGTTCCTATATATTTTTGGGCCTTGTCAATGACTACTGGAGGCTATGTAGTATTATGACAAAAGTGAAGATTGATATCGGTAAAACACCTTCCCGCTGCATCAGTACTCGCATATTAGTCAATCAACAATTACCAACAAAAGTTGACTTCAAATTATTACAAGGAATACGGCTGAAACCCAAGGTGTAGATACTTAAAACAGGGTCAACACATTGAGTCAGTGATTTGGATGTGATGGTAGTGCTTCTAGTAAACACTTCAACAGGACATATTTGGTTGCAGGCAGAGCAGGATGGTGTAACAATGATTGTGTATTCTACTTCACAGACATACCTTAACACGACTCTGATCAGAGGAGGAGGGAGTCAGAATACTGTCACATGATGTCGACAGCTGTGAGGCGTCACAGGGTGCTGACAGCTGTGACTTATAACCAGGTTTCGAGGGAACGGACCTGTCACCTGATACTGTTGATATCGCGTTGCTCTGAGTATTTTTATCGTTGCTTGAGATAGTTTTTGAATCAGACACTTCAGATAACAAATCATCAAACACTGGCTTATCCGCCTCCCTTAATGCTGCCCGTAGCTCTAGAAAATACAGACACGGCATCATCGGTAATTTGCTGTCCAGGATGTAGTGATAGGCATATGTGATACTGGGCAATAATAACAAATTTGGAAAAAATAAACTACCATGAACGCAGTTACAAGATTAACATCCCATTATTGATGGGATGGTCTCTCACAATCAAACCACGTGCAGAACACATAAACTTTAGTTTTATAGTTCATTAATAGTTTTAGAATTTATTATATTATACTATGTATGGAGTAACTCTCACTTTTGACTATTTTCATACTATCCTCGTGACCGATACTCCGTAGGGAAGTGAATAAGTCGTGTATACTCCCCCCACTCTGATACAGCTTCAGAGATGACTTCACTATCTGATTCTGATCTTTACTTAACTGCTTCTTACACTACAAGTAAAAAACTCAAAATAGTATCGATGAAAACTATTGTATAGGTAACATTGAAAATCTGATCTTCTGTATTTTCAGCTAAAAAGGATGAAATTAATTGTTGATCTTAATAGCGTGTATTATTATAGAGATTTTCTCTGGTGCAATCAACCGTAGCCTAAGATTTTATGAGCTGGAGAAACATCTCTCAAACCATAACATCACAGATGCTTCATTGAAGCTGAAGGAAACTGGGTGCCTACACTGATTTTTTCCCTTCTCAAGCTAAGGTGCAAAGGGCACACCGTATTGTCATACAGCAGAATCTTTGATGGAAAATAAAAACCTGGAGGAGGAATTTGAAAAAAAATAAAGGATGCAGCGACATTGTTCTAAATAGAGAGATTATATTGTTAAATAACAGACATACGCAGCAGAAGTATGTCATCACAAACCGTTTGCATCATGATGAGTAGAGAACTGTATCTGCTGTTGGTCGCTGCCTTTGCTGACTCAGAGCTGCCATCAGCCGGTGAGGTATTAAGTGAGCCATCAGGAGATGAGGAGCTGCCTGCTTGTTGTTTACTATCAGGGGTGGGGTTTGGTTTGATTGAAGATTTCAGTTTAGTGACCAGCGAATCAAACTCATCATATTTCTTTGGGTTGACCAATCCCCTTAAACCTGGATAGAGATATAATATCATCGGTTAATAATATATATTTGCTGTCCGTCTAGGTAGACGATGACTGCACCGAGGTGCGGCATAGGAAGAGGTTTATAGTGACGTTAGTGACGACTAGGTTTCCGAGTCGTTAGTGCCACTTTTCAACCACAAACAGCGTTAACCCAGTGTGAAGCATAGAGCTACAAGGCCGGAGCTGCAGTGGTTGATGACAGCATCCTCCTGTATAGAGCTGTACCATACAGGAGGGTTCTTTAATCTGCATGCACGATTGTGTTGTACATACAGAACACCTCCATTATTTATAGTCCTGATCCGAAGGGACTATGTGATCAGTCAAAGTCGAAGTGGTCAAGTGGCATACACGCAGTGTTGCGCCAAACTGACTGATAATATCATCGGTTAAGCAACATAATATAATGTAATAAAACTTGATAATTTGATATCTTATAATATAATGGCTACAAAGATTATGATGATTACAATCTGCCGATGAGCTACAAAGCTAAAATTCGTTACACATTAGATAGTTTCAGTGTAGACCACGCTTGATCCATTTGCCTGCATACTGAGTTGCTCCCTCTGCATACTGAGTTGCTCCCCACAACATATTACTTCATTAATTTCATATTCTGGTTCTGACAATCAGATGGTGCAAATTAATTGACCATTAGGTGACAATTCTGACATAAAATCCTCAATAACTCATCCTTGAGTTATACAGAGTTCACTGAGCGCCTATTTCCAAGAGTGGCAGCAGAAATTTAAGATAAAAAGGCATCCATGTAAACTGCATCATTTAATATGCAAAATCGGCATAATTGCGGACATATTCTTATATTTTCTGTAAAATCTGACGTGGTTTACTTACAGTCAACCACATGATGAGTGACCTCACTTTCTAACAGCACTTTGATACAATCCTCGAGGGCGGGGATCTCTTTAGTCTTGTGATAGATAAGGAATGATCGTTTGATACCGACCCATTTGTCATGGGCCAAGAGGGTACGACACTGCAACGGATAAATGCATGTGTGATCTTAGATAGAAAAATAACATGTACATGAGATCAATGAGAAAACAAGAAGAAATATATGCAACACGGATGGCACAAACGGGTGGGAATCTCACAATTTATGACAAACTGCCCTGTCCAAGTGTCTTTATAAAGACACTTGGACATGCTCTCATCGAGACATCATGACATCATGCTAATAAAGTACAGTCACAGCTCAAATGAAATCATTGTCGAGCCAGATCTTCTAAATAAACAGATAACAATTAAAATGGAATAGCTCAGGTTCAGGATTACCTTTTGTAGCACCTCTGTAGCAGAATTTAGCTTTGTTTGACTCTCTGCACTTCTGACTGGTTCAGCCTTTTCTGTCAAACCTGGAACCTGTACAGTTGTGAAAATGTTAGTCAAACGACTTTCATAACGAGTGAGATTCTGCATTTTAAAGGTCTTGTTTTCCAATGTATATTATGAGCGTTAAACTGATCGGTAATCAAAGCACAAATCATTGATTATTAGATTGGGCAATCTCAACATTGCAATCTGATAATCCGCTATGATGTCGAAATCAACCTACAAAGTGCTAAGGCAGTGGTATGACCTGACCATGTTTGTTTTTCAGAGAGTATTGCAATAAAACTATGAGCCAGATGAAGGCATGTTAACCTCTAGCTTACCATTTGCATTTTGATTTTCTTTCTAGCAGGCTGAGAGACTGAGTCCTCCTGTATGTTAGTAGGGCTGCGGTTCTCTTGTTTTATCTGTAGAGATTTATCACTGTATACAGCTCTTGCACTCATACCTCCCGAACCAGAACTTTGGTTCGCTAGAAAAGAAATAAAGAGTAATTATTATACAATGCTAGAGACAGAGCAGCGTTCAGAGGTTCACTTGGTGGTAAAGAAATGATGAAAGTAAATGTTTTTGGATATAATAGTATCCAAATCAGTCAGTCCGGGATACCAGCCGATACTTTAGTACCCCAAGAAGATATCATCTTCTCGGGGAAACACAGGAATCTGCCTTCAGGACACGGTATTAGTAATAATATTGAGGGGTATCAGAGACACTCTCCGTGTATATCTATCTCTTACCTGACTCGTAGCTGATTTGTATCTGAGGTCGGCTCGTTGGTTTCTCTGGTTCAGCGAGCACACCGGCCTCAGCCTTCCTCCTCTCCACTAAACTGGGTACTGTAGTGAAGAACTGATTGAGCATTCTTATCACACTAGAGAATGTGTCGTGTACTTTAATCTCAGACTTAACCCAGGCAGGTAACTCCTCACGAGTGTTTGAGTTAGCAAACCTGTGTAAACACAACAACAGTTATTATCAGCTACAGTGAGTTCATGTGAAGAAAACAACATGAGCTGGAAAGTAGTCTCTCAGGAGTTTGAAATTTATACACAGCAACTGTGTCTGACTTAGTGGAGTGAGAGGATGGTGCAATCATTGTTAGCTAAGACTTTCTTAATTGATATTCACGATGTAGCAAATTGTATTATTATTAAAAAATAGACACAGTCTTGCCTTGAGTTTTAATTCATTTGCGGGTCCAGAACTCACAACCCATGGTAAAGACACATTGAAAATTAACCTATGGTCAGTGTGAAAACAGTGAAGTATTTACACAGTACCTGGTATCTAGTAGTAGAATAGCACCATAATCAAATCTATGTCTGATAACTCTGCCTATAGCTTGATTAACAGCTCTAGATGCCTGCTGACTATACCACTGTGTACCTGTCAGCGTCTGTGTCAAATATATACAAGATAGGTCTGAGTCTGGACACACAATTAGATACTTCCAAGTCCAGATAGGCAATTCAAAAGGAGAAAGTGAATCGCGAAATATTTTAAAACGAAATGTAAGAGAGAGATGACAGTGTCAAAACACAGCATATATTTCTCAGAATTCTGAACTGAACACCAAACATTGTGAGAGCATGTGCTAATTGTCTGCCCTCATCTTATGAAAAGACTCCTTTTGTACAAGCCAAACATCACTGAAAGTGATATGTGATGATAAGCAGATCGATCCGCTGAAGTATATCTATATAGTAGCCCAAGCAAGCAATGGAAACTAGTTTTGCCAGCCTTGCTAGGGTTAGCTCAGTGGTTCAAGTTGGCATCAAATGATGTTAAGTCTATTCCACATGCAAACAAACCCAACAGCAAAATAAAATAAAAACAATAAAGAGAATACATATTAATTGAAAAGTCTTGTGAATGCAGCTGGAATAGCGGTTATGTAATGAGACATGCGCTGAAGCAGATTTTAAAGGGGCCTCCGCTAAATCCTGGTCATTGAGCAGACAAAAGAAAGCCTGATGGTGGCTGTTCTCCCAAACAGATATGGATGCATTTGAGAAAGTATGTCACTTACCCTTTTCTTGCCAGGCTTGCGTAGTTGTTCATCTAGATAAGCTTTTTTCATCACCACCTTTGGGTCTTTAGCCGGTGCGTAGGGAATACCAGTGATGACCACAGCTCGGCCGTTCTTATCAACGAAATCTAACCCCTCACTAACCTATAAGTAAATGAACATAACAGGTTTTAAGCTTATCACGACCCTTAATGTTGTTTAACAATTCGAAACCAGTCACCATGCTTACCCAGTACCATAGCGCTTGATATTTCCTCGATTCAGATTACAAACAATGCGGGCCCATGAGTGCTAAGACTGTTGGGCTGTATTGATAATTGTGCCAGGAGGTGGAGCTAAAGGCCTAGTATGATGATACAATTTGATCAACTAAACCTTTCTGATAAATAGAGGGTAAGGGAATATAACACTGGCCATACCTTTCCTCGGCAGACTCCACAGAAGATAGCACCATTAGATGTATGATCGTTAACCATGGCGTAATACTGCTCCATAGCCTGAGCAAACTCATCCTTGTTAGTGGGCTCAATAAATATCTGCTTATATCTCTGTATACACTGCAGTAAGTGTCCTTTCTGAACATAGTAAATGTGTATGTATACATATTGTAAGCTTAGTCACACGATGGGGAAATGCAATTTGTTGCTGATTGCTTTAGTCATAGATATGTAAAAGAGCCTATCATTCATCATCTGCTCATCATAAATATGTGAAATGAAAACAAATTCTAGTTGAAACTCTTCTTGGTGCCTGATAGTCAAGTATGTAAGTCAGTCAAGTAAGCGATAATGGAATCAAGGAAGTCATGTCCAGTTGAATTTAGGTCGTAACGTATGGAGATGAGGCACAGAATCATTTCATACCTGTAATTGGTGTTGTTAACTAGAAAATTGTCAGAATTTTTCCCCTACATTACTATTTCCAGGATGTATATTTCAATGCAAGATGATGATATGGTACTTACAGTCCATGTCTCAATAATGAGTTTCATGATGTGATACGAGGGGAAGAACACTAACATTCCGTTAGGAACAGACTTAGCTATCTGCATGATAGCATATCCCAGAGACGTGTGGTACCTCGGGTCACTCCTAACAACAAAACAAAACATGATAGCATATCCCAGAAACATGTGGTACCTCGGGTCACTCCTAACAACAAAATGAAACATGATAGCATAGCCCAGAGACGTGTGGTACCTCGGGTCACTCCTAACAACAAAACAAAACATGATAGCATAGCCCAGAGACGTGTGGTACCTCGGGTCACTCCTAACAACAAAACAAAACATGATAGCATAGCCCAGAGACGTGTGGTACCTCGGGTCACTCCTAACAACAAAACAAAACATGATAGCATATCCCAGAAACGTGTGGTACCTCGGGTCACTCCTAACAACAAAACAAAACATGATAGCATATCCCAGAAACATGTGGTACCTCGGGTCACTCCTAACAACAAAACAAAACATGATAGCATATCCCAGAGATGTGTGGTACCTCGGGTCACTCCTAACAACAAAACAAAACATGATAGCATAGCCCAGAGACGCGTGGTACCTCGGGTCACTCCTAACAACAAAACAAAACATGCGTCATGGGCAGAAAAAGTCAAGTATTTTTAAAAAGTGTAGTATTAGGGGTTGTGATATGGCACTAATCTTCAGGAGGAGCCAGAGTGAATAGTTTGGCATCACAATGATAGGCATGACATTATAATCACAGCGTGTGGTTTGATATAACCCAGTTCACTCTACTGTATATATGCACAAAATTTGCTTTATGGCTCGAAGTCGTTGGATTCGCTGAACGCATGAGATGAAAGTGATTGAAAAATTAGCTAGACAATAAGGGGAGCCATAATTTAAGGATATATACTTTGCGCAAAACAGGGATATCAAAAACAGTTTAAAAACTTGCATGTATTAACTGTGGAGTATGCAAATCAGATGACTAAATAACATACCTGTTTTGATAATTAGAGTTGAGAGTCACACTTTCTGGACCTTGTTTGACCACAGACACACATATCTGACTAGGACTTATCACATGAGGATTCTCAAGCTGCTGGGCAAATTCTCTGTAATAATAACCCAAAAATCAACATTGAGAACTTCTTATATTAACATGACATAAGGAATTAAGTAAAAATTCAGCAAAAACTAAATCTGAAATTGGTAGGAGCTTTAATCTCTCAAACTCTTACGAGCAGTACTATCAAGTGGTCACTAAACATTGTCAAGAATTAGAACAAAATTGTCTATAATGCTACTCTTATCATTACACTTGACAGCTAAATAATGTTATTGTAGTAAAATATGAAGCTTGGTGCACGAATCTTTGTCTCAGGCATGTCTAAAACCCGTATCCTTACTATGAATAAGATCATTAAGGAGTTGTCTCCTTAACATCAGAGAGAGGATAATTCATACTCATCCTGGTTTTTTTTTTTATTAATTGTCTTCTCCTTGATGTTAAGAAGACAACTCCTAGATATTGGCAAATCTATTGTTGTAATACCAGTATTCCACTCCCCAGGCTGTACGCAACACAAATTCCCCTCAATTGCGTTGTCTACAATATTATTTGCAACCAATCAAGACAAGTATCATAATGATGACAGTAGACTTACATGCCAAGTTCACAAGCAAACGATTCTAGAGGTTTGAGAGTACCGCTAGTCAGTAGAATACACCTAACTCCCTGCTTCTGTAGGTCCTGCATAGAGAATCCTGGTGAAAAACACCAGAAGGCTATCGTCCGCACTACAAACATAGAATTCACACAGCTACATAAAAGCATGATAGAAAATACTCCTTATCATTCTGTTGACAAATATTAAACATGAACTCCTACTCACAAATAATAAGCGATGACTATTGCCAATTTTGGCACCAAGGTAGCTTCAAATTAATGGGAATAATTCTCTGATTTTATATTACTCATTAAAGCCAAACAGCAAAGTAACCAGATTTTCTTCTAGTTTCGATTATTATGTTTTTGAGAGTCAGTAGACATTTTCCATCTGAGTTTGATAAGCTTTAGTCCCAGTGGAGATGAATCCAATTGAAGGTTATATACCTGGTCCATCATCATTGGACACTTGACCGAACATTTTCTCTTTCTTGAACTTCTTCTGTGGTTGCTTATCATGAATATAAACCTAACAAAATAAAGAGACAAATGAAATTACAACTACAAACCTCAAAACCAAGTATACATAGCTGTATGATGTAATGGGTACAATGTAAAGTCCTTTTGTTACAAAAATAACCAGCTAGGGAAACTTTATTTCGGCGCTGTAAAAGCATGGGAGAATCACTTGTAGGATAGATGCAGCATACCTTATAGAACTGGGATATGAATGCCTTCCTCTGCTGTGGAGATTTACTCTTGTTATAAGTATCACTCTCATACACAACCTTGAGAAAGTTAATCAGCTTATTCATCCCGAAAGCTTTGCTATGAGTCCCTGAGTATCCTGATAGAAAAAGAAAAGAAGCGGTACATCACAAGTCAAATTTCCCTGCTATGACTTGCATGAAGAAAACTTTATAAACCAAAATCGGTGTTTATTTTAACAAGTGTACTCAACAACTAATGGTCAAGTTGCTAGATTTGAATCGCTGAATATTTTCATCCAGTAAGGTATGGATTACTTCACACCCATATAGTCATTTACAGATTCACATAACAGGGCTGCCATTACAGCAGTAAGTATGCAGACACACAACATTAAACATCTGACCTTATCCAAATACACATACAAGACTTTTACGCCACATGCACATGTGTTGGTCATAAGGATAAATGAAGACAATACAGATTTAAAGAACCCGGAACACTATAACGAATTAGGCTCCTTTCAAAAATTGTGTGGCCCCTGATCAAATACCTAATAACAAATGAAAACATATTATGATGTTATATCAGGATAGAGTTGAACAATTGCAGTTCTTTGAAAGCCTTCCTACTTTTCATCACGTTCGGTACATACATATATTGCACTCACCCCCACTTGTTAGATAAGCTACAGAAGCGTCAATGATCTCATATACGGGTAGGTAAGTATCAAAGTCTAGTTTACACTGACTCAGTATTTCATACAGGTACTCTCCTCCCTTCTTTAGTTCTTTCTCTCGACTCAACTCTATAGCCATTAACTTCAGCTCCAGATCATGCACTACGGCTGCAATTCAGACGCAAGACAGTAGTGATTAATCAATAAATGCTCAGCAAACCGAAAATATTGTCCTAGATAGGACACGCCGTAATAAGATGTGTCAATTCATGGAGTTTATTCTGAGGAGAAAAGAGGCATTCATTCATTTTCACCGACACTATTCAGAAGACCAACCTCAACATAGACATATGTAATGTTGCTATCATCTCCGATCCATTGCCATCAAATTATGTTTGTCTTTTTAAATAAAGGGTTGGCAGTTGGCACAAGTGACGCAGGTGAACAAAGGGTTAGCGAGCTCACCTTTGACCTTCATCAGATTCTCTAATGTAAGCAGCTCATAATTAATACTGTCTTCTGATTGGTTGTTTTGAGTGAAGTTGTCTCCCTCTAATAAATCCTGCCCGTGATTCTCGACGAATGTAATGACTGTATCCAGTTCCTCTAAGGCAGATGTTATATCATAAGCTGAGATCTCTACTGAAGAACTGTCCTCTGCAACCTGATTCTGTATACAGAGGGGATATATCAGAGATAATGAGTTTTATTAATGAACAGGAGAGAAAACTCTACATCGTAAAACCAGTATATGAGAGCATCTAATAATACAAAATAATGCAAAAACAAATAGTCTGTGGCCCTAACTATCTCTTAGGAAAATAACCATAAATGTCATCAAATGAGCATGTTTGCCTGCAAAGCTGATCCATATGTCACCAGTAAGCATATTCTCATATATTTCTTGAAATTTCACTCAACAATAAAAACCGGGTTATTTGAGTTGGCGCTAGAGAGAGCAGGCAGACAGAGAGAGCAGACAGACAGGGAGAGCAGGCAGACAGAGAGAGCAGACAGAGAGAGCAGGCAGACAGAGAGAGCAGGCAGACAGAGAGAGCAGACCGACAGAGAGAGCAGACAGACAGGGAGAGCAGGCAGACAGAGAGAGAGCAGGCAGACAGAGAGAGCAGGCAGACAGAGAGAGCAGGCAGACAGGGAGAGCAGGCAGACAGAGAGAGCAGGCAGACAGAGAGAGCAGGCAGACAGAGAGAGCAGACAGAGAGAGCAGGCAGAGAGAGCAGGCAGACAGACAGAGAGAGAGCAGACAAACAGGGAGAGCAGACAGACAGAGAGAGCAGGCAGACAGAGAGAGCAGGCAGGCAGAGAGAGCAGGCAGACAGAGAGAGCAGGCAGACAGAGAGAGCAGGCAGACAGAGAGAGCAGGCAGACAGAGAGAGCAGGCAGACAGAGAGAGCAGGCAGACAGAGAGAGCAGGCAGACATAGAGAGCAGGCAGACAGAGAGAGCAGGCAGACAGAGAGAGCAGACAGACAGAGAGAGCAGGCAGACAGAGAGAGCAGGCAGACAGGGAGAGCAGGCAGACAGAGAGAGCAGGCAGACAGAGAGAGCAGGCAGACAGGGAGAGCAGGCAGACAGAGAGAGCAGGCAGACATAGAGAGCAGGCAGGCAGAGAGAGCAGGCAGACATAGAGAGCAGGCAGACAGAGAGAGCAGGCAGACAGAGAGAGCAGACAGACAGGGAGAGCAGGCAGACAGAGAGAGCAGACAGACAGGGAGAGCAGGCAGACAGAGAGAGCAGGCAGACATAGAGATCAGGCAGGCAGAGAGAGCAGGCAGACAGGCAGACAGAGAGAGCAGGCAGACAGACAGGCAGACAGATGCCCTAGATTTCATACTGAGGAAACTTAAATGCCATAAAAAAGGCTCAAGGCAAACACATAATTGTATTATACCCAGAGATGATCGCTACTCTGACATCAGCCCTACTAACTATTAGAAATTAATTAATAAAATGAAATGAGGAATAGTACTTACCAGATTGTGAGCCTCGTCAAATATGATAATAGATCCATCCAGGTCTATACCATGTCTCTTTCTTATCTATAAGAGGACAATCATTTACTCAATACAGTCATATATTGTCTGTCATCACTTAACACACACTGGTGGGCTACAGAAGTTATCGTCTGGTATTTTACATGGATGGCGTATCATGATAGATAGATAAATGTTGGGTCTAAAATCAGTGAGGACTCTTAGATTACATAAACCTCTAAAGATCATCAGCACTGATCAAATGCTCCGTTAGAACTGTAGAACAGAGACAGGTTCTGCTCACTAATGCTTATAATACACATATAATAAGAGTTATATAATCACCATGGGGTCAAGAAGATAGTTGTATGGCATGAAAATAATATCAGCAGACTCCTTGGCTGCAGCTCTGGAGAAGTAATACGGACAGCACCTGTAACATACACATACATCGCTCAGTCAGAAGAATTAAGACAATTGTGACAAATAGCCTACCTGATTTTGAGTATTCCAATACCTTGAGGATAATTTCTTGCAACATAAACCTTTTTAAGAGCAGTTTATATATTTTTTGGTACTGATTTAGTATGTCTATTCATATAAGGACGGTAGTAATGACATATTTATGGTGTTTATAAGTCGGACACTGTTTTGAAGCTCACTTGTGTTTATTCCCTAGTTTCTTGAGATCTTCGATGTCTAAAATGTTAGACTTGGGATTTTCTGGATTCTTAAAGTCCATCAAATCTTTCTTCTCTAAAAGCAGATAATACTAAAACTTCCCATAAACAACAAGTACAAAGACCTGGAAATTTGAAGGGTTGTACAATGCCAGAAACGGTGCTGGACAACACAGTTTATCTACAACTTTGTGAAATTATTTATCATATATAAGTCAGTGGGGATTAAGTCAAAAGCCATCGACCAACCTTGGGCCTCTTCAAACGAGCACAAACATCTAAATCAGGACACACAAAATCCTAGCTCTTGTAATATTTCAAAGAAGTCAATCCATTTCCAAATTGTTGAATCAGCAGATATATAATACCATCATGCAGTGGGCGGCTTTCTAACGATACATCTGGCATCTTGATCAGTTCAGTTTGTAATACGAAGCCCCTGTATGACTATAGGACAGCCAGAGATAGACTTCACTTACATTTTGCAAAGGTGTTAATAATTTACAAAGTACAAACGAGCACAAACCATCAGACCCAGGACACAGTGTCATACACAGAAGTAGATAATACTTACTCTCTACGTTATTGTAATAGTGACATGTGCGTGACTGCACTTTGACCCGACATGATGTCTGCTTAGCCTGATTACCTACTTCTTTAGATACTGTGGGATGGACACACAGCTGATCCCTCGACCCGATGATGGCTGTCCTGAATCTGCAACAACATAACAAGCATGGTGATGATAGTCGTATGGTAGCCAGCTCGCAGTGGCATACAAACATTTATTTTCAATGATCTTGAAGATTTTTCAGAGTAAGCACAACTTGGTTACTTGGGCTGTCATTGGTGTAGAATATTTAAGCAGTTGATGCCATAGGCCATTGATCTACAAACCTCATTTGCAATTTCAGATTCACTGTCTCATATGCGGGGCTTCAATACGGCTAATAATGACCTGACACATCAAAGAAAGCTCACCCAGTGTATGAAGTTCTCTTCAGTTCATTCATCACCTGAGAGAGCTGTGAATGTGTTCTGGATGCATATATAACTCTGATCTTCATATTACCAAATCCTAATAAAAATACATGGTAGTCAACAAGTTAAGAAATATGATGTTATTGACTGCTGTTTCAATAAGAGATTATTCTACCGAAATGAGTGCGAAAAACGGAATGTGAAAATGATATTAGGAGCGATGGTTCAGATAGAGCTGGTTTTCTGCGGTATATTCAATATAAGCATTGTTTTATGTGCCATGAAGGACAATGCTCACCTATGCTGAGTCGAAGATAGGCATGTGTATCATACTGTATCGTTAAGAAATAAACACACAGTAGTATGTCACATGACAAGTGTAATGCAAACTCACCAGCGGGCATATCATTACCAGCTCCAGCCCTCAGCTGTTCTTCCAGTCGATTCATCTCTTCAGTGTTAGCTGATGATTGTCTCACCATGTAATCCTGTTGTGCTCTGTGAGTCTCTAGCCAGCCGAGAACTGAGCATAGAAGACACAACGTCTTACCTGTACCTGTTGGAGATTCCAGCAACACATTTTGCGTCTAAAAAAAAAATTTTTATTGTCACACAAACTGAGCGTGGCACCAAAGAATAATATTGTTATTCAGACTCAGATTTCTTCCGTCCTCACATTTACTCAGCTGTCTATCAAAGTAATCAATCGATTAATAACCAAACAACTAGTGCAAATATATCGCTGAGTTTGATCAAGGTCAATGTTAGTGTTATTCCATTTTTGAAAGCCAGAAGGTAATTTAATATGGAGTGCCAGAAGCAGCAAGCAAGACCTGAATTATGATTATACTATTGTTTGTTAATGTGACGACACAGGCGCTAGTATGGTATGTGAGTGACAATACAACACTGAAAGGTTTTAGTTTACAGAACATGTGAACAGGGCACTTAGGTACACTATAAAATTTCCTACATGTATGTATCATCATTACCAAAACACATATATAATATATAGTAGGTTGAGTACACAAGTAAGACATAATGCACTCACATTCTGTAGAGCAAGAATAACTTTGGTCATAAAATCACGCTGAGAATCATAGGGAGTAAATGGGAACTGCACAGGGACTCCCTGTAAGTGTATCTGTGGCATTGTGTATGTCAGCAGACTGAACTCAGTTCATTGGTGAGTAGAGGCTCTCAGAACCAAATCCTATTTGTCTCAGCTTAATGACTGTAAAATACAAAATAGTGCAGACTTGTACGATTATATTCACCGTAGTAACAAGTAGAGGTCTACTACAAACACCCTTCTGAGAGTCATGCATTTTATGACAGATATGAACTGGCAAACAGATCAGGTACCATATGGGTAACTATGTCAACTAGGCACATATATAATTGATAACTATGGGTCAACTTAACTCAAGAAAGATCATTAAACTCGAAGTGGTAAGGATGGGAGAAATGATGACTTGTTTTTAGAAAATTGTGTAAGTCACAACAAGCCTCCACAATAGGATGGTTACCTGGTACCCTACCTGTCTTACCCTGAAAACTTTCATTACATCACATAATATAGATCAGTATTACGCTTAATTTTTATATTGCAGTGACACTTTTCCTCAACTTTGGAAAGGAGCTGTATGTATGTCACAGGTCTACTCCAAAAACTGGGTCTCTGGCAATGTTTGACTGCCCCTCTCAAGGGGGGCAGTCATAACTGAACCAAAAAACTGACTTCCTTCACAACAGAAAACGTGGCTTCAGAAAAGACAAGTCCTGTGAGACGCAGCTCTGTGCCACATACCATAAACTAGCTAAGGCGACTGAATCGTAAAAAACATGCTGTACTACTAGACTTCAAGAAGGCCTTTGATAAGGTCTCACATGCCCTCCTGATCGAAAAGCTCAGAAAAGTTCCCGATTTACATCTACAGCTTATAAATCTTGATCCAAGACTTTCTTACTGACAGGAGACAAAGGATTGTCCTCATGGGTCAAGAGTCTGGAGAATTGGCTGTCACATCTGGAGTCAACCAACGTTGTCCTTGATCTACATCAATGATCTCCCAGCTACTGTAGACTGCAGTGTAAGCCTCTACACTGACGACACATTAATCTACCAACAAGTTTCCACTCCCGCTGATGCTACCAGAGTTCAGCCAAATATAAATGATATACACAGATGGCCGGTTGAGCGGAAAATGCCATTAAATGACACCAATTACCACGTGTTAGCTTTTGGAGATCGCGATTATTGGCCTCTGTATAGACTAGGGAGCATAGGTATGGAAATGGTTAGTGCTAAAAAGTACCTTGGTGTTATTATGCAACTTGACCCTGAGTTTGACCAACAAATGGCGCTTAAGCGGGAGAAGGCTTCCAGAACACTTGGATCCATCAAACACATTCTGCATGATGCTCCTAGAGAGGGGTGACTACTGGCTTATACAAGTGTGTCATCCCGTACTGGAGTACGCTGACACGATCTGGGACCCCACACTAACCAATGACATTGAGTCTCTCGAGATGATTCAACATCAGGCAATGAGGTTTATAAGCTGCATCATAGGCAGTGAGAGTGTCACTGCGGTTGGCTCTGAACTAGGCCTCCAGTCTCGAACAAACAGAGGAGGAAAAATCGTCGACTCGCTATACTGATGAAGACAATCCAGGACGAGGAAAGACATAACGCCTTGGCTCAAGCCTATGACGAAATATTGATGGACCGTGAAAACCTGGCCATGACAACAAAGGGATAACAGAGGAAGGAAGATGTTAAGCACAAAACCAAGTGCACAACTGGAAACAGAGGGTGGTAAATCAACCCCATCTATGTGAAGGAGAAATACCAAACACCCACTAATAATAATACATACATAAATAACAACAGGTGCTGTAACCCCTGCAGTCAAAAAACCTCCACACACTGTTAGCCCAATGAGGCACTTCTTTTACTATGAAGTTCCTGAGTGTGTGATATCTCAACAGCAGGTATTCAAAGGTAGACCAGTTGGAATCGCCACATTGACAATGTGGTGGCTAAGGGAAACTTCACTCTTGGATTCATCCGTAGAAATGTACTGACAGGCTGCGAGACAATCAAGAACATAGTGAACAAGCAGCTGGTCAGGCCAGTCCTAGAACATGCCTCTGCAGTCTGGGCATTACAAAATAAAGTACAGTTGTGAAATACCCTTTACCAGTGGTTCCTACATATCGTAGCAGCGGGTGGATTGTGTATACCCACAAATGAGTGTAGCAAAAGTAGAGAGCTGAGCCTAGCATACACGCGCCCCAGCATGCAATCACATGAATCCAACATGCATTCAGACAAGCACACTCTGCCTGCCATTGTACTCCTTTGTTCTCCAAACAAAAGGCCTTCTGTTACACAACTCTCATAGGTGCATTGGGGCATGTCTCCCTGACATCGGCCCCCAGGGCCTATCCAACATACTACAGCATAGGTGTACTTTATTTTGTAGCAGCTGACTATGCTACCAACCGACTTGAAGCTGTGCAGAGAAGAGCAGCCCGGTTCATCTGCGGTATGAGGCACACTGACAGGAAAACCAGCACAACCGGTTTGCTCCAGAAACTCTGGCTCCAGTCCCTCTCACCGTGTAGTTGTTGATGACGCCTTTGCTGGAGTGATGGTAATGACTGAAGACTCTGATATGTCTATCACTTCTTCGTCTGTGGCACAGACGAAGAAGTGATAGACATATCAGAGTCTTCAGTCTGTGGCACAGACGAAGAAGTGATAGACATATCAGAGTCTTCAGTCATTACCATCACTCCAGCAAAGGCGTCATCAACAACTACATCCAAACAGCCATCGATTCATCAGCTAGGAGACATGCGGATCAGTACTTTATACCTACGTCAATTACCCTCCACTGCCAGAGATCGTTTTTCGTCCGTACTGCCAAGTATTGGATTGCCCTACCCACTGGGAGCCCATATTTTTCTTGTCCCATTCCCACTGTCAGCCCCTACAACCCCCAACATCCAAACAAATGCATGAGATATATAGCTCTAGTTAGTATTTTTCTTATTTTTTTTTTTTATGAGTAATCGCCAACTTCAATTTTGAAGGTATTAGGCAATATGGCAAGCCATCGTCCATTATTCTATTCCAGGTCGGCTAGGGTTAATGGCCCGCGACAGCCAAATCAGGTAGTACTAGACAAACAGTGGCACCCGGTGGGGCTCGAACTCAGGAACTAATGATCCTGAGTCCAACGCCTCTGACACTGAGCTATCCCTGATCCTGATAAACCCTGATACCCTGATAAGTATATCAGGGTTTATGCTGCCTCATACCTCACTAACTAACACACTTTGGTTTTCCTTGTCACTTGCATAAACTTTTTTCCATTTGGCGCTCCTTGGTAGCCCATAAAGATGATTTAAATAGGTATTCCCAAATGAGTTTGGAATGACTAACCTCAGCATAGTTGGAGAACCGACTAAGGTCAAAACCTTTTGTAGCAACTCAACATTTGGAGATTTTGAAAATTCAATGAGATCTTCTCCATAAACAAAAAAGTATCTTAGGTCTGCTATGCAAGTTACTTGACACATCATAGCATTTGCTTTCTATTTTATGCAACACAGCTGAATCTAACTAATTCCACAGGACAGGTCTACTCCAAAGCCTGGGACTTTGGCAATGGTTAATTCATTTTCCAACCCTCCCAAATCAGGCCTGAAAATGAGAATCTCAGGCTGAATCCATCTGTATCAATGAATTACACATCCTATTGGAGACAAAGCTCATTGTTCCAACAAAGGGGGGCAGCCTGCTTCAACAACAACATATTTTATTATACATTGTGATTGTTGCTTCCCACTCACTGTCATTACAGGGAGAGAACCAGGACCAGAAAAAGGCCATCTCCTTTGTAGTCTGAGCGAATCCAAGGGCCAAGGCCTCTGCCACGTCCACTGGGCTTTCATAGACTACAAAAGGTTTCAGACATAAGGGCTAAGGTGTATTATTATGGTGAACATAAACTCAGATTAGAATTTGCATATGGGCAACATCATCAAAAGACTTGGCCACATCATATCTACACTAAAAAAATTGGTCTCTGGCAATGTTTGACCAATGAACTTCATTGGTTTGACCGCCCCCCCCCCCCCCTTAAGGTTTTGTAATAAAAAACCAATACACAAGGGGGGTGGTGGCATAATGCCAGATACCCAGGTTTTGGATTAGACCTGCGGTACGGGGCATAACCATTTGGCAACAAATATATTTATTGTTCTCATATAGTTAATTTTCTTTGATTACAGTTAGATTCAGCTCTATCACAATGAACCAGCTTCTAAGGCGCTCTCCGTGTGGATGTAGCTATGGTAAAATATCATCGCTTTTAATTAGAGATACAAACAATACCTTGACCCTAGCACAACAAAGTGTATTTAGAGGAAAACAACTATGGCAACCAACTCATTTTAGAGCTATCACCTCACACATTCACAGATATTACTCACTTTCATCTGGACCCATGTTAGCTGTAATAACTCCTCCTCATCATCAACAAAGGCGACAGATTTCTAAGAAAAGCGACAAGAACCCACCTAAGAAGGCTGTGTTTGGACTCACTACCAAATCACTGAAATGGGTATATATTACTGCTGGAGTGATAATAGGCCTTATATATTACATGGAGGGTAAGTTTGCTACTTTTCTTGTACCTGAATTTCTGATATTTCTTGTTACTCAAATATAGGAGTAGGAAGTGGCTGAGTTGGTTAGAGTGCCTGCCCTCTAACGCGCAAGCTTTGGAGGCCTTGGGTTCGAATACCACTGCAGTCTACCGGCTATTGGGCTCAATTGACACCCAGTTGTGCTCTGACCTGCATGTAAATTGGCGCCGAATATGGCGGCCACGCCCTTGAGGACAGAGACAGACTTGCGACTTTAGCCCACATTATTTTAACCCGCATCTAACTTGCATTTGATAACCATCAGTCTGCAGAGGGTCTGGTCTGGCAGCGTATGATCTATCTTGATATTCAGATCTCCTCAGTTTGTGACAAATTTTCACATTTTCATCGGTCATCTTGTGATGAGGTGTATCCCAAAATTCAGTTTATCCAGAAATCGTCTTTCCTTGCTCAAACCACCATCTTTGCCGTATATTGTTACTCTAATGTGAATCGATGAAACATATCAGGGATAAAGTACTCCCACTTGGTCCAACACCCCTCTAGAATCACCTACCTCTTCCACCTACTTATGACTGTGTAGAAAAATGAATATAATACCAGCATACATGATGTGTCAGTGATCATGAGATTATACAGTTTAGGTTCACCTTTATTCCATTGCGCAATTTATGGTTTTATTTAATATTTCAGTCACCTACACCGATAAAGAGGAGATGATAGAGAGACGAAAGGTTAGTGAATAGGGTCCAAATAAAGTGATAAACCAAATGAGTTACAGAATAAAAAGCTGTGTCTGTAATTCCTTTGAAGCTTGAGCTATACTACTCCAACAGCATTATTGGTGTGAATATTGCATTCAGCGTGTCTTATTCAACTAACTGTACCACTTTCAGCATCCTTTATTCGGCGAGGTATTATGGTCTATGTTCGTTAGTTGTTTTACTGAACATATTTGACATGAGATGTTTTTTTGGTTTGCAGGCGACTAGTGGTAAAAGCAAAGCAGAGTATACTTTCACCAAGACGTGTATGCGCAGTAGTGTGATTATGGGTATCGTCGGAAGTTTTACTGCATGGGTTGCTACATTTCTCATCACAAGTGAGTTCTATTCTCCTTGCCAAATTCATAGAGTGCTCCTTTCTGTTAAAAAATTTGGATCATCAACACATATGAGCCTCAATGTGTTTCATTTCACACCTCCCCTTGTGCTTCACTACCCAAATGTTTTTATATTGGAAGTTCCACGGGCGAGTGAAACAAAATGTTGCAGATGAATGGCCGTTACAATTTGGAGTTGTCCGCACGTATTTGTTTATCAAGGGCAAACAGCCACAAATTATAGCACATAATGTACCAAACCAGGGGGGTCTTTCAATTAGAAACAGCCAAAATCGCAATCTTAGTGAGCGATACCTGCTAGGGGTCTCGCTTTCAGATCGCTCAGTCACTTGATGGGACTATATACATTCTGAGTTAGCGATTTGTGAGCGATTTTCTCTAATTGAAACACCAAGTGAGTGATAATTTTGAGCGATGTGATAGTGATAACTTGCTTTGGTAAAGGATCACTGCTTCTAATTGAAAGACCCCCCAGGCTGTAATATAATGATTTGTATTGTTTATTGTAGGTGATCTGTGGAAAGCTATGGGTGCATTCATGTGGGCACCTTGTATAGTATTTGGCTGTTATTAGTAAGTCTCGCTTACATCTCACTTTTCGACATTCAAACACATAACCCATTCCGCTCAGGCTGGAATTAACAAAATCATGGCCTGCTCACTATTCCTGAACATCACAATATAAACTCCCTACTACACTAGCAGAATTTTGTGCTAGCTTGCATTGAATAACCCTCAAACAAGCTAAGGCTAAGAATAACCCTAAAACAAGCTAAGCCTAAGAATAACCCTCAAACAAGCTAAGCCTAAGCTATAGTTAACATCTACTCCCCTATGGTATTCCTGGTATAGATGGAATCGTGTTTTCTTGTGCAGCTGCACTTTTCCTGACCATATAAAAAGACTTATTAGCTCTCTCAGATGGTAAATTATTAATTTTTTTCAAAGCACCTTATCACTAGCTACATACATAACTACTGTCAACACATGTCTGAAATCTCCATATGTAGCAGCCATAAATATATTAACAGTATTTATATGTTGTATCAAGGAGTTGTATGAAACCGTTATTTATAGAGTAGATCAGCCACCTTTAAGATCACTTAGCAGCTCAAATCTCCCAGTACCTTTGATTGGGGGTAGATGAATATGTATGCAATTCAAGCACAGCTCTCGTGGGGGGGGGGCGGTGTCTCAGACATGGTATCAGTAATCGCAGGCAAGGGTACCAACAAGTAAATAACCCCACTGGCATAGGCTGAAAATTGTGTAATTATTCTTAAGTTTAGTATTCTTTGAGTTACTAACCATGTTTTGTTGGTGATTTATAGTTGTATATGCTACATGAGTCAGTATAAAGATAGGAAAGAAGCTCAAGAACTTCAAAAGGTTATCAAAGGTACTAAAGAGAGAAACATGACGGCTATGAACAATGCCGTCTCAGATGGTGTAACAGACTCTAATGATGAGAGCAAGTAAACATGATAACAAGTCTCTTGTAAAGCTGGGCTGGGTAGATGGTAAATGTTCTCCACTCATACTGATGTTTAGGTTTGTGTTATAGCGTACATGTGGGTGCTGGGAGTTACTATGCTCTATTAGGTGTCTGAAAATGGGTTTGTAATGTGCATACATAGGCCAGTGGTCAATGCGCAACGAGTAAGACAAACTTGAGGAAGGAGAATGTCACACACCTATACAAATGCTCAGTGTCTCCTTACTTGGCACATCCTTTATTTGGTCAAGATTTGATTGATCAAATCTTGAACAAAATATGTTTTCTTTTTGATAACGAGAGACTTATATGCCAACTATGAATGACCAGATATGATGGTGGAAATTCGGATACTCTCAAGTTTCGAGGCATCATACCAGGGAGGGTGGGATATCTCACACCCTCCCTGATCATACCAACATCTGAGATACATCTTTGATAGTTCTACTGTTTTTACACATAATAAAATGAATTTTTATTTACTCAGTTTGGAGTTATCTCTTCATATCAGGCAATATCAAAGTTATTTCATGATCGTATATTGACCAATCAAAACGAAGTTCATCAAGCTATCGACACATAATGATGGCTTGATACCAATATGTTAACATAACTTGGCAAGCGTTTGCATGTGCTTGTATTGAAAGTTAAGAAGTGGAAGGCAAAGTGTTGGAGACACACCAGAACCAAAGTGAGGAGATAATTCAGGGCATGGTAGTCTAAGGACATACTTCATCTACTCTCCCCTGTCATATGGATATACTGCTGCTTTGGTATAAATAAACCTTCAATATTTATGCGAGGGTGACTTGCAAGCTGAAACAAGGTAAGAACTGATGTCAAAGTAACACCATAAGACGCGAATGGACAAGGTTGTATGATGCATCACTTTGCCCAGAGAATTTAATGATACTGGTTGCAATGTGCGCTCATTATGGGAAGGGGCAAATACCTGTTGTAAAACTTGCATTCATTTATAGTCTTCATACCCTGTGATACCGTATGAAAAACCTAGATGTTATTCGGTTTATTTGTTTCCGGTATCATCAGTATGGGTCTACAGACTGTCTATACTGGTGTGGCACAGGAGCATGTGACACCACCAGGAATCGAACGCGGGACTTATCGATAGAAAGACCCACGCCCTATCCATTGCCCCACAGTCACTCCATTGGGCAAATACCCGTTATGTAGTCATCAAAAGAATACCGGAACGATACTCTTTTGATGTTTATGAAATCGGATCATACAGCTTCTTTTAGATAGTCGGTTATATATTGAATTATTCAAGGCAAAAGCTTTCTGAGGGGTTAGTCCATAGGCATCTGGAGTTACAAGCATGTCCAGTATCAACCACCCCCTTTCCCTCGGAAAGGGAAAGGGAAAGGGGAAAGGGGGTGGTTGATACTGGACATGCTTGTAACTCCAGATGCCTATGGGTTAGTCTCATATGATGTGACAGTGTATCTCATGAACACGCATTAGGTCAGTGATAAATATTAACATCATGGCAGTCTTACAGCTGTGAGAGGTGAAAGAACACATTTAATCAAGTTCTGATCGAGTATTTAGAGTTTGTAGAACCCTAAATCGTGCCTTCATGATTATACAAGTTATTAGAGCATGTTTGCTCTCAAAACTAGCCTAGCATTCATTCTCGAGAAAGTTTCGGAAAGGCTTGTGTTCACTCTGAGTCTGAACTCAAATGAAGGGCTATAGTCCTAAGTTGGATAACATCTGGACAAAACAACGCCAACATTAATGAAAGTTTCCGGATGTCTAACATGGAAATGATTTGTCACTATTGAAGACTATTGAATGATGGTGATATATTGTTTTATTCATGGATATGATTCATTAATCACTGCCACTGTCCACTACTCATGACTGGGCTGTACCTTATAATTGTAAGGTCTGTGCTAATCTAATAAATGGATTGAGCTTGAAATGTTAGAGTATTTGCACCAAAACATCTATATGTGTGCCATGTGGATGTAGTTAGTCAAATAAGAATTTTTATTCAGTTATATACCCCTCTATAATTGTGTAAACCTATTGTGCTTTGAATTGCTGTCACTCTATGAAGACAAGCTGTGTTGAATTTAGAAACGTCCTTTATATTTCTAGTATCTTTTGTTAGCCTGTGAGCCATAGTTATTGGCTCATTGTGATCATTGTGGCCTAAAATCAACGAATATCTTAGTCTCATAAACCACAATGTACATAATATTGTGTGTCAGGATCCTATCAAACAAATCGTATTATAAAAAGTACTACACAAATTATACCGTGACAGAGAAACACAAATTTTCGTAAAGGAGAGTGGCCCGGAATTTTGGGATATTTTGACTCTTAAACGTGCCCAGAAGATGCCATATGATTCTGATTAGGTCAAAAGTAAGAAAAACTGTCAAGTGTGTATATAAGCCTGGCCACAGTTTTTGCACTAAGCACTGACTGTAAAATCGATTATAGTAGAGCCTAATTATATTAAAACCTTGTTAATCCTCCCTAGAATTACTCTGTGGATTAAATTTCATCTCAGTTGGTCGGCATTGTAGCTTGCTAATCTCACTATTATACTAGCCTGTTACCTATCACTATAATCAAGGGCCATCTAACATCCCTGCTGCTGAAGTTGAGAGAATTTTTACTGAATCTCATCTTCTGTAATCATTTAATGGGTTGGAATTGTTTGATTTTGACTGCTACCTATATAATTACTAAATTAGCACTCCATTCATCACGTGCAGTGCACATCGGGTAGTCTGCCTACACGTCATAATAAAGAGTTGTGTAGCTGTAGGACTATCTCTGTCTGGTAAAGCAAGCGCCTGTTTAAATTATGATATGTAATTTTTCAGAACTCTGTAATAACCAGAAGCTGGATAACCGAAGCACTCTGTGCTGGATAAGATAGAGAAGCTGGAAGCTGTGATTACTGAGAGTGAAAATGGAGCAGAATGGATACATGGAGCCTAGGAATAGTATGGGATCAGTCAGTCAGAGTCCTCTCGGCTCACCTCCACAGTTCCCTAGTAAGTTTATCAGCTCTATATAGTATTTACATCCACCCAACATCACTGCCTGTTAGATCATGTTGTTCTCAAGGATTAGTCTGTGTTATGGCGTAAGTAAATAGGGTTTTATGTGTGAATGAGGGGTTTAAATAATTTAATCCTAAACTAGTCCTCTATTCACTCAAAGGTTCAACAAGTAGGTAGCTAGACTGCAACTAAAGACTCAATCATCACTGATAGGCGGCTAAAAGCCAACAGGGCCGAGACAGTAATTTATCTGGATTATCCTGCCTCCTCAGTAATACAGTCAAAGCTCCGATCATTATCCTTGCCTTGGGAGAGTCAATAGGTCAGGTACCCTTCCGCTTTTTGTATAATTCTGAGGTTGTGGTTACAGAATGACTATTAATTTCCTCCCTGCCTGATTAAGAAACTATCAGTAACTAGTCAATGACTCAGATCTTCTATAGTTCAGTAGGATTCTCTCTGCTCTTTTCCGTTACAAGATCTACAGCGCTACTGCAGCTTCTGTAACACTCGACCATATTCAGCTTTCATTGTTGCATGCCTCATTTGATACTTCTGTCGATGTGGAGAGCAGTGTGTTGTTTGCTCTATGACCAGGCCCAAGACTGGGGGGACAAACGATCCTGTCTCCTTGTCCTTTTCAGGGCCAAGAGGTTTACACAATGACTGTAACTTCAACTACTGACCTGTAATAATCAAATTATCATCAATCATAACGGGTATAACCAGTGGCCAAGATAAAGGATATATTATTATCCAGCGGTGGCAGCAGTAGAAGTTGGTCAAATACAGTTGTCAGCTTTACATATCGCTGATGGAATTTTCCAAAACTGTCAAAACAATTAAAAAGCTACGTGGTCTTGATATCCTGCATTTAATGGTATTATCTCTGGAAGCCAAGTTCACGATGGCATCTGAAACTGTAGCAATGCACATCATTGACCTATCTCTCCCCTACCATGCTTTCTGGAAGCAATGTACCTTTACAGGTCTAGGATGCATCTTGTTGGTTGCTTGCTTGTTTTGATGGTATACTACTCAGTGTTGTTGAATCTTACCAAAAGCCCTTATAACTAAACAGCCATGATCACTCTTGCCAGATTATACCTGGGAGCACTGATCAACAGGTAGCCTATTCAAAACCATTCACACAGAAAATGTCAAATTTGCACAGCTCCTTCAGAGCAAATATTGAATAAATATTACTGCAACCCAACCTTTTGTGAGCTCACAGCTTCAAATTTGTCACAAAAATATCAGTGATATTCATGATCCAGGTATTATTGTTGTGTATTGAGGCACAAAAGACTTGACATGAAATTGTACTCTCTTAGTGAGTGATTTAATTTCTGACAATGAAGTGCATAGTCTGCGTCTTCAAAGCTGAGATGAATTTGACACAACATATAATTAGGATTAATCGACCAGAGCGGAATCCTATATTACCATCTGAACTTTTGAGTGCTCAGTGAGAAACTTTCATTCACTCAATCACTTCAGTTAGCACCCTTCCTTCTCATGCTGTTAAATCAATTTAGGGACGGACGCTGCCAAACCTGATCCTTAAGGTTATGATAAGAAGGCTCAAAATAATAAGATCCTGTTGTGGTTCTTCATGTGGAGTGATATATCATATTTCATATTTTTGTTGCAGACATTCCTAGCCCAGCAGCAGTACCAGGCCAGCAGATTAACGGAGGGTTTGTACAGTCTCCCATTAATCATAACAAACCAGCTGTGGGAACTGAGCTAGAGACTTCATTCAGTGATGATCTCTCCATCTCTCCACAATCCAGAGGAGGACAACTCAAGCATCCACAGTCCAATAATAACGGTTCAGTTCCTAACATGTTACCACTGAACTCCCCACACACTGCAGTCAATGGAAGGTAAGGCTATAAAACATCCTCTCAAGGCTCATAAAATGATAAAAATAAACTGGTAATTAGCTTACACTGAATGTCAAAACAAGTAGTAGTTATATCAAGGTTGGTTATATAATGTCATCTTTTGCATTTTGCCGATGACACAAGATAAGAAAGTCTACCAATGCTAAAGACGCCTGTTGATTCAAATTCACCCTAATCGCGAGCTTTCAGAAATCCTAATAATGGGTCAATACTAGAAGCCCTTCTTGTAGTTCTTGTTGACAAGAAAATGCTACGTTTCATTATGATAGAAATGTTATGTTCTGGTCAAAGCTTCCCATCCATGAAGGTGTCATACATGAGAAATAAGTGTGAAAATTTTACTTTTTTACAACCAAACTTAATGATATGTTTTGGTAATGCTCTTGTGGTCAACGGCATGTGTTATGCAATTATCATGTATTTATGTCATTGAGGGGTTGATACTTCACAGCTTACAAATACTGTACTGTATTTGCCCAGCACACCAGGATATTATGGTTATTTTGGGTAATAATGCACAATGTGTCACTTGTTGTTGATAAATATTACTGCTTGTTTTCATGGAAACGCTTTCATTAAACGATTTCATGAATTTCAGTTACAACACAACCAAATATGATAACACAACACATTGTGTGAAGCTCTGAACTAGCAGCAAACCTAAAGTTGATTCCAAATAAAAATCAAGTAAAACTGTCAATTAAAGAAGGTTTTAAATTACACACTTGTCATTTCTTTGAACTTACTATCTGTGATTAAATCTTATTATTATATATTCACAGTACATCGCCTCAGCAGTCTCCGCTCACACCAGCTAATACTTACACTAACGATACTGTACAGATACCCCTACAGTACTATCAGCACTTACACCAGATAGCCAGTATGGTCTTACCAGCGCTAAACAACCAGCAGCAGACTCCCGCTGTCACTACACCGCTGACTCCAAGCTCACCAGGCATCGCTCAACTGCCTGTCACTAATGATGTAAGTTTTGTTTTGGCTGGTATAAGGTACTTATATGCTCTCTGGCGTTCTGACTAGTATTTTCACTGGTTTCAATTATGGGCTCTTTGTGGTGTTTTGACTAGCATTCTTTGGGTTCTATGACCTTCACAACATGGTTATGGCTGCTCTGGATTTTGAACCCTTGGCAGCATATAGATGAAATATGATAGTGCAGCTGAAACCGCAAATAATTTGTTCAAAGATCATCTTCAAAAAAGTGTGTGAGAACAGCTTGTCCCAAAATTAATCTCTTTTCTTGATTTCACATTATCTAATCATAGTATTTTGTTATTGTAATACTATCAACGAACTCGTAAGACTTTCTGAAAAGCAATCTGTGTTCCTGTTTGATTATTGCTCAATGTTTGGTTATGGCATGAGTAATATGTGCTCCTTATCATTTTGGATTACTGTATTTACACAGAGCAGTGCAGAAGTCGCACAAAGACGACCTAAACTACCCAACCCTCGTGTACCGATCACTTCAGCTGGCAGACAGGAAGTCACCAACTCTCAGATATATGACGAGATTCCTGCCTATAAGATGTACGCAGATTTACCCAAGCTGCCACTACCGCCCACACAAGATGGGACGACTCATAGCTCAGAGTCACTGTTACCACACAACGCAAGTGCAAATCATCAGTGAGTTATCAAAAGTTAATATTGCATGTTCACGATTTTCCCCTTGTGAAAGACTAATAAAATTCAATCAAGTGGGTAGCTGTTAGTTGTTGGACAACTATTTGTTGGCAATATAGAAGGCCTTGTTTTCCCTGCATTATGCAAAATTACATGTTTTGAACTTTGTAACCAAGATCAGCAACATATCAACATGAAAATGCTAAGCTAAATCTGATATATCTGATTCAATTTAAATTTATTTAATATGATAAACACTCTGACTAAAGGTTCAGGATATCCATACTCCTCGTGGCAGTCTGTTTTATTATGCACATTTGTGTTGTTGTAAGCGTTTTTTGACTTAATCTGAGAGAATGAATATGTTCTGAAAATAACCCTTCGGAGTTTGTAAAGTAGAGTGCTGATCACATGTAATATATGTACCAAAGTGCAGTCAATGGTCCCAAATTGCGTCATTGAGGTTGGTTCAATTAATATGTAAACCATTTGGTGGTGGATATCCCTTTGGATTGTGACTGTAGAGATGAGCATTTTGGCACTTACTTATTTGAAGATTCAGTGCAAAAACAAGTAACCACAAGCAAAGCTGTTCAATTACTTGATAATTGGTTAGCCAATATTGATAAATTTATATTTATCTCCAAATGTGGCCCATCTTATCACAAAGTCAAACTTTGCATCTTATTTGGTTATTTTTGGTGTAGACATGGTGGTTTTGCCCTCCAACTGATCTGCTTTTTGAAGAAGCGGTAAACACTAGAACCAGAGTTGATGCTCTCACATATGATTGTCTTATGACTGAAATATTGTGCATGCAAACAAACATTACATAACTTTTTTATTACTGCAGTTTGAGAATGCATGCAATGTTGCCAGTATAATTGATGACCTATAAAATTTGATATTCAATCCTACGATGAACATTCTTATTTTCACTAGATTGAAGTTTAATGTTACATAATGAATCTATTTTCTTTTATCTCAGGAGAACAAACAACCCATTATATGGAGACACACAGATACTTGTGGATAGTAGTGATACAGGAAGTCCAGCTACACAGAGGGATTCGTCTTCCCTGTACTCTACTAAGAGTCAGTCTCATATGGGGCGCTGCTGTGTAGGTGTTAGATGTCTCTGTGTAGCGGTACTTCTACTTACTATAGTTTCCTGTACAGCTCTTATTATAACACTACTTACAGCTTCAAGAATTATCATATTCCATGACGGTAAGCCGTAGTGAAAAATACTATGGAATTATAGCAAATATCAAACAACTTATCTATAGTATACCATGTATTCTATCACGATTGATGGATAACAAGTGGATCATTGGGCCAATATAAAATTTAAAATAAAATTGATTAATGGTTGGTATCAGGGAGTTGAGGACAAATTCCTTGTTGGCAAGTAGGCTGAGCTCTGTGAAAGTCTTAGTAGTTATCTGTACGCGAACAATGAGAGTATAACTTCTATTATATGATCATAGGTTTACAAGGTAGAAAGGCTTGATCTGACTGAAAATAATTGGCTTTGTTCTGCTACATACATCTTCTTTCCAACAATCTCTTTTGGATGATCAACAGGTAGTCCAGCAGAAGCCCCAGCACTACCTAATTCTGCAGCAGCTGTCACAGGAAGAGAGGGGGCACCTGCTTATCTGACAGCCCAAAATGATACCAGAGCAGAACTTGTCGATCTACAGGAACGAATCAGCGAACTCCGCGCCATGGTGAGTATCTGAATGTTTTAGTAAGCCTCAATCCTTAAGGTTTTCACTCTCCCCCGGATTTCGGTGCTTCATACACTAAGCTTTTGATAAAAAAATAAATAATCCAATATTTTCTTTCTTCTTTTATGACTTTGAGAGCGAGTCACCTGCTTCATGATAAGTTTTCTGATATTGTAATGTTGTACTCAGAAACATCTTCCACTTAATACTTGATTATGTTGTACTCAAGTTGTTGTACCTCTTATACAGTATACTACTGCAGTATTGGATAACAATTTTCCATGTATTTTACACAGGTTGATTCTTTATCAGAGTCGAGCATAGGCCAAGAGCAAAATATTAAAAACCTCACCTCACTTATACCAACAGGAGGGATAAATCCCAAACTCTGCTCATACGACTTCGCCGGGAACTCACGATCCGCTGGGCAGGATCTGTATAATCTGTACACTAACTACGCCCCCTCTTATGACCTCACCCCAAGTCTACAGGTATGGGAGACATCTCACTCATTTAACCCTTTCTGTATTGAAGTTACGCAGCAAAGCCTAGCAGAAAACAGGCATTGTCTCAGATGTGAAAAGAATGTGATCACACTAAATTGCAGGCAGGCAACCATGCCGCCATAGTTGTGTTGCTCACGTTCCATTAATCATTGGCATCAGATATCATCTGTGACTATGACTCAACAGAATAGTTTGTTCCGAATCCAATTGAATTCCTAGATGCTTGCTACTCAATGCAAGCATTGGAAATAAAACACATAATAGTTGGCCTTAATTCTTCTGAGGCAAACAAGCTGACATTTACTGAGCAGGAAAAGAATGTTACTTGCAGCGGCCTATAACTTGCTTGTATCTAATAGATGTGTTCGTTCGTATTTTTCAGAATCAGATAGTGATAGCAGCTTCATGTACATCAGTTAACTTTAAGGATACAGCTTTACAGAGGGAAAAATACGCCAACACAGAGGATATATATCAATATAGGTTAGTAAAGTCACATACCTCTCAGCTTCAAACCATACAATAGGATGTAACTTTATAATAGATTTGAATCTTCAGCGAAAATTATCAAAAAAGTTTATTAGATTTTATTCCGCCTACGATAAGATTAAGGGAACATACTGAATGATAGTCTTGAAGAAAAATCAGAATAATTATAATCTATTACAACCCGTAAACTTTTGACCCGGCTGCTTAATTGATATACAAGAATACTTTTATCCTGTGGAGTGATCCTGTTATATGACACAGGATTTGGCACATCTCTAATGGTAAATAATGGGCTGAATCATCGGTTTAACATATGTTCAAATGTCATCGCTTCCTACCTGGAGAACAATCCTCTCAAATTGCTCTAGTAAAATAAATGATTTGTTTATAAAACTAATGTATTACCAAATATAATGCATCTCATCTTAAAAGAGTGGGACAAAATTAATTTTGATAAATTGGGGTTTGTGACATTTTATTCCCAAGTCATTGTGTATTTCCATGGAATCAAGTGCATGTGCAAGTTTACGACTTACCGT
The DNA here is from genome assembly GCA_914767715.1 of Membranipora membranacea. NCBI lineage: Eukaryota > Metazoa > Bryozoa > Gymnolaemata > Cheilostomatida > Membraniporidae > Membranipora > Membranipora membranacea. The sequence goes on along the minus strand of OU612070.1, from coordinate 2,945,106 downwards.
TATTAACAGAAAGGAAAGTACGATAATGTAATGCCACAAACTCAAGCTGTCTGAGCACTTAGTCTATACATTTCCATGAGTCTTTGGATATTCAATATGTTACCACTCTCTATTTCAGGTGCTACTGTCACAATCTGATTGAGGACGGCTCAGATAAAGGAGCCTCGTGTACGATTCACTTCTGGACCTGCCCTGTCGTAAGCTAACAACAATGTGAGGAGTGGGAGGGGGGAAGTGAGGGTAAAACCTTCCCTTTGTCCCATACCTGTTTGTTTGCTCACCAGTTTTATTCCATATCTAGTTATGCTTTGAAATACTGCGTATTTTATTTTATTTTTTACTTCCATTACATACACTTAATTATATACAATATTTTGTTTCATACTGGAATGAATTTTTGTTTCATATTTTAGTCTTACAATGATACTGGTGCAGCTTTTGAATCTTGTGCATAATGTTTTGATTATTTTAACACACCCAATCTGGGACTTAATACTTATTTCAAAGTGGAAAGAAAGTATAAGTTTTCTATTGTCTTTTAGTTTAATACTGAAAGTTGTCTTCCGGCGTTACAAGGAAATGCAACTCCGTATTTTGACCATTGTTTTATATTGCTATGATAACTGAACTTTTCATTTTCAACTCACACCCAAAGTCTTTATGCAAAATTTAAATAACATATCTTGAAGTCTGCCGATATGTATACATATCTGTCTTCCTTATATTTGATTATTCATTTAATCAATTTTATATTTTGAAATTTTCTGCACAAACTATCATCGTTAATTTTACCAATATTTAAATAATATCTTTACATTATTTCAATAACTGAAATGATATCGAAATTGAATACCAGATGATAATTTTCAAAGTGTTTTTATAGTTGTTCAAACTACAAATTACTCCTTCAGATCGTGTAAAAGAATTAAACCTAACGCCCGTCTCTGGAATAAACTTTGAAATGTGAACCTGACAAAGTCGCTTGTTGGATTAGTGAACCCAACCAATCTCATGGAAATAGATTTTGAGGTGAAAACTAAGTACTTGTGCGAGGTTGGTACTGGGCACATCCTATTGGAAGATAGCTTGAGTAATTATATGTCGATTGTATTTCTCAATAACATATATTCCATTTCTCAGTATCAGGAGGTACACTTGGCATATTCAAGTCCTCGTAGCCGGTCCATCATCTGATAATGCCATTTCTATTTATTTCCCTATTGCTTTACATGCAAGTAAACTTAAAAACTTCAATAGGTCTACATCAGAGACCTACAATCCTCAAACTCAACCGCACTGCGCTACAATATAGGAGACTATTGGATTTATTATGCTGGCTTCATGGGTATCTCCAGTGCTCCCATTTATATCGCTTTCGCTTTTTCAACTGACCACGACTAGTAAAAAGAGTTTGCCCAAATTGATCAAACAGTAAATGGCATTATTTTGATAACACGGCTTTTCATTAAGCTAGGCAGCTCAAAGGTCATGGTCATGAGATATCTTTCGAACCAGTCTTATATCTTCCCAAATATTTTCAGGTTATTGCCTCACTAGTTACAGGAAAAAAATAAAAATTGATTTCCCATGTTCATACCCTGAGCCTGTACAGGACATGCTGGTGACTTTTTTTATTGATTGTCGATATGTGCACATAAGGATCTTTTCTTTTATAAAATATGAAACAGTTAATACAGCCACATGGAACAATATTGCATAAGAAATCTGAGCAAATAATTTTGATTATGATGATAAAATAAAACAGATTGTAAGTTGATAAAGATCATGGCAAGTTGGAAGACTTAGGATAAAAATATGTGAGCGAATCCTTAAAACACTCCTGCCAAGCACAAGCTGCACACACAACAGAGAAACTTTCCGTGGCTTATGCGGACAGGCCATGATACGTCGCTACTTGTGATGAGGGTCATTCAGTTTGGAAAGTTTACTAAATTATGACTCTCTGAAAGGAAATATAAAATATTTCACATGGTCAGTCGACTAGAAAGTAAAAATCATTGGTTGATAAACTGGTTTAAGATGATAGATAGTACAAATGCACATCGAAGTGATCATAAATCATGTTATAGAAACTAGAAGAGAAGTGTATACGATACATCAGCATCAGGATTCTTCATCTGCATAGCCAGTTACTGAAAGTTAGCGTAGTCTGTGAAATCATTCAGATAGTTGGCTAGTATCTTGTATAAGTAGCCATAATCCTCCTACAATTGACAAATGTATAACATAGAAGTTGATTATAAATCATTATGACTTTTCAAATTTGCCCCAAGTTCGAGACCAAGCCACATATAAAGATCTTCTAGACTGTACACTCACAAGAATAGTGCTGTGTGCAGCAATATAATGGGCACCATTTTGGGTCAATGGTGATATTGATATAGAGGTGTGAACAAAATTCTGCAAAGTAGATCTAACACCCACCAAGTTGGAAATAAGCTGTGGTCTGCGTATTCTGGCTGCTAGCACTGCATTATATAAATCCACCAGCTGTTCTTCTTTCAGCTTGGATAAAGCGTTCAGAGTACAAATTCCAAGTCCGCAGAGTTTTGCTCCATTTCTGCACAAAGAAACATTTTGAATATAACCCACCAATAACTTTCTTTAACAATTATGCTTCTATTTCTCAATGTTACCGCATCATGTTTAATCAACTTTGCAATATTACTATGATTGTGCACAGAAACATCTATTTCCAGGGATGAATGCATGTAAATGTTAACATTTCTGAATTTTTGTATGCTTGTATCCCTGTGAAACTTTGGATACTGTTGCATTGTGGAAGGATTACTAATGTGCCTTTCCGATGACCTTGAGATCACATATTCTCAGTCAATTTACGAGCTACTGCAATGAAAACTTACAAGCAAGTGAATGTTATACTTTGATCTCCACTGTTTTGTTGGCCTTTTTGGACCATATCCAGCAGTGAAAGTATAGAAGATGTCGTTGGATAGCCTGTTTCTGTACCCGGTTCCTCATTGGCTAATGACACTACAGTCACTGTTCTCTTTTGCTAAAAGAAATGTGAAATGGTTTATTATTATTGGTGTTATCTTTCTTCTCTACCAGCTTCAGATGTGATCCTGGCCTCCTTGAATGAAGAGAGATTATTTGATGCACGTTTAACTGTCTGCTATAATTGTCAAGGAATATTGTAAGATCGATGGTACGACAGGACAGTTTAAATTGCACAATATTTTTTGACAAGAATAAAAAGGTAGATGGATAACTGACTTACTGCTCCACTGGACTTATTTCTGATTAATTCCAGTTTGTACGAGTTACAACCTGCGGCTTCCACTACTTTCCTGCATATGATATCTGTCTTGTTTACAGTCAGCTTTGACTTTTCATTTGGCTGACCATCCTTTTCCACAGCCTCAGTTGGGTAGAATGGCACCTTCAAAAGATCTATCTTATGAAACTTGCTAGTCAGATATGAATTGTCTGCTCTTATCATGAGAGAAGATAATCTAATTTCTCATATTTGAAAGACTATAAATCATCAACACATGACTATATATATATATATAAATATGGGCAAGTTTGAAGGAAGTCATAATATATACATTTTATTTGATTTTCAAACACGTATGACATACGTGATGGATAGGTGTCAGCACCAGCAGGTTTTAAACTTACATCTGTGGCTTGCATCTGAGCTATGGTGAAACATTTCCTTTCCCAAATCAACTGCCAGAAATCTTCGACGGTGGATTCCAATGGCAGCTGCGTTGCTATAAGCTGTCCTTTCATTCTGTAGGACTGCAACAGCAAATGAATGAATAAAAGTTTTGTAATGTAGCAGAAGATTAAATGAACCAAATTACATATCATAATACTAAAATTGATTTGGAAACAAAAGCATATTATATTTTTTTCCATCTTTGGCATCCGATTGTAGTCTAAACCCCACAGAAAACCGTCTCAGAAATCATTAATATCTGTTTCATTGATGCTTTTGTTGGTGCTACTGCTACATCCGTTTTTTTATTGTCCCATTCTAAGACAGGAGTACTTACATTAAATAAGACTGCGTTGATATAGTCACCGTCATCTCCAGGAATGAAGGGACGATAAGCCTCATCTGAAATACACAGATTAATTTACAGATATAGATCCAGGTAGACTACATTTGTTAGATACAAACTTGATCTTTGGGTAACATCAGGTGGTCTCAATTACTATGCAGACAAAGACAGTGTTAAATCAGCCTGACATTTGATAGTTGGCATAGAATAAACATAAATAATAAGATTTTCTGAATTTAAATCAGTTTATCTGTATCTCTGCCATCACCTAACATATGAGTTTTGCAACCTGTTGCCGCTAACTTCACAAAGTTCTCATCATCATATGAGCTTAAGGCCTATACAAATCAAGATGTTTCGTTGTATCTGCTATCCTGTGTTAATAAAGCTGAGGTATTCCTTACGAGGTAGTATTTCGGGGTCTCTGTTTTTACTCCTGTTGGCAGTTAGTTTACCAGACTTGGTGTTGATTTCCAAGTTCTTTATGTGCTTCTCAACTCTCTATGAAAGATACACATGTGATGTGATGTTGTAACTGTGAATTAGCCTTCTCTCCTTAATAATACATTTTTGCGCCAAATATTAGCTGGCTTCCGCAAGGTATTTCTTTCAAAAAATATATGAATATAATAAAAAGCTCAATGGGGTTCCAGATGTTGCTACCATCCGCACAAAGCAGTCATCAGTGATATTGGTTCCTATCTCATTTGTTCGTTATGGACACTGCTAGTGGATGGGAGAGGACTGACCAAAATACTTTGGTAGCCCATCAATGATTGACAGCCCTTACCAGGTGCTCTAGTGCAATGGTGTCACGTTTCCCTTTAGGATCATCGACATGAGAAGACAGCTTTTGATGAAGCAGAGGAGGTTGGCAGGTGAACTGCTCCGTTTCGAATGCCTCCAGTAATACGTCATGCAAGAATAGATACTGCTCCTAAAAATCAAGCATAGTTGATTGATCGAAATTCATCAGTACACACTTTACTTGGGGTGGTTTGTGATGTTACTAAATTGACATTTCTGCTGCTTTTACCATAGTGCTCAGGTGTTCATTATTTATATGCAGAACCATATTGGGCATCGGGGCTGTCTCTGTTGGATATCACCTTAGATTTAGGTTTCATCATAATTCACGGACATGAAAACACAAATTAGCGATTCTAGTTTATCTATGAAATAGCAGTTACTTGTTTATTATGGCAGAATCAAACCCTGGTCAGTTGGGTCATTATGGTTCCAGTAACTAACGTAGAGGCATTTTATATGTGATCAAATTATTGCGCTTTTATCCATAAATAATCAACAAAATATTTTCCTTGTTTATTCAATCATAAGTAACTATGCACTGCCTGTTACCTTAGTCTGGACCATTTTTGGGCGCCTAAGTCTCATCTGCCACACACAATCGTATACATCAACCTTCTGTGTGTGCTTGGCCTGTTCTCTCAGGTAGTCCAAGGCTATGTAAGTCCCGGTTCTTCCTACTCCAGCACTTTGAAAAATCAATCAGGATAGTAAGAATGGATTATCTGAATTATAAACATGGAAATTCATTGATGAATCAAACATTATATGGTATGGCTAAGCTGAAAGTTTTTTTAATGATTCTAAAAACATGCACGGCTTCCCGAAACCCCAGCCATTTCTTGAGCTTGGAAATATTATGTCAGCCAATATGCATCTCAAAGTATACATGCCATTACGTGTCAAGGGTTCTACTTGTCGCATAAAAGAATTCTCCCCTTTGAAGCCTGCATGTTGTGATCACGTCGTCTGCTTAACTTAAGAGACGAGATCAATGTACACACACCCATGCCTATAGACTTCCACTTCCATGACCCCTTGCAGACTTACAATTAAAATAAAAATCAGGGCTCACTTAGAGAATATTTTCGGAATAAACCAACCTGCAGTGGACTAGAAGAGGACCGTCCATGTGTCTGGTGTTGTCCCTAATCTTGTCACAGAAGGATACAAAACCTGCAGTATCATCAGGCACTCCGTGATCAGGCCAGGACATGTAGTGAAACTGTTGGATAGTACGGCTCTCTTCTCCCTAATAAAATTAACAAAAACATCGTATTTTCAAAAGGTTTGTCTTAAAAGTGTTTATGTGTGGGCAATCTCTTTCATGCTACAAAACAGTGTTGTTATTTGTGACAGACATTCTTTGGCCAAATTTATACGTATGAAACGTCTCTTCAGTAGGGAAATGTGTAAGCGTAATAATTTCTTGTAGATGTTTAAGTTTAACTTTCTAGGGAGCGGCCGTGATGCAATGGATATTGTACAGGCCTTTCTATCGATAGGTCCTGTGTTCGATTCCCAGCGGAACACGGTGGTGTCAGGAAGGGCATCCGACCTCAAATGCCCCTGTGCCACTTTGGTATACAGTCTGTAGACCCATATCAATAATACCGGTAACAAATAAACCGAACAACATCTAGGTTTCTCACACGGTATCGCAGGGTATCGAGACTATAAACAAATGTGCGTTTAAGTTTAACATTCTATTTTTCCTACCTTGAAAACTCTAATGTTTCTTTGGGTATAGTCTGCCCACGTGTCTTTCAGCTCTAATTTGATGGATATTTCTCCAAACTTCCTCTCTTTACCGACAGTGTCTGACCAGTACTGCTCACATTTTGGCTATGAGATAAGATATGATAAAAATCACAGCTAGAGGATAAGGTGAAAAGTTCAACCACATAGATCATCTGAAAGTTGATGGGAAACGATTGGGTATTTTGCAGCTCTAAAATACACTTTCGCAAAACTTGCCTTACAAATTAAAACTTTGGCTACATACAACGTAACAATGTTAATTAACAGGTTCTGTCGTGTCTGGTTGCTGAGGAATTTGGCAAAAGTTACCAAATATAAGAAAAACATCACACTGCTAGCTCTTTAAAGAGAATGGTCTTACATAATTACAGAATTACATTTCACCGTTTTGTATGACACCTACCTTACCACTCTCCACACATCTGGTTACCATAACTATACCAGATGGCTTCTGCTCCCAGATCATCTGCCAGAAATCTATCACCGTCTTCGGATTTGGTCCTGTCAAAATGTTATTGATATGCTGTTAGAAAATTAGAAAATGGTAGGGACACAAGAGTCACCTAACAATTACTCACTTTCCTGTTTTATTTGCATCATTTGCAAAAATAAGTAATCAGAACAAAAATGATCAGTCCTGTCCAACTTACAACATTCTTCAATCGTAATTCCGACATCAAATAAAGAGAACATCTGGATGATAAAACAACTTGTTTAAATGAACATTGTCACAGGTAACTACATACCCTGAGAAGCAATGTATTTCCTTTCTTTTTTGAATCCCTGTAATATAAATGGCAACACTTTACATATTAAAAATTTAAAGCATGTTGTTCTGTGCAAAGAGTTATTATAGCACTATAGTTCTGTGCCACCAAATCACTGTCATATCAAAAGCTCAATTGTAATCATGTAAATATATATGAACCTATTTTGCTGTTGTCATGAAGAAATGTAGAATCTACAAACCTTGAGAAAACTTGCGTTAATGTAGTCAGTACCATCCGAAGATTCATTAGCGTCTAGGCAAACTCTGAAACTCTCCTCTAGAACCATGACAAGAGATACAAATTTAGCTTGGGGGTCAATTTAGTAGTAGTATATCTGTGGTGTTATTATTTACCCTTAATTGTAGTATCAAATATAATCGTGAAGTTGCGCTCCCAAAAAAAGAAAGGTCAAACTTTTTCTATAACAATTAGCGAGATAAAATACCTGGATATATGCCGATGTATCTGTTTTTTCCTTTATTTTCCGCAGCACCAGCACTTGTGTGCACAATAGAAACGATCTCCTTACCGATAGCCTGAAAACAACCATCTGGTGAGATAATTACTAATTATAGACTATATCCTTCACTTTGCATCTCACTTAAACATAAATGTATTTGTGTGGCTTAAGCATTTATAGATCGATCTGCTGGTCGATCTTTCTAGGACTGCTCTACGCTATCTGTTCCTTTGTCAAATTTTAGGATAATTGCATAATATACACTTACACCATATTACACTATTATCATACGTATCTGATCGTTAGAGCCAATTCAAACTTATTTCAAACGTATTTTATGTGTACCCTAACCTTTGCTAAGTGTAGAAATAGAGCGATGGTTCGCCCAAAGATATATGAATATTCATATGTTTACGGAGTCATCACGCCAGATTTCTTTTGAATACTCCTGTGCTACATATACCAATGCATGCTCTATCGATCATAGATATAAATTCACTGGTATATTACATGATCAGTGTAGTATTACATCTCAACACACCTCATATTGTTTCAGCATCTCACCCTCTCCTGACTCCACAAAGCCCTTAAACTCCTCTACATGCAGCTCAGTATTCTGGTATTTCCTCACAGGCTCCATAGCACGATTCTCGTATACATTTTGAGCTGCAGTTAAAAATGGGATTAATGGGACAATCCTACAATTTGTCCATCTTCATTCATGCACAAGTATTTCATTGATGCTCGTAACCTGGCTACCCTATTGTCTGATCCAGGCTTGTGATTAAATCTTCAACAGATCTATTATTTTCTAAACATAGCGGCCACCACCATCAGACCCTTAAGAAAGTGTATGTAAACAACTGGCTTAAGTCTTTTTTTTCTATTTGAAACATGAGCAAGCAAGGGTAGGTGAAAATAGTTTGTGTTATTCACAATTTGGTAATTTTGTTTACATTTACTGGTCACCACCTATCAATTGAGGTATTTTCATAGATCTTATTATAACCTAGACAGGAGCCATATACAGCTAAAGGAGGGCGCTTCATTGTGAGTGAACTTACGACATTAAATTATGTAATGGCAATGAATGTTATCATTGATTTGCAGCCCGCAGTCCAAGTTTTTTTTCATAACTCAATCTGGTTTGATAGGATCTGGAGTTTGAAAATTGCTTTTCAACTCGAAATTTGATCGAAATCGATTGAGTTATTTATAAAGAAAACCTGGTATGTGCACTGCAAGTCAATGAAAATATCATTGCCTCTACTCAATTCATTGCTGTAAATTCACACATAATGAAATGCCTCAGTGCCTCGATGCTAATGACCCATATATATCAAGTTTATAGGTTTACCCCACTGCATTGTGACATATTATATGGATCCCTTGAGGGTGAATACCTGGTTTGGGGGATTTTGCAGGTGCCTCACTGGATGAGGGAGAAGGCATCTCATCTAATCCTATCTCACTGTCACTGTTCGGCTTCTTCTTCTTTTCATAACCTGACCTGTCAATCACATAGATGACATCAAGTAACAGGTGTCACAGCACAAACTCAGACTCAGGTAGTGGTGAACACTGCATGATATTTATCTATTATATATTATCTATTTATTATTCAGTTTTATCTTATATAATATCACAGATTTTATCTGTGTATACAGAGTGTCCAATTCAATTTTCAGCTCGGTCTAGTAAAAGATTGAGATTTCTTCTTGACTGACCGCAAAACACTCATTTTGAAAAAATGTATTACATATACACACAAACATTAATGGTTAATCTGGATTTAATTTGATCAGTGAATTTTGATAAGCTTAAAATATACATTATACGTGTTACATACCTTCGCTTCATGATGATTACAATAATTAAGATGACTACAATCACGGCGATGGCCGCTCCTACTCCACCTCCAACAGCACCTCCTATGTTGGTCTCAGAAACTGAGGATGAGGTTGTTGCCGGCACTACTTGAACTGTCATTGAGAAAATAAAAAAAATAATTCTAATCGTAATTAATCTCTTAATGCGAGATAAAAGTATTTTACTCTGTAGACAATCCATCCTATCTCTAAAACTACCTAGTTAAGTTTGAGCTTTACTAAAGCAAGTTATCGCTAGCATATAGCTCAAAATTAGCGTTCACTAGATTTTGAACAAAGCCGTTTCAAAATCTCTCACTCAGAATAACTATAGATACATCAATGTGCGAGCGATTGGTGAGCAAGACCCTAGCAGCACAGTGAGCGATTGGATTGCAATTCTGGCTGTTTAATTGAAAGACCTTGCCTTACAGACAGCGACTTACAACGTATCATATATGATAGAACATACCAGAAAAGCTGATCGGTTCTAATTCAAGATAATGCTTTCTTACATCGCCATTCTACAATAGCGAAAATAATCAACGTAATCCATTGTCATTATATTGTTTTTTATCATATAGTTAGATACTACATAGCTTTTTATTTTTGGGTTAGGGGCAAATGAAAATGTTGCTTAGGGTGAAGGCCAGACCTGACAATAATAATGAGATGAACATCCACCACATGTCATATGGATTTTTTTTTAGACACAATTTACAGACTAAGTTTAATTTGTTCAAATGAGTCATTTGAATTTTGCAACAAAATTCTGTTGCTTCCCATGCTTATCCTCACATATAGGAGAGCAGTCCCTGCCTCAATGACTGGCTAAGGCACTTGTATAATATTTCATATTTTAAATATATATATTTGAGGCATATGCACACTTTTAAGCAAGCGTGGCAAATTTCTTTTATTTCACTAACCGCATATTTAGCCATGTAGGCAAAGCTCACACTGTACTCAGCTCCATCGATCAGCTTGTAGTTAGTTATGTCCCCATAACTTTGACTTTCATCACCAATTCTGAACACTTCATCAGTTTTATCTTCAGGTATCACAGCTGCCACATAATCTTCAGGTGTTTCCGAGTTCAGAGTTACCTCTCTGCGAGATCGTGCTAGTGTTTTGTCATCCAAAATCGCTGGTGAATGTGTTCGTTTAACAAAGACGGTGATTGAGCTATAATAGACAAAAAGTCCCAGATTGAAACTACAGTTCAATAGTAGCTGTAATAAATACGGATCTAGCTGTAACGGATACTCACCTTTTAAACCTCAGGGTTGTCTTATTTCAAGCCCTAGTGTCAACACTAGGCTAAAACTTATACATGAGATGCATGATTCTAGGTTAGACTGTGTTTTCCTAGTTGAAGAAATTGTTTTACAAAAATAAATACATTTCAAGTATAATATGATTTTGTATCTCTCTCCTTGGTAAAATTATAACTTACACAAGAGTAACTTCTGGATTACCAAAAAAAAGTTGTGGTAGCTCTATGGGAAATGTTCCATCACTAGAGCTTACATTGCCATTCGGTAAACCAGCCTTTGGAGGTTCCTTGACTAAAATTAAAATACAATGTCAAGAATTGACAAAGTAAAAATATACATAATTTATACAGTAATTATTCAACATGCTCAACAACTTGTTAACAGTATAAGATATATACACATAATATGTGTATATATGTGTATATGTACTATGCATGGTTCTCCCAGATGGATAAGCTACATTAATCATGACTGCCCTCATATACCAGACTGAAGGACCAGTCCCCTCCCCAAATAGCCTCACTAAACTCCAGCTAACATTTATGTAAATCTGTGTATGTATGTAGGATTGCATTTTTCTTTCTACTCTTTGATTGTACTACAGCTGTCTATGGTTATTGTAGATTTGAGCATTGGTCAGGTCAGGTAGGCCAGACAACATCACTTTAGTAACTATATGTGAATGGTCGGGATGTGGAGGTGAGGGATACACTACCACCCACACCCATCCTGATCTGACACAGCAGGCTCAATAACTAACTAATATAATATTAGCTCACATTCATCTTTGGTGTAATCAGTGTCGGTGTCGGTGTCAGGACTGTACCCTGCTGAGTTGTTAGCTGTTATATAACACTCCACTTGTGAAGACGAGGCAAATTCACAGACCTTAACTGTCTCAAGGTCATTCCCAGAACCATGTGGACTTTGAGCGAATGTCTGAATGGTCTGAATGGTCTGGTTTTTGCCCAGCTGCTTGCAGGTACCCTAAAGGAAAAATATGGTAAACTTATACACTACTTTTAGCTTACAATAATCAGAGTTCCTTGAGATTACTAAAATGTATAAGACCCACTTTGGGTTGCCTCTAGACATTGTGTTACCTCCAACAGCTAATCATATCAGTGCCAAAACAATCAGTCTTTTATTACTTTTTTCCACGGTCCTACATGTTTGTGAACCGCCGTATGGTTATATCCTATGAACACAGTAATCAAGCCTTCCTGTTAGGAATTTTTGAGAAAGACCATTGGTCATAGACCTGTGATACTTAACGTGATATATCGCCTTTTCAGTTTCTCAGGAACTACTAGTCCAATCTCAAAAATTCTTTCACTGACACGTGGCTAGTAGTCTGACTTATGTTTAATATCCCAAATTTTTTTAAACCGCACGTTTATAACTTGATTAATCGTACATTAACTAAAATACATTGAAAACATATAGGCAGCAATTGGCAAAATGATGCAGTAAATCACGTTATGCAAGAATCTGAAAAAACAAATATCATACATTGTAGCTAGTGATGATTCCATTTGGTTCTTCCGGCGATCTCCATTGTAGATTCACACAGTAGTGCTCTGAGGATGCCAGCGTGAGGTTTCTTGGTGCAGTGTACGGAGCTAAACAGTCATAAAAAGGTGATCATGTTATACATGTTCACCTTCAGGGCAAACAAACTTAAGCAACAAAGCAGCTAACTGCATAGGTTGGCATCATTTCCCACGCTGTCATTCATCATGAAAATAGAAATGAGATGACATCACGTTATATAGAGGCGCAGGTGATGCGTTGGCAATAATGTTGTAGATCAAAATAGAGAATAGTTTGTCATACCGATCTCTTTTGTAGTGTACATGATGCGGTTTTCATTAGATTTTCCCTGGCCCTCGTTTGAAGCTTGAAGAAGTATCTCATAGGTAGTAAATGGGTCCAAGTCCTGCACCATATAGTGAGTGTCTTCTGTAACATTGCTGGCCACAAGTGATAGCGAGTTGTATATTTTCAGACTATAGCTTGCTATGCCATAGCAGTTAACTGTTGATGCCTGCATAGGGTGATAAAAGCTCTTATTAGTATTTTATAGAGAAAACCTGTACTTTCGGGGTACGGATTAAAAATTATAAGATCAGATGGTTCTTGAAAAAATATTTATGTTGCAATATGTGATCATTGCAGCATTGAACTAAGCCTCTGTGGTTTGGTTCATTGATTGCAGAAGTGTGAACATTGACTGAAAAATTTACATTTTACTTACAAAAAATTGGTATACTTTTGTGCACATAGAAATACTGTTTTCGCCTCAATGTTAAATCAAATGACGGATGTGTCATAGGCCTACCTGCCAGCTGATGTCAAGCTTCGGTCTTGTTCTACCTTTTTCATCTTCATAATAAGTTTCTTTGATGTGTTTGGCTGAATTACTGATCTCAGGCATTGTTGGCTCTGTCATAAAATGATAGACCAATTATTCAACTTGGTAATACATACCCTCACAGGCCTATGGGCAGTAGTCAACATGGCACAAGCATATAACACAAAATGTGTTCAATACTGTTCTCCTATGTTCTGTTCTCACATGGAGTGATAATCTGTGACCGTTTTCCAGACTCATATCAAACCTTAGACAAAAACTCTCATAAAAATAAAAAGTTGGAAGAAGTGGTGAGTTATTTTTCTATCAGTTAAAGAGCCAAGGACCAGATTTAGGATCTAAGGATGTTTAGTCGGCCCAACACAATTCTTAGTCATGTCAACGGTCACAGAATGGGTTGATAGTATTCATAATTGTAATTGTAATTGTAACTTTATTTTCAATAATAGCTGAGGCTTGGTTTCAATGTTGAGACCATAGCAACTCACGTATACATGGCAACAGGTAGGTTGAAGATGAGTATGGACTGTTTCCTTCATTGTTTGAGGCAAAGATAGAGCAGCTCACGTTGAACCCAGGCTCAAAGCCACACTCCTTCATGTTGGTAAGATCTGTGGTATTGCTGAGTGAAATCGTACCATTCTTGTCAGTTTCTTGACTGCAAGAGTACTACATAAAAAAATGTGGTTGGATTAGTTTAAACATGATATAGTTTTGTTTCTGTTTCAGGAGTTTGTTTCTGTTTCAGGCAAGTTGTATGAAACTGTGAATCCCTTTGTTAATATAGTTTATTATACATAAAATATACAGAGAACTCAAGTTATTGAATTCTGAGTTCTGAACGGTAGATTTGTGTCATCAGAACGCCTTCTCCAATGATGCTATGGCACGCTACAAATTGAATTTATGCAAGCAATGGTGGGTCTATTGATGAAAGATGAAAATCTCCTTAGTATAATACACCATTATCGCTCACTACACAGTGAAATATGAGCCTTATTGGTCATTCATGACATATGATCAAAACTTTTTTAAGCTACAATTTCAAATAATAGGGCCAGATATCTAATTTTCAAATAAGATTTATAAATTTTACGACTCATATATTCATTATTGCAGCTGACAAAATGACCAGTCCTTATTTTTCGGCCAGACATCAATGGTGTCATACTTTATGGTTTTTAGATAGAACATCAACTACTAAAAGATATTGCTGAGGATAATAGCCAGGAGTAACAGGGGCGTTATTCCGCTGTAGCTCTTTGGTGGTAATAGCTTAGTAGCATAGTCCTTAGCTTTACTGTCTCAAAGTCGCTGTGGACTTTGAAGTTCGTATAATGGATTAGCGTCATGCTAGAAGTAGTGCAAGCCAAAACATCCAAACATATTTCAGGACACATAATGCTGTTGCACTATTTCATCGTGCATCTTGGTTTATTGTTTTTAACTCTGAGGAAATATTTAATTTCACTTTCCTATACATACCGAGTAATTTTTTATATCTCCATTCGGGTAAATAGGAATATTCCATGACAAATTCAAACAAATTGAGTTTGATGAATCTATCTTGAATGACTGAGGTCCATCATATGGGGCTGAAATTGGAAAAGAGATGTAGATTTTACAACTTGAACATAATGAATATTTGTGCGAGTGTGTTGGGAGGAGGGGGGGGGGGGGTTGTGGGTTGGTACAAAAAAAAAGAGTTTTGCTACTCTTGGCAGAATTCAAACAAGCAATATCTATCACCCTCTAAGTGATATGCTTTCTTTCGTATCTTGTCAGTCTACCATACTTTTAAAAACACCTGGTCAGAAAAAATTGTATATGCTCAAAATATGTGCAATTATATTCGCAGTCTTTTTTGACAAGCAAACTGCTGTCTGCCAATATACTCATGTCATGTCAACTACTTAATTTGCAACAGTGATGAGCTTAATGATAACCTAGAGATGATACAGAAAACATCTCACCGAGTTCCTTGGTCAGGTATGTTAAATCTTCACTGGTGGAGTGTTTTCCCTCCTCATTAGTGGCCACTATTTGTATTGTATAGTTGGTCACAGCATCCAGATCATGGAAAGTAGTATTCAGGTTCTGTGTTTCTAGTTTGCTCAATTCTGTTCCCATTAGCGTGTCAATGAGTTTGATTGTGTAGTTCGTTTCACCAAAACAATTCCTTTGAGTTGCCTAATTATGATGATGTAGAAAAATAAACATTTATATATATACATCCTGAGAACTATACATACATACTCAAGCTTAAATAGAAGAGAAACGAAAAACTGAGGTATCTTTTGGCTTGCCATCATTTTATTGGCACCAGTCATGGATATATGTCCGGTACTGGGTAGTGAGGTCAGATTTGACTTAGTACCAGAAAGTAGATCTCTCATGTGAGCTTTGATACATGAAGTAGACCACTTACCATCCATTTGAATGAAAGCTGTATTCTAGTTTGATTTTTCACATCACTGTTATAATCTTCTTCAAGTACATCATCAATAAACTCGGGGACATCAGGTTCTGTAAATGAAAACGATCATATCTTGGCCTTTTGGAATGTAGAATAACTTTTTGTGCGATATTGCCAAGAGATCTGTGTTTCAACAGAGATGATTTTGACCAACTTCATAAAACGAAACTCTGTCGGATTTTTCATTTGAAGCAAATTAGTTACAGAACCTCACCTAAACATGGCAGTTGTGTCTGTTTGTTTGTTGGCGGTCCCTGACCTGCTGTTGTATTTGCCCACACAAAACAATCAACAGGGAATCCAGGTTCAAAATCGCAGACTGAAGCTGTTTTATCCTCGGTTTCACCTTTTCTGGTGATATCTTCCTCAGTAGAGTTACATGAGTACTACAAAAAAATGAAAGAAACTATCGGAGTACCAGCATGCTTCTCTCCGTAATGTTTTACTCATAACTTCTGGGGCTAATAGATCAATCATCTTCTGCCTTTCATACCTTGAAATGCTGTATGTGAGACCACTAGCTTTTTGTCAATACGGTAGCTATCTCAGATCTTTTATAATGTAGAATTTTTCAACTTACAGTGTAGTTGGTTATTTTGCCGTTAGGTTCTTTTGGCTCTGTCCATTCCAGATGCAAACATGTATCATTATGGACAGTGATGTCAAGTGAAGCTGGTCCATCATACGGAGCTAAACCCAGAGAAAGTTATGCATCATCAGACAAACAATGCTATTGAGATGATTAAATGTTTATAATGAGAATCATTATCTGTTTTGGTTGAATGATTGTTAAAATCACAAGTTACTTCTCAGTCCCAAGATTGGGAAAGAAAGGTGGCTTGCCTTGAATGCATGGCCGCCATATTCTGGGCCAAGTTGCTCTCAGTTTGTATGCAGGTCAGATCACACCTTGCGTACTTATAAAGGCAAGTACTCAGTAAACAGAAACACAAACTGAACCGAGGAACTTCAACATATGGGTGTTAGAAGGCAGGCGCTTTAACCAAGTAAGCTACCTCCCTCTCCTACTGAGCACTCTACTCTACTATCAAATTATGAAAGTTCTAACCTAACTCTTTTGTCGTATATTGTTGTACCAGACTGGATGACCGCAGCTCCTCATCATTGATGGTAGTTATCTCTATACTGTATTCAGTGATCGCATCCAACTTTGATATGGTTACATTTGTCGTTGTAACATTTTCAAAGTAAATTATTTTGCTGTCATTCGTTCTCGTAAATTTAACCTCATACTGAGGATCACCGAAACACTTATGGTCTTTAGCCTACAAATGAGAATAAATGCTACAAAGTTCTTGTACAGATCTAATGGGAACACAGCATGACAGCCGGTGTTTTCTCATGGAACATTGGGAATTATAGAATGATGATTAGAACTGAATATAAAAACAAAACAAAGACAAAATTTAATGTTTTCTGACCTAAAATTATATATATACAGTAATAACGAATCACTCTAGTATCGGATGATCAGAGCAGATCAGAGTAGTGCTCAATCAGCCTGGAACTGCTTATCATACTGTTACAACAATTAAGAGAGCTTTGGTTGTGGTGGACTGTTTTTAAACCCAATACTTACATTACAATAAATACATTACAACCTAATAATCCCGGCATTTGTATACGTCGAACCCAGAATATCATTATTTCCCCGTGATGAGCAAACTGAGAACCTACCATCCATTCAAACGTAAGCTTTATCCTCTTTCTATCCACCTCAAGATAGTCCTCTTCTGTTACATTGGTAGTTTTTACTGGTTCATCAGGCACTGAAAAATGAGAGAACTTTCAAAATCTGACAAAGCACCAGGATATGTTGTCAAAACCAACTAGAGGGAAACTACC
This sequence comes from Membranipora membranacea, assembly GCA_914767715.1. Taxonomy (NCBI): domain Eukaryota; kingdom Metazoa; phylum Bryozoa; class Gymnolaemata; order Cheilostomatida; family Membraniporidae; genus Membranipora; species Membranipora membranacea. The sequence goes on along the minus strand of OU612070.1, from coordinate 2,927,392 downwards.
AACCCTGACCATTGTTCACTCATTGTGGTATATGCAGTTAAACTCACCTAAACATGGCAGTTGAGTTTGATTGAAGGTAGATGGTCCCTGACCAGCTGATGTATTTGCCCACACATTACAATCAACAGGGAATCCAGGTTTGAAATCACAGACTGAAACTGTTGTATCCTCGATTACGCCTTCTCTGATAAGATTCTTCTCACTCGAGTTACAATAATGCTACAAGAGTGAACAAAAATAATTAGTTTGATATTATGATGTTGGTGTGACAAATCTTCTCATCCTACAAATCAAAATTCGAATTTGTAGCGATAGTGATAAATTTGAAAGATGTAAAAAACCTGTTTCAGTATTCTTGTGTCATTATTCTTATTTTACGAACATGAAGTATTCATATTGGACATATCTTTCGACAGTCCTAGCATCTATATCATCGCCTTTTGTAGACTTGGTGATGTATTGTCTCTGATAAAACTATCCATTGTTTTGGATTTTAACCACCAGCAGCAGTGAAAAAAAATAAAACCTCAGATTTTGAAACTAATGTAATGTGTTCCCAGAGAGTCTACCACCAATATAAATAACAATAATTGTATAAATCATAAGCCTTTCGTCATGGAAATCCCTAATAAAGAAGACCTGCTACTGTGGACCCACTTACTGTGTAATTTGTTATTTCACCATTAGGTTGTGTTGGCGGTGTCCACAGAAGATTGATACAGCTATTATTCATCACTGTAATGTCCAGGGAGGCTGGTCCATCATAAGGAGCTGAAAACAAAGATTAATATGAAAGAGATAAAGTGCGAAGACTTTTGAAATTACTACGTCATTGTTAGAAAAAGTGCAAGTTCTGGAGACAATTTACTCTCTTAGCTACTTGTGTACATGTGATATTAAAATACACATGTAGATCATTTTGTATATCCTTTTTTTAGGACGAGTTTTATGTTTATGCTAGTTGCATTCAAATCATCAACCACCCCAAAGTCATGCCACTACTATGTTTATGCACCTTAATTAAAGTTCCTTCAGCCATACTATTCAAATTTCAGAGGGCTTTGCAAAGTAAAAATTCCATATATAGCCAGAAGAACTAAACAAACTTGCAAATCAGGTTTGAGCCAATCAGCCGTGTGGTAAACTGGTAATGGGCGGTCATCCTGTCCTCTCGATTCATGTATCTCAAAACAAGATTCGATAATTTTTTGTTCAACAAGTTTCTAACCTAGTTCTCTTGTTGTATAATTCTTCATCTCACTGTCAGCTCGGAATCCCTCCTCATTGATGGCTGTTATTTGTATACTGTACTCAGTGGTGGCGTCCAAGTCTGATATGGTTATACTAGTTGAGGTTTGGTTTATATGTTTACTCATGGCGTCGTCACTTGTTTTGTTGAAGACGACTTCATATCTTGGAACACCAAAGCACCGTGGATCTACAGCCTAAGAATAGTGAAACAAAGCAGTATTAACCCGCTGCCAGAACCACTGGTAATATTGCAACTATTATAACATCCCTTATTTCTGCTAGGAATGCGGGTTGAGTTGAAAGAGACTACATGCATTCAGCTATCTGTGTGACTTATCTGTAAGGCTATAAGGCTTATTCGCCGTGAAAGATGATGACGTGAGGAGATTTAACACACCTTAATTGAAGGATACAAATTATAAAACTATTTGATAACAAAAAATATGACTTGGTTTAAAAAATATTTTTGGTGCAGAAAGAACGCAACTACAATCAAAATATTGAACCAATGGTGGAATGAATATACACTCAGTACCACTGCTGTCAAGCAGTACCATCACATTTAAGTTTTATCTCGATAACGTTCTGCAGCATGTAATTTTCTAGGCGTGATAATATATTATATGCTTTGATGTCTAATGGTGACAACTCTTTATCTATGCTTGACAGCAAAATAGTACATGGTGGTAGAAAGTCAGTAAATATCTGCAGTTGTGATTAGTTTTTTTGGTCTTTAGATATGAGCTTTGTAATAAGAAGCTTTTCGCCTGCCAATAGACGTCTGTTGTCAAGGCGACCACATTATTTACTAGGCGTGCATTCAGGCGAATGAAATGGAACTAAAATTATTTTTAGCCAATAATAGAGGCGACCAAGTGTGATGAAAACAGATTTACAACAGCGATTCGAATAAACACATTAGTCACAATTTTACCATGTTTGTTCAGTCTGCGCATGTGCGAACTGTTGAGGCATACGTTCATCTCTGCAGCATAGGGCTTGAACTAATTCACCTAGTCTGAGTACCAAAATTGGGAAAACAATGGAAACCCATAATTTGGAAATATTTGGGCCTAAATGGAACACTGGTTTTGATATCTCATAACCTTGAACCCTGGGAGTTGCCTTTCTTGATGGAAGGCAGCGCCACCACTGCTGTGCTGCAGAGATAGACTATGTCACAAGGCTATGCTGCAAGCAGAATGATGTTTTTTTTTTCAGTAATGGCTGGTGACCTTGACTTCTTTGCTGCTGTCCTGTTATCATAACCTTGACGCCTAGAATTAAATCTGTTAGCCACTTGTTAGGCGTGCTTTTATTAAGGGGTACAAAATTAACTCAAGCAGGTTAGATCACGCCCAGGTTTTATTGAGTGCCTCTCCTTCAATATATGCCTATAAATCATTTATTGATTTATTATCTTGGACGTGTATTAACCAGCGAATAAGCTTAAGGTCACTTACATTCCAAGTAAAAGTAAGATTTATCCTCTCACGGCCAGTGGAATCATCCACTACTTCTGTTATCTTTGGGTTGATGACAGGAATGCCAGGATCTGAAAGTGAGATCTGGAAGCTATGAAATAGGCATCACCAGTATTTTCTCTCATGACTTAAACGTATACCAAAAACAAAAGAATTATTACGGTCCTGAATGAATTTTGGCTTGGCATTCTGATTCTAACAAGGCAAGCAGATCAAATATTGAGTGAGATAAAGATTGAAGGAAACTAACCTCGACATGGCAGTGTGGTGTTTGCAGATCCTATTGGACTATAGCCGGCAGAGTTCTCAGCTCTTATTGTACAGAAGACATCAGACCCCGGGTAAATTTCGCACAGTGTACCTTCCATCAAGTCAGAAGTATCAGTCACAATATCTGTTCCATTTGTACAGTTGAACTGAAAGGCAGAAAATCAACGAATAGCACATCACATGGTATCTAAGTATACATATATATATATATATATACATATATATCAGAGTTGGCTTTTTTATACAAATTTTATAAGTTTCCACTCCATCAGTCTGCAATAGGTTTGTAAATCTGTGCATTTTTCTAATTTTGTTGTTTACAATAATACAAAGAAGCAGATCACTATTCTAACTTTCATGAACTTTGCTGTCATGTATTAGATCAGTAGTATAATTCAAACATCTGAGGTATATGAAATAAAATGTTTCTTACCTGGTAATGCTCTAAAATACCATTTGGGTGTGCTGGTTCTTGCCATGTTAAGTTAACACAGGTAGCATTTGTGCTTGACACATTCAATACTGGGGCATCGTATGGAGCTAAAAGTACAATGTGATTAGGTATAAATTTCCACATCTAATAGCAGAATTTCCTTTTAAGAAATTAAACTTTGAACTGAGGGAAATTGCCCATAGTAATCAAAAATCAGAACAAGTACTTATATGATCGCAGAAATATCCAGATTTAGGAGACGGATTCGCCAGAAAGACTGTCTGATTTTCTGTGAGCATACACCTGAGGTCATGAGTTGTATCTCACTGCAGTTCACTGACTAGCAGATCCTTTATTAGTCGACCCTCTGTCACTGTTGAGACACCTGAACCTCAAGTCTTTTGGTTTTATGATTTAACACTCATTGTTTATAAACAAGGAATCGTCAGTGTGGATGTGGTGACTCACAGGCAGTTCTAAGTGCCTGAATATTTCAACATCATCCAAAGATTTGACCATCTTTAGAATTTGATTTAGAGTTATCACAATATAGTTTAACTTACCTATTGTTTGTGTTTGATGCTCCTCTGGCTGACTAGCTGTCGAGTTAAATCCTTCATCATTGCTGGCAATCACCACAAACGAGTAATTTGTAAAAGGGTCAAGGTCATCAAATTCATAAAATAGATCTTCCGTAGAATCTGTTTGGACCACCGACATGTCGATCATATCTGTGAGGGACACATGGTATGTTGTTGTGCCATGGCAGTTGGTTTCATTGGCCTGTAAGTCACAAACACAGTCACAGTCAATTATACTCTGGCAATATGGTTAGAAGGCGGCAGGGACCCATATTGCAAATTGAATTACATTTGATCTAAATTTGCACAACAAGTTTTGAAGTGCAGTAGATTTAAATCTTCTACATTTATGTGAAAGTTTTGTTGACACAATATCATCACTTACCATCCATTCAAACTTCAGCTTTATCCTCTCCTTGCCACCAATGACCTCTATGGTTTCTGTCACATTCAGAATCTCTGGCGTTCCAGGATCTGTAATATGTACGAGCAACATTTTGCTGTTATATGCTATTATATTCACATTTACCGTTCAGCATACACAGTGTATTTGGAAATATAAATACAGTACTATGTTGTATAATTGATCAAGTTCCATACAATCATAAACTGATATTCAATACTCAAAAAGAAAATAACTATATATTTGTGCCAAAAATGTACTGATACAGGATTCAGGTTTGAATATCTCCCGGTAAATTTTGATTATGGTGGAATTGTGAGTATGTGGACTGTTGTTCCTATGATACACTTACCGGTACACGACAGATTGGCTTGACCTGTTGCTGTTGGACTACGGCCTGCTGAGGTGCACGCTACGATATCACATGACACTTCAGATCCAGGGTAAAACTCACAAAGTTGAGTAGAGGTTGCATTACCATCAGTGTGAGTAGATTGGTCGCCTTTCATACTCATACAATCAATCTGATGCATAAACAAAACACATTTTAACACATATTATGATTATGCAAATGAAATGAGCGGTTCTTTACAGTATAATATCATGAGTTATCAAAGGCGAAGGTAATGCTCAACAGTCAAACAGCAAGGCCGTCATTGGCCACATCTACATAGTATAGTTTCTTCAATCAAACTCACTGTGTAATTTTGTATTTCCCCATTAGGATACTCAGGAACTTTCCACTGCAGATCTACACAAGAGGAATCCTTAGCCTCTACTGTGAAATTTCTTGGCTTGTCGTAAGGGGCTGTAACAGGTAAGATTAAGTCATGTTTGAATCCTAAACTATACATTACATACATAATACATGATAAATGTATATAAATACTATAATTGTTATATTTATATATATTTTGCTTTTTTGGTAATGTCAATAAGTTTATCAGTCAAACAGTCAGCCAATCGGCCAATGGCTCAGCTGGTTAGTCAGCCAGTGGTTCAGGCTGTCGATGTCTGCCAGTCACTTAAATAGTCAACCTCAGATTAATCATTACCATCTAGACTTCATGTCAAATATGTTTTTTTTTCACCTGAATAATTCAAATTTACAGAGCTATTCATGACCTGAAACAAAATTAAAAGCTTGACCTGAAACACAGATAAGAACACAACACCATGAAAGCACCACAACCTTTGCAAAGTAATCAACAAACATAATAAGGAACTTTCTGTTCACTGTGAGGTAACTAGTAAAAGATCTGGTACCATAATATTGTTGTCTTGGAGCCAAAGCAGTAGTATGGAGCTCTGATTGCAAACAAGTGTGTAACATTTTGCTCCTGGTTAGAAGAGCTATGAAGTTCAGCATTTGTATAATTGAAAAGGAAATTACCTAGCTCCATGGTTGTGTAGCTTTTCGAATCGCTTGTTACTTCATGGCCTCCATCATTTTTACTTGTGATTCTGATAGAATAAGACCTGTATGGGTCTAGATCATTAAACTCTATAAACAGATCTTTTGTACTTCCACTGCGTACTTCTGAGGCGTTTCTTGTGTCTGTCACAGCGACTTCATATGTCACATTGCCATAACAGTTTACTTCTGACTCCTGCATGCAGATGAAACTGATCCATTAAAAATGTCAATATTTCATCCGGTGTGAGTAATCAGCTTTTTGATAACATGGTAATGATTTGATAATCATTGTTATAAAACAATGTGTACCTTTTACGGAAGTCACAAACAAAATTTACACCGAGTACATACCTCCCAGTCAAATCTGAGTTTGATTCTATCCTTATCACCAATGGGCTCTGAAGTTTCAGTCACATTATCACTGATCACTGCTGCTGTAGGATCTGTCAGAATAATCAAAACAATCAATTAAGAAAATTACTTCTATGCTTAATAATATCTATGAATCCTGGAAGATTTAAAGTGGAGAAATTAATCAAGTTCCTGTCCTGATTAGCACGTTATCGTCTTCCCTTTTCATTTGGAGGGACAACTACTGTCCAAAAGACGGTCATTAGAATCAAACCCCTATACAATCCTGCAAATATATGACTCGACCTACCTATACAGCTGAAATTCTGTTTAGCTTCTCCAACTCCAGCTATATTAGTAGCATACACTACACATGTTACTAGTGAGCCAGGATAAAACTCGCAGACATCGTCAGCTGACGTTACTGCCGGATCTGTTTCAGTATCCGTGACAAAATGACCGTCAGAGCTCGAGCAGTTGAACTATATCAGTTGTTTAAAAAGGAATGATATGCGTGTTAGACAAGTCTTAGTTTCTAGAAGCCAACACAGCAACCTGCTGGAGAACAGCATGGTCAAGAATCTTTAATTAGACATTCGGCCCTTATACCTTAAAAGGCAAAAACTAAAGCGCCACAATCACATCACAAGTACCCAAAACAAACCTTCCACATACTGAGTAATACATAACCATGCATAGAATACTATGAAAAAAGAATTTTAGTGGCATTGAGATAAGTTGAGAATAGGAATGAGGCATGGCATGGCCAGGTTGTAGTTAGTGAAATTACGATGAGTAAAACAGCACTGCATTATTAAAACAGCTGACCCTTGACACAAAGCTTCAGAAAAATGAGTTCTTTGGGTGAAAAAATTTCCATTCATTATATGTTGTAGGGTGCTGTAATTATATACAGTTGGGGCATCATTAGTACAGTTTGACACAAGATAATACAGCTTAATCCAAAGCAAACTAGTCGAGGGTCCCTGATGTGTGTATGCAACGATGTGCATGTATCTATGTGACGGTGGCAATGGATAAAATCCACACAGAGAGATGTTGTTTATAAAAGCCTCACAGTGTAGTTTGATATTGGACATCCATTTTCACCAGATTTTGTCCAGCTGACTTTAACACAAGTAGCATTGTGCTCTGTGACATTTACTGAGGTCGGCTGCTTGGGCACTAAATCAAAACAAAGATAGAATGATTAGCGTGAATCACAATTTTCAGGGTTAGGATTGTGGGATACCATGATGATGTAAACAAATGCAAGATTGTTTAGATGAATAGATATTAATGATTTCTTAGTGATCTACGATGCCCAGGAATTTGTATTCACAAAATCATCAAAACATCAAAATTTAACACCATTAGGAATTGTAATCAGCCTGTCAGCTGTCATTGAGGTTATAGATAAAGTAATTAGAAAGGCACTTGAGGAGTGATTTGTTTTGGTTGGCCTAAACTGTTACACCAGACAGTATATAACCTACTGATTCATGTCAACTCAAAAACAAACAAGTCTATCAGGTATAAAAGGTTAGCATCACAGACTTTAGCAGGCTTCGACAGGCTTCAGCATTACTGAATTTTTTTAAATCTTTATTGAATTATCATCCAAACATCATCATGATAGTATCCATTGTCTGTGTACATACAGAATAGGGTTATCATAAATAATATTATTATATATAATAACACTATGATATTTAGTAAGACTGAGTGGGATGAAAAATCGCATATACTTATGTGTTTTCAATTTTAAAGATGGCAATCCACAAATCACCACGAGTTGATTGAACATTTCGGATATTGTTTATCATCGTACCTATAGTTGGAGTTGTCCATTCATGTGTGTCTTGTGATGAAAAGCCTTCGTTGTTGGTAGCAGTGAGACTGAGAGTATAAATAGAGCATGCAGTCTGGTTAGCGATTATCACACTGGTATTGGTGTAGTTGTCTTCTTGATACACAGTTTCGTCATCGCTGTTCTTAACCATGAGATCATAGTTGACATCATTGCAATGACTGCTCACCTAATAAGAGACAAAACTGGTAACTTAAAAGTTCACATAGGCAAGCAAAGAGGTGAAATAATCATCAGCATAACAGATTAAGGGCAAATAGTGGTTGTATCAGTGGGTAGGTTATTTTTAGACACATATACTTTTGTGGCTAGACAGGTAACTATTACTGGTATGTTAACAGCGCAGGTGGATTTCCACATTTCCATTAGCTCATTAATAATTATGATGAGGTGAGGATTCCAAATTCATGGCAATTCTTAACAAGACAAAGCAATGGCAACGATAAACTGTTCTGGTTTAACATGCTGGAATCTGCTGTTGAGGTTTAGTTAGGCTGGATTGAGTCAAGGTTACATACATCTAATGGTGGTTACTGTGGGTGGATAAACGACAAGTAAGATCAAGCAGGAAGTCGGGAACTGTTAGTTATGTGACTTCAAACAGCAATTTTAGGTTTCACAGTATGTATGGTACAAACTATCCTTGGTAGATGACACACAAATCTGGATAACATTTATTGGAAAGCACTTACATCAGAATGTGACCTTATCTAAAGAAGGAACAACTTAGGATTTAAGTGTGAAAATGTGAGGACACTTAGAGCTCCTGTCCTGTCATGGTGTTTGAAAGATAAAACAAGGAAGACCGCACTTCACTGGAGTCAATCTGTCTACAGATGACAGATAAATGATAAGAGAATCGGTAATGGGTTAAAAATTTTGTCAGCATAGATAAAAAAAACAGGACACATGTGGAGAGCACAACACAACAGGATTTTTGTTTCTATCATCAGTACTGCCTGTATTGTATGAGGAAAAGCGTCACATCCATTAACTGTCAACACTGAAGCCTGACCCCTGAGAAAATATTTAACCTGATAGAAATTATCTTATCGTCTAATCTTCTAATCTTAATTATCCATATTAAGTACTTCCTCCTCACAGGATGGTAAGAGGTTAACTTATCACAATTTTGAAACAAGGAATGGCAAACAATCTATCAGGTATCAATTCAGAATGCTGGTTGCAAAAAACGGCATACAACTATCAGCCAACAGTGCTTCACCCTGTAGTTAATAATGGAACGCAAAAACCAGCAAACCGGGGAGAGTTTGAGCATTTAGATAAGTGCCAAACACATATAGTACCTTAAGTGCTTTAACTTTCCCTGGGTTGCCCATAGGGACATTACGTTTTGGTTGATAATGGTGTACCTCTACAAAATCCTGGAAAAAAATAACAAAATCTAGACTTCATACTGTCTTCCTCTGAACAAGTTTGACAGTATTAACCGGATCACAACACTGAATGGCTAGAAATTACAAATAAAATAACTCATACCTCCCAGTTGACGGTTGTCTCAAAATCAATTTCACCATTATCTTTAGCAATCGGTAGAGATTCTGTGGTAATCTCTTTGATCAGTGGTTCTATAACATGAAAATAATCTTTGATAGTTTCATTTAATTTAGTGCTGATAAGAGATGCTGGCAAGACTAACAGAAAAGTTTATCGAAAATTATGAATAGGTTAAATATGATTGTCAAGTAGGTAATGCTCTGATCAGCCCAAGGAGTTATTTACATCTAGCAGCTGCACAGCCTATGCCAACTATCAACATGCAAAATTTCAAAGACTAACAAATTTTGCACAAATATGTATCAGTAATGTGGAAATAGGTAGTTTTCTTTAATTTTGTGGAGTGCAAATTCTCAAATTTAATCAAGGGCATAGCATGACATTTGAGTTCCCCCCACCCCTCATGACATATGATGGGATGATAGATTATAGGTTGTAAGGGGCTTTTTCTAGTAACAAGTAATTCCCAATTCAACAACCGATCCCCCCTCCCCGGACACCTCTTGAGGTTTTCTACTCTTTGATTTTAAATGTGTCCTAACCATATCCGCTCAAAAAGACATAAAAATTGACATAATAATGTTAATTGTAAAATGGTCAGCCTTTGGACGAACCTGAACAGGGAAGGTAACCAGAGCGTTTGATTGCGTCACTTGATCTGTTTCCATCAGCCACAGCTTGCAGTGAGCATGTGATGTTTGTCCCTGGGGTGTATCCATAAGATGTGTGAGAGAAGATGGAATTACTCAGACCAGATATTGGTGAGTAACCTTCACAGGAATACTTGAAAAGACAGTGATAATGAATAGCTGTATGGCATCTTCGCCAAAATTTGATACACAAAGCGACTATGAGATATACAACAATGCGCACAGCTTCCGAGCCCTTACATCTGAGCCAAAAATGTCAAAGAACAAGTATAACGGATTCAATGATTTTGCTTTCCAAGCAGAGACTGTTGACTGTGGTTTGAGAAGTAATAGTGTCAAAAATTTAAATTCACACCTACCGTATAACTAGTAACAATGTTGCCGCCTACCGTATAACTAGTAACATTGTTGCCATCTACCGTGTATAACTAGTAACAATGTTGCCACCTACCATATAACTGGAAACAATGTTGCCACCACCAATAGGAGCTGTCCAACTGAACTGTATGCAGGAAGAGTTCACCGTAGTAAATATAACATCTTGTGGCTGATTTGGTGCTGAAATACAGAGAAATTCAAAGTTCATTTTAATTGGAGGTATGAATGACAAAAATAACAAGCCAACTTTATCTAGCAAGAAGAGAAGTGCTCTATTTTAACGAAATTGCATCAGCGCAGAGATCCAATGCAGATCAATTATTTGTTGCAGAATCAGCAAAGCAGATCGATATAATTTTCAACAAAATCGTCCCCATTTCACAGAAATTGAACATATTCAATTTAGTCATACATCTCTGGAGTTAAAATGGCTACCTGTTAACAGTGGATGGAATAGCACAGCTTTAGTTTGTTAAACAATGATAGTTTATAATAATATCTATCATTTCATTCATATATATTTTTACCAATTTGAATTGTTGTAAACGTTGTATTCACAGTACTGGAACCTCTTCTGTTAACTGTGGTGATTTCTATTGTATACAATGTGTTCCCAGATAGACTATGTGCAACAAACCGAGTTTGATCGTGAACTCTGGTTTGGTTTGTGAGAAGATTTCCTACCAGATCTTTCACTATAACTCTATACGATATGCCACTTTCAGATTGGTCATCCCCAGCCTTCAGTGTAAAATGAAAGCAATATTTGTTCATAAGCAATATTTTCTTTTCATCAAGTATCTGCTAATGCTGAAAAAAATCTTGCTTTCCTTGTATCAGATATCTTCGAACAATGACAAAAATCTGTCAGTCAAATTTACAATGCGATTGAGTATGAATTAAACTGTCCATGTAACAGTCATAAGGAAATATTCATTAGGATGACAAATGGCTGGAATCATACCTTCCATGTTACATTAGCAGTCACTGAATAGGAACCCTCATCATATATCTCTGTCTGGTTTGTTGTATCTACAGCTGTTACATTTACCACTGGAGGTACTGAATCAAATCAAAAAGGGGTCATAACCGTAACCAAATCATCACAATCAAGAGCTCAGAAATCGTGCTGTGTTGGTTTTTCAACACATTGCCTAAGTGGGAGGAGGAAACATTCAATAGTAATGATGAGCCCAGAGATGCAATGTCATGTTTTGTAACACCTTGATTTTCAAACAGGGTTTAGGTATAGAGAAATTAGTATAGCACTGGTTGCAAGAGATGTGGTGTTTCTCTATGAAAAATTATAAAAAACTAATGTTGAGTGACATTTTTTATAAAGAGCTGAAAGAAATAGATGGTGTCTTGATATGGAAATTTTCATCGTCCCAAAAACTATTGAAGTCAATCTTCTGGGGTAAGATCGGTCCCCAGAGATCACACAGTCAATGAGGAGACAATACCTAAGAGTAGTAGTATACTGTAAATAATAGGCCTTTAGTATCTGCTGCAACAGCAGCACAATGTCACAATAGCAGGTAGAATGGATACAACCTTTCTACAAATTATACTATGTTTATAGGAATCACTTGATATTTGGTAATTTCATGAAATTTTTCTCATGTACTACTTCATGCATATCCTCCACCTTGTTTTAAGAATAGGAAACCAACATCAAATACAGACAGTAACAACACCACGCAGAAAGTGGGGAAAAGAAACAAACAAGAAAGGCAATCACATCAGAGCAAATAGTGTGAGAAAGTGTAAAAAGTGTGATTAATATTTCTTTTGAAGATGATTTGGAAATCATAATAATAAAGCGAGTCAGAAACTAATAACTAAGCGACAAACAAATTTGGACCATAAAAAGTAATGCAATTTCAAGAGTATACTCTGTTACTATCTGCCGGTTCCCAATACCATGATCTAACTGATCAAACTGTTTTAGATAAAACAGTGCAGTCCACATATTTTAGACCACTGGGACACCAGATTGTCTCCTATATAAGCAAAGTCTGAATTCAGTTCTCCTAAAACAGGTCAACTACATTGGCAATTTCTAGGGTAAGCTCATTGTCATCAAAGTAGACAGTTAATCTTTAGTCTCTATTGCCAACTATTTAAGAATAAAAAAATGAAGACTTACCAGCTGGGACAGTTAATGATGTATTCACAGTGTTGATATCTCCATATGAGAAGTTCCCATGGCTCAAAATCACTCTGTATTCATATCCACTTGTTGCTATCAGACCCCCAATATGTATATCCACAGTATCAGCAGACAGATTGTGTGGTATTGTGCTGACCTTCGCAAAACTTTCCTGGTCAGTCTTCTGGTAAATTGAATAGCTGAAAACATAACAATATGGTTATGGAAAATGATGCTCGGGCAAATAAATCGGATAACTTAAATCGCTTTCAAAACTTGTGGGATGAAAGAATGAGGGCTGAAGAAAGAACAGGGATGTATCTATGAATATATAACTTCATGCATCAACCTGTTCGTATTTTGCATTGATGGCATCGCAAGGTTCAGCCACGCATCACATTCCAAATTATGGGCCGCGAAAAAGAGTGTGCCTGAAGGCCGCATTGTCTTGTCAGACCACACCAACACTTGCATGCTGAAGACTAGGTCTCAACCAACCAACTCAACCAACCGAGCCACCTTCTACTCCTATTTATAGCATTGATCCAATCAGGTTTAGTTGATCCAACGATGATTTGAAGACATGATATATACCTTGATGGAGGTACATCGCCAGTCATATTATTAGTCCACTGATATAGAGAAATCACTAAATCTGTTGAGTTGCTGAACGTGAGACTGACTCTTGGAACCTCATCGAATGTTCCTGGTTCTAGAACAAAAAGCTCTTTTTATACTGTCTATTTTCTAAAAACATACGAGTTTCATAAATTTCTAAAGAACATGGAATTAAATCAAATTTTATCTTACAACAAAGTTTAGATTGAATGATGAACCAGTTCAGGTTGATATGACATCTTTTGTCCTGGTCATCAGTTGGATTCAAACAATAATCTAGAAAATTGATTTATTTTGATAAACAGTACTTGAGGTAATAAATTTCCCTGTCTATCTCTGGATCATTTTATAGGCACTGCATGCATGGCAACTATATGCATCGCATGGATCAAGCTCACACATTGGCAAAATGCATGGGTCACCATAATTGTATAAAATGCATGGATAAAAACAAATATTACACAACTTTGTGGTAGTTCTTACCAAGTCCGTAAGCTTCGAATTCTCTCAGTTGAACACCCTTGTTATACCCAACTTTAACAGCCATTTGTTGTGTCAATGGCTGGCGGTTGTCGTCACACTGTATGTAGTCCATGTCGCCAATGGGAACCTTATTGTAATGACACAGTGTCCAATCAGAAGAGCCAGGATCACCCGCGCTGTCTCCATCAAGTTCTGTTGTGTAAAAGCTGGCGTCCTGCATTCTATCAGCTATAATATAGCATAGCAAATATGAGAGTTTCCTCAACCTCCATTAGTCTAGGCCAAGTCTGCTTTTGTCTATTTCCATACAACAATTGCTTTCCTGCATTTTTATTATTGTCCAGTGCAGTGCCATGTAGTTGGACATGGGTGTAACTATCATGAACCCAAATCAAAACCTTGAGGGCATGTTGACTTATGATTTTTATAACGGAACTAAATAAGTGCATTGAAGATAATAAGGACAAGTCGAACTCGACACACAACACATAGTACTCACAACATGGTGTTCCGAAACAATCTCCTACTCTGTTGTACACTACCATCTCTACCATGTACATTCGACGACCGAGATCTATTTTCAACCACTGATTTTCACTTAGTGCAGTATGTGTTATATCAGTACTCCCAGCGCCCTTAGTACCATCATTAGCTCGAGATGCAGGAAAAGTGGCATATGGATTTGACTGTGTTGCTATTCCATTGCGGGCATAATTGATCGCTCCTGAAGGATGTAAGGTAACATATAAGTTGGCTCTAAATAAAGTGCCATTGATATTTAATTAACAAAATGTTTTATCTGCACCAATGGACGTACATATTATATTTTGAGAGAGCATGATTTGATCATCTTTCATACATCTGAGAAAAATAGTAAGACACCACCCTCAAAAGCGCAATTGATCGATATAGCTACAGTTTTGCGGTCTCGTTCTGAGAAATAACTCTTGGCCTCTTCCCACTAACATTCCTTATAAACCAACTAAAACATTAATATGATCTGCATTATCTCATATAACTACCCTCAGCAATTAAAACAAGTTAAAAACCTATCAATTTTGATGTCCTTTAACAAAAGTCTTAACTGTTGGTTTTGAATTTGAAATAGATAATTACAATAAAATGTTTGTCGACTGTGATTCACAAGGACCAAGATATAATTGATAAATGTCCCTTTTTAACAAAGATATTGGGACTGTCCTGAGTGTAGGAAAATCAATTTACTTACGTGATCCAAAAACTTGGATTTCTGATATTTTTCCAATTTCCTGGGCAAATGCCGTTATTGATATCAGTGAGGCACTATGTAGAGATTCACAGTAAACATCAATGTAGTGGGTTGCTGGTTCAATGAAGTAACAGGGAGCCGAACTGGAATCTGAAGCATTTTTCAACATCAAATTCAGGCTTTCAACTAGAATCTCACCTTGAGGAATAAAACAAGACCATGGAATAGATGTATGTTGTGTGATTGTCTCAGCATTCAAATATGATTCACAAAAGATATCGCTTTTTGTTCTAGGTTCAGCTTTGGGGTCTGGCTTATGAATTCACATTGGCTTTGATGTATGTTCACCATTGAATCATATCATGATTTTTGGGAACAAGTGTATATAGTATATAATATGCTATCCCTGTGGCACATTTATTATTAGGTGGATAGGTGTAATAAGATGGCAGAAAAAACAAAGCATGACATAATTACCAAAGCACTGAGCCTCTAATACATGGTAAGCAACAACCTATGACTCATGCAGTGCAATGCTTGCTATGTGATGAGTTTCAAGGTTGTTGGGAAATATGACCGAAAATAAAGAACTATCCATAACTAAACACAATCTTGCATTTGATTTAAAGCAGCTGGTGGAAGATAGTGGTGACTCAATTACCATAACATAAATACCGGATTTTTTTTCAATCATTCACTTGAGGAGACAAGACTTTCAGTGGAGAGGAGACCATTCACTTAGAAGAGAGGTTTTATATTATGGCAGACTCACAGACTCATAAAATGAAATTCAATATTAATAAGAGTTCGCAGTGATACATTGTGCTTACCACAGTCCCCTTTGACAAGACGAACAAGGTGGATCAAATAAGTGTCAAGCAAATCTAACTCCCACTGCACAGTATCTGATCGGTTTGGACAAGATTCTGGAGAAAAGTTCATCCCGTCAATCAGATGATCAAGAAGAGGTGTTGATGGAGCCGTGGTTACAGGCTTATACCTAGCTACATTGTAGTTCTTGTTTGGTGCTGAAATCATAGTATGAACAGGAAAAAGATTAACAAAACTTGGACATTTTTTATCAAAAGAACATTCAAAGTTGCCCAAGGAGAGATCATAATTTCTATTTTTTCAAGGAACATAGCTATTTTCGTTTAATGCTCAGACGAGTAAGTATTAAGGTTTCTCTTGTCCTGAACAACCGTTGCTCATAGCAAAAGTAACTTTTTAGCAATATTACCAAAAAAGCTAAGTTTACTCGCATGAGGACGTTATTGAATGATGTAAGCACTTGTTGAAGAGTCCCAGGGGCCCATGTGTTGATGGTAAGTATTAAAAGTGCATTTCATCTCAGTTTGATATTTTATTACCAGTACAAAGTACAAACATGAAATTATTTGGGATCAAGTATACGTTTTTAGCTCCTCCTAGTGGCTAGAAACGTTCTCAGAGTATCAGCAGCCGGGCTCTATCCCAGTCCCCATTGGGGGCTTACACTGCCCAAAACCCCAAAGTGGATCGCTCGGGTGCTTCGCACCCTCGAAGCACCGCGATTCCGTGCAGTATCGATGTAAATTGAAATCTCCCACTTTTGAATTTAGATTACTTGGCAAGTATGCTAGAGTGTGTTATCTCCCCTGTCACATATTAACACTTAAGTATCTTTGACTAGGCTAACTATGATCAAAACTGTGCTGTGATATTTTCTGGTGTAAGTATAGCAGCCTAGTTACTGTCCTAAGTAAGCTAGAGTAAGGCTTACTGTTAAACTGTTAGTGAATCATCATTTTGATATTGATCTGTCGCAGGAGAGATAACGTACTCTAGACCCTTCAAGACCCTGGGTTTTCACTCTTTGAAATCGGTTACATCATTCAAAAATGTTCTTGTTCAGGTAAATTTAGTTTTTTTGTTCATTGCTATGAGACTACTTTAATATGAACAATGGTTTTTTTTTGCTTTCCTAAACACAAAGCTATGACTAGTGATATTGTCAGTAAATATAGGATGGTGATCAGGCTGCAAACAGATAATTGATGGTTCGGCATTGTTGATTTCTTTTTTATGTAAGCTGTGTTGAAGCTTATTGGTGAGGGTTCTGGTTAGACTTGGACTTGGAATTAGACTTTTTCTTTTGGTATGAAGAAGTGCTGTTTGGTATTAACAGTTTTAATGTTTGAATTAACTTCGATGTGACACATGGCTGACATGATGTGGCAGATTGATCACAAAAATTGATATTTATCATGAAGTTTGGTAAAGTTTAGAAGGATGATTTGCCAGGTTTTCGATGGTACTATCCTGATATTGGCACTACAGCAGTCTCAGATATGATTGCACACTGTTTTAAAGATACGGGTATGGAATTGTGAACAGAGAGTGGAATCGTATTAGTTTGATTTCAATTGATAACTTACCAATCCCAAAGACCTTAAACTCAGTGAGTGTCACACCATAACTGCCATTATTGAACACTGCTATATGCCTTCCTGAAACCGGAAATTCAAATTCCTCCTTTCCATGATATGGGTATTTTGATTCACGATATCGGCGAAGTTGCCATCCAGAAGAACTAAGTGATGGTGCTCCAGCATCTCTCTCAAGGCTTGTCAGCAACGATATATTAGACAGACGAAACTCTGAAAGAATATCCAATAATAACACCGTATTGATAAAGCACTGCAAAAAAAATAAATCGGAAAGCTGCTGTTACCATTCCTTGTGTAGATATTTTCCTTTACAGCCTTGCAAATATGCAAGCAGAGTATTGATAGCACACAGAAAGATGTATCAATGAATGTACAAAATACTCACAAAAATATTGTGCCTTTCAAGCATTTTCAAAGCTGATTTGAAAAGGAAAATCTGATTTAGAGAATCTAAAGGTTGATTGAAGTAGATCAATGGTCCATTATCATGCTGATACCAAATACTTGTGGCCCTCAGCTCACATACCATAATAACCCTTCCTGCTCCACATCTCAACACGGTATATATAAAATACAGCTCCGAGGTCCACTTTCCACCATTGATCATTTCCTTCTTTGGTGTGGGAGAACTGCCCGTCTCGAATACCAGGTGTACCTTCAGGTATCGGCTGCTCTAGAATTGAACCATCCACTGCGAGGCCTGGTGGGTGATTCCCATATTCTGACTTCTGTGTAGCTGTTTTATTCACAGCTATATTAAGTGTTTGTGCAGTTCGACCTGTTAATAGTTCGAAATTTCAAAATTAAGTGCGACAACTGAAGATCTGTTGTCACAGACCACAGCATCAACTGTCAGTTTGTAGGAGCAGGTATATATATATATATATAAGGAGAGTAGAAGCCTAATGTGTAATTTGTTAAAAATCCCTGGTAACATTCTGATAGAAATATTGTTGGTATCTCTAAAAAGAAAAAAGAACAGAAATCGAAGCCCTTTAAATCCTATTAATTTTTATTACTTGTGTATTTTTTCTTTTTCTCTCCCCTTAAGTTTTCTTTTTTGTTCTGTAACTGCATGAAAAACATTCCTAAATATGATTGTAGATTGACAATAAAAGTATATATACCTCAAAATCATAGCTTCAAATAATTCATGACTCATACGATGCATTGTGTGCAATTTGTAATTGTGTTAAACTATTCTGTACATGAACATGATTCTCGGGTAAGTATAATTGGAGACCAAAAATTACAAGTTTTTGCCGATGAATCATAACACACAGTAATAAGCAGGGTCTGATGGTGCAGCTTAGAACAAGTATGTTCCCTCTGTGGTGGCGGAGGGATATTGCAAATGTTTGGTATCAAGGCGCGGCGCCTCGATACCAAACATTTGTTCGGGGTAAGAATAATTGGAGAACAAATTTTGTTTTAGTTGAATTCAATGAATAAAGTCAATGAAATGATGAAATAGTAGGGTAACAGGAGTTGAACTAACGATTCAATTTCTGTTCCGTCTAGATTCTAACTTACGACTACTGTGACATCACAATTCAGTGAGAAAAGAGAATATTTCCTGTTTTGAGGTCTGGTAAAAGTCTGAGAGCGAAGACGTAGCATGTTTTAACTGAAGAAATGAATATTAGGGCATGGATGTTGTGCTATGTGGTGCTATGGTTATATATTTGACTTGCTGACATATAGAATTTCCCACGCATTACAAGTCAGTATAAGAACATTGATTCCATCGCTTGTGAATATAATATGTGTGGGGGCAGAATAATGTTAAAATTTGTTCAGATAAAATGAAAGGTTGTTTAGGAAGGATCGACAGTTTCTTGTGTTTTGCCACAGCCATAACAACTGGAAATTTGCCACAGGAATGATTAAATACGAGTTTCTTGAGTCTAGTTCACTAACAATTCATAATTCAGCCAATAGATATGATGGCAGAGGCACCAGCCTACGTAACACCGGGTCGGTCAGAATCGCAACCAGCCAAACTTGCAAGATTAATATGTAGGCTATTGAGAGTATAAGTACAATGTTTTATCACTGACTATTTCTTGTCCAGTTTGTTACCTCTCATTGAAGAAGGATATTGCAATGGACCTGGATTGAGGAGCACTTATTACATGATTCCAGCAGCTGGCATTTTGCACAGGCACGCCATAAGGACAGCACACTGTGCCTGGAAGCTTTCTTGCCTCTATCAAATGGTTTTCCGTGAATATGGCTCATTGCCTAGAGTAATATATCTGCCATGAAGAGGCAGTGTAAGATCTCTCTTACCTTCGTGGGTGAGAAGAAGAAATATCCAGATGGTAATGGCTGTTTTAGTTGTAGAAGACATGTTCCTGTGTTCCCATTCCGTTGTAGATACCCTTCTGCTGGTTAAGTTACTGAGGCAGCTGCTGCTCAGTAGCACTTCCCTCTAAGTCCGATGATATCAGCTTTGTCTAGGCTGAATTCTGCTCAATTACAGTTAACTTTACCACACTATCAATCATATGCTGACCTAATGACTTAACTATTTTTATCACTAATGTGACCTTATTTATTATTAATCACCAACAAATTAATGTCTAAACAAGTAAAAGGCATCTGAAGAATTGCAGCATTTGAAGCCAAGAAAATTACCAAAACAGACTTTTTATTACCCTCGCAGTGACTAACGAGTTCAGAGCAGTCGGCTGATATCAGGATTGGACGTCGAGTGTTGTTGAGTGATATATCAGGAACTATTAGATGAACTGTAAGTTCAATATTTGCACGATGCAACAATAAAAGATAAGATACATTTTATCACCCTGTTAGCCAACGATGAGTGTACAGTGATGAACAAGCTTCCCTCAACTCACACATTATCATGTACAGCGACACTTGACATCACAGCTAAGCTATCTCATTTTATTTTGAGCCGATGTCATTTTTGATTCTGTAAGCGTATAATCTAACAAGCTAATAAGCTATCTAACAATTTACTGCTTCATTGCTACTTCCCTGTTCACAGCGCTGAGCAAGGATAAAAGAAATTAAGGGTCACACTATTTAGGCATATCTCAGGTGCAATCATGGATAATATAAGTAAATACACATGTTACTTTCATAGGGTTGTAATATAGGTAGATTTAATTCACTTTGATGAACAGTTAATGCTTATCGATGCAACACATGCAACACATAAAACTAATTAAATTTTTGAGTGAAGTGCCTGTGACAAGAAGTATCAGTTATCACCCTTGTGTGATGCCCTACGTGACTGGACCGTGATACCTACCTGAAATATGAGGTGGGCCATCAGAGACTATATATAATAAGTCCATAGTCTCTGGTACCATCACACTTTTATTGATAAGGCAAACTGAATCCTTCTAGATAACTACACGGAATCATGTGGAAAATGTTTCTAAACTATCGCCCAGATAATAAAGTTTATGATGTGATATGCCCACTAGACCTTAAACAATCTTATCTGACAGCGTAATGATACTATGATGCAAATAACTGCGACTGAAATAAATTGTACATCACAGGACCTTCACTACCAATCATTTCTTGACCAAAGGATAACAAGCTGCTGATTGAACACTGGCAACCACAATAAGTTTTCTCAAAATAAAATTCGGCGGTTACAATAAATTAATCGGCACAGCTTTCAATCTTGATGAGTTTATGGTTCCTAATGTATTATTGAAAAGTGCAAACACAAACAAGATATACAGGGTACACAAATGTAGTACTGCAGCTATTTTCTAATCCTTTGTTTGAAAGCAGGTGTTTAGTGTCAGCCTGACCTTATTTGTACAGCTTACTAACTAGAAACGTATCTATCTATATGCTGCCCTTAGTAAACCTTATACTTAGTGTTTATCTTCTTGTGAGTCTCAGTCCTTATCTGTTGCATACTAGATTGCTGGACACAAGAAATAATAAGTCCAAGCAGGGATTTGTGTGCACTTGTAAAGAGAGTGGACAACTCTTATATTAAACAATCTAGTAATAGTAAGCAAACTCTCTAAAGTGAGTATTTTGCATAGACTTAATAATATTATTATTAAGTCTATGGTAGTTTGGCAATATTTCCCACTTTTGTAAATTACCATACTCATCATATTGAAGCAAATATCCATATTTCAAGTTTGAACATGGTATTAATAATAAAGACAAATGACAAGAATTACGCACTAAAATCCAATAATGAAATATAATTTGGTCTTCAGCACTATTATTGCAGTGATAAAACGTTCATGACCTATATACAGTATTCATTCTTACTGTAAGGCTATGTTCGTAATTCTGAAATCAGAATTACAGAAAACCATCCACAATAGTCAAAACAATGATCTAAATCATTTTGTGCATCGGGACTATTTTGCTGTGAAGCATTCACACTAGAAAAAGATTGCGCAGCATCTGAGCCAGGCGACAAACCTCTGTAATTTATATGGCAATATTTGTATGAATTTCAATATGTATACAATGATAATTGTTACTGTTACAATTGCTACGATCTTCAAATTCCAACATTACTTTTTTCCCAGAAAAGATGTTGAAATCTTACATGAGAATGATAAATTCTCAAATCGCATCATAGGTATAGGATCTGACCAATGGAGTGATATTTCACCTTAGTTATTGCAAAAGGTAGGATAAACTGCATTTTTTCAATTTTGAATGATAAAAGCTGCATAGAGCCAAGGCTAGGTATAGCTCAATCACAAATCAAGAATCATGGAGGGAAATATTATATCAGCCACCCTTGGAATCTTATTACAGTCTTTATTGAAATGTAATAATTAGTTTGTAATACAGATAACAGTACGAGCATGAGGACGTATCTATCTGAGCCCCCCAGACTTTTACCCCTCGTCCGACGGCCCCCCGGACGAGAGAAAGTCTGAGAACAATGCAGGATCTTGCTGGAGTTGTTTGCCCTTGAGTGTTATAAGTTAATCAAGGGGAGCGCTAAAACTGCAATATCTATTGATTTCTATTCATGCCATCTACTATATTGCTCCAAGTATGAGAGTTTTCCAGTCAGACTCTGGGAAAAGTAGCCTCATGTTTGGGAAATACCCATGAGCAGAGATATTCACTGCCAAGTAGTGAAGAAAATGTCAGACAGAATTTCTTTCATTTTGAATAAGGGCGGTCATTCATGACATTGACAAAAGGTCATACAATGTGTATTATTGTAGAAGTAATGAGAGGAAACATCCAAGCATATCCTGCATAGTGCATAGACTAATCTACCCATAAATAAAGTATCGTTACGACTTCAGCTTTGTTGTCAATTTTGATGAAAGAGCATTCACCCAGGCACACAAATTTTCATTCAAATATGCATATATGCAATATTCAAAATTTTGCTTATTTGTATTGTTATTGTTATTGTTATTGTTATAGCAGTACTACCTGTCAGACTTTATATGCATAGTCCGTGGGTCATCCGTAATATCTACACCACTTCCAACTCCATAAATGAAACGATTCCTGTCTCGTGTCTCACAAGATCAGATTCTAAATAAGTGCGTACATAAGATTCAGCCAGTCGAGCAGGATGAACATTTGATTAGTCATTCATCCTCTTTATGTGCAATGCATGATGGCGGTTATGTTAAAATTGGTTTTCATTTCTCAGATCCCTGCTTTAGAGCACAAGTAAGATCATCTCAATAATAACAAGAGTATATCACTGCGCCCTTGCACTCTGAGCAAAGCGCTGTTCTGGGGAGTCATTATATGACTACTGTATTCTCCAGGTCAGCTGACCATGTAACCCAGTACCACCTACCGCATGGTCAAGCTCACGACTACTAATCTGGTGAACCCACTGACCCTGTAGAGGGTGTGGGAGGGTGGGTGGACACCCTGGTAGGACAATTCTTTGGTCTTGTGCTCATCTACCAAACCGGTACTGCTGACTTGCAGCCGTCTGTGGAAGACGAAGGCTAGGGGAGTAAACCATGGAATAATACAGCAAATGCCTGTGGCAGCTTTCAGGAGGGGAGATAAACGAACCAACCAGTCATACCAGGCAGCCACTGCAGCTCGGTAGGGATACCAACATGTCTCAACTAATTCTTGCCCGTTGACTAGCATTCCTGTTTTGCCAAGAGGGTGATTCCGGTAATGCAAGAGCAAGTCCTCACTTAACCTTTTGCATGCAGTTTTATGAAATGGACAAACAGATGAATACTTATACCAGCTCGAACGTTGCCCGGGTTAACAAGGTTCGCGCTGGCTCATACTGAGAAGTTTGGCTTGACAGAGATAGTTATCAACTTGATTAAGGCTCTACATGATGGTATGCAAGCTCTAGCAGCACAAGAAACTGGAATTTCTGAAGGTTTTGCTGTGACAAATGGAGTCAAACAACGATGTGTGCTAGGCAGTGAAAGAGTGAACGAACTGGCATACAGTACATTTGTTAATCATTTGCTCCATTATCTCAACTGGTGTAAGTGGAATATCATAAACTGTCAGAGGCCACAAATTTCAAGGCATGAGTGCAAAGTTGAGAAGCCAGGCTTTGTATTTACCAGACAGACCACATTTTTCAATCGCGTCCAGCTCTGTAATGAGTTGTTGTTTCACCTCATAGGTATTTGGTACAGGTGTGCCTTTACACAATGACAGGGACTGACTCTTGCTAGGTTTGAATTGCATCACACAGCTCTCTATCAACTCATACAGTTTATCGATTGAAGCTACAACCTGAGCCTTGTCTGGGAACACAGAGCGTTTTGTCCTAATCATTCTTTCCCAACACCCGCCCATATGACTAGCGTGAGGGGTATTGAAAATAAACTCGCAGTGGTGTTCTTGTAGATATTTACTGAATGAACTATCTTGAGACATTTCATCATAGAGTTTCAGAATTTCGTTGTTTGCACCAACGAAATTAGTGCCATTGTCACAACGCACAGAACTGACATGGTCTCTAAGAGCCACAAAGCAGCGCCAGCTCGCTGCAAGAAGCAGTCTGTAGTGAGATCGTCTAGAGTTTCAATATGTACAGCTCTACTGGACAAGCATGTGATTATTAGCCCATACTTCTTCATGTGTTTTCGACCATCTTTTATGGGAAAGGGGCCAAAAACATCACATCCTACATGTGTGAATGGGGAAACGACTTCAACACGCTCAGGTGGGAGGTGTGCCATTTTCTGACTTTCTACTGGCCTCCTGATTCAACGACAAAATGAGCATGTGTAAATCAGAGATGAGACCGCATTACTCAAACCATCCACTCAAAATCCAGCAGACCTCACAGCTGACATGGTAGAAGTACGTCCCTGGTGAGCTACTTGTTCATGATAATGCTGCAAAATCTGTTTTCTGAGATTGGACTGTTTTGGTATGACAATGGGATGCTTGTCTGCTAATGACAGAGACGACAGTTTTACTCTACCACCCACTCGTAACAGATCATCACTATCAATGAAGCAATCCAGTCTTCATAATGAACTAGATTTATCGATTGCACACCCTGACTGGAGTGACTGAATTTCATTCTGATAGCTGATACTCTGGACTAGTGAAATGATGTAGTTTGATGCATTCTGGGTATGCAGAGCAGACAACTTCCCGCACCCATCAAATGAATGCTTTGACTTGATATTTTGTAACATGGCTACACATCTGACAGTTTTATTCCATGATGATGATTTATTCACCAAACTCAAAACTATTTCATAAAACCCTGACAGTGATTTTGAGTTAGCAGCTAGAGTGATAGCTGATTTTTTCAGCTCCAAGTCATCAGGATCAACAGTAAATGAACAGTTTGAGCTAGGTAATGGATCGGTCTTCCACAGATAGTCGGATCTATGAAACCACATAGAATTGTTCAGGAATTCTACTGTGCTTAATCCACGGGATGCAAAATCTGCAGGATTCAAACTAGTACTCACATAATCCCATTGGGATTTCTACGAGATTTCATTGATTTGAATCATACGATTCGTAACAAATGTTTGGAACCGTTTCGAGTCATTATTGATATAGCCTAAGACGATTTTTGAGTCTGACCAGAGATAACTATCACACAGTATGCCTAGTTCAGTTTTGAGAGAATTACAATGCTTAGCAGCTAGTAATGCTGCTTGTAACTCTAGCCTAGGAATGGTAATAAGTTTCTTTAACGGAGCCACACGAGTTTTTCCTAGCATTAGACTACAATGTACAGCATTATTTTCATCAAATGACCTAACATATGACCATGCTCCATACCCTAGCTCGCTAGCATCTGCGAATGTATGGATTTCTTGTTTGACTGGCCTGAATGAGTGTGGGTGAATACACCTGGGAATGGATAGACTGGAGATTTTGGAGATTTCGAAGTCCCAGAATTTCCACTTATCACACATATTTTGATCAAGTTCCTGGTCCCAACTCAAACCATCTTTACATGAGTTTTGTATCATTACTCTAGCTTGCAGAATAAGAGGACTTATGAGACCCATAAGATCGTATACCGAAGCTACATTAGCTAACACAGACCTCCTAGTAATTTCATTAGCAGGTACAGGCTGATATTAATAGGTGAGTCCAAGGCCCATAGCATGCCTAGACGTCGCTCTGTTGAGTCGAGCAGCTGAATATTGTTCTGTGGTTTGAGATTTGTATCCTCTTGAAGGAAGGCTTCCAGCACCTGAGGTTGATTGGATAGAAGCTTGTGTACATGAAGATTGCCATTTTTACACAATGACCTAGTTTGTTTCAGAAGTTCGATGGCTTCATCACCGGTATTTACACTACATAAACCACCGTCAACATAGAAATTATGCTCAATAAACTCCTGAGCTAGTGGGTAATTTTCACCATAGTCTATTGCTAGCCTATTGAGACCATATTTAGCACAGTTGGGAGACGATATAGCACCAAAAAAAACCTTGATGATCAAGCCAAAAGAACCGAAGATAAGCACGGTGCTCGTTTACTAGCCTGAAGCGATGATACATCTTCTCGATGTCACAAGATAAAGCTACTGGTTTTTGCCGAAATCTCAATAACACTCCCAGCAGAGAATTGTTTAGGTTAGGACCTTGTAATAACTCATCATTCAGATTGACACCATTAGCCTGCGCACCACAGTCAAATACGACTTTCCGGTCTTTTTATGATAAACACCGTGATGAGGTAAAAACCAACCCTCCCGGCTTTCGAGTTCTGATTTTGGCACTAGTTCAGCCTCACCCCTAGATATTATACCTTCTATGCAAACTATAAGGAACAATATACTCAAAGATCAAATAAACACAAATCTAAACCCTATTAATTAATTTTGAATGTACCGAGAAATAAAAGAGATATTAAGTCAAGTGAAGTTTATACGCAACTCAAGTTTACTGAGCCTGTGAGGAAATCCTCAAACACCAAGGCTCACAGGGCAACTAAATGCTTAGGAATTTGCTTGCCAAATTAATCCATCAGTGCAGATAATTGGACACAAAACACAATAGCCCGGTACCGCATAAAGCTATGCAGCTATGGCCAATTAGGCACAACTCCCATTGAATGGCAAAGGATCTAAACCGCTGTGAAGCAGCCACAATAGGCATTGGCCAAATCTAACCAGACCACCCTTAGTTTGATTTAGCTTTTTTAGCAGATTTTGTTGCTGACTAAATCATGCTCACGTGCTCAAGACATCCAGGGAATCTTGCGATGTCTGCCCTCTGAATTGATGGATCAATGAATCCATTGTTCATAAGATAATCTGTCACGCTTTTTGCCAGAACACTGAAGAAAATCTTGCCTTCTACATTAAACAATGATACTGCCCTAGGCCTGCCGCCTTATCCTCTTTTGGTATATACACACCATTTGCACGACACCACTCATCTGGGATCTTGCCAGTCTTCTAGATTTGATTGAGCACTTTATTCAGTATCTCCAGAATGCCTGGATATTTCTTGTATAGCTTATAACTGATGCCATTAATGCCTCCCTACCTGGAGCAGATCCCCGAATTCATCCAGACGGTCCCAAGTCCGTGTAAAAGAGGAGGGTTGTGTCTGGGTCAACTACACATTCACATTAAAAAACCCAGTTGTTGTGTCCTCATATGCAGTGACCACTAATTAAGTCACGTGCTCATTTAGCATGCTGCCGATAGTATAAAATAAGGCATGCCATCACAATTATAATCAGTTGATGTACAGTTGATGTACAATTGATATACAGTCATTTATAAGTCATTGACACAATGGTCACATATTATAAATGTACACGCTCCAACAATAAATCAAACAGCTTGATTTATATACAACCAACAAAATACAAAATAAACATTGGCGACGAGGATAAAACTCAAAAAGATTGAGGTGGAGAAGGAGACTATGCCAAAGAGGGTGATAGATCCATAAACAGACGGTACGCAGCCAAACACAGACACAGACTAAGCGAAGAACAGAAGCCCATGACAGTGACGGAGACAGAAAAGACTATCAGAATAAGATAAGTTGATTTCCGATTACTTGTAGTACTAAATGTAAACCTTTACCCATTAGAAAATTTTCACTGAATAGCGCATATCAGATCATAAAAGATGAGTCTAGATATAGGACGCCCAGGTAATTTTGAGGTAGAAGGTGAGGCAAGTGTAGTAGCTACAGCTTGGTTGGCATGGATCGAGGAGTTCGATTGCTATGCTGATTGTAAGGGTTTGTTCAACCCCAGTGGAACTTCCGCTAAGGAAACATCGCTTAGGAGACACCGCCAGGCATTGTTGTTGTTCTGTGGTGGACCACGTGTTCGGGAGGTGCTTAAGAATCATAACGATTCAATTGAGGAGGTTACTGAAAAATGTCAGCCCGATGATTATGATGGCACAACTCAAATCTTGAACGCGCATTTTTTGGTAAAACCAAATAAAAGGTTCATGCGTCATGTGTTTAGGCAAATGCGTCAGACTGCAGGTGAGACGATAGCCCAATATGTAGGTAGACTTAGAAAAGGATCTGTAGGCTGTGAGTACGTTGATGTTAATGACTCGATAGTTGATCAGATTGTTTCAGGCTGCTATTACGATGCTCTTAGAAAAAAGTTCTTAGAAGCAGGGGCAACTCTTGACCTAGCAAAGCTAATGAGCATTTCAGCATCACATGAAGCGGTGGAAATGCAAAATAGGGAAATGAGAAATGGTCAAAACCCTGGTGCTAGCGCTCATGCTAAAAGTAATGCTCATGAATTTCCCAATGCAACAGGTGGTGTCAACCGATTAGGCTCATTTGTTAGGCATGGAAATAGTGGCGGCAAGCCAAAACCCAGATATGAAAAGTCCAACGGTGGTAAATCCTACAGAGGTACATCAAATCGTAAGTCAGCTGAATCATGCTATAGGTGTGGTTCTTCCAAGCATATTGGTAGTGATACTAACTGCCCAGCTAAGGATAAGCAATGTAATAAATGCTCAAAAATAGGTCATTTTGCTATTATGTGTAGGAGTGTTGAACCTAAGAAAAAGGTGCATTCTATATTGTCAGCTGGTAGTCAAAATGCTGATCAAGGTCAGGCAGCATTTCAGTGCAAAGCTATCAGGCCGAAGTTTAATCTAGACAAGCTTGAAATCAGAGTAGGAAACATTCCGCTTGATGTGCTTGTAGATTCTGGCTCACAGAGCAATGTGATTAGTAAAGACACATTTGATTTACTTGGAGGTCTTAGAGCCAAAGTAGAGCCAACAGACCTGGAACTGTTTCCGTATACTGCTGATAAGCCCTTAGACTTGTTCGGATGCTTCAATGCGGAACTAGAAGCAGGAGATCAGCGGGCAACAGCTGAAATCATAATTATTAATGATAGGGATCAGACGTCGTTGTTGAGTAATGATACATCTCATGCACTAAAACTAATCAAAATAGGCTACAACGTAGGAGTAAATAGCTTAGATTCTAATACCAGTAATGTCAGTAATTATGGTAGTCTGCTAGATAACTATAAGAATTTATTTTCAGGCGTAGGTAAATTCAAAGGCCCAGATATAAAAATAGGAATAGATCCTAATGTAGCTCCAGTGTGTCAACCATATAATCGCGTTCCATTCGCACTGAGGAGTAAAGTAGAGGCTAAACTAGAACAGCTAGTTAAATCAGATATCATAGAGGTAGTAGCAAAGCCTACACAGTGGATTTCACCTTTGATTTCTGTACCTAAGGCTAATGGTGATATTAGGCTATGTGTTGATATGCGTAGGGCAAACCAGGCAATTATTAGGGAAAGACATCCCATGCCGACTGTTGATGATTTATTACAGGATATGAATGGCAGCAAGGTTTTCAGCAAGTTAGACATGAAGGAAGGTTTCACGCAATTTGCGCTGCATCCCGATTCAAGGGATATCACAACATTCAGTTGTCACATTGGCTTATACCGATATAAGAGGTTATTTTATGGTTGCTCTATGGCTCAAGAGAAATTTTATGCAGAGATTCATAGATTGATTCAAGGCATTCCAAACCTCGCTGATGATATTATTATACATGGCTCAGACAGAGCTGAGCATGACGCTAGATTGATACAGGTTCTGGACAGGCTCAAATCAGCAGGATTGACACTCAACAGGCAGAAGTGTACATTTGGTGTTGATGAGATAGAATTTGTAGGTCATATACTATCAGCAAAGGGCATCGATCCGATGGCTGGTAAAGTTGATGCTATAGTAAACGCTAAGGAACCAACATGCATAGAGGAGTTGCGTTCTTTCTTAGGATTAGCTAATTATTGTAGCAAGTTCATACCAGATTTCTCGACCAAGACAGAAACACTGCGCAGACTGAAAAAGCAGCCAGCAGATGGCAAGCAGAAAGGTGTCAAAGAAAAATTTGTTCTCAACCAGGAGCAGATAGTAACGTTTGAGAAAGTGAAGAAAAGTCTAGCCAGTAGTGAGACTTTAGGTTATTTTGATCTCAAATATCCGACTAAGGTGGTAGCTGATGCAAGTCCTTTTGGTTTAGGTGCTGTTCTTATCCAGGATCAGGAGGATGGACCACGGGTTATTAGCTATGCATCGAGAAGTTTGAGTGATGTTGAATCTAGATACCATCAGACTGAAAGGGAAGCTCTAAGTTTGGTGTGGGCATGTGAAAGTTTCAAGCCATATTTGATAGGCAATAAGTTTGATTTGGTTACAGACCATGAGCCACTGCAGGTTATTTATGGTCCGCGCTCAAAACCATGTGCTAGGATTGAACGCTGGGTGTTACGTCTTATGCCATATGATTACACTGTAGTTTATTGGCCAGGTAGCAAAAACGTAGCAGACCCTTTCTCAAGGCTCTCAGCAAGTAAAGTTTGTGATTTGTCTCTCGCAAACAAGGCTGAAGCATATGTTAGATTTGTAGCTTTAAATTCTGTACCTAGAGCTATGACCGCTAAAGAGATAGAGAAAATTTCTTTAGACGACGAGGAATTATCCATTGTTAGGAAATGCATAAATTCAAATAATTTTGATGTTCGTGGTATATCAAAGTCGTATAAGCTAATTAGTGGTGAATTGTGTGTGATAGGAAACCTAGTATTGAGAGGCAGCAGAATAGTCATACCCTCTCAACTCAGACCACATGTTTTAAATTTGGCTCATACAGGACATCTAGGGGTTGTTGGTACTAAGAGGAATTTGAGGACTAAGGTTTGGTGGCCAAACATTGATAGCGATGTGGACAAACACATCACAGCATGTCATAAGTGTCAATTAGTAGGTAAACCAAGTTCTCCGGAACCCATGTTGAGTTCTGACCTCCCAACAGCGCCATGGAAGGAAGTTGCGGTAGATAATTTTGGTCCATTTGGTCATTCTAGCCAGTACTTGCTTGTTGTTATTGACTATTATAGTAGGTATTTTGAGTGCATTGCGGTAAAATCGACCAGTGCTGCAACCACACTAAAGGCATTAGATGAAGTTTTTCAAACTCATGGAATCCCACAGTACTTGAAAAGTGATTCAGGACAAGCTTTCATCTCGTAGGATTTTAGGAAATTCTGTGAGAATTTGGCAATTAAACACAGCAGGGGTACACCTAAGTGGCCTCAAGGTAATGGTCTTGTTGAATCATCGATGAAGTCCATAAAGAAAAGGCTTCAAATAGCCGTGACTACAGGAAAAGAATGGGGGAGTGAACTCCACAAGTATTTATTTTTTTATAGAAATACACCCCATCCTGCGACTGGTAAGAGTCCAGCAGAATTATTATTTGGTCGTAAGCTGCGTACCAAATTACCTATGTATGATAATGATAGTAAGTTAGATGATATTCAGGTCAGACAGCATGACGCTGAATATAAGGCTAAAGTAAAAGAATACACTGACCGTAAGCGCAAGGCTGCAAACTCTAGTATTTCTATCGGTGATGAAGTTTTACTCATCAGAGATCAAATTTCACAAAAAACTGACACCCGCTACTACAATGATAATATTTATGTAGTAGTGAACAAAAATGGGTCACAAGTAACTGTACGATCCTCAGATGGACGAGAATATGTCCGTAACAGTTCCCATCTGAGACCCTACAAGAGAACCCATGAAATCATACACTCTTCTTTTGTAGATGCCGGTATCGTAGGCACCACAGAGGAAGAAAAGAGGGAAAATAGTGTCAGAAGATCGCCACGCCATAAGAACACTCCAGACAGATACACTAACTATCTAAGCAGTCTCAGGGATTACTACGACCTCTGCTACACGTATTATCAAGGAACTCAGCCTAATACGTCATGTCAAAAGTGCCCGATGCACTGCAGCACAACAGAGTCGAAAGGAGAGTGAACTCCTGCGGTTTCATACCAAGGCAAATCCTACCCCCACTGACAACACGAATATCAGTGGTGCTTGTTCTCTATTTTCCCATAAATAGATTATGGATTTTTTGAGGCAAGGATGGCACGGTAGCTGCTGGCCGCAATTGACTCTGAACATCTCTACACTATAAAGAGATTCCATTGACATATCATTTACATACTAAAATATATTATTGCTGACAAATTTTATAAATAAGACATTTATGTTGCTGTAATATTTTATGCTCGCTTTTTGTATGTAAAGTTTTCAGATAATTACTCATTCAAGTCTAATGAGGAAAAGAGGGATGTTGTGTCCTCATATGCAGTGACCACTAATTAAGTCACGTGCTCATTTAGCATGCTGCCGATAGTATAAATAAGGCATGCCATCACAATTATAATCAGTTGATGTACAGTTGATGTACAGTTGATATACAGTCATTTATAAGTCATTGACACAATGGTCACATAATAAATGTACACGCTCCAACAATAAATCAAACAGCTTGATTTATATACAACCAACAAAATACAAAATAAACACCAGTTACAGAAACAGAATCAAATAATCCTACCCAAACCAGTTGCGGAGGACGCAGAAAAAGAAAATTCCAGCCTCGAGAAAGCTACATGACCGGCATGTGTATCTGGATAGGAGTACATTTCTGCTGGCCCCGCGAGAACTACTACGTGTTGGTGCCTGGGATATCATGACCATGTATGCGGACGGGCGCACCGAGCAGGTGGCGAGAGAGTTCCAACAAATGAACCTGGAGCTTCTGGGTATTAGTGAGAGCAGATTGACGGGAGAAGGAGAGGAGAGATTGGAGACTGGAGAAATAGTGTTGTACTCGGGAAGGCAAGATAATCAGCACCATCAAGGTACGGCTTTGATGTTAGGCTAAAGATGAGGTCCCCAGACATGACATGCTTCTGGGAGATCTCAACGCACAAGTTGGAATGGTGAATATTGGGACGGAAGATTCTCTAGGGCAACATGGAGTTGGGGCGGCAAACGACAATGGAGAGAGGCTTATACAGTTTGGAAGGATAAATGGCATGGTGATTGGGGGTTCTATTTTCCCTCACAAAGATATACACAAGTTAACGTGGCGTTCCCCTCGCGGGCAGCTAACTCAGATAGACCATTTGCTGATAAACAGGATGTGGAGGAGATCCCTGCATGATGAGAGAGTGATGCGATCTGGAGATGTGTGCAGCGATCATTATCTGATCCTTGGAAAAGTGCGGCTCAAACTAGCGGGCAAGTGTAAAGCGCCGAGTCTAAAGGCAAAATGGAATCGCAAACTACTTAAACTGACAACGGTAAAAGAGAAGTTCACAACAGCAATGGAGAATAAGTTCGGTCAACTTTGAGACTTACCGGAAGATACTCCTGTTAATGAAAGATGAACTAAGATCAAGGAAGCGTACCATGATGTTGGAGAAGAGATAATAGGAAGAGAAAAGCGCAGAACACCTGCACATTGGATGTCAGAAAGAACATGGGAGTTGATAGAACGAAGACAGGACGCAAGGCGTAAAGTTTTGGGCACTCATTCAAGACGTGTAGCAGCGTGCCTAGAGGAAGACTACAAAGAGTTTGCGAAGTTAGTCAAGAAGAGTGTGCGGAAGGACAAGAGGGACAACATCAAAGATATGGCAGGAGTTGCGCAAGAAGCTGCTGACATGGGTCAAATGAAGGCAGTGTACGATATCACGAGAGAGCTGAGTGGAACGAGGCAGAAATCAACTGCTAGACTCAAGGACAAGAATGGTCAGATAGTTGTTGACCCCAAAGAACAAGCAAAGATCTGGACAGCGCACTTTCAAGAAGTTCTTAATCAAACAGAGCCTGAGGACCCCTTGGATATACCCAGAACAGGTACAGCTTTGGAGATAGATGATGATCCACCTAGTCTTTCAGAGATTGAAGAGATTATCAAAGCCTCGCACCATGGTGAGGCGCCAAGAATTGACGAGCTACCTGCAGAGGTTTACTCCGTAACAGTAGCTCATGCGCGGCTGCACTCGAGACTCTGTTCTCGAGTATATGGAGAGAAGAAGACATCCCACAAGACTGGAGGCGCGGCATTGACAACGAATTGGAGGGGTATTACTCTACTACCTTAGATCAGTAAAATGTTTCTGAAGATTTTACATCACCATATTGCGGGAGCCCTAGAGGAGAACAGAATTCTAGATGAAGAGCAAGCAGGTTTTTGCAGCAAAAGAAGTTGTACAAACCACATATTTACACTGAGGAACATCATAGAACAATGTGAAGAACGGAGGATGCCCCTGTACGTCAATTTTATTGATTTCAGGAACGCATTTGACATCATCCATCGGGAGAGCATGTAGAAAGTGATGAAGTATCATGGTATCCCTGACAAACTCATCACACTGACACGGGCGTTCTACACCGGGTATGCTAATAAAATGCAGGGCGGAGCAGAGGACGAGTACTTCGAAGTAAAATCATGAGTTTGACAGGGTTGCGTAATCTCACCTCTGTTATTTATCATGGCTACATACTACTTAATGAAGAAATTACAAGCGACGCATCGAACTGGAGTCCGATGGAATCTTACAACCAAGCTGAATTATCTAGCTTATGCAGACGATGTTGCGCTATTTTCTACAACAAATGGAGGCATGCAAACAGTTACAGACAAGCTCATAACAACAGCGAGTAAAGCGGGATTGCACATCAATGAAAAAAAGCCGAGAAAGTTTGGAGGATTCATCGAGATGGAGTGGGCCCTGCATCTAACAACAATTTCACAGTCAGCAATAAGCCACTCGAGTGTGTAGAAAACTTTTTGTATCTTGGTACGAAAATTGATGCATCTGGTGGTGCAGCAGCTGATGTCAAGAACCGCATCAACTCTGCAACTACAGCCTTTTACAGACTGAGCAAGGTGTGGAGATCAAGAAGTATGAGCAACCATCTCAAGTTCAAACTCTACAACTTGAACGTGGTGTCTGTGCTCCTCTATGGATGTGAAACATGCGAATGACGAAAGTTGATATGAACAAACTGGAGGTATTTCACAAGAACTGTGGCGTCGAATATTGAAAATATATTGGTGATCCAAAACTTCCAACTTGGATGTACGTGAACGCATCAAGCAGAAACCAGTCTCACAGCTCATAGAAGTTCGAAGATGGATGTATTATCTAGGATACAGTCTAAGGAGGAAGGAATCTCTCCCTCACACCAGTCTCGGGTGGGCCCCTGAGGGCACTTGAAGTAGAGGGCGACCCAGAGAGACTTGGCGGAGAACTGCGCTTAAGCAGATGAATCAGCACAACATCAAGTCGTGGGCGGAGGCTGGCGAGATATCGAGAGATCGGGATAGATGGAAGGGGAAGGGGAAGGAGAAGGCGGTTCTGGCGCAATATTCTGAGTTCTGCAACATAAGTCAAGTAAGTCAAGTCATTATTGCCTGGTGCGCTTTTGGCACGTGCCTTGGTAACTACCTGTGCAACCTCTCAAAGCTTGATATTACCCACCTCAAACTGAAACCCGAGATAATGGGCGTTTAAGCCCAGTGATATCAGTGTTCACATCACTCTTGTAACCGCACACTTTTGCCAAGTGTACCTCAACTTCCGCCTGACTAGCCTTGAGCTCCCCGTTCTTGCGCTGCTCAAACACTTCTTGGCCAATCCGTATGGATTATTCATAAAATTGTTCAAGTTCTTTCGTTTCAACTTCCTTTTCTTTCGCAAGGCCTCAGCTCTGGCTTGCCCTCTTATTCTTCCCTTGACATCATTAAGCAATACAGGATGACCATGAGTTTACCTTTCTCACAGTGGCATCTACTCGGTATTTTGGTGCACTGAGTTCCACCTCGTTTTGTAACTTAGCCAAAATTCTCCTCACAGATGGAAAAGAGGAAAGCAGGTAATTGCCTTTCTCACCACTTCCAGTCAATGCAGAGTTGAGGGCAACAACTGCATACTCACCAAGCTCACGCCAAGTTTTGACGGCACTCATCTTCGGCCAATCAATCTCTTGCCTTTTAGAATCGCTTCCATGATACTCGGTGGGTGTTTGAGAGTTGGTTGACTGCCCACTGTGGTTTTCAACCTGGAGCAGTGTACCATCCGACTTATGTGCAGAGTTATATACATTGTAACTCTTTCATTTTTTTGTTGTTGCATAAACATATGTTATATTATTTTACATTATGGCGACAAAAAAGATACACAAAATGAATTGAGAATATTAAGAGATATTAATCAACTATACAATAATTCATAGAACACGGGTGAATAGGATGATATTGAGCTGTTTATATGATCAAAATAAACCACAATAATACTTGATGATCAGTCATGCTTTTTTTCTAATCACCTCCTTGAAGAAATTCGCATCTGCTAAACTGGAAGCATGTTTATTGCCAAATCTTGTATATACTATATCTATTTAATTTTCCCCAGTTGATTGTTTTGGTAATATTCAGAGAAATATTATCATAATCTATACTATCACAGAAATTGATAACCAAAGGTATAATATATTCTTTAGGAATCAACCCTTCTCTATAGTTCTAGCTTCTGGTTATTGGGGTAAGCTGTATACATGATTATCCAGCTGATTCATGTCTGGCTGGGAGTAAACAGGATCAACAGTTTCGTATTGTGTGTTCATCTGACTCTCGCAGACAGCAGTAGAGCCAACTCCTTGTAGTTCAATGTCATCTGGTTCTGTGGAACTGATAAAACACAGGACAATGCATTTCTCTCAAAGTTTTATGTAAGACTGTAAATTGACCAGATGAATCGATTTCTTTTTGAGTCTTTAGAGGCTGCTTTAGATAGGCAGGCTTGGTGAGGCATAGTGCTCAAAATGAGCAGTAGAAATAGACGCAGTGTTTGAAGGAACGAAAACGCGTATAAGTCAAGTAACTATAGAATTATTAATAACCCTAGACAAAACACCATGCACAGCTGAAGCGAGGCACGTGCAACGTGACAGCAGTGTAGAATCAATAAGGCCATCATTACTGTTTGCAATCCAGGTTTGGTGTTCATAACTCAATCAGTTTTAATCGGATTTGGAGTTTGAAAATTGTGTTAAATTCAGCTATACAAAATTTCTTCTTCAAACTGATTGTTTGCTGAAAACTTTTATCAAACTGTTCACGACCAGCTGCTAAATCCATTGCCATTTTTTATCTCAAAACTGAACGAAATTTATTGAGTTATCAACAACTAACCTGGTATATGAGCTGTAAGTCAATGTTAACACCAATGCTTCTACACCATCTCATGTAGGTATATTATCCACAATTAAATGCCTCTTATTATTAAGTCTATGTTTAAGCCGTTGATTAGCATGCTTGATTAAAATCAGATGTCATATCACACGCTACATCCTGAAGCATGGGCGGCGAAATGTTATGCTGCAATATCTGTGCCAGGACGCTCTCTGTTTCCAGGTTGTAGCACACCTGGGGGCCAACCAAACCCCAGCAGTGGATGGACTGCAAGGGAATTGAACCCAAGACCTTCAACATTTACATACTAATGGAACCGCGCTCTAACCATTTAAGCTACCTTTTACTCCTTTAGCCACACTGATTACATTATATACTATTGCTTGTATAGATCTGTTCGATAAAGAGATAATTAATTCCCTTAAAATGAGTAGCGAGTACCATCACAAGAAATTTGGAGTGTTGACCCAAGTTAAATTTTCTAATTAGGTACTTTTGCTAAATTGACTCTGGCGATCAGAGATACACATGATAATAGTGTAGTCTCGATGTCTGAATTAGAGAGTTTTAGATTGTAGTGTGCGGTCTTTGTCTGCAGTGCTGATGAGCCATAATGAAAAACTTCAAAAAAACTTGATCAGAATTAAAGCTCACCTGTCATTGGCAGCTTTTGTTTCTGGTCGTGATCTTAGTTTCATGATGTATGCCACAAGAGCTATAAGACTACATAACACCACTGCTCCCGCAGTAGATGAGGAGATAATAGCAATCTGACCAGAGGAATGTGGCATCCTCGCTGTTGTTTTACTTGATGTGCATTCCTCTGTAGAAAAAATTGACCAATGAAAGTAATCAAGTTGGCGCAAACACCTAAAATACCATTATTTGAGCCAAAATTAATGGGCTCATTCAGGCACCAAGACCAAGACTAAAATGTACTAACATATTTCATAATTTAGAATTTCATAATTAATGAATGGACACAGCGCAATCAAACTACTTGCAGATTGACTGATGGGCATGATGGTCTCTGCACTGTAGACATTGCCTCTACAAGTGGACCAATTCCAATTTTTCAACCTGTGAGTAGGATAGGTTTTCGGTCCATTTGGGTTAATCAAAACCCTGAGATTAAAATATAACAAATCTGAATTGCTTATTTGTGCATGCAAAATATGGAAAAAGTGCAGTTGGTCTATACTAAATTACCTGCATAGAGGAGACTGGCATTACTTGTTGTAGTCGGACTAGCGCCGGCTGAGTTATATGCTATGATATCACAGGTCACATCAGATCCTGTGCTGAATCCACAGAGTTGAGTAGATTGTACATCACCGATGGTGTGAGTAGAGTAAATGTACTTCATGTTCTTACAATCAACCTGATAATTCATAATACATAGGTTTAAGCAGACCAGTGGATAATTCATATGCATGCATACCCTACAGGAAGAAATGTTTGGTGGAACTCAATTTCGCGAGTTGCCCTCTCATGGGTGATCTTGACGAATTAAAGTTTAGCGAAGTTGTCCACTCGCTAAAAAGAGAAGATAACTTCTAACTTTTTTTTCCGGATTTTTTCTATTTTTCTTCCCTCTTGGATCAAATTATTGGTGGAATAAATTATTAGCGACTTTCTAGGTCGCCAAAATCGCGAAATTTAATTCCCACCAAACATTTCTTCCTGTAGGGTAAGTCACAAAGTTTGTCAGCGTCAAGATAAAGACATCAAACGCAAAGATACCAAATCCTGGTCTGCTCTCGGTTAATCTTCTCAGATGTCACATATATACATTACTCTATTGTTTTCTATCGGATAGTTTAACGATCAAATAAGCCCAGTCAATTTTTCAAGCTAAATTTTGTGAAAAGCCGATCGGCATAATATTGCTACTACAGGTAGTCGCTACATTTTCTTCTTTTCAATGATCACTCTGACCTACTACTCCTGACTACACTGACTTACTGTGTACATAGATATTTCACCATTTGGTTGTGTTGGTTGTGTCCATAATAAAGCAATGCAGTTGCGGCAATCTTTGATCACAGAAATATCCAGTGATGGTGGTCCATCATAAGGAGCTAAAAACAGGCCTCACATGTATAAAACAGGAAAAAAGCAATGCCTATGATCCAACATTTTATAATGGAAATGTTGTATGTTTTTCTTTTTTCCTTCGTCTTGCCATAACCGATTGGTGTAAAAAGGCAGGCAATAAAAATAAATACTTTTGTATCAGAAGATTTCAATATTTTAATGATTAACAGCAAAAGTCTTAAAGTGTAGACAATTCAAGGGGGAGAAGAGAACATATTGACAAAAATATCATAAATACTGCCCTGTGAAACCAGATCATAGACTGCATGACAGCAGAATCTCTCACGATCTTTTCAGACAGAGCAACCAATCTTGAGGGTTTATTTGAAACACTCACCATTAACTAATCTTGATTTTGCTTACGTCATAAAACTAGTGTTAGTACTCAGCGGTTCAACAATAACCATATTTATATGCCCTAATCTTTTCATGTTGGAATAGTCAGTCAATATTCATGTGCAGTTTTGCCTCCTACCTAGTGTTTGGGTTTGATGCTCCTCCGGATGACTAGAAGACGAGTTGACTATTCCATCGTTGCTTGCAACGACCACAAATGAGTAATTGGTAAAAGGCTCAAGGTCGCTAAACTCATAAAAAAGATCTTCAGTAAGCTCTGTTTTGACCACCGATGTGTTGATCATATCTGTGAGGGACACATGGTATGTAGTCGCGGATTGGCAGTCTGTTCTCTGTCCCTACAAGTCACAAGTACACTAGCGTTCTAATCACGTATGCTCTTGACCCCTGAGTAAGAGTCAATTCAGGGGTGTAATGAGAGACATTGATGGGAGTGAAGAATATAATGAGGATGGTTCTTCAAAATTTGTCTTTTTTAATTGACAGCCTGCATCCTGCTTGATGTAACATGTCCGTGAAAGTAATTGTCTCAAATCATTGGGCATCAATTTTTTAAAATTTTTTTTCAGGAATTTGTCTGATTTCAGACTATCCCAAGCCATTCTTCATGATGAGTTCAAAAGAACAAATATTTTGAGAAACTCATAGCTAAGCTCTACATGACGGAAACCATGCTTTGGAACAAATGATGCGATGCAACCACTTACAGTCCATTGAAACTTCAGCTTTATCCTCTCCTTTCCATCAATAAGCTCTACGGTTTCCATTACATTCTCAGTCTGTGGAGTTTCAGGATCTATAGTAACATATGATTTTTTTTTCTTATCTGCATTGTTTATCCAAAGCGTTGTGTATGCGACTTATCAATAGAGGGTAAGAAAATTTGATTGCATGAGATCCCCTCCATTATGGCCTGCATTGTGCATTGACTATATAATAGCATATACGGTACATAGTGTAGAGACATAATTTTGTATAATGTCAATATTTAAATCCAGCAAATTCACAATATATATATATATATAAACTAGGTTTCAATTTTCAAACTTCACAGTAAAATGTGAATAAAGTTAGGATCACACTCACCTGTACATGACAGAGTTACTTGGCCTAATGCTGGTGGACTAGGGCCTACTGAAGTGTACGCTACTATACCGCATGACACTTTGGACCCAGGGTAAAATCCACATTGTTGAGTAGAGGATGTATCACTGACAGTGTGGGTAGTTTGGTTGCCTTTCTCACTTATGCAATAAATCTAAAAAAAACAACTAAGGGCTGTTTTGCAGTTTAAACCAGTGAGTTCAAAATGCCAAGATAATCAATTGTTATCTGAGGCTTAAATGCAAATACATTCAACTTATGATCAGTTTGAACAAGATATGTTCCCCCCAGTATTGGGTTGGTGTTGCTCAAACTAGGTATCAAGGTAAGGCACCTTGATACACATGTTTTTAAACCAGCTGAAGGGACATAGATTAGATTGAATTAAACTCATTTAAACTTACTGTGTATTTTTGTATTTCACCATTAGGATACTCAGGAACTTTCCACTGCAGATCTACACAAGAGGGATTGCTAGCCTCTACTGAGAAGTCTCTTGGCTTGTCATAAGGGGCTGTAACAGGTAAAATTAAGTCATCTTTCAATCTTAAACATTTATTACTATAACTACTACATTTTTGAATATTTTCATATATTCGCAGTCTTCTTTGACGAGCAAACTGCTGTCTGCCAATATACTCATGTCATGTCAACTACTTAATTTGCAACAGTGATGAGCTTAATGATAACCTAGAGATGACACAGAAAACATCTCACCGAGTTCCTTGGTCAGGTATGTTAAATCTTCACTGTTGGAGTGTTTTCCCTCCTCATTAGTGGCCACTATATGTATTGTATAGTTGGTCACAGCATCCAGATCATGGAAAGTAGTATTCAGGTTCTGTGTTTCTAGTTTGCTTAATTCTGTTCCCATCAGCGTGTCAATGAGTATGATTGTGTAGTTCGTTTCACCAAAACAATTCCTTTGAGTTGCCTAATTATGATGATGGAGAAAAATAAACATTTATATATATACATCCTCAGAACTATACATACATACTCAAGCTTAAATAGAAGAGAAACGAAAAACTGAGGTATCTTTTGGCTTGCCATCATTTTTTTGGCACCAGTCAAGGAGATATGTCCGGTACTGGGTAGTGAGGTCAGATTTGACATAGTACCAGAAAGTAGATCTCTCATGTTGGCTTTGATACCATGAAGTAGACCACTTACCATCCATTTGAATGAAAGCTGTATTCTAGTTTGATTTTTCTCGTCATTGTTATAATCTTCTTCAAGTGCATCATCAATAAACTCGGGGACATCAGGTTCTGTAAATGAAAACGATCATATCTTGGCCTTTTGGAATGTAGAATAATTTTTTGTGGGATATTGCCAAGAGATCTGTGTTTCAACAGAGATAATTTTGACCAACTTCATAAAATGAAACTCTATCGGATTTTTCATTTGAAGCAAATTAGTTACAGAACCTCACCTAAACATGGCAGTTGTGTCTGTTTGTTTGTTGGCGGTCCCTGACCTGCTGATGTATTTGCCCACACAAAACAATCAACAGGGAATCCAGGTTCAAAATCGCAGACTGAAGCTGTTATATCCTCGGTTACACCTTTTCTGGTGATATCTTCCTCGGTAGAGTTACATAAGTACTACAAAAGAATAAAAGTAACTATCGTAGTACCAACATGCTTCTCTCCGTAATGTTTTACTCATAACCTCTGGGGCTAATAGATCAATCATCTTCTGCCTTTCATACCTTGAAATTCTGTATGTGAGACCGCTGGCTTTTTGCCAATACAGAAGCTATCTCTGATTTTTTATAATGTTGAATCTTTCAACTTACAGTGTAGTTGGTTATTTTGCCGTTAGGTTCTTTT
Organism: Membranipora membranacea; assembly: GCA_914767715.1. Taxonomy (NCBI): domain Eukaryota; kingdom Metazoa; phylum Bryozoa; class Gymnolaemata; order Cheilostomatida; family Membraniporidae; genus Membranipora; species Membranipora membranacea. Next base: position 2,884,465 of record OU612070.1, on the reverse strand, counting down.
GGCTCTCTCCATTCCAGATGCAAACATGTATCATTATGGACAGTGATGTCAAGTGAAGCTGGTCCATCATCCGGAGCTAAACCCAGAGAAAGTTATGCATCATCAGACAAACAATGCTATTGAGATGATAAAATGTTTATGATGGGAATGATTATCTGCATGTTTGTTAAAATCGCAAGTTCTTTCTCAGTCCAAAGATTGGGAAAGAAAGGTGGCTTGCCTTGAATGCATGGCCGCCATATTCTGGGCCAAGTTGCTCTCAGTTTGTATGCAGGTCAGAACACACCTTGCGTACTAATAAAGGCAAGTACTCAGTAAATAGAAACACAAACTGAACCGAGGAACTTCAACATATGGGTGTTAGAGGGCAGGCGCTCTAACCAAGTAAGCTACCTCCCTCTCCTACTGAGCACTCTACTCTACTATCAAATTATGAAAGTCAGCTGTTGCCATCACTGGTATTTCTCACCTAACTCTTTTGTCGTATATTGTTCTTCCAGACTGGATGACCGCAGCTCCTCATCATTGATAGTAGTTATTTCTATTCTGTACTCAGTGATGGCATCCAAATTTGATATGGTTATGTTTGTCGATGTAAGATTTTCAAAAAGAATTATTTTGCTGTCGTTCGTTCTCGTAAATTTAACCTCATACTGAGGATCACCGAAACACTTATGGTCTCTAGCCTACAAATGAGAATAAATGCTACAGAGTTCTTGTACAGATCTAATGGGAACACAGCATGACAGCCGGTGTTTTCTCATGGAACGTTGGGAATTATAGAATATAAAAACAAAACAAAAACAAATTTTAATGTTTTCTGACCTAAATTTATATATATACAGTAATAACAAATCACTCTAGTATCGGATGATCAGAGCAGATCAGAGTAGTGCTCAATCAGCCTGGAACTGCTTATCATAGTGTGTCAACAATTAAGAGAGCTTTGGTTGTGGTGCGACTGTTTTTAAATCCAATACTTACATTACAATAAATACATTACAACCTAATAATCCCGGCATTTGTATACGTTGAACCCGGAATATCATTATTTCCCCGTGATGAGCAAACTGAGAACCTACCATCCATTCAAACGTAAGCTTTATCCTCTTTCTATCCACCTCAAGATAGTCCTCTTCTGTTACATTGGTAGTTTTTACTGGTTCATCAGGCACTGAAAAATGAGAGAACTTTCAAAATCTGACAAAGCACCAGGATATGTTGTCAAAACCAACTAGAGGGAAACTACCAACCCTGACCATTGTTCACTCATTGTGGTATATGCAGTTAAACTCACCTAAACATGGCAGTTGAGTTTGATTGAAGGTAGATGGTCCCTGACCAGCTGATGTATTTGCCCACACATTACAATCAACAGGGAATCCAGGTTTGAAATCACAGACTGAAACTGTTGTATCCTCGATCACGCCTTCTCTGATAAGATTCTTCTCACTCGAGTTACAATAATACTACAAGAGTGAACAAAAGTCATTAGTTTGATATTATGATGTTGGTGTGACAAATCTTTTCATCCTACAAATCGAATTCGAATTTGTAGCGATAGTGATAAATTTGAAAGATGTAAAAAACCCGTTCCAGTATTCTCGTGTCATTATTCTTATTTTACGAACATGAAGTATTGATATTGGGCATATCTTTCGACCATCCTAGCATCTACATCATCGTCTTTTGTAGACTTGGTGATGTATTGCATCTGATGAAACTATCCATTGTTTTGGATTTTAACCAGCAGCAGCAGTGAAGAAAATTAAAACCTCAGATTTTGAAATTAATGTAATGTGTTCCCAAAAAGTCTACCACCAATATAAACAACAATTGTATAAATCATAAGCCCTTCGTCATGGAAATCCCTAATAAAGCACACCTGCTACTGTGGACCCACTTACTGTGTAATTTGTTATTTCACCATTAGGTTGTGTTGGCGGTGTCCACAGAAGATTGATACAAGTATCATTCTCCACTGTAATGTCCAGGGAGGCTGGTCCATCATAAGGAGTTAAAAACAAAGATTAATATGAAAGAGATAAAGTGCGAAGACTTTTGAAATTACTGCGTCATTGTTAGAAAAAGTGCAAGTTCTAGAGACAATTTACTCTCTTAGCTACTTGTGTACATGTGATATTAAAATACACATGTAGATCATTTTGTATATCTTTTTTTTAGGACGAGTTTTATGTTTATGCTAGTTGCATTCAAATCATCAACCACCCCAAAGTCATGCCACTACCATTGGCATAGATAATGTTTATGCACCTTAATTAAATGTCCTTCAGCCATACTATTCAAATTTCAGAGGGCTTGCAAAGTAAAAATTCCATATATAGCCAGAAGAACTAAACAAACTTGCAAATCAGGTTTGAGCCAATCAGCCGTGTGGTAAACTGGTAATGAGCGGTCATCCTGTCCTCTCGATTCATGTATCTCAAAACAAGATTCGATAATTTATTGTTCAATAAGTTTCTAACCTAGTTCTCTCGTTGTATAACTCTTCATCTCACTGTCAGCTCGGAATCCCTCCCCATTGATGGCTGTTATCTGTATACTGTACTCAGTGGTGGCGTCCAAGTCTGATATGGTTATACTAGTTGAGGTTGGGTTTATATGTTCACTCATGGCTTCGTCACTTGTTTTGTTGAAGACGACTTCATATGTTGGAGCACCAAAGCACCGTGGATCTACAGCCTAAAAATAGTGAAACAAATCAGTATTAATCCGCTGCCAGAACCACTGGTAATATTGCAACTATTATAACATCCCTTATTTCTGCTAGGAATGCGGGTTGAGTTGAAAGAGACTACATGCATTCAACTATCTGTATGACTTATCTGTAAGGCTTATTTGCTGTGAAAGATGATGACATGAGGAGATTTAACACACCTTAATTGAAGGAAACAAATTATAAAACTATTGGATAACAAAAAATATGATTTGGTTTAAAAAACATTTGTGGTGCAGAAAGAACACAACTACAATCAAAATATTGAACCAATGGTGGAATGTATCTACACTCAGTCCCCTTGTTGTCAAGGAGTACCATCACATTTAAGTTTTATCTCGATAACGCTTAGCAGTACGTTCTGCAGCATGCAATTTTCTAGGCGTGATAATATATTATATGCTTTGATGTCCAATGGTGACAACTCTTTATCTATGCTTGACAGCAAAATAGTAAATGGTGGTAGAAAGTCAGTAAATATCTGCAGTTGTGATTAGTTTTTTGGTCTTTAGATATGAGCTTTGTAATAAAGTCACTTACATTCCAAGTAAAAGTAAGATTTATCCTCTCACGGCCAGTGGAGTCATCCACTACTTCTGTTATCTTTGGATTGATGACAGGAATGCCAGGATCTGAAAGTGAGATCTGGAAGCTATGAAATAGGCATCACCAGTATGTTCTCTCATGGCTTAAACGTATACCAAAAACAAAGGAATAATTACGCTCCTGAATGAATTTTGGCTTGGCATTCTGATTCTAACAAGGCAAGCAGATCAAATATTGAATGAGATAAAGATTGAAGGAAACTAACCTTGACATGGCAGTGTGGTGTTTGCAGATCCTATTGGACTGCAGCCAGCAGAGTTCTCAGCTCTTATCGTACAGAAGACATCAGACCCCGGGTAAATTTCGCACAGTGTACCTTCCATCAAGTCAGAAGTATCAGTCACAATATCTGTTCCTTTTGTACAGTTGAACTGAAAGTCAGAAAATCAACGAATAGCACATCACATGGTATCTAAGTATACATATATATATATATATATTTCAGAGTTGGCTTTGTTATATAAATTTTATAAGTTTCCACTCCATCAGTCTGCCCTAGGTTTATAAATCTGTGCATTTTTTCTAATTTTGTTGTTTACAATAATACAAAGAAGCAGATCACTATTCTAACTTTCATTATCTTCGCTGTCATCTATTGGATCAGTAGTATAATTCCAACATCTGAGGTATATGAAATAAAATGTTTCTTACCTGGTAACGCTCTAAAATACCATTTGGGTATGCTGGTTCTTGCCATATCAAGCTGACACAGGTAGCATTTGTGCTTGACACATTCAATACTGGGGCATCATACGGAGCTTAAAGTAAAAGGTGATTACGTATAAATTTCCACATCTAATAGCAGAATTTCCTTTTAAGAAATTAAACTTTGAACTGAGGTAAATTGCCCATAAGTGTCAAAAATTAGAACAATTACTTATATGATTAATTTCATTTTCGCAGTTATATCCAGAATTAGGAGAGCGATTCGCCAGAAAGACTGTCTGATTTTCTGTGAGCATACACCTGAGGTCTTGAATTGTATCTCACTGCAGTTCAATGACTAGCAGATCATTCATTAGTCGACCCTCTGTCACTGTCGAGACACCTAAACCTCAAGTTTTTTGGTTTTTGATTGAACACTCATTGTTTATAAACAAGGAATCGTCAGTGTGGGTGTGGTGTCTCACAGGCGGCTCTAAGAGCCTGAGTATTTCAACATCGTCCAAAGATTTGACCATCTTTAGAATTCTATTTGGAGTTATCATAATATAGTTTAACCTACCTATTGTTTGTGTTTGATGCTCCTCTGGCTGACTATCTGTCGAGTTAAATCCTTCATTGTTGCTGGCAATGACCACAAACGAGTAGTTGGTAAAAGGGTCAAGGTCATCGAATCCGTAAAATAGATCTTGCATAGAATTTGTTTGGACCACCGACATGTCAATCTTATCTGTGAGGGACACATGGTATGTTGTTGTGCCATGGCAGTTGGTTTCATTGGCCTGTAAGTCACAAACACAATCACAGTCATATATACTCTGACAATAGGGGTGGAAGGCAGCAGCTTACCAATAGCATATAAGAGACCATATAGCAAATTGAATCAAATTGGATTAAGTTTGCACAACCAATTTGGAAGTGCAATAGATTTAAACCTTCTAAACTTTATACAAAAATCAGAAGTTTTGTTGACACACTGTCATCACTTACCGTCCATCCAAACTTCAGCTTTATCCTCTCCTTCCCACCAATGACCTCTATGGCTTCTGTCACATTCAGAATCTCTGGCGTTTCAGGATCTGTAATATGTACGAGCAACATTTTGCTGTTATATGCTATTATATTCACATTTACCGCTCAGTATACACAGTGAATTTGGAAATATAAATACAGTACTATGTTGTATAATTGATCAAGTTCCATACAATCATAAACAGATATTCAATACTCAAAAAGAAAATAACTATTTATTTATGCCAAAAATGTACTGACACAGGATTCAGGTTTGAAAGTCTCCCAGTAAATTCTGATAAAGGTGAAGATATCAGTGGACTGTTATTAAATTTCACGCTTCCTACGACATACTTACCGGTACACGACAGATTTGCTTGACCTGATGCTGTTGGACTAGGGCCTACTGAGGTGTACGCTACGATATCACATGTCACTTCAGATCCAGGGTAAAACCCACAAAGTTGAGTAGAGTATGTATTACCATCAGTGTGAGTAGATTGGCCGCCTTTCATACCCATACAATCAATCTGATGCATAAACAAAACACATTTTAACACATATTATTAGTTATCAGAGGCGAATGTTATGCTCAACAGTCAAAGAGCGAGGCCAACATTGGCCACATCTACATAGTATAGTTTCTTCAATCAAACTCACTGTGTAATTTTGTATTTCCCCATTAGGATACTCAGGAACTTTCCACTGCAGATCTACACAAGAGGAATCGTTAGTCTCTACTGTGAAGTTTCTGGGCTTGTCGTAAGGGGCTGTAACAGGTAAAATTGAGTCATGTTTGAATCTTAAACTATATAATACATACATAATACATAATAAATATATATAAATACTATAATTGATATATTTATATATACTTTGCTTTTTTGGCAATGTCAATAAGTTTGTCAGTCATACAGTCAGCCAATCGACCAATGGCTCAGGCTCTGGTTAGTCAGCCAGTGGTTCAGGCTGTCGATGTCTGTCAGTCACTTAAATAGTCAACCTCAGATTAATCATTACCATCTAGACTTCATAACAAATATGTTTTTTTTCACCTGAATAATTCAAATTTACAGAGCTATTCATGACCTGAAACAAAATTTAAAAACACAACACCATAGGCAAAGTAATCGACAAACATGATAAGGAATTGTCTGCTCACTGTGAGGTAACTAGTTAAAATCTGCTGCCATATTGTTGTCTAAGAGCCCAGACAGTAGTATGGAGCTCTGATTGCAAACAGGTGTGTAATACTTTGCTCCTGGTTAGAGCAGCTATGAAGTACAGCATTTGTATATTAGAAAAGTAAATTACCGAGCTCCATAGTTGTGTAGCATTTCGGATCGCTTGTTACTGCATTGTGTACATCATTTTCACTTGTGACTCTGATAGAATAAGACCTGTATGGATCTAGATCAGTAAACACTATAAACAGATCTTCTGTACTTTCTCTGCGTACTACTGAGGCGTTTGTTTTGTCTGTCACAGCGACTTCATATATCACTTTGCCGTGACAGTTTACTTCTGACTCCTGCATGCAGATGAAACTGATCCATTAAAAATGTCAATATTTCATCTGGTGTGAGTAATCAGCTTTTTAATAACACACCAATTTTTGATAATCGTTCCTATAAAACAATATGTACCTTTTACGGAAGTCACAAACAAAATTTACACCGAGTACATACCTCCCAGTCAAATCTGAGTTTGATTCTATCCTTATCACCAATAGGCTCGGAAGTTTCAGTCACATTATCACTGATCACTACTGCTGTAGGATCTGTCAGAATAATAAAAATAATCAATTAAGAAAGTTACTTCTACGCTTATTAATATTTATGAATCCTGGAAGATTTAAAGTGGAGAAATTAATCAAGTTCCTTTCCAGATTAGCACGTTATCGTCTTCCCTTGTCATTTGGAGGGACAACTACTGTCCAAAAGACCATCATTAGAATCAAACCCCTATACAATCCTGCAAAAATATGACTCAACCTACCTATACAGCTGAGAGTGATAGCATTTTGTTTAGCTTCTCCGTCACCAGCTTCATTTGTAGCATACACTACACATGTTACCTGTGAGCCAGGATAGAATCCGCAGACATCATCTGCTGACGTTACGACAGAATCTGTTTCAGTATCCATGACAAAATGACCGTCAGAGCTCGAGCAGTTGAACTACATCAGATGTTTGAAAATGAATGATGTTAGACAAGTTTTAGGTTCAAGAAGCCAATACAGCAACCTGCTTGAGCACAGCATGATCAAGAATCTTTAATTAGATATCAGCCTTCATACCTTAAAAGGCAAAAAACTAAAGCGCCACATACACATCACATGAACCCAAAACCCTTCAATATACTGATTAATACATGACCATGCATAGTAATGCTTTGGAAAAAGACTTTCAGTAAGATTGAGATAAGTTTAGAATAGGAATGAGGCAATATCGCAAGATTGGAATGATACTTAGCATCATCTGCATTGAGGTGCCAATTCAGGCACGTGGTAATTGAAGATAATGCAAGAAAAATGATAAGACAACTAAAAAATATAAGCCTGGAAAGCCAGGTTGTAGTTAGTGAAATTACGATGAGTAAAACAGCACTGCATTATTAAAACATCTGACCCTTGACACATTGCTTCAGAAATATGAGTTTTCTCGGTGAAAAAATCTCCATTCATTATATGTTGTAGGGTGCTGTAATTATATACAGTTGGGGCATCATTAGTACAGTGTGACACAAGATAATACAGCTTAGTCCCAAACTAACTAGTTGAGGTTCCCTGATGTGTGTATGCAACGATGTGCATGTATCAATGTGACGGTGACAATGGATAAAATCCCCACACAGAGATTTTTTTATGAACGGACTCACAGTGTAGTTTGATATTGGACATCCATTTACAGCAGATTCTGTCCAGCTGACTTTAACACAAGTAGCGTTGAGCTCTGTGACAGTTACTGAGGTCGGCTGCTTTGGCACTAAATGAAAAAGAGACTGAATGATTAGTGTGATTCACAATTTCCAGGGTTAGGATTGTGGGATACCATGATGATGAAAAACAAATGCAAGATTGTTTATATGAATAGATTTTAATGACTTCTTAATGATCCACTAATGCCACAGGCATTTGTATTCACAAAATCATCAAAACATCAAAATTTAACACCATTAGGAATTGTAATCAGCCTGTCAGCTGTCATTGAGGTTATAGATAATGTAATTAGAAAGGCACTTGAGGAGTGATTTGTTTTGTTTGGCCTAAACTGTTACACCAGACAGTATATCACTTACTGATTCATGTCAATTAAAAAAAACAAGTCTATAAGGTGTAAAAGGTTAGCATCACAGACTTCAGCAGGCTTCGACAGGCTTCAGCATTACTGAATTTTTTCAAATCTTTATTGAATTATCTTCCAAACATCAAAGGGTTATCATATCTATGAGTTATTATAAATAATAATATTATATATAATACCTTTATGATATTCAGTATGACTGAGTGGGATGGAATATCGCGGCCTCTTTTTTTTCCAATTTTAAAGATGGCAATCCACAATTCACCACTAGTTGATTGAACATTTCGGATATTCTATATAATCGTACCTATAGTTGGAGTTGTCCATTCATGTGATTCTTGTGATGAGAAGCCTTCGTTGTTGGTAGCTGTGAGATTGAGAGTATAACTTGAGCATACAGTCTGGTTAAGCATTATCACACTGGTAATGGTGTAGTTGCCTTTTTGAATCACAGTTTGGTTGTTGCTGTCCTTAACTATGAGATCATATTTGACATCATTGCAATGACTGCTCACCTAATGAGAGAAAAAACTAGTCACTTAACAGTTCATAAAGACAAGCAATTAAGGTTGTATCAGAGTAAAAGTTACTTTAGGAATGTGTACACTTGTGGCTAGACACGTAATTATTGCTGGTTGTAAGCAGTGCAGGTGGATCTACACATTTCAATTAGCTCATTAATAATTATGATGAGGTTAGGCATTCTATATTTACTGCAATTCTTTACAAGACAAAGGAATGGCAATCATTAATTCCGGTTCAACATGCTGTAATCTGCTGTTGAGGTTAAGTTAGGCTTGATTGAGTCAAGGCTACATACATCTAATGGTGGTTACTGTGGGTGGATAGTCTACGAGTAAGATCATTCAGGAAGTTGGGAACTGTTATTTATGTGACTTGCAAACAGCAATTTTAGGTTTCACAGTATGTATGGTACAAACTATCATTTGTTGATGACACACAAATCAGGACAACATTTAATGGGAAGCACTTACATCAGAATGTGACCTTATCTAAAGAAGCAACAACTTAGAATTAAAGTGTGAAAATGTGAGGACACTTATGGCTCTTGTCCTGTCAAAGATTAAACGAGGAAGTCAATTTGTCTAGAGATGGCAGATGAATGATAAGAAGAGTGGCAAATGGATGAAAATGTTGAGGGCATGTATAAAAGAACAGGATATTTTTGGTGAGAGCACAACAAAACAGTAACAGATTTTTGCTCTATCATCAGTACTGCCTATTATATGAGGAAAAGTGTCACATCGATTAACTGGCAGCCTAAGCCCTACGAGAATATTATGACCTGATAGAAATCATCTCATCGACTAGTCATCTAATCCTAATTATCAATATTAAGTACTTCCTCCTCACATGATGGTAAGAGGCTTACTTATCACAGGGTCTAAAATAGGAATGGCAATCGATCGATATCAACTCTGATTGCTGTCACCCAAGTTGGGTGCTTTAACTTTACACAGTTTATTGATTGTAATTCAATGCCACTATCAACCTACTTCCCTACCTATTGGCTTAGGCAATACTACCTGGGTCATAGATGTGGCATTTAATTAACATCCCAAAGCTCTTCCTGTGGTTGATAATGGGGCTTCCACAACAAGCAACCCTTGCAGAGTTTGACACATACCACATAGGCCTACCTCATGTCATGTTCTTTAATTTGCATGGGACATTGATAGTGGCATTATATTATAGTTGGTAATGGCAAACACTACCTTTAAGCAGTTTATGCATTACGAACTACATACTGCAATGAATTGTTATGGCGCTTCTAGTTATACAATATTGACAAGATGTAAACATTGAATGTGACTGATTTTCCAAGGGCATAACATTAGTCTTACCTCCCATTCTGCTGTGGTCACAAAAACGATGTCACCAAGATCCGGAGTACTTTCCAGGAATTCTGTAGTTATCTTTTCAATCAGTGGTTCTATAACACAAGATAATTTTGTTATTTTTTATTTAGTTATTTGCAGAGCTGATATGCTGTAGATGCTGGCATACTTCTTTTCAAAGGTCTTCTGGTCAGGTCAAGCAGTCAATTGAATATTGCAGCCTCACCGTGTAACACCATTAACATGTAACTGGTCTACGAGTAATAAAATTTACACAATTTTCTATCAGGAATTGAAATAAAAGAAATCGGTGGTTACTGATCAGTGAATTAATAAAGTGGAGTGCAAATTCAGAAATTCAGTGACATTTGAGTCCAGCTTCATGTCATATAGGATGAATGGTCTTAGGTTGTGAGCTTGTATGGAGTACAAAAAGGTAACACTTCCACACATTATACTGTTGAAACTTCTTAGGTTCATTTCTCTTTTATTAACCAGCTGCGTGACTTTCACTAACAAAGAAATGGAAATTTACATCAATAATAATTGTAAAGTGGTAAGCGATAAGACGAACCTGAACAGGGAAGGTAACCAGTATATTTGATTGCATCGCTTGATCTGTTTCCATCAGCCACAGCTTGTAGGGAGCATGTGATGTTTGTTCCTGGGGTGTATCCACACGATGTGTGAGAGAAGATGGAATTATTCAGTCCAGAGATTGGATGGTACCCTTCACAGGAATACTTAAAATACAACGAGATGAAATAAATGTAACATGCAATGAAGGCATATATCGTTCAAGTTGCATGTAGGAAGAAGCAATATCATGAATAAAAAACCCATGGCTTTCAACCTAATACCAGTCAATGCTACATTCATATGTACAGGCACTAAAGGAATGAAAAAGTAAAGATATATGTTTCATTGGATGGCACAGATTCTGTGAGTTTATACCCCTCCCCGCAACTGAGGCGGTTGACAGTAATGGGTGATATGATTCAAATTCACACCTACCGTATAACTGTTTACAGTGTTGTCACCACCGACAGGAGCTGTCCAGTTGACCTCTATGCATGAAGAGTTTAGAGCAGTAATTGAACCGTTTTCTGGTTGGTTTGGTGCTGAAGTAAAGAAAAGTTATGAGTTTGTTTCAATTATGCAGCAAGTGAAAACAAAATACCAAGCCAACACTATCTAGCAAGAAGAGAAGAGCTATAGAGCTATAGAAATTGTATCAGATGCAGATTAACCATTGTTCGCAGGATCAGCCTGGCAGTTAAATGAAGCGTTACAATGAACTATTAACTCCTACACTAATTTCTGATTGCTGTCTGGATTTGAGCGTTACTGCTTTAAATGGACGCAGACAATGTTTTAACTTCTTTGAACAGGGATGGTAATCAAAAAACCCTCTTGATTTCATGCATATATTTTTACCAATTAAAATAGTTGTAAATGCTGTATTCACAGTGCTTAATCCTCTGCTATTAATTGAAGTGATCTCTATCGAATATTCTGTGTTCCCATTCAAGTTAGTCGTGATGAACCCAGTTTGTGCACTGGCCACTGTTTGGTTTGAGTGAAGATTACCGGCTTGATCTTTCACAGATACTCTCAGTGTAACTCCATCTTCGGACTGTTCATTTGTAGCCTTCGGTGTAAAATTTGAGCATTACTTCTTATAAAGTAGAGTATAAATTAACAAGATATATTAAAACTGATATCAACTACTGAGAGCAGGGAAAATGCTGAGATCTTTTATCCTGATCTCTACTCCAGAGTCTGAAAGGATATTAGAAAATGTATAACCAGGTAGCTGCAGTCTGTAGATAACAAATGCTGTTGGTCTGATTTGATCTTAATATTAATTCTAAGATAATCGTTGAGGTCATACCTTCCATGTTATATGAGCAGTGACTGAATAGTAACCTGAATCACATATTTCTGTTTGGTTCGTGGCATCTAAATGTTTTACATCTATCTCCAGAGGTACTGAATTATATCATAGACGGGATATGAAATTAGCAGAAACTCTACAGGAGAAACTTTCCAAGAGAAACATTTAAGTCTAACTGCATTGTTACTGTTAAATTAGGAATTAGCATGCCTTTTTCTTAAAAGACCCAGCTTTGGATTTACTTGATTACTCTGTGTTGAGTGACGAAACAATTCATACACATGCGTGAATTGTGTATGTGGAGCTTCAAAGGAAATTCCAATGAGGTTATGAAAGAACTCTTTTGTACATTATAATGAAAAAAAGAACAAAATTCAAGCATTGATTTCATGCTTAGCAACTCATCTTTGGTGTTCTGGAGCTACTTATGGCAGGGTTGGGTTCGAAATTTAGGTCAATGCATTCAAGAAATCAGCCTCAAAAATATTAAGATAATTATGATATAAGCATTGCGTATGATAATCGGATCAATAACTTTAGGGTGCTTATGAGATTTCTGCAAACTCAAATTTTCCAATCATTATTGGTACTTTCTAAGGAAAATTTGCCGTAAATTCCTTGCCAATGAGGAGAACAAATATACAATGATTGATCACCAATTTATAGATCCAAAAAAATCAGCTATGCAACCATTCTAATGAAATGTCTCTTCACTATTTCTCTAACATCAAAACACTTTAGCCACTTTAGTCCACAAGATCTGATGTATGAGTCAATGATCACATACTATTGAGTACTAAATGGTCATTTTTTTCCCTTCACCTTTGCAGCAGCAACCTCCCTTGAAGTAATGGAAAGGGGAATACACAAGCAGTGGAATAGGGGGATGGAAACAATCATAATCACACAGTGATGCCAAACAAGTTAAGTTGCCATGAAAATCAGAAACAGAGATAGGTAGCAAGTCTTGAGGGTCTAAAATCAATGTAGGGTACCTTAAAAATTTTAAAAGCAAGCACCCGCAACCCAAACAGGACAGAGCAGAAATATGTGGGGATAGATGAGGATGGTGCATCAATGGCCTAACTTGAGCAAAATTGAGGCAAATCTTAACCATACTCATTGATCAGTTGTGATTTCGAGTATATCTTTCCAGATCATATAACATATTTATACAGTGAAAACGTTATTACTTCTCTATAGCGTATCAATATTGATCTAGATTTCTGTCAAATAACATTAATTTTTTCGTTTGGAACAACGTAGATGCGCATGCAGTTGGAAAAACCCTATCCATAGTTCAATTCCATGTATGAGGTGCTGTCATAAGTCAATCAAGAGCACTCAACATGCAGAGGCAGCATGCTCCTTCACCCTCAATTATGGCTAGCTGTTGGCTAAGGGTGGTAAACTAGTGAGTGGGAAGTCATGTGGCCATTAAAAACCCCTTCATATCGTCAACAATTTATATTATTGTCAAACACTGCAGACAGTGATGATATGTTAAGACATACATCAAACAATGTGAAAAAAGAAAGATACCTGCTGGAACCGTCAATGATGTATCCACAGAATTGACATCTCCATAGAGGATTCCCTCATGACTCAGTAATACCCTGTACTCATATCCATGTGCTCCATTGAGACCATCAATAGAGATATCCACAGTTTGAGCAGATGGAGCATGTGGAACATCTTTGACAACAGTGAAACTACTGTTGTCTTGGTTAGATTTCTGGTAGATTGTATAGCTAAAAAATTGATTGTCTCGCAGTTATGATGACACCATAAACATATAACTATTTATATGTTTATGGATGACACCAATACAAGCTCAAACTAGCTTGACATTGATTTTATAAAATCATATACCAAGTTTTAGTGGAATAAAAAAATTTGTATCCAGAATCATTATTTGTAATGTACTACATACAATGCACCACTTACCTTGATGGCGGTACATCACCAGTCATGCTATTATTCCACTGATGGAGAGCCATCACAAGGTGCGCTGAGTTGCTGAACTTGAGAGTTATTATTGCAGCTGCATCATATTCACCAGGTTCTACAACAACAAAAAAGTAGCTGTGAATTTGAACAACTAGCCCTTTTTCCATTGATTTGTTTTACTGAATTCAGTTCTAAAATTGAGCTTCACTATTTTACCTGCCTAGGCGCGAACACATCCTGAAAACTTTAATTTTGGTATTTAAGGGGGAAATGCTCGATACAACACTAACCAAGTCCATAGGCCTCAAATTCTCTCAGTTGGACGCCCTTATCAAATCCGACTTTGACAGAAATTTGCCGCGTGAATGGCTGTCTATTGTCATCGCACTGTATGTAATCCATTTCACTTATTGGATTTTTGTTGTAATGGCAAAGAGTCCAGTTTGATGAGCCAGGAACACCTGCATTCCCTTCTCGAGCCTTAGATGTGTAAAAACTAGCAAGCTGCATTCTATCAACTGTAATAGAAATGTAATGCAGAAATCAACAGACTCAATTAACTTTAACTGTTATTCCATGTTATTGAATATATGGCATTCGTGAGCGGTTTTCCCTAGCTATAGGAGATGTCAAGTAGATGTCATGATAGTGGGCTTTCCAGCTGCAGCTTGATATCTATGCAAAGAAAGGGAAAACGAGCTTATCAAAGGCCTCAGTTACATCAGCCTTTGAAGCTTATGTATATGTTAAGGAGAGGTATACACCCGATGGTGCTGGGGGCTGGAACAATCAACAATGAAAGCTCCCCCAGTGGGACTCAAACCCACAACTCCTACGGCACTAATTGCCTGGCAGTGAATAGCAAGCGCGCTAACCGATTGCTAACCGATTGCTAACCGATTGCGCCATCTCACCATCCCCAAAAAAGAATGGGTCGGTGGCGCCAATTAGATAGCCCGCGATTCACTACTCGGAGTTGTGTTCTCTCATCCCACAGCACATTCCAATCCACCATTGCCACCCTATGGAACACAGCGTACGTGTTAGGGTTATTGGCTTTACATGGCCCGTTGCTGGGACCCCTTGTAGTAAGTTTAGCTGTCTTTCCAGCTTGTCAGCGTGTCTTTCCATGCTGTCACATGACTTTCCATGAGTCAGTCAGAATACAAGTACACTAGGCCAGAATCAGCTATAGCCTAAGTTGTTATGGCACGGACAATATTTGATGACAGGATACTGATCACGTTTTATATTTAATTGATGTATATTCTGTAAAATTCACCGGGTGTACCCAGTTGTAGTGGTCATATGCAGAAATTAAAAGGTGTTTTGTTTTGGCATTATATGTGTGGGGAAATAACTCCTATTCTGTGTAATCTAACTGATCTAATCATCAGGGAATTCCAGGTTGTAGGATTGTTGACATGGCAATTAATTCACCAAGTTAACTTGTAGAGAAGTCTGCTCGTATCAGACCAGCAAAAATTGAAAAAATTCAATTGAATTATGTCAAACTTTTTATGGAACTAGTATGATATTGTGTGGTCTTAAGACCACTGTCTTTGGGCAATTACAAACAACATTTTTTGATGTTTCAATTGCCTCTCATGTCATTTTTCGACTGGACATCTTTTGCATAACACATGAGCAAAGAGTTCAATGAGTGCCTCACTTTTCAGAAAGAAACCCAACTGTCAGAGTCTGAAAAACTTAGATATGCCAGCTTTGCATTCTTTCCTAACATGCTAATGACATGATATGGGGATATGCGGTAGCGCTGTCTCTCACCAACCACCTCATGCAATGATAAAACATATACAATGTAGAACCCAGGACTATAGTCTTGACTTGCGCCAACTGCATCACCCTGATTCTTGTATTATGGTAATGGGCGATTTCAACCAGCTTCCTTTCAGACTTGATAGATACTACCAGGTAGTTAAAACACCGACAAGAAGCAATAGAATCCTAGACAAATGTTACATCAGACTCAAAGACGCCTTCAGCCATTGCCACCAACTTGCAAACCTCGGAGGATCTGACCATTACATAACTCATCTCATCCCATCCTACACACCTCTCTCCAAATCTAAACCTACCAGAGTAACCCGTCGTATGTTTACAAACGAAAACTGTGACAACTTGAAAGCAGCTTTGGATATTACACTCTGGGATAATTTACTTTCTGATGAGGATGATATCCACACACAGACTGAAGTTATCTCAGACTATATCAATTTCTGTACAGACACCTGCATACCCACTAAAAGTTTCAGGATGTGTACCAACCAAAAACCGTGGATGAACAAGCATATATCAGATATGTTGGAACAAAAACAAACTGCTCATGACACTGGCAATTGTAAACTGTATAACAAACTTAAACGTGATATAACCAAGGCAATAATTATCGCTAAGAAAAGCTACTCTACCAAAATTCAACAACAACTAGTCAAACACCCTGCAAAAGCATGGACAGATATAAAGAAAATTAGTGGGGTTACCTACTAGCACCAACACAACTCCTAAGCAGAACCTATTTGCCCCAGATGACCTGAATGTCTTCTTCACCAGATATGAGAAACCTATACCCGTCCCGCCTGTGATAAACAATTCTAACACTACAGCACCACCACTAGAAATAAAAGAAGATATAGTCCTCAAGCAGCTCAGTGGACTTAACCCTAGGAAAGGCCCCGGACCAGACGGCCTTATTCCCAAAGTTCTAAAGCTATGCTCCAACCAGCTGGCGCCTATCATCACTAGACTGTTCAGCTCCTCTATCAACTCTAAAACTACACCTGCATCATGGAAATCGGCTATAATAAAACCTCTACCAAAAGTCAAAGACCCTGATCAACTTAAACAATATCGACCAATAGCGCTAACTAGCTGTCTCTGCAAGATGATGGAGCGGCTTGTAAAACATTATATTATGGCTCATACTCCTATGGATAGATACCAGTTCGCATATCAAGCGAATCGGTCTACACAAGATGCCCTGCTCTGTCTAACTTCAACCATCACCAGCTTTATTGACCAGAAGGCTCCACACTATGCTAGACGTCTCTTCTTAGACTTTTCATCGGCCTTTAACACTATACATGTTCCTGATCTTATCTCGCAGCTTACTCATCTTGACTCCAATGTCACTGAGTGGATATACAGCTTCTTATCTAACAGAGTGCGAAGAACTGTTGTTGATGGTAAAACTTCAAATGCTATTATAACGAACACTGGCACCCCCCAGGGCTGCTGTCTGTCTCCGCTTTTGTTCTCCATATATACAAATCGGATTACCTCAAACCTGAGTAATGTTACAATAATTAAGTACGCAGATGACACCTGCATCATAGGCTGCATAGCTAATCAATCAGATCTCAACTCCTATTTTGATGAAATCCATAGAATTGCTAAACAATGTGCTGATTTAAATCTTTTACTAAACCCTACTAAGACCCAGGAAATGATGCTATCCACCCAATATGTTAAACGTCTACCCCTACACTTGTTTTAAATGATACTGCTATTGCTTTTAGTGATAAAGTCAAATATCTTGGTGTATTAGTTGATGATAAGCTGCGTTTTAATGATCATGTGCATGGTATAGTTTCAACCGCCTCTCAAAGGATGTATGTAGTCAGGAAATTTCTATTTTTTAAGCTCTAAATCTTTTTAAAAGTTTTATTGTATCACGAATCTCCTATTGCTTACCCATTATTTTTAAAAGCTTGTATGCTGCTGACAAGCAATGCCTGTGTAAAATTTTCAAGGACGCCAATAAGTTAGGCATTGAACATCCCGACATTTATACAATGATGGACAATCAGACACGAACACTGGCCTTACGCTTTATTCACGATGAGGATCATTTCATCAATGATTTGTTGAGTAAATGTCCATCTGGCAGATACCGTACAGTAAAACATAAAAGCTCACTGGGGAGAGACTGTTTTCTGCGTCATATCACTCTTATTTTAAACGAAATACTTTTTTAGACAGAGATTTGATTTTTTATTCCAAGTGTCTTCGCTTTTTCTTGCTGATTCAAAGTGCCAGTAATTACACTGTATTTCGCGACTCATTTTTTCTTTTAATAATGCTGTCAGTGATAGTAATAAAATCCATCCATCCATCCAAACTCTTGACTTCCCACTAATAACATATCGATAGTGTGAATATTTGGGATATGCAGTAGTGCTGCGGCTGGCCTCTTCAACTGGGTACACACTTTTTTCCTACATCAAATTTGTCTCACGCTATCATGCTTTAAGCAGTTTTACGTCTAGGCTGCTTTTTGTCTTGTTCTCGTTGAGATGTAGTGATGTCGCTGAACACCTTTTACAATGATGTGATAGAATATATTGTTAAAGTCATACATATAGTCGTGTTTCCTGCTGACCGTATTAATCACTTAACATTTCACTTACCTAACCGATTGTGAAGAAAATTGCAGGTATGCTGACATGATTGCTACAACAGGATACACTCTCAATTTTGGATTCAGCACGTTGTTCTACCCTAGATATACCCTTGTTTTAAACTCGTAACATTTCACTTATTATTAGCGATTGTGAGAAAAATTGCGATATGCTGCCGCGCTGCCGATCTTCCGCTGACATGATTGCTACGACTGGGTCAATTTGCCTGCATTCCGAGTGGCTCCCGATCCACTGGTCACGCCGCGGCGTAACCAGTGGATCGGGAGCAACAGGCATGCAGGCAATTGGATCAAACTTGTTCTAGGTTACACCCTTATTTCTTTATATTCAGCACATTGTTATAACCTTGAAACACTTTTTATTTAAACTCTTAATATTTTAGAAGAAATGAGGATATGCTGCCGCTGATATGATTGCTACAACAGGGTAAACCCTTAATTCTGGATTCAGCACGTTGTTCCACCCTAGAAACACGCTTTATTGAATTCTTAACATTTCACTTATTATATGCAATTTTGAGAAATATTGCGGATATGCTGCCGCAAGACAGTATCATACTAACCGCATAAAGATCTGACATTATACTTATTTAATTTTTTTAATTTGTCCTGATCTAACACAAACAGACTTCTGCAAGGTTACTTGGTAAATAAATTGGCAAGTCAACAAAATCCCCACAATGCAGTTTCAACCTGGAATTCCCTGAAGATTAGATTAGTAAGATTACACAGAATAGGAGTTATGTCCCACACATATAACGCAAAAACAAAACACCTTTTAATTTCTAAATATGACCACTACAACTGGGTGCACCCGGTGAATTTTACAGAAGAAACATCAATGAAGTATAATATGCGATCAGTTGCCTGCCATCAAAAATTGTCCGTGCCATTATTTTATAGAGCAGTTACAGCTACGCTGCTTCTGGCCTACACAGGAGAGGTATACACCCGAGGGTGCTGGGGGCTGGAACAATCAACAATGAAAGCTCCCCCAGTGGGACTCGAACCCACAACTCCTGCGGCACTATTCGCCTGGCAGTGAATAGCAAGCGCGCTAACCGATTTCGCCATCTCACCATCCCAAAAAAGAATGAGTCGATGGCGCTAATTAGTTAGCTCGCTATTCACTACTCGGAGTTGTGTTCTCTCATCCCACAGCACATTAGCTAATACCATAGCATAGCTAATGCAGAGATGACAAAAATAGAGCGAAAATGTTCACCAATCTCACCACAACATTCTTGATCTCTGTTGTACATAACCATTTCCACTAAATACATGTAATGGTTAAGATCTATCTTCAGCCATTTATCTGGGGCTTCTGCAGTATATGTAATAGGACCATTTCCACTGCCTTTTTGACCGTCATTAGCTCTGTCAGCATGGAATTCACCATATATTTCAGATTGTTCCGCTTTTCCACCGTTGCTTGCGAGTGCAAAGTTCTTTGACCCTGAAGAAACAATATTGTTGAATATGACAGTTTATAAAATAAGATATAGCATATTTGCATATTGCCTAATGTGCAATGCATGATGTATGTTATGTATGTAATGTCTTAACCTTTTTCTCACAACATTTACAGTTAGTGATAGTAATAAAATCAATCAATCAATCAGTGTATTTTATGTAACGTACGCTATGTGCGCATTGTGCGCAATGTGCGCAATGTGAGCAATGTGCGCAGTGTGTGTAATGTATGTGATGTATGTGATGTATGTATTCAACATAGACATTATAATAGACCTAGACAGTACACCATATTCAGCAAAGGTAAGGCCCTTAATTGTAGGTGGCATTACGCCATTGAATTGTGTTGTAGTGATGGTTCTATTTTGGATTTGCAAACCAGGGTATTCTTTGATAAGTAAATCAATTTCAATTTCGATTCATGAGCTATTGGTGATCATTTTGATGACGTTATTATCAATAATATATGATTGATCACGACAAGCTGCTTAATCTATTGCAATTTTCAAATTCCAAAACTAGGTTTATCATTAAGTCTATGGTATTCCACGTGAGTCGCTGTCTTGTTCATGTGCAATACCCTTTATCTGAGAGTATTTTTGACATCTACATTGAGACAGGATCAAATTGGAATTGGAGGATTAAAAAACAAAAGCAATAGATGTAAAATAAATACAATTAATTCTTTGCACTGCCTGGTTTGATAGCTCTTCTAAAAAATTCTAAAAGCATACTAGTCAAGCTCACCAGTTTTGACAAGCTTTCTCCGAACAATCAATCAGACATGCAAATTTGTGAGTCAATATGGTTAGTTAGCATTCAACACTCTTATATCAAGTGGATGTATGATACAAGCGGCATGACAGATTATCATCTATCACAGGAGTTAAAATTTTAAAAACTCACGCGGTCCAAATATTCGTATTTCAGAAACCTTTTCCAGGTCCTGGTTGGTTGCAGTTATTGAGACCATACGCGTTTTAGTTATCTGCTGATCGCAGTGGACATCAGCAAAAGACCCAGAGGGTATGGACTTTGGGTAGTTTATTGAACAGGATGTCGGATCTTGGTCAGATTGACTTTTCAACTGTATAGCTAAGTTAGTTAGTTGAAGTTCATCTGAATCTGAATAAAATAACAATTTAGATTGACTCACACCTGTTATTCAACCTGGTCGGTGTACATGATCACATACGTTGGAGTGTTTCCACAAGGATCTATGAATATGGATACCACACAAAACACATTCAAGGATAATTATATCTCAAGAGAATTTTACCTATAGTAAGATATACCGAATAATTGTAAAATGGGATGTTTATGTAAAGATAGCAAGCTACTACTTGAATGCTGCCTTTCCAGTTGATTCATATACATCAATCAGAGTTGTCCCCTCTCTACTTCATTAGTTTTTAGTACATGCCTGCAGGGAGAATGCTCATTTGATGCCTGTTATCATTGGTTTGGTGCTAGTTTCAATAGTGATAGCTTGAGACATGCTTACCACAGTCTTGAGTAAAGATCCTGATAGCATGGATTGTATAATCCTCCTGTAGGTCCACAGTCCATGTCACACTATCCCCACCATCAACAGTTGAACATGTCCCATCAGGAGAAGTCACTCCATCAACAAGAGATCCTGGTACTGCCTCTCCGACTACATCAGTTACAGCTGGCTTTTGTTCAGCGATGTTGTACTGTGTTGTTGGATCTGTAATACAATCAATACATGCACCCCTATGCTGAAACTCATAAATTAGGTAAGCATTCGATTGATTGCTGGTCTATGTGCTTGGTTATAAAATGGTCCAACTCAACTATTTGTTTTAGAAGAGACAGCACCTACCACACCGTAGCCTGGGACAATTGTTGTGATACTATGAAAAATTTTGGTATTTAAATGGGAATAAGTTGATACCAATATTTTTATCCATTGAACCTGAAGGTTTCTTGACACTATTTTGGCTTGCATTGCACAGCATGAGTATTTGAGTCTTGCCATTAGTCTATGTCAAGTCCATTCAATGCTGGTTTTATCAGAATGATTAATTTTTTGCTAGCTAGCATGGCTGGCTGTTGGGGATGGAAACTGTCACCAGAGCTTGCAGTTTCATAACAAAATATTGCTGAATAGCTGAGTATATACAATCTTCAAGTTATCATCTATTCACTTACATATGCCATATACTTCCAGCTCGACTAGTGTAACACCTTCATTCCCCCTGTTGAAAACTGCAAGATGACGGACAGTGACAGGCGGAGTGAATCGCTCCTCTCCCCAAGGGGAAGGATATGGTTCATCTCTGGCGGTACGTGTCCTCCAGACATGGGACTCAAGCGAAGGATTCTCGTTAGAATTCAAAAGATCTTTTGTGGTAGTGAGTAGGGAAATCATCGCCAAACGTTCCGCTGTTAACCAAAATAATAGTCAATATAGTAATCATGAACATGAATAAACCTTTTGTAAAGTATTTACATTATTGTCGGAGAGATGAAAAATATTCAGCCAATAGAATGGCTAACAACCTTTTGCAAAAACCCTCATCAAGAGACAATATAAGCAAATTTTAAGAATGATTCACTCCGCCAACAGAAACATACTTATGTACCGATCAGCAGGCAGCTATGAGGCGGATTTTTCCCTTCGGCAGCAATAAATAGATGTATTCAATTTAAAATATTGTATAATTTTAAATTGAAAATTTCATATTTTACCGATTGCGTTAGACATCATAATTTAACTACTTACGACGGTCTACTCTATTCCACAATCTGACTCTGTACACATAGAACACCTTCCCAAGATCCACCATCCACCATTGTGAAGAATCTACATCTGTATGAGAAAACTGGCCATCCCGAATAGTATCAATTTGAGTTCCATCTCTGGATCCATCTACCGCTAAGCTAGCCGGATGATCCTGATATTGTGAGCTTTGATTTGCAGCTTTACTGACAGCTACGTTTATGGTATTGGTACTTTCTCCTACAAACGACAAATAATGACTGGTTTAAAGGAGGCAAGTACACAGGATATATTCATCAGAAGACCTTGTTATGTCCAGGACATTATACATCAAAATCGTTAAATCAGAAAACTGTGCCACACTGATCATGTGATATATTACTATTGCATGCATATCTCTAATCGATAGAGAGTGAATTAATTCGCTTAGCTTAGGTACCAACAGGAAAAATTAGGTGTGACAACCCGGGATCAATTTCATCAATTAGGGTAGCGCACATGTTAGGCATTAACACGATTTGATAGCTCAGTTCCTGTTGGTGTTCTTTCTCACACAGCACACCAAAGTAGTGAGATGGCGCTAGCGGCTAGTGCCCCTAGTAATTACTGCCATGAGGGCGATTGGTGCTTTAGGAATCACTTATTCTAGTTCCTTTGTTGGGGAATTCCTGGTTGATTGTCCCAAACCTCAACACCCTCAGGTTTATCTTTTTTTTTTGAGTTCAAATCACATATAATATTGTTCTGGCTTTGAAACTGGATTACTCAGTCCACAAGGAAACAATACGACAGACTTCACGGGGCCCTCTAGGGTAGGTTCTCTAGGAATGACCACCGATAGCATGGTTTAGACATGCATGGGGGGGGGGGGAGAGGAGTTGCGTTTAGTAAGAAATGGACATCTGGTTAGCTGCTTAATGGTAGGTATTTAGCTGCGTTAGCTCAGTCTAGGGTATGTCCTTCACAGCATTGACAACGATTAATAGAAAACACTGTACCACAATACAATCACTCTGTAGAGTTGTTGTGAATAAATCCATACATGACTTTCTCATCATAGAAAATACTCATCTTAAATACTCCCCATTTTGAGTAAGAATTAGGGTTATCCCGAGTATGAACACCACACCTCTACATCCAGACACCATTGTATACTGTCATTCCAGAACTAGTCACCTTGTGTCAAAATATCCAGTCGTCTAAGCTGCGTCTCACACAAAGGTTCTTCTAATGTCGATTGTTTGAGGTTTGCTGAGGCTGAAATATGCTCAATTACAGTTAACTTTACCACACTATCAATCATATGCTGACCTAATGACAACTATTTTTATCACTAATGTGACCTTATTTATTATTAATCACCAACAAATCGATGTCTAAACAAGTAAAAGGCATCTGAAGAATTGCAGCATTTGAAGCCAAGAAAATTACCAAAACAGACCTTTTATTACCCTTGCAGTGACTAACGAGTTCAGAGCAGTCGGCTGATATCAGGATTGGACATCGAGTGTTGTTGAGTGATATATCAGGAACTATTAGATGAACTGTAAGTTCAATATTAGCATAATGCAACAATAAAAGATAAGATACATTTTATCACCCTGTTAGCCGACGATGAGTGTACAGTGATGTACAAGCTTCCCTCAACTCACACATTATCATGTACAGCGACACTTGATATCACAGATAAGCTTTCTCATTTTATTTTGAGCCGATGTTATTTTTGATTTGGTAAGCCTATAATCTGGAAAATAACTTATTAGAGCTTTTATAATATTTAGCTATCTAGCTATCTACTGCTTCATTGCTACTTCCCTGTTCACAGCTCTGAGCAAGGATAAAAGAAATTAAGGGTCACACTATTTAGGCATATCTCAGGTTCAATCATGGATTATATAAGTAAATACACATGTTACTTTCATAGGGTTGTAATATAGGTAGATTTTGATGAACAGTTAATGCTTATAGATGCAACACATGCAACAAATTAGAACTAGTTAAAATTTTGAGTGAGGTGCCTGTGCCTAGAAGTATCAGTTATCACCCTTGTGTGATGCCCTACGTGATTGGACCATGAACCTACCTGAAATATGAGGTGGGCCATCAGAGACTATATATAATAAGTCCATAGTCTCTGGTACCATCACACTTCTATTGATAAGGCAAACTGAATCCTTCTAGATAACTACAAGGAATCATGTGGAAAATGTTTCTAAGCTATCGCCCAGATAATAAAGTTTATGATGTGATATGCCCACTAGACCTTAAACAATCTTATCTGACAGCGTAATGATTCTATGATAGAAATAACTGCGACTGAAGTAAATTGTACATCACAGTACCTTCACTACCAATCTTTTCCTAACCAAAGGATAACAAGCTGCTGATTGAACATTGGCAACCACAATAAGTTTTCTCAAAATAAAATTCGGCAGTTATAATAAATTAATCGGCACAGCTTTCGATGTTGATGAGTTTATGTGACTTAATGTATTATTGAAAAGTGCAAACACTAACAAGATATACAGGGTACACAAATGTAGTACTGCAGCCATTTTCTAATCCTTTGTTTAAAAGCAGGTGTTTAGTGTCAGCCTGACCTTATTTGTACAGCTTACTAACTAGAACCGTATTTTTTCCCGTTAGATAATATGCTGCCCTTAGTAAACATTATAGTTAATGTTTATCGCATTGTGAGTATCAAGCCTCATCTGTTGCATACTAGATTGTTGGACACAAGAAATAATAATTTTAAGCTGGGAATTGTGTGCACTTGTAAAGAGAGTGGACAAATCTTATGTTAAATAATCTCATAATAGTAAGCAAACTCCCTAAAGTGAGTATTTTGGCATCATTTCCCACTATACTCATGCAGATCAATATTGAAGCAAATATCCATATTTCAAGTTTGAACATGGTATTAATAATAAGGATAAATGACAAGATTTACGCACTATAATCTAATAATGAAATATGATTATTGGTCTTCAGCACTATTATTGCAGTGATAAAACGTTCATGACCTATATACAGTATCACTCTTACTGTAAGGCTATGTTCGTAATTTGGAAATCAGAAATACAGAAAACCATCCACAATAGTCAATACAATGATCCAAATCATTTTGTGCATCGGGACTATTTTGCTGTGAAGCATTCACATTAGAAAAAGATTGCGCAGCGTCTGAGCCAGGTGACAAACCTCTGTAATTTATATGGCAATAATTTGTATGAATTTCATTATGTATACAATGATTATTGTGACTGTGACAATTGCTACGATCTTCAAACTCCAACATTACTTTTTTCCCAGACAAGATGTTGAAATCTTACATGAGAAAGATAAATTCTCAAATCGCATCATAGGTATAGGATCTGACCCATGGAGCGATATTTCACCTTAATTATTGCGAAAGTGTTATAATGTGTGCCCCTATCTGTGTTAGGGGTACAGAAGTAACGAGTTTGTGTTTCAGGTTACATTATCCTAGATTTCTATTGCGTATAATAAAGTATGCTTGAGAGCTACACAAAGGTCTAGCAAAGACTGATTCTAACAGGCAGTATAAAATATAAACAGAGACTGCTGCCGCTGCAGTGTTGACAGCTTGACAGTTGTTATGTCACACAATATAACATCTCCTCTTTTGCAAAAACAAGTCGTTAGATCCAACGGAGATATTGATAAACAAATTCAAGTTAAAAACAAAAACACTGTGAAAAAAAATTCATGAAATTATAAAACACCCACCACCAAATCAGAACTAATAATAAAATACTGTATGGTACTTTCGGCAGTGAGACTATTCCACAGGTTTGAAACCACTACCATACCCCATCTCTTAACTGGCTGTGTACTTCGTGTACTCGTTCTGAGACCCGTGCCAGATGGCGGATCAGGTGAACCAGACGGCACTTGAACAGGTACCAGGGGTGGCGCACTATGCCCAGCCAATGCACTTTGCTCATGGGATAGGGCGGATAATGATGTAACTGGAGTAGGGCAAGCAGGCTGATCATGTAAACTGCCATTATCCCTGTACACTTTCAGGTACGATTGATTTCGTCTGAAAACTTTACAATTTTCCAGCATCTCTACATGAAAACTTCTGGGCGTATCAGCATGACCTAAAATCCTAGCCTTCTCCGATTTTCTATGACCGGTTTTCACCCACACTGTCATGCCCTCCACAAATCTCTGGCTCGGAAATTTATCTTGTTGCTGGGAGTGTGACTCTGAAACAACATTATCCATTGCAGCCTGAATTTTCTTTAAATCCAGCTGCTGGGTTTTGAGCTGGTTGGACGTACAGTGTAAATTGTCTTGAAAATTTCTGCCTTGTAGCAGAACTGATGGTGACGACAGACCATTGCCTAGAGGGGTAGACCTAAGACAGGACAGCACTGTGTTTAGATTGCTGCCAGACTGGCTTTCCTTAGCCAGAGAGTATTTAATAGTTTGGTTCATTCTCTCAGCCAAACCATGCTTCGAGACATCAGAGGGCTGCATTGATATGCTTAATGTCATGCTCCTGCATCAACCATCTAAAATCAGCTGAGGTGAAATAGGAAGCATTATCAGTTACACAAGTCTCAGGGCACCCAAAATCCAAAAACTGTCTCTCTAGCAAGGTGATAATTTCACGTGATGAGGATGTACGAAGCATGTAGCATGTTGGCCATTTCGAGTAGCGGTCGACTGTAGCAAGGTATTCAATACCATCAAGATAGAAAACATCCATATGAATAGTCTGCATGGGATAACCAGACACAGGGTAGGGTTCAATGTATTCGCCTGAGTTAGCACGAGAATTTTCAGCGAAAATTTCACAGCTGCTCATCAAATCTGTCAACATGCTGAGATATCCTGGCCAGTAAACAGCATTCTTTGCTCTTTCTATGCACTTGCTAATACCCAGATAGCCCTTATGAATGGGAGCAAGAAGGGTTTTTCTCATGGACGTAGGAACCACAATCTGATTATTTCTGAGAATCAAACCATCGAGACAGGTTAGCTGGTGCCTAACATTCCAAAATGGCTTTAGGGGTTCTACACAAGAGCTCCGCTTCGTAGGAAAACCATTAGTGATATATGACTCTAAAATCTTCATGGACTTGTCATCATTCGTGGCATCAAAAATCTGTGCCGGAAAGAAATGTTATGCAAGGCACCGCTAGTCACAGCATGCACCTGATCACAATCCAGCTGTGTGTTTTCTTCACATTGGCCTATTTCATCTAGATAAGCCCTAGACAGTGTGTCTGCTATGATTAATTCTTTCCCGGGAATATGGACTAGCTGAAAATTGTATAATTGTGTACGTAGCCGCATTCTCAATAGCCTAGGAGTTATGTCATTCAACCCTTTCTTCATGATGCCCAATAGAGGCAGGTGGTCAGTCTCAACAGTAATGTTAGGCTGCCCATAGACATATTGATGAAAGCGCTGGAGACCAAACTGAACAGCCATAAATTCTTTTTCGATTTGCGCATATGCTTGTTGAGTCTGGTTCAATGCACAGCTAGCATACTCAATTGGCTGGCCATCTTGCATAATTACTGCCCCCATGCCAGATTTTGAGCTATCCACGCTGAGAGTGACAGGTTTTTCTGGATCAAACATTCTTAGAGTAGGATTGCTACAAATTAGTTGCTTCAGGTAAGAAAAAGCTGCTTCTTGGTCACGCCCCCACACCCACTCAGTCTCATTTAGGCATCACATTGTCAGAAGCGCCAGTGTCAACTTTAAGCTTCAGTGGTTGCTGACTGTTTTTACATGTAACATCTATGAACCACTGCTTGCAGCTTGAAGAGTCAGAAATTTGAAAGACAACATCAGGAGCAGGTGCAGAGTCGACCATGTCAGCTCTGCTCTTAGATTGACGATTTGGAGTTGTCTTACCAGATTTATTAGCAAAGTGTCCTT
Source organism: Membranipora membranacea (assembly GCA_914767715.1). NCBI lineage: Eukaryota > Metazoa > Bryozoa > Gymnolaemata > Cheilostomatida > Membraniporidae > Membranipora > Membranipora membranacea. The sequence goes on along the minus strand of OU612070.1, from coordinate 2,855,852 downwards.
TACCTTTACAGACGTGGCACTCCCTACGATATGCAGGACATTTTCCTCTAGGATGTGTTCTGGTACAGTATCTACAGTCCTTTATATTGTTAGACTTGTTAGACTTGCCTCTTTTGACTTGACTTTTAATGTCAAATGGCTTTTGATGGTGAAGGGAATCAGCTACCTTTGCAGGATGAGTAGGAGTACTACCTATATCCTTGATATAGGTTTTGGTGGCCTCAGCTCGTTGGCATATAGCGATCGCCTTTTCGAGCGTTAGAATGTCCACAATGAACAGTTCTTCCCGAACAGTATCAGATCGTATACCGAATACAATGCAATCTCTGATTACTTTCTCTTTCTCAGCATCAGCGAAGTTACATGTGGATTGCAGGGCTCGTAAAGAGGTAAGGTAAGTGTCAAACCTTTCACCAGGTTGCAGGACACGCTGGTTGAACTTATAGCACTCATATTCCTCCTTCACACGAGGGGCAAAATATGCTGTGAAAGCGGCCTTCACTTCTGCGATCTTCTTTCTATCTGGATCTGAGAGCGGTAAAGTTCGGAAAAGTTTTTGACCTCTAGCCCCGAGAAGCGTTAGCAGAGTCGCCACCTGTACTTCCTCGGACTTATCCACCTTTTCTGTGGCGGTCATGTAAAATTGAACTGTTCCAGCCAGGTTATCCATGACCTGCTGGTTTCACTTGGGTTGCTCGTTGAGTTCAGATTAGTGAAGAAATTAGCTGGAGGCCGTAATCCACCTCCCTCAGCCATCACAGAAAAGTTATAATATCCACAGAATCAATGATGAGCATGGATCGACAGTTCTGACACCATGTTATAATGTGTGCCCCTATCTCTGTTAGGGGTACAGAAGTAACGAGTTTGTGTTTCAGGTTACATTATTCTAGATTTCTATTGCTTGTAATAAAGTATGCTTGATAGCTATACAAAGGTCTAGCAAAGACAATATAACAGAAAAGTAGGATAAACTGCATTTTTTCAATTTTGAATGACAAAAGCTGCATAGAGCCAAGGCATAGCTCAATCACATCATCATCATCAGGAACAACGGAGGGAAATATTATATCAGCCACCTTTGGATTTTATAACAGTCTTTATTGAAATGTAATAATTAGTTTGTAATACAAATAACAGTACGAGCATGAGGATGTATCTACCCATAAATAAAGTATCGTTACGACTTCAGCTTTGTTGTTAATTTTGATGAAAGAGCATTCACCCAGGCACACAAATTTTCATTCAAATATGAATATATGCAATATTCAAAATTTTGCTTATAATCTTTAACGAGCAAGATTTGTATTGTTATAGCAGTACTACCTGTCAGACTTTACATGCATAGTCCGTGGGTCATCCGTAATATCTACACCACTTCCAACTCCATAAACGATTCCTGTCTCGTGTCTCACACAACAGTTATTCAGATTTTAAATAAGTGCATAGATACTATTAAGCCTGTCAAGCAGGTAGACAATTTGATTAGCCATTCATCCTGATATGTGCAATGTATGATGGCCGTTATGTTAAAAGTGGTTTTCATTTCTAAAATCCCTGTTTTAGAGCACATGTAAAATCATCTCAATAAAACCAAGAGTATATCACTGCGCCCTTGCACTTTGGGCACAGCGCTGACCTGGGAAGCCATAATATTCTCCAGGTCAGGACGATAAACCTGCTACTGGTGACCATGTAATCCAGTTCCATCTACCGCATGGTCGAGCTCACCGGCGACTAATCTGGTAAACCCAATAGCTTTGTAGAGGGTGTAGGAGTTTGGGTGGACACCCTGGTAGGACAAATATAATACCTACCCAAATATGGGCGCATGCACCTTGGGTCTTGTGGTCATCCACCAAATCGGTATTGCTGCCTTGCAGCCATCTATGGAAGACAAAGGCTAGGGGAGTAAACACCGACAGAATACAGAAAATGTCTGTGGCAGCATTCAGGAGCAGAGATGAACAAACCTATCTAATAGCTAGCCACTGCAGTTAGGCAGGGACGCCAACATGTCTTGACCAATTCTTGCACGTTGAATAACATCCCTGTTTTGCCAAGAGAGTGATTCCGGTAATGCAAAAACCAGTCCTCATTTAACCTTATGCATGAAAAAAATGATATGAATATGATATGAAAAAAACAGATGAACACTAATACCGGCTCGAACGTCGTCGGGTCAGCAAGGATTGCACTGGCTTGCTCCTGCTCTGGCCGCCAGCATAGAGTAAGCAGGTAGCAAAAACTATTCTGGGACTAGCTGAGTGGAATGCTAGAACTCTCCTCAACAGAGATGGCTCCAAGAGACCGGAGGAGGGGAAAACGAAAGGAAGGAGGCAGAAGGCAGGAGTTGGCTTTGCTATAAAGAACTCAATAGTCAAACAACTGGAATTTGAACCAGTACACCTATCAACCACAGATTGATGACTATGAGACTTCCTCGGCAGAAAGATGTCTACGCCACCATCATCAGCGCATATGCCCCCACCATGACAAACCCGGACGAGGCAAAAGGGCCGTTTTATGAACAGCTGAGAGAAGTAATGAGACAAGTCAATGCCTGGGTTAGCAGTGAGATTTATAGGACATAGGCCAAAAAATCTCAGTGAATCCATGATGAGGCAACTGCGAACCATAATGAATGTGACATGGAAGGGAAAAATAACAAATGTAGATATCATACGGCGCGCAGGACTCCCTTCAATGACAGACATCTTGATAGAGAAAAACCTCAGATGGCTGGGACATGTGCACGAGATGGATAATGACAGGTTACTGAGACAGCTGCTGTATTCTCAGATAGACCCATACTCAGGTTTAAGGATGAAGCGAAGCGAAACATGAAATGGCGCTAGATCAACCCTGACCTGTGGCAGCAGGTGGCAAGAAATCGACCTGGATGAAGAGGTGTCAAACCTTAACCATAATCACGGAACAGGCTTTGCCGAATCGACTGACTGCAAAGAGAGAGAGAGAGAGAAATTCTCCATTCTAGATTTGTCTTTCTGTAAATGGGCGAATAGGATGTGTAGCTTGCCCACCCTTACCTTGTACAAGGGTGCGTTATATAGATGTGATAGATCTTATTCTGTAAGCATATTCTCATTTGCCCTGAAAGTGGCATTGAATAGCAAATAAAGTTCATATTATTATTTTAATCATAAAGTCAACCAGTCCGTATGATCAAAGTGCTCATACAGCCACCGTATAGTTGGCAACTCAGTAGGAGTTGTAACTCTTTCATTTTCTTTTGTTGCATGTATAATGTATGTTATATATATTTTATATATATGTTATATATATGTTATATATATGTTATGCATAGGGCGATAAAAAAATATACGCAAAATGAATTGGGGTTATTAAAAGATATTAAATAACAAAATAATTACTCCTAGAACAAGGGCGAATATGATGATATTGAGCTGTGGATGTAATCAAAATTAACCACAATAATAATTGGGGATCTGTCATGCTTTTTTTCCTTTTCACCTCATCAAAAGAATTTCGCTTCTACTAACCTGGAAGCACGGGTATTACCATATTTTGTATGGCTATATACTTATTCTGATATGTTTACTGTTTAATGTATAGATCCCCAGTTGATTGTTTTCGAAATATTCAGAGAAATATTATCATAATCTATACTATCACAGAAATTGATAATCAAAGGTATATATTCTATTACGCATATTTCTCTGGGAATCGTGCCCTCTCTATAGTTCTAGCTTCTGGTTATTGGGGTAAGCTATATACATGATTATCCAAATGATTCACATCTGGCTGGCAGTAAACAGTATCAACATTCTCATATTGTGTGTTCATCTGATTCTCATAGACAGCAGTAGAGCCAACTCCTTGTAGTTCAATGTCATCTGGTTCTGTGGAACTAGATCAAAAAACACAGGACAATGCATTTCTCTCAAATATTAAAATAAAACTTTATGGTTGTCTGCTACTTCACCATTGAAAACCCTGAGAGACAGGATTTCCAAATCATTGGAGGCTTGAATGTTGATCAGTTTTAAATTTTGTTACGAAACTCATGAAAAATTCTGCCAAATTGTTCGCAAAACAGGTTGAAAATGCTATAATTGACTATTCAAATACTAAAACTTTTTCCCAAACTATGGCTCTGAAGTTTCAGTCACATTATCACTGATCGCTGCTGCTGTAGGATCTGTCACAATAGCAAGAGCGGCATGACATTTGAGTCCCTATGCTCATGGCATAGACATAATTATGATGGAAAATTAAAGGTTGTAGGGTTATATCTAGTACCAAAATACAGGTTTATAGAGGTTTCCTGCCCATATCAAGTATGACTGTCACTCAAAAAGACATAACGATGTTAATTGTAATATGTTTAGCCATTGGACAAACCTGAACAGGGAATGTAACCAGAGAGTTTGCTTGCATCACTTGATCTGTTTCCATCAGCCACAGCTTGCAGTGAGCATGTGATGTTTGTCCCTGGGGTGTAACCACGTGATGATTTTTACATAATAATGGAAAAAAGAGAAAATAATTCTACAATTTATGCTAAGCAACTCATCCTGATGTTCTGGTGATACTTAAGGCAGGTTGGGTTTAAAATTTGGTTCAATGCTGTCGAGAAATCAGCCTTAAAAAGATTGAAATAATTATGATATATAGCATTGTGAAAGATAAACAGATTAAAAGACTTTAGGGTGTATATGTGATTCATGCTCCAAATTTTTCAATCATAATTAAAGGGCAACCAGGGTTTCAAACAACTTCTCATCGATTAATAGCAGATTGCACCTTCCGCATAAGGAAAAAGACAAAATCTAATTCAAATGATTATTCAGCCAGAATTCTTGTGAAACACTTCATCCAGCATGTACTCAAACTCGGCTAAAATGAAATACCAAAGAGCAGTTTCCTGTTCCTGTTAATATTTAGCCTGTGCTCTATCATCATTACAGCAATGTCTTGGAACCTCCCTAAGCTGAAGTGTTACCCAGCTTAGAGTCAGCAACCACCTTGAGTTTTGCATCGCGTAATGCACTAAGCTGATGCTGCCCAGCACATTATTTACTACCCATTAATGCATTGCTGTGAAACCTTGGCTGCCCTTTAAAGTGAGCCTTATCTGTGACCTTTACCATCTGAAGGAGTTAGGTATTATTTTTACAACAGTGAATGGTTATCAGGCAATATGCAGTGTGTTAAGAGTACCATTGTGTAATGCTGGATGATCAAGCTTGGTTCCACATGCAATCATGAAATTGATGAAACAGTGGTTTTACAGTCTGTTGGTAATTTCTGAGTTGCAATAATATTATGAAATCCTTGCCGACACAACAAAAGGCGATGCCTTTGAGGGGAACGAATAAACACTGATTGATCACCAATGTATAAACTCGATAAAACCTTCAACCATGCAGGTGAGATTCCTCTTGAAAAAGATTTTTCATCAAAACACTAACTTCTTTGGACTTGGTGATATCCTCTATTCTCTTGGCAGTCACAACACTGTCACCTTATAAAAAGCTAGGCTTCTAAATAGACGTATTTTCAGGCCTTGATGTATTAGTCAAGACTGATGCATGAGTCTATGATCACACACTATTGAGTACTGATGAATAGTCACTTTTTCACTGCAGCTTAGCAGTAGCAACCACCCTTGACGTAATGACAAGGGGAATACACAAGCAGCTGAATAGGGGGATGCAGTCATAATCACACAGTGACGCCAAACAAGACAAGGCCCCATGAAAATCAGAAATGGAAATAGGAAGCATGTCTTGAGGGTCTATAATCGATGGTAGGGTACCTTAAAAAGTTTAAAGCAAGCACCCGCCACCCAAACAGGACAGAGCAGACATAGGTGTGGATAGAAGAGGATGGTGCATCAATGGTCTAACTTGAGAAAAATTGAGGCAAATCTTAACCATACTCATTCATCAGTTGCGATGTCGAGTATATCTTTCAAGATCATATAACAGATTTATTCAGTGAAGACCTTATTTCTTCTCTATAGCATATCAATAAAACAGCTCTCTTAAATCTGCTGCACAATTTCAGACTGAAATGCAAAACGGCTGACAGCCTACTACTATCTTTTAACTAATACTTTTGATTATAAACGTGACAAGAACAATAATTTTATACATATATATATATCATTTTCTTTTTCTATAAAGCCATTTATAACTTACTTTCCCATTTCTAGAACATTGTCATTTATTTGTGTATAACCCTTTTTTTTTGTATTTAGCTGTGTGAAGAGGTCAACATGTTACTTTTTAACTACTCTGTTATCTGTTAACTTTCTAGAAAACGTCTTTAAACAAAATAAATTAATAAATATCAAGACCAATCTAGATTTCTGCAAAATTACATTGATGTTTAGTTCGGAACAACGCAGATGAGAATACAGTTGGAAGAACCATCTCCATAGTTCAACTCCATATATGAGGTGCTGTCATTGGACAATCCAGAGAACACCCCATGCAGTAGCATGCAGCTTCACCCTCAATTATGGCTAACTGTTGGCTAAGGGTGGAATAGTAGTGAGTGGTAAGTCATGTGGCCTTCATATCGTCAAAATTTATATTATTGTCAAACACTGCGGACAGCAATGATATTTTGTGACGCGCATCTGACAATGTGAAAAAAGAAAACATACGTGCTGGAACCGTCAATGATGTATCCACAGTGTTGACATCTCCGTAGAGGATGCTTTCATGACACAGTAATACCCTGTATTCATATCCATGTGCTCCAGTGAGACCATCGATAGAGATATCCACAGTATGAGTAGATAGAGCATGTGGTACAGTTCGGACAACATTGAAACTGGCATCCTGGTCAGATTTCTGGTAGATTGTATAGCTGAAAAAGAATTTGGTCTCTTTGTTATGATGCATCAATACAATCTCAAGCAGACTTGAAGCTGATTTCATTATATTACAACAGTTTTGGATGGAACAAACAAATTTGCAATCTAAATAATAATTTACTTCATTTTGTGTGTTCTATTTCTGAAGTTTGACATAACATTATGTGATAAAAAATTGGTGGTAGTCAAACACTTCGACTTTAATCCAATCATATTGGAGTCTGCATGAAGCAGCAATGTGACGGAACTATTAGCCAGTCTCTTTAACTACTTGCCGCACGCAAGATGAGGCATACAGAACACCACTTACCTCGATGGCGGTACATCACCTGTCATGTTATTATTCCACTGATGTAGAGCCATCACAAGGTGTGTTAAGTTGCTGAACTTGAGAGCTATTATCGGATATACATCAAATTGACCAGGTGCTACAACAGAAGAAAAGTAGCTGAATTTGAAATGTAAGCTCTTTTTACGTTGAATTGATATACCAAATACAGTTCTGAAATGTGCTTCATTACTTCACTTTGACATCCACAATCCAAACCTAAAAATTCAAACTTTGATAGAAAAGGGTAAATTGCCTGATGAATCAACACTTACCAAGTCCATAGGCCTCAAATTCTCTCAGTTGGACGCTCTTATCAAATCCGACTTTGACAGCAATCTGCCGTGTGAATGGCTGTCTATTGTCATCGCACTGTATGTAATCCATTTCACTTATTGGGTTCTTGTTGTAATGGCAGAGATTCCAGTTAGATGAGCCAGGAACACCTGCATTCTCTCCTTGAGCTGTGGATGTGTAAAAACTAGCTTGCTGCATTCTATCGACTATAATACAATATAATGCAGTAATCCACAAACTTAAGATACATTACTTGTTTTACGTGTTATATATTTTCCATGAATACGGGAGATGTCAAACAGACGTCATGATTGTGAGCTTTCCAGTTACAACTTTCTGATGTCTATGAAAAAAGGAAAAACAAGTTTATGAGAGGCCTATCTTGTATCAGCATTAGAAGCTTATGTTCTTGTTAAGCCAATTCTAAATGCAAAGGTGCAAAATAGAGCAAAAATGTTCACATATCTTACCACTACATTCTTGATCCCAGATGTAAATAACCATTTTGACTAGGTACATGTAATGGTTAAGATCTATCTTCAGCCATTTATCTGTGCCCTCTGCAGTATGTGTAATAAAACCTGCTCCATTGCCTATTTGACCATCATTAGCTCTGTTGACGTCCCAGTCACCATATACTTCAGATTGTTCTGCCTTTCCACCTTTTCTATCGAGTGCAAAGTTTTTTGACCCTGATGAAAAAGATATTATCAAATATGAAAAATTATCTAATACAATAAACTATGTAGTTTATTACATTAAATATAGCACATTTGCATTTTGCCTTATATGCAATGCATAATTTATATTATGTATGTAATGTCTCAATTTCATGCAATGTAGGCAACAACGCAACGTATGCAGCACATGCAATATATGCAATGTATACACTGATGCAACTTATGCAATGTGTGCAATGTATGATATGTACGCATTTCAGTCTATGTGCCATCACAATATCAAACACTCATAATGTAATGCCACTCGCATTGAAGCCGTCTGAGCACTTAGGCTAGTAAACATTATATGTATATAAATGTAATTTATGTAATCTTTGTACTCAACATTGACATTATAATAAACCTAGACATGTCACCATATTCAGCAAAAGTAAGGGTGTTGTACGCCATTGAATTGTGCTATAGCGGTGATACTATTATGGATTTGCAGTCAACCATCCAGGGTTTTCTTTGCTAATTATATCAGTTTCAATAACATTTGGAGCTTGAAAGTTGCATTTGATGCAGGAGCTATTTATGATCAATTCGATGATGTTGAACATATAAATCAGATGATCTTTCAAATAAATAGACCGACTCGAATAGTCCAAAAATCTCATGGATGAAGCCCCAGCTGGGCGCGGGAAAATACCGATCCCACTTTGCCTGGTTTTATGATTCAAGTGATTTGAGTTTAATTAATAGATCTGTTGTTACGAATTAGATGAATCATAGTAATGGTGTGAGAAGGGACGTAGGTGACTGACTAATATAAATGCGCTGGGAGTCCAAGGCACGTCAGTTGGGTTTGGAACTTAGACTGAGAAGCTTACGCTGTTTTTTGTGCAAAGACTTTATGTTGCAAGAACTCAACAGAAATATTGGTTCATCCAATCTTCTGGAGTTTCGTGACGTCATTTTACCTCATGATTTGATTTTATGCGTGCCTGTATCTCTGTGTTTCATGTGTATGACAAAGGGCAGGGCGGGTGTGGGAGGGGTGCTGTAGCGTCATCCCAGGGGTTAAAGTGTAAAAAGATCATGACGGGACTGTTGTGATGGAGAATAAAGAATTTTCGTGCCCTGTCATAATTTTCATCTTACAGCGCCCACCCTCCTGCAAGGGAGAATTCTTTTGCAAATGGTTGTGAAATGAAAGGCAATATTGAACATTTCAAGCATAATGCAGGAGCACTTGTAACAAAGAGACTTTTTGATACAAATCTGCCTTTCGTCCAAAATGACTGTTTTGCAAAAAATACTAATAACTATTATGGTAGAGAACTTTGTAATTTTAACATCCAAAGGTCACTGTTTTGTGCTATTTTTTAAAGAAAAACAACTTAAGATAGTCGTTGACACCAGTGCTACAGTTATGATGATTTTGTGTAGAGTGGCTGGGGAAGCTTTGTTATTTGCATAGTACAGAATTGCCACTATTTTTGAAATATATTGTACAGGCGCTATACATACATGGTTCTCCACATAACTAAAGAAGAATCAAAACTGATGCCTAATAACTTTTCTAGGCATGAGGCCACATTTAGGCTGCAAAATATTACCCATTAGGCCGCACTGGCAAAAAGGTCGCAGGTTGCCCACAGCTGGTCTAGGTAGTGACCCTATGCCCTTGCCCGCTGCTGGGGACTACTCTTTTTTTAGAAGAAGCAGAGGGGGATTTTCAGTAGACCTCCTGTATTTATCGTCCTTTTCCAAACAGACCTGACTGGCTTGCCAGTGCCAAATCAGAAATGTTGGACGGCGCCGGGAAGTGAACCTGGATTTAAAGATCACAAGTCCTTACCGTTAGCCATCAGACCACTCCTGACATGACATCCCATTCCATACATCTTTTTGAACCTGCGTTTGCGGGTTCAGCAGACATCTAAATTGAGACAGGATCAAATCTGAACTGGAAGCATTATACGTATGCCCCATTCGACCAATTGTTTGCACTGCCTCTTCCGGTTGCACTTCAAAATATCTTGAAAAGCTTGCTAGTTCAATTAACAGCCATGCTAATTTGTGAGTTTATAAAAATAAATGCACCCAAAAATGAACTCAAGAGGGAGTTCATTAACCCAACGCTCTGGTATTAAGTGGATGTGTGAGGATTTGCAAACAGCATAATGATTCAAGCAGATCTATTTTATCAAAGAAATTAAAATTTTACAAACTCACGTGGTCCAAATATTTGTATTTCAGAAACCTTTTCCAGGTTACGGTTAGTTCCAGTAATTGAGACCATACGCGTTGTAGCTATCAGCTGATCGCAGTGGACTTCAGCAGACGAACCTGAAGGTATTGACGTTGGGTAACTGATTGAGCAGGATGTCGGATCTTGGTAGGATTGACTCTTCAACTGTATAGCTAAGTTGTTAAGTTGAAGTTCACCTGAAAAATATAATAGCAAAACCTCCGGAATTAGATTGACTCCCACCAATAAAACTACTCAACCTAGTGGGTTTACTACACGATTACATACGATTGAGATTTTTCCACATTGTAAAGTATGTTAATATGGATACCCCACAAAGTACATTAAGGATAATTTTATCTTAAGAGGATCTTATCTGTAGTAAGATATACGGAATAATGAAAAGTGGGATGGTTTTGGAAAATCAGCAAGCTTCTAGTTTAATGCTGCCTTTCTAGTTGATTCATATACATCAATCAAGAGTTGTCCCCTCTCTACTACATCAGTTTTTATTACATGTCTGTTATCAATGGTTTGGTGCTAGTTTTGATAGTGTTATCTTGAGCATTAACACGCTTACCACAGTCTTGAGTGAAGATCATGATAGCACGGATAGAGTAATCCCCTGAAGATCCAAAGCCCATGTCACATTACCTACTACATCAGTATTTGAACATGTTCCATCAGGAGAAGTCACTCCATCAACCAGAGTTCCAGGTACTACCTCTCCGGCTACATCAGTAACAGCTGGCTTTTGTTCAGCAATGTTGTTCAGAGTTGCTGGGTCTAAGTGAGATTACAATCAAAAGCATGCATATCTATACTGACATAAAATGAAACTTATAACTTAGGTAAGCATTGGCTTGATTGCTGGTCTATGTGCTTGGTTATAAAATGGTTACAAACTCAACTATTTGTTTTTAGATGAGACAACACCTAGCACACCGTAGCCTGGGACACATTGTTGTGATACTATGAAAGATTCCGGTATTTGAGTGGGAATAAATGATTCCGTGTCAAAATGCCATGGCCAAAATGCCATTGGGACAAAATGCCATTGCCATAATGCCATTGTCATAATACCATGGCCATAATGCCACTGCACAATATATCAATGCCAAAATACCAGTTGTACAAAACGCCAGTTGTGTCAAAATACCAGTGGATATAAAGCCAGATGTGTCAAAATACCAATGGATATAAAGTCAGATTGGACATAATACCATGCGGGACAACATACCATATCCCAAAATACCATTGCCAAAATGCCAAAATATATAACCAAAGGAGATCAAGCCACGTTGTACTTTTTTTTGTCACATTACAGCTGCGGATTGCTCGATCAGAGTAGGGGGTGGTTCAGTTGGTTAGAGCCATCTCCTTCACTGTTCAAGTCTCGAAGTTTCTACATTTGAATTTTTTTCGCTTGGGGTAGTTAGGCCCCATTGTACTGAAGGCTAGTGTGTGTTGCAGAAATTGCAGCCAAATATTGCGCCGTCAAGTCGCCAACTCTGTGGGTTATGGCAAGTTAATTGACTCTCTAAATTTGACCAACTTTATGTCTTGGCTTGATGGGTTTTGACTGGTCTTTTCTGATGCTATTACCGGCGTCATGAAGGCTAGCATGATTGCACTCTGGCCCTACCCACACCTCCGGTATGAACTTTTTGAACAAGCCTATGCAATTTCTTAACAAGGACCTCTCTCCTCGCTTGTTATTGGTTTTCATAAATTCAAGTTTGTTGGATCAAGCGTTGTATTCATGGTTTGTTATCATATTGAAAATATTTTGAATTGAGTATGAAATAAATAAAAGTTTCAAAACTTTATATTCACAAAGCATTTGTAATGGCATGATTTTTAGTTTTTCAAAAATATGAGAACTGTGACCCCTGGTTTAATTCCCTTGATGTCACACAGAGTCCTATCTGGCTGTCACTTGCGTGGCCCCAGAACTCTAATTCTAGATTCTGCTCAATGGCTGGACCGAGTGCTTGTATCATCATCAGGGTTAAATCTAATTCCTTTTTCAGGCTTCTAAAATGTTCATAGATAGTTATGCTGTTCCTCTTTCTTCTAAAAAAGTTCCGGAATATGAGCTGTAAATCTTCTGGTCAAAAATGTTGTTCGAGGTCTTAAAAAGGTATTCTCATAGTTTATGACAAGACAGTTGGTGATACACCATTCATTTATCAGAGGTAAATTGCTCTTCGTAATGTCAGGTTCAGTGCTAAAATTATTAGTATTGTCAGCAAAAAAATTTCAATTTAGATCAGGTTATACGTTTAACAGGTCAACATTATAAATTATAAATAGTGCTGGCCGAGAACGAACCCTAGAGAGCACCGATCATGACAGGCAGTAAACCGACTTAATTCATTTACCAATACAAACTGTTTTCTATTTAAAAGATAATTTTCCTACAGTCGCTATGAGGGGGATAATATCTGAAAAAAATATCTGTTTACTTATTAGAACGCTGTGATTCATTGTATCAAAAGCTTTTGAAAGATATAAAATTAAACCCTGGGTGATTCTTCCATCAATAAAATGGCCGTAAAGTTGTTCCATTATAATATTGATTGTGTTAGTTGTGCTGCGCCCATCTAATGCCAAATTTGTTACAATGATTTTTAAATTTCCTCTATGGTTTTTGAATGCTTTTTGCTCATTTTGTGAAGTTTAGTACCATCTTTGGTGAGCGTAAATAACTGCTTAGTCATCCAAGGTTTCTTGATAGTAGGACGTTGATGCTTTCTGGCACTAATTTTGTTGCTGGCATTTTCAATGCATGAGCTTGGTTTTCCATTGAAAGTTGGTGTCAGATATTTCTGTAACAATTTTGTTATTGTATAATTTCTTATAATAACACATAAATTTATTTTAGTTGTGTTCATCCGTTAGGAATTGTTGATCTGAAATGTTTAAATCTAAGGTGCACATTTTTATGTTCGGATTTAATAATAGTAATAGATAATATAAAATAATTATTTTGGTTTCACAAATTCTGGTTCGGGATCTAATAAGAATATAAAAATATTGGCTTCAACTCAACCTGCTTTAGTCTTTAGTCAAACTTTTTTTCAGGATTCCTGTACGCCCACCTGCGCATCACAACACTGGTGGGTTATATTTTGGCATACATATCGGTATATAGGAGAATTTTGTTCTACACTACAATAGTCGCACATTTCGTTATATTACTTAATTTAATTTACACAGGTTTTGTTATAGTTTGTTATAAGTTTGTCAATATGCTTTCAGTCCGGTGGGTAACAAAATAATTTTTTAATTCGCCAATAGTTCTTAATTTTGTGGCAAAGGTTCTGTATAACAAGTTCTTTGCTGTGTATTACAGCTTAAATGCTTGTGCTATCTGAATGATTATTGTTAGATTTTCCATAGTAAATGGGACGTAATTGTGTGTCCTGTGCATTTTACGCAGTCCATTACAGGTGGAAGGCAACTTTGGTGGTTCATCGTAATTAAACCAGTAAATTTTTGGGTTGAACATATAAAATTCTCAACATTCTTTTTAAATGGAATCAAAAGAAGTTACATTACATAACTATTTAAGAGAAACAAAAGCTCTGCATAGTAACACCACATTTTGACGAAACGGCTCTGTAGACTATGTAGCTTTCATACCCTCGAGTAGCAAAACAAATTTTGTTGAATGTGTATATGGTCAGAAGAGATGTTAGAAACTTATCCATATCCATCATCATTTATACTAAATTTACAACATGAAATTCAAGTTGTGAACATCCTGTGAGTCACAAGCCCCTATTAAATGGCTTTGCTGAATACTATGGCCATGGCCTACTGTGAAAGTTCATTTTGGGTGAACAGAGTTTTTCCTTCCTGTTAGTTGTAACTGTAACTTTTTATACAACTAATAAACACAGAGATAACCTGCTCTATGTTCAATCATCGTAGTCTTATCAATGTCATTAGTAAGCATGAGTCTCTAGGGCAGCGATGAGTCAAGACTTGGCTTTAAAAAAAAAATTGGTAATAATCCAAAGTTATTGTCATATTATTCTAAAGAATGGTTGGGAAATATTTATTACAAGTTACTAGCTCTCAGTTTGTGGATCCCAACAAACCCCAGACATAATTGAAATTGAACGAAGAAACTTTGAGACTTGAACAGTGAAGGAGATGGCTCTAACCAACTGAACCACCACCTACTATGATCAAGCAACCTGCAGCTGTAATGTGACTAAAAAAATACAATGTGGCTTGATCTCCTTTGGTTATATATTTTGGCATTTTGGCAATGGTATTTTGGGATATGGTATGTTGTCCCGCATGGTATTATGTCCAATCTGGCTTTATATCCACTGGTATTTTGACACATCTGGCTTTATATCCACTGGTATTTTGACACAACTGGCGTTTTGTACAACTGGTATCTTGGCATTGGTATATTGTGCAGTGGTGTTTTCACCTATGGCATTATGGCCATGGCATTATGACAATGGCATTATGGCAATGGCATTTTGTTCCAATGGCATTTTGGCCATGGCATTATGGCCGGGTACCGGAATAAATTGATACCAATATTTCTATCCTTTAAACCTCTAGGTTTGTTGGTACTATTTTAGCTAGCATTGTACAGCATGAGTATTTGAGCCTTGCTAATTTTCTATCCCAAGTTCATTGAATGCTGTTTTTATTGGAATGATTGTTTTTTGTTAGGCAGCTACGGAAGACGAGCATTGACAAACAATCATTTTTATTTTTCCCGAGAAAAAAATTGTGTGGCATCCCTCGGCTTCGCTATTTGCCCGGGCTATGACAGGGAAAATTTTGATAATCAGCAGGTAAAAAAAAAGTTTGTCAGTACTCGGCTACACGAAGAGAGAGGGTAACTCCCAGTAAGGATGAATTATCCTAGCCTGAATAAGAGCTCTTATGCAATCGGTAACAGGTTTAGTGGGCGTGTCTTTTCTTGGCGGCTATAACAAAGTCACTCAGTTCTCTGAAAGTTGACAATAGAATAGCAAAGCATCTCAATGAATGTAGGTAGTAGTTATAGTCAAGCCTAAGCAGGATAAGCCAAGAAGATGAGGAGCTGGGAGTTCTATGGATTATGCAAACCAAATATAATATGAGTATGATACTATATGGCTATCTATAGGTGCTTGAAAGTAATGATCTGATCTGATGATTGCAATGAACTCCCTCCTCTTTCATTGTTCATTAGGGTAAGTACATGGGAGGTGCAAATCACCAATCCTCATGTGGACATGAAAAAATCTATTATGTGATGTGAGTAGTCAGTAATTATTGTAACTACAGTAAATGCACAGGACTTAGTCACATACATGTAACCAACCTTGGTGTTTTGTATTGGTCATATCAAGGAGTAGCCTGTTACTCCAGTCCTTGGTCATATGTATGTGACTACACACATAGATTACATGATGATGATGATGATGATCGGAGTGAGTCATTGGAGCGATGATAATATTCAATATTGTGATTGACAATGATATTTATCCATCGGACTCTTGCAGAGGGTAACCTCCTTTGGAGCATAGCTATATGTATTCTTATTTTGGTGGTGATGTGTCACTGCCGCTTCTAGGTCTGATTTCTTTCTTAATAACCAAACGGCACCTTTTTCTCATCTAACCTACAAATATACCAACGTTGAGATATTGACAACCTACATTACCAGACATCATCACTGTAATCTGCTTATCATCTGCCTCATGCTTTCCCCGAAAGGCGCGTCAGAGGATCCTTAAGTTAGTTAGAGTGCTCTGAAGCCATCAGAATGCGCCCCAACCAACCATAACTCTGGCTGGCTGGCCAACAAGAACTAGATCAGCTTGCATCATGATCTCGATTCTCAACAGCTAATTGCTTAATCGTAACCAAATTTTGCGTGAATCACAAGCATAAAAATTTAACAGACAGTTTTGTTATGTGAATCTTTCAGGTGGAACTTGGGACTTGTAAAGATGGTAAAGTTAATGACTGCCCTGGTTTCCAGTCGACAGATGACATCACTATCATTGCCTCCATGAGGCCGCTGCTCTCTCATCAGCAGCAGACAATGGTAACAGGTTGTTTTACAAAATTTAGTTTTTAATTGATTGTTATGATACAAATTTGCAAAGCATGTATAAGTGTAGGCTTGATGTCATCATGGATTGGATTAATATGAAAATCCATGCTGTCATCTTGCAGATAATTTACTATATAACACCTCTGTAAAGTGACCTCAGAGTGAATACAAGGAGTAAGTGAAATCTATCCTGTTAGCTGGTCAATCATTTTCCTGTCTCTGCTACAGTTCAAACTCTCACACCCTCTCATCCTCGCTGTCGCATTGGTTAACTTGATTATTTCTATATAGGCATAGCTGTTAAATCCTTATTCTCGACAGGGTGGTGTAGTGGTTAGAATTTGAGAGTTGCAGGTTCAAATTCCAGTCACTACTCATGCTGGTAAAGGAGGTGAGCTCTCCAGACAATAGCCTAGCTTGCCCACCCTAACTCTGGACAAGTGTGCGCTGATTAAACGAGTTGTATCATTAATCTTATGTGAGCATATTCTCATTGCCCCCCCCCCCCCTCCCGGAAGTGGCAATGTATTGCAAAAAAAGTGAATATTATATATTTGACAGCTCTGATTTTTACACACATGTGTCTCACAGCTGAAGACTAGATTAGATTTTATTTATAACAAGCGAAATGATTATAATAACTTGAAAACAGTTTAAGAGGCTGAATAAGATGCGGATTTATTACATGAAAATCGACACCCCACTCCCCCAACATTACAATCTCGATAAGAGCTTTATCTGTTTATACTCTGTATGAGACATTTAAGAACATCCCACCCACCAAAATCAGACTATGTACAGTCCAACACACAGTGTCAAGGCCCCAATAAGAGGCACATGGTGTCTGAATCTCCCTACTTAGTTCATTGTTTAGTTCTTTGTTCTTATCTCAATTATTTTTCTTTGAAAAATTCCTTCCGCATATGTCAACAGTCTAATCAATCAACACTCCCTTTTCCTGTGTTTTTTGATCATCGTATTTCTTGAATACCTCCCTACGCTCATTTAGCTGTGTATAATCTAATATCAATTAGTTTTCTTTCAACAGAAACCTGCTAAATTAGCTGAAACTACAGCAAGGAGAAACATTTCCATCCATGCAAGCTCTTACTCTGCTGCCTCTTGTCCAGCAGCACCAGGAAACACCAAACAAGAACAGAAAGCAACCAGAGACTTAATCAGCTGAAGAAAGAGAACTCCTAACAAATTTCCACAGCAGGAATCAATGTTTGCAGAGGGTAAGGATACTGAGCTGATAATATTATATGGGAGACTAATTTGTGGGCTCAAACTTTGCTTGGGTCACTGGAATTGAAATTCCATTTTCATTACCCTAACCTAAACAGTGTTGGGTTAGGTCAGGGTTTCAATGATGGAATGACATTTCCAGCAACCAAAGCAAACTATGCATTGAGCACTCAAACTAGTGTGTACTGTATACTCTCTGAAGCCTTATCATAATTCTTACTTTGCGATGTTTTATTATCAGGGTACAGTGTGGTGTGTAGTGGTGAAATAGTTCAACAGTGTTTATTAAAGGTTTCAAGAAGTAGGACATACACTTATTTGAAGCATATTATGCTGTTCTTTGAACCTGGAGCAAACAGGCCCACAAAAACAGCGGTAGGTACGAAAAACCGAACACGAACTCAGAAGCTACGAACCTTTAAAAAACCGAACCTTCAATGTGTCTGATAACATAATTTCGGCCAATGATGTTCTTTGTAACAAAAAGTCAAAACTTTGATGAACAGTTATCCTCTCTTGCACTTTGGCAAATGGTAGAGGACAACTCCAATCCCAGCAGAGAGTTTGGGACATATGAGCAGGGAGAGTGGGAAGGGAACAGGGAGGGGAGCAGGGAGTTTGTCCCCGACTGAACAAAGAAGGGGGTTTTGTTCTAGAAGAGACACCAGGCTAGATCATGGCCTGAACGATTTCCAGATTGAGACAGAGGTTCCGGAGAGCTGGGAGCCACCAAGTTCAAACTTAGTGATTATTACCATGGTGGTGCGACTGATCCTGGATAATTGAGTGATTATGCACAAATGCACGCAGTGATGCTTTTACTTACTAAATGATGCTTGCAAATACTCTGTTTATGAGATCATTGCACTGTTTGAGTGATAAGGTGATCCAATCAGATAACATATTATATGCGCATTCAAATAAAGGTAATGGTTCAGAGAAGAGACTGTTGATGGTGTTTACACGTGTATTCAATGAACTTATTTGTATATTACGGTGCCTGAAAAAGCGGCAAAATGAGAGGCAGAAAAAAAGGCCTGAGAGAATAGTAATGGCTCAGGTGGATTAATACTGAAGTGTGAGCATTCATGGCTGTGAATACACGTGTGATGGTAGACCATCGGGGACATAAAGCAGTTCCTATCCAATCGTAGTGGCAATGTACGTTGTTAATGACAGCTAACTATCAAGCCATAACTGTTGCATAACAGCTATCACTAGGATTGTGCTGTGACTTCTGGTACTGCGTAACTAAAAAAACAGAAAATATCACATTCAAATTCAAAGAGAAGTGTTTGATATCCTATGTCATGATATTATCAGTTAAAATCTAAAACTCACTTTTTGCTCACTGCGCTCTACTCATAGCTTTAGGGCAGCATGAGGCAAGCTCCCCGTTTCTTCATTGCCGGTTAATATTATTTGCTTTTTTATGGCTAGATGGTGACTGGTGAAGCTCACACCACATTACATTATCAATCATGCTCGACTGGGATAAAATGAATAATACACCAATTAATTTTGGTACATACCTGACCCAACTTGCAGCTTAATTACTATGTAGTTGTTTTACACGATGCCGTTTCAGTAGACTAGGATATTATCATTATCAGTTTAGTCCGGGCCACCACAGCTTGAACCTGACTTCGTTACACAGCTATAGTACAGCATGTTAGTCTGACCATCGGACCAAAATAATTTTGTATTCTGTGGTACGAGTCAGAGAAATCAATAGCTGAGGTTGTAATGAGGAAGGGCCCGCATGGATATCTACAAACACAATATTTCTTATGTGAGTTATTACAGAATATGCAGTTAATATATAGTATTTGCCTAACCACTTTCATACTAGTAGGATCATTTCATAGATGATGAAGCCTGATCAAGCTAATGTAAATTTCAGAGAGGCAACACTGATCTGATATCTCTTAGAGTAGCACAAAATGCTGTATGTAAGACCTAACAGTTAACAGTTATAGTTATATATATAGTAAATAAGCTCAATTTTTTATAGAAGAATTTTAATGTATACTAGCTAGAGGTCCTACTTTCCCCCTCATGCTTTGTTTGAAACCAAAGAACAGCCATGAACTTTTAAAACAATATTTCAAGATAGGCCAACACCCATAGTACATACTTGTTAACTCTGTTGAGAGGTGATGATTCAGGAGGCAGCCTTCTGCTCCTCCTGTGACGAGTCAAAGGGGCTCCAATTTACTAAACTGTGACCATTTCTAATAAATAAGTGTGGTGTGTCCTCCATAACAGCCTTCTGTAGTAGCTCCACATACTTCCATCATTTTCAAACTTGCAGGAATATATATATATAGTCAAACCATTCCTCTCTCCAATGCAAAAGTTCATTTGGATTCATGATGACTAATTTGACAATGACATCTACTTGGTGTGTACCAAACCAATGAACTCATTGATTGACCAAACTGTGCCATCTTTCTCTCCATAATTTTTCATCAAGTGACCTTGAGCTAGTGCACCTAGTTAGGATGCAATGAGCTCTATTAAAAGTCAAAGTTTGATGTCTGTTATATTATTGGTCACTTATCAAAAACATGACATTTCATTGGCTACTGACAATTTAAACTTTGAGCAAATTGATTTAATCCTGAGTTCGGTTTTTAGAGGGTTCGTAGTTCGTGAGTTCGTGGTTCGGTTTTTCGTACCTACCCCAAAAACAGCTGGAGAACAAGCTTATCAAAAAGTTTGAGCAAGACAAAGCAGGTTAGTAATAGTATGATGGGTGTGCAATGATTGCGTAATGAAGCATCTATTTAAAATAAAAACAACTCTTAGCCCTGACATTCTGTCCATGCTATAAACATACAACTCCTATTTTTACACTATTCAGTCAATTCATTAGGACTTGGCAAAAATTCAAAACTTGGGAATTTGTCTTTGGTACTAGTACTACCCCTTTATCATTTACAGATAAAATCTTGGGGACTGGGGCCTTCAGCTAATCTCTAAACACAGAGCGAATCATAGAGATACTTATGTTTGTTTGCGATATTAATTAATTATATTAGCAAACTCAATCAGGGTGCTTGGTCACTGGGTGCAGGCCCCAGAGAACTGAGAATAAGGTTCATTGCGTAAGGCAGTCCTCGCACCCTGTATTGCTATGCCTAATCCTGCATATGTTCCCAAGATTGTCATTCTGTGAGAGTGTCATGTAATGGGGACAGACTTGGGGTTTTTTTTGCGAGAAGAGTTATGTATTGGGATTATTTTTCCACATTTCATTTTGAAAAATGACCACTGTGTGGAAGTTAACCTGATGTTGAACGGTGATGGTGAAATGAGGGTGATTCATCAATAGCGTGTAAATAGACATGTATTTTCCTGTACTGAAACAATGTTTGTGTGTGCCTCCATTTCAAAAAGTTCACAAATCAACAACCAGATTTATGAAACCTAAATTTGTTACAGTTAGAAAACACAGCAAGAACTCAATACTGTACTGTACTTATCTAAAGCACCGTCAAGCTTGGAGTTTCTGTGTCTGAAGTTTGCCATTGTTCAGCCAAAACTAACCATATGAAGTGTGATTTATACCCAAAAACAAACATCATATACTCCAGGAAAATTCCATGATTTCATGAGTTTTATCACGTTGCATGTATTTATTGTTTCAGGCAGCACGGAAAAAGACATTGAATGTGATTGCTGGTGATTGCGGTCCTAAAAGAATGTTACCTGCACCTTTGCATTTTCACTAACAGGCCTTGTCCATTTAGGGTGCATCTATTTTCTGAGTGTATGTCACACTCGGCCAATGTATGTTTTGGATAAAATAAGTTTTAAAAAAACAATTATTAGATGGTACTGCAATAAAATTTACAAACAGAAGCTCATCAATATTGGTTCCTTGTCTACTATTAATGGCAATACCTTGTACAGGAGTGCGCTAAATTGAATATGTATATGCATATATGTTATATTCCTGTAAAGATTGCTGGAGAGCAGCTAAATAAAAAGTGATTTACATTACATTACATGTTTGTGGGTAGTAATTATACATACAAGGCCTTCAGTATAAGGCATACAATGATTGTATATCGATCAATTGTTTTTTTCAGGTTTTCACAACTTATGTACCTGTTTATGTGAATTGTTATATCATTGACTACTCATTCATTCATTCATTTTACTACCTGAAGACATGACAATGAGTCCCTCTCACTCCTTGGATGCACTACCAAGTAGCAAATGACGCTTTAACTTAACTTAATCTCTTTCGATTGAAATGGTGATGTAGCGGTATATTCCGTGTCTCTGCTAATAGTTGCATGACTATGAGCCTTGAAGACAAATCTTTTTTTGGCTTTGGATCTGTCATGTTTTTGCTATTTTGAAGACTGAGTTGAGTAACATGTATCATATTTCGCAAAAGGTCTCTGTCTGTGCATGTTTTTGCTTCCATTGGCAGTTGGAGATCTCCATTCCTGTAAATTGTAAATAGTGTCCTGCTATATTTGAATCAAGCACCCTATTCAGTTTGGTAACAGATTGCAGAAGAATACACCCTTGTTGAACTGTACTTGGATTGGATTTTCCAAAAAAAGGGGAGATATGATGGCATCAGATCAGAAAAAAGGGTATGATGCACCCAATGTTTAGTTCATTGATACACCATTCCATTGGTCTAAACAAGGGTTGCTATATCTGTGACCAAGCCCAAGGACTGAAATTGACTTAATTTTTTGCTTTCTTGTGTACTACTCATCAAAAGTCATTGGATTGCACCTGTCAGTGTCCAATTTAAAATCTTGAAGGATATTATGCGGTTGATTTAATTGTCTGCTTGACAAAAGCAATATGTAATCTGAGAACAACATAAAGATAAGCCACATATTACACTTCACATTTAAGCCACACCCACAGCAATCACATTATTCCGATTGAGTATTACTTATTATTATTTATCTCATTTTTGAGTCCACATAAAATATAGATTTGTTCTGGCTTTGAAACAGGTTTACTCAGTTCGCAAGTTAGCAATAAGGCAGACTTAACGGGCACCTAGGGTAGGATTAACCACCGATATCACTGTGTCAAATAATGTAAATATGTAGGAGGTTGAGTCACATTTAGTAAGACATGGACAGGGGTTAGCTGCTTAGTGGTTACTGTTTAGCTGTGTTAGCTCAGTTAAGGTTGTGTCCTTCACGGTATAGACAATGATTAATAAAAACACACTGTACTAAAATCCAATCATTCCTTAGAAACCGTACATGACTTTCTCTTCAAGGAAAAATCTTGTTTTAAATACTACCTTTTTGAGTGAGGATTAGGATTATCCCGAGTATGGACACCAGTCTGCTACATCCAGACACCATTGTATACTGTCATTCCAGAACTAATCAGAGTGGGTCAAAATATCTGAATGTCAAGCTGCCACTCACACAAAGGTTCTTCTATTGTCGATTGTCTGGTGTTTGCTTAGGCTGAGATATGCTCAATTACAGTAAACTTTACATCACAGCTAAGCTATATTATTTGGTCACATGTCATTTATGATTTTGTAAGCGCATAACAGACTTGCCAACCTAATTTTTCCAAAATGCTTACAAAAACTTGCAAAATGCTTGAAAATGCTTACAAAACTCCAGGGTGCCATAAAGACTTTGTTTGAGGCTGCTCTTTTGTATCACATCTTATTCTCCATATTTTATTCTATCATGTGAGCGATTTTCAGCTTTATAATCCAAATATTATTGAGGAAGGTGTGGCCTCTCAAACTTCCAAGGTGACAGCAATTTATCGGCATTAAGAATCAGCCGGCAATCCCTAGGGTACGTCACTAATATTGATGATCAAAATGTTCAAATCTGTAACGGTCTCCAACCCAGGTCCAAATGGCTTTGCAGGCGACGCCGCTAATACTGAGCTATATTGTCTACTGGCTAACCTAGTTGGTCCAAGTGGCGTGATGGTGACGGTAGCGTCGTTGCCTATAGGTACTGGGACCCGGGTTCGATTCCCACCCAGGTCTGATTATTGATCATCATCTTATCAGTGTGATTATTACTGTATTAACTAATAACTCATAATGTCTATGCAACATGTCTATGGTTGTGACATACCCCAGGGGAAGCATCCGCTTATTCCCAATGCCGATTGAAGGCAATCACCCTGGAAGTTTGAGAGGCCATAACTTCCTCAATATTTGGATTCTAAAGCTGAAAATTGCTCACATGATAGAATAAAATATGGAGAATAAGATGTGATACAAAAGAGCAGCCTCAAACAAAGTCTTTAAATGACCGGAAATTGCCCCAAAAGTTTTTTCGCGCTACCCGCGAAAAGTGCTTTTATCACAGGGCGTAGTCTTTGGTAGCTTAGAATACAGATCGCTCAACACTTGTCCTTTTCCCTATGCATAAGGTGCAATCTGCTGATAATCAATGAGAAGTTGTTTGAAACCTAGCCTGTCTTGGTTGCCCTTAAAACACTGGGGCAGGAGGTCTGAGTTATCCCACCCAAACAAGGAGGTGGGCATTTAAGACTTGACCAGGTAAAAGGTCCATATAAAATCAACACAATGGCTTTCTGAAGGCAAGACCAGAGTTTTAGACCAAGGAGTTACTCATTGTTTAGACTATCAATCAACAATGACAAGATTATGCAAGTAAACTGAAGCAATCACTAAAGATGCGTTTTTTTATTACCTAATTAGATGAACAGGTGTTTGAAAAACCATATATGCGTACAGCTAGCGTTTTGCGTTTAAAACTCAATCAGTGTCAAATAAGCGTTCATAAACGCTTTATGCGTACAGGTTGGCAAGTATGGCATAATCTGGAAAATAACTTATTAATGCTTTTATAATATGTAGCTATCTAACTATTTACTGCTTCGTCGTTACTTCGCTGTTCACAGAATAAAAGAAATTTGGGGTCACACTATTTAGGCATATCTCAAGTTTTGAGCAGGATCCTTGTGCCTAGAAGTATCAGTTATCACCCTTGTGTGATTCCCTACTTGATTGAACCATGATATCTACCTGAAGTATGAGGTACCATCATACTTGTATTGATAAGACAGGCAAACTGAATCCTTGCAGATAACAACGAAGAATCATGTGGGAAATGTTTCTAAAATAAATCCGAGATAGTAAAGTTTATGATGTGATATGCCCACTAGACCTTAAACAATATTATCAAAGAACATAATGTCACTGTGGTAGCAATAGACAGTTTAGTGGGACAGGGTTTCCAAATCCTAGGAGGCTTGAATGTTGATAAATCATAATTTTAGTGACGAAATTCAAGAAAAATTCTGCTAAATGGTCTGCAAAACTGGCAGAAATTGATATAATTGTCTAGCCGAATACCAAAAATATTTCCCAAACTATGTCCCTATCAGTTTTCAATGGTGCAGATTCTGAATCAAAAATCCTTTTCATCCTACTATAAGCGGATTTCAAGATAACCCTCTTTTCAGCACGTTTTTCCTATGTGGCGTGGGTTAAAAGTACCAAAGTGGAGAGAGGACAACTCCAAATAGAGGCCTAAATCAGAGCTCAGAAAACTGTCTATTAGACTGTACATCACAATGCAAGGTTTTAATTTCGTAACGTAACTGATAAAGTAGCAGCACCAATCATCTGCTGACAAAAGCAAATCAAGCTGCCGCTTGAACAAAAGTCGGGGGTTGAAATGAATGAACTTCAAAACTTTCACTGCTGATCAGTTATGTGAGTTATTGTATTATTAAATAGTACAAACTAACCAAATATTCAAGGTACAGGAATGTATTGCAGCCATTTTCTATTGATGTGCTTAGAATAAGGTGTTTAGTGTGAACCTGACCTTATTGGGACACCTTTCCAACTAGAACCGTATATTTTACTGTTAGATAATATGCTGCCCTTAGTAACCTATACTTTATGTTTACAGCCTGTGAGTATCAAGCTTCATCTGTTGCATACTAGATGTTATCACCAAGGGTAGCTCATTTTCAAGCTAGGAGTTGTGCTATCTTGTATCGAGAGTGAACAACTCACATGTGAAATAATCTTGTAATAGCGAGTTGGTGTTATTTTCAATTTTTGAAAGTAACCATTAATCCATTAGTTACCATTGGGTTCAAAGTATTGAAGCTATAGTGCCATATTGACAGGTTGAACCTGGTATTGAACCTAGGGGTGGAACGAGTATCACACCCGGTACTGAATCTCGAGTTTGTTATCTCGGGTTTGACACCGGGACAAGTCGGGTTTGACTTGTTTGAAGTGCCAATCACTATGCCGATATTTAGCCATTATTATGTATTTGCAAACTACAATGTCCTTTTATCACATGAATTCACTTCATCTAAATGAAGATCAATATAATTAGCATACCTCTGCAACATGAGCCCTTTCATGTGGCTGTATTCACTGTTTTGTTGTATCATCTAGGTCATAACACCATTTATTTGCAAACTTTTCACACAATTAGATTTCTGTCGTCTTCAGTTTTCTTTAGTTCTTCTTCAATGTGACTTAACCTAAGATTCTTACTTTGTAAACAATGATAAGATGTGGAGCTCACGGTAACGCCAATCTCTTAGACTTGTGGGTTGAGGAAGCTTGGTCTACAGGCTAGATCTAACGCTTGCAGGTGAAACTAGCACGATTGATCTTACCAAGATTATTAATTGGATGCAGTTGTTTGTACTGAATTTTTTACAGTCACTTGAGTCCGGTGGAGAAAGAAAATTTTGGTTTGATCTACTGGGACCAACCACACACTAATTTTACTCCTTGCTTGGACAGATAGATAAGATACACCTAATCCAAAATGAGTATCAGTCAATGCTGGAAAGTGTTTGCTAGGTCTGGTCAAAACAAGGTGGAATGCAACATATGCAAGAAGGTTCTATCAACTGGTAAGGAAAGATGGATCAGCATCCAGCATGAAGAGACACATAGCTAGGTATCATGATGCCAAATTCAAGGAACTGTATCCCCCTACAGCTGCACCCCAGTCTTCCTCCACTCCAAGCAGCAGCACCTCCACAGCTCAGCCTACCATCTCCCAATGTGTCAACAAACAGAAGCCACTTGCTACCTGGCTATCCAGGGTACATATGTTGCTGCAGAGCGGGTGTTTTCCACTGCTGGATTAGTTCTATCCGCCCAGAGAAGCAGAATAGATCCCAGCTTAGTGAAGAAAATTATTTTTTGAACAAAAATCTCCGTCAACTGCAGTTAACAATCACTCATGCTGCTAGTGTTAAAGGGTATTTATGGATAATTATAAATAAAGTGACTATTGAATACAAGAGGGACTGCTATGCGAAGGGGTTTTCTTCCCTGAGTTTGAGCTATTTTACCATGGTTATCTGTGTGTATCACTTATAAAAGTGGCGTCTGGTCATCAGTGCACAAAGGTTGATGACATTGTTTGTTACATTTTATTATTATCATGTATGTTTTACCGTTCTTTATACTGATGGTCAGGATTTAGACCAGCGGATGTTTTTAGACTATGCTTGCAAGTTGCAATCATCAAAATCACTCACCGGTATGTAAAGAAAATAAGTAACGAATAAAATTTAGGAGCATATTTGCAATATCCATCAAATGCTGGCATGGTGACAAACCACAAACCTAGTGAGGTGTCATTACGATGATCTTTAGTTGTACCGTTTGCGCGTCATCACGCAAACCCGACCCGGTGCCGACCCGGTATCGTTTTTTTCCTCAAGTGCCGTACCCGACCCAGTGTCAAAATTTCCGACCCGTTCCACCCCTTATTGAACCCCATTGTCTTACAGTGATATGTGGGACTGAGGAAAGGATCCAGGGTGTTCTTCAAATTAGAAACAGCGATCCTTTACTCAATCAAGTTATCACTATCATATTACTCTAAACTTTCACTCATTTGGTCTTTCAATTAGACAAGATCGCTTCCAAATCGCTCACTCAGAATTTATATAGTTCCATCAAGTAACTGCGCGATCTGAAAGCGAGAGCATAGCAGGTAGCATAGGAGCGATCAGATAGTGATTTTGGCTGCTTATGAAAGACCCCTCAGCATAAGCTACTGAGCTATTCCCATGGAGTTATTTTATACTATAAATATAGTATGGACAATGTGCACACAATTAGCATCAATTGTTGTCCTAATTATTAGTCATAGCATAAATGTCAATGACACAAAAAATCTTTATGTGCATTGTTAGTGCTTGCATCATTGACATCATCATTGGGCTTGCAAGTATCATTTTTATCAATCATAGGGGTTTGCTGCTCGAGGCTGTTGGAGTTCTGTGGTATGCTAACTCTGGTTGTTTCAAAGCATGTGTTCCTACTTTTTCTTTGTGATATACATTTGAAACATTTGTCTTCCTTTTAGCGATTGCATTCCTTTACGTATTTTGCAAAAAATTTAAACATTGCCAACCGCCATTGCATCTGATATATGATGCTGAAGCTGCCATCACATCTACTTTGCATAAATAAACAACAATCAGAACATGGTCACAATTACCATATCAGAAAACTCCATTCAAATCCACCCCTCTCCGAATCGATTGGACTCTTATTTTGAATATTGTGGGCATCGGAATTATGATGATAATAATAATATATACTTTATTGATCCACCGATATATCATTTGATACCTATGAGGTTGTGATGTACGTAAGATATGCATGAATAGTTGTTTGTGTCAGTCAGGTGATAATTTTGTAAAGATCATACTTAAGATGACTTAATTATGATAATAATAATAATATATACTTTATTGATCCCACCGATATATCATTTGATACCAATGAGGTTGTGATGTACATAAGATATGCATGAATAGTTGTCTGTGTCAGTCAGGAAAATATTTTGTAAAAATGATACTAAAGGTGACAATAATGCGTTATCGCATTAAAAGTTCTAAGCTGGAATGTTATTTTGTCAGCGAGACGGATGGAGTGTCTTTGGTTGAGAGATGGTTGAGGTGGTATGAGACTGTTCAGGCCGTGCAATGGGTTTCTCTCAATCTTTGCTGCATAGCCGGTGCAAAGCTCAGAAATTCGATCCACCAGATGTGGTATGTCAGCTCTGAATAGTCTCTCAGTGTAGGACTTGGTTGTTGGATAGATAATCTGAAGACAGGCTTTGGTGGCGCTCGAGTCGGTCTTTGGAAGTCTGATGGCGTATGTAAACCATGCTGGGCATGCATATGTTCAAATTGGTAAAAATATTCTTGTCTCTCTGTCTTGTTGAAATTTGTTTCGAGTAGATCTGATTATCCGTTGACTTCAAATGACATGGACCTTCTTGTAGTGAAATTGTATCGCAAACATTACAATATTATAACAACAGGGTAATCATTATGCTCCAGCAAAGATAAATCTAAATTTCAGTCTTGCGGATTATACTTCATTAAAGTTGGTTACAGGGCAGAGGTGGTGGAGAGAGAAAGTATTTTGAACTCAATAGTTGATGGTGCTTTCTGCTGACTATGTTCTGAAATTTAAGACTGATAACTCAGACCTTGCTCTACCTTCTGTATTGTTAGTGTTCTTTCTTGTTAACTTTGTGTGCCAATGATGGGTATAACTGCAGCTAAGGCGAGGTAATACGGCATCAGAGGCTAGAGTAGCGTGAGCTAGGATCTTTGAGTTTAGGATCTAGACGTGTCGTCGTAGAGTTGAGAGTTTTTACTGTAACTGGCCGCGTATACATTAGGAGAAGTGGCTTTCAACACGGCAGATCAGAGTGACAATTAACATTTGCTGGAATCTAACTGTTCCTTTATTGATGGTCGGATTTGAGAAAACTTTATGATGATGCGTGTAAAAACTGTAAATAATGACAATAGTTGATAAAATGGATAATATATGTTATGTAATTTGTTGTGAGGTACATCAAATGCTGAATATAAAAAGTATATAAGGTTTGAACATCAAATGTGATAAAGAATCAATATCTGTCGCCGAGATGAAGACAAACCCCTGTGGTCTCTTGTATACGTTGTCAGTAGTATTCTTTGGTAGCTTGTTTGATATGACATGATATAGATAAAATGACAGCGATCTGTATCAAGTGAGCACTGTTTAGTAAACTGAATTCTATATGAGTAAGTCAGTGCTATTATATGGTAGTTGTTGTTACTGTACCAGGATTATAATAATAGAAAAGGTAAAAATAGGGCTTGTTAGTGTCTCAATGTTATGAAATTGATTCATGCCGGACAATGAGACCCAAAAACAAGGCTAACATAACCGGACACACCGAGGCAGCCACCCCACTGTAATAGCCATGGTCACACAAAGGACTAAAAATCCCCAAGAGATGTGCGGACAGTAATGAATCAACATGTTTTGCAATTGGGAATCAAAACACTAAAATAAAGCTGCTTCGCTGTTTTGTGTTGAATGTGAATAAAAGGTGAATAATCATGTAAGAGAACAGATATAGGCCAGCAGCGGCTATACATAAAAGGCTCTAAAAATTACATCTGTGTAAGTGTCTTGAACAGAGAAAATTGAAGACTGTATCTGGTGTAGTTTTTTATGGCCGTTCTGATGACGCATATGTACCATTTCACAAATGGGGCAAAAAGGGGCGAATCCAAGTAAGAAACACGGAAAAGGGGGTTAAAAGGGCGTTTTTTGCAATTTAACTTCGCTTGGCAAAGTTCATAGAATGAAGCAGTGTCATTGAATTTTTTTTATCAATATCATGCATATCTTGAGTAGTTTTTGGGAAAATATCATACTGCTAAACCCAATGGTTGACGTTTTACAGACAAATTGTAGTCACCCCTCGAACACAGTTGCGGCATAATAATAGGTTTTGTGCAAGCATGCAAGAATAACAGTGATAAATGTACTTCTCATGTCATTTTTCATGATTTGTTTATAAAAAGACCCCATCATAAAGTATCTGGTAGCAGTGTAATAATAAATTGAGAATAAATATGAGAAAGGGGTGGGTCCAGTTGGGATGTGAAAAACAGGTAAACGTTTATGAAGTTTTATTCTGGTAAAGCGTGTAATCTGATTATATATTTTGAATTTAATAGCTATTTTAAATAGGACATAAGTATCACTGCTAAAACAAAACAAAGAAAGTATGCAAATTCATACTAGTTTAAAGGTCAAGGTCTTCATCATCGGTAATTTGGTCATACTCATATTGCTGAGTGTCGTCCCTGCCATTGTCGCATTGCAGGCATCCACACAATTGCGTACAATGCAAACTGGCCTTCAAACATGAGCATCCACCGCTTTTGTCTGGGGTAGTTTTTATGGCCGTTCTGATGGCGCATATGTACTATTTTACAGATGGGGCAAAAGGGGGCGGATCCAAGTAAGAAACGTGGAAAAGGGGGTATATAGAGCGTTTTTACCATTTAACCTCTTTCGGCAAAGATCATAGAATGATGCGGCGTCATTGAATTTTTTTTAGCAATATCATGCATATCTTGAGTGGTTTTTGAGAAAATATACTGCTTAATCCATCTATTGACGTTTTACAGACAGATTGTAGACACCCCTCAAACACAGTTGTGGCATAAAAATAGGTTTTGCGTAACCTTTCCAGAATAACAGCGATAAATAAACTTCATATGTGATTTTCATTATCTTTTTATAAGAAGACCCTAATATAAAATAACTGGTAGCAGTCTAATTATGAATTGGGAATATATGGGGACAGGGTGGATCCAGTTAAGATGTGAAAAACTGTTAAGATGCGATAAACAGGTAGAGTCCAGAAACTTCTTGCCAATGAGTGATCAAAAAATTGCATTAAATAATAATTATCTCTCTGGGGTTACCTAGAATTGAGTGAAACTAGACCCGAATTTCGCTGCGAATCCAATTATGTAAAGTTCATAACTCTCAGAGTGCATATTCTTTCTACAGAGGCTAAGAAAAGACAAAAAAGTTGCAAAATTTCGTTTTTTAATGAGCATTCTGTATGTGTATTATCTACCAAGGCACAAACAGATCCTCTTTATTGACTTATTTAGAGGTGCAATACAAGTACACACCAGTATAAACAAAGATATATCCACAATGTGACCAGTGTCAACGTGAAGGAAAGCAAAGAAAGACAAACTAATGTGCTTATCAAATGCATCAAAAACCTGTATTGATATAATACATTCTTTATCAAGGTAAAAATCCAGTCAATGACTAATTAGAAGGTGAGATATATGTACAAACATATATAAAATTGTTACATAAAAATACAATAAGTGAATACCAACAATAATATGACCTGTGTAAACAAGAAGGAAAGCAAAAAAAACGAGTATTTCCTGCTGTGAAAACCAGTATTGATAAATACATTCCAGGTACAAATCCTCTTCATTGACTAATTGGAAAGTAGATATTGGTACAAGCCTGTATCAAATGAATATATACAGCAGTAAAACACATACCTGCAATGTGACCTATGCCAACGTGTGGGCATGCAACAAAGGACATCAAGAATATAAAATTCATGTGAAAACATGCTTTGACACAAATGCATACAGAGTATTTTTGTACTTGGTCATCTTGTTAAATTTGGTGCTTCTTAGTCTTGGACTTTGGCAATGATCTATGATCGGAATAGTTATTGTAAGCCTTTTTGCGTGGTTCTTCCTCCTTCGCTGTATCACTGAAAGAATGATGAAACTCAGATTAAGGAGCGGAAATATAATCGCATAACTGGATCTCAACTCAAGTTAACAGCAGGAGGTAGAACAACCTTTGAACAAAAAATGATTCTATCTCACATCACATCTAGCAGCTAAGTTAAAAAGCTTGCAAAACAAATATGTTGGATGAATATGTTATTCGTATTACAAGCGAGTAGATATATAAACACAGGGGGGAGGAAGGGGGGTTATGGCTTTCTTGTAATGGATGTCAACTGCTTAGACCTATGACATCACCCTACACATATTTTACAAGCAGACTCTTCTTTAAATAAAACATAGGTGCTGAAATAGATATAACACTACAGAAATAACCTATAGTTACCCTAGAGGAGTCATATTTGGCGAGGTTTAGCTAGTTTATGGGTGACTTAATGTTAGCTAGCAATAACTTTTGGTAAGCTGAGGTGAGAGTCTAAATGAAATAAGGCTTGAATGTCACCTGTCTTAGGAGTGTGTGAAATGGTGAACATCTCCTCCAGCAAACTATTTACTCCTCTGGAGTTTTCAAGGTTTTGAACTATCCTTCACCTTTCATAAGTCTTCCTGGAATAGTATTTGATGGTAGTGTGCTTCTCTTGCCACATCATCAGAATTTTCAAATATATAATAGTAAGCACTCCATTTCATTAGCTTGAGCCGCTTGATACAAGCCAGCTGAAAAAAAAAACGAATCGAGCATCTGTAATTCATAAACACTGAACAGTGAAGAGTAACCAAGCTGTCGCCTTGTTTCCGTTGTCATCATCACTACTAGATGTATCTTCATTCTAAATACATAAATGATAGTTTGATAACACTGCTATCACAACACATTAACACTACTAATAATGCTAACAGCAGTGTTATGCCTTGCTAGTAGTAACAGCAATCCAGTCCCACTAGCATTAAAAGGCTGATGAGTAACTGGCATGCTTTAAATGTAGTGATTTGGACCACAGTCTTTCTGTAGTTGGTGCAAGTCCAGTGGTCGAGTGCCCCAGTGGTCGAGGCCTTTTCTCTCTTAGGCCTTGACCACTGGGGTACTCGACCACTGGACTTGCACCAACTACAGAAGGCCTGTGATTTGGACTGGAGTAAGCTGTAATAGCGAAGTTACTCCTTGCTGAAAGTAAGGTCAACAATTACATAGACCTATTTTTTTTTACATAAACCCAATCTTTTTAAATTATTGATTTTCTAATAATATTGATAACCTACCATCACATTGAAACACCTGGGATGAGGATAGGCTACTAGTACTGGAAGAAACACTAGTATGTTCATGAAATAAACAAATAAATGTACTTGTAGGAAACAAAAACATTGAAACCTGAAAGTGAAGTAAACGATCACAATCATTCATCTTAACACTCACATTTTTCCTGATGTGGACTTTCTGTGCAGCTACTAGTTTTGCTATGCAAATCTCAGATATCAGATTTTGTGAGCATAGAAAGAATGTTCATTTCTATTGTCATCATTCTCCATTCTATCACAATATATAATATATCCCATGATCATGATGCATTATTATGATGGTAGCTAATCTCTCTGATCCAGAGTAATTCAGTAGCTTCCTGCAGCTCAGGCTGTTTGTCTAGCAAAACCCAATCCTCAGCTTTGCTCAGAGCATTGTTCAGTTGCTGTTGTGACAATTTAATCAGTGGATTTTATCATATGCTCTGTGTTGTGGGAATTGATGCAGCAAGCCTCATGGTTGGCGGCCATCTTTATAAACAAAAATGCTCTGCACTGTCATTGGCTAATCATCAAAATTATCCGTTTTGATTGGTTAAATGTTGCCAAGTAACTTTTGCAAGTTAGTTCTGCAGAAATATTGTAGAATCTGCATCAGAAAATAATTTTAGCAAAACATTATTTATTGCCCCACTTATGGAATAGTACCACTTCAAAAATCGAAACAATAATAAATATCATTTGATTATTTGCTATTAATTTTCTCTGTTCATCATCCTTACACACAATGAAACAATATTGAGGTGCTGCTGCTGGCCTAATAGGTTGTTTACACTGACTGAAAAATACACCAGTATGGCTATTTTTTGAGATATTCCATCAGTATATCTTTGTATCAATAACTGGCTCTAGGCAGCTTTTTGTGCATTGATTTACATCCCAGTTAAATCCTTGTGTTGTATTTGAGAAGGGACTGGCCGAGGTAACTCGAACCAACCTGGGTCTAGTCTCAGGGACCCATTGAATAAAATTTAATCTAAAATCTCTGTTCAAAACGCTCCGAGACTGTGATACACGTGGCTAAGCTGCCCTCTTTAGAACGGTTTTACCAAAGGCCTGCTGCCTTGCTTTGTATAATTGGTATTAAGATACAAAATGGAGCGCTGTGTCTTTGTCTCGACCACATTTTGGGTTTTGCAGGTGTACCTTACAGTTACAACTGATATGAGATTACCGATTTGTAAGCGTACAAAGTCGAAAAGTCCGTTTTCAAATCTAAGATACAGTTCACTCATCAATGATTTTGTATGATAACCATTTTTGCATATCCTCCAATACAGAACTTTTGAATCCATCACCTACTCATTGATTCCCTGTTTTATGATTTGATTACAGAAAGTGTTGGTTCTAGACCAGAAACAACCTTCAAAATCATTAAAGTTTTACAAGTGGCATAGTGAACTCTTGGACCAAGCAAATAGAAGATATTTAACCAAACATAAATTGCCGTGTGCTTGTGGAGGGTCAGATATACTCCCCCAATCATGAGCGTAATGATTGTAAGGTTATAATTGCAAAATGGTGGTATAACCCAACTGCAATCTTTAATTATTGAACAAAAAATGCTGCAAAGTGCAAAGACCTAGCTAGGTAAAGCAAAATGACATCATCACGTGACAAGCAATCATGGGGGAAACTATTATATAAGCCACCCTTGGAATCTGATTGGTCTGCATTACAGTCCTCTGTTTCAATGTGATAAAAATAACACTAGTAGAAATATCACAGGAACAAATGCCACAAAACTTCAGGGGAATGGATAACATACTCTGTCTGTATTTTGGATTTCGCAATAATTAAGTAGTACAAAGACTGATGCTTTTTTTGTACACACCGTCCACTCCAGAGTATATAATAACTCTCTGTTGATCATACAGCCAATATGATCAAAGTGCTCATTCACTATATTCCCCATATGTTGTTGTAAACATCGATTTGGGGGCCAATCGATGAATGGATAGCTTGCCTAGTGACAATGACTCCAATGCGTGAGGCCCGGGTTCAAAACCATG
This sequence comes from Membranipora membranacea, assembly GCA_914767715.1. Lineage (NCBI taxonomy): Eukaryota > Metazoa > Bryozoa > Gymnolaemata > Cheilostomatida > Membraniporidae > Membranipora > Membranipora membranacea. Next base: position 2,820,198 of record OU612070.1, on the reverse strand, counting down.
AAACCTGTATTCTCAATTCTAGTCCGTTTTTCTTAGGGTAAAACCAGGGAGTTACAGAGAGGGAGTTGAAACGAAATGAAGCCCGTGACTTAACAAGGCTCCTTCCAAGGGTTGTACTAATTTGGTCCCTCCATTAAAATTCATTTAAGTCCTCAGTCTTTTTATATGTCTGTCTCCAGTTGAAAATTATTAAAATATTTGACCTGTTTACTCAATGGTATATTCAGACACCCAGAGACAATATATCATGATGTCAATCACCACAAGTGTAGATGAGACATAGCTAGTAATATAGTAACCACTTTTGCAGGGTATTGAGATATAATTCCAATGCAAATGTTTGATGGGGGATAGAGTGACTGAAAATAAATCATTCATTCACCATTTAAAAACCATGTGAGGAACTTAGACCAGACAAAAGCACTTGGACGAAAGTACTTAAATAAGCCCTTTTTAACACCTAAGTGACAAAGGGAGGCATAACATACCACGTTTGTCATGTTCGCCATGTCTGCAGTTGAACTTTCCCTTTCTCATATGAGTTGCAGAGGGCTTTGGAGTCCCAGGTAAAACTAGACTATAGTTTGAAACATGGACTATACCTGAGTGCTATCTATATCTCTCTGCTACTTAGTTTGGTTTCTTTTCAAGAGATTCAAACACTTTAGGAAAATTGCAGTGGAGCCCATCTTGATAAATGGGATTCCACAACTATGCTCTTGCTGATTGGACAGTTCATCAAAACTATTACAGCAACTCAAGTTGTACTTCTTTTTGGCAGGAAGTCACTCTCTGCAGTCTCTGCTCTGATTGGCTGTGGTCATTGAAAACCTTTGCTGATAAAGAGAGGACAATTACCAGTGGAGACAAACAACAATTTGAAATGAGAGGCCGTTTCCACTCCTTTTTCAAACTCCTTGGTAAAACATTGTATTAGCCCAGACAGCCAATGTGATCATAGTACACAATACAGCCATCATATAATGACAAATTAACACAATTTTGAGCTCTATTATATTGTGCATGATACATTATGATATTTTTTAAATAAGCCACAAAACTTCAGTTTTGTGTTTATGATAAACCCATGTGTATATAAAACAGAAGAAACCCGTATCCAGTGCCTCATAACACTTTTTTCAAAAAATGTTTTTAGGGAAAATAGAAGAAATGGCTGAATCAAAGTCCTGTCTTCAACCACATATGCGTAGTAAAACCAGTTGTGTATGTATGTATGTATGTAAGCATTTCAATTTACCGATCAGTATACAAACAATTGTATCAGTGAGACCATGTATTACAACAACGGCAAAAGAAAAATAGTGTGGTCAGCTGAAGAAATTATAAAAAGTAGTTACATACTACAGATTTTGTTCGCGACGTACAAGGACTTATTTGTAAGAGTTATCTTCCCAAATAACAATGTAGTCCATGCCATTCATTGCCGGGATTTACAAAGCAGTATTGATACAGGATAACAATACAAACTTCAAACAATTGCAACTCGAGATGTATAACTGGTGATATTTATACATTATGATATTTTTTATATAAGCCACAAAACTTCAGTTTTGTGTTTATGATAAACCCATGTGTATATAAAACAAAAGAAACCCGTATCCAGTGCCTCATAACACTTTTTTCAAAAAATATTTTTAGGGAAAATAGAAGAAATGGCTGAATCAAAGTCCTGTCTTCAACCACATATGCGTAGTAAAACCAGTTGTGTATGTATGTATGTATGTAAGCATTTTAATTTACTGATCAGTATACAAACAATTGTATCAGTGAGACCATGTATTACAACAACGGCAAAAGAAAAATAGTGTGGTCAGCTGAAGAAATTATAAAAAGTAGTTACATGTACTTGTAAAAAACATTTTTAGTTTTGAGAGAGGTTTGCTGCTGCTTTATGTGCGTATCAGCGAGCCGAGAGCTGTGGCGGTTGGTAGATTGTTTATCTGGTATATACTTAACCAGTCGATGATCAGGGTTGTTGGCCACTTTCTGTACATATGTGCTGCATATTCAGTGAAGGTAGTCCACTAGTCATGTGCATATAACATTTTTTATACGTTTTTTGCCTTCATAGCTTGAAAAAAAAGAAAAATTAATTAAAATTTCATAATAGCTTACTTTACCCATTCATATCTAAATTAATTCTGTAAGCTTCAGTGGATTAATTTCAATTCTCGGTCTGGTACAAATCATTATTTTTAAAAAACTATACCACAATTATAACATGCTTGTTGCGCGAGAGGCCTGAGTTTAAATCCCGGTGAAGGTAGATTTTATTCACATTATCATTTCTTTTACTACTTGGTTTAACTGTTACGGTACATATTTTTTACTACTTACACCCGCTACACCTGGACTGGTTCGGCATTGAGATTTCAGGCCTCAGCGGGCCAGCGTGGCTGAGCGGTTAGAGTGTTTGATCTCATCACGAGAGGCCCGAGTTTATGTTCCGGTGAGACAAGATTAAAAAAAACAAGGAGGAGCATGAAGAAGACCCCTTATTTTCATATAACATTATATATACATATATATATATATATATATATATACTAATATACCGCAATTATAACATTTTTGTTGCGCTTTATTCTATGGCTGTATTCACTGAGAATAATTGTGGGGAGTTCAGGCACATAACAGGACAACGATACTCAGGATGTATACCTCATCGGTGGTATGGAAAGGACATTTTAATACATCGCCAATACTGACATCGCCAATTGGCCATCCATCATAAACTCGATCGACAACCTGAGTGTATGTCAACCACACCCCTGAAGTTTTGTGGCGTTTATGATTTCTAGTGTAATATTATGGCAATAAAATGCTGAGAATACATGGTAATAAGGATGACAGATTAATTATCATTACAATAATTCCTTAATCAAAGCATTTGCATATCTTTGTTATTTGTCATTTTTATTTGGGCTCCCCGCATATTTTACTGAAGATTGAAGATTGAGTGTTTTAAAGTTGAAGAAAAGATTTAAATGAAAAATCAATAGAAGATTTCCCCATTCCAAGTAGATTGGATTCAGTGTAACAATTTGGAGTTGTCTACTCAGGTTGGGTTTGTCGGTTTGAACCATAGACTTAATATACTACCTATGCCCTTGTCCGGCCCCTAATTATTTAAACACAGAGAAAATTTGTGAGTTTATGTAAAAGACCTTTCCGCACGAGATGGTATAAAAAATTGACTCCTTAGGCGAATCTAGAGCGAGAACAGACCTGATAAGTTACAATCATTAGCCAATAAATATTGAAACAAATACAGCCATCTACCCTTAACACTTCTACCACTACTATTCAAATGCACAGAATACCCACAACACAGTATCACAAATATTTTGTTGGATGAGCCAGATCAAAGCACCACCCCCATCATCATAGATTTTTGCATAAATATTCCTAGTCATGACTGGGCACAACCTGCTCAGCTTGGATTCCTTGTTAAAAGATTTTACTGCAAATTTTATTGTCGCTTCATGAGGAAGAATAGAACTGTGCTGTAAATTGAGTATGCCAACTCCAGATATGTATGTATGATGAAGCTAGGGTACGTGACATATATATATATATAAAGTCTTTGGTAATCTCTCATCAATGAAATAATATAGTAAATCAAGACACGCAGGGTATAATACCAGCCAATTATATTAGATCTGTTTGAATTTATGAGATAAAAATTATCAAAACAAATACAGCCCTGTACTTAACCACTTCTATCACTACATGACAAAAAAGAGGGCTGTTACTGTGGGATTATACTAATTTCTGAGGGTACGACCAAGGCTAACGGCTACCACCATCAGCGATTTCTGCCATATTCGATGTGACTGATTACAGCATTAGCTAAAGCTTATCGACACAAATACAGCCATGAAGCTAGCCACTTCTTATCACTACTTTGTAAATAATATGAATATATACTGTTGAGTTATACTAATTGTTGTGGGCACGACAAAAATTAAAAACACTACCACTATCAGCGAGCATTGCAAAGTTAGATATGACTGGTTGCAGTATACGTTAAAATTAATCAAATTAGTAGAGCAATGTAAGCTAACCACTTCTTACACTACTTAGCAAAAAAAAAAGATACTGTGGGATTATACTGAATTTTGTGGACGGGTCTAAGACTAGAAAACTACCACTATCGATGATTGCTGCAAAATTTCCAAATGAGACACTATCACTATCAGCGATTGCTGAAAATTAGATATGACTGAACACAATAAGCCTGCTCAGTTCGGAGCGCTTATTGTCAGTGTTTGCTGCGAGTTTGGTTGTTTCATGGTGTATTCTGACCAGCGTATATCTCTTCACTATTAGGGGTTTGTAGATAGTGTGAGAAGGATTGGAAAATTATTGGGATAGCATCCTTTTTTAGCAAAGCTCTCCCACCCACACCAGGAGGCCTTCTAAATGTATCTCATTTCAAATGTTCGCTACATAGAACAGCATATTTGGATGGAGTCCAGTTCTTGCGTTTAACGGCCGAAACCCATACCTTTAGTCTCTCCTCATTATTTCTGGGGAAGACGTGGAAGCTTAAATTAGGATTTCCTGCCGGGTTATTTCCACAGCCGTAGGCAGCACACCAGTTTCTAGATGTCTTTTTTAAAAGCATCACAAATGATAACATATACAAATAATTATCATTAAACTACAGCTTTTGATATAATAAACAGAAGTTGTAAAATCAATTTCATAGCAGCGTCAGCATGGCCAAGAAAGATTTGCGAGATCACCGATTAAGCCTACTCACACTTTTTGACTGCTGTGCCAGTTCTAAGCTAGATATTTCGGGAGTAAATCAGAATTGTCATCTCAAATAGTGTCCCTCCGCCCTCCCACCACGGAAATTTTTGCATATCGGTAGCAAAATAGTGCAAGCAGAGAGGTATTTCAATAGCTCACTGAGCTGTTGGGTACTTTCAGAAAACAACTCAATAGCAGTAGAAGATTACAGTAAAAATGCTCAAGTTATAAAGCACCCATAGGAAAAAAAATTGACCTTGGCGGGATTCGAACCCACAACAATCTTATTAACAGTGATTATTAGGCAGAGCTCTACAAACTGAGCTATTCAGCCATTCACAGAAATCCGTGGGCCGTGATGGCTAATATACGCCACTGTTTATATATATATATGTGCCACGTACCCTAGCTTCATGATACATGCATACATGCCTGGAGTTGGCATACTCAATTTACAGCACAGATCTATTCTTCCTCATGAAGCGACAAAAAAAATGGCATTAAAAACTTGTAACAAGGAATCCGAGCTGAGCTGAGCAGGTTGTGCTTAGTCATGACTAGGTATTTTTATGCAAAAATCTATGATGATGGTGGTGGTGCTTTGATCTGGCTCATCCAACAAAATATTTGTGATACTGTGTTGTGGGTATTCTGTACATTTGAATAGTAGTGGCAGAAGTGTTAAGGGTAGATGGCTGTATTTGTTTCAATATTTATTGGCTAATGATTGTAACTTATCAGGTATGTTCTCGCTCTAGATTCGCCTAAGGAGTCAATTTTTTATACCATCTCGTGCGGAAAGGTCTTTTACATAAACTCACAAATTTTCTCTGTGTTTGAATAATTAGGGTCCGGTTAAGGGCTGATATCATGCTCGGTGTCCCTTGATTTTTCACATTATTTCATTGAATGGTATATAGTAAACTATGGCTCACAGCCTCACAGCACAAACTAATTACGTCATGTCGTGCTATTTAAGTGGGACACATTATGATCAGTGAAGCATAAGCATTGTCCTGTCTAGGTAGTATACTAAAGGGATAATACACTTCTGATCTCTGTTTTATTACCATAACCGGATATGGTAATAAAAGTGTTAAGCTGGGCTGTTAGAAAATAACAAGCTAAAGTCAAAAGGTCATCCTTATTGCACATGCGCACTTTGAGTATCTGGACAATTGAAACACTAACCAAGAGGTAGGAGCACACAACTGCTCACAAAATCAGCTTTTTTCAGATCACAAGCAATTCTGTTAGTTGTCTTATTTCTTGTTGGAGATGCACAACTACAATTTAGAATGCACATTTGAGCAGAACAAGGGGTTTTGAATTACAAATAAGGAGTTTTTGTATGTACATACATTTTTCTGTGCTCCATTGGCTGCCAAACAGAGATCAGAAGTGTGTTATCCCTTTAAGTCTATGGTTTGAACAGACAACTCCACCCAACAACACACCAAAACCGATCAGTGTTACTGATTTTGGATCACAGGATCCTGGGTTCAAGCCCCACCAGGTGCTATGTTTGTCTAGGAAAAAATGATCACCTTCATTAAATAATAGACTTGTTGGCTCAGTTTTCACAGGCATTCTAGTGCAGCAGTTTTATGTTGAGTCCAGTCGTTTTGAAGAAATTATTCTGAAGATTAGAGTTTTAAAATTGAACATTGCTCCATTTTCTCTGAAGAAATTGAAGACAGCATTGTGTGCAGGGAGCCCCTTTATTGCAAGGCAACATGTTTTGATCTGCCGATGATTGCTCTGCTCCTGTAACATTCATGAAAATTTGGTAATAATCTACTATGACAAACATTGTTTACCAAAATTGCAAATACAGTTATTGCCCTAGGCATCGTTCTTCAGAAGTTGTGCACTCCGTAAGTTCTTGCTTTTATCCACTGAGGTAAGCTATACATGTGGTTATCAATCTGATTCACATCTGGCTGGTAGTAAACTGTATCAACATCTTCATTCTTCATAGTCTGAATTCATCTGGTCATCATACACAACAGTGTCACTGATCCTTTGCAGCTGGATGTCACCTGGCTGGGTAGGCCTGCAATTCATTATTATTTGAGACTGTGTAAACAAGGAGTAAAGTGACCAAATGAGTTGATTTCTTTTAGAGGCCATAATAATCCTTAGTTTTGAAGTTGGCTCAACATGACCTTTTGCCATGCTATATATTATGAATCTTTTGTTTTTGTTCGCTGTTGATGAAAAATGACACACTATGATTAATATTTGGTAGATATTGAGAAAACTGGAGTTGTCATATCATAACATACTTTCAGCATACAGACTCTCTGATGAAATTCTGCTGCCTTTGTCAGTAATGCCGATGAGCTATGAAAAGAAATTAAGAAAAAAGTTTACCACCTGAAGCCAGCTCTTGATTCTGGCCTTGATATTCTTACAAAAGGTATGCTACTAGAGATATAAGACTACATAACACCACTGCTCCAGCAGTAGATGAGGAAATTAAAGCGATCTGTCCAGAGGAAGGCGGCATCGTCGCTGTTGATTTACTTGATGTGCATTCCTCTGTTAACAAATTGACAAATAGAGGCTGTCAAGTTGGTGCATATTCCTAAAACAACGCCATTGCTGAATGATGTCATTCTTTAGTTTTGTCTAACTGTGACGGAAACTAAAAGTAACATTTCGTATTAACCAATAAATTGTCCCTGCCAACTTTATAGAAGAATATATTATTATATATTATATATTATTATATAATAAGTTTCTCAATAACGTTCGAATAAGTACTTCTTATCAATCCTACCTGGATGGATTTAGCCATTTATGTGAATTATGTGGTGAGAAGTCTTTGTTGTTGGTAGCTGTGGGATTGAGAGTATAAGTTGAGCAGACAGCCTGGTTAAGGATTAACACACTGAGACTGGTGTAGTTTACTGCTTTGGTCATCGCTGTCCTTAACAATGATGTCATAATTAACATCATTGCAGCTCACCTAATAAGAGAGAAAGGTTAATATAGAGAGGCAAAGACTAATCACTATGGTATCATGGTTCGAATGGGGGTTGGTTGGTTGGTTTATTTTGTCATAAACATTAGGTATGCTGCGAGATTGAGTGTTTATACTGTTACATGAGTAGGGAATACCAAAAAGAAACATAAACAAAATGAGTAAAGTAAAGTCTGACTTCTAGTGGATTAAAAAATATCTTGCAATATCAAAATCAAGTGTCTGAGGAATGAGTCTTTACCCCAGGCAGTTCTGTATTTAAGGCTGCGATATCTGCCTGAGGGGAGTTTCTCAAGAAAATTGTTTAAAAAATGTTCGTCATCATGTGTTATCTGCAGGGCCAGGTTCTTTGTACGTTTTGATATGACTGAATCTAGATCCCCAATATCAAGACCTAGTCTGTCGCCTTGCTTAAAAAACTATCTCAGAGCTTTCTTGTCTCGTGAATAAATACTAGTGAAAAAAATAGGTAGGCAGTAGGTTAGATTGGATACAATAAAACTTTTAAATAACATACAGCTAAAGGCTGTGTACTCTGATAATCAAAGGTTCTGATGACAAACATTCTCTGATTTGCTTTGGAAACAACATTATTGACATGATCTTCGAAACGTAATTTGTTATCAAAGAGAACTCCCAAATATTTAGCATTGTCACAAAAATCTATTTTTACACCATTTAATTCGAGAGTAGGACTGTCAGGTTTATCTCTCTTAGTGGAGAAAAGCATCTCTTGGGTTTTAGAAGGATTAAGTAATAAGTCGAGTTCTTTGCATAGACCAGAGATTCTATTGATCTCATTAAAATAATTAGACAAGTCATTATTATCAGAGATGCAACCAACAATACAAGTGTCATCAGCATATTTTAAAATAGTTATATTGCTCTGTTCTGACCTAATCCTATTAAGTATACACTGAGAATAATAGAGGACTGAGGACAGAACCCTGGGGTGTTCCTGTGTTAGTGGTGATTGATGTTGAGAGAATATTGTTTACTATTGTTCTTTGTGTTCTGCCTGTCAGGAAACTCGACACCCAGTTTGTAACTCTGGAGTCTAGATGTTGCAGTTCTGTGAGGAAATTACTGACACTGATGGTGTTAAATGCAGACGAGAAGTCGAGAAATAGGCATCTTGCATAGTTGGCAGCTTGAAGGTCTATGTAACTAGTTATTGTGGTAATAAGGCATAATACTGCATCCTGGGTTGATCTTTTAGCTCGGTAGGCAAATTGGTGATTGTCGAGAGGAGTGTTTTTAACTATATAGCTTTTCAGCAGACGTTCCATTGTTTTACATAAGCAGCTTGTCAGGGCTATTGGTCGGAAGTGTTTAAGTTGATTTGGCTTGTCAGTTTTTGGCAGTGGTTTGATGATGGCCGATTTCCATATATTAGGAGTTGTTTGAGAGTCTAGAGAGAAGTTGATTATATCCGTAATTACAGGCGCTAGTTGGTCAGCACAGAGTTTTAATGCTCTTGGTATCAGACCATCAGGTCCAGCACTAGGGGTGGAACGACCTCTTGAGGTTGGAGTTGAATTTCGGATATTTGACCTCGGATCTAACCACAAACCGGTCGGATATGTGTTACGTCTGATCCGAGATGATGCGTTTTTAATCAACACTTACTTAGTATCATTTATCTCACTGAAAATGACAAGGGAGGAGGTATGATAGTCATTAATTTGTAGTTCAGATAGGATAATTGAGTTTGGCTGAATGCACTCCGTGGTGATCGGTAGGCATTCAATACCTATCTCATTTTCATAGCTATCTATGTTGTTGCTGATTAAATTTGATGGATGTGTTTTTTCTGCTGAAATTGATAGAAGCATCTTTACTCAGATCGTTGTGACATAAGACAAAATTTTGTCCAATGATGTTCCTTGTAACAAAATGTCTAGGTTGATGAACAAAGTAATTATCCTCTTCTGCTTTTTCAAAGTAGGAGGACAATTCCTATCCCTAATCACAATAGAGAGTTTGGGACCAGGGAGGGTGGGATATACCTCCCTGTTGGGACATAGGAGCAGGGAGTTTGTTCAAACTCAGTGATTTTTAACATCGGGGTTTGAGTGATCCTGGCAAATTGAGTGCCTATGCACAAATTCTCGTTGTCAATAGATCTTAGAACTCATTAAATGATCTTTTCAAATAATTTGTTCGCGTGATCCTTGCGCTGTTTGAGTGATAAGTTGCTCCTGTAAAGAACTATATCCAAGCTGATATGTGCGCATTTGAATTAGGGTAATGGTTCAGGGAAGAGATTGTGACGGTGTTTATCCAAATATTCAATGACCTTAATTTTATATTATGGTGCAAAAGAAGAGCTGCTGTGACTGGTAAATTTAGCGTTTTTACGCGTTATCCGGGTCCGGATCCGATCCGAGGTTGAATTTATAGACCGATCCGATATCCGATCCGAGGTTGCCCAACCCTGATCCGTTCCACGCCTATCCAGCACCCTTTCTAGAGTTGAGGCGTTTGAGTTGCATCAGAACTGATTTTTCATCTATTATGCAGGGAGGAGCAGTTAGGTTTTTGTAAGCAGGTTGTGGTGGCTGAGTGCCTTGTTTCTCAAATCTGGCAAAGAAGTTGTTGAGTTCTTCGGGTTGGAAGTTAATATCTGGTTGTAACTTGGAGTTGCTGGTTGGAAGTCCGCTAATTTTTTTAATGTCGTTCCAAGCGTTTGCAGGATCACTGGCTAAATGTTGTTGGATTTTTAGGGAATATTCTTCTCTGGCTTTTTTATTTTCTTTTGAGACTTGCTTTTTGAGTTTATGGTAGAGTTTTTTATTTCCACTTTTGTGGGCGTCATGTTTCTCAACTATCATATCCAGAATGCGCTTTTTAATCCACGGCTTTTTGTTGGCATATTTTTTAACTTCCTTTGGTGGTATGCATAGGTCTGTGCTGAAATTAATGTAGTCAGTTATCGTTTCAGTCCGCTGGTTGATGTTGTCATTGGCATCTGTGAGATTGTCCCAAAGTGTGGTATCTAAGCATGCTTGAAGATTATCGACATTACTGTCGGAGAATGTTCTGCGAGTTGTAAACGTAGGTTTTAATTTAGACAAAGGATTATAGGATGGCACGAGATGCATAATTTAATGGTCAGAGCTGCCCAGATGGGCTAATTGATGAATTGACTGTAGGCACCCTTGATCCTTGTATAGCATTTGTCGAGTGTCTTGGTTCCTCTGGTCGGTTTGGTAACAGTTTGATAATATCCATTTAGTCAAAATTTAAGCTGGTTGAAATCTCCCATTACAAGAATACAAGAATTAGGGTATTTCCTTTCAAGTTGATTAATATGTGATGTGATGCATTTAGCAGTGTTTGTTGCGTCTTGTTTAAGTCGAGAATTTCCAGTGAATGGGGCATAGCACGATACAGATATGATGGAAGTGAACTCACAAGGTAGCCAGTGTGGACGAGATTTGACAGTTAGTAATTCACAGTTTTTATCAGTGTAGTTGTGGATAATTTGATTGTTTGTGGACCACTTTCTATCGATGTAAACCAAAATGCCACCCCCATTGAATTGTACTATTCTTAGAATAGCATTTTCAACTCACCATTCTCCAATCAGGGAGCTGTATTTTCCAATAGACATTCTCACAATTTTCATTTGACATCGAGCTCAGTCCCTAGTAGCTTTTTGGAGTTTGCGCAATGTTTGATTATTAAAAAAATCAATTTTCTGTGAGCAACAATTTGTATAAACTAGTGTCTTTTTCTTTTATTTGGTTGTTATTTTGAACAAAACAACTTTTATTTATGCCTGTCTTGATAATATAAAACAATAAAACACTATGAAACAAATCCATAAATCAATGAACATTTTATTAGAGACTGCATTATATCCGGAAGAATGCATCTTGTTGTAAAGGTTTTAGTCAGGTGACTGTCACGTGGTCATACAGTAAAGATGGCACCCTCTACTAGGGACAGCCAATCACATAGCATTTCACATAGCAAATCACATAGACATCTATAAACTTAAATTATTATAGGATTGAGGAGTTCATAAAATCAAGTAAGTATTCCTAAATTAAGTGATTACTGTTTATAAGGCTATGAGTGAGCTGCTGTTCCAGGATTGAGTTCAGTGGCCACCCCCTTGAGTTTTACCACTTTCTTCTAGAGTCCTGTCATTACGGAATTGATCGTATCCATCTAGTTCAGTATGGTCCTTGGTGATATCCGGTTTTAACCAAGATTCAGTGATACATATTAGTTGAGATTGGTTCTGCAATCGTTTAGTATATAATAATCCATGGAGTTCATCTAGTTTTTTAAGTATTGATTGACCGTTGGTGAGCACTATTGCAGGTAGTGGTACTTTACCATTCCCAAGGCTATGTTTAAGTCGAGCACCAGCACGCTTACCTCGCTTTCTAGATCGTAATAATCCAGGATCTACATTTTTAACGAGTTTTTTATAGTTCGATTTCCAAATAGCAGCGATGATGTCTCGATTTAAAGAGTTTTTATAATCCACTAGAGAATTGTAGTCAGCATATACTAGACTCGACACACCTCTTGGATGATATATGAGGGTGAATATGAGTAGCAACAGTATAAACAAAGGCTGCAATAACTGCACCATTATGTTAGTAGGGCTTAATAATCCTATTGAGGGATTAGAGAGAAGGTGAAAACACAACCTCTCACTCTGACTCACTCTCACTGCATCGAATGAGTTGATCACTCCCTATTTTAATTGATGCTTACTGCCGCAGGCTGGATTTTAACCCTGGATTACAGTATGCTGCATTCAATAATCAGCCTACAGCTCATCCTGTGGTTAATAACGGAGTGCTATTACCAAAAACCCGAGTAGTGTTTGAGCACTGTGAATGGCACCATACAAACACGAAACTTGAGGTAACATCAACATGAGTAGAAGTTTGAAGACCACCTCAAGTTACATGTTAGCTACAAACTTAGAATGGTTTTCCAAAAATTGATCTACCAGTATCGGACTCAACAGACTAAATCAAGCTGAAAACTTGCAGTGAAGTGTCAATTGCATTTCTTGCTTACCTTCATGTGGGAGAACAAAACATATACAGATATTAGTTGATTTAGTTGTAAAAGTCATGTTCTTGTGGTCCCATTCCTTTGTAGCTCACCCGGCTCTGGTTTTATAACTTAAGTAGCTGCTCAGTACGTAGCACTTCCTTCCAGATCTGAGACTATGAGCTTTGCAGGATGAATTCTTCTCGATGACAGTAGAACTTAACCACACTATCACCATTACCATGTTAGCCGATGAAGCGTAAACTAATGAAAACGCTTCCCTCTACCCGCAAATTTTTATCTCATCAAAGCTGGTCTCTATCCTTTGTCTAATTGATCTCAGTAAGTTTGGTGCAAAGACAAGGGTCTGGAAAAATATGCATAACAAAGTTCTTATAATGAAACTCACCACAATGCTAACTAAGATCGTCAACAAATAAATGTCTTAACAAGGAAGAGATGTCGAAAAGATTGCAGCAATTGATGGCCAAAAAAAACTGATCATCAGTGTTTTTGATTACCTTGTGATTCTTTTATATAATGAAGTTTTTTGATGATACATTATCACATTTGATAGCCAATAAGACTATCAGACTATCTTAATTGTTCACCTCACATTATACTATGGTGTCTAAATCAAATTTCTGGTATCATCGCATTTTTATAGAAAATATAAATATATCTAAAATGTGTACTATCAGAAAAGGAAACAAAGAACCATATATAATTATGTTTATGATAAGAAACACCAATTAGGTTGTTGAATGATGTATGTACCATCATCATCTTTGTAGTGGAGAGAGTTATTGGGTACAGGTTCTGAGATCCATAGTACTCTTGCCGCACCCTATACCCTTGCCGACGGAACACCATCAAAGAGGCGGAGCGGATACATTTTACTGGGGTCTGCAAACACACAGTTGATCTCCGGTATTTTTTTGTCCCGCTCCGCAAGGACAGTCCCCAAAGACGTTGGGGTAAGAGTTTTTGGTGTTGGAGTAGGCCCAACACTCCATCATCGGTTAGATTGCACTGAATGTCCAGTCTGATACATTTTCCTTCTTGTTTGATTCCAGTCTCCTTTTCCAAAGATTTCAGACCAAAAATCTTTTATTTTGAACATGTTTCCTGAAATGATTGTAGAGGATATTGAGGGGGTTACCCGCCACTGCAACCACACACATTGCCTATTTGTGCTGAGTACGCCGACTCTCTAAAACGAGTACGTCGACTCTATCTAAGTGGAAATGTATTGAGTACGCCGACTCTATCTGAGGGAGAAGGTAACGAGTACGCCGACTCTATCTGGGCTGGGGATAGTATTGACCTGACTTTGAGGCTGGCTTTGGGGGGAGGGGGAGATGCGGACAAAGATAGTAGGCTTATTTATCTGGCAAGATTTATGGCGGGGGGGGGAGGGATATGGACAAAATATTAACATATTTATCGGGCAAGATAAATGAGTGGGATGGAATGGCTATGGGTTTTAACTACCTGTGCAAGATAGCTGGAAGGATAACTGGACTGGAATGGGGGAGGGGGAGGAATGGCTCTGGGTTATAACTATCTTTGCAAGATAGCTTTGAGGAACTGGACTGGAATGGGAGGGGGGGGGAGGGAATGGCTCTCAGTACAAACAAGGCAACATTATGTCAAGGCAGGGAGGTCTGCCAGCAGGCAGAACTCAAGAAACTTACTTCAGTTGGTTAAGTTGTAAGGCACTTTATTGATTGCTGTAGACTAGTAAAAAATAGAGGCGTTGTTTCTTCAACTGCAAAATACTAACGGGCCGGAGGAACTTATTCCGCTGGGTTTAGTTATAAAAGCATAGTAGGTCATGTGACACTAACTGTGGGAATTTTCCATGGAAAATTCCATAGATGGCTTGTAAGAGTTCTAATCAGTTATTGAAAGAATATTATAATAATGGCTGATGAAATATTCTAGGTGGTTTTCTAAGAGTTAAAATCAGTTATTAAAAGCATAGTATTATTAAAATTAGAAAAGTTACTTTAAATGATGAAATGGGAAAACAACTCATGATACATGAATTTATGAAATTTTATTTTGAATGTTCGGCTGTGGTGGAAAGAAAATCATACTTGCCAACCTGTACGCATAAAGCGTTTGTAAACGCTTATTTGACACTAATTGAGTTTTAAACGCAAAACGCTAGTTGTACTCATTTATGGTTTTCCAAACGCCTGTTCATCTAATTAGGCAATCAAAAACGCATCTTTTATCTTTAGTGTTTACTTGGTTGTAATGGTTAAATAATAGTCTAAAAATCTGGTATTGGCTGCAGAAAACCATGATGTTGATTTACAGTTGACTTTTTACCTGTCCAAGTTTTGCATGAGCCAAATTGCAACTTTTCTTCAATGAGACACAACATAACTAGTAATCCATTGTAGAATATGGTGGTTCTGCCAACTTCAACTTTTCTTTAATCAGAGTAACAAAGTTGTCTACCTCCTTGTTGGGGTGAGATAACTCAGATCTCCTGCCCCAGTGTTTCAAGGGCAAACCAGGGAGGATGGGCAAACAGGGTTTCAAATAGCCTGTCTTGTCCAGACAGGCTAGGTTACAAACAACTTCTCATTTATTATTAGCAGATTGCACCTTACAACGCAAAGGGAAAAAGACTAATGTTGAGTGATCTGCACTCCTATGCTACTAAGGACTACTTACTGTGATAATAGCATTTTTCGCGCGTAGCGCGAAAAATTTTTTGGGGCGTTTTTTGGTCATTTGAGGCACCCTGGAGTTTTGTACTCATTTTTAAGCATTTTGCAAATTTTTGTACTCATTTTGGAAAAATTAGGTTGGCAAGTCTGAGAAAATCCACCACATTATTACCACCCATCCACAAGATTGATCTGTTGTGTGTTCATCTGGATTTCAGCCAGGTCAGTTAAAAGTCATAGCTTCAAATTCACATGTCTACAGCATCAGAGTGCACATTTGACTCTATTCTATGGAAATAATCCTTTATTCTTGCTAAAGCAAAATCTCAAGCTCAGTGGTTTTCCCATGAGTGTCAATGCTTTTCCTATTTTTTCAATGGAATAACAACAATCTATTCTGAATTTCAATTCTCCAAGACTAGGAGGTAAGTAAATTCTAATATATTACACATAGGATGTGCTCCTGACCAGTGGTGCTGAGAGGAAATATTTCTTACCCCAACCCTGTCAGGCCAACGGCCTGACGCCGGGGTGGGTGCGGGAGGGGCGGCTGAACGCCCTCGTGCGCTGGAAAATTTTTCACATAAGGGAGCAAAATGGAGCAAATCTATCCATCTCACAGTGAGATAATGTAATCATTTATACATGTGATAATCCCCTTACAATCTTGCTTTGACTGCTTTGCTATGGTAGATTGAAGTCGTTAAAATTTGGGATTTCCAGTCCCATCCCACTAAGATAACCTACTTAAAATGAATATGTCCTTTGAATAACCAACTCTTCTTCATTCCTTCATTACAAATACCTGTTAGGCATAGTGTGCCTGCAAACTTCCAATAAAATCACTCACAGAGACAACCAGTTAGAACATTATGATGATGATGGTGGTGGTAAATGAGTGGGTCCAGTCTATTAACCTGAATTGAATCAATGAACTAGGTTTAGTTCATTGATTGAATAGGGCACAGGGTGGGTGAATGAGAGAGAAAGAAGAATGAGACTGAGAATGAAACTCTAACTGTTTCCTCTATCCACCCACCAAACAAGCATAATCTATTGGTCAGGAGTATATCCACTGTGGAATATATTAGAATTAACTTACCTCTTAGTCTTGGAGAATTGAAATTCAGAATAGATTGTTGTTATTCCATTGAAAAAATAGGAAAAGCATTGACACTCATGGGAAAACCACTGAGCTTGAGATTTTGCTTTAGCAAGAATGTAGGATTATTTCCATAGAATACAGTCAAATGTGCACTCTCCCCATAAAAAAACTTTACATATGTGAATTTTAGGCTATGCCCTTTGACTGAACTGGCCGAAATCCAAGTGAACACACAACAGATCAATCTTGTGGGTGGGTAGTAATATTTTCAGGAAGTATGTTCAAACTAAAAGATTTTTGGTCTAAAATCTTCGGAAAAGGAGACTTGAATAAAACGTCCCTTGAAACGGATTGACAACTCCCAAATAAAAGAGAAGAAAAATGTATCACAATGGACATTCAGTGCAGTTTAGCCCACCCCAACGCTGATGGTGGAGCGTTGGGCCTACTCCAACACCAAAAACTCTTACCCCAACGTCATTGGGGACCGTTGGGGCTCCCCAACACCACTGCTCCTGACCAATAGATGAAGCTGGTTTTGTGGATGGATAGAGCAGGGAGAGGAAGAGGTAACATGTTGAAAAGTGTAGAGTTTCTCTTCTAGTCTCACCAGGTCTCACTCTTCTTACTCTCTCATTAATCCACCCTAGGAGTTGCCTAGGGCAAACTGTGCCCTTTTCAATTCAGGTTTATAGACAGTACAAACTCATGCACCATCATCATCATCATACTTATGTTCTAACTGGTTGTCTCTCTGAGTGATACAACTTCTTTGACTTATTAGAAATTTGCAGGCACTAAGGCTGGAACGGGTTCATAAAACCAGAGCTGGGTTAGGTTTCTGGGTTTTGGCTATCTTTCAGGACCGGGCCAGGTCGGGTTCGAGTACGCTTGAAACAGAGCTATTCAACCTATTTATTGCTGAGCCGTTGTAAAATATTGAATTCATTCATACAAAGAATATACAAAGTACTGCAGTTCAAGCAAACTGTCATTTTCAAGTCCAGTCACGACACCAGACTTTGTGACATCAAAATTGATAATGTATCATAACATTCAAGCTTATTACATGATATATATTACATGAAGTTGGACCTCAGAGATCCAAAACTTGTCAAGGGTTAAGGTTACGGTACCCTTTAACATTAGACCACTCCTGGCTCCCTGTACATATGTATGTAGCGGCAGTGTACCAAATTAAATGCACCCTACCATGCTTGGCTGCAACAGTATACTGTTGCTGCTAGACCCCCGATACCACCTACCACTAGTAATAATACTGACCTGATCTGCCCTGATCTGTTTTCCCCGATTAAGACATCTTGGTCAGGCTTGTTAACAATGTATGTGGACTGTACAAGATAACTACCACAAGACATGCAATATTTTAAAACCCTTATATTTGAAGTTTATCACATTGTTAGTAGAGAGTCTTGGTGTTCGACACGGGTGCTCTCCAACCCTGACCTCACCCATTGAAGAAATCAATGACAGCACAGAGTTGATATATTTAACCTCATTGTCGACAATCATTATCTTGCATATTTCCATGATGCCTATCTCAGAGATTTCCTGACAAGTAAATATAATGCGTTGTTGAGAAGTTATTCACAACAATTACCTTACATTTGCATTTTAAGTTAAGCCTCTGTGTGTGTTTGAACAGATCAAGATAAGCTGAGCATTGTAGATTTCCACCTGTTAAAATGTTTGGCTCACTGGACTCCTTTTTTCTTTTCCAAAAACAGACGTTGCTGCTTTGTCAAACCATTTTATTTTCAGAGAATATTTGCGCCGGTAGGCAATCAATCAGGAAGATGTTTCTAAATGTTTTAATCATTGGCTATTTTATGTGAGGGTAAAATAAGATGTGCACCCATTGATAATCACAATAAGTTGTGATTAATAAATTGAAGTATTCATCTAACGGAAGATCGCGCATAAATTTGCTTTTTTTTTTCTTGATCCTAGAAAATATTGTTACAAGTAGTTTTATAAAGAATCAGTTATTATTCTCCGCCGCAGTCCTTTTTTCATCTTTGTAGAGAAATATTATAAACAGGCTTTCTGGGCCTCACTGTACTGAAGACCATCCATACAGATGTTTGTCAGTCTTACTGTAGCGTAACCTCCATTAGCTGCTTTTACTGGATAAACAACTCTGGAAAATTATTAAATTTTGAGAATCACTCAGGCAATCTGTTTTCAAATCTTATCAATTTCATTTCATATCTTTGTCTTGTGATAAAGTTATTCCTATTGTTGTGTGACACAGCTCAGTATACATTGTTGTGTGACAGAGCTCAATATTAAATGACACTCAGCTTATTGATAAACGATTATACAATAAACTATGATTAATTTGAATGACAAATATATCAAGAATATATAATAACTTACGGAGGCACTTTCCCGATAACTGCTATAGCAAGGATTAGTCCTGCATTATTGATTTTTTTTTCCAGTTGAATCCAAATATGTGGAGGGATTCTGGTCATATCGGCTCCAAAAACAAGATCTGTTGGCCAAGCTATTCTGAGCTTGTCATCGTTCGTGCAGACAATAGTCGGGTAAGTTGAAGATGGTTGCCTGCACACTGCAAAAATGTCAAAATAAAGTGACATCAGCATATAAACAATGAACAGAGTATGCTTGATTAACATCTGTACTGACTATGATATCTAAGAGGTCAGTTTCTCAGGAGCATACTCACGGTTGGAGCATAACTCATCTATCTTTGAGTAAAGAGATTTTGCCATATCTTGGATCAGACTGAAAGATGCTGTGTTATTCATCACTTTGCAGCTGATGTCATAATGTGCCTGATACTCGACTACTCTTCTAATTCTGTAATCTGTAAAGAAATATATTATCTCAGCATGTATTTCAGAAGGAATGGTAGAACTTTAAGCATGCAATACATTTAACTTCAGTTGTAAACTTTGTACTGTGGATACATGTTTTGATGAGAGACTATCATTGTTACTATCAAGTTACTCTTACATTATGGTTATATTATATTGATCCTAACCTTACCAGCATCATTTAGGATTGCCTTGTGACAAAAGATATTGCTGCAGCACAGTAATTGCTGTCCTGCCTTCCATCAAGAAAGTCTCAGAGTTTAAGATGATGAGATACCGAAGCTGCGCTTGGTTGAGGCCAAAGTATTTAAAAAATATGGGTCTCGAATGTTTTCCCAATTTAGGTATAAATTCTAGGTGAATACTTCAGGCCCTACGCTGCGGAGACAACCATATGCTCAAACAGGTGGCACATGCATGGGTCTCCCAGCAAACCAGTAAGTTTAACTTACCTTCTGCCACCAGAGTGCTGTTGCATTGCTCATCTCCATTATCTATATTATACAGGTAACGCCCCAGTGGAAACATTATAGAATGGATCTGTCCACCAAACTTGAACTGGAATGTTGCAAAATTAGTCTGCGGTGATATTAAGGCGACTTGTTCCTCCGGGCATGTTAAATTCAATTCTAAAATTATATTCGAAAGCTAAATGAGTAAGCAGAAAAACGAAAAATCAAGCTCATGCCCCCATTGTGGACAAATTCTTAAATCAAAATGAATACATCTCTCTTGGCTACCAATGTCAATCAACTTGGAATAACTAATGAATTTCAATTACAATTACTTGTGTTATTCATCAAGCCATGATGAGATGTTTTTTGTGGTGAGGGGCTGTTAAAAGAATATGCATTGTCTGACAAAGATCTCTACGTCAAGCTACGTTGACCAGTCTGATAAAATCTATCTTTATCTATAACTTCCTTATACTGAACATCTTTGATACTTCACCTAGTTCTTTTGTTGTGTATGATTTGACTTGACTGTCAGCTCTGTATCCCTCCTCATTGATAGCTGTTATCTGTGTACTGCACTCAGTGATAGGGTCCAAATCTGATATGGTCATATTAGTTGAGGTTGTGTTCTTAGAGAAAAGAGTGGTGTTATCACTAGTTTTCACTAATGTGATCTCATATTTTGAGTGTCCGTAGCACCGAGGATCTGCAGTCTATAAGGCATTAAACCAAAGTAGTAGAAATGCAAATCTGTAACTAGAAAAAGCCAACCTAATTTGATTCTGGCTACTCCATTACACAAAATTATGTAGAGCCCAGGGCTGTATATATGGGCTTTAAAGTGTTAGGGCCTGGTGGGGTGAGTGTGGGAGGGGCACTATCTGATCTCTTCTGTGATTGATATACTTTTTTTGCAAAAAAAACACATTTTTCAACTCTTTTGACTTGAGGATAGACAGAGCATGTACTCTTGTTTTGCATTTAAATTTCAAATTGCTGAGGGGGGGCTGAAATATCAAAATGATTACAAATGTAAAATTAAAGTTACAAACTCAAGCCTCACTCCAGCTCAAACCACTCAAAAAAAAAGACAATAATACAGCCTGTCCAATTCAGAATTATAGATTTTCCCATATGACTTTCTAGCTAACCATGACCAAATATATGCTTTGTCTGGTCCTCAAGAGCAGAACTTACTGTCCAGAGCAAGTTCAGCTCTATCCTTTTATTGTCTCCAACGAGCTCTATATTTTCTTCGACATTCAAAATATGTGGCCTTTCAGGAACTGCAAAACAAACAGTGAAAGATATGTCACTTGGCTTATCTGTGTTTTGCTGTGCTGCTATCAAATACAGTTTCATGCCAAATATTGTGTGCCAAATTCTGTTAATTTGTACAATATTAAATACAAAACTCATAATCACTGTTTCCATATAACGATTTGACATCAGTTTTAAGCCTAATTGATATATGGGAATAGTATTTAAGTCAACTTCCGCATGAACTGATTGACATTTTTTGATGTGAAACGATATAACGGTGACGTGGCTGCGCGCTTGCACACAATGCCTTCAAATGCCAGTAATGCGGGAGGCCAAGGTATCAAGCCCTGGCTGCGGCAGATGATTTTCAATTTTTTTTCATCATAGAAATCGTTAGCATTCATCGTTCAATATGGGAGTGGACCACTCGTTCGAGGCATGGAACCATAGTGATAATGAAAAATTATATTATATGCACCCTGAATTGCAATTACCAAGTTCCATTTGAAAGTATAAAACCAAAATAGAAATTGATTGAAGGCAATATAAATTTACCGATCATTGTCATACCTACAAAAAAACTCACCTGTGCAAGGCAGACTGGCGTCACTTGTAGCTGTGGGACCAAGGCCTTTTGGGGTGTGTGCAGTGATATCGCATGACACTAAAGATCCAGGGGAAAATCCGCACAGGTGAGTCGAAGATGATTCACCACTCATGTTTGTAGATTGTGTCCCCTTCGTGTCTTTACAAACAATCTAACAAATTGAAAAAGGTGCAAATTCTGCTGTGATTAGCTCAATACGACATCAGACAGTATAAGCAGGGAAGGTAACATATATGGAGATAGAAGTTCACTGTCACATGACATTTTGTCGACTATTGTGTGAAAGGTTGTGAAGTTGCCTTCCATTGGAATTACGATAAGAAACTACCTTTTGCTATTTGTTGATCGATCAGATTCTAATAGAACTAACACTGCTGCTTGTTATGAAACTAAATTTATTTCAAGTGAGTAAAGTTGTAAGTTTCAGAACTTCCTTTCAACCAAGGTGTAAACTGCCACCCAACGCTACAATTACTAACTGAACTAAACTAAAAGAGATTCATGGTTTTCCTACACTGCAGAGTGTTTACAAGGGAGAAAGCTGCGTATGATAAAGCAACTGAGTAAACTGAAACATCAGGTTTTGAAAAATAATGTCTTCTAATTATATATCAAGATTTAGAAAATATTTAAAATCTGAAAACTATTCAAATGCTTATGTTTTGATTAATGAATAAAGCTAAACACAGTAGAGAAAGTATGGCGGAGCTAGCCATCCAGACTTAAATAAGTGTTGTGGTAATGGTATGAGTTCAAACCTGAAATCTGTAAATTGAGTTAGGTAGAGTAGAAATGCACATATTACGCGTTAGGTGTTATTGTGTAAATATAGATTGATTAATATGTGTTTGGGCTTGGGTAATACTATCATAACTTTACCTTACTTAACTTTACAAAATGCCTAAAAGCGGACTGGAAAATCAAAACATTTTCAATACGTAAACATATACTGAGTTCTGAGTGTTCAATTTTTTACTGCTCCATTCTTCAAACCCTCCCTGGTATAATATATGAAAGGAACACTTAATAAAATAATTATATGAAAATACTATGGAAATCGACGGTATTGGTAATACTTACCGTGTAGCTTTTGATTTCACAATTTTCATACTCAGAAGCATTCCATCGCATGAAGACACAGAACGAGCCAATATCCCTCAATTCAAAGCCTATAGGCTTAAAATATAGAGCTGCAATATTAAAAAATTGGCTATCAAGTTTTTTTAAAAGAACTGACAAGTTGGTGGCAGAGAAAAAGGTGGGGTTGAAAGTAGATGAAGAGGTTATATATTTAGTCAACTTTCCTTCTCTTTGAGTATCGAAAATTGTCTCCTTCACTGAAAAGTGGGGCTATCAGATTGATGTATGACACACCTTTACATCCGAGATTGATCTGATATTCCATAGCCTCTCCATCTCCAGCTAGATTAGTACCGTGTACCTTACATGTGACCATTGAGTCTGGAGAAAAACCACAAGCCTCAACTGGTACTAGGACAGCGGCTAGCATAGTATTCTTGACAGCATGACCAGCAGGGTTTGAGCATGTGTACTGCAATATTTTAACGAAAAAACCAAAAATGTTACAGTAAACGTTCACTTCAAACACCTCATATTGAAGAGCATACCATATTAACTAAAAAGTAATTACATATATATATATATATATATATATATATATTCTCTATTAGTGGAAATATTTAAAAGATAGCATTAATGCACCGAGAGGGTATTTTCAATATAAGCTTGCGATGAGATGGTTTTTCTCTTGGTTTTGTCCAATATGTACCTCTGATTTTGATATGGGAGTATCAGACAATGAGGAACAATATTTATTGAATGAAACACTGTGACAATATCTCTTGAAAAATCAAAATGAGTCATTTCATTATTCTTATTTTACAAACATGAAGTATTCATATTGGACATATTTTTCGACCAACCTAGCATCTATATCATCGTCTTTTGTAGACTTGGTGATGTATTGCCTCTGATGGAACTATCCATTGTTTTGGATTTTAACCACCAGCAGCAGTGAAAAAATATCAAACCTCAGATTTTGAAATTAATGTAATGTGTTCCCAGAAAGTCTACTACCAATATAAATAATAATTGTATAAATCATATGCCTCTCGTCATGGAAATCCCTAGCAAAGCAGACCTGCTACTGTGGACCCATTTGTTATTTCGCTTTGGTATCAATAATATTAGGAGTTGCCTTCTCTGTCAGAATGCTGATAATTATAATATGTTATTACAAGCTGAGAAGACTTTTTGGGAAATAGTAGAGTTGATACAAGCTGTTTGGTGATGTTCATGTATTAGTAGAGATGTATAGAACAATGGTACACAGTGATTTTGTATCTATGTCCCATAAACCATGACACAGTGCAGAATTAAGGGACAAATATTGCCTAAGTCCAGTTAGTTAGTGAATTTACAATGATTATGTAAAACAGCACTGCATTATTACAACAGCTGACCCTTGACACATTGCTTCTGAAAAATGAGTTCTTCAGGTGAAAAAAATCTCCATTCATTATATGTTGTAGAGTGCTGTAATTATATACAGTTTGGGCATCATGAATACAGTTTGATACAAGATAATACAGCTTATTTCCAAACTAGTTAAGGGTCCCTGATGTGTGTATGCTAGGATGCGCATGTATCAATGTGACGGTGGCAATGGATAAAATCCACACAGAGAGATGTTGTTTATAAACGAACTCACAGTGTAGTTTGATATTGGACATCCATTTTCACCAGATTCTGTCCAGCTGACTTTAACACAAGTAGCATTGCGCTCTGTAACAGTTACTGAGGTCGGCTGCTTTGGCACTAAATGACAACGAAGATAGAATGATCAGCGTGAATCTCAACTTCCAGGGTTAGGATTGTGGGATAGCCTGTCAGCTGTCATTGAGGTTATCGATAATGTAATTAGAAAGGCACTTGAGGAGTGATTTGTTTTGTTTGGCCTAAACTGTTACACCAGACAGTATATAACTTACTGATTCATGTCAATAAGAAAAAAAAAACAAGTCTATAAGGTGTAAATGGTTAGCATCACAGACTTCTGCAGGCTTCGAAAGGCTTCAGCATTAGTGAATTTTTGAAAAATCTTTATTGACATGTCATCCAAACATCATCATGATAGTATCCATTGTATCAGCATTACTGAACTTTTTTAAATCTTTATTGAATTATCATCCAAACATCATAGGGTTATCATATCTATGAGTTATTATAAATAATAATATTATATATAATACCTTTATGATATTCAGTATGACTGAGTGGGATGGAAAATCGCATCCTCTTTTTTTTTCCAATTTTAAAGATGGCAATCCACATATCACCGCGAGTTGATTGAACATCTCGGATATTCTATATCATCGTACCTATAGTTGGAGTTGTCCATTCATGTGATTCTTGTGATGTCAAGCCTTCGTTGTTGGTAGCTGTGAGACTGAGAGTATAACTTGAGCAGACAGTCTGGTTAAGCATTATCACACTGGTAATGGTGTAGTTGCCTTTTTGAATCACAGTTTGGTTGTTGCTGTCCTTAACTATGAGATCATATTTGACATCATTGCAATGACTGCTCACCTAATAAGAGAAAAAACTAGTCACTTAACAGTTCATAAAGACAAGCAATTAAGGTCAAATAGTGGTTGTATCAGAGTAAAAGTTACTTTTAGGAATGTGTACACTTGTGGCTAGACAAGTAATTATTGCTGGTTGTAAGCAGTGCAGGTGGATCTACACACTTCAATTAGCTCATTAATAATTATGATGAGGTTAGGCATTCTATATTCACGGCAATTCTTTACAAGACAAAGCAATGGAATCTCCTGTTGAGGTTAAGTCAAGGCTACATACATCTAATGGTGGTTACTGTGGGTGGATAGTCGACAAGTAAGATCATGCAGGAAGTTAGGAACTGTTATTTATGTGACTTGCAAACAGCAATATTTTAGGTTTCACAGTATGTATGGTACAAACTATTATTGGTTGATGACACACAAATCAGGACAACATTTAATGGGAAGCACTTACATCAGAATGTGACCTTATCTAAAGAAGCAACAACTTAGAATTAAAGTGTGAAAATGTGAGGACACTTATTGCTCTTGTCCTGTAAGAGATTGAACGAGGAAGTCAATTTGTCTAGAGATGGCAGATAAATGATAAGAAGAGTGGCAATTGGATGAAAATGTTGAGGGCATGTAGAAGAAAACAGGATATTTTTGGTGAGAGCACAACAAAACAGTATAAGATTTTTGCTCTATCATCAGTACTGCCTATTATATGAGGAAAAGTGTCACATCGATTAACTGGCAGCCTAAGCCCTACGCGAATATTTTGACCTGATAGAAATTATCTCATCGACTAGTCATCTAATCCTAATTATCCATATTAAGTACTTCCTCCTCACATGATGGTAAGAGGCTTACTTATCACAGGGTCTAAAATAGGAATGGCAATCAACTCCGATTGCTGTCACCCAAGTTGGGTGCTTTAACTTTACACAGTTTATTGATTGTAATATTTCAATGCCACTATCAACGTACTTCCCTACCTATTGGCTTAGGCACTACTACCTGGGTCATAGATGTGGCATTTAGTTAACATCCCAAAGCTCATCCTGTGGTTGATAATGGGGCTTCCACAACAAGCAACCCTTGCAGAGTTTGACACATACCACATAGGCCTACCTCATGTTATGTTCTTTAATTTGCATGGGACATTGATAGTGGCATTATATTATAGTTGGTAATGGCAAACACTACCTTTAAGAAGTTTATGCATTACGAACTACATACTGCAATGAATTGTTATGGCGCTTCTAGTTATACAATATTGACAAGATGTAAACATTGAATGTGACTGATTTTCCAAGGGCATAACATTAGCCTTACCTCCCATTCGGCTGTGGTCTCAAATACGATGTCACCAAGATCTGGAGTACTTTCCAGGAATTCTGTAGTTATCTTTTCAATCATTGTTTCTATAACACAAGATAATTTTGTTATTTTTTATTTTGTTATTTGCAGAGCTGATATGCTGTAGATGCTGGCATACTTCTTTTCAAAGGTCTTCTGGTCAGGTCAAGCAGTCAATTGAATATTGCAGCCTCACCGTGTAACACCATTAACATGTAACTGGTCTACGAGTAATAAAATTTACACAATTATTTATCAAGAATTAAAATAAAAGAAATCGGTGGTTACTGATCAGTGAATTAATAAAGTGGAGTGAAAATTCTGAAATTCAGTGAAGTTTGAGTCCAGCTTCATGTCATATAGGATGAATGGTCTTAAGTTGTGAGCTTGTATGGAGTACAAAAAGGTAACACTTCCACACATTATCCTGTTGAAACTTCATAGGTTCATTTCTCTTTTATTAACCAGCTGCGTGACTTTCACTAACAAAGAAATGGAAATTTACATCAATAAT
Source organism: Membranipora membranacea (assembly GCA_914767715.1). NCBI lineage: Eukaryota > Metazoa > Bryozoa > Gymnolaemata > Cheilostomatida > Membraniporidae > Membranipora > Membranipora membranacea. Next base: position 2,792,961 of record OU612070.1, on the reverse strand, counting down.
AATTGTAAAGTGGTAAGCGATAAGACGAACCTGAACAGGGAAGGTAACCAGTGTATTTGATTGCATCGCTTGATCTGTTTCCATCACCCACAGCTTGCAGGGAGCATGTGATGTTTGTTCCTGGGGTGTATCCACATGATGTGTGAGAGAAGATGGAATTATTCAGTCCAGAGATTGGATGGTACCCTTCACAGGAATACTTAAAATACAGCGAGATTAAATAAATGTAACATGCAATGAAGGCATATATCGTTTAAGCTGCAGTAGGAAGAAGCAATATCATGAATAAAAAACCCATGGCTTTCAACCTAATACCAGTCAATGCTACATTCATATGTACAGGCACTAAAGGAATGAAAAAGTAAAGATGTATGTTTCATTGGATGGCACAGATTCAGTGAGTTTATACCCCTCCCCCCGCAACTGAGGCGGTTGACAGCAATGGGTGATATGATTCAAATTCACACCTACCATATAACTGTTTACAGTGTTGTCACCACCGACAGGAGCTGTCCAGTTGACCTCTATGCATGAAGAGTTTAGAGCAGTAATTGAACCCCTTTCTGGTTGGTTTGGTGCTGAAGTAAAGAAAACTTATGAATTTGTTTCAATTATGCAGCAAGTGAAAACAACATACCAAGCCAACACTCTCTAGCAAGAAGAGAAGAGCTATAGAGCTATAGAAATTGTATCAGATGCAGATTAACCATTGTTCGCAGGATCAGCCTGGCAGTTCAATGAAGCTTTACAACGAACTATTAACTCCTACACATTGCTCTCTGGATTTGAGCGTTACTGCTTTAAATGGACGCAGACGATGTTTTAACTTCTTTGAACAGGGATGGTAATCAAAAAACCCTCTTGATTTCATGCATATATTTTTACCAATTAGAATAGTTGTAAATGCTGCATTCACAGTGCTTAATCCTCTGCTATTAATTGAAGTGATCTCTATCGAATATTCTGTGTTCCCATTCAAGTTAGTCGTGATGAGCCCAGTTTGTGCACTGGTTACTGTTTGGTTTGAGTGAAGATTACCGGCTTGATCTTTCACAGATACTCTCAGTGTAACTCCATCTTCGGACTGGTCATTTGTAGCCTTCGGTGTAATGTGTGAGCATTACTTTTTATAAAGTAGAGTATAAATTAACAAGATATATTAAAACTGATATCGACTACTGAGAGCAGGGAAAATGCTGAGATCTTTTATCCTGATCTCTACTCCAGAGTCTGAAAGGATATTGGAAATGTATAACGAGGTGGCAGCAGTCTGTAGATTACAAATGCTGTTGGTCTGATTCGATCTCAATATTAATTCTAAGATAATTGTTGAGGTCATACCTTCCATGTTATATGAGCAGTGACTGAATGGTAACCTGAATCACATATTTCTGTTTGGTTCGTGGCATCTAAATGTTCTACATCTTTCTCCAGGGGTACTGAATTATATCATAGACTGGATATGAAATTAGCAGAAACTCTGCAGGAGAAACTTTCCAAGAGAAACATTTAAGTCTAACTGCATTGTTACTGTTAAATTAGGAATTAGCTTTGGATTTACTTGATTACTCTGTGTTGAGTGACGAAACAATTCATACACATGCGTGAATTGTGTATGTGGAGCTTCAACGGAAATTCCAATGAGGTTATGAAAGAACTCTTTTGTACGTTATAATGAAAAAAAGAACAAAATTCCAGCATTGATTTCATGCTTAGCAACTCATCTTTGGTGTTCTGGAGCTACTTATGGCAGGGTTGGGTTCGAAATTTAGGTCAGTGCATTCAAGAAATCAGCCTCAAAAATATTAAGATAATTATGATATAAAGCACTGCGTTGATAATCGGATCAATAACTTTAGGGTGCTTATGAGATTTCTGCAAACTCAAATTTTCCAATCATTATTGGTACTTTCTAAGGAAATTTTGCCGTAAATTCCTTGCCAATGAGGAGAACAAATATAGTACAATGATTGGTCACCAATTTATAGATCCAAAAAAATCAGCTATGCAACCATTCTAATGAAATGTCTCTTCACTATTTCTCTAACGTCAAAACCTTTTAGCCAATATCAGTCCACAAGATCTGATGTATGAGTCAATGCTCACATACTATTGAGTACTAAATGGTCATTTTTTCCCTTCACGTTTGCAGCAGCAACCTCCCTTGAAGTAATGGAAAGGGGAATACACAAGCAGTGGAATAGGGGGATGGAAACAATCATAATCACACAGTGATGCCAAACAAGTTAAGTTGCCATGAAAATCAGAAACAGAGATAGGAAGCAAGTCTTGAGGGTCTATAATCGATGGTAGGGTACCTTAAACATTATAAAAGCAAGCACCCGTAACCCAAACAGGACAGAGCAGAAATAGGTGTGGAGAGATGAGGATGGTGCATCAATGGCCTAACTTGAGCAAAATTGAGGCGAATCTTAACCATACTCATTGATCAGTTGTGATTTCGAGTATATCTTTCCAGATCATATGACATATTTATACAGTGAAAACGTTATTACTTCTCTATAGCATATCAATATTGATCTAGATTTCTGTCAAATAACATTGATTTTTTTGTTTGGAACAACGTAGATGCGCATGCAGTTGGAAGAACCCTCTCCATAGTTCAATTCCATGTATGAGGTGCTGTCATCAGTCAATCAAGAGCACCCAACATGCAGAGGCAGCATGCTCCTTCACCCTCAATTATGGCTAGCTGTTGGCTAAGGGTGGTAAACTAGTGAGTGGGAAGTCATGTGGCCATTAAAAACCCCTTCATATCGTCAACATTTATATTATTGTCAAACACTGCAGACAGTGATGATATGTTAAGACATACATCTAACAATGTGAAAGAAGAAAGATACCTGCTGGAACCGTCAATGATGTATCCACAGAGTTGACATCTCCGTAGAGGATTCCCTCATGACTCAGTAATACCCTGTACTCATATCCATGTGTTCCATCGAGACCATCGATAGAGATATCCACAGTTTGAGCAGATGGAGCATGTGGAACATCTTTGACAACAGTGAAACTACTGTCGTCCTGGTTAGATTTCTGGTAGATTGTATAGCTAAAAAATTGATTGTCTCGCAGTTATAATGACACCAATACAAGCTCAAACTAGCTTGACATTGATTTTATAAAATCATATACCAAGTTTGAGTGGAATAAAAAATTTGTATCCATAATCATTATTTGTATTGTACTACATATAATGCACCACTTACCTTGATGGCGGTACATCACCAGTCATGCTATTATTCCACTGATGGAGAGCCATCACAAGGTGTGCTGAGTTGCTGAACTTGAGAGTTATTATTGCAGCTGCATCATATTCACCAGGTTCTACAACAACAAAAAGGTAGCTGTGAATTTGAACAACTAGCCTTTTTTCCATTGATTTGTTTTACTGAATTCAGTTCTAAAAAGGAGCTTCACTATTTTACCTGCCCACGCGAACACATCCTGAAAACTTCAATTTTGGGGGAAATGCTCGATACAACACTAACCAAGTCCATAAGCCTCAAATTCTCTCAGTTGGACGCCCTTATCAAATCCGACTTTGACAGCAATTTGCCGCGTGAATGGCTGTCTATTGTCATCGCACTGTATGTAATCCATTTCACTTATTGGATTTTTGTTGTAATGGCAAAGAGTCCAGTTTGATGAGCCAGGAACACCTGCATTCCCTTCTCGAGCCTTGGATGTGTAAAAACTAGCAAGCTGCATTCTATCAACTGTAATAAAAATGTAATGCAGACTCAATAAACTTTAACTGTTATTCCATGTTATTGAATATATGGCATTCGTGAGCGATTTTCCGAAGCTATAGGAGATGTCAAGTAGATGTCATGATAGTGGGCTTTCCAGCTGCAGCTTGATATCTATGCAAAGAAAGGGAAAACGAGCTATCAAAGGCCTCAGTTACATCAGCCTTTGAAGCCTATGTATATGTTAAGGAGAGGTATACACCCGAGGGTGCTGGGGGCTGGAACAATCAACAATGAAAGCTCCCCCAGTGGGACTCGAACCCACAACTCCTGCGGCACTAATTGCCTGGCAGTGAATAGCGCGCGCGCTAACCGATTGCGCCATCTCACCATCCCCAAAAAAGAATGGGTCGATGGTGCTAATTTGATAGCCCGCTATTCACTACTCGGAGTTGTGTTCTCTCATCCCACAGCACAATAGCTAATAGCATAGCATAGCTAATACAGAGATGACAAAAATAGAGCGAACATGCTCACCAATCTCATCACAACATTCTTCATATCTGTTGTACATAACCATTTCCACTAAATACATGTAATGGTTAAGATCTATCTTCAGCCATTTATCTCGGTCTTCTGCAGTATGTGTAATAAGTCCTTGTCCACTGCCTTTGTGACCGTCATTAGCTTTGTCGGCATCGAATTCACCATATGTTTCAGATTGTTCCGCTTTTCCACCGTTGTTTGCGAGTGCAAAGTTCTTTGACCCTGAAAAAACAATATTGTTGAATATGACAAATTAAATATTACATGTTATGCACTATTTAGTTTATAAAATAATATATAGCATATTTGCATATTGCCTAATGTGCAATGCATAATGTATGTTATGTATGTAATGTCTTAACCTTTTTCTCACAACATTTACAGTTAGTGATAGTAATAAAATCAATCAATCAATCAGTGTACTTTATGTAACGTACGCTACGTGCGCATTGTGCGCATTGTGCGCAATGTGCGCAATGTGAGCAATGTGCGCAGTGTGTGTGATGTATGTGATGTATGTGATGTATGTATTCAACATAGACATTATAATAGACCTAGACAGTACACCATATTCAGCAAAGGTAAGGCCCTTTATTGTAGGTGGCATTACGCCATTGAATTTTGTTGTAGTGATGGTTCTATTTTGGATTTGCAAACCAGGGTATTCTTTGATAAGTAAATCAATTTTAATTTCGATTCATGAGCTATTGGTGATCATTTTGATGACGTTATTATCAATAATATATGATTGATCACGACAAGCTGCTTAATCTATTGCAATTTTCAAATTCCAAAACTAGGTTTATCATTAAGTCTATGGTATTCCACTATCCACTTGAGTCGCTGTCTTGTTCATGTGCAATACCCTTTATCTGAGAGTATTTCTGACATCTACATTGAGACAGGATCAAATTGGAATTGGAGGATTAAAAAACAAAAGCAATAGATGTAAAACAAATACAATTAATTCTTTGCACTGCCTGGTTTGATAGCTCTTCTAAAAAATTCTAAAAGCGTACTAGTCAAGCTCACCAGTCTTGACAAGCTTTGTCCGAACAAAGAGACAATACAAAACAGGCTATAGCCTAGCAATCAGACATGCAAATTTGTGAGTCAATATGGTTAGTTAGCATTCAAAACTTTTGTATCAAGTGGATGTATGATGCAAGCGGCATGACAAATTATCATCTATCACAGGAGTTAAAATTTTAAAAACTCACGCGGTCCATATATTCTTATTTCAGAAACCTTTTCCAGGTCCTGGTTGGTTGCAGTTATTGAGACCATACGCGTTGTAGTTATCTGCTGATCGCAGTGGACATCAGCAAAAGACCCAGAGGGTATGGACTTTGGGTAGTTTATTGAACAGGATGTCGGATCTTGGTCAGATTGACTTTTCAACTGTATAGCTAAGTTAGTTAGTTGAAGTTCATCTGACTCTGAATAAAATAACAATTTAGATTGACTCACACCTCTTATTCAACCTGGTCGGTGTACATGATCACATACGTTGGAGTGTTTTCACAAGGATCTATGAATATGGATACCACACAAAACACATTCAAGGATAATTATATCTCAAGAGAATTTTACCTATAGTAAGATATACCGAATAATTGTAAAATGGGATGTTTATGTAAAGACAACAAGCTACTACTTGAATGCTGCCTTTCCAGTTGATTCATATACATCAATCAGAGTTGTCCCCTCTCTACTTCATTAGTTTTTAGTACATGCCTGCAGGGAGAATGCTCATTTGATGCCTGTTATCATTGGTTTGGTGCTAGTTTCAATAGTGATAGCTTGAGACATGCTTACTACAGTCTTGAGTAAAGATCCTGATAGCACGGATAGTATAATCCTCCTGTAGGTCCACAGTCCATGTCACACTATCCCCACCATGAACAGTTGAACATGTCCCATCAGGAGAAGTCACTCCATCAACAAGAGATCCTGGTACTGCCTCTCCGACTACATCAGTTACAGCTGGCTTTTGTTCAGCGATGTTGTACTGTGTTGTTGGATCTGTAATACAATCAATACATGCACCCCTATGCTGAAACTCATAAAGTAGGTAAGCATTCGATTGCTTGGTTATAAAATGGTCCAACTCAACTATTTGTTTTAGATGAGACAGCACCTACCACACCGTAGCCTGGGACAATTGTTGTGATACTATGAAAAATTTTGGTATTTAAATGGGAATAAGTTGATACCAACATTTTTATCCATTGAACCTGAAGGTTTCTTGACACTATTTTGGCTTGTATTGCACAGCATGAGTATTTGAGTCTTGCCATTTGTCTATCTCAAGTCCATTCAATGCTGGTTTTATCAGAATGATTAATATTTTGCTAGCTAGCATGGCATGATGTTGGGGATGGAAACTGTCACCAGAGCTTGCAGTTTCAAAACAAAATATTGCTGAATAGCTGAGTATATACATTCTTCAAGTTATCATCTATTCACTTACATATGCCATATACTTCCAGCTCGACTAGTGTAACACCTTTATTCCCCCTGTTGAAAACTGCAAGATGACGGACAGTGACAGGCGGAGTGAATCGCTCCTCTCCCCAAGGGGAAGGATATGGTTCATCTCTGGCGGTACGTGTCCTCCAGACATGGGACTCAAGCGAAGGATTCTCGTTAGAATTCAAAAGATCTTTTGTGGTAGTGAGTAGAGAAATCATCGCCAAACGTTCCGCTGTTAACCAAAATAATAGTCAATATAGTAATCATGAACATGGATAAACGTTTTGTAAAGTATTTACATTATTGTCGGAGAGATGAAAAATATTCAGCCAATAGAATGGCTAACAACCTTTTGCAAAAGCCCTCATCAAGAGACAATATAAGCAAATTTTAAGAATGATTCACTCCGCCAACAGAAACATACTTATGTACCTATCAGCAGGCAGCTATGAGGCGGATTTTTCCCTTCGGCAGCAATAAATAGATGTATTCAATTTGCAATATTGTATAATTTTAAATTGAAAATTTCATAATTTACCGATTGCGTTAGACATCATTATTTAACTACTTACGACGGTCTACTCTATTCCACAATCTGACTCTGTACACATAGAACACCTTCCCAAGATCCACCATCCACCATTGTGAAGAATCTACATCTGTATGAGAAAACTGGCCATCCCGAATTGTATCAATTTGAGTTCCATTTCTTGATCCATCTACCACTAAGCTAGCCGGATGATCCTGATATTGTGAGCTTTGATTTGCAGTTTTACTGACAGCTACGTTTATGGTGTCGGTACTTTCTCCTACAAACGACAAATAATGACTGGTTTAAAGGAGGCAAGTACACAGGATATATTCATCAGAAGACCTTGTTATGTCCAGCACACTATACATCAAAATCGTTAAATCAGAAAACTGTGCCACACTGATCATGTGATATATTACTATTGCATGCATATCTCTAATCGATAGAGAGTGAATTAATTCGCTTAGCTTAGGTACCAACAGAAAAAATTAGGTGTGACAACCCGGGATCAATTTCATCAATTAGGGTCGGGCACATGTTGGGCATTAACACGATTTGATAGCTCAGTTCCTGTTGGTGTTCTTTCTCACACAGCACACCCAAGTAGTGAGATGGCGCTAGCGGCTAGTGCCCCTAGTAATTACTGCCATGAGGGCGATTGGTGCTTTAGGAATCACTTATTCTAGTTCCTTTGTTGGGGAATTCCTGGTTGATTGTCCCAAACCTCAACACCCTCAGGTTTATCTTCTTTTTTGAGTTCAAATCACATATAGTATTGTTCTGGCTATGAAACTGGATTACTCAGTCCACAAGGAAACAATACGACAGACTTCACGGGGCCCTCTAGGGTAGGTACTCTAGGAATGACCACCGATAGCATGGTTTAGACATGCATGGGGGGGGGGGAGAGGAGTTGCGTTTAGTAAGAAATGGACATATGGTTAGCTGCTTAATGGTAGGTATTTAGCTGCGTTAGCTCAGTCTAGGCTGTGTCCTTCACAGTACTGACAACGATTAATAGAAAACACTGTACCACAATACAATCACTCTGTAGAGTTGTTGTGAATAAATTCATACATGACTTTCTCATCATAGAAAATACTCATCTTAAATACTCACCATTTTGAGTAAGAATTAGGGTTATCCCGAGTATGAACACCACACCTCTACATCCAGACACCATTGTATACTGTCATTCCAGAACTAGTCACCTTGTGTCAAAATATCCAGTCGTCTAAGCTGCCTCTTCTCACACAAAGGTTCTTCTAAAGTCGATTGTTTGAGGTTTGCTGAGGCTGAATTATGCTCAATTACAGTTAACTTAACCACACTATCAATCATATGCTGACCTAATGACCTAACTATTTTTATCACTAATGTGACCTTATTTATTATTAATCACCAACAAATTGATGTCTAAACAAGTAAAAGGCATCTGAAGAATTGCAGCATTTGAAGCCAAGAAAATTATCAAAACAGACTTTTTATTACCCTTGCAGTGACTAACGAGTTCAGAGCAGTCGGCTGATATCAGGATTGGACGTCGAGTGTTGTTGAGTGATATATCAGGAACTATTAGATGAGCTGTTAGTTCAGTATTTGCACAATGCAACAATAAAAGATAAGATACATTTTATCACCCTGTTTGCCAACGATGAGTGTACAGTGATGTACAAGCTTCCCTCAACTCACACATTATCATGTACAGCGACACTTGACATCACAGCTAAGCTATCTCGTTTTATTTTGAGCCGATGTCATTTTTGATTTTGTAAGCGTATAATCTGGAAAATAACTTATTAGAGCTTTTTATAATATTTAGCTATCTAACAATTTACTGCTTCATTGCTACTTCCCTGTTCACAGCGCTGAGCAAGGATAAAAGAAATTAAGGGTCACACTATTTAGGCATATCTCAGGTGCAATCATGGATAATATAAGTAAATACACATGATACTTTCATAGGGTTGTAATATAGGTAGATTTAATTCACTTTGATGAACAGTTAATGCTTATCGATGCAACACATGCAACACATTAAAACTAGTTAAATTTTTGAGTGAAGTGCGTGTGACTAGAAGTATCAGTTATCACCCTTGTGTGATGCCCTACATGATTGGACCATGATACCTACCTGAAATATGAGGTGGGCCATCAGAGACTATATATAATAAGTCCATAGCCTCTGGTACCATCACGCTTTTATTGATAAGGCAAACTGAATCCTTCTAGATAACTACACGGAATCATGTGGAAAATGTTTCTAAACTATCGCCCAAATAATAAAGTTTATGATGTGATATGCCCACTAGACCTTAAACAATCTTATCTGACAGCGTAATGATACTATGATGCAAATAACTGCGACTGAAATAAATTGTACATCACAGGACCTTCACCACCAATCATTTCTTGACCAAAGGATAACAAGCTGCTGATTGAACACTGGCAACCACAATCAGTTTTCTCAAAATAAAATTCGGCGGTTACAATAAATTAATCGGCACAGCTTTCAATCTTGATGAGTTTATGGTTCCTAATGTATTATTGAAAAGTGCAAACACAAACAAGATATACAGGGTACACAAATGTAGTACTGCAGCCATTTTCTAATCCTTTGTTTAAAAGCAGGTGTTTAGTGTCAGCCTGACCTTATTAGTACAGCTTACTAACTAGAAACATATCTATATGCTGCCCTTAGTCAACCTTATACTCAATGTTTATCGCCTTGTGAGTACCAGACCTCATCTGTTGCATACTAGATTGCTGGACACAAGAAAGAATAAGTTCAAGCAGGGATTTGTGTGCACTTGTAAAGAGAGTGGACAACTCTTATATTAAACAATCCCGTAATAGTAAGCAAACTCTCTAAAGTGAGTATTTTGCATAGACTTAATAATATTATTATTAAGTCTATGGTATTTTGGCATGATTTCCCACTTTTGTAAATTACCATACTCATGCAGATTAATATTGAAGCAAATATCCATATTTCAAGTTTGAACATGGTATTATTGATAAGGATAAATGACAAGAATTACGAACTATAATCTAATAATGAAATATGATTGGTCTTCAGCACTTTTATTGCAGTGATAAAACGTTCATGACCTATATACAGTATTCATTCTTTCTGTAAGGCTATGTTCGTAATTTGGAACTCAGAATTACAGAAAACCATCCACAATAGTCAAAACAATGATCTAAATCATTTTGTGCATCGGGACTATTTTGCTGTGAAGCATTCACACTAGAAAAAGATTGCGCAGCGTCTGAGCCAGGTGACAAACCTCTGTAATTTATATGGCAATATTTGTATGAATTTCAATATGTATACAATGATTATTGTGACTGTGACGATTGCTATGATCTTCAAACTCCAACATTACTTTTTTCCCAGACAAGATGTTAAAATCTTACATGAGAATGATAAATTCTCAAATCGCATCATAGGTATAGGATCTGACCCATGGAGTGGTTTTTCACCTTAGTTATTGCAAAAGGTAGAATAAACTGCATTTTTTTAAATTTTGAATGACAAAATCTGCATAGAGCCAAGGCTAGGTATAGCTCAATCACGAATCAAGAATCATGGAGGGAAATATTATATCAGCCACCCTTAGAATCTTATTACAGTCTTTATTGAAATGTAATAATTAGTTTGTAATACAAATAACAGTACGAGCATGAGGATGTATCTACCCATAAATAAAGTATCGTTACGACTTCAGCTTTGTTGTTAATTTTGATGAAAGAGCATTCACCCAGGCACACAAATTTTCATTCAAATATGCATATATGCAATATTCAAAATTTTGCTTATATCTTTAACGAGCAAGATTTGTATTGTTATAGCAGTACTACCTGTCAGACTTTACATGCATAGTCCATGGGTCATCCGTAATATCTACACCACTCCCACCTCCATAAAGTAAACGATTCCTGTCTCGTGTCTCACACAACAGTTATTCAGATTCTAAATAAGTGCGTACATAAGATTCAGCCAGTCGAGCAGGATGAACATTTGATTAGTCATCCATCCTCTTTATTTGCAATGCATGATGGCGGTTATGTTAAAATTGGTTTTCATTTCTCAGATCCCTGCTTTAGAGCACAAGTAAGATCATCTCAATAATAACAAGAGTATATCACTGCGCCCTTGCACTCTGAGCAAAGCGCTGATCTGGGGAGTCATTATATGACTACTGTATTCTCCAGGTCAGCTGACCATGTAACCCAGTACCACCTACCGCATGGTCAAGCTCACGACTACTAATCTGGTGAACCCACTGACCCTGTAGAGGGTGTGGGAGGGTGGGTGGACACCCTGGTAGGACAAATCTATAACTGTATAACTGTACAAATGTATAACTATCCCCATCGCCATAACGAATAGCAAAGGTGATATAGCACACCCATAGAGTTATCCCCCTAGAACTATGACTCATTGACTAAATAGCATTGCGTTTCCTGTGGAGGCGTGTGTATGGTGTCAGCCATATTGGATTTGGGGAGCAACACATAAACATTCCATGCTCTATAGTTGTGGTACCAAATTTATGGATTTCTCTGGGGTCTGCTTTTCTGATCTCAACATTTGATGAACCCAGGCATAGATTGAAGAACCCAGGTAAATAACAAAGATCTTCTAGCTGTATTTGTATGATTTGGAACTGATGTTGAGTAAAATATATAGATGTTTCAGTGAAGCATGGTCTTGGGTGGAAAAAGAAATGTAACTTTACTTGAAAACAAGGTAGGTGCATAAATCTTGCATATTCTGAGAAGCTGAGTTGTTTCCTATCACATCACATACACTAAAACATTCTCATTCTGCCTTTTATTGGACTTGTGATTTTCAGAATCATTATTTGTTTGGATAGCAAGCATGAGTTCTTCATTTTCATTTTCAATTTCATTCTGATTCAACTCTTCAATTCATTCATCTAAAAGATTCCACTGGTGAGTTTTTTTATATTATAATTTACAATGAATTATTTATGTACTATTACTCGAAACACTTATCATGGACACTGGGCAAATTTTATACCAACTTTTGCTGCCATAAATCTTAGATCTTATTACCTTTTTCTGGGCTTCAGTCTTAGTGCCACACTCGGCTTTTTTCTCGTTAGAAGCACAAGGCCATGGGCTCCTCACATGCAAAATAGCCAAGTAGCGTCGCACTAACCCAGATGCCCTAAAAACAAGTACTAAGATATAGCTAAGATCCATGGCAGCAAAATTTGGTGAAAATTGAGTTTTGCAGGCACCTGTGGGTTTGATTCCCGTCCAGTGGTTTAGTGCCCCTCAAACAACCACCACCAATCAACAAAAGAAGTTGTGTCTTTTGTTGGTTGCTGGTGGTGGGGTGGGGGGGGGGGGGCTGTTTGGTGGGCGCTCGACCACTGGTGGGGGACCAAACCTTCAATGGTACCAATGACTGTTATTTTGTACTCTTTGCATTTGTCAGAGCAGAGCTTTAGAATTCAAGGGCATCAAAAACGTAACAGTATCATTCAGGCCTATCAATAGACTCACGGATGTATTACCACTAGCGTTTTTGTGTAGTTATTGAATCAGACTTGAATACATAATCAAATAATAATCGTTGTTACGATGCATTGTTATTTAGATTTCCACTGAAAGACCCTGAGCTAACCAAAATATTGGTGGTTGCGACGAAGAAAGAGGGCATCAATGCTGAGAAGTCGACAAAATTGTGCTCCGACTAATTTAAAGATAATGATTACGCCGTAGTGCCGAGACAGTCATATCTAAAACTGATGCCGTTCCTTCAGTGGTCACTTTTCCAGCACATCTTATGTGCCGAAGCTTTGGTTGAGAAACGAGGTCACTGTGTCTTAGATCATGACTATCAAAGTCACATCAGTAACAAATCCACACAGTAACTGAACATAAAGGATAGAGGTGGCCTTGTGGCTGCCCCACAGTTTGTGAATAATATTATAAAGCGGTGTGAGTCCATCATCGAACTATATGTCGATCAGAAATTTCTACGTAAAGAAAATCACATAAATCTGTTTGTGGCTTTGCTATTCCGCAGTGTAACTGTAGAAAATCCTTTGTCATTATTTCCCTCCCAAAGCTCACAGCTATGAGTAAATTTTACTCCTAGCTGTGAGAGGATAGTTTATATCACAGCAAACAGTTGATCAGGGAAATAGCCAGAAAATATTTTGATATTCGTATAGAACACTATGTAAAGCATAACAACAAAACAGTTATTCATGGGAGTAAGGGAAAGGATCAATCAAAGTTGAGTGGTCTTGGTATATTTAAACATCTATAGTCTTGCATAATGCACTCTGCTTGTAATCTGATATGATCTAATCCAATTTGTTTTATGTTTATGATCTATTTCATTATTGCCTATGAATTAAAATATTATATCTGTGTATCAGTCTGTGCTTGATAGGAGCAATGGAATACATTTATGGAGGTAGCATCTATCTATCTTCTTTCTAGCATCAATGCTAAATCTTAAAAAGCTAACTCCACACCATAGAATTATATTTTGTTCAACAGTGTATAGTGATTAGTTTATATGTTGCTACACAAATCTAATATGGCCGCCGGATACACATGCCTCCACAGGAAGTAAACATTGAGTCATAGCTCTAGGGGGATAACTCTATGAGCACACCCCATAGGGATGCCTACTGCCAGCTCGTGGTAAAGTTCTTAGTAGTAAATCACATTTTGAACTTTTTATAATTGCCTTATCACGCGGCCACTGGTTTTGGTTTTTTTTTGTTTACCAAAGAACAAAACCAGTGGCCACGTGACAAGGCTACGCTCGACAATAACCCTTAGCCTGTCGGGCCCCCAGAAGTGTGATAGTGCGAGGTCAATTATGCTGTGCGGTACAGGACCATAGGTGTTCTGGACTACAAGGCTTCTTGATTTATTTACACGAGATTTGAGAGATTACTTATAGTATCACAGGATCACAGGTTTTATTCTAATCCCCGAAGGTTCCGTGAAACTGGAATAGAAAATGGTGCAATTAATGTGCTGCATAAAAATGTGCCTCGTTCAATAAAAATGCCGTCAATAATTAACTATTCAATTTAACGCAAACTATAAGGAACAATATACTCAAAGATCAAATAAACACAAATCTAAACCCTATTAATTAATTTTGAATGTACCAAGAAATAAAGGGGAAAGGGGCCAAAAACATCACATCCTACATGTGTGAATGGGGAAACAACTTCAACACGCTCAGGTGGGAGGTTTGCCATTTTCTGACTTTCTACTGGCCTCCTGAGTTCACGACAAAATGAGCATGTGTAAATCAGAGATGAGACCGCATTACTCAAACCATCCACCCAAAATCCAGCAGACCTCACAGCTGACATGGTAGAAGTACGTCCCTGGTGAGCTACTTGTTCATGATAATGCTGCAAAATCTGTTTACTGAGATTGGACTGTTTTGGTATGACAATGGGATGCTTGTCTGCTAATGACAGAGACGACAATTTTACTCTACCACCCACTCGTAACAGATCATCACTATCAATGAAGCAATCCAGTCTCCATAATGAACTAGATTTATCTATTGCACACCCTGACTGGTTTGACTGATAGCTGATACTCTGGACTAGTGAAATGATGTAGTTTGATGCATTCTGGGTATGCAGAGCAGACAACTTCCACCCCCATCAAATGAATGGTTTGACTTGATATTTTGTAACATGGCTACACATCTGACAGTTTTATTCCATGATGATGATTTATTCACCAAACTCAAAACTATTTCATAAAACCCTGACAGTGATTTTGAGTTAGTAGCTAGAGTGGCAGCTGATTTTTTCAGCTCCAAGTCATCAGGATCAACAGTAAATGAACAGTTTGAGCTAGGTAATGGGTCGGTCTTCCACAGATAGTCGGATCCATGAAACCACATAGAATTGGTCAGGAATTCTACTGTGCTTAATCCACTGGATGCAATATCTGCAGGATTCAAACTAGTATTCACATAATCCCATTGGGATTTCGACGAGATTTCATTGATTTGATTCACACGATTCGTAACAAATGTTTGGAACCGTTTCGAGTCATTATTGATATAGCCTAAGACGATTTTTGAGTCTGACCAGAGATAAATATCACACTGTATGCCTAGTTTTGAGAGAATTACAATGCTTAGCAGCTAGTAATGCTGCTTGTAATTAAAGCCTAGGAATGGTAATACGTTTCTTTAACGGAGCCACACGAGTTTTTCCTAGCATTAGACTACAATGTACAGCATTATTTTCATCAAATGACCTAACATATGAGCATGCTCCATACCCTAGCTCGCTAGCATCTGCGAATGTATGGATTTCTTGTTTGACTGGCCTGAATGAGTGTGGGTGAATACACCTGGGAATGGATAGACTGGAAATTTTGGAGATTTCGAAGTCCCAGATTTTCCACTTATCACACATGTTTTGATCAAGTTCCTGGTCCCAACTCAAACCATCTTTACATGAGTTTTGTTTCTTTACTCTAGCTTGCAGAATAAGAGGACTTATGAGACCCATAAGATCGTATACCGAAGCTACATTAGCTAACACAGACCTCCTAGTAATTTTCTTAGCAGGTACAGGCTGATATTTATAGGTGAGTCCAAGGCCCATAGCATGCCTAGACGTCGCTCTGTTGAGTCGAGCAGCTGAATATTGTTCTGTGGTTTGAGATTTGTATCCTCTTGAAGGAAGGCTTCCAGCACCTGAGGTTGATTGGAAAGAAGCTTGTGTACATGAAGATTGCCATTTTTACACAATGACCTAGTTTGTTTCAGAAGTTCGATGGCTTCATCACTGGTATTTACACTGCATAAACCACCGTCAACATAGAAATTATGCTGAATAAACTCCTGAGCTAGTGGGTAATTTTCACCATAGTCTATTGTTAGCCTATTGAGACCATATTTAGCACAGTTGGGAGACGATATAGCGCCAAAAAACCCTGATCATCAAGCCAAAAGAACCGAAGATAAGCACGGTGCTCGTTTACTAGCCTGAAGCGATGATACATCTTCTCGATGTCACAAGATAAAGCTACTGGTTTTTGCCGAAATCTCAATAACACTTCCAGCAGAGAATTGTTTAGGTCAGGGCCTTGTAATAACTCATCATTCAGATTGACACCATTAGCCTGCGCATCACAGTCAAATACGACTTTCCGGTCTTTTTATGATAAACACCGTGATGAGGTAAAAACCAACCCTCCCGGCTTTCGAGTTCTGATTTTGGCACTAGTTCAGCCTCATCCCTAGATATTATACCTTCTATGCAAACTATCAGCATGGAATTTTATATGTTTACTTTGTGTTTTATGTAATGTAATATGATATTTATTGTGAATGAATTTTGTGTTTGATTAAGGTCATTTATCGCTATACGATCTGAAATCCACACCGTTTATCGGATCAACAAAATTCTTTCACTGACGTGGCCTAAATTGATATGCGACCAATATTAGATGTTAAAAATTTCGTCTAACATTTTATCAGGTAACTATAACAACAGATTCACAATTTGAGAGACAAAATGTGCAGAGTCTCCTATGTTTCCTATGATAGTCAGATGACGTTATGTCTCCTGGCTCAGACGCCTCACAACGTTTTGGATGTATCAATAACATCAAAACAAATAGTCCCTTTATACGTCATGTTGTATTGATTTGAGGTTATCATCATTTACACTCATGCTAACTTACCACTTTTGATAAGGATCTGTTGGGTGGCACTTAACGGAGGTTCATGGTTTGCACTGTGTTTGTTTAGCTAACAGACTAACATGGTAATTATGCAGATGCTTAGGTAGGTAGGTAAGCAGCTGAGAGTAATTCTAAGTATGATTGCGATTGACGTGATCAAGAATGTTGATAGTTAGACAGTTCACTGCAGTTTATTTAGCAGGCCGCGCCATCGCGGTGGCAGTCTCAGTGGAGTTGAACCACCCTGCTTTGTGAAATAAAGACAGAGCATGCTCAAATTATTGTTTAGGGAGTTGTTGATATACATGTGGTTGCTGATGGCGAAGAGAACAAAAGCATGATTGATGAAGACTATTGAGGTTCAAGGTTGCAGCCAAGTGCATTATATTTTTTGGTAGAGTTGAGAGGATGTGAGGACGAGTGCCATGCAGAGTGTTAGAAAAGAATACAAAGGAATGACAGAAATAAAACTGAAAAAAAATCAGAAATAAGGAGTGTTGCTTGATTGCATGAGTGAAAAAAAATCTACTTATAATTCCACTCAACATAATATGGTCGAGCACCAGAAATAGATATAAGTGGATAAGCCAATTCTGGCAGTATAGCTTGATAGTAGAATCGTCTGAGCTTTGGTAAAATATGAGTAAGAAAGAAATGTTTATCAAAAGTGATCCATACAACAGCCATACTGAGCTTGGCTCCTCTAATTACAAAGGCTGCATTCGGAAGCTCAGTGGCAGCCATCACACCTTGTACCTGGTAGTAGAAGGAATGGGAAGTTTTGAGAGCATAGTTACCATTCTCATCTAAACCCAAAGGAAAATCCTTTACTTTAGTCCTGATAGCATCATCTACTGTCAGCCCAGCGTCAGCCAGTTTTTTTGGGTTTTTGTATTCAACCACAAAAGATGATGGTATACTGGCTTTACTTGGCTGACAGCAGAATATACCATCAGGAGAGGCCCCGAAAACATTCTCATCGGGTAACAAAACTAACCCGGGATGGCTTACAGAAATCTCGTCACAACCATTGATTTTTAACCAATCTACAAACATTTTTTCAGTCTCAGGCTCTTCTCTGAGCCCATATGCTGTAGCAGCATTCCCTGTAAAGGATGGATATAGCAGGTTTTGAATTGTATTTTTAGGAGAGGTCTTTGATCTCATTTTACATATCTGTCCATAGTTGCTCGCAGTGAGTCTCATTCTTCTAGCCGCTTTCCATTGTGGAGTGCCTTGCTCCGCGCTGATGGAAGAAGGCATTGTCAGTAAAAATTCAGTCATCAGCTCCTCGAGCTTATCCTGCTTTATATCAGCATCTCGAGCTGCCACTTGACCATACACATCATCTTTAAAAGCATTCATATCAAGCGTCTCAGAAATTATAGTTAGTATAAGCAAGCAAACAGCAAGCATGCAGTGTGCAAAATAATTCAGATGAGAAGGCTTGAATGGGAATCGTGTTCCTCCGCAAAAAGAGAAGACAACAGATAAAGAGGGGATGCTTCCCAGTATTGGGATATATAATATTTGTTGCAAACTGATCAAGCATGTCAGATAGATGTGCTCAGCAGAAAAGAGAAGCTAGCAAGGTATTATTAGCCTTTGACAATTGAGCTCTGCGGTATAGATAAAATGTGTACAGCATGAGGTAGAGCAAGTAAGTGAATGGGTGTGTGTTTAGAATATGCGTTAGAGGGTGACTCTGATGTTTTAAGGTAGACTAACAGACATTTGCTATGTGATTTTGAGACAAGTTGAAAGGCTTGTGGAAATATGAAGTGTCATGATTATGTGGGACTCACCAACAGCTGATTTAGGCAGTCGTTTTTTACTTCTGTTGCCTTTTGATTCTGCCGTCTTTGATTTTGTTCTATTATAGGCCACCTGCCTTTCCTCCTGATCAAAAAGCTTTTCTGAATTAACACAGTGAGTCAGAAATCTTCCACTCCACTTAGGGCCATCATTGTAGCGAAGTGCTGCAGCTATAATACAGAGAAACAGTCCTTCAACGCAACATCATTGTCACAAAAATAACTAATTGCGACATATAAGTGGAAATACACGTAGCTCTATTGATAGTTTGTTACTCCAATAATTTTGATAACAAAACATACCTTGACACCTTGCTGACCAAGATCCAGATTTTCCTCTGTCAGTGTGTTTGTTTCCGTCCATGACGCGCCGAATGTTCATGTAGGTTTCAGCTGCATTACTCGTCATATTTTCAGCTATATATGGAATGTCAGCCATCCTCTGGAGTATCAGCTGGAATATGAATTTTAGTCGTAACATAATAATCCCACAACTTGACCCGGTAGATTCCTGAAACTTTGGAATTAATAATGGTGTTTTCGGATTGAAATAATTACTCTATAGGAGTTTAATTTAGCAAGAGTTTAATTTCGGACCTGGATCTGGACCTGGTACTAAATTTCACTAGTACTAAATTTCGCTAGTAGGCTTACTTGTGAAAATTAAAAAAAATGTCCAAGCTGGGATTCGAACCCAGGGCATAAATCTCCATCTGATTGCAAGGCAGGCACTGAGACCACTACACCACGCTAGCTTGCATTTTTGGATAAGGTGTATTCCTGTATAATTGTACATTGTTTATGAAACTATGGTGAGTGAGTTTAATTTAAGATACACTAAATTTCGCAAACTAGGCAAAAACGCGAAAAGCGAATCCTAAATGCCGCGAAAACTAAACTACTATAGGGTAGATATTGTAGAAGAGTTGGAAAAAATCCGATGATTATGCATTTAGTAAGCTTATTTTATGAAAGGTGTAAAGTTAAGGTTTTACAGCTTATCTGACACAGCCTTCCTGCATTTCAGGTAGATAATAATATTTCACCTTTATCTTGTTGTATGTCTCCAAAGACCACGGGAGCACCCCCTCTGTCCCAGCATGCTTGCATTTCCACTCAGGTGAACACGATGAGTGGTCTCCCCCTACATGATTGATGGTGTTCAGTATAGCTACTCGGGTCTGTTCTTCAGGTAGATGCATGTTTAGAACATGTTTTACACTATATGTTACCTTTGTAACATGCTCTTTCGTTAGTAGTCTGTCTGTTTTTCTCAATTCTTCTAGATGTTTTCTTACATTCTTTGCTGCGTGGTTGCTGCAAGGTATCTTTCGTATGCTAGTACCATAGGAAACCTTAAACATATAATAACAATAACAATGAAGTCAATGACAAAGTAAAAGTAAAGACATTAATTATATGGTAAATTAAATATGCATATATATACATAGGTTTGAATCATACCATCAGAAATTCAACCTCAACTAGTCATACACTATGGATAATGGGTAAATTCAGTATTTAACACCTTTTTTCACAACATATATCATGTTATGTTAGTGATAGAAATACAATCTATCAATCAATCATTGGAGGAGGGGCTTGGCCAGAGTGTTTGAGATGAACAGATTTGATTCGGTAAGGATTAGAAGAAATAATTTGAGCTCACATTACAAATGATGCTGTCTGCTACCGTGGAGTCACCATCGCCAACATATTCTAGATAGTAACATTGATGAGCTGTCATCGCCTTCTCAAATCCTTCCACCAATCCCTTAGACTCCATGCTCCCTGAGCTTCCTTGGTGATTTTTGTGGCATTCATGTAATTTGTTGGGGCTTACCGTGCACATTTGGCACGAACTGTTCTTCGGTATCACCTGTAGTACCTTATTCGTCTCGCTTCCGATAATGACAGCTACACCTGTAACAATAACATAATCAATTATAGTTGTCATCTCAAGATTATTATAAGATGTACTTGTATATTAAACAAATTTCAGACACTCATCAAGTAACTCTATCAGCATTTCAGAAAAATAGGATCACATTTGAAACAAATGAAATAAGGTAAACCTTGCAAGCATAAATAAGATTTTGAATAATTTTTGTCTTTTATTTTCATTGCATACTTATACACTTTTACTAGCCTGACGACGACGTGTAATTGTGGCCATGGGATTGTTTCTGCCAGCCTGCATCCACTATCACCCTGATCCACGGCAGTCCATGAAAAAATCGCCCTTTCTTTCTTGCTATTTCTTTTTCAGCCTCATGAGCAGCTTTAGATTCCACTAGCCATTCTGCCTCGATAGACCTACCAGCTGTTTTTTCTTCAGCACTGAAGCTATTAGGCCGATACGCTAGAAGAAATAACATGAGTGTTACCGTAACCTAAGAAATAGGCATTAAATTGATCAGTAATTGGGTTCTAGACTAGATAATTGTATTAGTTAAAAGAATTTAAACGCTAAATCTGGTGTACTTATACAACCGTTCATAGTCATTCAAATAATCTGTGTAACTTACTGGGTAAATTCATGTTTGCCATGAGCTTGTTAAAAGGTCTTGCCCCAACACCTGCTGATATCGCCCCGATGACAGCCTCTTTCTGAAGATTCTACAATAACCGAGGAACCCAGAATAATAGAAGAAAAGGAAATGATCCCACATGAAAATGAGTACAATAATCCAGGTTGAGTTGTCTTAACCTGATGAAAGAGAAGACAATATATGCACAGTTAATCCTTGAATCCATGTTATTGAAGAGCCAAGTAACACCTCTATTGCTTTTCTTTTCCATCAAGTTTATAGGCATATTGAGATCTCACCATATTATTATTGAAGAAGGTTTACAAAACTTTGTAAAAATTTGGTTGACTTACAAGTTTATTAGTTGTTGTCATCCAGCCACATACGCACTCAACTTTGTGCTCGAACGAGTATCCTTTCTCCTTGGAGGTCAATTCTAGTAAACTGTGGCTGCCAGAAACCTGAAAGTGCTCTGCGACCGAGTTTAGCATCTGGAGCAGACCTTGCCTGCTGATTATGATATTGCCATCCATTCCTATTGGGTATCATATATGTAGATAAAATCACGAAACATCTGCATACCAAAAAAGACACTTGTGCAGAGTGATACTGAATTTAGGCTTACATACAGAGCAACTACAAGTAGCGAGATATATTGCAGCTGACTGAATTTGTTATCTTCTTGTTGAAGAATAGGCCTCCTTGGGCTGAGTGAATCAGATAGTTATCTGATTAGATGTGTAACGCTGTTTGTCGTGAACCCGCCTCCTGGCGCTGACTGAATTTTACAAGTGTCCATCAGGCTTTTATAGTGCTGGTTTGTTGTCCTGTTATTGTGCAACGTTTGCATTTACAGGCGTGAAGGTGTTAACCTTGTTATTGGATTTAGCCTCAATTTCGTCATTACTCTCTTTTGATTTGCGTGTTTTGTCAGTTTTAATTATCTAGCTGTCAAAACATGGTTAGTCTGTCCTTTGCTTGACCTTCCCTTATTTTTGTTTTGGGCATTTTTAGATAATTTATGGTGTCAAGTGCACCTGTTTATCCATTGTGTAATCTGTTGGTTTTCCGGTTTTGCAATCTTTCCAGGGTTGCTTTGAAGATCTTTTGTGACTTCTATTGCTCGTTATTTTCAAATAGCTTATGGTGTCAACTGCACTTGTTTTCTATGGTGCAATATATTGGTTTTCTAATTCCGCAATCTTTCCAGGGTTGATTCACGTGCCCAAAGATCTTGTGACTCTGCGGTTATTTTGAGGATGTTTTGTGACTTCTATTGTTTTCCCGTTGTGTGATTCTCCACGGGTTGTTTCACGTGCCCAGATTTCTTATGGCCCTGTGATTATGTTTTGTTATATTTCAATACGCCCTCAGTGTATTATTCCCTCTATTTTCTACAATATTACTATTTTCCATCACCATATAGCCTGTGTCTAGATAAAGTTCAATAATGATAACCTATGATGTTCAAGCTTTAAGTATGTTTCTGTTGGGTCTTAGTTTAAGCTCTTAGTAATAATTGAATTTAAACCAACTTTGCTTTGTTTTGTTTTACAGATTATGTGGGGTTAATGGTGACTTCCTGTCTTCACAGCATGCTGGGTTAAATCTCAATGCATACTCTACTACACTATCGCCCTGATTCTATTTCATATCTATAACTCTAAAGTCCTTGGTTCTCATATCATCAATTCGAAGTCAGCGAACAAGCAGCAAAGCTCTCACAACAAGCAGATCAAGCCTATAATAATCATGCTGAAACAGATCACCACAGCTATTCAAATTGACAACATGTGGATGACAATCGAACTTATGACCAAAAAAAGATAATCAGAAACCAGTGTAATTTGTGTTGTGATGTCTTGTGACTTTTGTAAGCTCATTGTTTTTCTCCGCTTTTTGAAACTAATAATTACCAATAATAGGTGCAAAGGTAATTAGTTTTGACAAGTGTCATATTTTTATGGGATTTCTAATCCAGATTATGATTGGTTAATAATTTTTATGGTTTCGGCCCAGGGTCTGATACAGAAATGTATTTGTTGAATATTAACTAGTTATTTATTGGTCTGAGTCTTTATATGATATGTGATTGACCTTTAGTTTTGTACTGTCGCACTTATTAATAATAAATCATTTGAGAATAAGGATACTTCAATACCATGTTGTGTAAGTGATCGTTGCACATTCGGAAGAAAATATGGCTGCTCTTATACACTAAGGTAATTATAAAACATGATGTTCGTTATGATGATTACATAAGAAAATGTCATCTGACAAAACTATAAGGAACAATATACTCAAAGATCAAATAAACACAAATCTTAACCCTTATTAATTAATTTTGAATGTACCGAGAAATAAAAGAGATATTAAGTCAAGTGAACATGGACTCGAATTATTTTAACCATACAAAAAACAGAATTTATTTTAAAACATACCTTTTTGCTGTGTTAGTAAATCCCCAAATATCACCTTTGCCCAGAAAAATAGATAAAAATAGTTAAAGTTTATACGCAACTCAAGTTTACTGAGCCTGTGAGGAAAACCTCAAACACCAAGGCTCACAGGGCAACTAAAGGCTTAGGAATTTGCTCGCCAAATTAATCCATCAGTGCAGATAATTGGACACAAAACACAATAGCCCGGTACCGCATAAAGCTATGCAGCTATGGCCAATTAGGCACAACTCCCATTGAATGGCAAAGGATCTAAACCGCTGTGAAGCAGCCACAATAGGCATTGGCCAAATCTAACCAGACCACCCTTAGTTTGATTTAGCTTTTTTAGCAGATTTTGTTGCTGACTCAATCATGCTCACGTGCTCAAGACATCCAGGGAATCTTGGGATGTCTGCCCTCTGAATTGATGGATCAATGAATCCATTGTTCATAAGATAATCTGTCAGGCTTTTTGCCAGAACACTGAAGAAAATCTTGCCTTCTACATTAAACAATGATACTGCCCTAGGCCTGCCGCCTTATCCTCTTTTGGTATATACACACCATTCGCACGACACCACTCATCTGGGATCTTTCCAGACTTCCAGATTTGATTGAGTACTTTTTTCAGTATCTCCAGAATGCCTGAACATTTCTTGTATAGCTTATAACTGATGCCATTAATGCCTCCCTACCTGGAGCAGATCCCCGAATTCATCCAGACGGTCCCAAGTCCGCGTAAAAGAGGAGGGTTGTGTCTGGGCCAATTACACATTCACATTAAAAAACCCAGTTACAGAAACAGAATCAAATAATCCTACGCAAACCAGTTGCTGAGGACGCAGAAAAAGAAAATTCCAGCCCCGAGAAAGCTACATGACCGGCATGTGAATCTAGTTAGGAGTAAATTCTGCTGGCCCCGCGACAACTACTACGTGTTGGTGCCTGGGATATCATGACTATGTATGCGGACGGGAGCACCGAGCAGGTGGCGAGAGAGTTCCAACGAATGAAGCTGGAGCTTCTGGGTATTAGTGAGAGCAGATGGACGGAGAAGGAGAGGAGAGAAATAGTGTTGTACTCGGGAAAGCAAGATAATCAGCACCATCAAGGTACGGCTTTGATGTTTGGCTAAAGATGAGGTCCCCAGACATGACATGCTTCTGGGAGATCTCAACGCACAAGTTGGAATGGTCAACATTGGGACGGAGGATACTCTAGGGCAGCATGGAGTTGGGGCGGCGAACAACAATGGAGAGAGGATTATACAGTTTGGAAGGATAATTGGCATGGTGATTGGAGGTTCTATTTTCCCTCACAAAGATATACACAAGTTAATGTGGCGTTCCCCTCGCGGGCAGCTAACTCAGATAGACCATTTGCTGATAAACAGGAAGTGGAGGAGATCCCTGCATGATGTGAGAGTGATGCGAGATGTGTACAACGATCAATATCTGATCCTTGGAAAAGCGTGGCTCAAACTAGCGGGCAAGTGTAAAGCACCGAGTCTAAAGGCAAAATGGAATCGCAAACTACTTAAAATGACGACTGTAAAAGAGAAGTTCACAACAGCAATGGGAATAAGTTCAGTCAACTTCGAGACTTACCGGAAGATACTCCTGTTAATGAAAGATGGACTAAGATCAAGGAAGCGTACCATGATGTTGGAGAAGAGATAATAGGAAGACACATTGGATGTCAGAAAGAACATGGGAGTTGATAGAACGAAGACAGGGCGCAAGGCGTAAAGTTCTGGGCACTCATTCAAGACGCGTAGCAAGCAGGTTTTTGCAGCAGAAGAAGTTGTACAGACCACATATTATTTACACTGAGAAACATCATAGAACAGTGTGAATAACGGAAGATGCCCCTGTACGTCTTTTTTATTGATTTCAGGAACGCATTGGACAGCATTCATCGGGAGAGCATGTGTAAAGTGATGAAGTTTTATGGTATCCCTGACAAACTCATCACTCTGACACTGGAGTGGGCCCTGCATCTAACAACAATTTCACAGTCAGCAATAAGCCACTCGTATATGTAGAAACCTTTTGTATCTTGGTGCGAAAATTGATGCATCTGGTGGTCCAGCAGCAGATGTCAAGAACCGCATCAACTCTGCAACTACAGTTTTTTACAGACTGAGCAAGGTGTAGAGATCAAGAAGTATGAGCAACCATCTCATTTTCAAACTCTACAACTCGAACGTGGTGTCTGAGCTCCTTTTTGGATGTGAAACATTTCGAATGACGAAAGTAGATATGAGCAAACTGGAGGTATTTCACATGAACTGTTGCGTCGAATATTGAAAATATATTGGTGGTCCAAAACTTCCAACTTGGATGTACGTGAACGCAGTAATCAGAAACCAGTCTCACAGCTCATAGAAGTTCGAAGATGGAGATATCTAGGATACAGCCTAAGGAGGAAGGAATCTCTCCCTCACACCAGTCTCTGGTGGGCCCCTGAGGGCACTTGAAGTAGAGGGCGACCCAAAGAGACTTGGCAGAGAACTGGGCTTAAGCAGATGAATGAGCACAACATCAAGTCGTGGGCGGAGGCTGGTGAGATGGCGAGAGAGATTGGGGTAGATGGACGGGGAAGGAGAAGGCGATTCTGGCGCAATATTCCATTAGGAGTTCTGCTACATTAGTCAAGTCATGAATGCCTGGTGCGCTTTTGGCACGTGCCTTGGTAACTACCTGTGCAACCTCTCAAAGCTTGATATCACCCACCTCAAACTGAAACCGGAGATAATGGGCGTTTAAGCCCAGCGATATCAGTGTCCACATCACTCTTGTAACAGCACACTTTTGCCAAGTGTGCCTCAACTTCCGCCTGACTAGCCTTGAGCTCCCGATTCTTGCTAAGCTCAAACACTTCTTAGCAAATCCGTATGGATTATTCATAAAATTGTTCAAGTTCTTTCGCTTCAACTTCTTTTTCTTTCGCAAGGCCTCAGCTCTGGCTAGCCTTCTTATTCTTCCCTTGACATCATTAAGCAATACAGAATGACCATGAGTTTACCTTTCTCGATATTTTGGTGCACTGAGTTCCACCTCGTTTTGTAGCTTAGCCAAAATTCTCCTCACAGATCGAAAAGAGGAAAGCAGGTAATTGCCTTTTCTCACTGCTTCCAGTCAATGCAGAGTTGAGGGCAACAACTGCATACTCACCAAGCTCACGCCAAGTCTTGACGACACTCATCTTCGGCCAATCAATCTCTTGCCTTTCACAATCGCTTCCATGATACTCAGTGGGTGTTTGAGAGTTGGTTGTCTGCCCTCTGTGGTTTTCAACCTGGAGCAGTGTACCATTCGACTTATGTGCAGAGTTTTCTACATTGTGACTCTTTCATTCTTCTGTTGTTGCATGTAACATATGTTATATTATTTTACATTAGGGCTTCAAAAAGGATACCCAAAATGAATTGAGAATATTAAGAGATATTAATCAACTATACAATAATTCCTAGAACACGGGTGAATAGGATGATATTGAGCTGTTGATATGATCACAATTAACCACAATAATACTTGTTGATCAGTCATGCTTTTTTTCTAATCACCTCCTCGAAAAATTCGCATCTGCTAAACTTGAAGCATGTTTATTGCCATATCTTGTATATGCTATATCTATTTAATTTTCCCCAGTTGATTGTTTTGGTAATATTCAGAGAAATATTATCATAATCTATACTATCACAGAAATTGATAACCAAAGGTATAATATAAGGCAAATTCGCGATCTGTTCCACTGTAACACTGTTCCACTGTTCCACCTGTTCCACTGTTCAACTGCGTATGGGATTTTACACAGATTATTAATAATCAATTTTATTACAGTGGAACAGGTCGCGAATTTGCCTATATTCTCTAGGAATCACCCCTTCTCTATAGTTCTAGCTTCTGGTTATTGGGATAAGCTGTATACATGATTATCCAGCTGATTCACGCCTGGCTGGGAGTATACAGGATCATCAGTTTCGTATTGTGTGTCCATCTGATTCTCATAGACAGCAGGAGCACCGACTCCTTGTAGTTCAATGTCATCTGGTTCTGTGAAACTTAATAAAACACAGGACAATGCATTTCTCTCAATGTTTTATTTGAGACTGTAAATTGACCAGATGAATCGATTTCTTTTTGAGTCTTTAGAGGCTGCTTTAGATAGGCAGGCTTGGTGAGGCATAGTGCTCAAAATGAGCAGTAGAAATAGCCGCGGTGTTTGAAGAAACGAAAACGCGTATAAGTCAAGTAACTATAGAATTATTAACGTGATATATCGCCTTTTCAGTTTCTCAGGAACTACTTGTCCCATCTCAAAAGATCCCTCACTGACATGTTGCCAGAGTCTGACTTATGTTTAATATCGCAATTTTTTTCAAACCGCATGTTCCTAACTTGATTAATTGTACATTAACTAAAATACATTGAAACATATAGGCAGCCATGGGCAAAATGATGCAGTAAATTACGTTATGCAAAAGCGTGATGAAAATCTAAGCAGTATTACATGCCAATCACATTGTGTACAACAATGGATCACCTTTTTTAGGTGATTGTTTAGCATGGAAAGAGAAATGTTTATGCTAATAACTTCCCTACTACTGAATTTATCATCAAACGCCACGATCAAAACCTCGGAAATACTCTCTAGTTTAATGGAAGCTAGTGTGTATCATATATTGTTTAACTTATTTTCAGCTTTTTGGCTGGAAAAAAACAAGGCACAGCGGGCACAATTTAAAAAGGGAACTTTTTGTCCCAAAATGAACTTCCAGAGGTCACTGCAACTCAACGTCAAACATTCTGGAGGTTTAAACTGTGAAAATAACTGTTAGACATGATCACCAATACGATATTAAAAAGTTTTAAAAAGCGATATATCATGTTAATAACCCTAGACAAAACACCATACGCAGCTGAAAAGCGAGGCACTTTCAATATGACGACATTGGATGGTGTAGAAGCGATAATGCCATCATTGCTGTCTGCAATCCAGGTTTGGTGTTCATAACTCAATCAGTTTTAAGCGGATTTTGAGTTTGAAAATTGTGTTAAATTCAGCAATACAAAATTTCTTCTTCAAACTGATTGTTTGCTGAAAACTTTTATTAAACCGTTCACGAACAGCTGCTAAATCTATTGCAATTATCTCAAAACTGAACGAAATTTATTGAGTTATCAACAACTAACCTGGTATATGAGCTGTAAGTCAATGTTAACACCAATGCTTCTACACGACCTCATGTAGGTATATTATCCACAATGTGACAATTAAATGCCTCTTATTCTTAAGTCTATGTTAAAGCCGTTGATTAACATGGTTGACTAAAATCAGTTGGCATATCACATGCTACATCCTGAAGCATGGGCGGCGAAATGTTATGCTGCAATATCTGCGCCAGGACGCTCTCTGTTTCCAGGTTGTAGCACAACTGGGGGCCAACCAAACCCCAGCAGTGGATGGACTGCAGAGGGACTTGAGCCCAAGACCTTCAACATTTGCATGCTAAAGGAACCGCGCTCTAACCAACTAAGCTACTTATTTCTCCTTGAGCCACACTGATTACATTATATACTATTGCTTGTATAGATCTGTTCGATAAAGAGATAATTAATTCCCTTAGAATGAGTAGCGAGTACCATCACAAGAAATTTGGAGTGTTGACTCAAGTTAAATTTTCTAATTAGATACTTTTGCTAGATTGACTCTAGCGATCAGAGATACACATGATAATAGTGTAGTCTCGATGTCTGAATTAGAGAGTTTAAGCGTACAGAACTCTCTGATTGTAGTCTGCTGTCTTTGTTTGCAGTGCTGATGAGCCATAATGAAAGAATTCGAAAAAACTTGATCAGAATTAAAGCTCACCTTTCATTGGCAGATTTTGTTTCTGGTCGTGATCTTAGTTTCATGATGTATGCCACAAGAGCTATAAGACTACATAACATCACTGCTCCAGCAGTAGATGAGGTGATAACAGCAATCTGACCAGAGGAATGTGGCATCCTCGCTGTTGTTTTACTTGATGTGCATTCCTCTGTAGAAAAAATTGACCAATGAAAGTAATCAAGTTGGCGCAAACTCCTAAAATAGACAGTTTTCAGAGCTCTAGTTTGAGGAGTTGCCCTCTCTCCAGTTTGGTACTTTTAACCCATGCTGCATAAAAAAAACATGCTGAAAGAGGGTTATCTTGAAAACCGCTACTGTAACGATAAAAATGATTTGTGATTAAGAATCATCACCATTAAAAAAACTGTGAGACAGGGTTTTTAAATCATTTGAGCCTTGAAAGCTGATAAATCTCAATTTGAGTGATGAAATTCAAGTAAAATTCTGCCAAATTGTCCGCAAAACAGGCAGGAAATGCTACAATTGACTATCCAAATACTAAAATTATTTCCCAAACTATGTCCCTATCAGTTTTCAATGGTGCAGATTCTGAATCAAAAACCAATTTTATCCTAACACAAGCGGTTTTCAAGATAGCCCTCATTTCAGCACGCTTTTCCTATGCGGCATGGGTTAAAAGTACCAAACTGGAGTGAGGACAACTCTGAATTGAGGCTCAAATCGGAGCTCAGAAAACTGTCTATACCATTATTTGAGCCAAAATTAATGGGCTCATTCAGGCACCATGACCAAGACTAAAATTTACCAACATATTTCATAATTTAGAATTTCATAATTAATGAATGGACACAGCGCAATCAAACTACTTTCAGATTGACTGATGTGCATGATACTCTCTGCACTGTAGACATTGCCTCTACAAGTGGACCAATTCCAATTTTTCAACCTGTGTGTAGGAAAGGTTTGCAGTCCATTTGGGTTAATCAAGCCCTGAGATTAAATTAGAACAAATCTGAATTGCTTATTTGTGCATGCAAAATATGGAAAAAGTGGAGTTGGTCTATATTAAATTACCTGTATAGAGGAGACTGGCATTACTTGTTGTAGTCGGACTAGCGCCGGCTAAGTTATATGCTATGATATCACAGGTCGCATCAGATCCTGTGCTGAATCCATAGAGTTGAGTAGATTGTACATCACCGATGGTGTGAGTTGAGTGAGTGCACTTCATGTTCTTACAATCAACCTGATAACTTATATGTAGATCAGTGGATAATTCATATGCATGCATAAGTCACAAAGTTTGTCAGCATCAAGATAAAGACATCAAACGTAAAGATACCAAATCCTGGTCTGCTCTTGGTTAATCTTCTCAGATGTCACATATATACATCACTCTAGTGTTTTCTATCGGGTAGTCTAACGATCAAATAAGCCCAGTCAATTTTTCAAGCTAGATTTTGTGAAAAGCCGATGGGCATAATATTGCTACAACAGCTGGTAGTAGCTACATTTTCTTCTTTTCAATGTATCACTCTGATCTTCTTGTCTGGACTACACTGCACTGACTTACTGTGTACATAGATATTTCACCATTTGGTTATGTTGGTTGTGTCCATAATAAAGCAATGCAGTTGCGGCAATCTTTGATCACTGAAATATCCAGTGATGGTGGTCCATCATAAGGAGCTAAAAACAGGCTTCACATGTATTAAACAGGAGAAAAACAATTCCTATGATCCACATTTCGTAATGGAAATGTTGCATGTTTTTCCTTCATCTTGCCATAACCGATTGGTGGAAAAAGTGGTGGCTGGAAATAAAAATAAATACTGTTGCATCGGAAGATTTCAATCTTTTAATGATTAACAGTAAAAGATTTAAAGAGTAGATGATTTAAGGGGCAGAAGAGAGCATAAAGGTAAAAATGTTATAAATACTGCCCTATGAAACCAGACCATATATATAGACTGCATGTCAGCAGAATCTCTCACAATCTTTTCAGGCAGAGCAACCAATCTTAAGGGTTTATTTGAAACACTCACCATTAACTGACCTTGATGTTGCTTATGTCATAAAACCAGCGTTAGTACTCAGCGGTTCAACAATAACCATTATTTGAATGCCCTAATCTTTTCATGTTGGAATAGTCAGTCAATATAGTCATGTGCTTGCAGTTATGCCTCCTACCTAGTGTTTGGGTTTGATGCTCCTCTGGATGACTAGAAGGCGAGTTGACTATTCCATTGTTGCTGGCAATGACCACAAATGAGTAATTGGTAAAAAGCTCAAGGTCGCCAAACTCGTAAAAAAGATCATCAGTAAAATCTGTTTTGACCACCGATGTGTCAATCATATCTGTGAGGGACACATGGTATGTAGTCGCGTTGGCAGTCTGTTCTTTCTCCCTACAAGTCACAAGTGCACTATCGTTCTTATCATGTATATGCTCGTGACCCCTGAGTAAGTGTGAATTTAGGGGTGTAATGAGAGCCCATAATGGGGATGAAGAATATAATGTAGATGGTTCTTCAAAATTTACCTTTTTTAATATTCAGCCTGCGTCCTGCTTAACGTATCTACCGAAACCTTTCTGTGAAAGTAGATGTCTCAATTCATTCATCAATTTTTGAAATTTTTTTCGGATATTTGGTCTGATTTCAGACTATCCCAAGCCATTCTTCATGATGAGTTCAAAAGAACAAATATTCTGAGATACTCATAGCTCTACTCTACATGGCGGAACACATGCTTTGGAAGAAATGACGCATTGCAACCACTTACAGTCCATTGAAACTTCAGCTTTATCCTCTCCTTTCCATCAATAAGCTCTACGGTTTCGGCTAAATTCTCAGTTTGTGGCGTTTCAGGATCTATAGTAACATGTATAAGAGCTAAAACTTGTAACATGACTAAGCTCTTCACTAGTCGTTGTGCAGGGCACCAGTGCTGAGCCATTTCTGTGGCACTTTATTATTTACATCCAACTATATTCATGGATATTTTATAACGTCCAACGTTATTATGACAGCACTATTAGGCGAGAAACAACTATATGCATAGTACGTCATCTCTCTGTATTTTACTCCATGGATTTAATGTGCTAGGTTGAAATTATTCCAGCTGTAAATTTACTATGATATTCATTGATTCGTCGATTGTATGTAATGCGAATCTTCCGAGTTTTATTATACATTCACTTACCAAAGCATGTTTGTTATAGGATGCCAGTAGCCCTCTATCGTCACCAACGCACTCGGCTAGTCGTCACCTCTGATATCGTAATGATTAGCGTCTACTCTGATTATTCACAGAGCATAGTTAAGATGTAAGTCTGGCGATGTGTTTTGCTTTTTATTAATTCACATTCTGTGTTTCTTTTGTATTCCATATTCCGATTCACAATTTGATGTAATAATGATTGTTGACGGACATTACAATTTACTTGACAATTAATTAGGCTACTATTCTATTTAGATAATCGGGGCAGTCTTAGATAACCTATCAGTATTTACTCAGCTCTACGTATTGGTGGATTTATCCTCCTAATATTTGTAAGTTCACTATCAAACACAGTTTGCACTTGTCATTTTGTCAATCATTTAATTCCCTGGATTTATAATAGATGCTTCACAACGTATGACTTCGAGAATTATCATACGCTATGATTTATGTCATTCAATGATACATCAATGTGATACCACACAATTTTGCATCTTTGTTTTATCACTGATCACTTTGCTTTTATTCCAGGGCACAAATAAATTGATGTGAAATCAAACTCATCCACACGTCACTGTAGCCACAAATCTAATACACCAATACTAGTACAATTATGGCCTGCATTGTGCATCGACTATATAATACCATATATGGTACAGTGTGTCGAGAGATACTTTCATATTACATTCTGATATATATAACCCAGGTTTCAAATTTTTTAAATTTCACAATAAAATGTGAATTAAGTTAGGATCACACTCACCTCTACATGACAGAGTTACTTGGCCTAATGCTGGTGGACTAGGGCCTACTGCGGTGTAAGCTACAATACCGCATGCCACTTTGGACCCAGGGTAAAATCCACATCGTTGATTAGAGGATATATCACCGACAGTGTGGGTAGTTTGGTTGCCTTTCTCACTTGTGAAATAAATCTGAAAAAAAAGGGCTATTTTGCAATTTGAACCAGTGAGTTCAAAATGCCAAGATATTCAATTGTTAATAAATTCAACTTATGAACAGTTCAAACAAGTTTGTTCCCTCCAGTATTGGATTGATATTGCTCAAACTGGGTATCAAGATAAGGCACCTTGATACACAGGTTTTTTAACCAGCTGAAGGGACATAGATTAGATTGAATTAAACTCATTTAAACTTACAGTGTGATTTTGTATTTCCCCATTAGGATACTCAGGAACTTTCCACTGCAGATCTACACAAGAGGAATTGTTAGACTCTACTGTGAAGTCTCTTGGCTTATCGTAAGGGGCTGTAACAGGTAAAATTAAGTCATGTTTGAATCTTAAACATTTAATACTATTACTACTACATTTTTGACTATTTTGCCTATCGAGAAAATAAATAAGTCTGTCAGTCAAACAGTCAGCCAATTGGCCAATGGCTCAGCTGGTTATTCAGCCAGTGGTTCAGGCTGTTGGTGTCTGTCAGTCAATATTTGAATAATCATTAAGACTGTATTATATCATCTGAACAATTAAAACTGATGGGGTTATTCATGTCTGAAACACAAATTTAAAGCTCAACCTGAAACAAAGGTAAAAGACACATACACATACCCTAGGCGAAGTATTCGACAAACATGACAAGGAATTGTCTGTAAACTGTGAGGAAGCTGGTTAAAATCTGGAGCCATATTTTTGTCTAGGAGCCCAGACAGTAGTATAGGGCTCTGATTGCACACAGTGTGTACCACATGGCTCCAGGTTGGAACAGCTTAGTGTTGGTATATCAGGAAAATAAATTACCCAGCTCCATAGATGTGTAGCTTTTCGGATCGCTTTTTACTTCATGGCCTCCATCATTTTTACTTGTGACTCTGATAGAATAAGACCTGTATGGGTCTAGATCATTAAACTCTATAAACAGATCTTCTGTACTTCCACTGCGTACTTCTGAGGCGTTTGTTGTGTCCGCCACATTGACTTCATATATCACACTGCCATAACAGTTCACTTCTGACTCCTGCATGCAAATGAAATCGGTCGATTAAAAATGTCAAAAATTCATCTGGTGTGGGGGACTCAGATTTAATTATTATCTTATATATAAATATATACTTTTATTGTCAGCAACAATTCATTATTACTAATGTGACATAAATGGCGAAAAAAGAAAAATGATATGATAATACGTCTAACCTTTTGAATCACCAACATAATTTACACTAAGTACGTACCTCCCAGTAAAATCTGAGTTTGATTCTCTCCTTATCACCAATATGCTCTGAAGTTTCAGTCACATTATCACTGATTGCTGCTGCTGTAGGATCTGTCACAATAGCAAGAGCAGCATGACATTTCAGTCCTTATGCTCATGTTCATGGCATATACATATGATGGAAGATTAAAGGTTGTAGGGATATCTTAAGTACCAAAATACAATCCTCTAGGGGTTTTCTACTCATTGATTTAGTGGGTCCTGCCCATATCAAGTATAAATGTCACTCAAAAAGACATAAGAATATTAACTGTAAAGTGTTCAGCTATTGGACAAACCTGAACAGGGAAGGTAACCAGAGCGTTTGATTGCATCACTTGATCTGTTTCCATCAGCCACAACTTGCAGTGAGCAGGTGATGTTTGTCCCTGGGGTGTATCCACATGATGTGTGAGAAAAGAGGGAATTACTTACTACAGAAATTGTCGGATATCCTTCACAGGAATACTTCAAAAGACAGTGATAACGAATGACTATACGGCATCCATTGTCTAAACTGGATGTACAGAGCGTCTATGTGATATACAACAATGCACATAGCTTTCGAACCCGTGCCAGGTCAAGCTTTGTTTATATATCAGCCAACAATAAAAAAGAATGTGTATCAATGATTCAATGAATTTTGGTCCCCATGCAGCGACTGTTGACTGTGGTTGGAAAAGTAATAATATAGGAAAAGTGAAATTCACACCTACCATATAACTGGAAACAATGTTGCCACCAGCAATAGGAGCTTTCCAACTGAACTGTATGCAGGAAGAGTTCACCATAGTAAATGAAACATTTTGTGGCTGGTTTGGTGCTGAAATACAGAGAGTTTCAAAATTCATTTTAATGACAAAAATACTAAGCCAGCATTATCTAGCAAGAAGAGATGTGCATAGAGCAACCAACATCGGGTTAGATGAAGATTAACCATTGATTGCAGAAGCAGCGTGGCAGTTCAATGCAGTGTTACAACAAAATCGTTTCATGGCATAATTGTTTATGTTGAGCTTCAACGGAAACTCCCATGAGGTTATGAGAGAACTATTTTTTACATAATAATGGAAAAAAGAAAAAATAATTGTACAATTTATGCTAAGCAACTCATCCTGGTGTTCTGGTGATACTTAAGGCAGGTTGGGTTTAAAATTTGGTTCAATACTGTCGAGAAATCAGCCTTAAAAATATTGAAATAAATATGATATATAGCATTGTGAAAGATAAACAAATTAAAAGACTTTAGGGTGCATATGTGATTCATGCTGTTTCCGAATTTTTCAATCATAATTAAAGGGCAACCAGGGTTTCAAACGACTTCTCATCGATTAATAGCAGATCGCACCTTCCGCATAAGGAAAAAGACAAAATCTAATTTGAATGATTATTCAGCAAGAAATCCTGTGAAACACTTCATCCAGCATGTACTCAAACTCGGCAAAAATGGAATACCAAAGAGCAGTTTCCTGTTAATATTTAGCCTGTGCTCTATCACCATTACAGCAATGTCTTGGAACCTCCCCTAAGCTGAAGTGTTACCCAGCTTAGAGTCAGCAACTACCTTGAGTTTTGCATCACGTAATGCCCAAAGCTGATGCTGGGGGGTCTTTCAATTAGAAACAGCCAAAATCACAATCTGATCGCTCAATCAGTGAGTGAGCGATACCTGCTAGGGGTCTCGCTTTCAGATCGCTCAGTCATTTGATGGTACTATATAAATTCTGAGTGAGCGATTTGGGAACGATTTTGTCTAATTGAAAGACCATTGTGAGTGATAATTTTGTGCGATGTGATAGTGATAACTTGCTTTAGTAAAGGATCACTCTTTCTAATTGAAAGACCCCCCTGCCTAGCACATTATTTACTACCCATTAATGCATTGCTGCGAAACCTTGGTTGCCCTTTAATTCAGCCTAATCTGTGACCTTAACCATCTAAAGGAGTAAGGTATCATTTTTACAACAGTGAATGGTTATCAGGTAATATGCAGTGTGATAAGAGTACCATTGTGTAATGCTGGATGATCAAGCTTGGTTCCACATGCAATCATGAATTTGATGAAACAGTGGTTTCACAGTCTGTTGGTAACTTCCAAGTTGCAATATTGTTATGAATTCCTTGCCGACACAACAAAAGGCGATGCCTTTGAGGGTAACGAATAAACACTGATTGATCACCAATGTATAAACTCAAAAAAACCTGCAATCACGCAGGTGAGATTCCTCTTGAAAAACATTTTTCATCAAAACTCTAACTTCTTTGGACTTTGTGATATCCTCTATTCTCTTGGCAGTCACAACACTGTCGCCTTATAGAAAGCTAGGCTTCTAAGTAGACATATTTTCAGGCCTTGATGTATGAGTCAAGACTGAAGCATGAGTCAATGATCACATACTATTGAGTACTGATGAATAGTCACTTTTTTCACTGCAGCTTAGCAGTAGCAACCACCCTTGAGGTAATGACAAGGGAATACGCAAGCAGCTGAATAGGGGAATGCAATCATAATTACACAGACAAGACAAGGCCCCATGAAAATCAGAAACGGAAATAGGAAGCATTTCTTGAGGGTCTATAATCGATGGTAGGGTACCTTAAAAAGTTCAAAGCAAGCACCCGCAACCCAAACAGG
The DNA here is from genome assembly GCA_914767715.1 of Membranipora membranacea. Classification (NCBI taxonomy): domain Eukaryota; kingdom Metazoa; phylum Bryozoa; class Gymnolaemata; order Cheilostomatida; family Membraniporidae; genus Membranipora; species Membranipora membranacea. The sequence continues at coordinate 2,755,244 of OU612070.1, read as the reverse complement.
ACAGAGCAGAAATAGGTGTGGATAGAGGAGGATGGTGCATCAATGGCCTAACTTGAGCAAAATTGAGGCAAATCTTAACCATACTCATTCATCAGTTGCGATGTCGAGTATATCTTTCAAGATCATATAACATATTTATTCAGTGAACACCTTATTACTTCTCTATAGCATATCAAAAAAACAGCTCTCTTAAATCTGCTGCACAATTTCAGACTGAAATGCAAAACGGCTGACAGACTACTATCTTTTAACTAATACTTTTGATAATAATCGTGACAAGAGCAATAATTTTATATATATATATATATATCATTATATTTTTCTATAAAGCCATATATAACTTATTTTCCCATTTCTAGAACATCGTCATTTATTTATGTATAACCCCTTTTTTTTGTATTTAGCTGTGTGTAGAGGTCAACAAGTTACTTTTTAACTACTCTGTTATCTGTAAACTTTCTAGAAAACCTCTTTAAATAAAATAAATAAATAAATATCAAGACCAATCTACATTTCTGCCAAATTATATTGATGTTTAGTTCGGAACAACGCAGATGAGAATACAGTTGGAAGAACCCTCTCCATAGTTCAATTCCATGTATAAGGTGCTGTCATTGGTCAATCCAGAGAACACCCCATGCAGTAGCATGCAGCTTCACCCTCAATTATAGGTAACTGTTGGCTAAGTGTGGGATAGTAGTGAGTGGTAAGTCATGTGGCCTTCATATCGTCAAAATTTATATTATTGTCAAACACTGCGGACAGCAATGATATTTTGTGACACGCATCTGACAATGTGAAAAAAGAAAACATACATGCTGGAACCGTCAATGATGTATCCACAGTGTTGACTTCCCCATAGAGGATGCTTTCATGACTCTTTCATGATTCTGATTTTAGTTTGATTAATGGATCTTTTGTTACGAATTAGATGAATCATAGTAATGGTGTGAAAAGGGACGTAGGTGACTGACTAATAAAAATGCGCTGGGAGTCCAAGGCACGTCAGTTGGGTTTGGAACTTAGACTGAGAAGCTTACGCTGTTTTGAGGAGCTTCATTATTTTTCTGAAAGATCTAAATCGTGCGAGCACAATGTTGGATCCAAATAAAATGGAAAATTCATAAACTTTACACACAGTTGGAATCCTTCTCCCCTGTTCTCGTAAATAGAACCTGGATGATGTACACATATTGTACAATGCTATTATAAATTTGTTTAACGTAAAAAATATCCTACTGATCACAATATGCTGCTTACTAAATTGCAATTTCATATGGTGTCCTGCCTAGGTTTATAACTAAAGTCTATGGTATTCCATGATATTATATCAATGAGAGGCAATGTCTTATTTGTGTGTATCTATTTCTGAAATTTATGTTGGACGGCGCCGGGAATTGAACCTGGATTTAAAGATCACAAGTCCTTACCCTTAGCCATCAGACCACTCCTGACCTGACATCCCACTCCATACATCCTGTTGAACCTGCGTTTGCGGGTTCAGCAGACATCTAAATTGAGACAGGATCAAATTTGAACTGGAAGCATTATTTGTATGCTCCATTCAACTAATTTTTTGCACTGCCTCTTCCGATAGCACTTCAAAATATCTTGAAAAGCTTGCTAGTCCAATTAACAGCCATGCTAATTTGTGAATTTATAAAAATAGATGGCACCCAACCAATGAACTCAAGAGGGAATTCATTAACCCAACGCTCTGGTATTAAGTGGATGTGTGAGGATTTGCAAACAGCATAATGATTCAAGCATATCTATTTTATCAAGGAAATTAAAATTTTACAAACTCACGTGGTCCAAATATTTGAATTTCAGAAACCTTTTCCAGGTCATGGTTAGTTCCAGTAATTGAGACCATACGCATTGTAGCTGTCAGCTGATTGCAGTGGACTACAGCAGACGAACCTAAAGGTATCGACGTTGGGTAACTGATTGAGCAGGATGTCGGATCTTGGTAGGAGTGACTCTTGAGCTGTAAAACTAAGTTGGTTAGTTGAAGTTCACCTGAAAAATATAATAGCAAAACCTCTGGAATTAGATCGATTCCCACCAATAAAACTACTCAACCTAGTGGGTTTACTACACGATTACATACGATTGAGATTTTTCCACACTGTAAAGTATGTTAATATGGATACCCCACAAAGTTCACTACGGATAATTTTATCTTAAGAGGATCTTATCTGTAGTAAGATATACGGAGTAATGAAGAGTGGGATGGTTTCGGAAAATCAGCAAGCTTCTAGTTTAATGCTGCTGCCTTTCTAGTTGATTCATATATATCAATGGAGAGTTGTCCCCTCTCTACTACATCAGTTTTTATTACATGTCTGTTATCATTGGTTTGGTGGGATAGTGTTATCTTGAGCATTAACACGCTTACAACAGTCTTGAGTGAAGAGCCTCATAGCACGGATAGAGTAATCCCCCTGAAGATCCACAGCCCATGTCACATTACCTACTACATCAGTATTTGAACATGTTCCATCAGGAGAAGTCACTCCATCAACCAGAGATCCAGGTTCTACCTCTCCGGCTATATCAGTTACAGCTGGCTTTTGTTCAGCAATGTTGTTCAGAGTTGCTGGGTCTAAGTGAGAATACAATCAAAAGCATGCATATCTATACTAACATTAAATGAAACTTATAACTTAGGTAAGCATTGGCTTGATTGCTGGGCTATGTGCTCGGTTATAAAACGGTCAAACTCAACTATTTGTTTTTAGATGGGACAGCACCTAGCACACCGTAGCCTCGGACACATTGTTGTGATACTATGAAAGATTCCGGTATTTGAGTGGGAATAAGTTGATACCAATATTTCTATCCTTTAAACCTCTAGGTTTGTTGGTACTATTTTAGCTAGCATTGCACAGCATGAGTATTTGAGCCTTGCTAATTTTCTATCCCAAGTTAATTGAATGCTGTTTTTATTGGAATGATTGTTTTTTGTTAGGCAGCATGCCTGGCTGTTGTGGATGGAAACTGTCACCAGATCCAGCAGTTTCAAAACAAAATACTGCTGAATAGTTGAGTACCTACATTCTACAAGTTATCATGTATTCACTTACATATGACATATACTTCCAGCTCAACTAGTGTAACACCTTCCTTCTCCCTGTTAAAAACTGCAAGATGACGGGCAGCGACCGGTGGAGTGAATTACTCCTTTCCCCAAGTGGAAGGATATGGGTCATTTCTGGTGGTACGGGTCCTCCAGACCTGGGACTCAAGTGAAGGATTCTCGTTAGAATTTAAAACTTCTTTTTTGGTGGTGAGTAGAGAAATCATTGCTAAGCGTTCAGCTGTAATCAAACATGAAGTTCAATGCAGTAATCATAAACATATTATTGTACAGTATATACATTTTGTTGAAGAGATGAATAATATTCAGCCAATAGAATGGCTAACCACCTTCTGCAAGACCCCTCATCGTGTGAAAATATTGGCAAATTTTAAGAATAATTCACTCCGCCAACAGAAACATACTTATGTACGGATCAGAGTGCAGCTATGAGGCGGAATTATCCCTTCAGCAGCAATAAATAGATATATTCAATTTACAATTGTTAATTGTAAATTAAAAATTTCATAATTTACCGATAGTGTTAAACAGTATACATAGACTACTTACGGTGGCTTATTCTGTTCCACAATCTGACTCTGTAAACAAACAACACCTTCCCAAGACCCACCATCCACCATTGTGGAGATCCGTCCTGTGTATGAGAAAACTGCCCATCCCGATATGGTATGCCTGGGATTTGTGTCCCATCATCTCTTGATCCATCTACTGCTAAGCTAGCTGGATGATTAATATATTGTGAGCTTTGAGTTGCAGTTTTATTCACAGCTACGTTTATGGTATCGTTACATTCTCCTACAAACAACAGAACGATTGGTTTAAAGGAAGCAAGTACACAGAATATATTCATCAAAGACCTTGTTATGTCTAGGACACTAAACATCATTAAATCAAAGAACTGTGCCACACTCATCAGAGATATACTATTGCATGCATATCTCGGATTGATAGAGAGTGAATTAATTCACTTAGATTGGGTATCAACAGAAAGAATTAGATGTGACAACCCAGGGTCAATTTCATTATCTAGGATCAGGGCCATGTTAGGCATTAAGGTTAGGCGCATTACGTCACATAAGTATTATCCTTTAAACTACTGCTGCCACTTATGCAAATTTGTCCTCATTGAATTCTGCATAGCTGAATCTCATAATTTTCACCTAATGAACAAATAATTATCACAAACTGATCTTCAAAATCAGGGCATGAAATCTATGCACCAGCTTATGACGTGTACAGTGTGCACTAGTCAGATAGTAACTAGATAATTAATAGCATACCCCAATTTTGACAAGCAGTTTGTGCAAATTAGTTGCTCATTAGGTGACAATGCTGAGATTGCAGCCTCATTTTATTTGTTTTGAGCTACACAGAATTCTATAAGCACACATTTGGCTGTGTGGCAGCAGTGGTTTAAACAGTTGAAAAATTAATCTGCTGGGAAAGATGTTTTTGGCAGATGAGATGAGCATAACATATTCATAATGTTTTGAAAAAAAATGTTGATACAGGCTTGCACAGTTTGCTTTGCCTTGAAATTAATATGAACACAATAGAAACTATCACCGAACTGTCAACTGTCAAAGTTTACTATAGAGCTACCATAGAGCTACCATAGAGCTACCATAGAGCTACCATAGAGCTACCATAGAGCTACCATAGAGCTACCATAGAGCTACCATAGAGCTACCATAGAGCTACCATAGAGCTACCATAGAGCTACCATAGATCTACCATAGAGCTACCATAGAGCTACCATAGAGCTACCATAGAGCTACCATAGAGCTACCATAGAGCTACCATAGAACATGCAGTGCTGTCCCCAGGATTTTCAGTGGAAAGGTGGGAATGGACAGAAGCACCAACAAACGATTTGATGGTTGGGCTATCTGTGTACAAATAATACCCGGAACATGCAACAAATGGCCTAAGTGCATTTATTGGGCAAGATAGCAGATCTCCCCTGAAAAAGAATAGTGAATTTCTATCATTTTATCACTGGTATGCAATACACAATCAGCCCAGGATCTTTCTTGACCGAGATCAGGATTGAACTCAATCTGATTTCCAATCCCATTCACCCTCAAATTTATCTCATTTTTGAGTCCAAATAAAATATAGATTTGTTCTGGCTTTGAAACAGGTTTACTCAGTTCGCAAGTAAGCAATAAGGCAGACTTAACGGGCACCAAGGGTAGGATTAACCACCGATACCACTGTGTCAAATAATGTAAATATGTAGGGGGTGGAGTCACATTTAGTAAGAAATGGACAGGGGTTACCTGCTAAGTGGTAACTGTTTAGCTGTGTTAGCTCAGTTAAGGTTGTCTCCTTCACGGCATAGACAATGATTAGTACAAACACACTGTACTTAAATCCAATCACTCCTTAGAAACCGTACATGACTTTCTCTTCATGGAAAATCTTGTTTTGAATACTACCTTTTTGAGTGAGGATTAGTATTATCCCGAGTATGGACACCAGTCCGCTACATCCAGACACCATTGTTTACTGTCATTCCAGAACTAATCAGCATGTGTGTCAAAATATCTGAATGTCAAACTGCAACTCACACGTACGGTCAAGTAGTCTGATTGCTTCTCGGCCTATTGGCTAAGATCAAAGTGTCACTGTCAATAGCCGATTAGTGCCTGTTTCAGTTTCTGGCAGCTTGCTGCACACTTACGATTAGGAGACCCACCATGGCCTCACCTCTAGGATGCATTCTAGTTTTCTAGGATGTATCACACTCTCAGTACGAGGACTTTGGGCAACTTGCGTCCCTCTTTAGGGGCAGCCTACCCTGTTTTGTCATAAACAGAGCTGCAACTCACACAAAGGTTCTGTCGATTGTCTGATGTTTGCTTAGGCTGAGATGTGCTCAATTACAGTTAACTTTACATAACAGCTAAGCTATATTATTTGGTCCCATGTCATTTATGATTTTGTAAGTGCATATCTGGAAAATAACTGCTTAGTGTTTTATACTATGTAGCTATCTAACTATTTGCTGCTTCATCGTTACTTCCCTGTTCTCAGAATAAAAGAATCTTTGGGTCACACTATTTAGGCATATCTCAAGTTTTGAGCAGGATGCTTGTGCCTAGAAGTATCAGTTATTACTATTGGCATAAGTTATATAAGAGGTTATTACCTCTTATTGGCATAAAAGGCTCAGCTTATAATATCATTAGGTCTTTCCTGTCACAGCACGAGCAATTTGTGAAGGTCCGTGAAAGTTTCTCTGAAACTTTACCAGTTAGTGTTGGAATCCCCAAGGATCCATTTAAGCCCCTTCACTGTTTTTGATATTCATAAATGATCTCCTAAAATTACCATTAAATTTAACCTCATTTGCCTATGCAGATGACACAAAATTTCTTGCCAAAGACCTGAATATCTATTCTTTAGAAAAACAATGTAATAACGATTTGGCTTGCATCAAATCTTGGTGCCTTTTAAATAGAATGATCATCAATATGAAAAACATCTCTATTACAATATGTCTCCATCTTATCTAACAAATCCTATTATCTTCCTCAAGAAAAAAGCCTTCAGGCTTATAGCAAATATAAATGTTCCAATATACCTGAATCCAAGTCTGCATTTATGTATAGAATTGAATTTTTGAACATTGTCAGATCTCGCCTTTTATTTTTCCTCTGTTTTTTGCTATAAAATACTTCATGGTCTAAGCCCAAGCTATATAATCAATGATTTTTCATGCACTGGACATCGCTTTTGTTTTCGTGATACCCACATCCTACATCCACCCAAAAACTTCTTTTTGATTCATATGACTACTCCTTTTAACAACCTTCATCAACATCTTCGTTCATCAACAACTCAACGTACATTTAAATTTGCATTGTCAAAACATCTGTTTTCATTAAATTGAGTTTTAATTTGATTGTCTTTTGTTTTGGTTCCTTTGCACATCAGGAAGAATATCTTCTGATGATGGTTATTGCAATAACCGATGATGGTTATTGCAAAATCATCTGCTCATGTTTTACAGGAAAATCTATATTATAGATTTTCCTGTAAAACATGAACAGATGGTTTCATTAATAGTGAGCCTCGTTTTAATACATTATGGAACACCAACTGTTGATTGTATGCTGGATGCATGAGTTTGTATATATGTTGTCACTCTTTTATTCATCTCAGTAAGAGCAATCAGTCTGTATTTGTAGATGCCTAGAGTGGACCTTAAATATATAATACAATGAACTTGCACAGTTGCAAACACATGACTTAAACATGGTACCCCGAGTGAGACTCAGAAGGAACAGACTAATGGAATAACTGTGTATGGTTAACACAACAACAGTCAGCTAGTGAAGTCATTAGTTCATCTATCCCATTACCAGACACATCCAGTGACGAAGAGGAGGGTGGACTACCATTAGTAAACACTCAACAAATCAAGATGAGTGTCAGTGTTGACTTTTTGGCGCCTAAGCCCATTCAAGATTGTTCAGATTTGTCCAACCAATGGACAAGATTCAATGAAGAGTTTGACCAGTTTCTCACAGCAGCTGAGAAGGCTGATTCAGATGACAAAATCAAGGTAGCCATCATGAGGTGTATCGGCCCTAGAGAGAATGACATATGGGTGGAAAATCCAAGGATGAATATGCTGATGTTGTGGAAAAGTTTGATGCATTCTGTAACCGTGATACAAACAAGGTTGTCAAGAGGCATCAACTACTGTCAACATAACAATACACCATGGGCATTGATGAATATGTAACCTCACTTCACAAGATTGCTCGTGAGTGTCAGTTAGCTACGATCTATGATGATTTCATGCTTCAAGCTCTGATTCTTGGCATAAATGATGACCGATTTAGACGGAAATTATTTGATGAGGGTGGAGGAGATACCGGTCAAGGGCTAGTAAAAGCTAATAGGAAATGCCGCATTGCCGAGAACTCCAGAAATGACATGGCTGCAATCCAGTCGGAAGAGACGGTGCAGTATGTCAGCTTAGAGAAGAAAAATAATCCAACCAGAGAGGAAAATATCATAAAAAGGTCCATTTGGGCAGAAAAGTCATAAGGTATCTGTTGAAGCTGTGGTCAATCACATGCACCTAGAAAATGCCTTGCCTACGGGCAGCAGTGTCATAACTGCATAAAATACAATCACTGGAAGGCTCTATGTCGTTCAAAGAAACAGGTGAATATGGTAGAAGAAGACAGTGATGGCTCAGATGACTCCCTGTTATGCATACAAGTGGTAAGGAAGAACAGGAAATTGATGTCCGCAATTAGAGCCAGTATCAATGACAGCAACAGACAGGTGCAGTTTCAGATTGACACAGGTGCTTCCTGTGATATTCTCAACCACAAAGATTATGTTGACCTCGGGAAACCAGTCTTGGACAACAACCAGTCAAAGCTCAAGCAGTCTGATGGATCCATTTTCTCGGTGGATCAGTTAAATTCAGAGACAAGACGATAAAATGCCAACAGCCAGATTTGATTGTTTTAAGGCGTCGTGAGCTATATAAAATTAATAGGTCAGAATATTATAACAGATTAACGACATTTATACCGTGGCCCATTTCCGCCATGCAATGTTTTGGAAGATTAGGAAGCAGGTGGCTAGAAATTAATGTGTTTCTTAAATAGTCAGGCAGCTACCTAAAAACTTAGGAGGCTTGGTAAAGTTTACACGTGGCTGCCTTAAAATATATTGTGTGTCCTAAATAATCGAGCAGCTACCTAGAAACAAATAGACTTTGTAAAATTAGCATGTGGCTGCCTAAAAATATAATGTGTATCTTAAATATCTAAGCTGCTTCCTAAAAACAACAGATACCTTGCAAACTTTCAATGCAGCTTCCTACAAAATAATGATGATTCCTAAAATTATCTACCCACTACCTATTAAATCACAGAGGCTTGCCTAGCAATAAACCATGGTCTCCTTACAGTCATCATTATGCTCCCTACGAGAGGTGCATGCTTGCCTATGAATATCAATGCCTTAATAAAAATATACACTTGATTGAGTTTATAGCCACAACAGACCTGCCATAAATAATTATTGTAAATATAATCATGTTTGGCGCTTCAAACAAAAATTGACTGAAAGATGACTTGGGGAGTGGTGGTGCTTGCAAACAATCACGGGCGCCCGGACCCACTTGCATAATCAATAAATGAACTAATCAAGTGAACGGCAAAGCCCCACAATATTTTTTATACAAAAATGCACAGTGCATAAAAAACAATAAGTTTGTTTGTAGGTAGGTTATTTGTCATAGAATAATAATAAATCATTATAATAAGAAAAGTATCTCAGTAGAATTATATTATATATTTTCATATTATTACATCGCATTTATATATAGTAGTTGGAAAGTGTTTATGATAGTAGGGGCCACCAATCTCTGGTGGTAGCGACCCCACTGTTAATCTATTTACTTACTAGGAGTAGGAGGTGGCTCAGTTGGTTAGAGCGCCGGACTTCAACACGCATGTGTTGAAGGTCATGGGTTCGAATCCCACTGCAGTCCATCTTCTACTGGGGATTGGTTGGCCCCCAGGTGTGCTTCGACCTGCCTGCAAACTGAGAGAAAATTGGCGCAGATATTGCGGCCTCGCCATTAAGGCACTAATATTTCGCCGCGCATGCCTCGGGATGGGTGAGTGATATGACATCCGATTTTAATCAATTTAATCAACTTACTGTAAAAGTACTGGCTATCAGTAGGTTGATTAAAAAATCAGATGTCATATAACTTTCACATTATTTTATCTTTCTCCAACCCATTATCTCCTCACAAAAACACTGTTTAAAAGTAAGTAAGACTGTTACCGCTAGCTACATACATACTAGAACACAGTAGAGTAGGAGTAAGTAAGTAGAGAAGCAGAGTCTTGATTCCTAGTTAGAGTGCTCTGAGTATTGTGTGAGAAGGCTATGAATTTAGCTGTACCCATTGACAATTGTATGGCAGGTCTGTTCTGTCTATAAACTCAATCAAGCTTGTATTATTAATAAGGCCTGTATATTTTTAGGCAAGCATGCAACTTTTGTAAGGAGCATAATGATGGTTGTAGGGAGACCATGGTTTACTGCTAGGCAAGCTTCCGTGATTTACTAGGTAGTGGGTAGGTAATTCTAGGAATCATCAATTATTTGTAGGAAGCTGCGATGAAAGTTTGCAAGGTATCTGTTGTTTTTAGGAAGAAGCTTAGATATTTAAGATACACATTATATTTTTAGGCAGCCACATGCTAATTTTACAAAGTCTTTTTTGTTTCTAGGTAGCTGCTCGATTATTTAGGAAGCACAATATATTTTTAGGCAGCCTCCTGTTAACTTTACCAAGCCTCCTAAGTTTTTAGGAAGCTGCCCGATTATTTAAGAAACACATTTAATTTCTAGGCACCCTCTTCCTAATCTTCCAAAAAATGGCATGGCAGAAATGGGACACGGTACATTTATGACAATGATCATACAGTAACAATTGTGAAAATAAAGACAAATTTATGTTTGCAATACAACTCTGATTTAAAGGGCTACCAAGGTTTCGCAGCAATGAATTAATGGGTAGCAAATAATGTGCTGGGCAGCATCAGCTTTGTGCGTTACGCGATGCAAAACTCAAAGTAGTTGCTGACTCTAAGCTGGGTAACACTTCAGTTTATGGGAGGTTCCAAGACTTTGCTGTAATAATTATAGAGCACAGGCCAAATAATAACAGGAACAGGAAACTGCTATGTGGTATTCTCTTTTAGCTGAGTTTGAGTACCTGATTGAAGAAATGTTTCACAAGAATTCTGGCTGAATAATCATCCGAATTATATTTTGTCTTTTTCCCCATGCAGAAGGTGCAATCTGCTATTAATCAATGGCCATCCATGAGAAGTTGTTTGAAGCCTTGGTTGCCCTTTAAACTGACATTTAACATCACAAAAAACAGACATTACTTATTGAACTTACAAAACATCGATCCTATACAACATGTAACATCGCCACAGAAAGCGGGTTTAACTTCAGCTGGTGTTCCATTTACAAATACACCTTTCCTCCTACAGCTGAATACAAATTATACAGTAATAAACATAATGGTCGATGTAAAAACTAATCAAACAAAAATACACAATTCAACGTCAATCATTGCAATTTAATCCAAGTGCCAGTGGAAACAATTAATAATTCGAAAAACAATTCCTTGGTCATTCATCTCATCAATTAAATTTACTAGATGACAGGAATACAAAATATACAATTCAAAATACTCACTATTGATTCCTGATTTCGGTCTTGAAATATAGTGCAGCGTGGATTTCAAATTCATTAGTCATTGTTTGGTTACTCAATCCAGCTGATAATAAGTTTGTATAAGTTTTACATTTTAGGATTTAAATACGAGCTCTCAAGGCTAAAGACGAGCCTAATCTTGAGCTTTGACACACAGCCAGGCCAGACAGGGCATTGAAAACTGAATTTTAGAAAAAAGCTAATGCTACACAGTTGATAGCTATACAAGTATATTGTTTAGTTAGAGCTACCACGAAGGCTATTCAATGGCATGACTAACAGTAAATTAATTCAATAACAAATGGTAAACCTAAGCATAAGCTAAATAACTCAGGTCATGATAAATTACTTTTCCATCAACACAAATTAAGAAAAATATGCCGTCCTGAAACATCAATAATTACTCGAGCACCGGGAGGTTGTGAGCTGGAGGTGTCGGGAAAAAAGCTGTACTTCCTAGTTCACAAGACTCGCAATCACAGCCTTCTGTCAGGCGATGCCTCTCATCAACTTGGATTGATAACTATCAGGGAGGAGTGGGTCAATTTAGTAAGCAGTGCCATCCTAGATGACATTCTTGGAAGCTACCTGGAGGTCTTTGAGGGTATTGGATGTCTGCCTGGTGAATATTACATTGAAATAGATGGTGATGCAGTACCCAGACAAAGTCATAACAGAAAAACACCACTCTCACTAATGGTCACGGATCTAAAAGAGAAATTGGAGACATCCTGAGTCCTGTAGATTATCCAACTGAATGGATAAACAACCATGTAGCAGTGAAAAACCAAATGGGACACTAAGAGTATGTTTGGACCCGACTAGTCTGAACAAAGTGATACAGAGAAATCACTTCCCAATGCCTACTTTGGATGGCGCTAAAGTATTCTTTTTATGTGATGCAAAGGATGGTTTCTCAAAAATGAAACTAAGTGAAAAGTCAAGTGACCTTACCACATTCTGGACGACGTTCAGAAAATACCAATAGTTGAGAATGCCCTTTGGCTTGTCATCTAGTCCTGAGGAGTTTCAGAGGCTTTCTGATGCACTGAGTGGTCTACAAGGAGTAACTGTAGAGGCTGATGATATTCTAAATTTCGGGAAAGGTGACAGCCATGCAGAGGCAGTGCAAGATCACAATCAGAAGCTAGAGTGACTGCTTACTAGAGCCCGATGAGTAAACCTCAGGCTAAACAAGGAGAAATGCAAATTTCTTCTGGAGGAACTGCCATTATTGGCCATTTTATTACTAAAGAGGAAGTCAAACCAGATCCTGGTAAAACACAAGCAATCACACAGATGAAACCACCTTTCAACTGTGAGGGGATACAGAGGTTCCTCGGTCATGTCAACTATCTAGCCAAGTTCATACCTAACTGCTCAGCGGAGTGTGAACCCCAAGAAGGTTGATTGGTGTTGGTGAAGATGACTTTGTTTGGGGAGAGGACCAAAAGAGAGCTTTTGATGAGAAAAAGAGACTCATCACCAAAACATCTTCACTAAAGTACTTCAATGTCAACCAAACAGTAGTTGTACAAACTGATGCAAGCACAGAAGGACTCGGCGCGGTACTTCTACAAGAGGGACAACCTGTGAGCTATTGTTCACATAGTTTGACAGACAGTGAAAGGAACTACGCACCTATCGAGTTGTAACAGTTACCCAGATGTAACAATTCATACTGATCACCGCCAATATTTCGGAAACCTCTCAATAAAGCACCAAAACGCCTTCAACCAATGTTGTTGGCACTACAGAGATACCCAATGAAGGTATATTACCGACCTGGCACTGAACAAGTTACAGCAGATATGCTGTCCAGAGCTCTTGTTGGTGACCCACAGGCTAGGATACTACAGAACGAATATTCACAGTGAACCAGTTGAGATCCTTCATGTCGGACCTGACCACTAGCAGACTAAAAAAAGACCTGCCAGTATCAGAAGTTACATATAAAAGGATTCAACGATATACAAGTGAGATCCGGTGATGATTCAGCTACAATCTCTGATAACCACAGGATGGCCTGGAAAGATAAGGCAATTTTCAGAGGATTTAAAACCCTACTACTCCTACAAGGACAAACTGGCAGTGCTTGATGGCATCATCTATAAAGGTGCCAGACTAGTCTTACCAATAACAGGTAGAGCTGAGATATTTAACAAGCTTCACACTAACCATCAAGGTACTGCAGCTACCGTCAGGAGAGCACGTGGAGCAGTATACTTGCCGCAAATGGCAGAGGATAACCGGATGAAGACTGAAAACTGTGTAACCTGTGCTCTAGACTGCAGCAGCTGCAGCAGCATGAGCCACTTCAAAGCCATGACATACCTGATGTCCCCTGGAGTAAAATTGGGATGGATATACTCACTAATACCATAGAGTTATGATAATACTCTAGAGTGGACAATGCGTACAAAAATAGCATCAGTTTTTGTCCTACTTAATCATTGCGAAATCCATGACACAACGCAATCTGGTTGTGCATGGCTAATGCCTGCATCATATAACTTATCATTGAGAATATACGTAACGCACATGGAAATTTAGATTTTTAGAGCGCTTATAACTTTTTTTTTCAGAAATTTTTTAGTGTTACACTATGTGGATCACTTGCAGGTATATTCACAGCTGCCAGTGGTTTCAATGTTTTCCAATTAAAATAAACCAAAATCTCAACCGCAAACACATCATTGTGATGAAATAGAAATTACCTGACTTAGCTCATTTGATTTTTGATTAAAAGCGGTACAAGTAGACTGTGTAGAGTGATCGGAGGTGTAAAAATAGTGTATATGATGTTGATGTTTACATTTACAACTAAACAACCATCACATAAAATTACATCACACCCATCCCCCCCCCCCTGAACCAAATTATCTCTTAGTTTGAAAATGGTGAGAAATCTGAAATATCTGTAAAAATGTCACATCGGTGAGAGAGCAAAATTATATCGGCTTTCTCAGCACTAATATAACCACGTTAATTATCTGTCTTGTTGGCAAAATTTTCTAAAAGTTGGTAGATTGCAGAGGTGAGTGCAAATAGAAAGATTCGGACCAATGATAATGTATCATTGGTTAAAAGATTTTAATTCACATTGTATACTAATATATGTACCTAAAGATGAAATATTATTAAAGCCTCTAATTACGCCCTCTGTACTATTCTCAACTGAAGATTGGTGTTGCAAAGACGAAATATGATGATGTTTTCTCCATAATGTGTTGCAACTGATAACTGACTGCCATTTTCATGTTATAATCAATTTTGACAAGTATGTATCTTGAGTTGTCCATTCGACGTTTTCTTGATATTCAGCGACTCAGCAGAAGAGTTTATGCATTTTTTGATGTGTTGGCTTGAATAGTTTCGGCAATAAAAAATCGAGTGGCCATCCCGGAGAGGGAATTAAATTAAAAGCTTTAAACGACATGGCCAAACAAAAACCCGAGATCTATGGGCAGAAATTTTTTGAACCACGGGTTACTTGAACGCCTTGTATAATTGGAAGTCATAATACTGGGCAGATAAAATGAACTCACTGAGTGTATAACATTTTAGTTAGAGATACTCTCTCTCTCTCTCTCTTGCAGTCAGTCGATATGACTAGGACTATCTCATGGTTTTGGTTTTGGTTTGATAACAGATCGTCATGCAGTTCTGTTGCCTGCCGTGGTCTGCCAGGATTTCAGGTTGATCTATTGATGTTTCATGTTTCTTTTCACCACATCCTTGAATCTGAGTCTTGGTCGCCCTTGGTTTCTTTTTCCTTCACATAATTGTGAGTACCGCAGCTGTCTAGGAAGCCGGTCATTCTCCATGCTTTGCACATGGCCTAACCATCTCAGGTTTTTCAGTTAGAGATACAGGACACAGTTAAACTGGCAGGCAAGTGGCAGGGGCAAAAACCGGCTAGCCTAGTATTGTGATTTTATCGCGATGATGTGTTGGCGGTTGAGATTTTGGTGTTTTAAGGGGCTAACACAAATCTTTTTATCCCCTTACTGCTAAAGAAACCACTTGCAAGTCGTCTTTCCTGCGGTTTAGCTCATGTGTTTGCGGTTGATATTTGACTTATTTTAATGGGGGAATAAGAAAATTCTCATACTGACTGGAAGAGAGAACACCTGCAGGTAATATAAATGGTGTTAAATGTGAAATTATCTGATAAAAATGGCTATTAGTGCTCCATAAACTAAATTCGTTTGTCCGATTCTAATATTTTCAATGGTCAATGCATTTCATATGTATTTTTGGCACTGCATTTCCTTCTGAAAGGATTTATTTCATCTAGCTCTAAACATTTTTTAGGGAAATCATCAGTTAAAAGTTAAAAGTTGTAGTATTTTGTTGTCTCAATTGATCGCAGTGTTATCACTGCGATCAACTGAGACAATAATATACTACAACTTTTAACTCTTTTACCAATACAGATATGCTCATATGCTCATTTTAAACAACTACTATCAAAGCACTTTAAATAAATCTTGCTAATTTTTATTACTAGTCCATTATTTCTTTGTCTCCCGCTTTTCCTTATTTCTTAAGTTATATGTTTTGTCACTGCATGTAAAACATTTTAAAAGATGATTGAAGATTGACAATAAAATCATGTACATTTATAATATTGATGTGACTGCACTCAATCTGTGGTTATCCATTTCAATTTCTTGTAAAATTAAAAAAAAAGACAAAGCTGGAAAACAAGGCATTTCAATATTGTCCAGAAGACAATGACAGTAGACTCTCGAATACGGCTAATATTTTCGCTGCCTTTGCATAACGCCAAACATGCTGTCCAAATAACCATTATTGTGGCCAAACAAAGTTTTTTTGGAAGTTCTCACATACGAAGCCGCTTTCATTAACCATGGTGCACACAAGAAAGGCCAACACAATTTTTCATTGCATCTTCATTTTTCTTGAATTTAACGCAAAAGAGTGCCAAAAAACACCTCAAAAGTCCCTAAAAAGACCTCAAAAGTACCTAAAATAGCTGTTTTTTGGCATTCAAAGAACCCTTGCTATAAAAGTTTGTAGTCGACTGGTTTGTGAGAGGGCTGAATCTAGAGAGAAAAAAAGGAAGCTGGCAAAGGAGGAATCAGCTACTGGAGCCTCAAGGGTAAAATATTCAAACACTGATATTTACTGAGTCTAAGTACAAGGCCACATGACTGCTTCTCAAGACTCGAATATACCCTCCAAATACCACCTCGTGGCATCTCAAAAGCCCTCAAGTCCCCTCAAGACTGCATGCAGTTTTTGCATGATTTAATTTTTGCACAGCTGCCGTGATTAATGTTTTCATGCACCAGATTACGATGACTGGACATTGTGTCTTTTAATAACAAATAATACATTGTGATGGGTACACATTTTTTGTGTGTTGGGTGTGACCAGTCTGGGCAACTGGGGTGTGAGGAATGCAACTGGAAATTTCACAGATATAAATTTGATATATATAGTTGAGGTTTTATTATTGATCATTTGTTAAGTTTGTGATGGAAGCAACTCTGCACAAGCAACTGTTTTTTTTAATTGAGATTCAAAAGTCAACAATGTATTCTAGTTTAGATAATACCGCTTGATATCTTTTTTTTCCCACTCAGCGGCTCAGCGGTTGAGGGTGAAATCTACGGATATATTATATATATTTCAAAGAGACATTCACGCTATCATGTATTAACTGACCAGTAAAAAAAAAGTATATTAATAAACCCTATTTCTCTGGTTAAAGTATTTACAGAATAAGTCAGAGCGGTTAAAAGTCTGAGAACAAGAGAACTTTTAGGGCCCTGCGCTTATTATTCAATGACAAGTAAGGAAACAATTTTTATAATATGAATAGAAGGAGACTGAATGTGATTATAAAACTTTCTAATCAAAACAAGTAGCGAGTTGATGATTCCACTCAAATTTGTTATGATACGTGCTACTGTAGCCTACCATACAGAATGAAATCTTTCTTTTCCTTTTTTATTTCTTGGTGATACTATAAACTTCTTTGGGGGATAAATTTATGGAATGGTGCTCCCATTAGACTCATTCTGATTCTGCTTTACTCTTCAGACATCAGCAAGTGTCATTGAATCCATTTTAACCACTGATTCTACAAGAAGTTGAGCTACCAAATCCTCAACATGATTGTCAGAGGCAATCAGTCCCATCCAATTCAAATTGTGTGGAGCAAGCCGATAGAATTTGGTTGAATGCATGCCATGGTGGCTTTTTAACCGAGCAGTATATGTAGTATGTAGGTGTATAGGTATATATATGTATAGTGCATATATTATAATATTAAGGCACGAATGGTGAGGTCTTTATATTAAACAGTACACAACAGGCTATACTAAGGCAAAACGATGGGATTATATGGGCAATTAATAGAGTTAACTTCCTCTGTTTTCTTTTAATTAAACATTTAATTTTCTCTTAAACTGACCAATTGAGAGGTGTCGAACTAAGACATAGTATTTATGCAACCTATCCACACATATGAATGCTGTCAAATTGTTGTCCCTTGCGTTAAAATAAACAGGAAGATAGCGTTCCGTGTATTCTGGAATATAAGCCTAAGTAACTTTTTAACTGGCAAACTGAGGGATGTATCAGCATAAAATTCTGAAATAGACAAGTTTAATTAAATGCTGCCCGCTTCCGGTAATTTTGAACAAGGTGTAATAAAGAGTTTTGATTATGCGTTTAATATGATTAGTGGGTATTACATAGTGCCCAATAAAATAGGAGATAGAGAATTATAAGTGGAATGAAACCAGGCTTAGCCCCTCAGCAATACTGAGCAATGCCATTAGATGATTAAAGATTATTCAAAAGCAAACTAATTGTGCTGTTTAGGCGCAGCAAAATAGTCACATTATAGTTTTGAAATGGAGCACTCGTACATACTAAGCAGAGGTTATACCACTACACCACTATACCAAATTCACTATTCCCTTGATAAATCTATACATTAACTTCACTGGGTGATTTGAGCCTGCATTAGCCTCATTGAAAATAGAAACAAAATGAGGGATTTTCTACAGCCAAATCTTGTGATGCCAGTGGATAGGGTCAAATGAGGGCATATTTTAATTGCCCAAGTCTGATCACTGGCAAAATTATGTACTCTATCAGTTTATCATATTGCATGCACAAAGATAATTCCATCTTATTCTGCTCTCAAATGGTCGAATATTGATGACCCTATGCTAGAAGTTTCTAACGGCACATTTATGATCTGGTATCAAGCAGTCTTGACCAAACACCTGAGCCATGGTCACACTGTCTGATAGTTAAAACTGTGTTAATGGTAATCATAAGTTATGATCATATGATTATTTTCATACATGTTTAGTCAAGAGCAGCGTAACGCCACGCTTTTCATGCGAATAGTTGATGGCCATACTGCATAAACTGAGATCATTTTTCCCAAATTTAATGAGTTAGGAGTATGGCAAGCTTGATTTCTTAGTAGCAACACACAAGTTAAAAAAATAATAAAAGAAATCTGCCATTAACACACTGAAAATTCAGCGTCCATTCGTCTGAATTCTAACAGTTTGCTATGATCGGTACAGCTGAATGACTCATATAAGAATCATAATATCGAGAGCTGAAATTGTGAAATATAGAATTATCCTGATACACACTGTATATGATGATAACAATAATGATATAATTATAGCAAGTTCTGGCAGTCCATTTGGAGTGAACAGGCAGGGCATAACAAAAAGATGGATGGATATAGAGAGTAAAGGGAAATTAGATCATGTTGAGAGGCAGGACAATCTAGACATCACTACAAAAGAAAATGCTAGGAAAAGCCCCAAACTGGTAATCCTTAGGACCAGACGGCATCAAAGGATTTTGGATCAAGAACTTGAAGAGTCTTGATAAAACGACAGCAAATTTCCTGCAGGAGTGTCTAGGAATACAACCAAAAATGGATGACAAAAGGAATAACAGTGTCAAGCAGGTGGAAATGAATCTAGAAAACACAGACTCATTACCTGTATACCACTTATGTGGCAAACACTAACTAGGATTCTAGTGTAAACGCTCTATGGCCACCTGGAAGCCCAGGCAGTCATAGAAGAGGAACATTATGGCCGCTGAAGAAAAAACATGAGAGGCAAATGATCATCTCATAGTGTACAAGACAATACTACATGACCCAAAGAGATGACATCATTTTATGGAATGCTCCAAGGAGACTCATTGTCCCAACTCCTTTTTGTGACTTCACCTATCCTTTTGTCAACCACACTGAGGGAAGCAATTGAAGCATACAAGTTCTGTCAGGCCAAAAGTCAACAATCTTCTCTACATTGATGACTTGATGCTTGGTAATATTCAGTAATGAAATAAAAATGCAATATTGACTCGTATTATGATCAATTATGTAAATAAAAAAAAGAGTTGGTGCTAAAATAGAGCCCTGGGGAAATCTAATTGGGACCGGTGTGAGACTAGAACACATTCAATCCATGCTTACTAATTACTCTCTAGGTTTAAGAATATTAAACTAGAAATGCCGCGATCATAAATGCCACAAAACTTCAGGGATGTGGATGATAAACACTCAGGTTGTCGATTGAGTTTACGATGGATGGCCAATTGGCGATGTCATTGCAAGTGCAAACTAAAATGGCTGTCCTTTCCATGCAACCTACGAGGAAGACAACCTGAGTATCGTTGACCTATTAGGTGGCAGAACTCCCCCCTCAATTATTTTCAGTGTGTACAGCCATAGAATATAGCACAACAAACATGTTATAATTGTGGTACAAACCACCAAGTAGTAAAAGAGATGATAAATGTAAAAAAATCTGTCTTCACCGAGATTCGAACTCAGGCCTCTCGCGCAAAAAACATGTTGTAATTGCGGTACGAACCACCAAGTAGTGAAAGAGATGATAATATATAAAAAAAATCTGTCTTCAAGCTGAAGCTGAAGCTCAGTGATTTTCATTGAAGTGTGATGGAGATATATGGGTAAAGTAGGCTGTTTTTTAATTTTTAATTAATTTCAAGCTTTCATGGCATAAATCAGACAAAAAATATAAATAGCACACCCTCATCTGGTTTCACTACACATATGTGATAGAACACAGGACTGTGATTCAGCTGTTTTTTTCTATT
Organism: Membranipora membranacea; assembly: GCA_914767715.1. Taxonomy (NCBI): domain Eukaryota; kingdom Metazoa; phylum Bryozoa; class Gymnolaemata; order Cheilostomatida; family Membraniporidae; genus Membranipora; species Membranipora membranacea. Next base: position 2,734,711 of record OU612070.1, on the reverse strand, counting down.
TTTTTCAAAAACACTTTTTGAAAAAGTGATATGAGGCACTGGATTGGGTTTTGTATAAACATGCGTTTATCATAAAAACAAAACTGAAGTTTTTTGGATAATCAACTCAAGAAAAGGCCTGTTATGTTCTTGCATTTGATTTTTGGATCAGAAATGTGTGATTAACACAGTCAGATACACAAATCTAGGAATATGGCAAACGAACTTTAATATTGCATTTTACAATCAGAATGCAATTACAAGTCAGATTCATCCACTGAGAATGGGGACAAATTGGAACAGCAAAGACCCTAAACAGCGAATTTGGTTAGATTATAATGTGACTCATTTCCTATATGCAGTGGACTTGCATGTATTGACTAATCATACAACAATTTCTATCTGCAGAGGAGGGTCTGGAGCTGTAACAACAGTCTTACAAAACTAACCATATCAGAACCATTAAATTCACTGACCATCATTACTGAACCTTCTTCCAATTGATGATGGTCTCGAAGACAATGTCACCAAGATCTGAAATACTTTGCTGAAATTGTGTAGTTATCTAACTGATCAGTGGCTCTACAACATGAAAATCTGCTTATTTAGATAACAAGGTTTGTTGTTGCTGGACCAGATATGACTGAAAACTACATAGTACAAGCTGTTAGGAAATACTAGAGACAAATATGTTACATAACCACTCATTACTTATAAACGAGCGAGTTACATGTTAATCTTATCATTGTGAGGCTTCTCCTGGATCATTATTATTATATTATTATTATGTTAGGTGAATAAAATCTAGGTTAATTAATTTGATCTACGATACATACGTCCATACTCATCATTAATTGGTCCAATGGTCTAACGATAATAGTATTGGGAGTATTTGTATAACATTCTACCATGCTTTTTGATAAAAAATAGTTGTTTACCCATCAATTTCTGTGCTTTCTAAAAATTCTCGAAATCATCATCATCATTATCAAAAATATGTGATGCAGGTTTGACTTTACTAATCCTATCTAAAAAAATTGACATCAAGAGGAAAAGAAAGACCTTTCTTATTGAATGTTCGAAATACCTGAACAGGGAAGGTAGTCAGTGAGTTTGATTGCACCACTTGATCTGTTCCCATCAGCCACAGCTTGCAGTGAAGGATTTAAGGCCGTAGAATGGCAAAGCTAAACAAAAACTCTTAATCTTACACTTTAAAGATTATTGAACCTGCGCACAAAAATTTGAATCTGAAAACTGTCTCTCCACTACGGGACAAGGTGAAATTCAAGCCCTGTCACAATATCCTTCATCAGAACAAGCTTGTCATGTAACCAGAAGGCCTGTGAAGGAGTGTTGGTTGTACCAATTGCCATTAAAGTATCCATGAGATTAAGATTGGAATTATCAAAGCTTTTTTTCAGCTAATCAGCTTCAAATCAAGCCCAAAATTAACACTCCTTAAAAAACCAGCAGCTGTGTTATGAGGCATTTAAGCCAACCCGTTCAATATTCGTTCGGAATCATAAAACCCATGTGTGAGGTTACATCAGGCTTTCCGACCAATGTTCAACAATTTTTGTATATTGACCTGTTAAAGTAAAACAACTTTTTCCACCTCAAAATTACAACTCGTTTCATCCAATTTTGATGAAATTAGAGAGTCCTAAGTTTCTATTGGTAGACATTTACGCAAAATGTATGTTTATGACATCATATACCGCTACGCAAGGCTCGCGAGCGTCAGCGAGGCCTTACTTTTATAAGTCATGACTCCAGTCACTGTTGCCCGTTATAGCTGTTTTTGGGCTCACTTTGAACCTTATAAGATGAATTTTCTTAAAGCTTCATTTAACGAATGCTTTTAGTGAGGCATTGTGTTATGGCCTATAGCGACCATCAACTACAGTGATATAAATATATGAACAGGAATATATCAGTGACAATGAAACAATAGTTGCAGCTACTGCATTGATATGAATAAATGGATCAGTCGCAAAATACACAGTATGGCTATTTGTGGAGATAATCCATCAGTATATAACTTTGTATTGGTAACTGGATTTAGCTGAATATCTGGCAGCTTTTTATGCATCGATTCTGAGTTAAAACCTTGTCTTGTCTTTGAGAAGGGGCTGGCCGAGGTAACTCAAACTGACCTGTGTTCAGGTCTTAGGCACTCATAGAGCTCAAGCTTTCCATCAATAATACGAATTAATCTGAGCAAATCTGAAATTGTGATGCACATTGGCTTAGCTGCCCCCTTTAGGATGGTTTGACCAAAGGTCTGCTGCCTTGTTTGTCTGTAGAACTGATATGAGGTTACAAAATGAAAATAAAATCATAGGTCAAAATAGGGATTCATCTTCATTGCAAAATTGTGATAACACGAAGGCAGCGGTAGTTTCATGTGTCCGGGTAGTTTTATGTAACAATGTTTATAACAATTCTTTTTGCTGCTTTTGTGAAGGACGATTTGGCTGTTAAAAATTGGGCTAAAAGTTTGATTTGCGCCGTGGTTATGCAGTGGCTATATGAATAGATTGGCAGCAAGGTGACAGTTAACAGGTTAGGAGGCGAATTTAGGAAATTTTACTATCAATCTCTGAAAATACTAAACAGCCACCATACAGTTGGCAGCTAGTATGAGCTGTAGCTCTTTCATATTTCGCATGAAACATATGGTATATTATGTCAATGAAAATATACACAAAATGATTACATAAGGCATTAATAAGGATGAGATATCAATTAGCGATACGATAACTCCTTAATCATAAGCGAATAGGATGATATTGAGCTGTTGATGTGATAAGTTCTCTGATGAAATCTGATCAGAATTATTATGAGTGATCTGTCAAAAAATCTTTTCCTAATCACTTGCTCAAAAACCTTAGCTTCTGATAAGCTGGAGGCATTTGTATTACCATATTTTGTATAGCTATATCTTTGTTCTGTCATTTTTAATGCAAGACTGCATTTTTCGATCTGCAGTTGATTGCTTTGTTTTCATAACATTCAGGGAAATCTGATTATAATCTACTATGACAAACATCAATAACCAAAAGATTCAGTTGGGTGCATTTCTCAGGAAACCATGCCCCCTCTATAGTTCTACCTTCTGGTTATGGGGTAAGCTGTATACATGATTATCCAGCTGATTCATGTCTGGCTGGGAGTAAACAGGATCAACAGTTTCGTATTGTGTGTTCACCTGATTCTCATAAACAGCAATAGCACCGACTCCATGTAGTTCGATGTCATCTGGTTCTGTGGAACTGAATAAAATACAGGACATTTCTGTAAACGTTTTATTTGAGACTGTAACGCGACCAAGTCAATTGATTTCTATCAGAGGCTATATTAGTTCACTTAGTAGGAATACCAAGAAATTTTGAGTGACAACCTGAGTCAATTTTTACTTATCAGGTTCTTTTACTAAATCAACTCTAACGATCAGAGATATACATGATAATAGTGTAGTCTCGATGTCAGTGTGGACTCAAACTGACTTTTTGCTATTATACATTTCATGACATTTCTTGTTTTCTCGTTGTTGTTGGCTCACCATAATCCTTATTCAGTCTAGTATATTGAGCCAATAGGATAAAGTACTCTCTGATGATAGTCTGCTGCCTTGTTTAACAATGATAACGATGCAAAAAGAGTTGATCACCTGAAGACAAGCTTACCTTTCATTAGCAGCTTTTGTTTCCGGTTGTGATCTTACTTTCACTATATATGCTACTAGAGCTATAAGACTACATAACACCACTGCTCCAGCAGTAGATGAGGAAATTATAGCAATCTGACCAGAGGAAGGTGGCATCGTCGCTGTTGACTTACTTGATGAGCATTCATCTGTAAACAAATTGACAAAATAAAGATTGTTAAGTGAGTGCAAATTCCCAAATACCATTATGAGAGCCAAATTAGACGGAACATTAAAACTCCAAGAACAAGACTTTAAATTTTACAGCATATTTCAGATGCAAGTGGACCAACTCCAATTTTGACTGTGAAAGTTTAAAGGGCAACCAAGGTTTCGCAGCAATGCATTAATGGGTAGCAAATAATGTGCTGGGCAGCATCAGCTTTGCGCATTACGCGATGCAAAACTCAAAGTAGTTGCTGACTCTAAGCTGGGTAACACTTCAGTTTAGGGGAGGTTCAAAAACTTTGCTGTAATAATTATAGAGCACAGGCTAAATAATAACAGGAACAGGAAACTGCTATGTGGTATTCTCTTTTAGCTGAGTTTGAGTACCTGATGGAAGAAATGTTTCACAAGAATTCTGGCTGAATAATCATCCGAATTATATTTTGCCTTTTTCCCCATGCAGAAGGTGCAATCTGCTATTAATCAATGGCCATCAATGAGAAGTTGTTTGAAACCTTGGTTGCCCTTTAACTCTTCAACCTGTGGGTTGGATAGGTTTTCAGTCTATTTGGGTCAATCAAAACCCTAAGATTCAAATATAACCAACCTGAATTGATTTTTTGCACATGCGCTATGTTGACAAAGGGTGACATTGGTCTATACCAATTTACCTGTAAATAGTAGACTGGCATTACTTGTTGTAGTTGGACTAGCGCCTGCTGAGTTATATGCCACAATATCACAGGTCACATCAGTACCAGTGTTAAATCCACATAGTTGTGTAGAGTGTACATCACCTGTGGTGTAAGTAGAGTATGTGTACTTCATATTCTTACAGTCAACCTGAAAATTCATTGTAGGATGAAACAGACCAGTCGATGATTCTAAGTTCCAGAATTTGTCAAAGTTAAGAGATATCAAACGCAAAGCCAAACCCGGAAATGAGCCTGCTCTGGCTTAATCATCTCATATATCACATCACTCTAGTGTTTTCGCTTGGTGATGATTTGGATACTCTAACAATCAAATAACCGTGCGACTTATAGCATGGTATTAGGATACGTTGTGACACACCATGTAATATTACTGCTACAGGGTTTTCTTTCCTTTTTCAAAGCATTCCCCTGTCCTGCTACTCTTGACTACGCTGCACTAACTTACTGTGTATGTAGTTATTTCACCATTTGGTCGTGTTGGTTGTGTCCATATCAGAGCAATGCAGTTGCGGCAATCTTTCATCACTGAAATATCCAGTGTTGCGGGACCATAATACGGAGCTAAAATAGTCAAATTTCAGAGGGCTTGCAAAGTAAAAATTCCATATATAACCAGAATAACTAAATAGACTAGCAAAGCAGGTTTGAGCCAATCAGCCGTGTGGTAAATCGGTAATGGGCGGTCATACTGTCCTCTCGATTCATGTATCTCAAAACAAAATTCGATAATTTTTTGTTGAACAAGTTTCTGACCTAGTTCTGATGTTGTATAATTCTTCATTCCACTGTCAGCTCTGAATCCCTCCTCATTGATGGCTGTGATCTGTATACTGTACTCAGTGGAGGCCTCCAAGTGTGATATAGTTATACTAGTTGAGGTTGTGTTGCTATGTTCAATCATGGTGTTGTCACTTGTTTTGTTGAATCCAATTTCATATGTTGGAACACCACAACACTGCGGATCCACTGCCTAAAAATAATGAAACCAAGCATAATTGTTCCAATGCCAGATCCACTGGTAATGTTATGACTATTATACCATTCCTTATTTCGGCATGGAATGGGGGTTGAGTTGAAAGAGATTACATGCATTTAACTATCTGTAAGACTGAGGGTTAATATTCATAGTTTAAAAGGGCAACCAAGGTTTCAAACAACTTCTCATTGATGGCCATTGATTAATAGCAGATTTCACCTTCTGCATGGGGAAAAAGACAAAATATAATTCGGATGATTATTCAGCCAGAATTCTTGTGAAACATTTCTTCCATCAGGCACTCAAACTCAGCTAAAAGAGAATACCACATAGCAGTTTCCTGTTCCTGTTATTATTTAGCCTGTGCTCTATAATTATTACAGCAAAGTCTTGGAACCTCCCCTAAACTGAAGTGTTACCCAGCTTAGAGTCAGCAACTACTTTAAGTTTTGCATCGTGTAATGCACAAAGCTGATGATGCCCAGCACATTATTTGCTACCCATTAATGCATTGCTGCGAAACCTTGGTTGCCCTTTAAGGATGATGGCATGAGGAGTTTTAACACACCTAAATTGAAAGGAACAATAATTAGAAGTATTTGATAACAAAAAAATATGGCACGATTTAAAAAAAAATATTTGGCTTGCAACACCTGAAACATCAATTTGTTGCTGAGTAGCTGTAATCCAGCAATGAATTTCTTCAGATCCAGAAATACGATTACATAATCTACAGTTTTAAATTTTATCTCGATAACGTTTAGCCATATATTCTGTTCTGACATGTAATTTTGATGTTCAATAGTGGCAACAGATATGTCTTCGTCTATGCTTAACAGGAATCCAGTAATTGGTGGTTGACTTCAGTAAGACTTTGCAGCTGTGATTAGGTTGATAGTTCTACAGATATATACTCCGTAAATAAGTAACTTACATCCCAAGTAAATGTAAGATTTATCATCTCACGGCCAGTGGAGTCATCAACTACTTCCATTATCTCTTTGTTGATGACAGGAATGCCAGGATCTAAAATTGAGATATGGAATTGCTGTGAAATAGTCATAAGGAATTCGTTCTCTGATGACTTAAACACATAAATAAAAGCAACATGAAGCTGAATGATTGAACTTTGGTTGGCATTCTGAATCTAAAATGCTATAGCGCCAACATAATCAGTTGTTCCGAAAGGCAAGCGGTTTACATAATGAATGCAGCATGGAATAATAGAAAAATAACCTTGGCATGGCAGTGTGGTGTTGGCAGATCCTATTGGACTGTAGCCAGCAGAATTCTTAGCTCTTATTGTACATGTGACATTAGTTCCTGGGTACAGTCCGCAAAGTGTACCTTCCATCAAGTCAGAAGTTCTAGTCACAATATCTGTTCCATCTGTACAGTTGAACTGAAAGGCAGAAAATCGACAATTAGCACATCAAATGGTAGCTACCAGGGTTGGCTTTATTATACAAATTTTACAAGTTTCCACCCCATGAGTCCGCAGATCCCTATGCTAACTTTAATTATCTTCGCTATAAAATATAAGATTAGTAGTATAAGTCCAACGCCTGAGGTATATGAAATAAAATATTTCTCACCTGGTAACGCTCTATAATACCATTTGAGTGTGCTGGTTCTTGCCATGTCAAGCTAACACAGTTAGCAATTGTACCCAACACTTTCCATACTGGGGCATCATATGGAGCTAGAAATACAATGTGATTGTGTATAAATTTCCACATCTAATAGCAGAATTTCCTTTTAAGAAACTAAACTTTGAACTGTGATAAATTTCCCGTAGGTGTCAAAAATTAGAACAATTAGTTCTATGATGAATTGCTTTTTTGCAGATATATTCAGATTTAGGAGAGGGATTCGCCAGGAAGACTGTCTGATTTTCTGTGCGCATACACCTGAGGTCATGATTTGTATCTCACTGCAGTTCACTGACTAGCAGAACATTCATAAGTCAACCCTTTGTCACTGTTAAGTTCCCCCCCAAGCCTTGCTTATAAACAAAGGATGGTCAGTGTGGGTGTGGTGACTAACATGCATTGCACAGTATTTCAACATCATCCATAGATTTGACCATCTTTATAATTTGGTTTGGAGTTATCAAAATACAGTTTGTTTCACCTACCTATTGTTTGTGTTTGATACTCCTCTGGCTGACTAGCTGTAGAGTTGAATCCTTCATCGTTGCTGGCAATGACCACAAAGGAGTAGTTGGTAAAAGGGTCAAGGTCATTGAATGCGTGAAATAGATCTTCTGTATAATTATTTTTGACCACCGATGTGTCAATTTTATCTGTGAGGGAGACATGGTATGTTGTTGTACCATTGCAGCTGGTTTCATTGGCCTGTAAGAAAAAAACACAGTCACAGTTATAAATGATCTCGACTTCAATAAGTAAGAGGGAAACCAATGAACTTCAATAGTGAAACAGGCAGGGGTTTAACGACATTCTCAGATCTCCAGATGGATATTTTAACTTCGGACAAAGTTGTGCCTGCCTGTATCTGCTCCCATTTGAAACTCTGGCAAAAGTGCCGGAAAGTGGCAGCTTACCAATACCATGTAAAGGTTCCAAAATTCAAATTGAATCAAATTTTATTCAAGTTTGCTCAATAATTTGCACTTTATTGGCATAGTTTAAATATTCTTAGCTTTATATATTAACCATAAGTTTTGTTGACGCAATGTCATCACTTGCTGTCCATCTAAGCTTCAGCTTTATTCTCTCCTTGACACCAATAAGCTCTACGGTTTCTGTTACATTCAAAATCTCTGGCCTTTCAAGATCTGTAATTTGCACAAAAACAATCCGAATTTGCTGTTATCTGCTATTATATTCATATTAACAATCTAAGGTACAGAGGGTGTTGCGTAATTACTTAAGTACCTTTATAATCATAAACTGATATTAAATATGTAAAAAGGTGAAGAAAATAACTATACATTTATGTCTAAAATGTACTAACACATGTTTCATGTTTGCATGTCTCCCGGTAAATTCTGATTATGGTGAAGATAAATGTGGACTGCTATTTCACGATTCCTATTACACACTTACCGGTACACGACAGATTGGCTTGACCTGATGCTGGTGGACTAGGGCCTACTGAGGTGTACGCTACGATATCACATGACACTTCAGATCCAGGGTAAAACCCACAAAGTTGAGTAGAGTATGTATTACCATCAGTGTGAGTAGATTGGTTGACTTTCATACTCATACAATCAATCTAATAAATACAAAATAAACATTTCCGATAATTTTACACAAGTGATGCATTGAAAATGAGTGGTTATTAAGACATTTGAGTAAATCTATGATTAAGATGGGAGGGAGAAGTGCAAAGGTCAACTTAGGCAAAGGCCAACTTCTACGATAGCCAACATCATCAGCTGATGTTTCAGCAGGATTTGTCTTAGTATTTGTGACAGAATGATTGTCAGGACTTGAGCTGTTAAACTACAGCAGATTTTAAAAAGGATCAGTATGCATGTTAGACAAAGAAACATAAGGAGACTTCTATAACCATAAATCAAAAGCATTTTTTCTTACCTCAATGATTAACAAAACAACTGAAGGGTGTCAATTTAGGAAATGACTAGTTTCCTAGTTAACCCCAAATAAGTTAAAAATAAGGCTTTAGAAGACAATACACAAGCGACACATACACCTTAAACAAAACTTTTCACATACTGAGTTATACATATTCTCAGTAGGGGAATGATGGGGATTGAAGTAAGATGTTTAGGGTCATTGTGAGTAGAGATTAGGGACAAGGCAATATGGATATTTAGCATCACCCACAATGAGGGGCCAAAGCAAAGTATTCACTCGAAGATAATGCATGAAAAATGATAAGACAACTACAAAATGTAAACCTGGAAAGCAAGGTTAAAATTACAGGGAAATTACAATGTATAAAACAGCACTGCATTATTAAAACAGCTGACCCTTGTCACATTGCTTCTGAAAAATGAGATCTTCAGGTGAAAAAAATCTCTATTTATTATATCTTTTACAGCACTGTTATTATATTCAGTTGGGGTAGCATATAATGTGACATCAGATAATACAGCTTAATCCTCAGCAAAGTAGGCGAGGGTCCCTGATGTGTGTATGCGCATATATCAATGTGATGGTGGAAATGAATAAAATCCACACGGACAGACAAACTCGCAGTGTAGTTTGATATTGGACAACCATTAGCAGCAGATTCTGTCCAGCTGACTTCAACATAAGTAGCGTTGAGCTCTATAACAGTTACTGAGGTCGGCTGCTTTGGCGCTGAATGAAATCAAAGATAAAACAAATAACTTGAATCTCAAATTTCAGGGTTAGGATTGTGGGATACCATGCTGATGTAATCAGATGCAAGATTGTTTAGATGAATAGATATTAATGATTTCTTTATGTTCCACTTATGCATCATCATGATAGCAACCACTGTCTGTGTACAAACAGAAAAACTAGGCAGGATAAAAAATTGAATCAATTGTTAGCTTCCGATTCTATAGAAGACAATCCACAAATCATTCACAAGTAGATTGAACGTATTAATCCTACCTATAGTTGGAGTTGTCCATTCATGGGAGTCTTGTGATGTCAAGCCTTCATTGTTGGTAGCAGTGAGACTGAGAGTATAATTAGAGCATGCAGCCTGGTTAATGATTATCACACTGGTATTGGTGTAGTTGACTTCTTGAATCACAGTTTGGTCATATCTGTCCTTAACTATGAGATCATAGCTAACATCATTGCAATGACTGTTCACCTAATGAGAGAAAAACTGGTCATTTAACAATTCATATGTACAGTAAGAGAGGTAAAATAATCATCAGCATAACAAATTAAGGGCAAATAGTGGTTGTATCAGAGGGTAAGTTATTTTTAGACACATTTACATTTGTGGCTAGACAGGTAATTATTACTGGTATGTTAACAGCGCAGGTGGATTTACACATTTCAATTAGCTCGTTAATAATTATGATGAGGTTAGGCATTCCAAATTCATTGCAATTCTTAACAAGACAAAGCAACGTCAGCGATAAACTATTCTGGTTAAACATGCTGGAATCTGCTGTTGTGGTTTAGTTAGGCTGGATTGAGTCAAGGCTACATACATCTAATGGTGGTTTCTGTGGGCGGATAGACGACAAGTAAGATCATGCAGGAAGTTAGGAACTTTTATTTTTTGTGTCTTGCAAAAACAAAATTTAGGCTTCACAGTAGTATTGGTACAAACTATCATTGGCTGATGACACACAAATCAGGATAAACTATTGGAAAGCACTTACATCACAATGTGACCTTATCTAAATAAGGAACAACTTTGAATTTAGATGTGAGGACACTTCAGGCTCCTGTCATGGTGCTCAAAGATTAAACAAGGAAGACAGCTCTCCACTGGAGTCAATCTGTCTACTTATGACAGTGAATTATGAGAACGGTGGCAATGGGATAAAAATGTTGTCCGCATGGATAATAAAAAACAGGACATTTATGGTAAGAGCACAAAAAACAGGACTTATTTTTCTATTATCAGTACCGCCTCTATTGTATTAGGAAAAGTGTCACATCCATCAACTGGCAGCATATCATCTAATCTTCTAATCCTAATTATCTATATAAAGTACTTCCTCCTCACAGGATGGTAAGAGGTTAACTTATAACAAGTTAGACACAAGGAATGACAATCAATCTATCAGGTACCAATTCAGAATGCTGGTTGCAAAGATGGCATACAATTATCAGCCAACAGTACTTCACCCTGGAACGCAAACACCAGCAAACCGGGGAGAGTTTGAGCATTTAGATAAGCGCTAAACACATATAGTACCTTAACCGCTTTAACTTTCCCTGGGTTGCTAATAGGGACATTACGTTTTAGTTGATAATGATGTACCTCTACAAAATCCCGGAAGAAAATAACAAAATACGGACTTCATACTGTATTCCTCTGAACAAGTTTGACAGTATTGACCGGATCACAGCACTGAATGTGCCTGATACTTAAGGACAGAAATTACAAATAAAATAACTCCTACCTCCCAGTTGACGGTTGTCTCAAAATCAATTTCACCATTATCTTTAGCAATTGGTAGAGATTCTGTGGTAATCTCTTTGATCAGTGGTGCTATAACATGAAAATAATATTTGATAGTTCTATTTAATTTAGTGCTGATCAGAGATGCTGGCAAGGCTAACAGAATAGTTTATTGAAATTTAGAAAATAGTTTAAATATGATTGTCAAGTAGGTAATGTTCTGATGAACCAAATGAGTTATTTAAATCTAGCAGCTGCACAGCATGTGCTGACTATCAACATGCAAAATTTCAAAGAATAACAAAATTTTGTATCAGTAATGCGGATATCGGTAGTTTTTCGATAATTTAGCGCAAATTCTCAAATTTACTCAAGAGCATAGCATGACATTTGAGTCCCCCCACCCCTCATGACATAATTATGATGGGATGATAGATTATAGGTTGTAAGGATTTTTTTCTAGTAACAATAATGTAATTCCTAATTCAACAACCGATCCCCCCCCCCCCCCCCCCCCCCCCCGGACACCTCTTGAGGTTTTCTACTCTTTGATCTTAAACGTGCCCTGCCCATATCCACTCAAAAAGACATAAAAATTGACATTATAATGTTAATTGTAAAATGGTCAGCCTTTGGACGAACCTGAACAAGGAAGGTAACCAGTGCGTTTGATTTCATCACTTGATCTGTTTCCATCAGCCACAGCTTGCAGTGAGCATGCGATGTTTGTCCCTGGGGTGTATCCACAAGATGTGTGAGAGAAGGTGGAATTACTCAGTCCAGAGATTGGCAGGTGCCCTTCACAGGAATACTTGAAAAGACAGTGATAATGAATAGCTGTATGGCATCTTCGCCAAAATTGGATTTACAAAGCGACTATGAGATATACAACAATGCGCACAGCTTCCGAACCCTTACATATGAGCCAACAATGTAAAAGAACAAGTATAACGAATTCAATGAATTTTGGTTTCCAAGCAGAGACTGTTTACTGCGGTTGGAGAAGTGATAGTGTCAAACATTTTTATTCACACCTACCATATAACCAGTAACAATGTTGCCGCCACCAATAGGAGCTGTCCATTGGAACTGTATACAGGAAGAGTTCACTGTAGTAAATGAAACATCTTGTGGCTGATTTGGTGCTGAAATACAGAGAAATTCAAAATTAATTTTGATTAGAGTCATGGATGCACACAGAACAAGCCAAGAAAATCTAGCTCTATTTTAGCGAAATTGCATCAGCGCAGATATCCAATGCATATCAATTATTTGTTGCAGAATCAGCAAAGCGGATTGATATGGTTTTACAGCAAAATCGTCCCCATTTCACAGAAATTGAACATATTCAATCTAATTATGGCTACCTGTTAACAGTGGATGGAATAACACAGCTAAAGTTTGTTAAAATATGATAGTTTACAATAATATCTATCATTTCATTCATATATATTTTTACAAATTTGAATTGTTGTAAGAGTTGCATTCACAATATTGGGTCCTCTTCTGTTAACTGTGGTGATCTCTACTGAATATACTGTGCTCCCGAATAGATTATTTGCAGCAAACCATGTTTGGTCGTGAACTCTGGTTTGGTTTGTGAGAAGATTTCCTACCAGATCTTTCACTATAACTCTATACGATATGCCATGTTCAGATTGGTCATCCCCAGCCTTCAGTGTAAAAGGAAAGCAATATTTGTTCATAAGCAATATTTTCGTTGATTCCGTTTCAAAATGCCATTGGGACAAAATGCCATTGCCATAATGTCATGGCCATAATGCCATAGGTGATAACACCACTGCACACTATACCAATGCCAAAATACCAGTTGTACAAAACGCCAGTTGTGTCAAAATACCAGTGGATTAAATGCCAGATTGGACATAATACCATATGGGACAACATACCATATCCCAAAATACCATTGCCATAATGCCAAAAAATGTAACCAAAGAGATCAAGCCACGCTGTATTTTTGTTGTTAGTTGTACAACAGCCGCTGCGAGTTGCTAGGTGAGAGGTGGCTCAGCTGTTTAAAGCCATCCCCTTCACTGTGCAAGTCATTAAGTTTTTAAGTTCAATTTCGATGATATCTTTTACTGGCGTCTTGAAGGCTAGCATGATTGGACATAGTGTAGGAAAATTCTGTTCATGAGTTCATTAGTATGCAGTTTAGCATGAAAATACAATCTCTTTCAGCGCCAAGACACTGAAAAAGTGAAAAATTTAATTTAACCTACACAAACATCAGAGGCAAGGCCATTTCTAGAACAGTTATAATGGTTGTCTTTGTATTGGAAAAATTTATATTTCTTGTTCATAGCTTTTGACATGATACCGTGACACTTGGCAACATATTACTGCAATGCCTAGTTTTTCTTTTTAATCGCAACAAGTATAAACTTTTCTGATATCTTATCCACTTAGTGCCCGCCGTACCTACTATGCACCTGCTATGCCCCGCCAGCCCGACTGTGAGATTGAACCATGGACCTATGGATTGAACCCTGGCCCTGCCCAAATTACCAAAAGGTGCTTGTTGAACAAGGCAATGCCATTGTTTAACAAGGACCTCCCTCCTCGCTTGGTATTGGTTTCAATAAATTTAAGTTTGTTTGATCAAGTGTTGTACTCATGGTTTGTTATCATATTTAAAATAACTTGAATTGAGTATGATTTTGATAAAAGTTTCAAAATTCTGTATTCAAAAACCATTTTTAATGGTATGATTTTTAGTTTTTCAAATTGATTAGAAATGTGACCCCTGGTCTAGTTTCCTTTGGCGACATGCAGAGCATTTTTTTGTCAAGTTGTAGCTGGCTATCACTTGCGTGACCCAACTCAACAAAATCACAAGTTATACCACTTTCACGTAAGAATCATTCTACCTCATTTGCATCACTAGAATTAAATGATTATATCTCTGTTTCTCCTTCGGCTACACAAACATGAAAAAACATGTTTGAATAGTTTTTGTTCTCAACTCAAAAAAGTGGTGTTCTTGTTAGTTTTCAGTCCGCTGTGTAACAAAATATTTTTACATTTGCCAATAATTCCAAATTTTGTGGCAAAGGTTCTGTAAAACAAGTTCTTTTCTTTGTATTACAGCTTAGATGATTGTGCTATCTGAATGATATTGTCAGATTTTCCATTGTAAATAGAACGTAATTTTGTGTCCTGTGCATCTCACCCAGTCCATTACAAGTGGAAAACAAGTTTGGTGGTTTATCATTATTAAACCAGTGAGTTTTTTCTGTGTTGAACATATAAAATTCTACACATTCTCATTAAATAGAATCAAAAGATTCAATTTCATTGCATATCTATTTACGAAAAAAAAACACCACATTTTGGCTAAGCGGCTCTGTAAACTGGCTTTCATACCTTTGAGTAGAAAAAAAAAGTCTGTTGAATGTGTACATGGTCGGAAGAGATGTGATAAAGTTTTTTATATCATAATAAAATATTAAATTAACAACATGAAAATCATGTTGTGAATGTCCCGTGCGTCACCAATCCCTATAAAATGACTTTGCTGAATACTATGGCCTAGCCGTGAAAGTTCAACAGATTTTTTCTTTCAAGACATTACGACAAAATGCATTTATGTATAATTTCATGTCTAAGATATAATCATTTTCATTGTTAGTCTTTATCTTCCATATTTCTTCTTTTATTTATTATTGTTTTGTTTTGGCACACCTGGAAGAACATCATTCTTATAAGGGGACTTAGTATCGTTTGATCTTCAATTTTGCGCACTGATGCTAAAAAACAAAATAGAACATGTTTCTTGTTTTCTGTTCCAAAACAACAAATCAAAATATGAAAATCGAGTCAATTTTGGATTTTCTTATTGACGAAAACCTAAATATTGATATGAATCCTATTTTCATATTTCAACTTTGAATCACAAAAACAAAAATTGAAAAATGAATTGATTTTTGTTTTTCATTTTTGATGCTGCAACATAAAAATGAAAATCCGATTCCTACAACGGGCTACTGCGTGGCTTGTTTGCATTGAGGGCCACACAATGTATTATACAGTGCTTAAGATGAAAAGGTATTCGGCGCAGGTGCTTGGTAGTGAACGTTGCTGATGCTGTTGGGCTGCTGTCTGGTGGCTGCCGCATGTTTTACGCCGACTTTACGTTAAAGGGAAACCAGGTTTTCAAACAACTTCTCATTGATTAATAGCAAATTGCACCTTCTGCATAGGGAAAAAGACAAAATCTTATCCGGATGAGTATTCAGCCAGGATTCTTGTGAAATATTTCATCCATCAGGTACTCAAGCTCAGCTAAAATAAAATACCACAGAGCAGTTTCCTGTTCCTGTTATTATTTGGCCTGTGCTCTATCATCATTACATCAATGTCTTGCAACCTCCCCTGAACTGAAGTGTTACCCAGGTTAGAGTCAGCAACTACTTTGAGTTTTGCATTGCGTAATGCACAAAGCTGATGCTGCCTAGCACATTAGGCCTATTTACTGCTCCTTAACGTGATATATCGCTTTTTTAAACTTTTTAATATTGAATTGGTGATCATGTCTAATAGTTATTTTCACAGTTGAAACCTCCCAAATATTTGACATTGAGTCGCAGTGACCTCTGGAAGTTCATTTTGGGGCAAAAAGTGCCCTGTTTAAATTCAGCCCTCTGCGCCTTGTTTTTGAGGTATTTGATCAGTTTTGTTTTCACTATATAGAGGAGGCATGGCCATTACTGGAAGAGTGACATTTCATTGAAACTTTTTGATTTTAGGCCTCCTGTCTTCGAGACTCGAAACTGATTTTTGCAATAGTAATAGGGCAATTTCTGACCCCTCATTGCATGCAACCCCAATAATGCCGGAACCAAAATTTCCAATTTATTATACCATATTGGTCTTGTACTGTCACTTCCATCAATGATCTTACCAGCTTGCAGATCCTGGTTGTCACAACTGTAACGGATAATAACCCAAATTTTAACAAATTAAAGTCAAATTTTCCAGCCAAAAATCAGAAATTCAGAAACATGTCAGTCAAATTTATTGTCAGCATGATGAACAGCGAGAGATTGTCTAGGTTTTGTCAGAAGCGATTGTTGATTTTGGCTTTACATCTTGAGATATTTGGATTTTTGTGGCTAAACCAGCTTTATTTGGTCCAAAACATGCACTCCTCTCCAGCCAAAAAGCTGAAAATAGGTTAGAGAACATGTTATGCACATTAGCTTCCATTAAACTAGCGAGTATTTTCGAGGTTTTGTCAGTGGCGTTTGATGATAAGTTCAATAGTTGAGTAGTCATGAGCATAAACATTTCTCTCTCAATGCTCAACGATCACCCAAAAAAGTTGATCCATTGTTGTACACAATGTGATTTGCATGTAATACCGCATAGATTTTCATCACACTTTTGCATAACGTTATTTACTGCATCATTTTGCCCGTTGCTGCCTATATGTATTCAATGTATTTTTGTTAATTTACAATCAATCAAGTTAGAAACATGATGTAACATGTGATATTAAACATAAGTCGGACTACTGGCAACGTGTCAGTGAAGGAATCTTTGAGATGGGACAAGTAGTTCCTGAGAAACTGAAAAGGTGATATATCACGATGCGAAACCTTGGTTGCCCTTTAAGCTTGCTGCCTGGTGTGTTACAGATTTTTTTTTCAATACTTTACAGATTTTTTTAATACAGATGGTGTGCCCAGTGTGCTGCTGGTGGTTGGTGTGCTACCGCTCATTGGTGTACGGCAGCGCACCCTCCAGAAGAAATATGCTGATCATAAAATCGACAGCACATCAGCGACATTAATCATCATTTACCAAGCCTATGTTACGAAGAAAGGCTTGAATTTTTCAAATTTACCCTCATTATGATTTTATTTTTGAAAGGAGCAAGAGGCATTTTGTAAGAATAGCTGCTGATCAAACACACCCTCTTTTCACTCATATTATCAGAATGAATGTAGAACATCTTCTCGCTGCGAAACCATTTTTAGACCTAAACTATGTAGGTCCCAAAAACGAGCCAAGTCCGTTTTCCCTTTCTTTATGACTCATTTTAATAATCTCCGCTCTCAGTCATTTTTAACCCAACATTGTAAGCATTCAATTTCATCAATACCATGATATTGGATGACAAAATAAACTTAACAAAACTAAATACTCTGCTTGTTATCGGCAGCACACTGTGCACACCATCTGTAACACACCAGCGGTAGCACACCCACCAGAGGGTGTAAGATTAACTTACAATCGGCATCAAACATGCGGCAGCCACCAGACAGTAGCCCAACAGCATCAGCAACATTCACTACCAAGCACCTGCGCCGAATACCTTTCATCTTAAGCACTGAAACATAAATTGGGTGGCCCTCAATGCAAACAAGCCACGCAGTAGCCCGTTGTAGCAGCTGACTTGACAAAATTATCTCAGCATACCAGACTCAGGCCGACAACCCAGTCTTGGCAGCAGCATCCGGTAGAGGCAATGAATGCAAACCCCAGTATATCCCCATGAGGAAATTGACAACTTAGGCTACATTTGCAATGTTTGATTTTTGTTTTTTTTGTCTTTCAACACAAAAAATGAAAAACAAAATATGGAATCGGATTTTCATTTTTATTTTGTAGCATCAAAAATGAAAAACAAAAATCAATTCATTTTTCAATTTTTGTTTGTGTGATTCAAAGTTGAAATATGAAAATAGGATTCATATCAATATTTAGGTTTTCGTCGATAAGAAAATCAACAAATCAAAATTGACTCGATTTTCATATTTTGATTTGTTGTTTTGGAGCAGAAAACAAAAAACATGTTGTATTTTGTTTTTTAGCATCAGTGCGCAAAATTGAAAATCAAACGATACTAAGTCCCCTTATAATTCTAATGATGAAGGTCGTTTGTCAATAAATAAAAAAAAATCATTGTAGTCTTATCGATGTCATTAGTAGCATGAGACTTGGCTTCCGAAAAAATTAAAAAATTGGTAATTATCCAGAGTTATTTTCATGTTATTCTAGAGAATAGTTAAGAAACATTTGTTACAAGTCACTAGTTCTCAGTTTGTGGACCCAAACAAACCTTAGATATCATCGAAATTGAACGAAGAAACCTTAGGACCTATGACTTGCACTGTGAAGGGGACGGTTTTAAACTGCTGAGCCTCTCACCGAGCAACTCGCAGCTGTAATACAACTTACAACAAAAATACAGCGTGGCTTTATCTCCTTTGGTATCACATTTTGGCATTATGGCAATGGTATTTTAGGATATGGTATGTTGTCCCAAATGGTATTATGTCCAACCTGGCCTTATAACCACTGGTATTTTGATACAACTGGCGTTTTGTACAACTGGTATTTTGGCATTGGTATAGTGTGCAGTGGTGTTTATCACCTACGGCATTATGGCAATGGCATAATGTCAATGGCATTATGTCACTGGCATTTTGTCCCAATGGTGTTTTGACCATGGCATTATGCCGGGTACCTTTTCGTTCCATCCAGAATCTGTTAAATGCTGATTATTCCCTGCGCTCTCAAATCCCAGGATCAGATATCTTCAGTAAATTACAATCTGTCAGTCAAATTTACAATATGATTGATTAATTAAACTGCCCATGTAAGGTGCCAGAAGAAAATATTTATTATGATGACAAATGGCTGAGATCATACCCTCCATGTTACATAAGCAGTCACTGAATAGGAATTCTCATCATATATCTCAGTCTGGTTTGTTGTATCTATGTTTCCTACATTTATCTCTGTAGGTACTGAATTAAATCATAGAGGGTTGATAACCACAACCAAATTTGGTTAAGCTTAATCGTCACAATCAATGATCTCAGAAAGTGCTGTGTTGGTCTTTTAAACATTTCCTAAGTGCTATAATGTGGGAGGAAGAAACTTTCCCTAGTTATGATGAGCCAAAGATGTAATATTATGCTTTTTAGGGCCTGGATTTTCAAAGAGGGTTAAGGTACAGAGAAAATATACTGCAGCCTTAGCAAGCGCTGCCAAAGTCATAGATGGTTCTTGATATGGAAATTTTTCATCATCCCAAAAAACTATGGACTCGCTTCACTATGTATGGAAGTCAACCTTCTGGGGAAGATGGGTCCCCTGACATCACACAGTCAATGGGGAGCCAATACCTAAAATGATTATACTGCAAATAATAGGCCTTGAGGATCTGCTGCAACAGCAACACAGCATCACAGTGGAAGGTAGAAATCATTTTGTATTTGGTAATTCCATATAACTTTTCTTACATACTACTTTCAAACAATATATCATCCATTTTTTTGGAGCAATTGGAAACCAATCTTAATCATAGACAGCAACAACATCACACAGACAGTGGAGAAAAAGGGACAAGACAGGTTTTGCTGTAATTATGCAGTAGCGTTTGACCTCAAGCTAGAAAGGCAATTGAATCAGAGCAAAGCGTGATAAACATTGAACTTTTGAAAATGATTTGGAAATCAGAAAAAAAGTAAGCTTTGCATGTCAGAAACTAATATCTAAGCAACAATACAAATTTGGACTCTTAAAAGTAATAAATTTTCAAGGGTGTACTCTATTATCTGTTGGTTGCTTATAGCATGTTCTAACTGCTCAGACTTTTTACATATACAGTACACTTAACTTAATTTCGACTGTATTGGGCACCAGATTTTGTCCGACATAATGAAAGTCTGAATTTTGTCACATCAGTTCTCCTGAAACAGGTCAACTAAACTGAAAAAATCTAGGGCAACCTCATTTTTATCCAAATAGGCAGTCAATCTGAAATCTCTATGTCAACTATTTATGAATAAAAAATGACAACTTACCAGCTGGGACAGTTAAAGATGTACCCACAGTGTTGACATCTCCGTATAGGAAGTCCCCATGGCTCAAAATCACTCTGTATTCATATCCACTTGTTGCTATAAGATCACCAATATGTATATCCACAGTATCAGTAGACAATTTATGTGGTATTGTACTGACGCTCACAAAACTCTCCTGATCAGTTTTCTGGTAAATTGAGTAGCTGAAAAAATAACAATATTGTTATGAAAAAAGATGCTCAGGCAAATAAATCGGATAACTTAAATCGCTTCCAAAACTTGTGGGATGAAAGAATGAAGGCTGAAGAAAGAACAGGCATGTATCTATGAATATTCAACTTCATGCATTAACCTGTTCTTATTTTGCATTGATTGTTAAGAAATCATAAGGATCAGCCACGCACCACATTCCGATTTATGGGCTACGAAATAGTGGCAAGGCCGCATTGTCTGGTCAGAGCAGACCAACACTTGCATGCTGAAGATTGGCTCTCAACCAACCAACTCAACCCACTGAGCCACCTTCTACTCCTAGATATAGCATTGATCCAATCAGGTTGAGTTAATACAACAAGAAGTTGATAACATGATGTACCTTGATGGAGGTACATCGCCGGTCATACTGATAGTCCACTGATATAGTGACATTACTAAATCTGTTGAGTTGCTGAACGTGAGACTGACTCTTGGAACCTCATCGAATGTTCCTGGTTCTAGAACATAAAGCACTTTTTTTCTGAGAACACTTGAGTTCCATAAATTTTTAAAGAACATGGCACGAAATCAAATGATCTCTTATAACACAGTTTAGATTGAATGATGAACCAGATCAGTTTGATATGACATCTTTTGTCATGGTCATCAAAATAATGAATTCAAACAATAATCAAGAAAAATGATTGATGTTGATAAACAGTACTTTAGGTAATAAATTTCCTTGTCTATCTCTGGATCATTTTATAGGCACTGCATGCATGGCAACTATATGCAGTGCATTGATCAAGCTCACACATTGGCAAAATGCATGGGTCACCATAATTGTATAAAATACATAATGATAATAACATATATTACAATACTTTGTGGAAGTTCTTACCAAGTCCGTAAGCCTCAAATTCTCTCAGTTGAACACCCTTGTTATACCCAACTTTAACGGCAATTTGTTGTGTCAGCGGCTGGCGGTTGTCATCACACTGTATGTAATCCATTTCCCCGATTGGGTCCTCATTGTAATGACACAGTGTCCAATCAGAAGATCCAGGGTCAACTGCACTGTTCTGTTCTGTTGTGTAAAAGCTGACATCCTGCATTCTATCAGCTATAATCACCAATAGTATAAACTAAGAAAGTCTCCTCAAACCTTTACGTGTCCAGCCAAAGTCAAGTAAATGAAACACATAATCTTTTTCTCAGTAACTCACATATTTTCTTTTTTGCAACAATTCACAAACACACCTCTAGAAAGTTTCATATCCACTGACCACAACAAATGTCTCAAGAGTGGAGAGAGAATCAATGTTATTCTTCTTATTAGCAATCTCTGTGTCAGCACTCACTGACATACATATTTATTAATTTGGTTTTTGATTTTTCTTCATTATATTTTTGACTCCTAATGGAAAAAATTATCTTGAGTATTTATGGCAGTCAACAAATCTAAACATTTTCAATCAATAAAATTTCTTTTTGAGCCCAGACTGAACCGAAACAATTTTGAAGCAAAACTTACATCAACAAAGTGAATCCAGTAAAGAAAAAAATAGCTAGAGTTATAAGGACACATACCACATAGGGCATGTAGGCGTTCACCACAGGCCCCATTTCTGTTGTACACTATCATGTTTACGAGGTACATATGATGATTGAGGTTGACTTTCAGCCACTGATTTTTAGCTTCTGCAGTATGCGTGATTGATGAACTCTCAATCACATGTGACCTGCCATTGTAGGGAGTTCCACCAGAAAGCTAATACTCAGGCCCTGCTCTGGAAACTGGCAGTGTTAGAATAAAAGGAAAACGAATTCAAATACCTTAAATGATTTTATTGAATTAAACACAATAATATTATGTTTATTCTGAGGTTTACTTTAAAAAATAGTAAGTGCCAGTCATTTTTCCAAGATCAGATCAATAAATAAATCAATTAATACGCTCTGTCTCTTAAAAATTCACTCAATTAACAAATTTATAATTCACTGAAGGAAGAGTTTGCCTTCTGCACAACCTAGAAATTTCTGGCTGACATTCACAAAACCTTTTTTATAAACTCTTTCCTAAATTAGGTCAAATCAGTGCTAGTTAATGGGAGCTCACCTTTAAACTGGCAACACTAAACGTAAGCAAATATTTACCCCTATGGGGTAGCAGAGTAAGAGGATTGACTTACGTGATCCATAAACTTGGATTTCAGATATTTTTCTAATTTCCTGAGTTGATGCAGTCATGGTTATCAGTGAAGCACTTTGTAGATGTTCACAGTAAACGTCAGCATGTGTGGCTGTTAGTTCTGTGGAGTTACAAGAAGTCAGATCGGAACGTGAGGCCTTTTTCAACTGCAGATTCAAGCTGTCCATTTGAATCTCACCTAGAGAAAAAATCAAAAAAGATGTTCAAACAATTATACATGTGACAATTATGATCACAAAATTTACTAGTAGAGTAATGAATTGGTATATTACTGTTTTTGTGTCAGTTTTTCATTCATTCTCAGGAAGTTTTGTATATAACAAATTTTTACTTATATCAATGACAGAGTCTAAATGTTATCAATTAAAGCAAAGGCAATTGCTTAGTCTGCCAGGAACCTGCTAATTTTGCTAGAAATGCAACTTAATTTAAAGAAATGACTTGAAGGTTTGATGATGGGGTTTGATGATGGGTTCTGAGTCTATCAGGCATGTGGTAACGGGATGCATAAACTGTAGAAAATAATTGATGGTGCCAAAATTAAACAACTTGGGAAGACCGATATATTTTTGTACTGAAGAAGAGACTGTGTTTCAGACTCAATGTTCAATCTTGTGGAACAGACTCAAAATTGTTGGCAAATGAAAGAACTTGCTTACCACAATCTCCTTTGACAACACGAATCATATAAATGGAATAAGTATCCTGCAAATCTAACTCCCACTGCACTGTATCTCCTTCATGTAAACATGAGCCTGATGAATCTGTCTCTCCATCAACCATATAATCAAAGAGAGAAGTTTGTGGAGTCGTGCTTACAGTCTTGTACTTTGCTATATTGGTGTTGATATTGGTTGCTGAAATCACATGATGAACAGCAATGAGTTGAAACGACAAACCTCAAATCATCTGGTCATCTAGCTATCATGTAGGTTACCAGTGAGAAAAAAAGCTTTGGCCTTGAGAAGTCAAATCATCGGTTTGACAAGTTGATGGGCCTTATTGACTTTGTGACTGAAATAATAATCACAACTAGTGTAAATTAAACTTATTTTGACCCTTGCTTTGGTAGGTTTGTTAAATTTCATGATACCATAATACCAAATCTGGTCCGAAGGGTAAAACCGATCGATTGCACACCAATGGCCAAATGTATCTAGTGTGTAAGAAGTCCTGTTAGGGATCTTTATGCAACACACAATGATGCTTTCATGTCATTTCAAGTCATAATGTAATATTTTAGAAATTCAAACGCAACCTGGCTATATTCCGCCATATAGCTGGGCTGTGGCGAAGATTTCAAGAAGTGGGAGGGGTCTTGGCTCTGTATATCACTATTTGGCAGTAACCTGTCGCACTTTTAATGACACCAATGCAGATGGTCTATTGAAACTGGATACTGAGATTGGTAAGACTTGAATATGGAGTGTGATGAAAATTCTCGTTATTTGTATAATTTAAGATATATTTCAAAGCCAGAAACAGGTCATTCATCTTTTAAAATGGGCCAACAAATAGACAACTGCTGGCAAATTCCGGTAGAATGGCCAGAAGAAACCACCTCAGGCTGGATATCCCAAGCCGACTCTGAGTATATATAAGTTACTTAAAACGACACACATATGGTGTTCGAAGTTTACTATCCAACACTTTCTACTTCAATGTATAACTTACAGATTCCGTAAACTTCAAACTCAGTGAGCGTCACTCCATAACTGCCATTATTGAACACTGCTATATGCCTTCCTGGAACCGGAAATTCAAATTCCTCCTTTCCAGGATATGGGTATTTTGATTCACGATATCGGCGCAGTTGCCATCCAGAAGAACTAAGTGATGGTGCTCCAGCATCTCTCTCAAGGCTTGTCAGCAATGCTATATTAGCCAGGCGAAAATCTGAAAGAATATCCCATAATAACACTGTATTGATACACCACTGCAACAAAAATAAATCGGAAAGCTGCTGTTACCATTCCTTGTATAGATATTTTCCTTTACAGCCTTAGAAATATGCAAGCAGAGTATTGATAGCACACAGAAAGATGTATCAATGTATTTACAAAATACCCACAAAAATTGTTTTGAAAAGGAAAATCTGATTTAGAGAATCTAAAGGTTGATTGAAGTAGATCAATGGTCCATTATCATGCTGATACCAAATGCTTGTGGCCCTCAGCTCACATACCATAAACACCCTTCCTGCTCCACATCTCAACACGGTATATATAAAATACAGCTCCGAGGTCCACTTTCCACCATTGATCCTTTCCTTCTTTGGGGTGGGAGAACTGCCCGTCTCGAATACCAGGTGTACCTTCAGGTATCGGCTGCTCTAGAATTGAACCATCCACTGCGAGGCCTGGTGGGTGATTCTCATATTCTGACTTCTGTGTAGCTGTTTTATTCACTGCTATATTAAGTGTTTGTGCAGTAAGACCTGTTAATAGTTTGAAATTTCAAAGTTAGGTGCGACAACTGAAGTGTCACAGACCACAGCATCAACTGTCAGTTTGTAGGAGCAGGTATATATATATATATATATATATATATATATATATATATACATATATATATATAAGGAGAGTAGGAGCCTAATGTGTAATTTGTTAAAAATCCCTGGTAACATTCTGAAAGAATTATTGATATTGATATCATATTTAGAAGATTAGATTAGTAATAATATTACACAGAATAGGAGTTATGTCCCCACACATATAATGCAAAAACAAAACACCTTTTAATTTCTAAATATGACCACTACAACTGGGTACACCCGGTGAATTTTACAGAAGAAACATCAATGAAGTACAATATGCGATCAGTTTCCTACCATTCAAATTGTCTGTGCCATTTTTTTATAGAGCAGTTACAGCTAGGCTGCTTCTGGCCTAATTGGTATCTCTAAACAGAAAAAAGAACAGAAATCGAAGCCCTTTAAATCCTATTAATTTTTATTACTTGTGTATTTTTTCTTTATTTCTCTCCTCTTAAGTTTTCTTTCTTGTTCTGTCACTGCATGAAAAACATACCTAAAGATGATTGTATATTGACAATAAAAGTATATATACCTCAAAATCATTGCTTCAAATAATTCATGACTCATACGATGCATTGTGTGCAATTTCTAATTGTATAAAAATCTTCTGTACATGAACATGATTCTCGGGTAAGTATAATTGGAGATCAAAAATGACAAGTTTTTGCCGATTAATCATTACACACAGTAATAAGCAGGGTCTGATGGTGCAGCTTAGAACAAGTATGTTCCCTCTGTGGTGGCGGAGGGATATTGCAAATGTTTGGTATCAAGGCGCAGCGCCTCGATACCAAACATTTGCTCGGGGCAAGTATAATTGGAGAACAAATTTTGTTTTAGTTGAATTCAATGAATAAATTCAATGAAATGATCAAGTGGTAGGGTAACAGGAGTTGAACTAACCTTTCAATTTCGGTCCCTGTTTAGATTCTAACTTACGACTACTGTGACATCACAATTCAGTGAGAAAAGAGAATATTTCCTGTTTTGAGGTCTGGTAAAAGTCTGAGAGCGATGACTTAGCATGTTTTAACTGAAGAAATGAATATGAGGGCATGGATGTTGTGCTATGTGGTGCTATGGTTATATATTTGACTTGCTGATATATAGAGTTTCCCACGCATTACAAGTCAATATAAGAACATTGATTCCATCGCTTGTGAATACAATATGTGTGGGGCAGAATGATGTTAAAATTTGTTCAGATAAAATGAAAGGTTTTTTAGGAAGGATCGATAGTTTTTTGTGTTTTGCCACAGCCATAACAACTGCAAATTTGCCACTCGAATGATTAAATACGAGTGTCTGCAGTCTAGTTCACTAACAATTCATAATTCAGCCAATAGATATGATGGTAGAGGCACCAGCCTACGTAACACCGGGTCTGTCAGAATCGCAACCAGCCAAACTTGCAAGATTAATATGTAGGCTATTGAGAGTATAAGTACAATGTTTTATCACTGATTATTTCTTTTCCAGTTTGTTACCTCTCATTGAAGAAGGATATTGCAATGGACCTGGATTGAGGAGCACTTATTACATGATTCCAGCAGCTGGCATTTTGCACAGGCACGCCATAAGGACAGCACACTGTGCCTGGAGAGCTTTCTCGCCTCTATCAAATTGTTGTCCGTGAATATGAATCATTGCCTAGAGTAATATATTTGCCATGAAGAGGCAGTGTAAGATCTCTCTTACCTTTGTGGGTGAGAAGAAGAAGTATCCAAATAGTAATGGCTGTTTTAGTTGTAGAAGACATGTTCCTGTGTTCCCATTCCGTTGTAGATCCCCTTCCGCTGGTTAAGTTACTGAGGCAGCCGCTGCTCAGTAGCACTTCCCTCTAAGTCTGATGATATCAGCTTTGTCTAGGCTGAATTTTGCTCAATTACAGTTAACCACACTATCAATCATATGCTGACCTAATTAATGACTTAACTATTTTTATCACTAATGTGACCTTATTTATTATTAATCACCAACAAATTAATGTCTAAACAAGTAAAAGGCATCTGAAGAATTGCAGCATTTGAAGTCAAGAAAATTACCAAAACAGACTTTGTATTACCCTCGCAGTGACTAACGAGTTCAGAGCAGTCGGCCGATATCAGGATTGGACGTCGAGTGTTGTTGAGTGATATATCAGGAACTATTAGATGAACTGTTAGTTCAGTATTAGCATAATGCAACAATAAAAGATAAGATACATTTTATCACCCTGATAGCCAACGATGAGTGTACAGTGATGTACAAGCTTCCCTCAACTCACACATTATCATGTACAGCGACACTTGACATCACAGCTAAGCTATCTCATTTTATTTTGAGCCGATGTCATTTTTGATTTTGAAAGCGTATAATCTGGAAAATAACTTATTAGAGCTTTTATAATATCTATCTATCTAACTATTTACTGCTTCATCGCTACTTCCCTGTTCACAGCGCTGAGCAAGGATAAAAGAAATTAAGGGTCACACTATTTAGGCATATCTCAGGTTCAATTATGGATTATATAAGTAAATACACTTTCATAGGATTGTAATATAGGTAGATTTAATTCACTTTGATGAACAGTTAATACTTATCGATGCAACACATTAAAACTAGTTAAATTTTTGAGTGAAGTGCCTGTGCCTAGAAGTATCAGTTATCACCCTTGTGTGATGCCCTACGTGATTGGACCATGATACCTACCTGAAATATGAGGTGGGCCATCAGAGACTATATAATATGTCCATAGTCTCTGGTAACATCACACTTTTATTGGTAAGGCAAACTGAATCCTTTTAGATAACTACACGGAATCATGTGGAAAATGTTACTAAACTATCGCCCAGATAATAAAGTTTATGATGTGATATGCCCACTAGACCTTAAACAATCTTATCTGACAGCGTAATGATACTATGATGCAAATAACGGCGAATGAAATAAATTGTACAACCCAGTACCTTCACTACCAATCATTTACTTACCAAAGGATAACAAGCTGCTGATTGAACACTGGCAAACACAATACGTTTTCTCAAAATAAAATTCGGTGGTTAAAATAAATTAATCGACACAGCTTTCAATCTTGATGAGTTTATGGTTCCTAATGTATTATTGAAAAGTGCAAACACTAACAAGATATACAGGGTACACAAATGTAGTACTGCAGCTATTTTCTAATCCTTTGTTTAAAAGCAGGTGTTTAGTGTCAGCCTGACCATATTTGTACAGCTTACTAACTAGAAACGTATCTATACGCTGCCCTTAGTAAACCATATACTTAGTTTTTATCTTCTTGTGAGTATCAGTCCTTATCTGTTGCATACTAGATTGCTGGACACAAGAAATAATAAGTCCAAGCAGGGATTTGTGCGCACTTGTAAAGAGAGTGGACAACTCTTATATTAAACAATCTCTTAATAGTAAGCAAACTCTCTAAAGTGAGTATTTTGCATAGACTTAATAATATTATTATTAAGTCTATGGTATTTTGGCATTATTTCCCACTTTTGTAAATTACCATACTCATGCAGATTAATATTGAAGCAAATATCCATATTTCAAGTTTGAACATGGTATTAATAATAAGGACAAATGACAAGAATTACGCACTAAAATCCAATAATGAAATATGATTGGTCTTCAGCACTATTATTGCAGTGATAAAACGTTCATGACCTATATACAGTATTCATTCTTACTGTAAGGCTATGTTCGTAATTTGGAAATCAGAATTACAGAAAACCATCCACAATAGTCAATACAACGACCTAAATCATTTTGTGCATCGGGACTATTTTGCTGTGAAGCATTCACACTAGAAAAAGATTGCGCAGCGTCTGAGCCAGGTGACAAACCTCTGTAATTTATATGGCAATATTTGTATGAATTTCAATATGTATGCAATGATTATTGTTACTGTTACAATTGCTACGATCTTCAAATTCCAACATTACTTTTTTCCCAGACAAGATGTTGAAATCTTACATGAGAAAGATAAATTCTCAAATTGCATCATAGGTATAGGATCTGACCCATGGAGTGATATTTCACCTTAGTTATTGCAAAAGGTAGGATAAAATGCTTTTTTTTCAATTTTGAATGAAAAAATCTGCATAGAGCCAAGGCTAGGTATAGCTCAATCACAAATCAAGAATCATGGAGGGAAATATTATATCAGCCACCCTTTAGAATTTTATTACAGTCTTTATTGAAATGTAATAATTAGTTTGTAATACAAATAACAGTACGAGCATGAGGATGTATCTACCCATAAATAAAGTATCTTTATGACATCAGCTTTATTGTTAATTTTGATGAAAAAGCATTCACCCAGGCACACAAATTTTCATTAAAATATGCATATATGCAATATTCAAAATTTTGCTTATAATCTTTAACGAGCAAGACTTGTATTGTTATAGCAGTACTACCTGTCAGACTTTACATGCATAGTCCATGGGTCATCCGTAAAATCTACACCACTCCTACCTCCATAAATTAAACGATTCCTGTCTCGTGTCTCACACAACAGTTATTCAGATTCTAAATAAGTGCGTACATAAGATTCAGCCAGTCCGGCAGGTGGAACATTTGATCAGTCATTCATCCTCGTTATGTGCAATGCATGATGGCGGTTATGTTAAAATTGGTTTTCATTTCTCAGATCCCTGCTTTAGAGCACAAGTAAGATCATCTCAATAATAACAAGAGTATATCACTGCGCCCTTGCACTCTGAGCAAAGCGCTGTTCTTTATGACTACTGTATTCTCCAGGGCAGCTGACCATGTAACCCAGTACCACCTACCGCATGGTCAAGCTCACGAATACTAATCTGGTGAACCCACTGACCCTGTAGAGGGTGTGGGAGGGTGGGTGGACACCCTGGTGGGACAAATACAATACCCACCTTAATAAGGATGTATGCATCTTTGGTCTTGTGCTCACCCACCAAACCGGTACTGCTAGCTTGCAGCCGTCTATGGAAGACGAAGGCTAGGGGAGTAAACCCCGGAATAATACAGCAAATGCCTGTGGCTGCATTCAGGAGGGGAGATAAACGAACCAACCAGTCATACCAGTCAGCCACTGCAGCTAGGCAGGGATGCCAACATATCTCAACTAATTCTTGCCCATTGACTAACATTCCTGTTTTGCCAAGAGAGTGATTCTGGTAATGCAAAAGCCAGTCCTCACTTAACCTTTTGCATGCAGTTTTATGATATGGACAAACAGATGAATACTTATACCGGCTCGAATGTTGCCCAGGTCAACAAGGGTCGCGCTGGCTCATACTGAGAAGTTTGGCTTGACAGAGAAGGTTATCAACTTGATAAAGGCGGTGGCAGGTGGCGAGAGATTTCCAACGAATGAAGCTGGAGCTTCTGGGTATTAGTGAGAGCAGATGGACGGAAGAAGGAGAGGAGAGATTGGAGACTGGAGAAATAGTGTTGTACTCGGGGAGGCAAGATAATCAGCACCATGAAGGTACGGCTTTGATGTTAGGCTAAAGATGAGGTCCCCAGACATGACATGCTTCTGGAAGATCTCAACGCACAAGTTGGAATTGTCAACATGGGGACGGAGGATACTCTAGGGCAGCATCGAGTTGGGGTGGCGAACAACAATGGAGAGAGGCTTATACAGTTTGGAAGGATAAATGGCATGGTGGTTGGGGGTTCTATTTTCCCTCACAAAGATATACACAAGTTAACGTGGCATTCCACTCGCGGGCAGCTTACTTAGATAGACCATTTGCTGATAAACAGGAAATGGAGGAGATCCCTGCATGATGTGAGAGTGATACGATCTAGAGATGTGTACAGCGATCATTATCTGATCCTTGGAAAAGTGCGGCTCAAACTAGCGGGCAAGTGTAAAGCGCCGAGTCTAAAGGCAAAATGGAATCGCGAACTACTTAAACTGACGACGGTAAAAGAGAAGTTCACAACAGCAATGGAGATGAAGTTCAGTCAACTTCGAGACTTACCAGAAGATACTCCTGTTAATGAAAGATGAACTAAGATCAAGGAAGCGTACCATGATGTTGGAGAAGAGATAATAGGAAGACACATTGGATGTCAGAAAGAACATGGGAGTTGATAGAACGAAGACAGGGTGCAAGGCGTAAAGTTCTGGGCACTCATTCAAGACGCGTAGCAGCGTGCCTAGAGGAAAAGTACAAAGTGTTTGCGAAGTTAGTCAAGAAGAGTGTGCCGAAGGACAAGAGGGACAACATCAAAGATATGGCAGGAGCTGTACAAGAAGCTGCTGAGATGGGTCAGATGAAGGCAGTCTACGATATCACGAGAGAGCTGAGTGGAAAGAGGCGGAAATCAACTGCTAGACTCAAGGACAAGAATGGTCAGATAGTTGTTGACCCCAAAGAACAAGCAAAGATCTGGACAGCGCACTTTCAAGAAGTTCTTAATCAAGAAGAGCCTGAGGACCCCTTGGATATACCCAGCACAGGTACGGTTTTGGAGATAGATGATGATCCACCTAGTCTTTCAGAGATTGAAGAGATTATCAAAGCCTCGCTGATTGACGAGCTACCTGCAGAGGTTTTACTCCGTAACAGTAGCTCATGCGCAGCAGCACTCGAGACTCTGTTCTCGATTATATGGAGAAAACAAGACATCCCACAAGACTGGAGGCGCGGCGGATCATTGACAACGAATTGGAGGGGTATTACTCTCCTACCTTACATCAGTAAAATATTTCTGAAGATTTTACATGACCGTATTGCGGGAGCCCTAGAGGAGAACAGAAGTCTAGATGAAGAGCAAGCGGGTTTTTGCAGCAGAAGAAGTTGTACAGACCACATATTTACACTGAGGACCATCATAGAACAGTGTGAAGAACGGAAGATGCCCCTGTTCGTCAATTTTATTGATTTCAGGAACGCATTTGACAGCATTCATCGGGAGAGCATGTGAAAAGTGATGAAGTTTTATGGTATCCCTGACAAACTCATCACTCTGACACGGGCGTTCTACACCGGGTATGCGTGTAAAACGCAGGGCGGAGCAGAGGACGAGTACTTCGAAGTAATATCAGGAGTTTGACAGGGCTGCGTAATCTCACCTCTGTTATTTATCATGGCTACAGACTACATAATGAAGCAAGTACAAGCGACGCATCGAACTGGACTCTGATGGAATCTTACAACCAAGCTGAATTATCTAGCTTATGCAGACGATGTTGCGCTATTTTCTACAACAAATGGAGACATGCAAAAAGTTACAGACAAACTCGTAACAACAGCGAGTAAAGCGGGATTGCACATCAATGAACAAAAGACGAAAGTTTTGAGGATTCATTGAGATGGAGTGGGCCCTGCATCTAACAACAATTTCACAGTCAGCAATAACCCACTCGAGTATGTAGAAAATTTTTTGTATCTTGGTGCGAAAATTGATGCATCTGGTGGTGCAGCAAGAACCGCATCAACTCTGCAACTACAGCCTTTTACAGACTGAGCAAGGTGTGGAGATCAAGAAGTATGAGCAACCATCTCAAGTTCAGACTCTACAACTTTAACGTGTTGTCTGTGCTCCTCTATGGATGTGAAACATGGCGAATGACGAGAGTGGATATGAACAAACTGGAGGTATTTCACATGAACTGTTGCGTCGAATATTGAAAATATATTGGTGGTCCAAAACTTCCAACTTGGATGTACGTGAATGCAGCAAGCAGAAACCAGTCTCACAGCTCATAGAAGTTCGAAGATGGAGATATCTAGGATACAGCCTAAGGAGGAAGGAATCTCTCCCTCACACCAGTCTCGGGTGGGCCCCTGAGGGCACTTGAAGTAGAGGGCGACCCCAAGAGACTTGGCGGAGAACTGCGCTTAAGCAGATGAATGAGCACAACATCAAGTTGTGGGCGGAGGCTGGCGAGATGGCGAGTGATCGGGATAGATGGAAGGTAAAGGAGAAGGCGATTCTGGCGCAATACTCCACTAGGAGTTCTGCAACATAAGTCAAGTAAGTCAAGTCATTAATGACTGGTGCCCTTTTGGCACGTGCCTTGGTAACTACCTGTGCAACCTCTCAAAGCTTGATATCACCCACCTCAAACTGTAACCGGAGATAATGGGCGTTTAAGCCCAGCGATATCAGTGTTCACATCACTCTTGTAACCGCACAATTTTGCCAAGTGTGCCTCAACTTCCGCCTGACTAGCTTTGAGCTCCCCATTCTTGCTCTGCTCAAACACTTCTTGGCAAATCCGTATGGATTATTCATGAAATTGATCAAGTTCTTTCGCTTCAACTTCCTTTTTTTTCGCAAGGCCTCAGCTCTGGCTAGCCTTCTTATTCTTCCCTTGACATCATTAAGCAATACAGAATGACCATGAGTTTACCTTCCTAACAGTGGCGTCTACTTGGTATTTTGGTGCACTGAGTTCCACCTCGTTTTGCAACTTAGCCAAAATTCTCCTCACGGATCGAAAAGAGGAAAGCAGGTAATTGCCTTTTTCTCACCGCTTCCACTCAATGCAGAGTTGTGGGCAACAACTGCATACTCACCAAGCTCACGCCAAGACTTGACGGCAATCATCTTCGGCCAATCAATCTCTTGCCTTTCACAATCGCTTCCATGATACTCAGTGGGTGTTTGAGAGTTGGTTGTCTGCCCACTGTGGTTTTCAACCTGGAGAAGTGTACCATCCGACGTATGTGCAGAGTTATCTACATTGTAACTCTTTCATTTTTTTGTTGTTGCATGTAACATATGTTATATTATTTTACATTATGGCGTCAAAAAAGATACCCAAAATGAATTGAGAATATTAAGAGATATTAATCAACTATACAATAATTCCTAGAACACGGGTGAATAGGATGATATTGAGCTGATATATGATCACAATTAACCACAATAATACTTGTTGATCAGTCATGCTTTTTTTCTAATCACCTCCTCCAAAAATTCGCATCTGCTAAACTGGAAGCATGTTTATTGCCATATCTTGTATATACTATATCTATTTAATTTTCCCAAGTTGATTGTTTTGTTAATATTCAGAGAAATATTATCATAATCTATACTATCACAGAAATTGATAACCAAAGGTATAATATATTCTCTAGGAATCAACCCTTCTCTATAGTTCTAGCTTCTGGTTTTTGGGGTAAGCTGTATACATGATTATCCAGCTGATTCATGTCTGGCTGGGAGTAAACAGGATCAACAGTTTCGTATTGTGTGTTCATCTGACTCTCGTAGACAGCAGTAGAGCCAACTCCTTGTAGTTCAATGTTATCTGGTTCTGTGGAACTGATAAAACACAGGGCAATGCATTTCTCTCAACGTTTTATTTGAGTCTGTAAATTGACCAGATGAATCGATTTCTTTTTGAGTCTTTAGAGGCTGCTTTAGATAGGCAGGCTTGGGGAGGCATAGTGCTCAAAATGAGCAGTAGAAATAACCGCAGTGTTTGAAGAAACGAAAACGCGTATAAGTCAAG
This sequence comes from Membranipora membranacea, assembly GCA_914767715.1. Taxonomy (NCBI): domain Eukaryota; kingdom Metazoa; phylum Bryozoa; class Gymnolaemata; order Cheilostomatida; family Membraniporidae; genus Membranipora; species Membranipora membranacea. The sequence continues at coordinate 2,699,854 of OU612070.1, read as the reverse complement.
TAACTATAGAATTATTAATAACCCTAGACAAAACACCATGCACAGCTGAAGCGAGGCACGTGCAACGTGACGACGGTGTAGAAGCAGTAAGGCCGTCATTACTGTCTGCAATCCAGGTTTGGTGTTCATAACTCAATCAGTTTTAATCGGATTTGGAGTTTGAAAATTGTGTTAAATTCAGCTATACAAAATTTCTTCTTCAAACTGATTGTTTGCTGAAAACTTTTATCAAACTGTTCACGACCAGCTGCTAAATCTATTGCAATTTTTTATCTTAAAACTGAACGAAATTCATTGAGTTATCAACAACTAACCTGGTATGTGGGCTGTAAGTCAATGTTAACACCAATGCTTCTACACCATCTCATGTAGGTATATTATCCACAATTAAATGCCTCTTATTATTAAGTCTATGTTAAAGCCGTTGATTAACATGCTTGATTAAAATCAGTTGTCATATCACACGCTGCATCCTGAAGCATGGGCGGCGAAATTTTATGCTGCAATGTCTGTTTTATGACGCTCTCTGTTTCCAGGTTGTGGCACACCTGGTGGTCAACCAAACCCCAGCAGTGGATGGACTGCAGAGGGAATTGAACCCAAGACCTTCAACATTTGCATACTAATGGAACCGCGCTCTAACCAACTAAGCTACCTATTACTCCTAAAGCCACACTGATCACATTATATACTATTGCTTGTATATAGATCTGTTCGATAAAGAGATAATTAATTCCCTTAGAATGAGTAGCGAGTACCATCACAAGAAATTTGGAGTATTGACCCAAGTTAAATTTTCTAATTAGGTACTGTTGCTAAATTGACTCTAGCGATCAGAGATACACATGATAATAGTGTAGTGTCGATGTCTGAATTAGAGAGTTTTAGCGTACAGAACTCTCTGATTGTAGTCTGCTGTCTTTGTCTGCAGTGCTGATGAGCCATAATGAAAAAATTCAAAAAGACTTGGTCAGAATTAAAGCTCACCTTTCATTGGCAGCTTTTGTTTCTGGTCGTGATCTTAGTTTCATGATGTATGCCACAAGAGCTATAAGACTACATAACATCACTGCTCCAGCAGTAGATGAGGAGATAATAGCAATCTGACCAGAGGAATGTGGCATCCTCGCTGTTGTTTTACTTGATGTGCATTCCTCTGTAGAAAAAATTGACCAATGAAAGTAATCAAGTTGGCGCAAACTCCTAAAATACCATTATTTGAGCCAAAATTAATGGGCTCATTCAGGCACCAAGACCAAGAGTAAAATGTACAAACATATTTCATAATTTAGAATTTCATAATTAATGAATGGACGCAGCGCAATCAAACTACATGCAGATTGACTGATGGGCATGATGCTCTCTGCACTGTAGACATTGCCTCTACAAGTGGACCAATTCCAAATTTTTCAACCTGTGAGTAGGATAGGCTTTCGGTCCATTTGGGTTAATCAAAACCCTGAGATTAAAACATAACAAATCTGAATTGCTTATTTGCACATGCAAAATATGGAAAAAGTGCAGTTGGTCTATACTAAATTACCTGTATAGAGGAGACTGGCATTACTTGTTGTAGTCGGACTAGCGCCGGCTGAGTTATATGCTATGATATCACAGGTCACATCAGATCCTGTGCTGAATCCACAGAGTTGAGTAGATTGTACATCACCGATGATGTAAGTTGAGTGAGTGTACTTCTTGTCCTTACAATCAACCTGATAATTCATAGTATGTAGGTTTAAGCAGACCAGTGGATAATTCATATGCATGCATAAGTCACAAAGTTTGTCAGCGTCAAGATAAAGACATCAAACGCAAAGATACCAAATCCTGGTCTGCTCTTGGTTAATCTTCTCAGATGTCACATATATACATCACTCTAGTGTTTTCTATCGGATAGTCTAATGATCAAATAAGCCCAGTCAATTGTTCAAGCTAGATTTTGTGAAAAGCCGATCGGCATAATATTGCTACTACAGGGAGTCGCTACATTATCCTCTTTTCAATGTATCCCTCTGACCTACTACTCCTGACTACACTGACTTACTGTGTATATAGATATTTCACCATTTGGTTGTGTTGGTCGTGTCCATAATAGAGCAATGCAGTTGCGGCAATCTTTGATCACAGAAATATCCAGTGATGGTGGTCCATCATAAGGAGCTAAAAACAGGCCTCACATGTATTAAACAGGAGAAAAACAATTCCTATGATCCACATTTTATAATGGAAATATTGTATGTTTTGATTTTTTCCTTCATCTTGCGATAACCGATTGGTGGAAAAAAGTGGTGGCAGGAAATAAAAATAAATACTGTTGTATCAGAATATTTCAATCTTTTAATGATTAACAGTAAAAGATTTAAAGAGTAGACGATTCAAGGGGCGAAAGAGAGCATAAAGGTAAAAATGTTATAAATACTGCCCTATGAAACCAGACCATAGACTGCATGTCAGTAGAATCTCTCACAATCTTTTCAGGCAGAGCAACCAATCTAGAGGATTTATTTGAAACACTCACCATTAACTAACCTTGATGTTGCTTATGTCATAACACCAGTGTTAGTACTCAGCGGTTCAACAATAACCATTATTTGAATGCCCTAATTTTTTCATGTTGGAATAGTCAGTCAATAGTCATGTGCAGTTATGCCACCTACCTAGTGTTTGGGTTTGATGCTCTTCTGGATGACTAGAAAGCGAGTTGACTATTCCATTGTTGCTGGCAATGACCACAAATGAGTAATTGGTAAAAGGCTCAAGGTCGCCAAACTCGTAAAAAATATCTCCAGTAAAATCTGTTTTGACCACCGATGTGTCAATCATATCTGTGAGGGACACATGGTATGTAGTCGCGGATTGGCAGTCTGTTCTTTCTCCCTACAAGTCACAAGTACACTAGCGTTCTTATCATGTATATGCTCTTGACCCCTGAGTAAGAGTCAATTTAGGGGTGTACTGAGAGTCCTTAATGGGGGTGAAGAATATAATGTAGATGGTTCTTCAAAATTTACCTTTTTTAATATTAAGCCTGCATCCTGCTTAACGTATCTACCGAAACCTGTCTGTGAAAGTAGTTGTCTCAATTCATTGTTCATCAATTTTTGAAATTTTTTTCGGATATTTGGTCTGATTTCAGACTATCCCAAGCCATTCTTCATGATGAGTTCAAAAGAACAAATATTTTGAGATACTCATAGCTCTACTCTACATGGCGGAACACATGCTTTGGAAGAAATGAGGCATTGCAACCACTTACAGTCCATTGAAACTTCAGCTTTATCCTCTCCTTTCCATCAATAAGCTCTACGGTTTCTGCTACATTCTCAGTTTGTGGCGTTTCAGGATCTATAGTAACATGAATAAGAGTTCTTTTCATATCTGCGTTCTTCATCCAATGCACTGTGTATGCAACTTATCAACATCATTATGGCCTGCATTGTGCGTCGACTATATAATACCATATATGGTACATTGTGTCGGGAGATACTTTCATTTTACATTCTGATATATATAACCCAGGTTTCAAATTTTTTAAATTTCACAATAAAATGTGAATAAAGTTAGGATCACACTCACCTGTACATGACAGAGTTACTTGACCTAATGCTGGTGGACTAGGGCCTACTGAGGTGTAAGCTACAATACCGCATGCCACTTTGAACCCAGGGTAAAATCCACATTGTTGAGTAGAGGATGTTTCACCGACAGTGTGGGTAGTTTGGTTGCCTTTCTCACTTGTGCAATAAATCTAAAAAAAAAACAACTAAGGGCTATTTTGCAATTTGCAACCGGTGAGTTAAAAATGCCAAGATATTCAATTGTTAATACATTCAATTTATGATCAATTCGAACAAGTTTGTTCCCTCCAGTATTGGATTGATATTGCTCAAACTGGGTATCAAGATAAGGCACGTTGATACACAGGTTTTTTAACCAGCTGAAGGGACATAGATTAGATTGAATTAAACTCAATAAAACTTACTGTGTAATTTTGTATTTCACCACTAGGATAATCAGGAGCTTTCCACTGTAGATCTACACAAGAGGAATTGTTAGTCTCTACAGTGAAGTTTCTCGGCTTGTCGTAAGGGGCTGTAACATGTAAAATTAAGTCATCTTCAATCTTAAACATTTAATACTATAACTACTACATTTATGACTATTTTGCCTATCAAGAAAATCAATAAGTCTGTCAGTGAAACAGTCAGCCAAACGGACAATGGCTCAGCTGGTTATTCAGCCAGTGGTTTAGAATGTGGGTGTCTGTCAGTCACTTCATTGACAAACATTTGAATAATCATAAAGACTTTGCATCAAATGTATTTCATCATCTGAATAATTAAAACTTATGAGGATATTCACGACTGAAACACAAATTAAAAGAAACACAAGTAAAAGACACATACACCCTAGGCAAATTAATAGACAAACATGATAAGGAATTGTCTGTTCACTGTGAGGTGACTGGTTGAAATATGGTGCAATATTGTTGTCTAGGAGCCCAAGCAGTAGTATGGAGCTCTGATTGCAAACAGGTGTGTAATATCTTGCTCTTTGTTAGAGCAGCTTAGAAGTATAATAGGAAAACTAATTACCCAGCTCCATAGTTGTGTAGCTTTTTGGATCGCTTGTTTCTTCATTGCCTACATCATTTTTACTTGTGACTCTGATAGAATAAGACCTGTACGGGTCTAGATCAGTAAACTCTATGAACAGATCTTCTGTACTTTCACTGCGTACTTCTGAGGCGTTTGTTGTGTCTGTCACAGCGACTTCATATGTCACTTTGCCATAACAGTTCACTTCTGACTCCTGTATGCAGATGAAACTGATCCATTAAAAATGTCAATATTTCATCCCGTGTGAGTAATCAGCTTTTTGATAACATGGTAATGATTGTATAATCATTCCTATAAAACAATATGTACCTTTCACGGAAGTCACAAACAAAATTTACACTGAGTACATACCTCCCAGTCAAATCTGAGTTTGATTCTATCCTTATCACCAATAGGCTCTGAAGTTTCAGTCACATTATCACTGATCACTGCTGCTGTAGGATCTGTCAGAATAATCAAAACAATCAACTAAGAAATTATTGCTATGCTGATTACAATCTTTGAATCCTGGAAAGTTCAAGGGAGAAATTCATCAAGTTCCTGTCCAGCTTAATATGTTATCGTCTTCCATTTTGGTTCAGAAGGACAGTTACTATACAAAAGACCATCATTAGAAATCGAACCCCTTTACAATCCTACAAAGCCATGAGCAAAATTAATGACTCGACCTACCTATACAGTTAAGAGTGATATTGTTTTTAGAACCTCCTTCGTCACCAGTAAGAAAATTACTTCTATGCTTAATAATATCTATGAATCCTGGAAGATTTGAAGTGGAGAAATTAATCAAGTTCCTGTCCGGATTAGCACGTTATCGTCTTCCCTTTTCATTTGGAGGGACAACTACTGTCCAAAAGACCATCATTAGAATAAAACCCCTATAAAATCCTGCAAAAATATGACTCGACCTACCTATACAGCTGAGATCGATATCATTCTGTTTAGCTTCTCCAACTCCAGCTACATTAGTAGCATACACTACACATGTTACTAGTGACCCAGGATAAAACTCGCAGACATCGTCCGTTGACGTTACAGCCGGATCTGTTTCAGTATCCGTGACAAAATGGCCGCCAGAGCTCGAGCAGTTGAACTATATCAGTTGTTTAAAAAGGAATGGTATGTATGTTAGACAAGTTTTAGGTTCTAGAAGCCAACACAGCAACCTGCTGGAGAACAGCATGGTCAAGAATCTTTAATTAGACATTCGGCCTTCATACCTTAAAAGGCAAAAACTAAAGCGCCACAATCACATCACAAGTACCCAAAACAAACCTTCCACATACTGAGTAATACATGACCATGCATAGTAATACTATGAAAAAAGACTTTTAGTGGCATTGAGATAAGTTGAGAATAGGAATGAGGCAATATCACAAGATTGGAGTGAAACTAAGCATCATCGGCATTGAGGCGCCAGTTCAGGCACGTGGTAATTGATGATAACGCAAGAACAGTGATAAGACAACTACAAAATATAAGCCTGGAAAGTCAGGTTGAAGTTAGTGAAATTACAATAATTATTATTTGTAAAACACCACTGCATTATTAAAACAGCTGACCCTTGACACAAAGCTTCAGAAAAATGAGTTCTTTGGGTGAAAACATCTCCATTCATTATATGTTGTAGGGGGCTGTAATTATATACAGTTGGGGCATCATTAGTACAGTTTGACACAAGATAATACAGCTTGATCCAAAGCTAACTAGTCGAGGGTCCCTGATGTGTGTATGCAACGATGTGCATGTATCTATGTGACGGTGACAATGGATAAAATCCACACAGAGAGATGTTGTTTATAAAAGACTCACAGTGTGATTTGATATTGGACATCCATTTTCACCAGATTTTGTCCAGCTGACTTTAACACAAGTAGCATTGTGCTCTGTGACATTTACTGAGGTCGGCTGCTTGGGCACTAAATCAAAACGAAGATAGAATGATTAGCGTGAATCACAATTTTCAGGGTTAGGATTGTGGGATACCATGATGATGTAAAAAAATGCAAGATTGTTTAGATGAATAGATATTAATGATTTCTTAGTGATCTACAATGCCCAGGCATTTGTATTCACAAAATCATCAAAACATCTAACACCATTAGGAATTGTAATCAGCCTGTCAGCTGTCATTGAGGTTATAGATAAAGTAATTAGAAAGGCACTTGAGGAGTGATTTGTTTTGTTTGGCCTAAACTGTTACACCAGACAGTATATAACCTACTGATTCATGTCAATTCAAAAACAAACAAGTCTATCTGTATAAAAGGTTAGCATCACAGACCTCAGCAGGCTTCAACAGGCTTCAGCATTACTGAATTCTTTTAAATCTTTATTGAATTATCATCCAAACATCATGATAGTATCCATTGTCTGTGTACATACAGCATAAGGTTATCATATATAATATTATTATATATAATAACTCTATGAGTTATTATAAATAATATTATTATATAAAATAACTCTTTGATATTTAGTAAGACTGAGTGGGATGAAAAAACGCATACCTATCTGTTTTCAATTTTAAAGATGACAATCCACAAATCACCACGAGTTGATTGAACATTTCGGATATTCTTTATCATCGTACCTATAGTTGGTGTTGTCCATTCATGTGATTCTTGTGATGAGAAGCCTTTGTTGTTGGTAGCTGTGAGATTGAGAGTATAACTTGAGCATACAGTCTGGTTAGCGATTATCACACTGGTATTGGTGTAGTTGTCTTCTTGATACATGGTTCGGTCATCGCTGTCCTTAACTATGAGATCAAATTTGACATCATTGCAATGACTGCTCACCTAATAAGAGACAAAACTGGTAACTTAACAGTTCACATAGACAAGCAAAGAGGTCAAATAATCATCAGCATAACAGATTAAGGGCAAATAGTGGTTGTATCAGTCGGTAGGTTATTTTTAGACACATATACTTTTGTGGCTAGACAGGTAATTATTACTGGTATGTTAACAGCGCAGGTGGATATCCACATTTCCATTAGCTCATTAATAATTATGATGAGGTTAGGCATTCCGAATTCATGGCAATTCTTAACAAGACAAAGCAACAGCACTGATAAACTGTTCTGGTTTAACATGCTGGAATCTGCTGTTGAGGTTTAGTTAGGCTGGATTGAGTCAAGGCTACATACATCTAATGGTGGTTACTGTGGGTGGATAAACGACAAGTAAGATCATGCAGGAAGTTGGGAACTGTTATTCTATGTGACTTGCAAACAAAAATTTTAGGTTTCACAGTAGTATTGGTACAAACTATTATTGGTTGATGACACACAAATCTGGATAACATTTATTGGAAAGCACTTACATCAGAAGGTGACCTTATCTAAAGAAGGAACAACTTAGAATTAAAGTGTGAAAATGTGAGGACACTTAGAGCTCCTGTCCTGTCATGGTGCTCGTAAGATAAAACAAGGAAGACCGCACTTCACTGGAGTCAATCTGTCTACAGATGACAGATAAACGATAAGAAAAGCGGCAATGGGTTAAAAATATTGTCAGCATAGATAAAAAAAACAGGACACATGTAGAGAGCACAACACAACAGGATTTTTGTTTCTATCATCAGTACTGCCTGTATTGTATGAAGAAAAGTGTCACATCCATTAACAGTCAACACTGAAGCCTGACCCCTGAGAAAATATTTAACCTGATAGAAATTATCTTATCATCTAATCTTCAAATCCTAATCATCCATATTAAGTACTTCCTCCTCACAGGATGGTAAGAGGTCAACTTATCACAAGCTAGAAACAAGGAATGGCAAACAATCTATCAGGTATCAATTCAGAATGCTGGTTGCAAAAAACGGCATACAACTATCAGCCAACAGTGCTTCACCCTGTAGTTAATAATGGAACGCAAAAACCAGCAAACCGGGGAGAGTTTGAGCATTTAGATAAGTGCCAAACACATATAGTACCTTAAGTGCTTTAACTTTCCCTGGGTTGCCCATAGGGACATTACGTTTTGGTTGATAATGGTGTACCTCTACAAAATCCCGGAAAAAAATAACAAAATCTAGACTTCATACTGTCTTCCTCTGAACAAGTTTGACAGTATTAACCGGATCACAACACTGAATAGCTAGAAATTACAAATAAAATAACTCATACCTCCCAGTTGACGGTTGTCTCAAAATCAATTTCACCATTATCTTTAGCAATCGGTTGAGATTCTGTGGTAATCTCTTTGATCAGTGGTTCTATAACATGAAAATAATCTTTGATAGTTTCATTTAATTTAGTGCTGATAAGAGATGCTGGCAAGACTAACAGAAAAGTTTATAGGTTAAATATGATTGTCAAGTAGGTAATGCTCTGATCAGCCCAAGGAGTTATTTACATCTAGCAGCTGCACAGCCTATGTCAACTATCAACATGCAAAATTTCAAAGACTAACAAATTTTGCACAAATATGTATCAGTAATGTGGAAATAGGTAGTTTTCTTTAATTTTGTGGAGTGCAAATTCTCAAATTTAATCAAGGGCATAGCATGACATTTGAGTTCCCCCCCACCCCTCATGACATATGATGGGATGATAGATTATAGGTTGTAAGGGGCTTTTTCTAGTAACAAGTAATTCCCAATTCAACAACCGATCCCCCCTCCCCGGACACCTCTTGAGGTTTTCTACTCTTTGATTTTAAATGTGTCCTAACCATATCCGCTCAAAAAGACATAAAAATTGACATAATAATGTTAATTGTAAAATGGTCAGCCTTTGGACGAACCTGAACAGGGAAGGTAACCAGAGCGTTTGATTGCGTCACTTGATCTGTTTCCATCAGCCACAGCTTGCAGTGAGCATGTGATGTTTGTCCCTGGGGTGTATCCATAAGATGTGTGAGAGAAGATGGAATTACTCAGACCAGATATTGGTGAGTAACCTTCACAGGAATACTTGAAAAGACAGTGATAATGAATAGCTGTATGGCATCTTCGCCAAAATTTGATACACAAAGCGACTATGAGATATACAACAATGCGCACAGCTTCCGAGCCCTTACATCTGAGCCAAAAATGTCAAAGAACAAGTATAACGGATTCAATGATTTTGCTTTCCAAGCAGAGACTGTTGACTGTGGTTTGAGAAGTAGTAGTGTCAAAAATTTAAATTCACACCTACCGTATAACTAGTAACAATGTTGCCACCTACCGTATAACTAGTAACATTGTTGCCATCTACCGTGTATAACTAGTGACAATGTTGCCACCTACCATATAACTGGAAACAATGTTGCCACCACCAATAGGAGCTGTCCAACTGAACTGTATGCAGGAAGAGTTCACCGTAGTAAATATAACATCTTGTGGCTGATTTGGTGCTGAAATACAGAGAAATTCAAAGTTCATTTTAATTGGAGGTATGAATGACAAAAATAACAAGCCAACATTATCTAGCAAGAAGAGAAGTGCTCTATTTTAACGAAATTGCATCAGCGCAGAGATCCAATGCAGATCAATTATTTGTTGCAGAATCAGCAAAGCAGATCGATATAATTTTCAACAAAATCGTCCCCATTTCACAGAAATTGAACATATTCAATTTAGTCATACATCTCTGGAGTTAAAATGGCTACCTGTTAACAGTGGATGGAATAGCACAGCTTTAGTTTGTTAAACAATGATAGTTTATAATAATATCTATCATTTCATTCATATATATTTTTACCAATTTGAATTGTTGTAAACGTTGTATTCACAGTACTGGCACCTCTTCTGTTAACTGTGGTGATTTCTATTGTATACAATGTGTTCCCAGATAGATTATGTGCAACAAACCGAGTTTGATCGTGAACTCTGGTTTGGTTTGTGAGAAGATTTCCTACCAGATCTTTCACTATAACTCTATACGATATGCCACTTTCAGATTGGTCATCCCCAGCCTTCAGTGTAAAATGAAAGCAATATTTGTTCATAAGCAATATTTTCTTTTCATCAAGTATCTGCTAATGCTGAAAAAAATCTTGCTTTCATTGTATCAGATATCTTCGAACAATGACAAAAATCTGTCAGTCAAATTTACAATGCGATTGAGTATGAATTAAACTGTCCATGTAACAGTCATAAGGAAATATTCATTAGGATGACAAATGGCTGGAATCATACCTTCCATGTTACATTAGCAGTCACTGAATAGGAACCCTCATCATATATCTCTGTCTGGTTTGTTGTATCTACAGCTGTTACGTTTACCACTGGAGGTACTGAATCAAATCAAAAAGGGGTCATAACCGTAACCAAATCATCACAATCAAGAGCTCAGAAATCGTGCTGTGTTGGTTTTTCAACACATTGCCTAAGTGGGAGGAGGAAACATTCAATAGTAATGATGAACCCAGAGATGCAATGTCATGTTTTGTAACACCTTGATTTTCAAACAGGGTTTAGGTATAGAGAAATAAGTATAGCACTGGTTGCAAGAGATGTGGTGTTTCTCTATGAAAAATTATAAAAAACTAATGTTGAGTGACATTTTTTATAAAGAGCTGAAAGAAATAGATGGTGTCTTGATATGGAAATTTTCATCGTCCCAAAAACTATTGAAGTCAATCTTCTGGGGTAAGATCGGTCCCCAGAGATCACACAGTCAATGAGGAGACAATACCTAAGAGTAGTAGTATACTGTAAATAATAGGCCTTTAGTATCTGCTGCAACAGCAGCACAATGTCACAATAGCAGGTAGAATGGATACAACCTTTCTACAAATTATACTATGTTTATAGGAATCATTTGATATTTGGTAATTTCATGAAATTTTTCTCATATACTACTTCATGCATATCCTCCACCTTGTTTTAAGAATAGGAAACCAACATCAAATACAGACAGTAACAACACCACGCAGAAAGTGGGGAAAAGAAACAAACAAGAAAGGCAATCACATCAGAGCAAATTGTGTGAGAAAGTGTAAAAAGTGTGATTAATATTTCCTATGAAGATGATTTGGAAATCATAATAATAAAGCGAGATATTAATGTCAGAAACTAATAACTAAGCGACAAACAAATTTGGACCATAAAAAGTAATGCAATTTCAAGAGTATACTCTGTTACTATCTGCCGGTTCCCAATACCATGATCTAACTGATCAAACTGTTTTAGATAAAACAGTGCAGTCCACATATTTTAGACCACTGGGACACCAGATTGTCTCCTATATAAGCAAAGTCTGAATTCAGTTCTCCTAAAACAGGTCAACTACATTGGCAATTTCTAGGGTAAGCTCATTGTCATCAAAGTAGACAGTTAATCTTTAGTCTCTATTGCCAACTATTTAAGAATAAAAAAATGAAGACTTACCAGCTGGGACAGTTAATGATGTATTCACAGTGTTGATAATTCCATATGAGAAGTTCCCATGGCTCAAAATCACTCTGTATTCATATCCACTTGTTGCTATCAGACCCCCAATATGTATATCCACAGTATCAGCAGACAGATTGTGTGGTATTGTGCCGACCTTCGCAAAACTTTCCTGGTCAGTCTTCTGGTAAATTGAATAGCTGAAAACACAACAATATGGTTATGGAAAATGATGCTCGGGCAAATAAATCGGATAACTTAAATCGCTTTCAAAACTTGTGGGATGAAAGAATGAGGGCTGAAGAAAGAACAGGGATGTATCTATGAATATATAACTTCATGCATCAACCTGTTCGTATTTTGCATTGATGGCATCGCAAGGTTCAGCCACGCATCACATTCAAAATTATGGGCCGAGTGTGCCTGAAGGCCGCATTGTCTTGTCAGACCACACCAACACTTGCATGCTGAAGACTAGGTCTCAACCAACCAACTCAACCAACCGAGCCACCTTCTACTCCTATTTATAGCATTGATCCAATCAGGTTTAGTTGATCCAACGATGATTTGAAGACATGATATATACCTTGATGGAGGTACATCGCCAGTCATATTATTAGTCCACTGATATAGAGAAATCACTAAATCTGTTGAGTTGCTGAACGTGAGACTGACTCTTGGAACCTCATCGAATGTTCCTGGTTCTAGAACAAAAAGCTCTTTTTATACTGTCTATTTTCTAAAAACATACGAGTTTCATAAATTTCTAAAGAACATGGAATTAAATCAAATTTTCTCTTATAACAAAGTTTAGATTGAATGATGAACCAGTTCAGGTTGATATGACATCTTTTGTCCTGGTCATCAGTTGGATTCAAACAATAATCTAGAAAATTGATTTATTTTGATAAACAGTACTTGAGGTAATAAATTTCCCTGTCTATCTCTGGATCATTTTATAGGCACTGCATGCATGCAACTATATGCATCGCATGGATCAAGCTCACACATTGGCAAAATGCATGGGTCACCATAATTGTATAAAATGCATGGATAAAAACAAATATTACACAACTTTGTGGTAGTTCTTACCAAGTCCGTAAGCTTCGAATTCTCTCAGTTGAACACCCTTGTTATACCCAACTTTAACAGCCATTTGTTGTGTCAATGGCTGGCGGTTGTCGTCACACTGTATGTAGTCCATGTCGCCAATGGGAACCTTATTGTAATGACACAGTGTCCAATCAGAAGAGCCAGGATCACCCGCGCTGTCTCCATTAAGTTCTGTTGTGTAAAAGCTGGCGTCCTGCATTCTATCAGCTATAATATAGCATAGCAAATATGAGAGTTTCCTCAACCTCCATTAGTCTAGGCCAAGTCTGCTTTTGTCTATTTCCATACAACAATTGCTTTCCTGCATTTTAATTATTGTCCAGTGCAGTGCCATGTAGTTGGACATGGGTGTAACTATCATGAACCCAAATCAAAACCTTGAGGGCATGTTGACTTATGATTTTTATAACGGAACTAAATAAGTGCATTGAAGATAATAAGGACAAGTCGAACTCGACACACAACACATAGTACTCACAACATGGTGTTCCGAAACAATCTCCTACTCTGTTGTACACTACCATCTCTACCATGTACATTCGACGACCGAGATCTATTTTCAACCACTGATTTTCACTTTCTGCAGTATGTGTTATATCAGCACTCCCAGCGCCCTTAGTACCATCATTAGCTCGAGATGCAGGAAAAGGGGCATATGGATTTGACTGTGTTGCTATTCCATTGCGGGCATAATTGATCGCTCCTGAAGGATGTAAGGTAACATATAAGTTGGCTCTAAATAAAGTGCCATTGATGTTTTATTCACAGAATGTTTTATCTGCACCGATGGACGTACATATTATATTTTGAGAGAGCAAGATTTGATCATCTTTCATACATCTGAGAAAAATAGTAAGACACCACCCTCAATAGCGCAATTGATCGATATAGCTACAGTTTTGCGTTCTCGTTCTGAGAAATAACTCTTGGCCTCTTCCCACTAACATTCCTTATAAACCAACTAAAACATTAATATGATCTGCATTATCTCATATAACTACCCTCAGCAATTAAAACAAGTTAAAAACCTATCAATTTTGATGTCCTTTAACAAAAGTCTTAACTGTTGGTTTTGAATTTGAAATAGATAATTACAATAAAATGTTTGTCGACTGTGATTCACAAGGACCAAGATATAATTGATAAATGTCCCTTTTTAACAAAGATATTGGGACTGTCCTGAGTGTAGGAAAATCAATTTACTTACGTGATCCAAAAACTTGGATTTCTGATATTTTTCCAATTTCCTGGGCAAATGCCGTTATTGATATCAGTGAGGCACTATGTAGAGATTCACAGTAAACATCAATGTGGTGGGTTGCTGGTTCAATGAAGTTACAGGGAGCCGAACTGGAACCTGAAGCATTTTTCAACATCAAATTCAGGCTTTCAACTAGAATCTCACCTTGAGGAATAAAACAAGACCATGGAATAGATGTATGTTGTGTGATTGTCTCAGCATTCAAATATGATTCACAAAAGATATCGCTTTTTGTTCTAGGTTCAGCTTTGGGGTCTGGCTTATGAATTCACATTGGCTTTGATGTATGTTCACCATTGAATCATATCATGATTTTTGGGAACAAGTGTATATAGTATATAATATGCTATCCCTGTGGCACATTTATTATTAGGTGGATAGGTGTAATAAGATGGCAGAAAAAACAAAGCATGACATAATTACCAAAGCAATGAGCCTCTAATACATGGTAAGCAACAACCTATGACTCATGCAGTGCAATGCTTGCTATGTGATGAGTTTCAAGGTTGTTGGGAAATATGACCGAAAATAAAGAACTATCCATAACTAAACACAATCTTGCATTTGATTTAAAGCAGCTGGTGGAAGATAGTGGTGACTCAATTACCATAACATAAATACCGGATTTTTTTTCAATCATTCACTTGAGGAGACAAGACTTTCAGTGGAGAGGAGACCATTCACTTAGAGGAGAGGTTTTATATTATGGCAGACTCACAGACTCATAAAATGAAATTCAATATTAATAAGAGTTCGCAGTGATACATTGTGCTTACCACAGTCCCCTTTGACAAGACGAACAAGGTGGATCAAATAAGTGTCAAGCAAATCTAACTCCCACTGCACAGTATCTGATCGGTTTGGACAAGATTCTGGAGAAAAGTTCATCCCGTCAATCAGATGATCAAGAAGAGGTGTTGATGGAGCCGTGGTTACAGGCTTATACCTAGCTACATTGTAGTTCTTGTTTGGTGCTGAAATCATAGTATGAACAGGAAAAAGATTAACAAAACTTGGACATTTTTTATCAAAAGAACATTCAAAGTTGCCCAAGGAGAGATCATAATTTCTATTTTTTCAAGGAACATAGCTATTTTCGTTTAATGCTCAGACGAGTAAGTATTAAGGTTTCTCTTGTCCTGAACAACCGTTGCTCATAGCTAAAGTAACTTTTTAGCAATATTACCAAAAAAGCTAAATTTACTCGCATGAGGACGTTATTGAATGATGTAACCGTGTTTGAAGTGCAAAAACCCAGGGTCTAAAGGGGTCTAGAGTGCATACTTGCCAAGTCTCCCAATTTAGGTGGGACCCTCCAGATTTTCACATCAAATTCTGTTGACTTTCCACTCTTTGTAAGTCTCACTATTTCCTCCAGATTTGAGAGACAACAGCCCTATCGCAATTTTTTTAGTAACTCTATCCAAGCACTTGTTGAAGAGTCCCAGGGGCCCATGTGTTGATGGTAAGTGTTAAAAGTGAATTTCATCTCAGTTTGATATTTTATTACCAGTACAAAGTACAAACATGAAATTATTTGGGATCAAGTATACGTTTTTAGCTCCTCCTAGTGGCTAGAAACGTTCTCAGAGTATCAGCAGCCGGGCTCTATCCCAGTCCCCATTGGGGGCTTACACTGCCCAAAACCCCAAAGTGGATCGCTCGGGTGCTTCGCACCCTCGAAGCACCGCGATTCCGTGCAGTATCGATGTAAATTGAAATCTCCCACTTTTGAATTTAGATTACTTGGCAAGTATGCTAGAGTGTGTTATCTCCCCTGTCACATATTAACACTTAAATATCTTTGACTAGGCTAACTATGATCAAAACTGTGCTGTGATATTTTCTGGTGTAAGTATAGCAGCCTAGTTACTGTCCTAAGTAAGCTAGAGTAAGGCTTACTGTTAAACTGTTAGTGAATCATAATTTTGATATTGATCTGTCGCAGGAGAGATAACGTACTCTAGACCCTTCAAGACCCTGGGCTTTCACTCTTTGAAATCGGTTACATCATTCAAAAATGTTCTTGTTCAGGTAAATTTAGTTTTTTTGTTCATTGCTATGAGACTACTTTAATATGAACAATGGTTTTCTTTTGCTTTCCTAAACACAAAGCTATGACTAGTGATATTGTCAGTAAATATAGGATGGTGATCAGGCTGCAAACAGATAATTGATGGTTCGGCATTGTTGATTTCTTTTTTATGTAAGCTGTGTTGAAGCTTATTGGCGAGGGTTCTGGTTAGACTTGGACTTGGAATTAGACTTTTTCTTTTGGTATGAAGAAGTGCTGTTTGGTATTAACAGTTTTAATGTTTGAATTAACTTCGATGTGACACATGGCTGACATGATGTGGCAGACTGATCACAAAAATTGATATTTATCATGAAGTTTGGTAAAGTTTAGAAGGCTGATTTGCCAGGTTTTCGATGGTACTATCCTGATATTGGCACTACAGCAGTCTCAGATATGATTGCACACTGTTTTAAAGATACGGGTATGGAATTGTGAACAGAGAGTGGAATTGTATTAGTTTGATTTCAATTGATAACTTACCAATCCCAAAGACCTTAAACTCAGTGAGTGTCACACCATAACTGCCATTATTGAACACTGCTATATGCCTTCCTGAAACCGGAAATTCAAATTCCTCCTTTCCATGATATGGGTATTTTGATTCACGATATCGGCGAAGTTGCCATCCACAAGAACTAAGTGATGGTGCTCCAGCATCTCTCTCAAGGCTTGTCAGCAACGATATATTAGACAGACGAAACTCTGAAAGAATATCCAATAATAACACCGTATTGATAAAGCGCTGCAAAAAAAATAAATCGGAAAGCTGCTGTTACCATTCCTTGTGTAGATATTTTCCTTTACAGCCTTGCAAATATGCAAGCAGAGTATTGATAGCACACAGAAAGATGTATCAATGAATGTACAAAATACTCACAAAAATTTTGTGCCTTTCAAGCATTTTCAAAGCTGATTTGAAAAGGAAAATCTGATTTAGAGAATCTAAAGGTTGATTGAAGTAGATCAATGGTCCATCATCATGCTGATACCAAATACTTGTGGCCCTCAGCTCACATACCATAATAACCCTTCCTGCTCCACATCTCAACACGGTATATATAAAATACAGCTCCGAGGTCCACTTTCCACCATTGATCATTTCCTTCTTTGGTGTGGGAGAACTGCCCATCTCGAATTATACCTTCAGGTATCGGCTGCTCTAGAATTGAACCATCCACTGCGAGGCCTGGTGGGTGATTCCCACATTCTGACTTCTGTGTAGCTGTTTTATTCACAGCTATATTAAGTGTTTGTGCAGTTCGACCTGTTAATAGTTCGAAATTTCAAAATTAAGTGCGACAACTGAAGATCTGTTGTCACAGACCACAGCATCAACTGTCAGTTTGTAGGAGCAGGTATATATATATATATATATATATATATATATATCTATATATATATATATATATAAGGAGAGTAGGAGCCTAATGTGTAATTTGTTAAAAATCCCTGGTAACATTCTGATAGAATTATTGATATTGATATCTATATAAAAATCCCTGGTAACGTTCTGATAGAAATATTGATATCATATTGTTGGTATCTCTAAAAAGAAAAAAGAACAGAAATCGAAGCGCTTTAAATCCTATTAATTTTAATTACTTGTGTATTTTTTCTTTTTCTCTCCCCTTAAGTTTTCTTTTTTGTTCTGTAACTGCATGAAAAACATTCCTAAATATGATTGTAGATTGACAATAAAAGTATATATACCTCAAAATCATAGCTTCAAATAATTCATGACTCATACGATGCATTGTGTGCAATTTGTAATTGTGTTAAACTATTATGTACATGAACATGATTCTCGGGTAAGTATAATTGGAGACCAAAAATTACAAGTTTTTGCCGATGAATCATAACACACAGTAATAAGCAGGGTCTGATGGTGCAGCTTAGAACAAGTATGTTCCCTCTGTGGTGGCGGAGGGATATTGCAAATGTTTGGTATCAAGGCGCGGCGCCTCGATACCAAACATTTGTTCGGGGTAAGAATAATTGGAGAACAAATTTTGTTTTAGTTGAATTCAATGAATAAAGTCAATGAAATGATGAAATAGTAGGGTAACAGGAGTTGAACTAACGATTCAATTTTTGTTCCGTCTAGATTCTAACTTACGACTACTGTGACATCACAATTCAGTGAGAAAAGAGAATATTTCCTGTTTTGAGGTCTGGTAAAAGTCTGAGAGCGAAGACGTAGCATGTTTTAACTGAAGAAATGAATATTAGGGCATGGATGTTGTGCTATGTGGTGCTATGGTTATATATTTGACTTGCTGACATATATAATTTCCCACGCATTACAAGTCAGTATAAGAACATTGATTCCATCGCTTGTGAATATAATATGTGTGGGGGCAGAATAATGTTAAAATTTGTTCAGATAAAATGAAAGGTTGTTTAGGAAGGATCGACAGTTTCTTGTGTTTTGCCACAGCCATAACAACTGGAAATTTGCCACAGGAATGATTAAATACGAGTTTCTTGAGTCTAGTTCACTAACAATTCATAATTCAGCCAATAGATATGATGGCAGAGGCACCAGCCTACGTAACACCGGGTCGGTCAGAATCGCAACCAGCCAAACTTGCAAGATTAATATGTAGGCTATTGAGAGTATATGTACAATGTTTTATCACTGACTATTTCTTGTCCAGTTTGTTACCTCTCATTGAAGAAGGATATTGCAATGGACTTGGATTGAGGAGCACTTATTACATGATTCCAGCAGCTGCCATTTTGCACAGGCACGCCATAAGGACAGCACACTGTGCCTGGAAGCTTTCTTGCCTCTATCAAATGGTTTTCCGTGAATATGGCTCATTGCCTAGAGTAATATATCTGCCATGAAGAGGCAGTGTAAGATCTCTCTTACCTTCGTGGGTGAGAAGAAGAAATATCCAGATGGTAATGGCTGTTTTAGTTGTAGAAGACATGTTCCTGTGTTCCCGTTCCGTTGTAGATCCCCTTCTGCTGGTTAAGTTACTGAGGCAGCTGCTGCTCAGTAGCATTTCCCTCTAAGTCCGATGATATCAGCTTTGTCTAGGCTGAATTCTGCTCAATTACAGTTAACTTTACCACACTATCAGTCATATGCTGACCTAATGACTTAACTATTTTTATCACTAATGTGACCTTATATATTATTAATCACCAACAAATTAATGTCTAAACAAGTAAAAGGCATCTGAAGAATTGCAGCATTTGAAGCCAAGAAAATTACCAAAGCAGACTTTTTATTACCCTCGCAGTGACTAACGAGTTCAGAGCAGTCGGCTGATATCAGGATTGGACGTCGAGTGTTGTTGAGTGATATATCAGGAACTATTAGATGAACTGTAAGTTCAATATTTGCACGATGCAACAATAAAAGATAAGATACATTTTATCACCCTGTTAGCCAACGATGAGTGTACAGTGATGTACAAGCTTCCCTCAACTCACACATTATCATGTACAGCGACACTTGACATCACAGCTAAGCTATCTCATTTTATTTTGAGCCGATGTCATTTTTGATTCTGTAAGTGTATAATCTAACAAGCTAATAAGCTATCTAACAATTTACTGCTTCATTGCTACTTCCCTGTTCACAGCGCTGAGCAAGGATAAAAGAAATTAAGGGTCACACTATTTAGGCATATCTCAGGTGCAATCATGGATAATATAAGTAAATACACATGTTACTTTCATAGGGTTGTAATATAGGTAGATTTAATTCACTTTGATGAACAGTTAATGCTTATCGATGCAACACATGCAACACATAAAACTAATTAAATTTTTGAGTGAAGTGCCTGTGACAAGAAGTATCAGTTATCACCCTTGTGTGATGCCCTACGTGACTGGACCGTGATACCTACCTATAATATGAGGTGGGCCATCAGAGACTATATATAATAAGTCCATAGTCTCTGGTACCATCACACTTTTATTGATAAGGCAAACTGAATCCTTCTAGATAACTACACGGAATCATGTGGAAAATGTTTCTAAACTATCGCCCAGATAATAAAGTTTATGATGTGATATGCCCACTAGACCTTAAACAATCTTATCTGACAGCGTAATGATACTATGATGCAAATAAATGCGACTGAAATAAATTGTACATCACAGGACCTTCACTACCAATCATTTCTTGACCAAAGGATAACAAGCTGCTGATTGAACACTGGCAACCACAATAAGTTTTCTCAAAATAAAATTCGGCGGTTACAATAAATTAATCGGCACAGCTTTCAATCTTGAGTTTATGGTTCCTAATGTATTATTGAAAAGTGCAAACACTAACAAGATATACAGGGTACACAAATGTAGTACTGCAGCTATTTTCTTATCCTTTGTTTAAAAGCAGGTGTTTAGTGTCAGCCTGACCTTATTTGTACAGCTTACTAACTAGAAACATATCTATATGCTGCCCTTAGTCAACCTTATACTCAATGTTTATCGCCTTGTGAGTATCAGTTGCATACTAGATTGCTGGACACAAGAAAGAATAAGTTCAAGCAGGGATTTGTGTGCACTTGTAAAGAGAGTGGACAACTCTTATATTAAACAATCTCTTAATAGTAAGCAAACTCTCTAAAGTGAGTATTTTGCATAGACTTAATAATATTATTATTAAGTCTATGGTATTTTGGCAATATTTCCCACTTTTTGTAAATTACCATACTCATGCAGATTAATATTGAAGCAAATATCCATATTTCAAGTTTGAGCATGGGATTAATAATAAGGATAAATAACAAGAATTACGCACTAAAATCCAATAATGAAATATGATTCGGTCTTCAGCACTATTATTGCAGTGATAAAACGTTCATGACCTATATACAGTATTCATTCTTACTGTAAGGCTATGTTCGTGATTCTGAAATCAGAATTACAGAAAACCATCCACAATAGTCAATACAATGATCTAAATCATTTTGTGCATCGGGACTATTTTGCTGTGAAGCATTCACACTAGAAAAAGATTGCGCACCGTCTGAGCCAGGTGACAAACCTTTGTAATTTATATGGCAATATTTGTATGAATTTCAATATGTATACAATGATTATTGTGACTGTGACGATTGCTACGATCTTCAAACTCCAACATTACTTTTTTCCCAGACAAGATGTTGAAATCTTACATGAGAATGATAAATTCTCAAATCGCATCATAGGTATAGGATCTGACCCATGGAGTGGTTTTTCACCTTAGTTATTGCAAAAGGTAGAATAAACTGCATTTTTTTAACTTTTGAATGACAAAATCTGCATAGAGCCAAGGCTAGGTATAGCTCAATCGCAAATCAAGAATCATGGAGGGAAATATTATATCAGCCACCCTTAGAATCTTATTACAGTCTTTATTGATATGTATTAATTAGTTTGTAATACAAATAACAGTACGAGCATGAGGATGTATCTACCCATAAATAAAGTATCGTTACCACTTCAGCTTTGTTGTTAATTTTGATGAAAGAGCATTCACCCAGGCACACAAATTTTCATTCAAATATGCATATATGCAATATTCAAAATTTTGCTTATAATCTTTAACGAGCAAGACTTGTATTGTTATAGCAGTACTACCTGTCAGACTTTACATGCATAGTCCATGGGTCATCCGTAATATCTACGCACCACTTCCAACTCCATAAATGAAACGATTCCTGTATCGTGTCTCACACAACAGATATTCAGATTCTAAATAAGTGCGTACATAATATTAAGCCTGTCAAGCAGGTAGACAATATTTGATTAGTCATTCATCCTGTTATGTGCAATGCATGATGGTTGTTATGTTAAAAGTGATTTTCATTTCTTAAATCCCTGTTATAGAGCACATGTAAAATCATCTCAATAATAACAAGGGTATATCACTGCGCCCTTGCACTTTGAGCAAAGCGCTGACCTGGGAAGCCATAATATGAATACTGTATTCTCCAGGTCAGGACGATGTAACCCAGTTCCACCTACCACCGGCGACTTATCTGGTAAACCCAATAGCCTTGTAGAGGGTGTGGGAGTTTGGGTGGACACCCTGATAGGACAAATATACTACCTACCCCATGCACCTTGGGTCTTGTGCTCATCCACCAATCCCGTACTGCTGCCTTGCAGCCGTTTATGGATGACAAAGGCTAGGGGAGTAAATACCGATAGAATACAGCAAATATCTGTGGCAGCATTCAGGAGAAGAGACGAACAAACCTATCTACTAGTTAGCCGCTGCAGCTAGGCAGGGACGCCAATATGTCTTGACCGATTCTTGCACATGGAATAACATCCCTGTTTTGTCAAGAGAGTGATTCTGGTAATGCAAAGGCCAGTCCTCGCTTAACCTTTTGCATGCAGTTTTATGATATGGAAAAACAGATGAACACTAATACCGGCTTGAACGTCGTCGGGTCAGGAAGGATTGCACCGGCTCACTCCTGCTCCGGCGGCCAGCATAGAGTCAGCAGGTAGCAAAAATATTCTGGGACTAGCTGAGTGGAATGTTAGCACTCTCCTCAACAGAGATGGCTCCAAGAGACTGGAGCCGGAGCCCTCAGTGAGACGCCGTTGGCTCTCCATGATAGCATAGTGGACCACAACTACACATTTTTAAGAAGCGGAAGAGGGGAAAACGAGAGGAAGGAGGCAGAAGGCAGGAGTTTGCTTTGCTATAAAGAACTCAATAGTCAAACAACCACAGATTTATGACTGCAGAAAAATGTCTACGCCACCATCATCAGCGCATATGCCCCCACCATGACAAACCCGGACGAGGCAAAAAAGCCGTTCTATGAAGAGCTGAGAGAAGTAATAGACAAGTCCCCATCAACGACAAACTGATCATAGCCGGAGATTTCAATGCCAGGGTTAGCAGCAAGATTTGGCCTGGGGTGATTGGTCATCATGTTAGTGGCAAGTGCAACTCAAACAGTGAACTCCTTCTGGCATTCTGATCTGAGTATAACATTTCAATCACACACACCATCTTCAATCACAAGTCACATCACAAGGTGTCATGGATTCATCCTAGATCAAAGCACGGGTATCTTCTAGACCACACCAAACAGAAAGATTGGAAAGACTACTCTCTCCTTCTCTATCAAGAAACGGATTACTAAGACCAATGCCAAGCCTCCTAGCAAGCTGATGGTCATCAAGCTAAAGGACAAGGAGACCAAGAGGGAAAAACTAGAGAAGACAGACACAGATATAGAAGACATATGGGTCCACCTGAAGCGAGCTACTTTTTTGCCACAGCTGAGCAAATCCTTGGCCGACCCGAGAGGAATTACCAGGACTGGTGTGTAGAAAGTGATGAAAAGCTAGATATCTTGCTTGAAAAAAGGACCAAGGCAAAAGCAAGGCACCTGCAGACAAACCTGCGGGCAAACAGAGCAAGAATAGTGGAAATAAAAAAAACTTCAGCAGTACACAAAAGAGCTGAAGTCTAAGTGGTGGGATGAGAATGCAGAAGGATCACAGCTTGTTGCGAAAAAAATTATAATAAAAAAAACATTTTACAGTGGATTGAGAGAGGTCTATGGGCCTCATAAAAGGGGAACGACTCCACTAACTGCCCTTGATTGTGAGAGAAAAGGATGATATGCTGAACAAGTTTGCTGATAACTTTAACCAATTCCTAAACATCCCGGGTAATGTAGACTATGCAGCTCTCAAAACCATAGCTGACAGACCCACTGTTACTGATCTGGATGATGGGCCAGTTTATAAGGAACTTATGTTGGCCATAAATTTAAATGGTAAACAAGGCTGCTGGAAGATGTGGCCTACCTGCCAAACTATGGAATAACTGACGGAAACCCTTTGAACTGATATCAAACATCTGGAAGAAGGAGCAAATGCCGCAAGAATTGAAAGACACCAATATATCAGCAATATTCAAGAAAGGAAAGGGTAAAAAAACTATCAAGGAATTTCCCTTCTGTCGATAGCCGGCAAAATAATTGCCCGTATAATCCTCAACGGAATAAATAAGATAACACCAAACACCCTACCAGAGACCAGAGACCCAGTGCGGCTTTAGAAGTGGAAGAAACACCATGGACATGGTCTTTAAGCTGAGGCAAATCCAGGAGAAGTGCACGGAGCAAAACATGCCCCTCCATGCTGTTTTCTATGACTCGTCTAAAGCCTTTGACACCTTATCGAGAGATGGCCCTTGGCACATACTGAGGAAGTTTGGTTTGACAGAAGGTTATCAACCTTATATAGGCTGTACATGATGGTATGCAAGCTCAAGCAGCACAGGGCACTGGCATTCCTGAAAGTTTTGCTGTGACAAATGGAGTCAAACAAGGATGTGTGCTAGCCCCAACGCTTTTCTCCATGTACCTGTCTGCTATGCTTGGAGTAGCGTTCGAATATTCAAGAGAAGGCATTCATATAGAGATGCACCTTGATACAGACCTTTTCAATGTGTGCCAACTCAAAGCCAAAACCCTATCCAATAAAAAATTGGTGAGAGAGATGCTATTTGCTGATGATGGTGCAGTGGTGGCCCACATCGCAAAGGACATCCAGAAGCTGATCGATTGCTTTGCCAAAGCAGCAGCACAGTTCAGTCTGAATATCATTATAACAAAGACTGAGTGTCTATACCAGCCGGTGAAGCTCCTTCGCTCCCCTCCAGACCCTGAAGCCATAAACATTGATCAAGAACCTCTTGTTCAGTGTACGGGCTTCAAGTACCTTGAAAGTACAGTCTCTAACAACCCTCGGATATATAAGGAGATCAGGAACATAATGGGTATAGTGAGTGGTGTGTTTCAAAAACTACAAGATTGGCTCTGGAAGAATAGGCATGTTACTATCGAGGTAAAGTGCAAAGTCTATAAGGCGGTTTTATTGTCTTCCCTCCTATATATAGCAGAAACATGGACCATCTATAGGACACAGGCAAAAAATCTCAGTGAATTCATGATGAGGCATCTGCGAACCATAATGAATGTGACATGGAAGGAGAAAATAACAAATGTAGAGATCATACGGCGTGCAGGACTCCCTTCCATGACAGACATCTGGATAGAGAAAAACCTCAGATGGCTGGGACATGTGCACGAGATGGATAATGACAGGTTACTGAGACAGCTGCTGTATTCTCAGATAGACCCATACTCAGGTTCAAGGATGAAGCGAAGCTAAACATGAAATGGCGCTAGATCAACTCTGACCTGTGGCAGCAGGTGGCAAGAAATCGACATGGATGGAGATGTGTCATCAAACCTTAACCATAATCACGAAACAGGCTTTGTCGAATCGACTGACTGCAAAGAGAGAAAGAGAGAGATTCTCCATTCTAGATTTGTTTTTCTGTTAATGAGCGAACAAGATGAGTACCATGCCCACCCTGCTTTTTTTCCTAATCATCTCATCAAAAGAATTTTGCTTCTACTAACCTGGAAGCACGTGTATTACCATATCTTGTATGGCTATATCTATATTCTGATATGTTTGATGTTTCATGTTTAGATCCCCAGTTGATTGTTTTCGAAATATTCAGAGAAGTATTATCATAATCTATACTATCCAGAAATTGATAACCACAGGTATATATTCTATTATGCATATTTCTCTGGGAATCGTGCCCTCTCTATAGTTCTAGCTTCTGGTTATTGGGGTAAGCTGTATACATGATTATCCGGCTGATTCACATCTGGCTGGGAGTAAACAGGATCAACAGATTCATATTGTGTGTTCATCTGATTCTCATAGACAGCAGTAGAGCCAACTCCATGTAGTTCAATGTCATCTGGTTCTGTGGAACTGGATAAAAAAACACAGGGCAATGCATTTCTCTCTATGTTTTATTTAATACTGTAAACTGTCCAAATGAATAGATTTCTTTAAGAGGCTTTAGAGGGTGCTTTAGATAGGCAGGCATAGTGCACAAAATGAGCAGTAGAAATAGCCGCAGTGATTGAAAAAGCAAAAACGCTTATAAGTAAAGTAACTATATTTTTATTAATAACCCTAGACAAAACACCATATACAGCTGAAGCGAGGCACATGCAGCGTGACGAGATTGGAGGTGTAGAAGCAGCTATGCCATTGTTGCTGTCTGCCATCCAGGTTTGGTGTTCATAACTCAATCAGTTTTAATCTGTTTTTTAGTTTGAGAATTGTGTTAAATTCAGCTATACTAAATTTCTTTTTCAAAATGATTGTTTGCTAAACACTTTTATCAAACTGTTCACGACGAGCTGCTAAATCTATTGCAGTTTTTTGTCTCAAAACTGAACAAAATTTATTAAGTTATCAACAACAAACCTGGTATATGAGCTGTAAGTCAATGCTCACACCAATGCTACTACACCATTTCAGGGAGTTTCATTGTCCATAATTAAATGCCTCTTGTTTTGAAGTCTATGTTAAAGCCGTTGATTAACATGGTTGATTAAAATCAGTTGTAAAATCACATGCCACGCCCTGAAGCATGGGCGGCAGATATTATTTGCCTTAGGGGCTGAAATATCTGTGCCTGGTTGCTCTCTGCTTCCGGTAGTAGCACACCTGGGGGCCAACCAAGCCCCCGCAGTGGATGGGGCTGCAGTTGGACTTGAACCCACGACCCTCAACATTTGCATGCTATGGAACTGCTCTAACCAACTAAGCCACCTCTTACTCCTAAAGCCACACTGATCACATTATATACTATTGCTTTTATATCTCTGTTCGATAATGAGATAATTAATTCACTTATAATTAGTACCATCACACAAAAATTTGGAGTGCAGGACCGAGTTAAATTATCTTATTAGGTACTTTTGCTAAATTTACTCTAACGATCAGAGATACACATGATAATATTGTAGACTCGATGTCAGAATAAGAGAGTTTTAGCCATAGACAAAACACACAACACTAGACTGGA
The DNA here is from genome assembly GCA_914767715.1 of Membranipora membranacea. NCBI lineage: Eukaryota > Metazoa > Bryozoa > Gymnolaemata > Cheilostomatida > Membraniporidae > Membranipora > Membranipora membranacea. The sequence goes on along the minus strand of OU612070.1, from coordinate 2,672,570 downwards.
CAATGAGCATCAAAAAGTGTCCTCATTAAATACTGTGACGCAACAACATCTCACTGTGGTGGAAAAAGCAGTGATGCATGTGTTTTTCGGAGTAATCTCCCTTTGATGCAGATAATTTTATAGATTTCATAGAATTTGATACAGAATAGAAGCAGCAATCTTCTGCAGCACAGGTAACAGCTTTGTCTATATTCTGTCTAACTCATCACTTACTTTGATTGAGCAAATATGACATAGAAATGTTAGTTAAAGTGTTTAGGAAAGCAAAAAACAACCACTGTTTATATCAAAGCTTTTTTCCATTGTAATGAACAAGAAAAGTAAATTTTTCATACAAGGACATTAGTGAATGATGTCACCTAATTTAAAGTGCGAAAATCCAGGGTCTAGAAGGGTCTAGATTATGTTATATCACCTGTCAGGGGTTAAACTAAAATATCTTTGACTACTCTATGGTTGTCCAATACTTTTTTTTGATAATTTCTAGTGTAAGTAGAGCAGCTTTGTAACTGTCCTAGGTGAGCCCGAGCTTGGCTTTCTGTAGAGGTGAGTTTATACTATGAGGTTTGTGGAAGTTTTTAGGACGGTTTTAGCAATGTTAATGATTTTTGGACGCTTTTGGAGAGTTTTCTTCCCATCGCGCGATTTCTGAACGTTTTAAGCAATGTTTTCAATTTCGGAAAATGAAAAGTTGTCTTCTCTATGACCTAATTAAGTGTTGACCAATGAGAATACTGGGAAGAGAAGACAACATCAAACTTTTTGAAAAAAACGCTCGCGATTTTTAGAAACGCTCAGAAGCTGTTGCATTGGAAGACAGCTATACAAAAACATCCAAAAATTGTTGACATGGCTAAAAACGTCCAAAAAACGTCATAGTATAAACTCACCTTTATAATGTAAGTGGATCATCATTAGATGTGAATCGGTGACAGGGGAGATAGCATACTATAGACCCTTCTAAACCCTGGATCTTCACACTTAAAATTAGGTTACATCATTCAATAATGTCCTTGTGCGAAAAAAATTACTTTTTTTGTTCATTGCAATTGCAAAGATATGATATGAACAGTGGTTGTTTTTTGCTTTCTTAAACACTTTAGACAGCATATCGTAATTGCCAAGTAATCTAAATTCAAAAGTGGAAGATTTCAATTTACAGCAGTACTGCGCGTCATCGCAATGCTCCGGACCCTGTTTGGGGATCACACTGCCTTTAAACCCCCAGGTGGATCGCACGGGTACTTCGTACCCTCGGAGCATTGCGATGACGTGCAGTATCGCTGTAAATTGAAATCTCCAATTTTTTAATTTAGATCAACTGGCAAGTGTGATATGCTCTTCAACTTATGTTTCAGAATTGACCCATATATTATTTTCCAACCCGCAACCATTATTGTATAATTAACCCTGCCTGCCTAATAAATTACATTCCTTATTGCTATTGTAATGTTATAGTATAAGCCTTTACAGTTCTAGTCAATATTATGTATGTATGTAGATGACCAGGCAAGATAGGTGCTGTAATGAATAGATAATACTCTGTAATTGATGTGGCATCAAAGACTGTGTAGCGCGAGTCCCAGGTTGGGCTAATAATTATTCTCTTTTCATCATGATGGAACTCGAAAGCACCCAATTCGAATTAAGAGTGATCAGTTTCAAACTACTCTAGCGGAATTATTACAAAACTTTGCTACTAAATAAAATGTACAAAACTGCTCGCCGGCTGAGCGAGGACCTACTTTGTATAAAAACGTCCTACATGCATGCCTAAGTGGAAAGGAGTGATATCAGAATGAGGCCATATTCTCCACAGAACAGATGATTGACAAAAAAATAACACTGAAAATATGCTTGCTGATGCTAAAACACACTTGTTGCCATAGCACGTAGTATTAGTACTGATGATTGTGGCATAGTCTTAAGCTGCAGCTACATGAAGCGAGTTAATCACATGCCGATGGCATCTGTAGACATGCTCGGGTGAGCTCACACTGCTACACAGGCCTATGAATTAGTAGGCGATGGTCTAGTGACTTAGATGGGGGTCATAAATCAGGTGGCTAGATTGACCAATGATATTAAATGGGCGGGATAACAAACGACCGGATATTGATGTCACATTAAATCCGGGTCTTAGTCACTTTGGATCTTCACCAAATAAAATTTCAGTCTTCTGTAAAATTGATTTTCCTATGCTATACTATGGATGTCATGTCAGGACACCTTCCATTTCCAAGTGATACAGCTATTACCTTCCATATTTTCACTACAGTACCACTCCTATCTTTGTATTTATGGTATTTTTTATCATAAATAGGAGGATGTGATTTTACTACAGATATTATCAACTCCTCCATTTTTGATAGCCTGTCACGATTTGATAGATGATGTGTTTAACCGCGTAATTATTGAAGCAAGCAATCAAAAACCAAATCAGCATAGAGGATCGTCCAGAACACTCAGGCAAAACACGAACAGGTTCGATGTCCACTCTACTCGAGTAATTACTCGTGCAGATCCGCCGATTAACCACTCGTGACCCCAAATCGATGTAAAAATCGCCTCATGTAGCTGCAGCTTTAATCTACACTCCTTGGGATTATTTTTAGCCTGGATGGTGTTTAATGGCTGAAGATGCTATTAGCATGGAGTTAGCTCTGAATTTTATGGTATGGGGGAGAGAGAAGCAAGAGTAAATAAAACAGGCCTATAATTCAATGACACAATAGCACTAGTTTGTACAGAATGTCTGGTGGTCACTGTTAAATCTAAATAATATCAATTCAAAGGATAATAATAAGCTGGGAGCTTTGAAATATTATATGCTACAATGCTGTCCAAGCAATCAATAATCGCTGTAAATTTCAACTGCTGTAATGGCCCTACAAGCCCCTAATCTGGCAACCCAGCCGCCTATCTTACCTACCGGTCTCATATACAACAGAATAAATGTCAGTGTGGGTCTTCCTTTGGCAGGAATTCGTTGAAATAATCGGAATTCCAGACTAAAGATGCATTATGGAAATCCTGTTGTTATGGTCTAAACTTCTAGAAAATGTATTCGGTAGACGACGTGGGACTGATGCACCGACATCGTTTCGCCCGATACTAGCCACATTACTCAATTACATGCAATTTGTTTGAAATAAAATCTTTAAAAATCTAAAACTTGTGAAATTTGTATTCTTCAATCGTAAATGTTATTGCTTATGTAATTATGGATAATCCTAATTGGAATGTGATATTGGCACCAGTTTAAACTCAAAGGTATAATTCATATCTGTGGATAATGAGCTGTTCTGAATGCAATCCACAAACTAATCTGCTAGTCAGATAGTAATTTGGGAAGACAGATAGATTTGCCTTCAAATTTGTGCATGGATGTTATGTGTGCAATCTGTACTGTTTATCAGCGCTCCCAATACAAAAATATCATACGAATATAGATAACAACAGAGTATCACAATAAAAAAATTAATTTAGAACACTTTTTTTGCATGCATGCAGCTTCCAGTCAGTAGGAAAATCTATAACTTTGAAATTTATTGAAGATTTTGATCAAACATAACAATGCAGGAATAAGTCTAAGTCCTCATTGCGGAGTTGGTTACCCCTCAAGAGTACAGCTACAGGTGTTTACAGCATTCCCAATAATGAAACATTCATGAAAATGTAGACAACAGGGAATCACAATCAAATGAAAATTCCAACATTAATTTGACATTCTTTAATTTCAAAGCGGCAACCATTCGATCAATATGTCAGGCAATCTATGTTGCCTCAATTGCAGGGAATCAAGACACAACATGCAACGTTATTTTTTACTCTAATGCTGGACCATGCATGTAAATGTAGGTATGTAGTTCTATGAGTTACAGGATATAAACACATAGTAATGATATACAGAGTGGACACATAAATTTAGTGCCTGTGGTTTTTCATTGCTTGGGGAAAATTGTGCACAGCTGGATGCCCAAAACTCATTATCCCTATATGTTATATTATTCTGTTTATAATCAGGTCTCTCGACCTGGGAGTTTTATTAACCTGAGTTTTGGCGACCCTGTCAGCATATTTTCAGTAGCCCCTGGTTCTGTGGAGAATATGGCCTCATTCTCTAATCACTTCTCTCCGCTTAGGCATGTAGGATGATTAACACAAAGCAGATCCTCGCTCAACTGGTGAGCGGTGTTGTACTTTTTAATTGGTAGCAAAGTTTTTTGATAATTCTGATAGCATAGTTTAGCTGATGTGTTCTAGTTATGCCTTTGCTGCCAACATTAACAGATTGCACAAAATATATAACGTAGGGTACGGTATGACACAGAAGAGTTGAACATAAGTATTTTGTTGGCTCATGATACTCAACACTTAAAGTTGTCTGTGCTTACAAAAATTGTGGGCAGATAATTCGAATGGAATGCTTTCGAGTTCCATCATGATGAAAAAAAAAAATTTGCCCCTGCCGGGATTTGAACCTGGGCCTCACGCTATACAGTCTTTGATGCTACATTACACAGCAATAACTCTTAATTACAGCAGCAATCTATATTATGTCAAGCCAATTATATAAAGGCTTATACAATAACAATACAAAAGTGAATGTAGTTAATTTAGCAGGCAGGGTTAATTATACAATAATGGTTGCTGGTTGGGTAATTATATATGGGTCAATTCTGAACAATTCTAGAATTGTCCAGAATTGTTCAACAATTCTTGGGCATGAAACGCAGTGGAATATAGACAAAGCTGTTACCTATGCTGCAGAATATTGCGGTTGATATTGTGTATCAAATTCTATAAAATCTATAAAATTATTTGCATCAAAGGGAGATTTCTCCGAAAAAAACACTTGCATCATTGCTATTTCTACCACAGTGAGATGTCGTTGCGTCACAGAATATGCAGTAATTATTGGAGACATAATGCTTCAGTGATTTTACTGTGTATTGTCCAGTCTAGTGTTGTGTGTTTTGTCAATGGTTTTAGCAAAGACAACTATCTGATGATAGTTTGTGTCTTTTGTCTGCAGTGCTGATGAGCCATGATAAAAAACTTCGAAAAAGTTGATCACCCGAAGCAAAGCTTACCTTTCATCAGCAGCTTTTGTTCCTGGTTGTGATCTTACTTTCACTATGTATGCTACTAGAGCTATAAGACTACAAAGCACCACTGCTCCAGCAGAAGATGAGGAAATAATAGCAATCTTACCAGAGGAAGGGGGCATCTTTGGTGTTGATTTACTTGATGTGCATGCCTCTGTAAAAAAATTGACCAGTGAAAGTAATCAAGTTGGCGCAAACTCCTTGAATACCATCATTTGAGCCAAAATTAATGGGCTCATTCAGGCACCAAGACCAAGACTAAAATATATGTACCAACATAATTTATAATTTAGAATTTCATAATTAATGAATGGACACAGCGCAATCAAACTACTTTCTGATTGACTGATGGGCATGATGCTCTCTGCACTGTAGACAGTGCATCTTAGTGGACAAATTCTAATTATTTCAACCTGTGAGTAGGATAGGTTTTCGGTCCATTTGGGTTAATCAAAACCCTGAGATTCAAATATTAGCAATCTGAATAGATCATTTGCATATGCAAAATGTGGACAAAGTGGAGTTGGTCTATACCAAATTACCTGTACAGAGGAAACTGGCATTACTTGTTGTAGTCGGACTAGCGCCTGCTGAGTTATATGCTATGATACCACAACTCACATCAGATCCTGTGCTGAATCCACAGAGTTGAGTAGATTGCACATCACCGATGGTGTAAGTTGAGTGAGTGTACTTCTTGTCCTTACAATCAACCTGATAATTCATATGTAGGTTTAAACAGACCAGTGGATAATTCATATGCATGCATAAGTCATAAAGTTTGTCAGAGTAAATATAAAGACATCAAACGTAAAGATACCAAATCCTGGTCTGCTCTTGGTTAATCTTCTCAGATGTCACATATATACATCACTCTAGTGTTTTCTATCGGATAGTTTAACGATCAAATAAGCCCAGTCAATTTTTTCAAGCTAAATTTTGTGAAAATCCGATGGGTATAATATTGCTACTACAGGGAGTCGCTACATTTTCTTCTTTTCAATGTATCCCTCTGACCTACTACTCCTGTCTACTCTGACTTACTGTGTACATAGAAATTTCACCATTTGGTTGTGTTGGTTTTGTCCATAAAAGAGCGATGCAGTTGCAGCAATCTTTCATCACAGAAATATCCAGTGTTGGTGGTCCATCATAAGGGGCTAAAAAACAGGCCTCACATGTATAAAACAGGAAAAAACTATGCCTATGATCCAACATTTTATAATGGAAATGTTCCATGTTTTTCTTTTTCCCTTTATCTTGCCATGACCGTTTGGCAGAAAAAGTGCTGGCAGGAATTAAAAATAAATACTGTTGTATCAGAAGATTTCAATCTTTGAATGATTAACAGCGAAAGAGTTAAAGAGTAGACAATTCCAAAGGCAAAAGAGAACGTAAATGTAAAAATATCCTAAATACTGCCCTGTAAAACCTGACCATAGCATGTCAGCAGAATCTCTCAAAATCTTTTCAAGCAGTGCAACCAATCTTGAGGGTTTGTTTGAACAATGAACTAGTTCATTGGTTTGAAACACTCACCATCAACTAACCTTGATGTTGCTTATGTCATAAAACTAGTGTTAGTAATCAGCAGTTCAACAATAAGCAGTATTTATATGCCCTAATCTTTTCATGTTGGAATAGTCAGTTAATATTCATGTGTAGTTTTGCCTCCTACCTAGTGTTTGTGTTTGATACTCCTCTGGATGGCTAAAAGACGAGTTGACTATTCCATCGTTGCTGGTAATGACCACAAATGTGTAATTGGTAAAAGGCTCAAGGTCGCCAAAGTTGTAAAAAAGATCTCCAGTAAAATCTGTTTTGACCACCGATGTGTCAATCATATCTGTGAGGGACACATGGTATGTTGTTGTGCCATGGCAGTTCGTTTCATTGGCCTGTAAGTCACAAACACAGTCACAGTCATAATATAATCTGGCAATAGGGGTGGAAGGCAGTAGCTTACCAATAGCATGTAAGAGGCCATATAGCAAATTGAATTGGATTGGATTAAGTTTGCACAACCAATTTGGAAGTGCAATAGATTTCAATCTTCTAAACTTTATACGAAAATCATAAGTTTTGTTGACACAATGTCATCAGTTACCGTCCATCCAAACTTCAGCTTTATCCTCTCCTTGCCACCAATGACCTCTATGGTTTCTGTCACATTCAGAATCTCTGGCGCTTCAGGATCTGTAATATGTACGAGCAACATTTTGCTGTTATATGCTATTATATTCACATTTACCGTTCAGCATACACAGTGTATTTGGAAATATAAATACAGTACTATGTTGTATAATTGATCAAGTTCCATACAATCATAAACAGATATTCAATACTCAAAAAGAAAATAATTATTTATTTATGCCAAAGGTGCACTGACACAGGATTCAGGTTTGAAAGTCTCCCAGTAAATTCTGATAAAGGTGAAGATATGTGGACTGTTGTTCCTATGATACACTCACTGGTACATGACAAATTTGCTTGACCTGTTGCTGTTGGGCTAGGGCCTGCTGAGGTGTAAGCTACGATATCACATGACACCTCAGATCCAGGGTAAAACCCACAAAGTTGAGTAGAGTATGTATTACCATCAGTGTGAGTAGATTGGTTGTCTCTCATAGTCATACAATCAATCTGATGCATAAACATAACACATTTTAACACATATTATGATTATACAAATGAAACGAGCGGTTTTTTACAGTATAATATTATTATTAGTTATCAGAGGCGAAGGTTATGCTCAACAGTCAAAGAGCGAGGCCAACATTGGCCACATCTACATAGTATAGTTTCTTCAATCAAACTCACTGTGTAATTTTGTATTTCACCATTAGTATACTCAGGAACTTTCCATTGTATATCTACACAAGAGGAATCGTTAGTCTCTACTGTCAAGTTTCTGGGCTTGTCGTAAGGGGCTGTAACAGGTAAGATTAAGTCATGTTTGAATCTTAAACTATATAGTTCATACATAATACATAATCAATATATATAAATACTATAATTGATATATTTGTATATATGTTTTGCTTTTTTGGCAATGTCAATAAGTTTGTAAATCAAACAGTCAGCCAATCGGCCAAAAAATCAGCTGGTTAGACAACATGTGTTTCAGGCTGTCGATGTCTGTCAGTCACTTAAATAGTCGACATCTAACTAACCATTACCATTTAAACTTTGCATCAAATATATTTTTTCATCTAAATAATTAAAATTTACATAGATATTTATGATCTGAAATGTAAATAAATCGCTTGACCTGAAAATGACACATACACCCTAGTTACAGTGTTGACAAATATGGTATAAGAATTTTCTGAAAAGTGTGAGGTATCTGGTCAAAATATGGTGCCACGACAGTAGTACAAAGCTCTGATTGCAAACTGTGTGTACCATCTGCTGGCATCAGGTAAGAAATGCATAGCGTTTGTATAACAGGAAAATAAATTACCTAGCTCCATAGTTGTGTAGCTTTTCAAATTGCTTGCTACTTCATTGCCTCCATCATTTTTACTTGTGACTCTGATAGAATAAGAGATGTATGGATCTAGATCAGTAAACTCTATAAATAGATCTTCTGTACTTCCACTGCGTACTTCTGAGGTGTTTGTTGTGTCCGTCACATCGACTTCATATGCCACTTTGCCATAACAGTTCACTTCTGACTCCTACATGCAGATGAAAATGGTCGACCAAAAATGTCAAAAATTCCTGTGGTGTGAGAAGTCAGATTTATAATATAATATCTCCTTGAAACAGTTATCATTTAAAAGACATTATCAGCGTACGGTCCACACTGAATACGTACCTGCCATTCAAATCCGAGTTTAATTCTGTCCCTATCACCAATAGTCTCGGAAGATTCTGTCACATTATCGCTGATCACTGCTGCTGTAGGATCTGCAACAATAATCAATACAATCAGCTAAAACATTATTACTATGCTGATGAAAATCTATGAATCCTGGAAGAAGTGGAAAAGTATACTATTCAAAATACCATCGTTAGAATCAAACCCCTTTGCAATCCTGCAAGGCCATGAGCAAAAATATCACCAAACCTACCTATACAGCTGAGATAGATATCATTCTGTTTAGCTTCTCCATCGCCAGCTTCATTAGTAGCATACACAACACATGTTACCAGTGAGTCAGGATAAAACCCGCAGACTTCATCAGGTGACGTTACAGCAGGATCTGTTTCAGTATCCGTGACAAAATGACCGTCAGAGCTCGAGCAGTTGAACTACATCAGATGTTTAAAAAGGAATGATATGCGTGTTAGACAAGTTTTAGGTTCTTGAAGCCAAAACAGCAACCTGCTGGAGAACAGCATGGTCAAGAATCTTTGATTAGACATTTGGCCTTCATACCTTAAAAGGCAAAAGCTAAAGCGCCACATCCGCATCACAAGTACGCAAAATAAACCTTCCACATACTGAGTAATAAATGACCATGCATAGTAATACTTTGAAAAAATACTTTTAGTGGCATTGAGATAAGTTGAGAATAGGAATGAGGCAATAGCATGAGATTGGAATGATACTTAGTATCATCCCCATTGAGGCGCCATTTCAGGCACGTGGTAATTGAAGATAATGCACGAACAATGATAAGACAACTAAAAAATATAAGCCTGAAAAGTTGGGTTGAAGTCAGTGAAATTACGATGTGTAAAACAGCACTGCATTATTAAAACAGCTGACCCTTGACACAATGCTTCAGAGTTTTAGGGGTGAAAAAATCTCCATCATTATATGTTGTAGGGGGCTGTAATTATATACAGTTGGGGCATCATCAGTACAGTGTGACACAAGATAATACAGCTTAATCCAAAGTGAACTAGTTGAGGGTCCCTGATGTGTGTATGCAACGATGTGCATGTATCTATGTGACGGTGACAATGGATAAAATCCACACAGAGAGATATTGTTTATAAAAAGACTCACAGTGTAGTTCGATATTGGGCATCCATTTTTATCAGATTCTGTCCAGCTGACTTTAACACAAGTAGCATTGTGCTCTATGACATTTACTGAGGTCGGCTGCTTGGGCACTAAATGAGAACGAAGATAGAATGATTAGCGTGAATCTCAACTTCCAGGGTTAGGATTGTGGGATACCATGATAATGTAAACAAACGCAAGATTGTTTAGATGAATAGATATTAAAGATTTCTTAATGATCCACTAATGCCACAGGCATTTGCATTCACAAAATCATCAAAATATCAAAATTTAACACCATTAGGAATTGTAATCAGCCTGTCAGCTGTCATTGAGGTTATAGATAAAGTAATTAGAAAGGCACTTGAGGAGTGATTTGTTTTGTTTGGCCTAAACTGTTACACCAGACAGTATATAACCTACTGATTCATGTCAATTCAAAAACAAACAAGATTATCAGGTGTAAAAGGTTAGCATCACAGACTTCAGCAGGCTTCGAAGGCTTCAGCATTACTGAATTATTTAAAATCTTAATCTTAATCTCATCATTCAAACATCATTAAGATAGTACCTATTGTCTGTGTACATACATCATAGGGTTATCATATCTATGAGTTGTTGATTGTTATAAATAATAATATTATATATAATACCTCTATGATATTCAGTATGACTGAGTGGGATGGAAAATCGTATCCTCTATTTTCTTCCAATTTTAAAGAAGGCAATCCACAAATCACCACGAGTTAATTGAACAGTTCTGATATTCTATATCATCGTACCTATAGTTGGAGTTGTCCATTCATGTGATTCTTGTGATGAGAAGCCTTCGATGTTGGTACCTGTGAGACTGAGAGTATAATTAGAGCAGACAGCCTGGTTAGTGATATTCACACTTGTACTGGTATGGTTGTCTTCTTGATACATGGTTCGGTCATCGCTGTCCTTAACTATGAGATCAAATTTGACATCATTGCAATGACTGCTCACCTAATAAGAGACAAAACTGGTAACTTAACAGTTCACATAGACAAGCATAGAGGTGAAATAATCATCAGCATAACAGATTAAGGGCAAACAGTGGTTGTATCAGAGGGTAAGTTATTTTTAGACACATATACTTTTGTGGCTAGACAGGTAATTATTACTGGTATGTTAACAGCGCAGATGGATTTCCACATTTCCATTAGCTCATTAATAATTATGATGAGGTTAGGCATTCCAAATTCATGGCAATTCTTAACAAGACAAAGCAATGGCAACGATAAACTGTTCTGGTTTAACATGCTGGAATCTGCTGTTGAGGTTTAGTTAGGCTGGATTGAGTCAAGGCTACATACATCTAATGGTGGTTACTGTGGGTGGATAAACGACAAGTAAGATCATGCAGGAAGTTGGGAACTGTTATTCTATGAGACTTGCGAACAAAAATTTTAGGTTTCACAGTAGTATTGGTACAAACTATCATTGGTTAAATGACACACAAATCTGGATAACATTTATTGAAAAGCACTTACATCAGAATGTGACCTTATCTAAAGAAGGAACAAGTTAGAATTAAAGTGTGAAAATGTGAGGACACTTAGAGCTCCTGTCCTGTCATGGTGCTCGTAAGATAAAACAAGGAAGACCGCACTTCACTGGAGTCAATCTGTCTACAGATGACAGATAAATGATAAGAACAGCGGCAATGGGTTAAACATTTTTTGGCATAGATAAAAAAACAGGACACATGTAGAGAGCACAACACAACAGGATTTTTGTCTCTATCAAAAGTACTGCCTGTATTGTATGAAGAAAAGTGTCACATCCATTAACTGTCAACACTGAAGCCTGACCCCTGAGAAAATATTTAACCTGATAGAAATTATCTTATCATCTAATCTTCTAATCCTAATCATCCATATTAAGTACTTCCTCCTCACAGGATGGTAAGAGGTTAACTTATCACAAGTTAGAAACAAGGAATGGCAATCAATCTATCAGGTATCAATTCAGAATGCTGGTTGCAAAGATGGCATACAACTATCAGCCAACAGTACTTCACCCTGGAACGCAAAAACCAGCAAACCGAGGAGAGTTTGAGCATTTAGATAAGCGCTAAACACATATAGTACCTTAACTGCTTTAACTTTACCTGGGCTGCTAATAGGGACATTACGTTTTGGTTGATAATGGTGTACCTCTACAAAATCCCGGAAAAAATAGCAAAATCTAGACTACATACTGTGTTCCTCTGAGCAAGCTTGACAGTATTGACCGGATCACAACACTGAATGTGCCTGATACTTAAGGCTAGAAATTACAAATAAAATAACTCATACCTCCCAGTTGATGGTTGTCTCAAAATCAATTTCACCATTATCTTTAGCAATCGGTAGAGATGCTGTGGTAATCTCTTTGATCAGTGGTTCTATAACATGAATATAATATTTGATAGTTCTATTTAATTTAGTGCTGATCAGAGATGCTGGCAAGGCTAACAGAATAGTTTATAGAAAATAGGTTAAATATGATTGTCAAGTAGGTAATGTTCTGATGAGCCCAAGGAGTAATTTAAATCTAGCAGCTGCACAGCATATGCTGACTATCAAAATGCAAAATTTTAAAGAATAACACATTTTGTATCAGTATAATGCGGATATCGGTAGTTTTTCGATAATTTAGCCCAAATTCTCAACTTTATTCAAGAGCATAGCATGACATTTGTGTCCCCCCACCCCTCATGACATATGATGGGAAGATAGATTATAGGTTGTAAGGATTTTTTTATAGTTACAATAATGTAATTCCTAATTCAACAACCGATCCCCCCCTGGACACCTCTTGAGGTTTTCTACTCTTTGATTAAAAACGTGCCCTGCCCATATCCGCTCAAAAAGACATAAAAATTGACATTATAATGTTAATTGTAAAATGCTTTGGCATTGGACGAACCTGAACAGGGAAGGTAACCATAGCGTTTGATTGCATCACTTGATCTGTTTCCACCAGCCACAGCTTGCAGTGAGCATGTGATGTTTGTCCCTGGGGTGTATCCACAAGATGTGTGAGAGAAGGTGGAGTTACTCAGTCCAGAGATTGGCAGGTGCCCTTCACAGGAATACTTGAAAAGACAGTGATAATGAATAGCTGTATGGCATCTACAACAATGCGCACAGCTTCCGAACCCTTACATATGAGCCAACAATGTAAAAGAACAAGTATAACGGATTCAATGAATTTTGGTTTCCAAGCAGAGACTGCGGTTGGAGAAGTGATAGTGTCAAACATTGTTATTCACACCTACCATATAACCGGTAACAATGTTGCCACCACCAATAGGAGCTGTCCAATTGAACTGTATACAGGAAGAGTTCACAGCAGTAAATGAAACATTTTGTGGTTGATTTGGTGCTGAAATACAGAGAAATTCAAAATTAATTTTGATTAGAGTCATGGATGCACACAGAACAAGCCAAGAAAATCTAGCTCTATTTTAGCGAAATTGCATCAGCACAGAGAATGCAGATCAATTATTTGTTGCAGAATCAGCAAAGCGGATTGATGTGATTTTACAACAAAATCGTCTCCATTTCACAGAAATTGAACATATTCAACCTTATGGCTACCTGTTAACAGTGGAAGGAATAACACAGCTAAAGTTTGTTAAAATATGATAGTCTACAATAATATCTATCATTTCATTCGTATATATTTTTACCAATTTGAATTGTTGTAAGCGTTGCATTCACAGTATTGGGTCCTCTTCTGTTAGCTGTGGTGATCTCTACTGAATATACTGTGTTCCCAAATAACTTATTTGCAACAAACCAAGTTTGGTTGCAGACTCTGGTTTGATTTGTGAGAATATTTCCTGCCATATCTTTCACTATAACTCTATACGATAGGCCACTCTCAGATTGGTCATCCCCAGCCTTAAGCGTAAAATGAAAGCATTATTCGTTCATGAACAATTTTTTTTTTAATCCAGTATCTGCTTAGGCCGAAAAATTCTTGCTTTCCTTGTATCAGACATCTTCAGTCAATGACAATCTGACAATCAAATTTACAATGCAATTGATTATGAATTAAACTCTCCCTGTAACAGTCATGAGGAAATATTTATCAGGATGACAAATGGCTGGAATCATACCTTCCATGTTACATTAGCAGTCACTGAATAGAAACCCACATCGTATATTTCTGTATGATTTGTTGTATCTATATCTTCTACATTTGGAGGTACTGAATCAAATCAAAAAGGGGTCACAACCAAATCTTTTAAAACCTAATCATCACAATCAAGAGCTCAGAAACCGTGCTGTGTTGTTCTTTCAACCCATTGCCTAAGTGGGCGGAGGAAACACTCAATAATAATGATGACCCCAGAGACGCGATGACATGTTTTGTAACACCTTGATTTTCAAACAGGGCTTAGGTATAGAGAAAGAAGTATAGCAGTGGTTGCAAGTGGTGTGGTGTTTCTCTATGAGAAATTGTAAAAAAATTAATGTTGAATGACAGGTTTTATATCCTCCACCTTGTTTTAGCAAAAGGAACCCAATATTAAACATAGACAGTAACAACATCACACAGACAGTGGAGAAAAAGGGACAAGACAGGTTTTGCTGTAATTATGCAGTAGTGTTTGACCTCTAACATAAAAGGCAATCGCATCAGAGCAAAGCGTGATCAACATTTCTTTGGAAAATGATTTGGAAATCAGAAAGAAAACATGCTATTTATGTCGGAAACTAATATCTAAGCAACAATACAAATTTGGACTCTTAAAAGTAATACATTTTCAAGGGTGTTCTCTGAGAAGTTACAACATGGTATAAGCAACCAACAGATAGTAACAGAGTCTGAATTATGCTACACCAGTTCTCCTGAAACAGGCCCAGTATACTAAGCAATTCTAGGGAAAGCTCATTATTATCAAAATAAGCAGTCAATCTTAAGTCCCTATGTCAACTATTTATGAATAAAAAATAAAGACTTACAAGCTGGGACAGTTAAAGATGAACCCACAGTGTTGACATCTCCGTAGGGGATATCCCCATGGCTCGAAGTCACTCTGTATTCATACCCACTTGTTGCTATAAGACCACCAATAGGTATATCCACAGTATCAGCAGACAATTCATGTGGTATTGTGCTGATCTTCACAAAACTTTCTGTGTCAGTTTTCTGGTAAATTGAATAGCTGAAAATACAATGGCATTGTTAGGAAAAAAGATTCACAGGCAAATAAATCAGAAGAGCTATAGCATTGATCCAATCAGGTTGAGTTAATCCAACAAGAAGTTGATAATATGATGTACCTTGATGGAGGTGCATCCCCGGTCATATTGTTAGTCCACTGATATAGAGACATCACTAAATCTGTTGAGTTGCTGAACATGAGACTGACTCTTGGAACGTCATTGAATGTTCCTGGTTCTAGAACAAAAAGCTCTTATTATACTGTCTATTTTCTAAAAACATACGAGTTTCATAAATTTCTAAAGAACATTGAGCAAAATCAAATTTTCTCTTATAACAAAGTTTAGATTGAATGACGAACCAGTTCAGGTTGATATGACATCTTTTGTCCTGGTCATCAGTTAGATTCAAACAATAATCTAGAAAATTGATTAATTTTGATAAACAGTACTTGAGGTAATAAATTTCCCTGTCTATCTCTGGATCATTTTATAGGCACTACATGCATGTCAACTATATGCATCGCATGGATCAAGCTCACACATTGGCAAAATGCATGGGTCACCATAATTGTACTAAATGCATGGATAAAAACAGATATTACACAACTTAGCGGAAGTTCTTACCAAGTCCGTAAGCTTCGAATTCTCTCAGTTTAACACCCTCGTTATACCCAACTTTAACAGCCATTTGTTGTGTCAACGGCTGGCGGTTGTCGTCACACTGTATGTAGTCCATGTCGCCAATGGGAACCTTATTGTAATGACACAGTGTCCAATCAGAAGAGCCAGGATCACCTGCACTGTCTCCATTAAGTTCTGTTGTGTAAAAGCTAGCGTCCTGCACTCTATCAGCTATAATATAGCATAGCAAATATGAGAGTTTCCTCAGCCTCCATTAGTCTAGGCCAAGTCTGCTTTTGTCTATTTCCATACAACAATTGCTTTCCTGCATTTTTATTATTGTCCAGTGCAGTGCCATGTAGTTGGACATGGGTGTTACTATCATGAACTCAAATCAAAACCTTGAGGGCATGTTGACTTATGATTTTTATAACGGAACTAAATAAGTGCATTGAAGATAGTAAGGACAAGTTGAACTCGACACACAACACATAGTACTCACAACATGGTGTTCCGGAACAATCTCCTACTCTGTTGTACACTACCATCTCTACCATGTACATTCGACGACCGAGATCTATTTTCAACCACTGATTTTCACTTTGTGCAGTATGTGTTATATCAGCACTCCCAGTGCCCTTTGTACCATCATTAGCTCGAGATGCAGGAAAATCGGCATACGGATTTGACTGTGTTGCTATTCCATTGCGGGCATAATTGATCGCTCCTGAAGGATTTAAGGTAACATATAAGTTGGCTCTAAATAAAGTGCCATTGATGTTTTATTAACAGAATGTTTTATCTGCACCAATGGACGTACATATTATATTTTGAGAGAGCAAGATTCGATCATCTTTCATACATCTGAGAAAAATAGTAAGACACCACCCTCAATAGCGCAATTGATCGATATAGCTACAGTTTTGCGGTCTCGTTCTGAGAAATAACTCTTGGCCTCTTCCCACTAACATTCCTTATTAACCAACTAAAACACTAATATGATCTGCATTATCTCATATAACTACCCTCAGCAATTAAAACAAGTTAAAAACCTATCAATGTTGATGTCCTTTAACAAAAGTCTTAACTGTTGGTTTTGAATTTAAAATAGATAATTACATTAAAATGTTTGTCGACTGTGATTCACAAGGACCAAGATATAATTGATAAATGTCCCTTTTTAACAAAGATATTGGGACTGTCCTGAGTGTAGGAAAATCAATTTACTTACGTGATCCAAAAACTTGGATTTCTGATATTTTTCCAATTTCCTGGGCAAATGCCGTTATTGATATCAGTGAGGCACTATGTAGAGATTCACAGTAAACATCAATGTGGTGGGTTGCTGGTTCAATGAAGTTACAGGGAGCCGAACTGGAACCTGAAGCATTTTTCAACATCAAATTCAGGCTTTCAACTAGAATCTCACCTTGAGGAATAAAACAAGACCATGGAATAGATGTATGTTGTGTGATTGTCTCAGCATTCAAATATGATTCACAAAAGATATCGCTTTTTGTTCTAGGTTCAGCTTTGGGGTCTGGCTTATGAATTCACATTGGCTTTGATGTATGTTCACCATTGAATCATATCATGATTTTTGGGAACAAGTGTATATAGTATATAATATGCTATCCCTGTGGCACATTTATTATTAGGTGGATAGGTGTAATAAGATGGCAGAAAAAACAAAGCATGACATAATTACCAAAGCAATGAGCCTCTAATACATGGTAAGCAACAACCTATGACTCATGCAGTGCAATGCTTGCTATGTGATGAGTTTCAAGGTTGTTGGAAATATGACCGAAAATAAAGAACTATCCATAACTAAACACAATCTTGCATTTGATTTAAAGCAGCTGGTGGAAGATAGTGGTGACTCAATTACCATAACATAAATACCGGATTTTTTTTCAATCATTCACTTGAGGAGACAAGACTTTCAGTGGAGAGGAGACCATTCACTTAGAGGAGAGGTTTTATATTATGGCAGACTCACAGACTCATAGAATGAAATTCAATATTAATAAGAGTTCGCAGAGATACATTGTGCTTACCACAGTCCCCTTTGACAAGACGAACAAGGTGGATCAAATAAGTGTCAAGCAAATCTAACTCCCACTGCACAGTATCTGATGTTTCTGGACAAGATTCTGGAGAAAAGTTCATCCCGTCAACCAGATGATCAAGAAGAGGTGTTGATGGAGTCGTGGTTACAGGCTTATACTTAGCTACATTGTAGTTCTTGTATGGTGCTGAAATCATGGTATGAACAGGAAAAAGCTAAACAAAACTTGGAAATTTTTTATCAAAAGAACATTGAAAGTTGCCCAAGGAGAGAAAGGAACATAGCTTTTTTCGTTTAATGCTCAGACGAGTAAGTATTAAGGTTTCTCTTGCCCTGAACAACCGTTGCTCATAGCAAAGTAACTTTTTAGCAATATTACCAAAAAAGCTAAGTTTACTCGCATGAGGACGTTATTGAATGATGTAACTGTGTTTGAAGAGCAAGAACCCAGGGTCTAAATGGGTCTAGAGTGCATACTTGCAAGTCTCCCAATTTAGGTGGGACCCTCCAGATTTTCACATCAAATTCTGTTGACTTCCCACTTTTTGTAAGTGTTGATGGTAAGTATTAAAAGTGCATTTCATCTCAGTTTGATATTTTATTACCTGTACAAAGTACAAACATGAAATTATTTGGGATCAAGTATACGTTTTTAGCTCTTCCTAGTGGCTAGAAACATTCTCAGAGTATCAGCAGCCGGGCTCTATCCAAGTCCCCATTGGGGGCTTACACTGCCCAAAACCCCAAAGTGGATTGCTCGGGTGCTTCGCACCCTCGAAGCACCACGATTCCGTGCAGTATCGATGTAAATTGAAATCTCCCACTTTTGAATTTAGATTACTTGGCAAGTATGCTAGAATGTGTTATCTCCCCTGTCACATATTAACACTTAAGTATCTTTGACTAGGCTAACTATGATCAAAACTGTGCTGTGATATTTTCTGGTGTAAGTATAGCAGCCTAGTTACTGTCCTAAGTAAGCTAGAGTAAGGCATACTGTTAAACTGTTAGTAAATCATCATTTTGATATTGATCTGTCGCAGGAGAGACAACATACTCTAGACCTTTCAAGACCCTGGGTTTTCACTCTTTGAGATCGGTTACATCATTCAAAAATGTTCTTGTTCACGTAAATTTAGTTTTTTTGTTCATTGCCATGAGACTACTTCTTACTATGAACAATGGTTTTTTTTTTGCTTTCCTAAACACAAAGCTATGACTAGTGATATTATCAGTATATATAGGATGGTGATCAGGCTGCAAACAGATAATTGATGGTTCGGCATTGTTGATTTCTTTTTTATGTAAGCTGTGTTGAAGCTTATTGGTGAGGGTTCTGGTTAGACTTGGACTTGGAATTAGACTTTTTCTTTTGGTATGAAGAAGTGCTGTTTGGTATTAACAGTTTTAATGTTTGAATTAACTTCGATGTGACACATGGCTGACATGATGTGGCAGACTGATCGCAAAAATCGATATTTATCATGAAGTTTGGTAAAGTTTAGAAGATTGTTTTGCCAGGTTTTCGATGGTACTATCCAGATATTGGCACTACAGCAGTCTCAGATATGATTGCACACTGTTTTAAAAGATACGGGTATGGAATTGTGAACAAAGAGTGGAATCGTATTAGTTTGATTTCAATTGATAACTTACCAATCCCAAAGACCCTAAACTCAGTGAGTGTCACACCATGACTGCCATTATTGAACACTGCTATATGCCTTCCTGGAACCGGAAATTCAAATTCCTCCTTTCCAGGATATGGGTATTTTGATTCACGATAACGGCGCAGTTGCCATCCAGAAGAACTAAGTGATGGTGCTCCAGCATCTCTCTCAAGGCATGTCAGCAACGATATATTAGACAGACGAAACTCTGAAAGAATATCCAATAATAACACTGTATTGATAAAGCACTGCAAAAAAAATAAATCGGAAAGCTGCTGTTACCATTCCTTGTGTAGATATTTTCCTTTACAGCCTTGGAAATATGCAAGCAGAGTATTGATAGCACACAGAAAGGTGCATCAATGTATTTACAAAATATTGTGCCTCTCAAGCATTTTCAAAGCTCGTTTGAAAAGGAAAATCTGATTTAGAGAATCTAAAGGTTGATTGAAGTAGATCAATGGTCCATTATCATGCTGATACCAAATACTTGTGGCCCTCAGCTCACATACCATAAACACCCTTCCTGCTCCACATCTCAACACGGTATATATAAAATACAGCTCCGAGGTCCACTTTCCACCATTGATCCTTTCCTTCTTTGGTGTGGGAGAACTGCCCGTCTCGAATACCAGGTGTACCTTCAGGTATCGGCTGCTCTAGAATTGAACCATCCACTGCGAGGCCTGGTGGGTGATTCTCATATTCTGACTTCTGTGTAGCTGTTTTATTCACTGCTATATTAAGTGTTTGTGCAGTTAGACCTGTTAATAGTTTGAAATTTCAAAGTTAGGTGCGACAACTGAAGTGTCACAGACCACAGCATCAACTGTCAGTTTGTAGGAGCAGGTATATATATATATATATATATATATATATATATATATATACATATATATATATAAGGAGAGTAGGAGCCTAATGTGTAATTTGTTAAAAATCCCTGGTAACATTCTGATAGAATTATTGATATTGATATCATATTTAGAAGATTAGATTAGTAATAATATTACACAGAATAGGAGTTATGTCCCCACACATATAATGCAAAAACAAAACACCTTTTAATTTCTAAATATGACCACTACAACTGGGTACACCCGGTGAATTTTACAGAAGAAACATCAATGAAGTACAATATGCGATCAGTTTCCTACCATTCAAATTGTCTGTGCCATTTTTTTATAGAGCAGTTACAGCTAGGCTGCTTCTGGCCTAATTGGTATCTCTAAACAGAAAAAAGAACAGAAATCGAAGCCCTTTAAATCCTATTAATTTTTATTACTTGTGTATTTTTTCCTTTTTTCTCTCCTCTTAAGTTTTCTTTTTTGTTCTGTCACTGCATGAAAAACATAACTGTAGTGCAAGGTATAATAGACTGCAGGTAGTAAATAGGGAAATACCTCTCATTGAAGAAGGATATTGCAATGGACCTGGTTTGAGGAGCACTTATTACATGATTCCAGCAGCTGGCATTTTGCACAGGCACGCCATAAGGACAGCACACTGTGCCTGGAGAGCTTTCTCGTATCTATCAAATTGTTGTCCGTGAATATGGTTCATTGCCTAGAGTAATATATTTGCCATAAAGAGGCAGTGTAAGATCTCTCTTACCTTCGTTGGTGAGAAGAAGAAGTATCCAGATAGTAATGGCTGTTTTAGTTGTAGAAGACATGTTCCTGTGTTCCCATTCCGTTGTAGATCCCCCTCCGCTGGTTAAGTTACTGAGGCAGCTGCTGCTCAGTAGCACTTCCCTCTAAGTCTGATGATATCAGCTTTGTCTAGGCTGAATTTTGCTCAATTACAGTTAACCACACTACCAATCATATGCTGACCTAATGACTTAACTATTTTTATCACTAATGTGACCTTATTTATTATTAATCACCAACAAATTAATGTCTAAACAAGTAAAAGGCATCTGAAGAATTGCAGCATTTGAAGCCAAGAAAATTACCAAAACAGACTTTGTATTACCCTCGCAGTGACTAACGAGTTCAGAGCAGTCGGCCGATATCAGGATTGGACGTCGAGTGTTGTTGAGTGATATATCAGGAACTATTAGATGAACTGTTAGTTCAGTATTAGCATAATGCAACAATAAAAGATAAGATACATTTTATCACCCTGATAGCCAACGATGAGTGTACAGTGATGTACAAGCTTCCCTCAACTCACACATTATCATGTACAGCGACACTTGACATCACAGCTAAGCTATCTCATTTTATTTTGAGCCGATGTCATTTTTGATTTTGTAAGCGTATAATCTGGAAAATAACTTATTAGAGCTTTTATAATATGTAGCTATCTCACTATTTACTGCTTCATTGCTACATCCATGTTCACAGCGCTGAGCAAGGATAAAAGAAATTAAGGGTCACACTATTTAGGCATATCTCAGGTGCAATCATGGATTATATAAGTAAATACATGTTACTTTCATAGGGTTGTAGTATAGGTAGATTTAATTCACTTTGATGAACAGTTAATGCTTATCGATGCAACACATGCAACACATAAAACCTAGTTAAATTTTTGAGTGAGGTGCCGATGAGATTGATTGAGATGCTCAGCAACACACAGGGGTGGCTTCATGCTGCTGGGGCCGGCCATGAGGAGGTTGTACTAGAGAAGGCCTCGAAACAGCGTTTGACTCATGGTTTCTAGCTGAAGACCTGTGTGTTGTGCAGTGGTACGCGCACCACTGTATGTTGTATCTTTGAGTGAGGTGCCTGTGCCTAGAAGTATCAGTTATCACCCTTGTGTGATCCCCTATGTGATTGGACCATGAACCTACCTGAAATATGAGGTGGGCCATCAGAGACTATATATAATAAGTCCATAGTCTCTGGTACCATCACACTTTTATTGATAAGGCAAACTGAATCCTTCTAGATAATACAAGGAATCATGTGGAAAATGTTTCTAAACTATCGCACAGATAATAAAGTTTGTGATGTGATAGCCCACTAGACCTCAAACAATCTTATCTGACAGCGTAATGATACTATGATACAAATAACTGCGACTGAAATAAATTGTACATCACAGTACCTTCACTACCAATCATTTCCTGACCAAAGGATAACAAGCTGCTGATTGAACATTGGCAACCACAATAAGTTTTCTCAAAATAAAATCTGGCGGTTCAAATAAATTAATCGGCACAGCTTTCAATCTTGAGTTTATGGTTCCTAATGTATTATTGAAAAGTGCAAACACTAACAAGATATACAGGGTACACAAATGTAGTCCTGCAGCCATTTTCTAATCCTTTGTTTAAAAGTAGGTGTTTAGTGTCAGCCTGACCTTATTTGTACAGCTTACTAACTAGAAACGTATCTATATGCTGCCCTTAGTAAACCTTATACTCAATGTTTATCGTCTTGTGAGTATCAGACCTCAGTCCTCACCCTTTGCATACTAGATTGTGGGACACAAGAAGTAATAATTTCAAGCTGCGAATTGTGTGCACTTGTAAAGAGAGTGGACAACTCTTATGTTAAATAATCTCATAATAGTAAGCAAACTCTCTAAAGTGAGTATTTTGGCATTATTTCCCACTTTTGTAAATTACTATAATCATGCAGATCAATATTGAAGCAAATATCCATATTTCAAGTTTGAACATGGTATTATTAATAAGGATAAATGACAAGAATTACGCACTATAATCCAATAATGAAATATGATTCGGTCTTCAGCACTATTATTGCAGTGATAAAACGTTCATAACCTATATGCAGTATTCATTCTTACTGTAAGGCTATGTTCGTACTTTGGAAATCAGAAATACGGAAATCCATCCACAATAGTCAATACAATGATCTAAATCATTTTGTGCATCGGGACTATTTTGCTGTGAAGCATTCACACTAGAAAAAGATTGCACAGCGTCTGAGCCAGGTGACAAACCCCTGTAATTTATATGGCAATATTGTATGAATTTCAATATGTATACAATGATTATTGTTACTGTTACAATTGCTACGACCTTCAAATTCCAACATTACTTTTTTCCCAGACAAGATGTTGAAATCTTACATGAGAATGATAAATTCTCAACTCGCATCATAGGTATAGGATCTGACCCATGGAGTGATATTCAACCTTAATTATTGCGAAAGGGAGGATAAACTGCATTTTTTCAATTTTGAATGACAAAATCTGCATAGAGCCAAGGCTAGGTATAGCTCAATCGCAAATCATGAATCATGGAGGGAAATATTATATCAGCCATCCTTAGAATCTTATTACAGTCTTTATTGAAATGTAATAATTAGTTTGTAATACAAATAACAGTACAAGCATGAGGATATATCTGCCAATAGATAAAGTATCGTTACGACTTCAGCTTTGTTGTTAATTTTGATGAAAGAGCATTCACCCAGGCACATAAATTTTTATCAAATATGCATATATGCAATATTCAAAATTTTGCTTATATCTTTAACGAGCAAGATTTTTTTGTTATAGCAGTACTACCTGTCAGACTTTTCATGCATAGTCCGTGGGTCATCCGTAATATCTACACCACTCCCACCTCCATAAAGTAAACGATTCCTGTCTCGTGTCTCACACAACAGTTATTCAGATTCTAAATAAGTGAGTACATAAGATTCAGCCAGTCGAGCAGGATGAACATTTGATTAGTCATTCATCCTCTTTATGTGCAATGCATGATGGCGGTTATGTTAAAATTGGTTTTCATTTCTCAGATCCCTGCTTTAGAGCACAAGTAAAATCATCTCAATAATAACAAGAGTATATCACTGCGCCCTTGCACTCTGAGCAAAGCGCTGTTCTGGGGAGTTATTATATGACTACTGTATTCTCCAGGTCAGCTGACCATGTAACCCAGTACCACCTACCGCATGGTCAAGCTCACGACTACTAATCTGGTGAACCTACTGACACTGTAGAGGGTGTGGGAGGGTGGGTGGACACCCTGTTAGGACAAATGCAATACCTACCTAAATAAGGGTGTATGCATCTTTGGTCTTGTGCTCATCCACCAAACCGGTCCTGCTGGCTTGCAGCCGTTTATGAAAGACGAAGGCTAGGGGAGTGAACCCCGGAATAATACAGCAAATGCCTGAGGCAGCGTTCAGGAGGGGAGATAAACGAACCAACCAGTCAGACCAGGCAGCCACTGCAGCTAGGCAGGGATGCCAACATGTCTCAACTAATTCTTGCCCGTTGACTAACATTCCCGTTTTGCCAAGAGAGTGATTCTGGTAATGCAAGAGCAAGTCCTCACTTAACCTTCTGCATGCAGTTTTATGAGATGGACAAATGGATGAATACTTATACCGGCTCGAATGTTGCCCGGGTCAACAAGGTTCGCGCTGGCTCATACTGTGAAGTTTGACTTGACAGAGAGGGTTATCAACTTGATAAAGGCTCTACATGATGGTATGCAAGCTCAAGCAGCACAAGACACTGGAATTTCTGAAGGTTTTGCTGTGACAAATGAAGTCAAACAAGGATGTGTGCTAGGCAGTGAAAGAGTGAACAAACTGGCATACAGTGCATTAGTTAATCATTTGCACCTTTCTCTCAACTGGTGTAAGTGGAATATCATAAACTGTCAGAGGCCACAAAATTCAAGGCATGAGTGCAGAGTTGACAATCCAGGCTTTGTATTTACCAGACAGTCCACATTTTTCAATCGTATCCAGCCCTGTAATGAGTTGTTGTTTCACCTCGTTTCCGCGAAACCTGTCTGTGATCGGCAAACTATACCATCTTCCTAAGCTCTTCACAGGCTGCTCAGCAAGCATGGGTATACGCTCTGTTCCTATGAAGTAGGTATCTGGTACAGGTTTGACTTTACACAAAGACAGGGATGGGCTCTTGCTAGGGTTGAATCGCATCACACAGCTCTCTATCAACTCAGCAGTTTATCGATTGAAGCTACAACCTGAGCCTTGTCTGGTGATATTATTGTAATATCATCCATAAAGACCCTCATCGGCGGTAGTATCTGGGTGTTCGCATCGTGGATCCTATTCAGGTTTTGTTAGCACACTTTCTGCATTATATAATCGAAGCAAATAAAATATAATCTATTTTAGCCACAATTTCTAAATTCCAAGATGCATACCCGTTTGTGTTGTCTAAATCATCCCTCTCAAATTTACAAGTAAGATCTTTCCAAACCCACAGAGTCAGTATATTGTGGAGGCAGGTGTCATATGAGATTATAATAACAATAATAACCATTCACGTCATGGTTACACTAGCTTGCCATGCGCTTCTAGTAGCTTGGCTCAGGAGGCTCTACTGGTCACTCTACCGATGTTTGACAAGGGTGGAAAAACCTTTATATGCATGGAAATTACAACCCAACTACACATGAATAAAAAATCTTGTTGAAATATTAAACATTGAAATAAGATGGGAAACCGATCAAGAGCAATGGTGCCTTAGACTTATTTCAACATGATGTTTAATGATGAGATTTTCAGCTAAATTACTGAATCCGAATCAGCACCATCAATAATTTATTTCTTGATCAGAATTTTGTAAAATGTAGTATTATTAACAATCTATAATCTTTGGTATTAACAGTATTAGGCTACCTGTTGCAGATTATAATTGTGCTTGTTGCATTTGAGACATAGGATTATTGTACCTGATACATTGATTGAATTGAAAGCTTGTTATAGAAGGGGCTTTGTTTAGACAAAGAGAGTATATCAAAGGCTAAGGTCCCTGGTGTATTGCGCAATCAGAAGCATAAATCAGCCATACTTTTAAAAAATAGATATACATGTTACATTTTGCTTGCCTGCAACTTACAATGATGCAAAAATGGATATATTATCTGGACAGCTCTATTCTAAATAACCAAAACAAATTTGGAAGAAATCGGACTATTGGAACAAGGTTGGTTGGTTGGTTTATTTTGTCACAAACATTAGGTATGCTGCGAGATTGAGTGTTTATACTGTTACATGAGTAGGGAATACCAAAAAGAAACATAAACAAAATGAGTAAAGTAAAGTCTGACTTCTAGTGGATTAAGAAATATCTTGCAATATCAAAATCAAGTGTCTGAGGAATGAGTCTTTACCCCAGGCAGTTCTGTATTTAAGGCTGCGATATCTGCCTGAGGGGAGTTTCTCAAGAAAATTGTTTAAAAAATGTTCGTCATCATGTATTATCTGCAGGGCCAGGTTCTTTGTACGTTTTGATGGTGTGCGATACATTACTTTGTTAGTAACAACTGATTTTTGTAGATTTCCTTGAGAAATGATATTTTTTTAAATATTGTTGTGGCTCATTGGGTTTATATTGGTATAATACATAATTATATGTGGGTTTAATGATAATGATAATGATAAATACACTTCCCTAGAATGAAGTTTGGTCAGGAGGAGATAATCACTAAATTCAGCCAATACTTTTAATGAACTGAGTTTGTGATATCCTCTATTCTCTTGGCAGTCACAACATTGTCACCTTATAGAAAGCTAGGCTTCTAAATAGACATATTTTCAGGCCTTGATGTTGAGTCAAGACTGATGCATGAGTCTATGATCACACACTATTGAGTGCTGATGAATAGTCACTTTTTTCACTGCAGCTTAGCAGTAGCAACCACCATTGAGGTAATGACAAGGGGAATACACAAGCAGCTGAATAGGGGGATGCAATCATAATCCCACAGTGACGCCAAACAAGACAAGGCCCCATGAAAATCAGAAACGGAAATAGGAAGCAAGTCTTGAGGGTCTAAAATCAATGTAGGGTACCTTAAACATTATAAAAGCAAGCACCCGCAACCCAAACAGGACAGAGCAGAAATATGTGTGGATAGAGGAGGATGGTGCATCAATGGTCTAACTTGAGCAAAATTGAGGCAAATCTTAACCATACTCATTCATCAGTTGCGATGTCGAGTATATCTTTCAAGATCATATAACAGATTTATTCAGTGAACACCTTATATTACTTCTCTATAGCATATCAATAAAACAGCTCTCTTAAATCTGCTGCACAATTTCAGACTGAAATGCATAACGGCTGACAGCCTACTATCTTTTAACTAATACTTTTGATAATAATCGTGACAAGAACAATAATTTTATATATATATATACATATCATTATATTTTTCTAGCCATATATAACTTATTTTCCCATTTCTAGAACATCGTCATTTATTTGTGTATAACCCCTTTTTTTTGTATTTAGCTGTGTGTAGAGGTCAACAGGTTACTTTTTAGCTACTCTTTTATCTGTAAACTTTCTAGAAAACCTCTTTAAATAAAATAAATAAATAAATATCAAGACCAATCTACATTTCTGCCAAATTACATTGATGTTTAGTTCGGAACAACGCAGATGAGAATACAGTTGGAAGAACCCTCTCCATAGTTCAACTCCATGTATGAGGTGCTGTCAATGGTCAGTCCAGAGAACATACCATGCAGTAGCCTGCAGCTTCACCCTCAATTATAGCTAACTGTTGGCTAAGTGTGGGATAGTAGTGAGTGGTAAGTCATGTGGCCTTCATATCGTCAAAATTTATATTATTGTCAAACACTGCGGACAGCAATGATATTTTGTGACATGCATCTGACAATGTGAAAAATGAAAACATACCTGCTGGAACCGTCAATGATGTATCCACAGTGTTGACATCTCCATAGAGGATGCTTTCATGACTCAGTAATACCCTGTATTCATATCCATGTGCTCCAGTGAGACCATCAATAGAGATATCCACAGTATGAGTAGATAGAGCATGTGGTACAGTTCGGACAACAGTGAAACTGGCATCCTGTTCAGATTTCTGATAGATTGTATAGCTGAAAAAGAATTTGATCACTTTGTTATTATGCATCAATACAATCTCAAGCAGGCTTGAAGCTGATTTCATTATATTACAGCAGTTTTGGATGGAACAAACAAATTTGCAATTTAAATTATAATTTACTTCATTTTGTGTGTTCTATTTCTGAAGTTTGACATAACGTTATGTGATAAAAAATTGGTGGTAGTCAAACACTTCGACTTTAAGGTAATGTCAAAGACCGATCCGAATATCAACATATCATATACCGTTGGACAGCTGCCGAGCTACTGAAAATGAATACCTGAACAAAAACTTGATTCGATGACGTTGTGTCATTTTAGGGAGGAAATGAGGCAGAAAACGCTCTTTTTGTCGATGCAGATTGAGCAGTCAAATTAATTGCAAGAAATTTCAAATCAGGTGGAATGTATACTTAAAGATTGCCTTCATTGTAAAATTTGATTTTCTTTGATATATGACTAGTCTAAATTTTTACGTCACGCCATACAACGCATTTTTTTTGTGAAGCCGTGAAACTATGTGAAATTTCAATCATTAATTCACAACAGATCATAGGCTCGAATCAAAATTAATTATGATTTTCTCTTAGAGTACTCTTCAAATGTCATACACATTGACTTTCAAAAAATTAGCTTGCATATTGCAATGACAGTAGACTCTCGAATACGGTTAATATTTTCGCCACCTTTGCATAACGTCAAACATGCTGTCCAAATAACCATTATTGTGGCCTAACAAAGATTTTTGAAAGTTCTCACATACAAAGCCGTTTTCATTAACCATGGTACACACAGAAAATGCCAACATAATTTTTCATTGCATCTTTATTGTTCTTGAATTTAACGCAAAAGAATGCCAAACAACAGCTATTTTTAGGGACTTATGAGGTCTTTTTAAGGACTTTTGAGGTGTTTTTTGGCATTCTTTTGCGTTAAATTCAAGAAAAATGAAGATGTAATGAAAAATTATGTTGGCGTTTCTTGTGTGCACCATGGTTAATGAAAGCGGCTTTGTATGTGAAAACTTTCAAAAAAGCTTTGTTTGGCCACAATAATGGTTATTTGGACAGCATGTTTGGCGTTATGCAAAGGTGGCAGAAATATTAGCCGCATTCAAGAGTCTACTGCAATATGCAAGCTAATTTTTTGAAAGTCAATGTGTATGACATTTGAAGAGTACTCTAAGCGAAAATCATAATTAATTTTGATTCGAGCCTATGATCTGTTGTGAATTTATGATTGAAATTTCACATATTTTCACGGCTTCACAAAAAAAAATGCGTTGTATGGCGTGACGTAGAAAGTCAATTTAGACTAGTCATATATCAGAGAAAATCAAATTTTATGATGAATGCAATCTCTAAGTATACATTCCATATGTTTTGAAATTTTTTGCAATTAATTTGACTCCTCCATCTGCATTGACAAAAACAGCGGTTTTTGCCTCATTTCATCCCTAAAATGACACAACGTCATCGAATCAAGTTTTTGTTCAGGTATTCATTTTCAGTAGCTCGGCAGCTTTCCAACGGTATATGATACGTTGATATTCGGATCGGTCTTTGACATTACCTTAATCCAATCATATTGGAGTCTGCATGAAGCAGCAATGGGACGGAACTATTAGCCAGTCTCTTTAACTACTATGCCGCATGCAAGATGAGGCATACAGAACACCACTTACCTCGATGGCGGTACATCACCTGTCATGTTATTATTCCACTGATGGAGAGCCATCACAAGGTGTGTTGAGTTGCTGAACTTGAGAGCTATTATCGGATATACATCAAATTGACCAGGTTCTACAACAGAAGAAAAATAGCTGAATTTGAAATGTAAGCTCTTTTTACGATGAATTGATATACCAAATACAGTTCTGAAATGTGCTTCATTACTTCACTTTGACATCCACAATCAAAACCTAAAAATTCAAACTTTGATAGTATAGGGGAAATTGCCTGATGAATCAACACTAACCAAGTCCATAGGCCTCAAATTCTCTCAGTTGGACGCCCTTATCAAATCCGACTTTGACAGCAATTTGCCGAGTGAATGGCTGTCTATTGTCATCGCACTGTATGTAATCCATTTCACTTATTGGATTCTTGTTTTAATGGCAGAGATTCCAGTTATATGAGCCAGGAACACCTGCATTCCCTCCTTGAGTCTTGGATGTGTAAAAACTAGCTTGCTGCATCTATCAACTATAATACAATATAATGCAGTAATCCACAAACTTAATATACATTACTTGTTTTACGTGTTATATATTTTCCATGAATACGGGAGATGTCAAACAGACGTCATGATTGTGAGCTTTCCAGTTACAACTTTCTGATGTCTATGAAAAAAGGAAAAACAAGTTTATGAGAGGCCATACATGACAAGTTGGTAGACCCAGAAATCAGGAGGTCTCCGCGTACAAACTGATGTACTCTAAATGGTGCACTTTGGGGTGTACACTAACAACCAGTTAATGGCAGATGCTCAATTTATATAAATATACAACTCACCGAATTACACTATTCTACCTCTGAATCGACAACCATCAAAGTAATTTTAATCCTGATCGACCTGTCCTGTTACGGTGATATCGAACCTAGAGATAGACAAAAACATGGGTGAGAGACAACGTCATGATAGAAAACATATACAAATATAAACAGAACAAGATATTAACTCGCAAGCACAATCACACAATCATGTTGTTGTTGTTTGTTGCTGTTTGTTGCTGTTTGTTGCTGTTTGTTGCTGTTTGTTGCTGTTTTTGTTGTTATTTTCTGGTGGTTTTCTAATACTATCTAATACTGAATGTGTGGCTAGATATCTGGGTCCTGCTGCCACATATTTCAGCTCCAATTAATATTTTTGTTGTGCTCAGTTCTCTCGGTGGGTCAAGAGTCCCTGAGCTAAGCTCTTTACTTGCTATTAATACCTCACTCACTCTCCCCAATCATCCATGTTCATTCATGTATGAACTAGGGCTTCCCATTCATACTGTTAAACATATTTGTGATACTTTG
Source organism: Membranipora membranacea (assembly GCA_914767715.1). NCBI lineage: Eukaryota > Metazoa > Bryozoa > Gymnolaemata > Cheilostomatida > Membraniporidae > Membranipora > Membranipora membranacea. The sequence continues at coordinate 2,641,099 of OU612070.1, read as the reverse complement.
TAGTTGTCTTCTCTTGTACACGAGAAGGCAACTAGCTAATGTAATACATAAAATTCCTCATACTCACAATCTCTACTAGGATTCACATTATGCGTAACCACATTCATCTAAACTCGTTCACAACAAAACTCCCAACCCGGAATACCACTCTGCGTCTTGCAGTGCGGGGGATGCAATTCAGCACTCGTTTGTCATATTTCTAAACCAAAACTTGAGCTTTCATATTATGAATCGCGTCATTTCACCTGATTATACATGCAAGCAGTAATGGTAATAAGCAATTACATAGGTATATGCACTGTTGAGGTAGGAATACGTAGTTTCCCTTGCAAAAAGAAGCTTGAAAAATGTTCTGGGTAAAGGAAGCTGAAAAAAGGGAGGAAAAAGGGGGATAGGGAGGAGGTTGAAAAAGACCCTAAAAACTGGGAGCCTCCCTACCAAAAAGGGAGACTTGTCAGGTATGTGAGAGGCCTATCTTGTATCAGCATTGGAAGCTTATGTTCATGTTAAGCCAATTCTAAATGCAAAGGTGCAAAATAGAGCAAAAATGTTCACATATCTTACCACAACATTCTTGATCCCAGTTGTAAATAACCATTTTGACTAGGTACATGTAATGGTTAAGATCTATCTTCAGCCATTTATCTGTGCCCTCTGCAGTATGTGTAATAAAACCTGCTCCACTGCCTATTTGACCATCATTAGCTCTGTTGACATCCCAGTCACCATATACTTCAGATTGTTCTGCCTTTCCACCATTTCTATCGAGTGCAAAGTTTTTTGACCCTGATGAAAAAGATATTATCAAATATGAAAAATTATCTAATACAATAAACTATGTAGTTTATTACATTAAATGAAGCACATTTGCATTTTGCCTACTATGCAATGCATAATGTATGTTATGTATGTAAAGTCTCAATTTCATGCAATGTAGGCAACAACGCAACGTATGCAACACATGCAATATATGCAATGTATACACTGATGCAACTTATGCAATGTGTGCAATGTATGATATGTACGCATTTCAGTCTAAGTTCCCAGACGGATGCAATGCGAGTTAATGCCATCACAATATCAAACACTCATAATGTCATGCCACTCGCATTGAAGCCGTCTGAGCACTTAGGCTAGTAAACATTATATGTATATACATGTAATTTATGCAATCTTTGTACTCAACATTGACATTATGATAAACCTAGACATGTCACCATATTCAGCAAAAGTAAGGGTGTTGTACGCGATTGAATTGTGCTATAGCAGTGATACTATTACGGATTTGCAGTCAACCATCCAGGGTTTTCTTTGCTAATTATATCAGTTTCAATAACATTTGGAGCTTGAAAGGAGCTATTTATGATCAATTCGATGATGTTGAACATATAAATCAGATGATCTTTCAAATGAATCGACCGCTGGCTGTTCAATATGATAAAACAGCGGAACTCAAATAGTCCAAAAATCTCATGGATGAAGCCCCAACTGGGTGCGGGAAAATACCGATCCCACTTTGCCTGGTTTTATGATTCAAGTGATTTGAGTTTAATTAATAGATCTTTTGTTACGAATTAGATGAATCATACTAATGGTGTGAGAAGGGACGTAGATGACTGACTAATATATAAATGCGCTGGGAGTCCAAGGCACGTCAGTTGGGTTTGGAACTTAGACTGAGAAGCTTACGCTGTTTTGAGGAGCTTCTTTATTTTTCTGAAAGATATAAAACGTGCGAGCACAATGTTGGATCCAGATAAAATGGTAAATGCATAAACTTTACACACAGTTGGAATCCTTCTCCCCTGTTCTCGTAAATAGAACCTGGATGATGTACACATATTGTACAATGCTTTACACTAGTTCTAATCTGACCGCCCTATTTAATGGGCCCCCTTAAGTACAGCTTTTGTGGGGTAGTGACTAGAACAAGTTTAATCCAATTGCCTGCATTCCTGTTGCTCCCTCCACTGGTCACGCGGCGTGACCAGTTGATCAGGAGCGACTCGGAATGCAGGCAGATGGACCAAACTTGGTCTAGGTCATGGCTGGGCAACCTTTTCTTGAAAAAGGCCACATTTTACGCAGGCTCAACCCAAAAGGCCGCAGCATATCTTTCAGGGATAAAATTGGAACTGGAGTGACAATTTTGGTGCTTCCTATTTTGTAAATACTAAAACAGATTTGTGCAAAGACTGCATTATGTTGCAAGAACTCAACAGAAATACTGGTTCATCCAATCTTCTGGAGTTTCGTGACGTCATTTTACCTCATGATTTGATTTTATGCGTGCCTGTATCTCTGTGTTTCATGTGTATGACAAAGGGCAGGGCGGGTGTGGGAGGGGTGCTGTAGCGTCATCCCAGGGGTTAAAGTGTAAAAAGATCATCACGGGACTGTTGTGATGGAGAATAAAGTATTTTCGCGCCCTGTCATAATTTTCATCTTACAGCGCCCACCCTCCTGCAAGGGAGAATTCTTTTGCAAATGGTTGTGAAATGAAAGGCAATATTGAACATTTCAAGCATAATGCAGGAGCACTTTTAACAAAGAGACTTTTTGATACAAATCTGCCTTTCGTCCAAAATGACTGTTTTGCAAAAAATACTAATAACTATTATGGTAGAGAACTTTGTAATTTTAACATCCAAAGGTCACTGTTTTGTGCTATTTTTGAAAGAAAAACAACTTAAGATAGTCGTTGACACCAGTGCTACAGTTATGATGATTTTGTGTAGAGTGGCTGAGGAAGCTTTGTTATTTGCATAGTACAGAATTGCCACTATTTTTGAAATATATTGTACAGGCGCTATACATACATGGTTCTCCACATAACTAAAGAAGAATCAAAACTGATGCGTAATAACTTTTCTAGGCATGAGGTAACAATTAGGCCGCAAAATATTACCCATGAGGACGCACTGGCAAAAAGGTCGCAGGTTGCCCACAGCTGGTCTAGGTAGTGACCCTATGCCCTTGCCCGCCGCTGGGGACTACTCTTTTTTTAGAAGAAGCAGAGGGGGATTTTCAGTAGACCTCCTGTATTTATCGTCCTGTTCCAAACAGACCTGACTGGGATGAATGGCTTGCCAGTGCCAAATCAGAAATGTTGGACGGCGCCGGGAATTGAACCTGGATTTAAAGATCACAAGTCCTTACCGTTAGCCATCAGACCACTCCTGACATGACATCCCGTTCCATACATCCTGTTGAACCTGCGTTTGCGGGTTCAGCAGACATCTAAATTGAGACAGGATCAAATTTGAACTGGAAGCATTATACGTATGCCCCATTCGACTAATTGTTTGCACTGCCTCTTCCGATTGCACTTCAAAATATCTTGAAAAGCTTGCTAGTTCCATTAACAGCCATGCTAATTTGTGAGTTTATAAAAATGAATGCACCCAAAAATGAACTCAAGAGGGAGTTCATTAACCCAACGCTCTGGTATTAAGTGGATGTGTGAGGATTTGCAAACAGCATAATGATTCAAGCAGATCTATTTTATCAAAGAAATCAAAATTTTACAAACTCACATGGTCCAAATATTTGTATTTCAGAAAACTTTTCCAGGTTACGGTTAGTTCCAGTAATTGAGACCATACGCGTTGTAGCTATCAGCTGATCGCAGTGGACTTCAGCAGACGAACCTGAAGGTATTGACGTTGGGTAACTGATTGAGCAGGATGTCAGATCTTGGTAGGATTGACTCTTCAACTGATAGCTAAGTTGGTAAGTTGAAGTTCACCTGAAAAATATAATAGCAAAACCTCCGGAATTAGATTGACTCCCACCAATAAAACTACTCAACCTAGTGGGTTTACTACACGATTACATACGATTGAATTTTTCCACATTGTTAAGTATGTTAATATGGATACCCCACAAAGTACATTAAGGATAATTTCATCTTAAGAGGATCTTATCTGTAGTAAGATATACGGAATAATGAAAAGTGGGATGGTTTTGGAAAATCAGCAAGCTTCTAGTTTAATGCTGCCTTTCTTGTTGATTCATATACATCAATCAAGAGTTGTCCCCTCTCTTCTACATCAGTTTTTATTACACGTCTCTTATCAATGGTTTGGTGCTAGTTTTGACAGTGTTATATTGAGCATTAACACGCTTACCACAGTCTTGAGTGAAGATCCTGATAGCACGGATAGAGTAATCCCCCTGGAGATCCAAAGCCCATGTCACATTACCTACTACATCAGTATTTGAGCATATTCCATCAGGAGAAGTCACTCCATCAACCAGAGATCCAGGTACTACCTCTCCGGCTACATCAGTTACAGCTGGCTTTTGTTCAGCAATGTTGTTCAGAGTTGCTGGGTCTAAGTGAGATTACAATCAAAAGCATGCATATCTATACTGACATTAAATGAAACTTATAACTTAGGTAAGCATTGGCTTGATTGCTGGTCTATGTGCTTGGTTATAAAATGGTTACAAACTCAATCATTTGTTTTTAGATGAGACAGCACCTAGCACACCGTAGCCTGGGACACATTGTTGTGATACTATGAAAGATTCCGGTATTTGAGTGGGAATAAATTGATACCAATATTTCTATCCTTTAAACCTCTAGGTTTGTCGGTACTATTTTAGCTAGCATTGTACAGCATGAGTATTTGAGCCTTGCTAATTTTCTATCCCAAGTTCATTGAATGCTGCTTTTATTGGAATGATTGTTTTTTGTTAGGCAGCATTCCTGGCTGTTGTGGATGGAAAATGTCACCAGAGCCGGCAGTTTCAAAACAAAATACTGCTGAATAGTTGAGTACCTACATTCTACAAGTTATCATGTATTCACTTACATATGCCATATACTTCTAGCTCAACTAGTGTAGCACCTTCATTCCCCTGTTAAAAACTGCAAGATGACGGGCAGCGACCGGTGGAGTGAATTGCTCCTCTCCCCAAGTGGAAGGATATGGGTCATCTCTGGTGGTACGGGTCCTCCAGACCTGGGACTCAAGTGAAGGATTCTCGTTAGAATTTAAAACTTCTTTTGTGGTGGTGAGTAGAGAAAACATTGCTAAGCGTTCAGCTGTAATCAAACATGAAGTTCAATGCAGTAATCATAAACAAACTATTGTACAGTATATACATTTTGTTGAAGAGATGAATAATATTCAGCCAATACAATGGCTAACCACCTTTTGCAAGACCCCTCATCGTGTGACAATATTGGCGAATTTTAAGAATAATTCACTCCGCCAACAGAAACATACTTATGTACGGATCAGAGTGCAGCTATGAGGTGGAATTATCCCTTCGGCAGCAATAAATAGATATATTCAATTTACAATTGTTAATTGTAAATTAAAAATTTCATAATTTACCGATTGTGTTAAACAGCATACGTAGACTACTTACGGTGGCTTATTCTGTTCCACAATCTGACTCTGTAAACAAACAACACCTTCCCAAGATCCACCATCCACCATTGTGGAGATCCGTCCTGTGTATGAGAAAACTGCCCATCCCGATTTGGTATGCCTGGGATTTGTGTCCCATCTCTTGATCCATCTACCGCTAAGCTAGCTGGATGATTAATTTATTGTGAGCTTTGTGTTGCAGTTTTATTCACAGCTACGTTTATGGTATCGGTACATTCTCCTACAAACAAAAAACGATTGGTTTAAACGAAGCAAGTACACAGAATATATTCATCAAAGACCTTGTTATGTCTAGCACACTAAACATAATTAAATCAAAGAACTGTGCCACACTAATCAGAGATATACTATTGCATGCATATCTCGGATTGATAGAGAGTGAATTGATTCATTTAGATTGGGTATCAACAGAAAGAATTAGATGTGACAACCCAGGGTCAATTTCATTATCTAGGATCAGGCACATTTTAGGCATTAAGGTTATGCGCATTACGTCACATAAGTATTATCCTTTAAACTACTACTCCAAGATAATTAATTGAGACTTACCTCATAATTGTCACCTATTGAACAAATAATTTTCACAAACTGATCTTCAAAATCAGGGCATGAGATCTATGCACCGGCTTATGACGTGTACAGTGTGCACTAGTAAGGTAGTAACTAGATAATTAATATCATACCCTAATTTTGACAAGCAATTTGTGCAAATTAGCTGCTCATTAGGTGACAATGCTGAGATTGCAGCCTCATTTTACTAGTTTTGAGCTACACAGAATTCTATAAGCACACATTTGGCTGTGTGGCAGCAGTGGTTTAAACAATTAAAAATTAATCTGCTGGGAAAGATGTTTTTGGCAGATGAGATGAGCATAACATATTCATAATGTTTTGAAAAAAAATGTTGATGCAGGCTTGCACAGTTTGCTTTGCCTTGAAAATAATATGAACACAATAGAAACTATCACCGAACTGTCAACTGTCAAAGTTTACTATAGAGCTACCATAGAGCTACCATAGAGCTACCATAGAGCTACCATAGAGCTACCATAGAGCTACCATAGAACTACCATAGAGCTACCATAGAGCTACCATAGAGCTACCATAGAGCTACCATAGAACTACCATAGAGCTACCATAGAGCTACCATAGAGCTACCATAGAGCTACCATAGAACATGCAGTGCAGTCCCCAGGATTTTCAGTGGAAAGGTGGGAATGGACAAAAGCACCAACAAACAATTTGATGGTTGGGCTATCTGTGTACAAGTAATACCCGGAACATGCAACAAATGGCCTAAGTGCATTTATTGGGCAAGATAGCAGATCTCCCCTGAAAAAGAATAGTGAATTTTTATCATGTTTTTCACACTGGCATGCAATACACAATCAGCTCAGGATCTTTCTTGACCGAGATCAGGATTAAACTCAGTCTGATTTCCAATCCCATTCACCCTCAAATTTATCTCATTTTTGAGTCCAAATAAAATAAAGATTTTTTCTGGCTTTGAAACAAGTTTACTCAGTTCGCAAGTTAGCAATGAGGCAGACTTAACGGGCACCTAGGGTAGGATTAACCACCAATATCACTGTGTCAAATAATGTAAATATGTAGGAGGTGGAGTCACATTTAGTAAGACATGGACAGGGGTTAGCTGCTAAGTGGTTACTGTTTAGCTGTGTTAGCTCAGTTAAGGTTGTGTCCTTCACGGTATAGACAATGATTAATAAAAACACACTGTACTAAAATCCAATCACTCCTTAGAAACCGTACATGACTTTCTCTTCAAGGAAAAATCTTGTTTTAAATACTACCTTTTTGAGTGAGGATTAGGATTATCCCGAGTATGGACACCAGTCCGCTACATCCAGACACCATTGTATACTGTCATTCCAGAACTAATCAGAGTGGGTCAAAATATCAGGATGTCAAGCTGCCACTCACACAAAGGTTCTTCTATTGTCGATTGTCTGGTGTTTGCTTAGGCTGAGATATGCTCAATTACAGTTAACTTTACATCACAGCTAAGCTATATTATTTGGTCACATGTAATTTATGATTTTGTAAGCGCATAACAGACTTGCCAACCTAATTTTTCCAAAATGCTTACAAAAACTTGCAAAATGCTTGAAAATGCTTACAAAACTCCAGGGTGCCTTAAATGACCAGAAATTGCCCCAAAAATTTTTTCGCGCTACCCGCGAAAAGTGCTTTTATCACAGGACGTAGTCTTTGGTAGCTTAGAATACAGATCGCTCAACACTTGTCCTTTTTCCTATGCATAAGGTGCAATCTGCTGATAATCAATGAGAAGTTGTTTGAAACCTAGCCTGTCTTGGTTGCCCTTAAAACACTGGGGCAGGAGATCTGAGTTATCCCACCCAAACAAGGAGGTGGGCATTTAAGACTTGACCAGGTAAAAAGTCCATATAAAATCAACACAATGGCTTTCTGAAGGCAAGACTAGAGTTTTAGACCAAGGAGTTACTCATTGTTTAGACTATCAATCAACAATGACAAGATTATGCAAGTAAACTGAAGCAAACACTAAAGATGCGTTTTTGATTACCTAATTAGATGAACAGGTGTTTGAAAAACCATATATGCGTACAGCTAGCGTTTTGCGTTTAAAACTCAATTAGTGTCAAATAAGCGTTCATAAAACCTTTATGCGTACAGGTTGGCAAGTATGGCATAATCTGGAAAAATAATAACTTATTAATGCTTTTAAAATAATGTAGCTATCTAACTATTTACTGCTTCGTCATTACTTCCCTGTTCACAGAATAAAAGAAATTTGGGGTCACACTATTTAGGCATATCTCAAGTTTTGAGCAGGATGCTTGTGCCTAGAAGTATCAGTTATCACCCATGTGTGACTCCCTACTTGATTGAATCATGATACCTACCTGAAGTATGGGGTACCATCATACTTGTATTGATAAGACAGGCAAACTGAATCCTTGCAGATAACAACGAAGAAATCATGTGGGAAATGTTTCTAAAATAAATCCGAGATAGTAAAGTTTATGATGTGATATGCCCACTAGACCTTAAACAATATTATCAAAGAACATAATGTCACAGTGGTAGCAATATACAGTTTTGTGAGACAGGGTTTCCAAATCATAGGAGGCTTGAATGTTGATAAATCTTAATTTTAGTGACGAAATTCAAGAAAAATTCTGCCAAATGGTCTGCAAAACTGGCAGAAATTGATATAATTGACTAATCGAATACCAAAAATATTTCCCAAACTATGTCCCTATCAGTTTTCAATGGTGCAGATTCTGAATCAAAAATCCTTTTTATCCTACTATAAGCGGATTTCAAGATAACCCTCTTTTCAGCACGTTTTTCCTATGTGGCGTGGGTTAAAAGTACCAAAGTGGAGAGAGGACAACTCCAAATAGAGGCCTAAATCAGAGCTCAGAAAACTGTCTATTAGACTGTACATCACAATGCAAGGTTTTAATTTCGTAACGTAACTGATAAAGTAGCAGCACCAATCATCTGCTGACAAAAGCAAATCAAGCTGCCGCTTGAACAAAAGTCGGGGGTTGAAATGAATGAACTTCAAAACTTTCACTGCTGATCAGTTATGTGAGTTATTGTATTATTAAATAGTACAAACTAACCAAATATTCAAGGTACAGGAATGTATTGCAGCCATTTTCTATTGATGTGTTTAAAATAAGGTGTTTAGTGTGAACCTGACCTTATTGGGACACCTTCCAAACTAGACCCGTATATTTTACTGTTAGATAATATGCTGCCCTTAGTAACCTATACTTTATGTTTACAGCCTGTGAGTATCAAGCTTCATCTGTTGCATACTAGATGTTATCACCAAGGGTAGCTCATTTTCAAGCTAGGAGTTGTGCTATCTTGTATCGAGAGTGAACAACTCACATGTGAAATAATCTTGTAATAGCGAGTTGATGTTATTTTCAATTTTTGAAAGTATCCATTAATCCATTAGTTACCATTGGGTTTAAAGTATTGAAGCTATAGTGCCATATTGACAGGTTGAACCTGGTATTGAACCTAGGGATGGAACGAGTATCACACCCTGTACTGAATCTCGAGTTTGTTATCTCGGGTTTGACACCGGGACAAGTCGGGTTTGACTTGTTTGAAGTGCCAATCACTATGCCGATATTTAGCCATTATTATGTATTTGCAAACTACGATGTCCTTTTATCACATGAAATCACTTCATCTAGATGAAGATCAATATAATTAGCATACCTCTGCAACATGAGCCCTTTCATGTGGCTGTATTCACTGTTTTGTTGTATCATCTAGGTCATAACACCATTTATTTGCAAACTTTTCACACAATTAGATTTCTGTCGTCTTCAGTTTTCTTTAGTTCTTCTTCAATGTGACTTAACCTAAGATTCTTACTTTGTAAACAATGATAAGATGTGGAGCTCACGGTAACGCCCATCTCTTAGACTTGTGGGTTGAGGAAGCTTGGTCTACAGGCTAGATCTAACGCTTGCAGGTGAAATTAGCACAATTGATCTTACCAAGATTATTAATTGGATGCAGTTGTTTGTACTGAATTTTTTACAGTCACTTGAGTCCGGTGGAGAAAGAAAATTTTGGTTTGATCTACTGGGACCAACCACACACTAATTTTACTCCTTGCTTGGACCGATAGATAAGATACACCTAAACCAAAATGAGTACCAGTCAATGCTGGAAAGTGTTTGCTAGGTCTGGTCAAAACAAGGTGGAATGCAACATATGCAAGAGTTTTCTATCAACTGGTAAGGAAAGATGGATCAGCATCCAGCATGAAGAGACACATAGCTAGGTATCATGATGCCAAATTCAAGGAACTGTATCCCCCTACAGCTGCACCCCAGTCTTCCTCCACTCCAAGCAGCAGCACCTCCACAGCTCAGCCTACCATCTCCCAATGTGTCAACAAACAGAAGCCACTTGCTACCTGGCTATCCAGGGTACATCTGTTGCTGCAGAGCGGGTGTTTTCCACTGCTGGATTAGTTCTATCCGCCCAGAGAAGCAGAATAGATCCCAGGTTAGTGAAGAAAATTATTTTTTGAACAAAAATCTCCGTCAACTGCAGTTAACAATCACTCATGCTGCTAGTGTTGAAGGGTATTTATGGAGAATTATCAACAAAGTGACTATTGAAACAAGAGCGACTGCTGCTATGCGAAGGGTTTTCTACCCTGAGTTTGAGCTATTTTACCATGGTTATCTGTGTGTATCACTTATAAAAAGTGGCGTCTGGTCATCAGTGCACAAAGATTGATGACATTGTTTGTTACATTTTATTATTATCATGTATGTTTTACCGTCCTTTATACTGATGGTCAGGATTTAGACCAGCGGATGTTTTTAGACTATGCTTGCAAGTTGCAATCATCAAAATCACTCACCGGTATGTAAAGAAAATAAGCAACGAATAAAATTTACGAGCATATTTGCAATATCCATCAAATGCTGGCATGGTGACAAACCACAAACCTAGTGAGGTGTCATTACGATGATCTTTAGTTGTACCGCCTGCGCGTCATCACGCAAACCCGAACCGGTGCCGACCCGGTATCGATTTTTTCCTCAAGTGCCATACCCGACCCAGTGTCAAAATTTCCGACCCGTTCCACCCCTTATTGAACCCAATTGTCTCACAGTGATATGTGGGACTGAGGAAAGGATCCAGGGTGTTCTTTAAATTAGAAACAGCGATCCTTTACTCAATCAAGTTATCACTATCACATTACTCTAAACTTTCACTCATTTGGTCTTTCAATTACACAAGATCGCTTCCAAATCGCTCACTCAGAATTTATATAGTTCCATCAAGTGACTGCGCGATCTGAAAGCGAGAGCATAGCAGGTAGCGTAGGAGCGATCAGATAGTGATTTTGGCTGTTTCTGACAGACCCCTCAGCATAAGCTACTGAGCTATTCCCATGGAGTTATTTTATACTATAATTATAGTATGGACAATGTGCACACAATTAGCATCAATTGTTGTCCTAATTATTAGTCATAGCATATTGTCAATGACACAAAAAATCTTTATGTGCATTGTTAGTGCTTGCATCATTGACATTATCATTGGGCTTGCAAGTATCATTTTTATCAATCATAGGGGTTTGCTGCTCGAGGCTGTTGGAGTTCTGTGGTATGCTAACTCTGGTTGTTTCAAAGCATTTGTTCCTACTTTTTCTTTGTGATATATCATTTGATACCAATGAGGTTGTGGTGTACATAAGATATGCATGAATAGTTGTCTGTGTCAGTCAGGAAAATATTTTGTAAAAATGATACTAAAGATGACAATAATGCGTTAGCGCATTAAAAGTTCTAAGCTGGAATGTTATTTTGTCAGCGAGACGAATGGAGTGTCTTTGGTTGAGAGATGGTTGAGGTGGTATGAGACTGTTCAGGCCGTGCAATGGGTTTCTCTCAATCTTCGCTGCATAGCCGGTGCAAAGCTCAGAAATTCGATCCACCAGATGTGGCATGTCAGCTCTGAATAGTCTCTCAGTGTAGGACTTGGTTGTTGGATAGATAATCTGAAGGCAGGCTTTGGTGGCGCTCGAGTCGGTCTTTGGAAGTCTGATGGCGTCTGTAAACCATGCTGGGCATGCATATGTTCAAATTGGTAAAAATATTCTTGTCTCTCTGTCTTGTTGAAATTTGTTTCGAGTAGATCTGATTATCCGTTGACTTCAAATGACATGGACCTTCTTGTAGTGAAATTGTATCGCAAACATTACAAAATTATAACAACAGGGTAATCATTATGCTCCAGCAAAGATAAATCTAAATTTCAGTCTTGCGGGTTATATTTCATTAAAGTTGGTTACAGGGCAGAGGTGGTGGAGAGAGAAAGTTTTTTTGAACGACACTATATTATTCAGAATGACTCAATAGTTGATGGTGCTTTCTGCTGACTATGTTCTGAAATTTAAGACTGATAACTCAGACCTTGCTCTACCTTCTGTAGTTAGTGTTCTTTCTTGTTAACTTTGTGTGCCAATGATGGGTATAACTGCAGTTAAGGCGAGGTAATACCGCATCAGAGGCTAGAGTAGCGTGAGCTAGGATCTTTGAGTTCAGGATCTAGACGTGTCGTCGTAGAGTTGAGAGTTTTTACTGTAACTGGCCGCGTATACGTTAGGAGAAGTGGCTTTCAACACGTCAGATCAGAGTGACAATTAAAATTTGCTGGAATCTAACTGTTCCTTTATTGATGGTCGGATTTGAGAAAACTTTATGATGATGCGTGTAAAAACTGTAAATAATGACAATAGTTGATAAATAATGGATAATATATGTTATGCAATTTGTTGTGAGGTACATCAAATGCTGAATATAATAAGTATATAAGGTTTGAACATCAAATGTGATAAAGAATCAATATCTGTCGCCGAGATGAAGACAAACCCCTGTAGTCTCTTGTATACGTTGTCAGTAGTATTCTTTGGTAGCTTGTTTGATATGACAAACGATAGATAAAATGACAGCGATCTGTATCAAGTGAGCACTGTTTAGTAAACTGAATTCTATATGAGTAAGTCAGTGCTATTATTTATGGTAGTTGTTGTTACTGTACCAGGATTATAATAATAGAAAAGGTAAAAATAGGGCTTGTTAGTGTCTCAATGTTATGAAATTGATTCATGCCGGACAATGAGACCCAAAAACAAGGCTAACATAACCGGACACACCGAGGCAGCCACCCCACTGTAATAGCCATGGTCACACAAAAGACTAAAAATCCCCAAGAGATGTGCGGACAGTAATGAATCAACATGTTTTGCAATTGGGAATCAAAACACTAAAATAAAGCTGCTTCGCTGTTTTGTGTTGAATGTGAATAAAAGGTGAATAATCATGTAAGAGAACAGATAGGTTGTTTACACTGACTGAAAAATACACCAGTATGGCTATTTTTTGAGATATTCCATCAGTATATCTTTGTATCAACAACTGGCTCTAGACAGCTTTTTGTGCATTGATTTACATCCCAGTTAAATACTTGTGTTGTATTTGAGAAGGGACTGGCCGAGGTAACTCGAACCAACCTGGGTCTGGTCTCAGGGACCCATTGAATAAAATTTAATCTAAAATCTCTGTTCAAAACGCTCCGAGACTATGATACACGTGGCTAAGCTGCCCTCTTTAGAACGGTTTTACCAAAGGCCTGCTGCCTTGCTTTGTATAATTGGTATTAAGATACAAAATGGAGCGCTGTGTCTTTGTCTCGACCACATTTTGGGTTTTTGCAGGTGTACCTTAGAGTTACAACTGATATGAGATTACTGATCTGTAAGCGTACAAAGTGGAAAAGTCCGTTTTCAAATCTAAGATACAGTTCACTCATCAATGATTTTGTATGATAACCATTTTTGCATATGCTCCAATACAGAACTTTTGAATCCATCACCTACTCATTGATTCCCTGTTTTATGATTTGATTACAGAAAGTGTTGGTTCTAGACCAGAAACAACCTTCAAAATCATTAAAGTTTTACAAGTGGCATAGTGAACTCTTGGACCAAGCAGATAGAAGATATTTAACCAAACATAAATTGCCGTGTGCTTGTGGAGGGTCAGATATACTCCCCCAATCATGAGCGTAATGATTGTAAGGTTATAATTGCAAAATGGTGGTATAACCCAACTGCAATCTTTAATTATTGAACAAAAAATGCTGCAAAGTGCAAAGACCTAGCTAGGTAAAGCAAAATGACATCATCACGTGACAAGCAATCATGGGGGAAACTATTATATAAGCCACCCTTGGAATCTGATTGGTCTGTATTACAGTCCTCTGTTTCAATGTTATAAAAATAACACTAGTAGAAATATCACAGGAACAAATGCCACAAAACTTCGGGGGAATGGATAACATACTCTGTCTGTATTTTGGATTTCGCAATAATTAAGTAGTACAAAGACTGATGCTTTTTTTGTACACACCGTCCACTCCAGAGTATATATTAATAACTCTCTGTTGATCATACAGCCAATATGATCATAGTGCTCATTCACTATATTCCCCATCTGTTGTTGTAAACATCGATTTGGGGGCCAATCGATGAATGGATAGCTTGCCTAGTGACGATGACTCCAATGCGTGAGGCCCGGGTTCAAAACCATGAAACCTGTATTCTCAATTCTAGACCGTTTTTCTTAGGGTAAAACCAGGGAGTTACAGAGAGGGAGTGGAAACGAAATGAAGCCTGTGACTTAACAAGGCTCCTTCCAAGGGTTGTACTAATATGGTCCCTCCATTAAAATTCATTTAAGTCCTCAGTCTTTTTATATGTCTGTCTCCAGTTGAAAATTATTAAAATATTTGACCTGTTTACTCAATGGTATATTCAGACACCCAGAGACAATATATCATGATGTAAATCACCACAAGTGTAGATGAGACATAGCTAGTAATATAGTAACCACTTTTGCAGGGTATTGAGTTATAATTCCAATGCAAATGTTTGATGGGGATAGAGTGACTGAAAATAAATCATTCATTCACCATTTAAAAACCATGTGACCTTAGACCAGACGAAAGTACTTCGACGAAAGTACTTAAATAAGCCCTTTTTAACACCTAAGTGACAAAGGGAGGCATAACATACCACGTTTGATTGATGAAAACCGCCATTGATTACCATATTATGAGGCAAATTTATGGCCATGTCTGCAGTTGAACTTTCCCTTCTCATATGAGTTGCGGAGGGCTTTGGAGTCCCAGGTAAAACTAGACTATAGTTTGAAACATGGACTATACCTGAGTGCTATATCTCTCTGCTACTTAGTTTGGTTTCTTTTCAAGAGGTTCAAACACTTTAGGAAATTTGCAGTGGAGCCCATCTTGATAAATGGGATTCCACAACTATGCTCTTGCTGATTGGACAGTTCATCAAAATTATTACAGCAACTCAAGTTGTACTTCTTTTTGGCAGGAAGTCACTCTCTGCAGTCTCTGCTCTGATTGGCTGTGGTCATTGAAAACCTTTGCTGATAAAGAGAGGACAATTACCAGTGGAGACAAACAACAATTTGAAATGAGAGGCCGTTTCCACTCCTTTTTCAAACTCCTTGGTAAAACATTGTTAGCCCAGACAGCCAATGTGATCATAGTACACAATACAGCCATCATATAATGACAAATTAACACAATTTTGAGCTCTATTATATTGTGCATGATACATTATGATATTTTTTATATAAGCCACAAAACTTCAGTTTTGTGTTTATGATAAACCCATGTGTATATAAAACAAAAGAAACCCGTATCCAGTGCCTCATAACACTTTTTTCAAAAAATGTTTTTAGGGAAAATAGAAGAAATGGCTGAATCAAAGTCCTGTCTTCAACCACATATGCGTAGTAAAACCAGTTGTGTATGTATGTATGTATGTAAGCATTTTAATTTACCGATCAGTATACAAACAATTGTATCAGTGAGACCATGTATTACAACAACGGCAAAAGAAAAATAGTGTGGTCAGCTGAGGAAATTATAAAAAGTAGTTACATGTACTTGTAAAAACCATTTTTAGTTTTGAGAGCGGTTCGCTGCTGCTTTATTTGCGTATCAGCGAGCCGAGAGCTGTGGCGGTTGGTAGATTGTTTATCTGGTATATACTTAACCAGTCGATGATCAGGGTTGTTGGCCACTTTCTGTACATATGTGCTGCATATTCAGTGAAGGTAGTCCACTAGTCATGTGCATATAACATTTTTTATACGTTTTTTGCCTTCATAGCTTGAAAAAAAGAAAAATTAATTAAAATTTCACAAAAGCTAACTTTACCCATTCATATCTAAATTAATTCTGTAAGCTTCAGTGGACCAAGTTCAATTCTCGGTCTGGGACAAATCATTATTTTTAAAAACTATACCACAATTATAACATGCTTGTTGCGCGAGAGGCCTGAGTTTAAATCCCGGTGAAGCCAGATTTTATTTACATTATCATTTCTTTTACTACTTGGTTTAACTGTTTTGCTACGGTACATATTTTTTACTACTTACACCCGCTACACCTGGACTGGTTCCGCATTGGAGTGTTTGATCTCATCACGAGAGGCCCGAGTTTATGTTCCGGTGAGACAAGATTAAAAAAAACAAGGAGGAGCATGAAGAGGACCCCTTATTTTCATATAACATAATATATATATATACTAATATACCGCAATTATAACATTTTTGTTGCGCTTTATTCTATGGCTGTATTCACTGAGAATAATTGTGGGGAGTTCAGCCACATAACAGGACAACGATACTCAGGATGTATACCTCATCGGTGGTATGGAAAGGACATTTTAATACATCGCCAATACTGACATCGCCAATTGGCCATCCATCATAAACTCGATCGACAACCTGAGTGTATGTCAACCACACCCCTGAAGTTTTGTGGCGTTTATGATTTCTAGTGTAATATAATGGCAATAAAATGCTGAGAATACATGGTAATAAGGATGACAGATTAATAATCATTACAATAATTCCTTAATCAAAGCATTTGCATATCTTTGTTATTTGTCATTTTTATTTGGGCTCCCCGCATATTTTACTGAAGATTGAAGATTGAGTGTTTTAAAGTTGAAGAAAAGATTTAAAGGAAAAATCAATAGAAGATTTCCCCATTCCAAGTAGATTGGATTCAGTGTAACAATTTGGAGTTGTCTACTCAGGTTGGGTTTGTTGGTTTGAACCCATAGATTTAAAAACAGTATAGATAGGACATTGGGCTTCAGTAACTTTGCATTATGTCCCCACCCATATCGTCATTGTTCCACCCGCAGTGTCACGTTATGCATAGCGTAACTGCCAGTTGATTTATAGTCAGCACCTTTTGTCTTTCATGATGTTAACCTTATCAGAAAGTGTCCAATGAGAGAAGGCTATACTGAGTAAAACGACTTCTGAGCCAATCACAATGTTGTAAGAACATGATTGGCTGGAAGGTCGCTTTACTAACAGTCATGTGACACCCAGCCTTATGGTCTAGATTGCTAAAATTCCTAGATCTGAGGCTAAAGTAGCTATCATATTATTGGATAGACAGGAGCACACAATGACCTATCTATACTGTTTTTAAATCTATGTTTGAACCATAGACTTAATATACTACCTAGACAGGCCAATAGCATTCAATACTGTCCCACTTAAATAGCGCGACATGACGTAATTAGTTTGTGCTGTGAGCCATAGTTTACTATACCATTCAATGAAATAATGTGAAAAGTCAAGGGACGCCGGGCATGATATCGGCCCTTGTCCGGCCCCTAATTATTTAAACACAGAGAAAATTTGTGAGTTTATGTAAAATAAATATTGAAACAAATACAGCCGTCTACCCTTAACACTTCTACCACTACTATTCAAATGCACAGAATACCCGCAACACAGTATCACAAATATTTTGTTGGATGAGCCAGATCAAAGCACCACCACCATCATCATAGATTTTTGCATAAATATTCCTAGTCATGACTGAGCACAACCTGCTCAGCTTGGATTCCTTGTTAAAAGATTTTACTGCAAATTTTATTGTCGCTTCATGAGGAAGAATAGATCTGTGCTGTAAATTGAGTATGCCAACTCCAGATATGTATGGATGATGAAGCTAGGGTATGTGACATATATATATATATAAAGTCTTTGGTAATCTCTCATCAATGAAATAATATAGTAAATCAAGACACGCAGGGTATAATACCAGCCAAATTATATTAGATCTGTTTGAATTTATGAGATAAAAATTATCAAAATAAATACAGCCCTGTACTTAACCACTTCTATCACTACATGACAAAAAAGAGGGCTGTTACTGCGGGATTATACTAATTTCTGAGGGCACGACCAAGGCTAACGGCTACCACTATCAGCGATTTCTGCCATATTCGATGTGACTGATTACAGCATTAGCTAAAGCTTATCGACACAAATCCAGCCATGAAGCTAGCCACTTCTTATCACTACTTTGTAAAAAATATGAATATATACTGTTGAGTTATACTAATTGTTGTGGGCACGACAAAAATTAAAAACACTACCACTATCAGCGAGCATTGCAAAGTTAGATATGACTGGTTGCAGTATACGTTAAAATTAATCAAATTAGTAGGAGAGGTATACACCCGAGGGCGCTGGGGGCTGGAACAATCAACAATGAAAGCTCCCCCAGTGGGGCTCGAACCCACAACTCCTGCGGCACTAATCGCCTGGCAGTGAATAGCAAGCGCGCTAACCGATTGCGCCATCTCACCATCCCCAAAAAAGAATGGGTCGTTGGCGCTAATTAGATAGCCTGCTATTCACTACTCGGAGTTGTGTTCACTCATCCCACAGCACATTCCAATCCACCATTGCCACCCTATGAAACACAGCGTACGTGTTAGGGTTATTGGCCTTACATGGCCCATTGCTGGGACCCCTTGTAGTAGGTTTAGCTGTCTTTCCAGCTTGTCAGCATGTCTTTCCATGCTGTCACATGTCTTTCCATGAGTCAGTCAGTAGACAAGTACACAGGAGAGGTATACACCCGAGGGCGCTGGGGGCTGGAACAATCAACAATGAAAGCTCCCCCAGTGGGGCTCGAACCCACAACTCCTGCGGCACTAATCGCCTGGCAGTGAATAGCAAGCGCGCTAACCGATTGCGCCATCTCACCATCCCCAAAAAAGAATGGGTCGATGGCGCTAATTAGATAGCCTGCTATTCACTACTCGGAGTTGTGTTCACTCATCCCACAGCACATTCCAATCCACCATTGCCACCCTATGAAACACAGCGTACGTGTTAGGGTTATTGGCCTTACATGGCCCATTGCTGGGACCCCTTGTAGTAGGTTTAGCTGTCTTTCCAGCTTGTCAGCATGTCTTTCCATGCTGTCACATGTCTTTCCATGAGTCAGTCAGTAGACAAGTACACAGGAGAGGTATACACCCGAGGGCGCTGGGGGCTGGAACAATCAACAATGAAGGCTCCCCCAGTGGGGCTCGAACCCACAACTCCTGCGGCACTAATCGCCTGGCAGTGAATAGCAAGCGCGCTAACCGATTGCGCCATCTCACCATCCCCAAAAAAGAATGGGTCGATGGCGCTAATTAGATAGCCTGCTATTCACTACTCGGAGTTGTGTTCACTCATCCCACAGCACATTCCAATCCACCATTGCCACCCTATGAAACACAGCGTACGTGTTAGGGTTATTGGCCTTACATGGCCCATTGCTGGGACCCCTTGTAGTAGGTTTAGCTGTCTTTCCAGCTTGTCAGCATGTCTTTCCATGCTGTCACATGTCATTCTATGAGTCAGTCAGTAGACAAGTACACAGGACTCCAATGTAAGCAATGTAAGCTAGCCACTTCTTACACTACTTAGCAAAAAAAAAAAATACTGTGGGATTATACTGAATTTTGCGGACGGGTCAAAGACTAGAAAACTACCACTATCGATGATTGCTGCAAAATTTCCAAATGAGTCACTATCACTATCAGCGATTGCTGAAAATTAGATATGACTGAACACAATAAGCCTGCTCAGTTCTGAGCGCTTATTGTCAGTGTTTGCTGCGAGTTTGGTTGTTTCATGGTGTATTCTGACCAGCGTATATCTCTTCACTTTTAGGGGTTTGTAGATAGTGTGAGAAGGATTGGAAAATTGTTGGGATAGCATCCATTTTAAGCAAAGCTCTCCCACCCACACCAGGAGGCCTTCTAAATGTATCTCATTTCAAATGTTCGCTACATAGAACAGCATATTTGGATGGAGTCCAGTTCTTGCGTTCAACGGCTGAAACCCATACCTTTAGTCTCTCCTCGTTATTTCTGGGGAAGACGTGGAAGCTTAAATTAGGATTTCCTGCCGGGTTATTACCACAGCCGTAGGCAGCACACCAGCTTCTAGATGTCTTTTTTTAAAAGCATCACAAATGATAACATATACAAATAATTATCATTAAACTACAGCTTTTGATATAATAAACAGAAATTGAAAAATTAATTTCATAGCAGCGTCAGCATGGCCAAGAAAGATTTGCGAGATCACCGATTAAGCCTACTCACACTTTTTGACTGCTGTGCCAGTTCTAAGCTAGATATTTCGGGAGTAAATCAGAATTGTCATCTCAAATAGTGTCCCTCCAGCCCCCCCCCCCGCCCCATCACTATCGTTCCACCTTTTTTTTCTTACATTCAAATTTTATCACACCGATTATTATTTATTTATTTATATATATATGTGCCACGTACCCTAGCTTCATGATACATACATACATACCTGGAGTTGGCATACTCAATTTACAGCACAGATCTATTCTTCCTCATGAAGCGAAAAAAAAAATTGCAGTAAAAACTTGTAACAAGAAATTGAAGACAGCATTGTGTGCAGGGAGCCCCTTTATTGCAAGGCAACATGTTTTGATCTGCCGATGATTGCTCTGTTCCTGTAACATTCATGAAAATTTGGTAATAATCTACTATGACAAACATTGTTTACCAAAATTGCAAATACAGTTATTGCCCTAGGTATCGTTCTTCAGAAGTTGTGCACTCCGTAAGTTCTAGCTTTTATTCACGGAGGTAAGCTATACATGTGGTTATCAATCTGATTCACATCTGGCTGGTATTAAACTGTATCAACATCTTCATTCTTCATAGTCTGAATTCATCTGGTCATCATACACAACAGTGTCACCGATCCTTTGCAGCTGGATGTCACCTGGCTCGGTAGGCCTGCAATTCATTATTATTTGAGACTGTGTAAACAAGGAGTAAAGTGACCAAATGAATTGATTTCTTTTAGAGGCCATAATAATCCTTAGTTTTGAAGTTGGCTCAACATGACCTTTTTGCCATGCTATATATTATGAATCTTTTGTTTTTGTTCGCTGTTGATGAAAAATGACACACTATGATTAATATTTGGTAGATATTGAGAAAATTGGAGTTGTCATATCATAACATATTTTCAGCATACAGACTCTCTGATGAAATTCTGTTGCCTTTGTCAGTAATGCAGATGAGCTATGAAAAGAAATTAAGAAAAAAGTTTACCACCTGAAGCCAGCTCTTGATTCTGGCCTTGATATTCTTACAAAAGGTATGCTACTAGAGATATAAGACTACATAACACCACTGCTCCAGCAGTAGATGAGGAAATTAAAGCGATCTGTCCAGAGGAAGGCGGCATCGTCGCTGTTGATTTACTTGATGTGCATTCCTCTGTTAACAAATTGACAAATAGAGGCTGTCAAGTTGGTGCATATTCCTAAAACAACGCCATTGCTGAATGATGTCATTCTTTAGTTTTGTCTAACTGTGACGGAAACTAAAAGCAACATTTAGTATCAACCAATAAATTGTCCCTGCCAACTTTATAGAAGAATATATTATTAAATATTATATATTATTATATAAGAAGTTTCTCAATAACGTTCGAATAAGTACTTCTTATCAATCCTACCTGGATGGATTTAGCCATTTATGTGAATTATGTGGTGAGAAGTCTTTGTTGTTGGTAGCTGTGGGATTGAGAGTATAAGTTGAGCAGACAGCCTGGTTCAGGATTAACACACTGAGACTGGTGTAGTTTACTGCTTTGGTCATCGCTGTCCTTAACAATGATGTCATAATTAACATCATTGCAGCTCACCTAATAAGAGAGAAAGGTTAATATAGAGAGGCAAAGACTAATCACTATGGTATCATGGTTCGAATGGAGGTTGGATGGTTGGTTTATTTTGTCATAAACATTAGGTATGCTGCGAGATTGAGTGTTTATACTGTTACATGAGTAGGGAATACCAAAAAGAAACATAAACAAAATGAGTAAAGTAAAGTCTGACTTCTAGTGGATTAAAAAATATCTTGCAATATCAAAATCAAGTGTCTGAGGAATGAGTCTTTACCCCAGGCAGTTCTGTATTTAAGGCTGCGATATCTGCCTGAGGGGAGTTTCTCAAGAAAATTGTTTAAAAAATGTTCGTCATCATCTGTTATCTGCAGGGCCAGGTTCTTTGTACGTTTTGATATGACTAGACCTAGTCTGTCGCCTTGCTTAAACAACTATCTCAGAGCTTTCTTGTCTCGTGAATAAATACTAGTGAACAAAATAGGTAGGCAGTAGGTTAGAATGGATACAATAAAACTTTTAAATAACATGCAGGCTAAAGGCTTTGTACTCCAATAATCAAAGGTTCTGATGACAAACATTCTTTGATTTGCTTCGGATACAACATTATTGACATGATCTTCGAAACGTAATTTGTTATCAAAGAGAACTCCCAAATATTTAACATTGTCACAAAAATCTATTTTTACACCATTTAATTCGAGAGTAGGACTGTCAGGTTTATCTCTCTTAGTGGAGAAAAGCATCTC
Source organism: Membranipora membranacea (assembly GCA_914767715.1). Lineage (NCBI taxonomy): Eukaryota > Metazoa > Bryozoa > Gymnolaemata > Cheilostomatida > Membraniporidae > Membranipora > Membranipora membranacea. The sequence goes on along the minus strand of OU612070.1, from coordinate 2,618,293 downwards.
TTGGGTTTTAGAAGGATTAAGTAATTAGTCGAGTTCTTTGCATAGACCAGAGATTCTATTGATCTCATTAAAATAATTAGACAAGTCATTATTATCAGAGATGCAACCAACAATACAGGTGTCATCAGCATATTTTAAAATAGTTATATTGCTCTGTTCTGACCTAATCCTATTTGTATACACTGAGAATAATAGAGGACTGAGGACAGAACCCTGGGGTGTTCCTGTGTTGGTGGTGATTGATGTTGAGAGAATATTGTTTACTATTGTTCTTTGTGTTCTGCCTGTCAGGAAACTCGACACCCAGTTTGTAACTCTGGAGTCTAGATGTTGCAGTTCTGTGAGGAGATTACTGACACTGATGGTGTTAAATGCAGACGAGAAGTCGAGAAATAGGCATCTTGCATAGTTGGCAGCTTGAAAGTCTATGTAACTAGTTATTGTGGTAATAAGGCATAATACTGCATCCTGGGTTGATCTTTTAGCTCGGTAGGCAAATTGGTGATTGTCGAGAGGAGTGTTTTTAACTATATAGCTTTTCAGCAGACGTTCCATTGTTTTACATAAGCAGCTTGTCAGGGCTATTGGTCGGAAGTGTTTAAGTTGATTTGGCTTGTCAGTTTTTGGCAGTGGTTTGATGATGGCCGATTTCCATATATTAGGAGTTGTTTGAGAGTCTAGAGAGAAGTTGTATATATCCGTAATTACAGGCGCTAGTTGGTCAGCACAGAGTTTTAATGCTCTTGGTATCAGACCATCAGGTCCAGCACTAGGGGTGGAACGACCTCTTGAGGTTGGAGTTGAATTTCGGATATTTGACCTCGGATCTAACCACAAACCGGTCTGATATGTGTTACGTCTGATTCGAGATGATGCGTTTTTAATCAACACTTACTTAGCATCATTTATCTCACTGAAAATGACAAGGGAGGAGGTATGATAGTCATTAATTTGTAGTTCAGATAGCATAATTGAGTTTGGCTGAATGCACTCAGTGGTGATCAGTAGGCATTCAATACCTATCTCATTTTCATAGCTATCTATATTGTTGCTGATTAAATTTGATGGATGTGTTTTTTCTGTTGAAATTGATAGAAGCATCTTTACTCAGATCGTTGTGACATAAGACAAAATTTTGTCCAATGATGCTCCTTGTAACAAAATGTCTAGGTTGATGAACAAAGTAATTATCCCCTTCTGCTTTTTCAAAGTAGGAGGACAATTCCTATCCCTAATCACAACAGAGAGTTTGGGACCAGGGAGGGTGGGATATACCTCCCTGTTGGGACATAGGAGCAGGGAGTTTGTTCAAACTCAGTGATTTTTAACATCGGGGTTTGAGTGATCCTGGCAAATTGAGTGCCTATGCACAAATTCTCGTTGTCAATAGATCTTAGAACTCATTAAATGATCTTTTCAAATAATTTGTTTGCGTGATCCTTGCGCTGTTTGAGTAATAAGTTGCTCCTGTAAAGAACTATATCCAAGCTGATATGTGCGCATTTGAATTAGGGTAATGGTTCAGGGAAGAGATTGTTGACGGTGTTTATCCAAATATTCAATGACCTTAATTTTATATTATGGTGCAAAAGAAGAGCTGCTGTGACTGGTAAATTTAGCGTTTTTACGCGTTATCCAGGTCCGGATCCGATCCGAGATTGAATTTATAGACCGATCCGATATCCGATCCGAGGTTGCCCAACCCTGATCCGTTCCACGCCTATCCAGCACCCTTTCTTGAGTTGAGGCGTTTGAGTTGCATCAGAACTGATTTTTCATCTATTATGCAGGGAGGAGCAGTTGGGTTTTTGTAAGCAGGTTGTGGTGTGTCTTGTTTCTCAAATCTGGCAAAGAAGTTGTTGAGTTCTTCGGGTTGGAAGTTAATATCTGGTTGTGACTTGGAGTTGCTGGTTGGAAGTCCGCTAATTTTTTTAATGTCGTTCCAAGCGTTTGCAGGATCACTGGCTAAATGTTGTTGGATTTTTAGGGAATATTCTCCTTTGGCTTTTTTATTTTCTTTTGAGACTTGCTTTTTGAGTTTATGGTAGAGTTTTTTATTTCCATTTTTGTGGGCGTCATGTTTCTCAACTATCATATCCAGAACGCGCTTTGTAATCCACGGCTTTTTGTTGGCATATTTTTTAACTTCCTTTGGTGGTATGCATAGGTCTGTGCAGAAATTAATGTAGTCAGTTATCGTTTCAGTCCGCTGGTTGATGTTGTCATTGGCATCTGTGAGATTGTCCCAAAGTGTGGTATCTAAGCATGCTTGAAGATTATCGACATTACTGTCGGAGAATGTTCTGCGAGTTGTAAACGTAGGTTTTAATTTAGACAAAGGTTTATAGGATGGCACGAGATGCATAATTTAATGGTCAGAGCTGCCCAGATGGGCTAATTGATGAATTGACTGTAGGCACCCTTGATCCTTGTATAGCATTTGTCGAGTGTCTTGGTTCCTCTGGTCGGTTTGGTAACAGTTTGATAATATCCATTTAGTCAAAATTTAAGCTGGTTGAAATCTCTCATTACAAGAATACAAGAATTAGGGTATTTCCTTTCAAGTTGATTAACATGTGATGTGATGCATTTAGCAGTGTTTGTTGCGTCCTGTTTAAGTCGAGAATTTCCAGTGAATGGGGCATAGCACGATACAGATATGATGGAAGTGAACTCACAAGGTAGCCAGTGTGGACGAGATTTGACAGTTAGTAATACACAGTTTTTATCAGTGTAGTTGTGGATAATTTGATTGTTTGTGGACCACTTTCTATCGATGTAAACCAAAATGCCACCCCCTTGAGCTTTACCACTTTCTTCTAGAGTCCTGTCATTACGGAATTGATCGTATCCATCTAGTTCAGTATGTTCCTTGGTGATATCCGGTTTTAACCAAGATTCAGTGATACGTATTAGTTGAGATTGGTTCTGCAATCGTTTAGTATATAATAATCCATGGAGTTCATCTAGTTTTTTAAGTATTGATTGACCGTTGGTGAGCACTATTGCAGGTAGTGGTACTTTACCATTCCCGAGGCTATGTTTAAGTCGAGCACCAGCACGCTTACCTCGCTTTCTAGATCGTAATAATCCAGGATCTACATTTTTAACGAGTTTTTTATAGTTCGATTTCCAAATAGCAGCGATGATGTCTTGATTTAAAGAGTTTTTATAATCCACTAGAGAATTGTAGTCAGCATATACTAGACTCGACACACCTCTTGGATGATATATGAGGGTGAATATGAGTAGCAACAGTATAAACAAAGGCTGCAATAACTGCACCATTATGTTAGTAGGGCTTAATAATCCTATTGAGGGATTAGAGAGAAGGTGAAAACACAACCTCTCACTCTGAAAGCCAACTGCATCGAATGAGTTGTTCACTCCCTATTTTAATTGATGCTTACTGCCGCAGGCTGGATTTGAACCCTGAATTACAGTATGCTGCATTCAATAATCAGCCTACAGCTCATCCTGTGGTTAATAACGGAGTGCTATTACCAAAAACCCGAGTAGTGTTTGAGCACTGTGAATGGCACCATACAAACACGAAACTTGAGGTAACATCAACATGAGTAGAAGTTTGAAGACCACCTCAAGTTACATGTTAGCTACAAACTTAGAATGGTTTTCCAAAAATTGATCTACCAGTATCGGACTCAACAGACTAAATCAAGCTGAAAACTTGCAGTGAAGTGTCAATTGCATTTCTTGCTTACCTTCATGTGGGAGAACAAACATATACAGATATTAGTTGATTTAGTTGTAAAAGTCATGTTCTTGTGGTCCCATTCCTTTGTAGCTCACCCGGCTCTGGTTTTATAACTTAAGTAGCTGCTCAGTACGTAGCACTTCCTTCCAGATCTGAGAATATGAGCTTTGCAGGATGAATTCTTCTCGATGACAGTAGAACTTAACCACACTATCACCATTACCATGTTAGCCGATGAAGCGTAAACTAATGAAAACGCTTCCCTCTACCCGCAAATTTTTATCTCATCAAAGCTGGTCACTATCCTTTGTCTAATTGATCTCAGTAAGTTTGGTGCAAAGACAAGGGTCTGGAAAAATATGCATAACAAAGTTCTTATAATGAAACTCACCACAATGCTAGCTAAGATCATCAACAAATAAATGTCTTAACAAGGAAGAGATGTGGAAAAGATTGCAGCAATTGATGGCCAAAAAAACCTGATCATCAGTGTTTTTGAGCACCTTGTGATTCTTTTATATAATGAAGTTTTTTGATGATACATTATCACATTTGATAGCCAATAAGACTATCAGACTATCTTAATTGTTCACCTCACATTATACTATGGTGTCTAAATCAAATTTCTGGTATCATCGCAATTTTATAGAAAATATAAATATATCTAAAATGTGTACTATCAGAAAAGGAAACAAAGAACCATATATAATTATGTTTATGATAAGAAACACCCATTAGGTTGTTAAATGATGTATGTACCATCATCATCTTTGTAGTGGAGAGAGTTATTGGGTACAGGTTCTGAGATCCATAGTACTCTTGCCGCACCCTATACCCTTGCCGACGGAACACCATCGAAGAGGCGGAGCGGATACATTTTACTGGGGTCTGCAAACACACAGTTGATCTCCGGTATTTTTTTGTCCCGCTCTGCAAGGACAGTCCCCAAAGACGTTGGGGTAAGAGTTTTTGGTGTTGGAGTAGGCCCAACGCTCCATCATCTGCGTTGGGGTGGGTTAGATTGCACTGAATGTCCAGTCTGATACATTTTCCTTCTTGTTTGATTCCAGTCTCCTTTTCCAAAGATTTCAGACCAAAAATCTTTTATTTTGAACATGTTTCCTGAAATGATTGTAGAGGATATTGAGGGGGTTACCCGCCACTGCAACCACACACATTGCCTATTTGTGCTGAGTACGCCCACTCTCTAAAACGAGTACGTCGACTCTATCTAAGTGGAAATGTATCGAGTACGCCGACTCTATCTGAGGGGGAAGGTAACAAGTACGCCGACTCTATCTGGGCTGGGGATAGTATTGACCTGACTTTGAGGCTGGCTTTTGGGGGAGGGGGAGATGCGGACAAAGATAGTAGGCTTATTTATCTGGCAAGATTTATGGCGGGGGGAAGGGATATGGACAAAATATTAACCTATTTATCGGGCAAGATAAATGAGTAGGATGGAATGGCTCTGGGTTTTAACTACCTGTGCAAGATAGCTGGAAGGATAACTGGACTGGAATGGGGGGGGGGGGGAGGAATGGCTCTGGGTTATAACTATCTTTGCAAGATAGCTTTGAGGAACTGGACTGGAATGGGAGGAGGGGGAGGGAATGGCTCTCAGTACAAACAAGGCAACATTATGTCAAGGCAGGGAGGTCCTCCAGCAGGCAGAACTCAAGAAACTTACTTCAGTTGGTTAAGTTGTAAGGCACTTTATTGATTGCTGTAGACTAGTAAAAAATAGAGGTGTTGTTTCTTCAACTGCAAAATACTAACTGGCCGGAGGAACTTATTCCACTGGGTTTAGTTATAAAAGCATAGTAGGTCATGTGACACTAACTGTGGGAATTTTCTATGGAAAATTCCATAGATGGCTTGTAAGAGTTCTAATCAGTTATTGAAAGAATATTATAATAATGGCTGATGAAATATTCTAGGTGGTTTTCTAAGAGTTAAAATCAGTTATTAAAAGCATAGCATTATTAAAATTAGAAAAGTTACTTTAAATGATGAAATGGGAAGACAACTCATGATACATGAATTTATGAAATTTTATTTTGAATGTTCGGCTGTGGTGGAAAGAAAATCCACCACATTATTACCACCCATCCACAAGATTGATCTGTTGTGTGTTCATCTGGATTTCAGCCAGGTCAGTTAAAAGTCATAGCTTCAAATTCACATGTCTACAGCATCAGAGTGCACATTTGACTCTATTCTATGGTAATAATCCTATATTCTTGCTAAAGCAAAATCTCAAGCTCAGTGGTTTTCCCATGAGTGTCAATGCTTTTCCTATTTTTTCAATGGAATAACAACAATCTATTCTGAATTTCAATTCTCCAAGACTAGGAGGTAAGTAAATTCTAATATATTACACATAGGATGTGCTCCTGACCAGTGGTGCTGAGAGGAAATATTTCTTACCCCAACCCTGTCAGGCCAACGGCCTGACGCCGGGGTGGGTGCGGGAGGGGCGGCTGAACGCCCTCGTGCGCTGGAAAATTTTTCACATAAGGGAGCAAAATGGAGCAAATCTATCCATCTCACAGTGAGATAATGTAATCATTTATACATGTGATAATCCCCTTACAATCTTGCTTTGACTGCTTTGCTATGGTAGATTGAAGTCGTTAAAATTTGTCCCGCTGGGATTTCCAGTCCCATCCCACTAAGATAACCTACTTAAAATGAATATGTCCTTTGAATAACCAACTCTTCTTCATTCCTTCATTACAAACACCTGCTAGGCATAGTGTGCCTGCAAACTTCCAATAAAATCACTCACAGAGACAACCAGTTAGAACATTATGATGATGATGGTGGTGGTAAATGAGTGGGTCCAGTCTGTTAACCTGAATTGAATCAATGAACTAGGTTTAGTTCATTGATTGAATAGGGCACAGGGTGGGTGAATGAGAGAGAAAGAAGAATGAGACTGAGAATGAAACTCTAACTGTTTCCTCTATCCACCCACCAAACAAGCATAATCTATTGGTCAGGAGTATATCCACTGTGGAATATATTAGAATTAACTTACCTCTTAGTCTTGGAGAATTGAAATTCAGAATAGATTGTTGTAATTCCATTGAAAAAATAGGAAAAGCATTGACACTCATGAGAAAACCACTGAGCTTGAGATTTTGCTTTAGCAAGAATATAGGATTATTTCCATAGAATACAGTCAAATGTGCACTCTCCCCATAAAAAAACTTTACATATGTGAATTTCAGGCTATGCCCTTTGACTGAACTGGCCGAAATCCAAATGAACACACAACAGATCAATCTTGTGGGTGGGTAGTAATATTTTCAGGAAGTATGTTCAAACTAAAAGATTTTTGGTCTAAAATCTTCGGAAAAGGAGACTTGAATAAAACGTCCCTTGAAACGGTTTGACAACTCCCAAATAAAAGAGAAGAAAAATGTATCACAATGGACATTCAGTGCAGTTTAGCCCACCCCAACGCAGATGGTGGAGCGTTGGGCCTACTCCAACACCAAAAACTCTTACCCCAACGTCGTTGGGGACCGTTGGGGCTCCCCAACACCACTGCTCCTGACCAATAGATGAAGCTGCTTTTGTGGATGGATAGAGCAGGGAGAGGAAGAGGTAACATTGTTGAAAAGTGTAGAGTTTCTCTTCTAGTCTCACCAGGTCTCACTCTTCTTACTCTCTCATTAATCCACCCTAGGAGTTGCCTAGGGCAAACTGTGCCCTTTTCAATTCAGGTTTATAGACAGTACCAACTCATGCACCATCATCCAGGGGCGTATATTCTAAAAATTTTCACTCACTGACTTTTTAGAGATGAGCATAATGATCGGGCGCAGCTCGATCCACACGCCGTAGGCGTGGCGGGGAGGGTGTGGGAGGGGCGCTTAAGCGCCCTCCCACCACGGAAATTTTTGCATATCGGTAGCAAAATAGTGCAAGCAGAGAGGTATTTCAATAGCTCACTGAGCTGTTGGGTACTTTCAGAAAACAACTCAATAGCAGTAGAAGATTACGGAAAAATTTTGAAAAAAAACTGACCTAAATGGGATTCGAACCCACAACAATCTGATTTACAGTGATTATAAAGCAGACGCTCTACACACTGAGCTATTCAGTCACTCACGGAAATCCGTGGGCCGTGAGTGCTAATATACGCCACTGCCATCATCATCATCATACTTATGTTCTAACTGGTTGTCTCTCTGAGTGATACAACTTCTTTGAGTTATTAGAAATTTGCAGGCACTAAGGCTGGAACGGGTTCATAAAACCAGAGCTGGGTTGGGTTTCCGGGGTTTGGCTATCTTTCAGGACCGGGCCAGGTCGGGTTCGAGTACGCTTGAAACAGAGCTATTCAACCTATTTATTGCTGAGCTGTTGTAAAATATTGAATTCATTCATACAAAGAATATACAAAGTACTGCAGTTCAAGCAAACTGTCATTTTCAAGTCCAGTCACGACACCAGACTTTGTGACATCAAAATTGATAATGTATCATAACATTCAAGCTTATTACATGATATATATTACATGAAGTTGGACCTCAGAGATCCAAAACTTGTCAAGGGTTAAGGTTACGGTACCCTTTAACATTAGACCACTCCTGGCTCCCTGTACATATGTATGTAGCGGCAGTGTACCAAATTAAATGCACCCTACCATGCTTGGCTGCAACAGTATACTGTTGCTGCTAGACCCCGATACCACCTACCACTAGTAATGATACTGACCTGATCTGCCCTGATCTGTTTTCCCCGATTAAGACATCTTGGTCAGGCTTGTTAACAATGTATGTGGACTGTACAAGATAACTACCACAAGACATGCAATATTTTAAAACCCTTATATTTGAAGTTTATCACATTGTTAGTAGAGAGTCTTGGTGTTCGACACGGGTGCTCTCCAACCCTGACCTCACCCATTGAAGAAATCAATGACAGCACAGAGTTGATATATTTAACCTCATTGTCGACAATCATTATCTTGCATATTTCCATGATGCCTATCTCAGAGATTTCCTGACAAGTAAATATAATGTGTTGTTGAGAAGTAATTCACAACAATTACCTTACATTTGCATTTTAAGTTAAGCCTCTGTGTGTGTTTGAACAGATCAAGATAAGCTGAGCATTGTATATTTCCACCTGTTAAAATGTTTGGCTCACTGGACTCCTTTTTTCTTTTCCAAAAACAGACGCTGCTGCTTTGTCAAACCATTTTATTTTCAGTGAATATTTGCGCCGGTAGGCAATCAATCAGGAAGATGTTTCTAAATGTTTTAATCATTGGCTATTTTATGTGAGGGTAAAATAAGATGTGCACCCATTGTTAATCACAATAAGTTGTGATTAATAAATTGAAGTATTCATCAAACGGAAGATCGCACATAAATTTGCTTTTTTTTTCTTGATCCTAGAAAATATTGTTGCAAGTAGTTTTATAAAGAATCAGTTATTATTCTCCGCCGCAGTCATTTTCATCTTTGTAGAGAAATATTATAAACAGGCTTTCTGGGCCTCACTGTACTGAAGACCATCCATACAGATGTTTGTCAGTCCCACTGTAGCGTAACCTCCATTAGCTGCTTTTACTGGATAAACAACTCTGGAAAATTATTAAATTTTGAGAATCTCTCAGGCAATCTGTTTTCAAATCTTATCAATTTCATTTCATATCTTTGTCTTGTGATAAAGTTATTCTTATTGTTGTGTGACACAGCTCAGTATACATATTGTTGTGTGACAGAGCTCAATATTAATGACACTCAGCTTATTGATAAACGATTATACAATAAACTATGATTAATTTGAATGACTAATATATCAAGAATATATAATAACTTACGGAGGCACTTTCCCGATAACTGCTATAGCAAGGATTAGTCCTGCATTATTGATTTTTTTTTCCAGTTGAATCCAAATATGTGGAGGGATTTTGGTCACATCGGCTCCAAAAACAAGATCTGTTGGCCAAGCTATTCTGAGCTTGTCATCGTTCGTGCAGACAATAGTCGGGTAAGTTGAAGATGGTTGCCTGCACACTGCAAAAATGTCAAAATAAAGTGACATCAGCATATAAACAATGAACAGAGTATGCTTGATTAACATCTGTACTGACTATGATATCTAAGAGGTCAGTTTCTCAGGAGCATACTCACGGTTGGAGCATAACTCATCTATCTTTGAGTAAAGAGATTTTGCCATATCTTGGATCAGACTGAAAGATGCTGTGTTATTCATCACTTTGCAGCTGATGTCATAATGTGCCTGATACTCGACTACTCTTCTAATTCTGTAATCTGTAAAGGAATATATTATCTCAGCATGTATTTCAGAAGGAATGGTAGAACTTTAAGCATACAATACATTTAACTTCAGTTGTAAACTTTGTACTGTGGATACATGTTTTGATGAGAGCCTATCATTGTTACTATCAAGTTACTCTTACATTATGGTTATATTATATTGATCCTAACCTTACCAGCATCATTTAGGATTGCCTTGTGACAAAAGAAATTGCTGCAGCACAGTAATTGCTGTCCTGCCTTCCATCAAGAAAGTCTCAGAGTTTAAGATGATGAGATACCGAAGCTGCGCTTGGTTGAGGCCAAAGTATTTAAAAAATATGGGTCTCGAATGTTTTCCCAATTTAGGTATAAATTCTAGGTGAATACTTCAGGCCCTACGCTGCGGAGACAACCATATGCTCAAACAGGTGGCACATGCATGGGTCTCCCAGCAAACCAGTAAGTTTAACTTACCTTCTGCCACCAGAGTGCTGTTGCATTGCTCATCTCCATTATCTATATTATACAGGTAACGCCCCAGTGGAAACATTATAGAATGGATCTGTCCACCAAACTTGAACTGGAATGTTGCATAATTAGTCTGCGGTGATATTAAGGCGACTTGTTCCTCCGGGCATGTTAAATTCAATTCTAAAATTATATTAAAAAGCTAAATGAGTAAGCAGAAAAACGAAAAATCAAGCTCATGCCCCCATTGTGGACAAATTCTTTAATCAAAATGAATACATCTCTCTTGGCTACCAATGTCAATCAACTTGGAATAACTTATGAATTTCAATTACAATTACTTGTGTTATTCATCAAGCCATGATGAGAAGTTTTTTGTGGTTAGGGGCTGTTAAAAGAATATGCATTGTCTGACAAAGATCTCTATGTCAAGCTACGTTGACCAGTCTGATAAAATCTATCTTTATCTATAACTTCCTTATACTGAACATCTTTGATACTTCACCTAGTTCTTTTGTTGTGTATGATTTGACTTGACTGTCAGTTCTGTATCCCTCCTCATTGATAGCTGTTATCTGTATACTGCACTCAGTGATAGGGTCCAAATCTGGTATGGTCATATTAGTTGAGGTTGTGTTCTTAGAGAAAAGAGTGGTGTTATCACTTTTCACTAATGTGATCTCATATTTTGAGTGTCCGTAGCACCGAGGATCTGCAGTCTATAAGGCATTAAACCAAAGTAGTAGAAATGCAAATCTGTATCATAAAGCTGAGAAGAGCCAAGGAAAAAGCGTTCAACACGGGAAACCCCACATATGTTTACCTAAGGGCTACCCTGGAGCGATTCATATCCAAGGCCAAACAGAGATACTATGATGGCAAAGTAAACCAACTGAAAGCAGGAACTGTAAACTGGTGGCGCAGCATTAAATGTTTAAACCCATCGGCAAGCAGTAGCAATCAGCCATCTCACTATGTCCTAGATGACAATCTCTACACCCCGCAGCAGTTCGTCGACAAGCTCAACCTACACTATGGTACTATAGCTGGAGAGCAGACGCCAACACCACCTCATCCGTACTCTTCACATAATAAACATGCTGAGATATCTATAGGACAGGTGAAATGTGCGCTGAGAAGAATCAACACAGAGAAAGCCACACACTGCCAAGATTATCCATCATGGATAAGTAAAGCGTGTCACGAAGACCTTTGTGTACCTGTAACCAGAATCGTAAATCTGACACTCCACTCCTGCAGATTTCCATCACTCTATAAAACAGCCGAGATATCACCAATAGCAAAGACTAAATCCGCATCATCTTGTAAGGACTATCGCCCTATCTCACTACTCTGGCACATTGGGAAACTTATAGAGTCCTTTATAAACCGACAACTCCAAGATGAACTTCAAATTAAACTAGACACTAATCAGTTTGCGTACAGAAAAGGTGTAGGCTGCACAGATGCTCTGGTTTACTTGTTGGATGATGTGACTACTGTGCTCGATGATACTGACAATCATGGGGCTCAACTGATCTTGTATGATCTTAGCAAGGCTTTCGACTTGATGAATCATCAACTTCTACTCACAAAACTACAAGAGCTGGAATTATCTGATGCACTAATATCTCTCGTCGCAAATTATCTATGTAACCGATCACACTGTGTCACTCTAAGATGCCACAATGTGAAGTCAACCTACCGAATATGCAACACTGGAGTCCCTCAGGGCACACTCTGTGGACCCACGCTCTGGTCAGCATTCGTAAACTCGCTCAAATTCTCACAAGGCGCCACCATCAAATACGCAGATGATACGACTACCTACTATCCGCTGAAGAAATCCACTACTGAGACCACTAGCTGCACTCGATCAGAAGTCGACTTTGTACCTCCTGAAGTCGGACAACAACTAATCAGAGAGTGCAGTGATTGGGCTAATCGGAATAAGATGCGTCTTAATGTCCAAAAAACCAAGTCGCTCAATGTATCCCTCAGAAAATCTCTAAACATGAACTCTGAACTCGTTATGAACACCAACCAGAGCGTCACTAACGTCTCAAGTACAAAATTACTAGGCGTGACACTTGATAGCCACCTTACATTCAGCGAACATGTGTCCGAGGTACGAAAGGCTGAAAACCGTAAAATCCACGGATTGTTAGTCCTGAAACAATCTGGGGTTAACACAGAAACACTTGCGATGATGTACAGAGCCCAAATACTGCCAACAATAACCTACTCAGCTCCAGCTTGGTTTCCTTTCTTAGCAGACTATCTCAGGAACGAGCTGGAAAAGATCCAGAAACTAGCACTGCGAATAATTTTCAATGACCTTGAACATTATATCGATAGACTCAACGCTGCTAAGTTAACACCACTTTGCGATTTACTCCATGACGTATGCTCAACCTATGTGCTGAGAATCGTCAATAATCCAGAAACCGCCTAAATAACAAAACCAACGTAAGACCACAGAGATCTGTAAGAAAGTGTCAAACTGATGTGTATATAAAACGGTCACGAACTGTGAAATGTAGCAAGGCAATCTTAAAAAACAAAGACTATCTAGCCTAACAAGTTTAAATTGTTTCTGTTTTTACAATTTATTATTTATTATTTTCTCTCTCCAAGGGGGCTTTTTATCTCGATGTAAACATCTTTGGACAAAGAGTATAAATTAAACAAACAACAAACAACAAACAACAAACTACAAAAAGCCAATCTAATTTGATTCTGGCTACTCCATTACACAAAATTATGTAGAGCCCAGGGCTGTATATATGGGCTTTAAAGTGTTAGGGCTAGGTGGGGTGAGTGTGGGAGGGGCACTATCTGATCTCTTCTGTGATTGATATACTTTTTTTTGCAAAAAAAACCACATTTTTCAACTCTTTTGACTTGAGGATAGACAGAGCATGTACTCTTGTTTTGCATTTAGATTTCAAATTGCTGAGGGGGGGCTGAAATATCAAAATGATTACAAATGTAAAATTAAAGTTACAAACTCAAGCCTCACTCCAGCTCAAACCACTCAAAAAAAAAGAAAATAATACAGCCTGTCCAATTCAGAATTATAGATTTTCCCATATGACTTTCTAGCTAACCATGACCAAATATATGCTTTGTCTGGTCCTCAAGAGCAGAACTTACTGTCCAGAGCAAGTTCAGCTCTATTCTTTTATTGTCTCCAACGAGCTCTATATTTTCTTCGACATTCAAAATATGTGGCCTTTCAGGAACTGCAAAACAAACAGTGAAAGATATGTCACTTGGCTTATCTGTGTTTTGCTGTGCTGCTATCAAATACAGTTTCATGCCAAATATCGTGTGCCAAATTCTGTTAATTTGTACAATATTAAATACAAAACTCATAATCACTGTTTCCATATAACGATTTGACATCAGTTTTAAGCCTAATTGATATATGGGAATAGTATTTAAGTCAACTTCCGCATGAACTGATTGACATTTTTTGATGTGAAACGATATAACGGTGACGTGGCTGCGCGCTTGCACACAATGCCTTCAAATGCCAGTAATGCGGGAGGCCCAGGTATCAAGCCCTGGCTGCGGCAGATGATTTTCAATTTTTTTTCATCATAGAAATCGTTAGCATTCATCGTTCAATATGGGAGTGGACCACTCGTTCGAGGCATGGAACCATAGTGATAATGAAAAATTATATTATATGCACCTGAATTGTAATCACCAAGTTACATTTGAAAGTATAAAACCAAAATCGAAATTGATTGAAGGCAATATAAATTTACCGATCATTGTCATACCTACAAAAAAACTCACCTGTGCAAGGCAGACTGGCGTCACTTGTAGCTGTGGGGCCAAGGCCTTTTGGGGTGTGTGCAGTGATATTGCATGACACTAAAGATCCAGGGGAAAATCCGCACAGGTGAGTCGAAGATGATTCACCACTCATGTTAGTAGATTGTGTCCCCTTCGTGTCTTTACAAACAATCTAACAAATTGAAAAAGGTGCAAATTCTGCTGTGATCAGCTCAATACGACATCAGAAAGTATAAGCAGGGAAGGTAACATATATGGAGATAGAAGTTCACTGTGACATGACATTTTGTCGACTATTGTGTGAAAGGTTGTGAAGTTGCCTTCCATTGGAATTACGATAAGAAACTACCTTTTGCTATTATGTTGATCGATTAGATTCTAATAGAAATAACACTGCTGCTTGTTATGCAACTAAATTTATTTCAAGTGAGTAAAGTTGCAAGTTTCAGGATTTCCTTTCAACCAAGGTGTAAACTGCCACCCAATGCTACAATTACTAACTGAATTAAATCGAAAGAGATTCATGGTTTTTCTACACTGCAGAGTGTTTACAAGAGAGAAAGCGGCGTATGATAAAGCAACTGAGTAAACTGAAACATCAGATTTTGAAAAATAATGTCTTCTAATTATTTATCAAGATTTAGAAAATATTTAAAATCTGAAAACTATTCAAATGCTTATGTTTTGATTAATGAATAAAGCTAAACACAGTAGAGAAAGTATGGCGGAGTTAGCCATCCAGACTTAAATAAGTGTTGTGGTAATGGTATGAGTTCAAACCTGAAATCTGTAAATTGAGTTAGGTAGAGTAGAAATGCACATATTACGCGTTAGGTGTTATTGTGTAAATATAGATTGATTAATATGTGTTTAGGCTTGGGTAATACTATCATAACTTTACCTTACTTAACTTTACAAAATGCCTAAAAGCGGACTGGAAAATCAAAACATTTTCAATACGTAAACATATACTGAGTTCTGAGTGTTCAATTTTTTACTGCTCCATTCTTCAAACCCTCCCTGGTATAATATATGAAAGGAACACTTAATAAAATAATTATATGAAAATACTATGGAAATCGACGGTATTGGTAATACTTACCGTGTAGCTTTTGATTTCACAATTTTCATACTCAGAAGCATTCCATCGCATGAAGACACAGAACGAGCCAATATCCCTCAATTCAAAGCCTATAGGCTTAAAATATGGAGCTGCAATATTAAAAAAATTGGCTATCAAGTTTTTTTAAAAGAGCTGACAAGTTGGTGGCAGAGAAAAAGGTGGGGTTGAAAGTAGATGAAGAGGTTATATATTTAGTCAACTTTCCTTCTCTTTGAGTATCGAAAAATAGGGATTTGTCTCCTTCACTGAAAAGTGGGGCTATCAGATTGATGTATGACACACCTTTACAGCCGAGATTGATCTGATATTCCATAGCCTCTCCATCTCCAGCTAGATTAGTACCGTGTACCTTACATGTGACCATTGAGTCTGGAGAAAAACCACAAGCCTCAACTGGTACTAGGGCAGCGGCTAACATAGTATTCTTGACAGCATGACCAGCAGGGTTTGAGCATGTGTACTGCAATATTTTAACGAAAAAACCAAAAATGTTACAGAAAACGTTCACTTCAAACACCTCAAATTGAAGAGCATACCATATTAACTAAAAAGTAATTACATATATATATATATATATATATATTCTCTATTAGTGGAAATATTTAAAAGATAGCATTAATGCACCGAGAGGGTATTTTCGATATAAGCTTGCGATGAGATGGTTTTTCTCTTGGTTTTGTCCAATATGTACCTCTGATTTTGATATGGGAGTATTAGACAATGAGGAACAATATTTATTGAATGAAACACTGTGACAATTTCTCTTGAAAAATCAAAATGAGTCATTTCATTATTCTTATTTTACAAACATGAAGTATTCATATTGGACATATCTTTCGACCATCCTAGCATATATATCATCGTCTTTTGTAGACTTGGTGATGTATTGCCTCTGATGAAACTATCCATTGTTTTGGATTTTAACCACCAGCAGCAGTGAAAAAATATCAAACCTCAGATTTTGAAATTAATGTAATGTGTTCCCAGAAAGTCTACCAATATAAATAATAATTGTATAAATCATATGCCTCTCGTCATGGAAATCCCTAACAAAGCAGACCTGCTACTGTGGACCCACTTACTGTGTAATTTGTTATTTCGCTTTGGTATCAATAATATTAGGAGTTGCCTTCTCTGTCAGAATGCTGATAATTATAATATGTTATTACCAGCTCAGAAGACTTTTTGGGAAATAGTAGAGTTGATACAAGCTGTTTGGTGATGTTCATGTACTAGTAGAGATGTATAGAACAATGGTACACAGTGATTTTGTATCTATGTCCCATAAACCATGACACAGTACAGAATTAAGGGACAAATATTGCCTAAGTCCAGTTAGTTAGTGAATTTACAATGTTTATGCAAAACAGCACTCCATTATTAAAACAGCTGACCCTTGACACATTGCTTCAGAAAAATGAGTTCTTCAGGTGAAAAAAATCTCCATTCATTATAAATGTTGTAGAGTGCTGTAATTATATACAGTTGGGGCATCATGAATACAGTTTGATACAAGATAATACAGCTTATTTCCAAACTAGTTGAGGGTCCCTGATGTGTGTATGCAAAGATGTGCATGTATCAATGTGACGGCGGCAATGGATAAAATCCACACAGGGAGATATTGTTTATAAAAAGACTCACAGTGTAGTTTGATATTGGGCATCCATTTTTATCAGATTCTGTCCAGCTGACTTTAACACAAGTAGCATTGCGCTCTGTAACAGTTACTGAGGTCGGCTGCTTTGGCACTAAATGAGAACGAAGATAGAATGATTAGCGTGAATCTCAACTTCCAGGGTTAGGATTGTGGGATACCATGATAATGTAAACAAACGCAAGATTGTTTAGATGAATAGATATTAAGGATTTCTTAATGATCCACTAATGCCACAGGCATTTGCATTCACAAAATCATCAAAATATCAAAATTTAACACCATTAGGAATTGTAATCAGCCTGTCAGCTGTCATTGAGGTTATCTATAAATTAATTAGAAAGGCACTTGAGGAGTGTTTTGTTTTGTTTGGCCTAAACTGTTACACCAGACAGTATATAACCTACTGATTCATGTCAATTCAAAAACAAACAAGACTATCAGGTGTAAAAGGTTAGCATCACAGACTTCAGCAGACTTCGAAGGCTTCAGCATTACTGAATTATTTAAAATCTTAATCTTAATCTCATCATTCAAACATCATTAAGATAGTATCTATTGTCTGTGTACATACATCATAGGGTTATCATATCTATGAGTTGTTGATTGTTATAAATAATAATATTATATATAATACCTCTATGATATTCAGTATGACTGAGTGGGATGGAAAATCGTATCCTCTATTTTCTTCCAATTTTAAAGAAGGCAATCCACAAATCACCACGAGTTAATTGAACAGCTCTGATATTCTATATCATCGTACCTATAGTTGGAGTTGTCCATTCATGTGTGTCTTGTGATGAGAAGCCTTCGATGTTGGTACCTGTGAGACTGAGAGTATAATTAGAGCAGACAGCCTGGTTAGTGATATTCACACTTGTACTGGTATAGTTGTCTTCTTGATACATGGTTCGGTCATCGCTGTCCGTAACTATGAGATCATATTTGACATCATTGCAATGACTGCTCACCTAATAAGAGACAAAACTGGTAACTTAACAGTTCACATAGACAAGCATAGAGGTGAAATAATCATCAGCATAACAGATTAAGGGCAAATAGTGGTTGTATCAGAGGGTAAGTTATTTTTAGACACATATACTTTTGTGGCTAGACAGGTAATTATTACTGGTATGTTAACAGCGCAGGTGGATTTCCACATTTCCATTAGCTCATTAATAATTATGATGAGGTTAGGCATTCCAAATTCATGGCAATTCTTAACAAGACAAAGCAATGGCAACGATAAACTGTTCTGGTTTAACATGCTGGAATCTGCTGTTGAGGTTTAGTTAGGCTGGATTGAGTCAAGGCTACATACATCTAATGGTGGTTACTGTGGGTGGATAAACGACAAGTAAGATCATGCAGGAAGTTGGGAACTGTTATTCTATGTGACTTGCAAACAAAAATTTTAGGTTTCACAGTAGTATTGGTACAAACTATCATTGGTTAAATGACACACAAATCTGGATAACATTTATTGCAAAGCACTTACATCAGAATGTGACCTTATCTAAAGAAGGAACAACTTAGAATTAAAGTGTGAAAATGTGAGGACACTTAGAGCTCCTGTCCTGTCATCGTGTTTGAAAGATAAAACAAGGAAGACCACTTCACTGGAGTCAATCTGTCGACAGATGACAGATAAATGATAAGAAAAGCGGCAATGGGTTAAAAATTTTGTCAGCATAGATAAAAAAAACAGGACAGATATAGAGAGCACAACACAACAGGATTTTTGTTTCTATCATCAGTACTACCTGTATTGTATGAGGAAAAGTGTCACATCCATTAACTGTCAACACTGAAGCCTGACCCCTGAGAAAATATTTAACCTGATAGAAATTATCTTATCGTCTAATCTTCTAATCTTAATTATCCATATTAAGTACTTCCTCCTCACAGGATGGTAAGAGGTTAACTTATCACAATTTTGAAACAAGGAATGGCAATCAATCTATCAGGTATCAATTCAGAATGATGGTTGCAAAGATGGCATACAACTATCAGCCAACAGTACTTCACCCTGGAACGCAAAAACCAGCAAACCGGGGAGAGTTTGAGCATTTAGATAAGCGCTAAACACATATAGTACCTTAACTGCTTTAACTTTACCTGGGTTGCTAATAGGTACATTACGTTTTAGTTGATAATGGTGTACCTCTACAAAACCCCGGAAAAAAATAACAAAAATACAGACTTTATACTGTATTCCTCTGAACAAGTTTGACAGTATTGACCGGATCACAACACTTAATGTGCCTGATACTTAAGGCCAGAAATTACAAATAAAATAACTCATACCTCCCAGTTGACGGTTGTCTCAAAATCAATTTCACCATTATCTTTAGCAATCTGTAGAGATTCTGTGGTAATCTCTTTGATCAGTGGTTCTATAACATGAATATAATATTTGATAGTTCTATTTAATTTAGTGCTGATCAGTGATGCTGGCAAGGCTAACAGAATAGTTTATAGAAAATAGGTTAAATATGATTGTCAAGTAGGTAATGTTCTGATGAGCCCAAGGAGTAATTTAAATCTAGCAGCTGCACAGCATATGCTGACTATCAACATGCAAAATTTCAAAGAATAACACATTTTGTATCAGTATAATGCGGATATCGGTAGTTTTTCGATAATTTAGCCCAAATTCTCAACTTTATTCAAGAGCATAGCATGACATTTGTGTCCCCCCACCCCTCATGACATATGATGGGATGATAGATTATAGGTTGTAAGGATTTTTTTCTAGTAACAATAATGTAATTCCTAATTCAACAACCGATCCCCCCCCCTGGACACCTCTTGAGGTTTTATACTCTTTGATTTTAAACGTGCCCTGCCCATATCCGCTCAAAAAGACATAAAAATTGACATTATAATGTTAATTGTAAATTGGTCTGCCTTTGGACGAACCTGAACAGGGAAGGTAACCATAGCGTTTGATTGCATCACTTGCTCTGTTTCCATCAGCCACAGCTTGCAGTGAGCATGTGATGTTTGTCCCTGGGGTGTATCCACAAGATGTGTGAGAAAAGGTGGAATTACTCAGTCCAGAGATTGGCAGGTGCCCTTCACAGGAATACTTGAAAAGACAGTGATAATGAATAGCTGTATGGCATCTTCGCCAAAGTTGGATTTACAAAGCGACTATGAGATATACAACAATGCGCACAGCTTCCGAACCCTTACATATGAGCCAATAATGTAAAAGAACAAGTATAACGGATTCAATGAATTTTGGTTTCCAAGCAGAGACTGCGGTTGGAGAAGTGGTAGTGTCAAACATTTTTATTCACACCTACCATATAACCGGTAACAATGTTGCCACCACCAATAGGAGCTGTCCAATTGAACTGTATACAGGAAGAGTTCACAGCAGTAAATGAAACATTTTGTGGTTGACTTGGTGCTGAAATACAGAGAAATTCAAAATTAATTTTGATAAGAGTCATGGATGCACACAGAACAAGCCAAGAAAATCTAGCTCTATTTTAGCGAAATTGCATCGGCGCAGAGAATGCAGATCAATTATTTGTTGCAGAATCAGCAAAGCGGATTGATATGATTTTACAACAAAATCGTCCCCATTTCACAGAAATTGAACATATTCAATCTTATGGCTACCTGTTAACAGTGGATGGAATAACACAGCTGAAGTTTGTTAAAATATGATAGTTTACAATAATATCTATCATTTCATTCGTATATATTTTTACCAATTTGAATTGTTGGAAGCCTTGCATTCACAGTATTGGGTCCTCTTCTGTTAAATGTGGTGATCTCTACTGAATATACTGTGTTCCCAAATAGCTTATTTGCAACAAACCAAGTTTGGTTGCAGACTCTGGTTTGATTTGTGATAATATTTCCTGCCATATCTTTCACTATAACTCTATACGATATGCCACTTTCAGATTGGTCATCCCCAGCCTTAAGCGTAAAATGAAAGCATTATTCGTTCATGAACAATATTTTCTTTTAATCCAGTATCTGCTAATGCCGAAAAATTCTTGCTTTCCTTGTATCAGACATCTTCAGTCAATGACAATCTGACAATCAAATTTACAATGCGATTGATTATGAATTAAACTGTCCATGTAACAGTCATGAGGAAATATTTATTAGGATGACAAATGGCTGGAATCATACCTTCTACTGAATAAAAACCCCCATCGTATATTTCTGTCTGATTTGTTGTATCTATATCTTCTACATCTGGAGGTACTGAATCAAATCAAAAAGGGGTCACAACCAAATCCTTTAAAACCTAATCATCACAATCAAGAGCTCAGAAACCGTGCTGTGTTGTTCTTTCAACCCATTGCCTAAGTGGGCGGAGGAAACACTCTATAATAATGATGACCCCAGAGATGTTTTGTAACACCTTGATTTTCAAACAGGGCTTAGGTATAGAGAAATTAGTATAGCAGTGGTTGCAAGTGGTGTGGTGTTTCTCTATGAGAAATTGTAAAAAAATTAATGTTGAATGACAGGTTTTATATCCTCCACCTTGTTTTAGCAAAAGGAACCCAATATTAAACATAGACAGTAACAACATCACACAGACAGTGGAGAAAAAGGGACAAGACAGGTTTTGCTGTAATTATGCAGTAGTGTTTGACCTCTAACATAAAAGGCAATCGCATCAGAGCAAAGCGTGATAAACATTTCTTTAGAAAATGATTTGGAAATCAGAAAGAAAACATGCTATTTATGTCGGAAACTAATATCTAAGCAACAATACAAATTTGGACTCTTAAAAGTAATGCATTTTCAAGGGTGTACTCTGAGCAGTTACAACATGGTATAAGCAACCAACAGATAGTAACAGAGTCTGAATTATGCTACACCAGTTCTCATGAAACAGGGCAAGTATACTAAGCAATTCTAGGAAAGGCTCATTATTATCAAAATAAGCAGTCAATCTTAAGTCCCTATGTCAACTATTTATGAATAAAAAATAAAGACTTACAAGCTGGGACAGTTAAAGATGAACCCACAGTGTTGACATCTCCGTAGGGGATATCCCCATGGCTCGAAGTCACTCTGTATTCATACCCACTTGTTGCTATAAGACCACCAATAGGTATATCTACAGTATCAGCAGACAATTCATGTGGTATTGTGGTGATCTTCACAAAACTTTCCGTGTCAGTTTTCTGGTAAATTGAATAGCTGAAAATACAACGGCATTGTTAGGAAAAAAGATTCACAGGCAAATAAATCGGAAGAGCTATAGCATTGATCCAATCAGGTTGAGTTAATCCAACAAGAAGTTGATAATATGATGTACCTTGATGGAGGTACATCGCCGGTCATATTGTTAGTCCACTGATATAGAGACATCACTAAATCTGTTGAGTTGCTGAACGTGAGACTGACTCTTGGAACGTCATTGAATGTTCCTGGTTCTAGAACAAAAAGCTCTTTTTATACTGTCTATTTTCTAAAAAATACGAGTTTCAAAAATTTCTAAAGAAAATTGAGCAAAATCAAATTTTCTCTTATAACAAAGTTTAGATTGAATGATGAACCAGTTCAGGTTGATATGACATCTTTTGTCCTGGTCATCAGTTGGATTCAAACAATAATCTAGAAAATTGATTAATTTTGATAAACAGTACTTGAGGTAATAAATTTCCCTGTCTATCTCTGGATCATTTTATAGGCACTACATGCATGTCAACTATATGCATCGCATAGATCAAGCTCACACATTGGCAAAATGAATGGGTCACCATAATTGTATTAAATGCATGGATAAAAACAAATATTACACAACTTAGCGGTAGTTCTTACCAAGTCCGTAAGCTTCGAATTCTCTCAGTTGAACACCCTCGTTATACCCAACTTTAACAGCCATTTGTTGTGTCAACGGCTGGCGGTTGTCGTCACACTGTATGTAGTCCATGTCGCCAATGGGAACCTTATTGTAATGACACAGTGTCCAATCAGAAGAGCCAGGATCACCTGCACTGTCTCCATTAAGTTCTGTTGTGTAAAAGCTGGCGTCCTGCATTCTATCAGCTATAATATAATAGCATAGCAAATATGAGAGTTTCCTCAGCCTCCATTAGTCTAGGCCAAGTCTGCTTTTGTCTATTTCCATACAACAATTGCTTTCCTGCATTTTTATTATTGTCCAGTGCAGTGCCATGTAGTTGGACATGGGTGTTACTATCATGAACTCAAATCAAAACCTTGAGGGCATGTTGACTTATGATTTTTTATAACGGAACTAAGTAAGTGCATTGAAGATAGTAAGGACATGTCGAACTCGACACACAACACATAGTACTCACAACATGGTGTTACGGAACAATCTCCTACTCTGTTGTACACTACCATCTCTACCATGTACATTCGACGACCGAGATCTATTTTCAACCACTGATTTTCACTTTGTGCAGTATGTGTTATATCAGCACTCCCAGCGCCCTTTGTACCATCATTAGCTCGAGATGCAGGAAAAGTGGCATATGGATTTGACTGTGTTGCTATTCCATTGCGGGCATAATTGATCGCTCCTGAAGGATGTAAGGTAACATATAAGTTGGCTCTAAATAAAGTGCCATTGATGTTTTATTAACAGAATGTTTTATCTGCACCAATGGACGTACATATTGTATTTTGAGAGAGCAAGATTTGATCATCTTTCATACATCTGAGAAAAATAGTAAGACACCACCCTCAATAGCGCAATTGATCGATATAGCTACAGTTTTGCGGTCTCGTTCTGAGAAATAACTCTTGGCCTCTTCCCACTAACATTCCTTATAAACCAATTAAAACACTAATATGATCTGCATTATCTCATATAACTACCCTCAGCAATTAAAACAAGTTAAAAACCTATCAATTTTGATGTCCTTTAACAAAAGTCTTAACTGTTGGTTTTGAATTTAAAATAGATAATTACAATAAAATGTTTGTCGACTGTGATTCACAAGGACCAAGATATAATTGATAAATGTCCCTGTTTAACAAAGATATTGGGACTGTCCTGAGTGTAGGAAAATCAATTTACTTACGTGATCCAAAAACTTGGATTTCTGATATTTTTCCAATTTCCTGGGCAAAAGCCGTTATTGATATCAGTGAGGCACTATGTAGAGATTCACAGTAAACATCAATGTGGTGGGTTGCTGGTTCAATGAAGTTACAGGAAAACTGGAACCTGAAGCATTTTTCAACATCAAATTCAGGCTTTCAACTAGAATCTCACCTTGAGGAATAAAACAAGACCATGGATTAGATGTATGTTGTGTGATTGTCTCAGCATTCAAATATGATTCACAAAAGATATCACTTTTTGTTCTAGGTTCAGCTTTGGGGTCTGGCTTATGAATTCACATTGGCTTTGATGTATGTTCACCATTGAATCATATCATGAGTTTGTCTTGGGGACAAGTGTATATAGTATATAATATGCTATCCCTGTGGCACATTTATTATTAGGTGGATAGGTGTAATAAGATGGCAGAAAAAATAAAGCATGACATAATTACCAAAGCACTGAGCCTCTAATACATGGTAAGCAACAACCTATGACTCATGCAGTGCAATGCGTTGCTAAGTGATGAGTTTCAAGGTTGCTGGGAAACATGACCGAAAATAAAGAAATATCCATAACTAAACACAATCATGCATTTTATTTAAAAAAGCTGGTGGAAGATAGTGGTGACTCAATTACCATAACATAAATACCGGATTTTTTTTCAATCATTCACTTGAAGAGACAAGACTTTCAGTGGAGAGGAGACCATTCACTTAGAGGAGAGGTTTTATATTATAACAGACTCACAGACTCACAAAATGAAATTCAATATTAATAAGAGTTCGCAGTGATCATTCTGCTTACCACAGTCCCCTTTGACAAGACGAACAAGGTGGATCAAATAAGTGTCAAGCAAATCTAACTCCCACTGCACAGTATCTGATCGGTTTGGACAAGATTCTAGAGAAAAGTTCATCCCGTCAACCAGATGGTCAAGATGAGGTGTTGATGGAGTCGTGGTTACAGGCTTATACCTAGCTACATTGTAGTTCTTGTTTGGTGCTGAAATCATGGTATGAACAGGAAAAAGCTAAACAAAACTTGGACATTTTTTATCAAAAGAACATTCAAAGTTGCCCAAGGAGAGATCATAATTTCTATTTTTTCAAGGAACATAGCTATTTTCGTTTAATGCTCAGACGAGTGAGTATTAAGGTTTCTCTTGCCCTGAACAACCGTTGCTCATAGCAAAGTAACTTTTTAGCAATATTACCAAAAAAGCTAAGTTTACTCGCATGAGGACGTTATTGAATGATGTAACCGTGTTTGGAGTGCAAAAACCCTGGGTCTAAAAGGGTCTAGAGTGCATACTTGCCAAGTCTCCAAATTTTCACATGAAATTCTGTTGACTTCCCACTTTTTGTAAGTCTCACTATTTCCTCCAGATTTGAGAAAAAACAGCCCTTTCGCAATTTCTTAGTAACTCTATCCAAGCACTTGTTGAAGAGTCCCAGGGGCCCATGTGTTGATGGTAAGTATTAAAAGTGCATTTCATCTCAGTTTGATATTTTAGTACCAGTACAAAGTACAAACATGAAACTATTTGGGATCAAGAATACGTTTTTAGCTCTTCCTAGTGGCTAGAAGCGTTCTCAGAGTATCAGCAGCCGTGGCTCTACCCCAGTCCCCATTGGGGGCTTACACTGCCCAAAACCCCAAAGTGGATCGCTCGGGTGCTTTGCACCCTCGAAGCACCGCGATTCCGTGCAGTACCGCTGTAAATTGAATTCTCCCACTTTTGAATTTAGATTACTTGGCAAGTATGCTAGAGTGTTTATCTCCCCTGTCACAGATTAACACTTAAGTATCTTTGACTAGGCTAACTATGATCAAAACTGTGCTGTGATATTTTCTGGTGTAAGTATAGCAGCCTAGTTTCTGTCCTAAGTAAGCTAGAGTAAGGCTTACTGTTAAACTGTTAGTGAATCATCATTTTGATATTGATCTGTCGCAGGAGAGATAACATACTCTAGAGTCTAGACCCTTCAAGACCCTGGATTTTCACTCTTTGAAATCGGTTACATCATTCAAAAATGTCCTTGTGCACGTAAATTTAGTTTTTTTTTGCTTTCCTAAACACAAAGCTATGACTAGTGATATTATCAGTATATATAGGATGGTGATCAGGCCGTAAACAGACAATTGATGGTTCGGCATTGTTGATTTCTTTTTTATGTAAGCTGTGTTGAAGCTTATTGGTAAGGGTTCTGGTTAGACTTGGACTTGGACTTGGACTTGGACTTGGACTTGGACTTGGACTTGGACTTGGACTTGGACTTGGACTTGGACTTGGACTTGGACTAAGACTTTTTATTTTGGTATGAAGAAGTGCTGTTTGGTATTAACAGTTTTAATGTTTGAATTAA
The DNA here is from genome assembly GCA_914767715.1 of Membranipora membranacea. NCBI lineage: Eukaryota > Metazoa > Bryozoa > Gymnolaemata > Cheilostomatida > Membraniporidae > Membranipora > Membranipora membranacea. The sequence goes on along the minus strand of OU612070.1, from coordinate 2,591,801 downwards.
CTTCAACGTGACACATGGCTGACATGACAGACTGATCGCAAAAATCAATATTTATAATAAAGTTTGGTCAAGTTTAGAAGGTTGTTTTGCCAGGTTTTCTATGGTACTATCCAGATATTGGCACTACAGCAGTCTCAGATATGATTGCACACTGTTTTAAAGATACGGGTATAGAATTGTGAACAGAGAGTGGAATCGTATGAGTTTGATTTCAATTGATAACTTACCAATCCCAAAGACCTTAAACTCAGTGAGTGTCACACCATAACTGCCATTATTGAACACTGCTATATGCCTTCCTGGAACCGGAAATTCAAATTCCTCCTTTCCAGGATATGGGTATTTTGATTCACGATATCGGCGAAGTTGCCATCCAGAAGAACTAAGTGATGGTGCTCCAGCATCTCTCTCAAGGCTTGTCAGCAACGATATATTAGACAGACGAGACTCTGAAAGAATATCCAATAATAACACCGTATTGATAAAGCACTGCAAAAAAAATAAATCGGAAAGCTGCTGTTACCATTCCTTGTGTAGATATTTTCCTTTACAGCCTTGCAAATATGCAAGCAGAGTATTGATAGCACACAGAAAGATGTATCAATGAATATACAAAATACTCACAAAAATATTGTGCCTTTCAAGCATTTTCAAAGCTGATTTGAAAAGGAAAATCTGATTTAGAGAATCTAAAGGTTGATTGAAGTAGATCAATGGTCCATTATCATGCTGATACCAAATACTTGTGGCCCTCAGCTCACATACCATAATAACCCTTCCTGCTCCACATCTCAACACGGTATATATAAAATACAGCTCCGAGGTCCACTTTCCACCATTGATCATTTCCTTCTTTGGTGTGGGAGAACTGCCCGTCTCGAGTACCAGGTGTACCTTCAGGTATTGGCTGCTCTAGAATTGAACCATCCACTGCGAGGCCTGGTGGGTGATTTTCATATTCTGACTTCTGTGTAGCTGTTTTATTCACAGCTATATTAAGTGTTTGTGCAGTTCGACCTGTTAATAGTTCGAAATTTCAAAATTAAGTGCGACAACTGAAGATCTGTTGTCACAGACCACAGCATCAACTGTCAGTTTGTAGGAGCAGGTATATATATATATATAAGGAGAGTAGAAGCCTAATGTGTAATTTGTTAAAAATCCCTGGTAACGTTCTGATAGAAATATTGATATTGATATCATATTGTTGGTATCTCTAAAAAGAAAAAAGAACAGAAATCGAAGCACTTTAAATCCTATTAATTTTAATTACATCTTGTGTATTTTTTTATTTTTCTCTCCCCTTAAGTTTTCTTTTTTGCTCTGTAACTGCATGAAAAACATTCCTAAATATGATTGTAGATTGACAATAAAAGTATATATACCTCAAAATCATAGCTTCAAATAATTCATGACTCATACGATGCATTGTGTGCAATCTCTAATTGTGTTAAACTATTCTGTACATGAACATGATTCTCGGGTAAGTATAATTGGAGACCAAAAATGACAAGTTTTTGCCGATGAATCATAACACACAGTAATAAGCAGGGTCTGATGTTGCAGCTTAGAACAAGTATGTTCCCTCTGTGGTGGCGGAGGGATATTGCAAATGTTTGGTATCAAGGCACGGCGCCTCGATACCAAACATTTGTTCGGGGTAAGAATAATTGGAGAACAAATTTTGTTTTAGTTGAATTCAATGAATAAAGTCAATGAAATGATGAAATAGTAGGGTAACAGGAGTTGAACTAACGATTCAATTTCGGTCCTGTTTAGATTCTAACTTACGACTGCTGTGACCTCACAATTCAGTGAGAAAAGAAAATATTTCCTGTTTTGAGGTCTGGTAAAAGTCTGAGAGCGATGACGTAGCATGTTTTAACTGAAGAAATGAATATGAGGGCATGGATGTTGTGCTATGTGGTGCTATGGTTATATATTTGACTTGCTGACATATAGAATTTCCCACGCATTACAAGTCAGTATAAGAACATTGATTCCATCGCTTGTGAATATAATATGTGTGGGGGCAGAATGATGTTAAAATTTGTTCAGATAAAATGAAAGGTTGTTTAGGAAGGATCGACAGTTTCTTGTGTTTTGCCACAGCCATAACAACTGGAAATTTGCCACAGGAATGATTAAATACGAGTTTCTTGAGTCTAGTTCACTAACAATTCATAATTCAGCCAATAGATATGATGGCAGAGGCACCAGCCTACGTAACACCGGGTCGGTCAGAATCGCAACCAGCCAAACTTGCAAGATTAATATGTAGGCTATTGAGAGTATAAGTACAATGTTTTATCACTGACTATTTCTTGTCCAGTTTGTTACCTCTCATTGAAGAAGGATATTGCAATGGACCTGGATTGAGGAGCACTTATTACATGATTCCAGCAGCTGCCATTTTGCACAGGCACGCCATAAGGACAGCACACTGTGCCTGAAAGCTTTCTTGCCTCTATCAAATGGTTTTCCGTGAATATGGCTCATTGCCTAAAGTAATATATCTGCCATGAAGAGGCAGTGTAAGATCTCTCTTACCTTCGTGGGTGAGAAGAAGAAATATCCAGATGGTAATGGCTGTTTTAGTTGTAGAAGACATGTTCCTGTGTTCCCATTCCGTTGTAGATCCCCTTCCGCTGGTTAAGTTACTGAGGCAGCTGCTGCTCAGTAGCACTTCCCTCTAAGTCTGATGATATCAGCTTTGTCTAGGCTGAATTCTGCTCAATTACAGTTAACTTTACCACACTATCAATCATATGCTGACCTAATGACTTAACTATTTTTATCACTAATGTGACCTTATTTATTATTAATCACCAACAAATTGATGTCTAAACAAGTAAAAGGCATCTGAAGAATTGCAGCATTTGAAGCCAGAAAATGACCAAAACAGACTTTTTATTACCCTTGCAGTGACTAACGAGTTCAGAGCAGTCGGCTGATATCAGGATTGGACTTCGAGTGTTGTTGAGTGATATATCAGGAACTATTTGATAAACTGTTAGTTCAGTATTAGCATAATGCAACAATAAAAGATAAGATACATTTTATCACCCTGTTAGCCAACGATGAGTGTACAGTGATGTACAAGCTTCCCTCAACTCACACATTATCATGTACAGTGACACTTGACATCACAGCTTAGCTATCTCGTTTTATTTTGAGCCGATGTCATTTTTGATTTTGTAAACGTATGATCTGGAAAATAACTTACTAGAGCTTTTATAATATGTAGCTATCTAACTATTTACTGCTTCATTGCTACCTCCCTGTTCACAGCGCTGAGCAAGGATAAAAGAAATTAAGGGTCACACTATTTAGGCATATCTCAGGTTCAATCATGGATTATATATGTAAATACATGTTACTTTCATAGGGTTGTAGTATAGGTAGATTTAATTCACTTTGGTTAACAGTTAATGCTTATCGATGCAACACATGCAACACATAAAAACTAGTTAATTTTTTGAGTGAGGTGCCTGTGCCTAGAAGTATCAGTTATCACCCTTGTGTGATCCCCTATGTGATTGGACCAAGAACCTACCTGAAATATGAGGTGGGCCATCAGAGACTATATATAATAAGTCCATAGTCTCTGGTACCATCACACTTTTGTTGATAAGGCAAACTGAATCCTTCTAGATAACTACAAGGAATCATGTGGAAAATGTTTCTAAACTATCGCACAGATAATAAAGTTTGTGATGTGATAGCCCACTAGACCTCAAACAATCTTATCTGACAGCGTAATGATACTATGATACAAATAACTGCGACTGAAATAAATTGTACATCACAGTACCTTCACTACCAATCATTTCCTGACCAAAGGATAACAAGCTGCTGATTGAACACTGGCAACCACAATACGTTTTCTCAAAATAAAATTCGGCGGTTAAAATAAATTAATCGGCACAGCTTTCAATCTTGATGTGTTTATGGTTCCTAATGTATTATTGAAAAGTGCAAACACTAACAAGATATACAGGGTACACAAATGTAGTACTGCAGCCATTTTCTAATCCTTTGTTTTAAAGCAGGTGTTTAGTGTCAGCCTGACCTTATTTGTACAGCTTACTAACTAGAAACATATCTATATGCTGCCCTTAGTAAACCTTATACTCAATGTTTATCGCCTTGTGAGTATCAGACCTCATCTGTTGCATACTAGATTGCTGGACACCAGAAAGAATAAGTATAAGCAGGGATTTGTGTGCACTTGTAAAGAGAGTGGACAACTCTTATATTAAACAATCTCTTAATAGTAAGCTAACTCTCTAAAGTGAGTATTTTGCATAGACTTAATAATATTATTATTAAGTCTATGGTATTTTGGCAATATTTCCCACTTTTGTAAATTACCATAATCATGCAGATTAATATTGAAGCAAATATCCATATTTCAAGTTTGAACATGGTATTATTGATAAGGATAAATGACAAGAATTACGAACTATAATCTAATAATGAAATATGATTTGGTCTTCAGCACTTTTATTGCAGTGATAAAACGTTCATGACCTATATACAGTATTCATTCTTACTGTAAGGCTATGTTCGTAATTTGGAACTCAGAATTACAGAAAACCATCCACAATAGTCAAAACAATGATCTAAATCATTTTGTGCATCGGGACTATTTTGCTGTGAAGCATTCACACTAGAAAAAGATTGCGCAGCGTCTGAGCCAGGTGACAAACCTCTGTAATTTATATGGCAATATTTGTATGAATTTCAATATGTATACAATGATTATTGTGACTGTGACGATTGCTACGATCTTCAAACTCCAACATTACTTTTTTCCCAGACAAGATGTTAAAATCTTACATGAGAATGATAAATTCTCAAATCGCATCATAGGTATAGGATCTGACCCATGGAGTGGTTTTTCACCTTAGTTATTGCAAAAGGTAGAATAAACTGCATTTTTTAAAATTTTGAATGAAAAAATCTGCATAGAGCCAAGGCTAGGTATAGCTCAATCACGAATCAAGAATCATGGAGGGAAATATTATATCAGCCACCCTTAGAATCTTATTACAGTCTTTATTGAAATGTAATAATTAGTTTGTAATACAAATAACAGTACGAGCATGAGGATGTATCTACCCATAAATAAAGTATTGTTACGACTTCAGCTTTGTTGTTAATTTTGATGAAAGAGCATTCACCCAGGCACACAAATTTTCATTCAAATATGCATATATGCAATATTCAAAATTTTGCTTATATCTTTAACGAGCAAGATTTGTATTGTTATAGCAGTACTACCTGTCAGACTTTACATGCATAGTCCGTGGGTCATCCGTAATATCTACACCACTCCCACCTCCATAAAGTAAACGATTCCTGTCTCGTGTCTCACACAACAGTTATTCAGATTCTAAATAAGTGCGTACATAAGATTCAGCCAGTCGAGCAGGATGAACATTTGATTAGTCATTCATCCTCTTTATGTGCAATGCATGATGGCGGTTATGTTAAAATTGGTTTTCATTTCTCAGATCCCTGCTTTAGAGCACAAGTAAAATCATCTCAATAATAACAAGAGTATATCACTGCGCCCTTGCACTCTGAGCAAAGCGCTGTTCTGGGGAGTTATTATATGACTACTGTATTCTCCAGGTCAGCTGACCATGTAACCCAGTACCACCTACCGCATGGTCAAGCTCACGACTACTAATCTGGTGAACCCACTGACCCTGTAGAGGGTGTGGGAGGGTGGGTGGACACCCTGTTAGGACAAATACAATACCTACCTTATTAAGGGTGTATGCATCTTTGGTATTGTGCTCATCCACCAAACCGGTACTGCTGGCTTGCAGCCGTCTATGGAAGACGAAGGCTAGGGGAGTAAAACCCGGAATAATCCAGCAAATGCCTGTGGCAGCATTCAGGAGAGGAGATAAACGAACCAACCAGTCATACCAGTCAGCCACTGCAGCTAGGCAGGGATGCCAACATGTCTCAACTAATTCTTGCCCGTTGACTAACATTCCTGTTTTGCCAAGAGAGTGATTCTGGTAATGCAAAAGCCAGTCCTCACTTAACCTTTTGCATGCAGTTTTATGATATGGACAAACAGATGAATACTTATACCGGCTCGAACGTTGCCCGGGTTAGCAAGATTCGCGCTGGCTCATACTGAGAAGTTTGGCTTGACAGAGATGGTTATCAACTTGATAAAGGCTCTACATGATGGTATGCAAGCTCAAGCAGCACAAGACACTGGAATTTCTGAAGGTTTTGCTGTGACAAATGGAGTCAAACAAGGATGTGTGCTAGGCAGTGAAAGAGTGAACGAACTGGCATACAGTACATTTGTTAAACATTTGCTCCATTCTCTCAACTGGTGTAAGTGGAATATCATAAACTGTCAGAGGCCATAAAATTCAAGGCATGAGTGCAAAGTTGAGAAGCCATGCTTTGTATTTACCAGACAGACCACATTTTTCAATCGTGTCCAGCTCTGTGATGAGTTGTTGTTTCACCTCATAGGTATTTGGTACAGGTGTGCCTTTACACAATGACAGGGACTGACTCTTGCTAGGTTTGAATTGCATCACACAGCTCTCTATCAACTCATGCAGTTTATCGATTGAAGCTACAACCTGAGCCTTGTCTGGTGATATTATTGTAATATCATCCATAAAGACCCTCATCAGCTGTAGTGTCTGGTTGTTCGCCACGTGGATCCCATTCACACTGCTTTGTGAATTCTGTATAACTATCCCCATCGCCATAACGAATAGCAAAGGTGATATAGCACACCCCATAGGGATGCCTACTGCCAGCTCGTGGTAAAGTTCTTAGTAGTATATCACACTTTGAACTTTTTATAATTGCCTTATCACGCGGCCACTGGTTTTGGTTTTTTTGGTTTACCAAAGAACAAAACCAGTGGCCACGTGACAAGGCTACCCTCGACCATAACCCTTAGCCTGCCGGGCCCCCAGCAGTGTGATAGTGCGAGGTCAATTATGCTGTGCGGTATAGGACCATAGGTGTTCTGGACTACAAGGCTTCTTGATTTATTCACACGAGATTTGAGAGATTACTTATAGTATCACAGGATCACAGGTTTTATTCTAATCCCCGAAGGTTCCGTGAAACTGGAATGGAAAATGATGCAATTAATGTGGTGCATAAAAATGTGCCTCGTTCAAGAAAAATGCCGTCAATAATTAACTATTCAATTTAACGCAAACTATAAGGAACAATATACTCAAAGATCAAATAAACACAAATCTAAACCCTATTAATTAATTTTGAATGTACCAAGAAATAAAAAAGATATTAAGTCAAGTGAACTTGGAGTCGAATTATTTTAACCTACAGAAAACAGAATTTAATTTATAACATACCTTTTTGCTCCTTTAGTAAATCCCCAAATATCACCTTTGCCCGGAAAAATAGATAAATATAGTTAAAGTTTATACGCAACTCAAGTTTACTGAGCTTGTGAGGAAAACCTCAAACACCAAGGCTCACAGGGCAACTAAAGGCTTGAGGAATTTGCTCGCCAAATTAAACCATCAGTGCAGATAATTGGACACAAAACACAATAGCCCGGCACCGCACAAAGCTATGCAGCTATGGCCAATTAGGCACAACTCCCAGTAAATGGCAAAGGATCTAAACCGCTGTGAAGCAGCCACACTCCCGGCCAAATCACCTTGTGATTTCTCCCATCAACCATGACTGAAGGTCGCAAGGAAGAACTGATCAGAAAGAGAAAAAGAAGCCTAGGATATTTCTCATTTCGTTCCAAACATTTAGCGACACCAATCATAAATACAAAAACTGACATGCGAGAGGTTTGATCGAGCAAACAATTTAATTAATTAACGGCTAGTTATTGAGGCAGCGACTGGCACTACCGAGAATAAATACAAATGAGAAGTGCCTATCGCTGTATGAAATGATAATAAATGCAATGCAATACAATAATGATTTAGTGCAGAGCCAAGCTTAACGAGTGAAAAATAAACACCATGAGGTGGGATGAAAAAGCAACAATTTGGAGTTGCTCCTCCATGAGTCCTGATAAAAGTCTAGGATTTACATTGTATCCCTATTACAGAGCTCCAGATTCAGCTAGGCATACCAGTTTGTTAACTGGGCGAGTGAATGTTGAGTGATTGTTACTGATTACATCATAACACAGAACTTTGACAGATTTGACTAGATTATCTATACTAGGTAAAACTTCGGTTATTCTTCCTAGTTTCCAAAAACGTCGACCACAGTCATCACTGAGAATAGCGATGTCATTGATTGCGAGATTTCTTCTGGATTTTACCCATTTCTGTCTCTGCTGAAGATTTTGCACATATTCCTTACGCCATCTATTCCAGAATTTGTTGGCTAGCAGCTGTACTGCACGCCATCTCTTTCTGGCATAGACGTCACCATCATCAAAACTACCAGGCATAGGTAAAATAACAGAGGATTTCATATGAAGTAAATCATTCGGTGATAAAGGTTTACAATCTGAGCTGACAACCGTCAGAGGGCGACTGTTAATGATTGCCATACATTCATATAGTAGAGTACGCAGTGATTTACTACTGAAGTTATGCATATGTGGTGTCAAACCATTGAACACAGAGCGTGTTGTCCTAATCATTCTTTCCCAACACCCGCCCATATGACTAGCGTGAGGGGTATTGAAAATAAACTCGCAGTGGTGTTCCTGTAGATATTTACTGAATGAACTATCTTGAGACATTTCATCATAGAGTCTCAGAATTTCGTTGTTTGCACCAACAAAATTAGTGCCATTGTCACAACGCACAGAACTGACATGGCCTCTTAGAGCCACAAAGCAGCGCCAGCTCTGCAAGAAGCAGTCTGTAGAGAGATCGTCTAGAGTTTCAATATGTACAGCTCTACTGGACAAGCATGTGATTATTAGCCCATACTTCTTCATGTGTTTTCGACCATCTTTTATGGGAAAGGGGCCAAAAACATCACATCCTACATGTGTGAATGGGGAAACGCCTTCAACACGCTCAGGTGGGAGGTCTGCCATTTTCTGACTTTCTACTGGCCTCCTGAGTCAACAACAAAATGAGCATGTGTAAATCAGAGATGAGACCGCATTACTCAAACCATCCACCCAAAATCCAGCAGACCTCACAGCTGACATGGTAGAAGTACGTCCCTGGTGAGCTACTTGTTCATGATAATGCTGCAAAATCCATTTACTGAGATTGGACTGTTTTGGTATGACAATGGGATGCTTGTCTGCTAATGACAGAGACGACAGTTTTACTCTACCACCCACTCGTAACAGATCATCACTATCAATGAAGCAATCCAGTCTCCATAATGAACTAGATTTATCGATTGCGCACCCTGACTGGAGTGACTGAATTTCATTCTGATAGCTGATACTCTGGACTAGTGAAATGATGTAGTTTGATGCATTCTGGGTATGCAGAGCAGACAACTTCCCGCACCCATCAAATGAATGGTTGGACTTGATATTTTGTAACATGGCTACACATCTGACAGTTTTATTCCATGATGATGATTTATTCACCAAACTCAAAACTATTTCATAAAACCCTGACAGTGATTTTGAGTTAGTAGCTAGAGTGATAGCTGATTTTTTCAGCTCCAAGTCATCAGGATCATCAGTAACTGAACAGTTTGAGCTAGGTAATGGATCGGTCTTCCACAGATAGTCGGATCCATGAAACCACATAGAATTGTTCAGGAATTCTACTGTGCTTAATCCACGGGATGCAATATCTGCAGAATTCAAACTAGTATTCACACAATCCCATTGGGATTTCGACGAGATTTCATTGATTTGATTCACACGATTTGTAACAAATGTTTGGAACCGTTTCGAGTCATTACTGATATAGCCTAAGACGATTTTTGAGTCTGACCAGAGATAACTATCACACTGTATGCCTAGTTCAGTTTTGAGAGAATTACAATGCTTAGCAGCTAGTAATGCTGCTTGTAACTCTAGCCTAGGAATGGTAATACGTTTCTTTAACGGAGCCACACGAGTTTTTCCTAGCATTAGACTACAATGTACAGCATTATTTTCATCAAATGTCCTAACATAAGAGCATGCTCCATACCCTAGCTCGCTAGCATCTGCGAATGTATGGATTTCTTGTTTGACTGGCATGAATGAGTGTGGGTGAATACACCTGGGAATGGACAGACTGGAGATTTTGGAGATTTCGAAGTCCCAGATTTTCCACTTATCACACATGTTTTGATCAAGTTCCTGGTCCCAACTCAAACCGTCTTTACATGAGTTTTGTATCATTACTCTAGCTGGCAGAATAAGAGGACTTATGAGGACCACAGGATCATATACCGAAGCTACATAAGCTGACACAAACCTCCTAGTAATTTTCTTAGCAGGTACAGGCTGATATTTATAGGTGAATGAATCCGAGTCCAAGGCCCATAGCATGCCTAGAGCTCGCTCTGTTGAGTCGAGCAGCTGAATATTGTTCTGTGGTTTGAGATTTGTATCCTCTTGAGGGAAGGCTTTCAGCACCTGAGGTTGATTGGATAGAATCTTGTGTACATGAAGATTGCCATTTTTACACAATGACCTAGTTTGTTTCAGAAGTTCGATGGCTTCATCACTGGTATTTACACTACATAAACCACCGTCAACATAGAAATTACGCTGAATAAACTCCTGAGCTAGTGGGTAATTTTCACCATAGTCTATTGCTAGCCTATTGAGACCATATTTAGCACAGTTGGGAGACGATCTAGCGCCAACAATATGGACGTACATTCTATATACAGCTGGATTACCCTGATAATCAAGCCAAATGAACCGAAGATAAGCACGGTGCTCGTTTACTACTCTGAAGCGATGATACATCTTCTCGATGTCACAAGATAAAGCTACTGGTTTTTGCCGAAATCTCAATAACACTCCAAACAGAGAATTGTTTAGGTTAGGGCCTTGTAATAACTCATCATTCAGATTGACACCATTAGCCTGCGCACCACAGTCAAATACGACTTTCCGGTCTTTTTATGATAAACACCGTAATGAGGTAAAAATCAACCCTCCCGGCTTTCGAGTTCTGATTTTGGCACTAGTTCAGCCTCACCCCTTGATATTATACCTTCTACGCAAACTATAAGGAACAATATACTCAAAGATCAAATAAACACAAATCTAAACCCTATTAATTAATTTTGAATGTACCGAGAAATAAAAAGATATTAAGTCAAGTGAACTTGGACATGAATTATTTTAACCTACAGAAAACAGAATTTATTTTATAACATACCTTTTTGCTCCGTTAGTAAATCCCCAAATATCTCCTTTGCCCAGAAAAATAGATAAATATAGTTAAAGTTTATACGCAACTCAAGTTTACTGAGCTTGTGAGGAAAACCTCAAACACCAAGGCTCACAGGGCAACTAAAGGCTTGAGGAATTTGCTCGCCAAATTAATCCATCAGTGCAGATAATTGGACACAAAAAACAATAGCCCGGTACCGCACAAAGCTATGCAGATATGGCCAATTAGGCACAACTCCCATTGAATGGCAAAGGGTCTAAACCGCTGTGAAACAGCCACAATAGGCATTGGCCGAATCTAACCAGACCACCTCCAGTTTGATTTAGCTTTTTTAGCAGATTTTGTTGCTGACTAATCATGAAATATGTTTGTTGCTGACCGATCATGCTCACGTGCTCAAGACATCCAGGGAATCTTGGGATGTCTGCCCTCTGAATTGATGGATCAATGAATCCATTGTTCATAAGATAATCTGTCAGGCTTTTTGCCAGAACACTGAAGAAAATCTTGCCTTCTACATTAAACAATGATACTGCCCTAGGCCCTCCGCCTTATCCTCTTTTGGTATATACACACCATTCGCACAACACCACTCATCTGGGATCTCGCCAGTCTTCTAGATTTGATTGAGCACTTTTTTCAGTATCTCAAGAATGCCTGGACATTTCTTGTATAGCTTATAACTGATGCCATTAATGCCTCTCTACCTGTAGCAGGTCCCCGAATTCATCCAGACGGTCCCAAGTCCGTGTAAAAGAGGAGGGTTGTGTCTGGGTCAACTACACATTCACATTAAACAATCCAGTTACAGAAACAGAATCAAATAATCCTACCCAAACCAGTTGCGGAGGACGCAGAAAAAGAAAATTCCAGCCTCGAGAAAGCTACATGACCGGCATGTGAATCTGGATAGGAGTACATTTCTGCTGGCCCCGCGACAACTACTACGTGTTGGTGCCTGGGATATCATGACCATATATGCGGACGGGCGCACCGAGCAGGTGGCGAGAGAGTTCCAAGGAATGAAGCTGGAGCTTCTGGGTATTAGTGAGAGCAGACGGACGGGAGAAGGAGAGGAGAGATTGGAGACTGGAGAAATAGTGTTGTACTCGGCAAGATAATCAGCACCATCAATGGAGAGAAGCTTATACAGTTTGGAAGGATAAATGGCATGGTGATTGGGGGTTCTATTTTCCCTCACAAAGATATACACAAGTTAACGTGGCGTTCCCCTCGAGGGCAGCTAACTCAGATAGACCATTTGCTGATAAACAGGAAGTGGAGGAGATCCCTGCATGATGTGAGAGTGAAGCGATCTGCAGATGTGTACAGCGATCATTATCTGATCCTTGGAAAAGTGCGGCTCAAACTAGCGGGCAAGTGTACAGCACCGAGTCTAAAGGCAAAATGGAATCGCAAAAAAGTTAAACTGACGACTGTAAAAGAGAAGTTCACAACAGCAATGGAGAATAAGTTCAGTCAACTTCGAGACTTACCGAAAGATACTCCTGTTAATGAAAGATGAATTAAGATCAAGGAAGCGTACCATGATGTTGGAGAAGAGATAATAGGAAGAGAAAAGCGCAGAAAACCTGCACATTGGATGTCAGAAAGAACATGGGAGTTGATAGAACGAAGACAGAACGCAAGGCTTAAAGTTCTGGGCACTCATTCAAGACGCGTAGCAGCACGCCTAGAGGAAGAGTACAAAGAGTTTGCGAAGTTAGTCAAGAAGAGTGTGCGGAAAGACAAGAGGGACAACATCAAAGATATGGCAGGAGCTGTACAAGAAGCTGCTGACAGCGGTCAGATGAAGGCAGTGTACGATATCACGAGAGAGCTGAGTGGAAAGAGGCGGAAATCAACTGCTAGACTCAAGGACAAGAATGGTCAGATAGTTGTTGTCCCCAAAGAACAAGCAAAGATCTAGACAGCGCACTTTCAAAAGGTTCTTAATCAAGCAGAGCCTGAGGACCCCTTGGATATACCCAGCACAGGTACGGCTTTGGAGATAGATGATGATCCACCTAGTCTTTCAGAGATTGAAGAGATTATCATAGCCTCGCGCAATGGTAAGGCGCTAGGAATTGACGAGCTACCTGCAGAGGTTTTACTCCGTAACAGTAGCTCATGCGCAGCAGCACTTGAGACTGGTATCCCTGACAAACTCATCACTCTGACACGGGCGTTCTACACCGGGTATGCATGTAAAATGCAGGGCGGAGCAGAGGACGAGTACTTCGAAGTAAATTCAGGAGTTTGAAAAGGGCTGCGTAATCTCACCTCTGTTATTTATCATGGCTACAGACTACATAATGAAGCAAGTACAAGCGACGGATCGAACTGGACTCCGATGGAATCTTACAACCAAGCGGAATTATCTAGCTTATGCAGACGACATTGCGCTATTTTCCACAACAAATGGAGGCATGCAAACAGTAACAGACAAGCTCATTACAACAGCGAGTAAAGCGGGATTGCACATCAATGAACAAAAGACGAAAGTTTTGAGGATTCATCGAGATGGAGTGGGCCCTGCCTCTAACAACAATTTCACAGTCAGCAATAAGCCACTCGATTATGTAGACAACTTTTTGTATCTTGGTGCGAAAAATGATGCATCTGGTGGTGCAGCAGCAGATGTCAAGAACCGCATCAACTCTGCAACTACAGTTTTTTACAGACTGAGCAAGGTGTAGAGATCAAGAAATATGAGCAACCATCTCAACTTCAAACTCTACAACTCGAACGTGGTGTCTGTGCTCCTCTATAGATGTGAAACATGGCGAATGACAAAAGTGGATATGAACAAACTGGAGGTATTTCACATGAACTGTTGCGTCGAATATTGAAAATATATTGGTGGCCCAAAACTTCCAACTCGGATGTACGTGAACGTAGCAATCAGAAACCAGTCTCACAGCTAATAGAAAATCGAAGATGGAGATATCTAGGATACAGCCTAAGGAGGAAAGAATCTCTCCCTCACACCAGTCTCTGGTGGGCCCCTGAGGGCACTTGAAGTAGAGGGCGACCCAAAGAGACTTGGCGGAGAACTGCGCTTAAGCAGATGAATGAGCACAACATCAAGTCGTGGGCGGAGGCTGGTGAGATGGCGAGAGATTGGGGTAGATGGAAGGGGAAGGAGAAGGCGATTCTGGCACAATATTCCACTAGGAGTTCTGCAACATTAGTCAAGTAAGTCAAGTCATTAATGCCTGGTGCGCTTTTGGCACGTGCCTTGGTAACTACCTGTGCAACCTCTCAAAGCTTGATATCACCCACCTCAAACTGTAACCGGAGATAATGGGCGTTTAAGCCCAGCGATATCAGTGTTCACATCACTCTTGTTACCGCACACTTTTGCCAAGTGTGCCTCAACTTCCGCCTGACTAGCCTTGAGCTCCCCATTCTTGCTCTGCTCAAACACTTCTTGGCAAATCCGTATGGATTATTCATAAAATTGTTCAAGTTCTTTCGTTTCAACTTCCTTTTCTTTCGCAAGGCCTCAGCCCTGGCTAGCCTTCTTATTCTTCCCTTGACATCATTAAGCAATACAGAATGACCATGAGTTTACCTTTCTTGATATTTTTGTGCACTGCACTGCCAAAATTGTCATCACAGATCGAAAAGAGGAAAGCAGGTAATTGCCTTTTTCTCACCGCTTCTAGTCAATGCAGAGTTGAGGGCAACAACTGCATACTCACCAAGCTCACACCAAGTCTTGACGGCACTAATCTCAGGCCAATCAATCTCTTGCCTTTCACAATCGCTTCCATGATACTCAGTGGGTGTTTGAGAGTTGATTGTCTGCCCACTGTGGTTTTCAACCTGGAGCAGTGTACCATCCGACTTATGTGCAGAGTTTTCTACATTGTAACTCTTTCATTTATTTGTTGTTACATGTAACATATGTTATATTTATTTTACATTATGGCGACAAAAAAGATACCCAAAATGAATTGAGAATATTAAGAGATATTAATCAACTATACAATAATTCCTAGAACACGGGTGAATAGGATGATATTGAGCTGTTGATATGATCACAATTAACCACAATAATACTTGTTGATCAGTCATGCTTTTTTTCTAATCATCTCCTCGAAAAATTCGCATCTGCTAAACTGGAAGCATGTTTATTGCCATATCTTGTATATACTATATCTATTTAATTTTCCCCAGTTGATTGTTTTGGTAATATTCAGAGAAATATTATCATAATCTATACTATCACAGAAATTGATAACCAAAGGTATAATATATTCTCTAGGAATCAACCCTTCTCTATAGTTCTAGCTTCTGGTTATTTGGGTAAGCTGTATACATGATTATCCAGCTGATTCATGTCTGGCTGGGAGTAAACAGGATCAACAGTTTCGTATTGCGTGTTCATCTGACTCTCGTAGACAGCAGTAGAGCCAACTCCTTGTAGTTCAATGTCATCTGGTTCTGTGGAACTGATAAAACACAGGACAATGCATTTCTCTCAAAGTTTTATTTGAGACTGTAAATTGACCAGATGAATCGATTTCTTTTTGAGTCTTTAGAGGCTGCTTTAGATAGGCAGGCTTGGAGAGGCATAGTGCTCAAAATGAGCAGTAGAAATAGCCGCAGTGTTTGAAGAAACGAAAACGCGTATAAGTCAAGTAACTATAGAATTATTAACATGATATATCGCCTTTTCAGTTTCTCAGGAACTACTTGTCCCATCTCAAAAGATCCCTCACTGACACGTTGCCAGTAGTCTGACTTATGGTTAATATTGCAATTTTTTTCAAACCGCATGTTCCTAACTTGATTAATTGTACATTAACTAAAATACATTGAAAACATATAGGCAGCCATGGGCAAAATGATGCAGTAAATTACGTTATGCAAAAGCGTGATGAAAATCTAAGCAGTATTACATGCAAATCACATTGTGTACAACAATGGATCACCTTTTTTAGGTGATTGTTTAGCATGGAAAGAGAAATGTTTATGCTAATAACTTCCCTACTACTGAATTCATCATCAAACGCCACGATCAAAACCTCGGAAATACTCTCTAGTTTAATGGAAGCTAGTGTGTATCATATATTGTTTAACTTATTTTCAGCCTTTTGGCTGGAAAAAAACAAGGCACAGAGGGCACAATTTAAAAAGGGCACTTTTTGCCAAAAAATGAACTTCCAGAGGTCACTGCAACTCAACGTCAAACATTTGGGAGGTTTAAACTGTGAAAATAACTATTAGACATGATCACCAATACAATATTAAAAAGTTTTAAAAAGCGATATATCATGTTAATAACCCTAGACAAAACACCATACGCAGCTGAAGCGAGGCACGTGCAACATGACGACATTGGATGGTGTAGAAGCAATAATGCCATCATTGCTGTCTGCAATCCAGGTTTGGTGTTCATAACTCAATCAGTTTTAAGCGGATTTTGAGTTTGAAAATTGTGTTAAATTCAGCTATACAAAATTTCTTCTTCAAACTGATTGTTTGCTGAAAACTTTTATCAAACCGTTCACGAACAGCTGCTTAATCTATTGCAATTATCTCAAAACTGAACGAAATTTATTGAGTTCTCAACAACTAACCTGGTATATGAGCTGTAAGTCAATGTTAACACCAATGCTTCTTCACCACCTCATGTAGGTATATTATCCACAATTAAATGCCTCTTATTATTAAGTCTATGTTAAAGCCGTTGATTAACATGCTTGATTAAAATCAGTTGTTATATCACACGCTACATCCTGAAGCATGGGCGGCGAAATTTTATGCTGCAATATCTGCGCCAGGACGCTCTCTGTTTCCAGGTTGTAGCACACCTGGGGGCCAACCAAACCCCAGCAGTGGATGGACTGCAGAGGGACTTGAACCAACGACCTTCAACATTTGCATGCTAAAGGAACCGCGCTCTAACCAACTAAGCTACCTATTTCTCCTTGAGCCACACTGATTACATTATATACTATTGCTTGTATAGGTCTGTTCGATAAAGAGATAATTAATTCCCTTAGTATGAGTAGCGATTACCATCAGAAGAAATTTGGAGTGTTGACCCAAGTAAAATTTTCTAATTAGGTACTTTTGCTAGTTTGACTCTAGCGATCAAAGATACACATGATAATAGTGTAATCTCGATGTCTGAATTAGAGAGTTTAAGCGTACAGAACTCTCTGATTGTAGTCTGCTGTCTTTGTCTGCAGTGCTGATGAGCCATAATGAAAAAATTCGAAAAAACTTGATCAGAATTAAAGCTCACCTTTCATTGGCAGCTTTTGTTTCTGGTCGTGATCTTAGTTTCATGATGTATGCCACAAGAGCTATAAGACTACATAACACCACTGCTCCAGCAGTAGATGAGGAAATAATAGCAATCTGACCAGAGGAATGTGGCATCCTCGCTGTTGTTTTACTTGATGTGCATTCCTCTGTAGAAAAATTGACCAATGAAAATAATCAAGTTGGCGCAAACTCCTAAAATAGACAGTTTTCTGAGCTCTAGTTTGAGGAGTTGCCCTCTCTCCAGTTTGGTACTCTTAACCCATGCTGCATAGGAAAAACGTGCTGAAAGAGGGTTATCTTGAAAACCGCTTCTGTTATGATAAAAATGATTTGTGATTCAGAATCATCACCATTAAAAAAACTGTGAGACAGGGTTTTTAAATCATTTGAGCCTTGAAAGGTGATAAATCTCAAATTTAGTGATGAAATTCAAGTAAAATTCTGCCAAATTGTCTGCAAAACAGGCAGGAAATGCTACAACTTACTATCCAAATACTAAAATTATTTCCCAAACTATGTCCCTATCAGTTTTCAATGGTGCAGATTCTGATCAAAAATCAATTTCATCCTAACACAAGCGGTTTTCAAGATAACCCTCATTTCAGCACGCTTTTCCTATGCGGCGTGGGTTAAAAATACCAAACTGGAGTGAGGAAAACTCTGAATTGAGGCTCAAATCAGAACTCAGAAAACTGTCTATACCATTATTTGAGCCAAAATTGATGGCCTCATTCAGGCACCATGACCAAGACTAAAATTTACCAACATATTTCATAATTTAGAATTTCATCATTAATGAATGGACACAGCGCAATCAAACTACTTTCAGATTGACTGATGGGCATGATACTCTCTGCACTGTAGATATTGCCTCTACAAGTAGACCAATTCCAATTTTTCAACCTGTGAGTAGGATAGGTTTTCGGTCCATTTGGGTTAATCAAAACCCTGAGATTAAAATAGAACAAATCTGAATTGCTTATTTGTGCATGCAAAATATGGAAAAAGTGGAGTTGGTCTATACTAAATTACCTGTATAGAGGAGACTGGCATTACTTGTTGTAGTCGGACTAGCGCCTGCTGAGTTATATGCTATGATATCACAGGTCACATCAGGTCCTGTGCTGAATCCACAGAGTTGAGTAGATTGTACATCACCGATGGTGTGAGTTGAGTGAGTGTACTTCTTGTCCTTACAATCAACCTGATAAATCATAATATATGTAGGTTTAAGCAGACCAGTGGATAATTCATATGCATGCATAAGTCACAAAGTTTGTCAGAGTAAATATAAAGACATCAAACGCAAAGATACCAAATCCTGGTCTGCTCTTGGTTAATCTTCTCAGATGTCACATATATACATCACTCTAGTGTTTTCTATCGGATAGTCTAACGATCAAATAAGCCCAGTAAATTTTTTCGACCGGCATAATATTGCAACAAAAGTTGGTAGTAGCAACATTTTCCTCTTTTCAATGTATCACTCTGATCTTCTTGTCTGGACTACACTGCACTGACTTACTGTGTACATAGATATTTGACCATTTGGTTGTGTTGGTTTTGTCCATAATAGAGCAATGCAGTTGCTGCAATCTTTGATCACAGAAATATCCAGTGATGGTGGTCCATCATAAGGAGCTAAAAACAGGCCTCACATGTATTAAACAGGAAAAAAGCAATGCCTATGACCCAACATTTTATAATGGAAATGTATGTCTTTTATTTTTTCCTTCATCTTGCCATAGCCGATTGGTGAGAAAAGGCAGGCAATAAAAATAAATACTTTTGTATCAGAAGATTTCAATATTTTAATGATTAACAACAAAAGTTTTTAAAGAGTAGACAATTCAAGGGGCAGAAGAGAACATTAAGACAAAAATGTCATAAATACTGACCTGTGAAACCAGACCATAGACTGCATGACAGCAGAATCTCTCACAATCTTTTTAGACAGAGCAACCAATCTTAAGAGTTTCTTTTAGACACTCACCATTAACTAATCTTGATTTTGCTTACGTCATAAAACTAGTGTTAGTAATCAGCGGTTCAACGATAACCATTATTTATATGCCCTAATCTTTTCATGTTGGAATAGGCAGTTAATATTCATGTGCAGTTTTGCCTCCTACCTAGTGTTTGGGTTTGATGCTTCTCTGGATGACTAGAAGACGAGTTGACTATTCCATCGTTGCTGGCAATGACTACAAACGAGTATTTGGTAAAAGGCTCAAGGTCGCCAAACTCGTAAAAAAGATCTCCAGTAAAATCTGTTTTGACCACCGATGTGTTGATCATATCTGTGAGGGACACATGGTATGTAGTCGCAGATTCTGTTCTTTGTCCCTACAAGTCACAAGTTCACTAGCGCTCTTATCATGTATATGCTCTTGACCCCTGAGTAATAGTCAATTCAGTGGTGTAATGAGAGCCCTTGATGGGAGTGAAGAATATAATGTAGATGATTCTTCAAAACAGCCTGCATCCTGCTTGACGTAACATGTCTGTGAAAGTAATTGTCTCAAATCATTGTGCATCAATTTTTAAAATTTTTTTTCAGGAATCTGTCTGATTTCAGACTATCCCAAGCCATTCTTCATGATGCGTTCAAAAGAACAAATATTTTGAGAAACTCATAGCTAAGCTCTACATGGCGGAAAACATGCTTTGGAACAAATGATGCGATGCAACCACTTACAGTCCATTGAAACTTCAGCTTTATCCTCTCCTTTCCATCAATAAGCTCTACGGTTTCTGTTACATTCACAGTCCGTGGAGTTTCAGGATCTATAGTAACATATGATTTTTTTTTCATATCTGCACTCTTTATCCAAAGCGTTGTGTATGAAACTTATCAATAGAGGGGAAGTATCTTTGATTGCATGAGATCCCCTCCATTATGTCCTGCATTGTACATTGACTATATAATAGCATATACGGTACATTGTGTCGAGAGATACTTTCATATAATATTAATATTTAAATACAGCACATTCACAATATATATATAAACTAGGTTTCAATTTTGAAAATTCACAGTAAAATGTGAATAAAGTTAGGATCACACTCACCTGTACATGACAGAGTTACTTGGCCTAATGCTGGTGGACTAGGGCCTACTGAGGTGTACGCTACTATACCGCATGACACTTTGGACCCAGGGTAAAATCCACATTGTTGAGTAGAGGATGTATCACCGACAGTGTGCGTAGTTTGGTTGCCTTTCTCACTTATGCAATAAATCTAAAAAAAAACAACTAAGGGCTATTTTGCAGTTTAAACCAGTGAGTTCAAAATGCCAAGATAATCAATTGTTATCTGAGGCTTAAATGCAAATACACTCAACTTTGAACAAGTTTGTTCCCCCCATTATTGGGTTGGTGTTGCTCTAACTGGGTATCAAGGTAAGGCATCTTGATACACAGGTTTTTTAACCAGCTGAAGGCACATAGATGAGATTGAATTAAACTCATTTAAACTTACTGTGTAATTTTGTATTTCGCCATTAGTATAATCAGGAACTCTCCACTGTAGATCTACACAAGAGGAATTGTTAGTCTCTATAGTGAAGTTTCTGGGCTTGTCATAAGGAGCTGTAGCAGGAAAAATTATGGTACGTGTGAATCTTAAACAAGTAAATACTATATTTAACATATTTATATATTTTGCCAGTCAACCAGTCAGCCAATCACCCAATCGCTGGCTGTTAGGTGTCTGTCAGTCAACATCTAATTAATCATTATCATTTAGACTTTGTATCAAATTTATTTTTGTCGTCTGAATAATTAAAATTTACGTAGATATTTATGACCTGAAACGCAAATAAACCTCTTGACCTGAAAATAACACATACACCCTCGTCACAGTATTGACAAACATGATATAAGAATTGTCTGAAAAGAGAATCTGGTCAAAATATGGTGCCACGACAGTAGTACAAAGCTCTGATTGCAAACTGTGCGGACCATCTGGCATCAGGCTAGAACAGCTTAGTGTTGGTATAACAGGAAAATAAATTACCTAGCTCCATAGTTTTGTAGCTTTTCGGATTACTTGTTACTTCATTGCCTCCATCATTTTTACTTGTGACTCTGATAGAATAAGACCTGTAGGGGCCTAGATCAGTAAACTCTATAAACAGGTCTTCTGTACTTTCACTGCGTACTTCTGAGGTGTTTGTTGTGTCTGTCACATTGACTTCATACGTCACTTTGCCATAACAGTTAACTTCTGACTCCTGCATGCAAATGAGACTGATCCATTAAAAATGTCAATATTTCATCTGGTGTGAGTAATAAGTTTTTTAATAACAAACCACTTTTCGATAATCATTCCTATAAAACAATATGTACCTTTTACGGAAGTCATAAACAAAATTTACAACGAGTACATACCTCCCAGTCAAATCTGAGTTTGATTCTCTCCTTATCACCAATAGGCTCTGAAGTTTCAGTCATATTATCACTGATCACTGCTGCTGTAGGATCTGTCAGAATAATCAAAACAATCAATTAAAAAAATTATCTAATAATCCTGGAAGATTAAAAGACGAGAAATTCATAAAGTTTGTGTCCAGTTTAACGCGTTATCGTCTTCCCTGTTCATTTGGAGGGACAACTACAGTAACTGTCTAAAAGAGCATCAGACTCATTTTTAATGCTCCTACAAATCAATAAGCATAAACATGATCCAACCTACCTATACAGCTGAGATTGGTATCATTCTGTTTAGCTTCTCCAACTCCAGCTACATTAGAAGCATACACTACACATGTTACCAGTGAGCCAGGATAAAACCCGCAGACTTCTTCAGGTGACGTTAGAGCAGGATCTGTTTCAGTATCTGTGACAAAATGGCCGTCAGAGCTCGAGCAGTTGAACTACATCAGATGTTCAAAAAGGAATGATATGCGTGTTAGACAAGTTTTAGGTTCTAGAAGCCAATACAGCAACCTGCTGGAGAACAGCATGGTCAAGAATCTTTAATTAGACATTAGGCCTTCATACCTTAAAAGGCAAAAACTAAAGCGCCACATCCACATCACAAGTACCCAAAATAAACCTTCCACATACTGAGTAATAAATGACCATGCATAGTAATACTTTGAAAAAATACTTTTAGTGGCATTCAGATAAGTTGAGAATAGGAATGAGGCAATAGCATGAGATTGGAATGATACTTAGTATCATCCCCATTGAGGCGCCATTTCAGGCACGTGGTAATTGAAGATAATGCAAGAACAATGATAAGACAACTAAAAAATATAAGCCTGGAAAGTCGGGTTGAAGTTAGTGAAATTACGATGTGTAAAACCACTGCATTATTAAAACAGCTGACCCTTGACACATTGCTTCAGAGTTTTTTGGGTGAAAAAATCTCCATTCATTATATGTTGTAGGGGGCTGTAATTATATACAGTTGGGGCATCATTGGTACAGTGTGACACAAGATAATACAGCTTAATTCAGAGCGAACTAGTCGAGGGTCCCTGATGTGTGTATGCAACGATGAGCATGTATCAATGTGACGGTGACAATGGATAAAATCCACACAGAGAGATGTTGTTTATAAAAAAGACTCACAGTGTAGTTTGATATTGGACATCCATTTTCATCAGATTCTGTCCAGCTGACTTTAACACAAGTAGCGTTGCGCTCTGTAACAGTTACTGAGGTTGGCTGCCTTGGCACTAAATGAGAACGAAGATAGAATGATTAGAGTGAATCTCAATTTTCAGTGTTAGGATTTGGGATACCATGCTGATGTAAACAAACGCAAGATTGCTTAGATGAATAGATATTAATGATTTCTTAATAATCTACTAATGCCACAGGCATTTGTATTCACAAAATCATCAAAACATCAAAATTTAACACTTGTAATCAGCCTGTCAGCTGTCATCGATGTTATAGATAAAGTAATTAGAAAGGCACTTGAGGAGTGATTTGTTTGGTTAAATTGGTTTGGCCATCTTTTATTAGTTTCCGATTTTAAAGATGGCAATCCACAAATCATCCATGAGTTGATTGAACAGTTCGGATATTCTGTATCATTGGACCTTTAGTTGTAGTTGTCCATTCATGTGTGTCTTGTGATGAGAAGCCTTCATTGTTGGTAGCAGTGAGACTGAGAGTATAATTAGAGCATGCAGCCTGGTTAATGATTATCACACTGATATCGGTGTAGTTGACTTCTTGAATCACAGTTTGGTCATCTCTGTCCTTAACTATGAGATCATAGTTAACATTATTGCAATGACTGTTCACCTAATGAGAGAAAAACTGGTCATTTAACAATTCATATGTACAGTAAGAGAGGTAAAATAATCATCAGCATAACCAATTAAGGGCAAATAGTGGTTATATCAGAGGGTAAGTTATTTTTAGACACATATACTTTTGTGGCTAGACAGGTAATTATTACTGGTATGTTAACAGCGCAGGTGGATTTACACATTTCAATTAGCTCATTAATAATTATGATGAGGTTAGGCATTCCAAATTCATTGCAATTCTTAACAAGACAAAGCAACCGCAACTGAGCTGTACATGGATTGGACATCTATTTGGTTGTGCTAGCTTTAAAACCCTAAGCTAACAAGTTTATTTATTCTTAACTTATTAAACAAAGCATCTTCTTTGTTTAACATCTAATAAACAACTAACAAAAAGGATGCAGACGAATGATTAAAATAGGCCAATAAAAAGAGCCTTTACAATAATGAAATACCAATCAAGTAATAGATAACATAAAGGACTTTCTACTAAAGAATAATAACAAAACTGTAATACATAACATTCTCCCACACTATATAAAATTACATCAACTACAATGATTCTAAACAGTCATATCGTAGTCTTTAAGGAAAGTCGGGAGGCGGCGTTGTCTACGTGGTCTTATCTGTTGAGCTGGTGTGGCCGCTGGCACCTCAGTGAATTCCTGACCCTCCACCGCAGTACTGGCAGCGGCACCGGTGACTGCCTAATCTAGTGGGGGAGTTTCTTCTGATTCAGGTCTCTCGTTAAATGTAGTCTCTGCTGGATTTTGGCCAACCTCCCTATCTACAACAGAAGAAGATGACATGTTATTTCTAAACAGAAATTTGCTTCTATCATTGACTTCAAACTCCTTTCCCTCCACAAAATTATCTAATTCACAGGCCTTAAGCTGGTCTACATGCCTTATCCAAATTACCAACTCGCCCCTCAGTTCGACCTGTATGCTGTAAGTGACAGGTGATATTTTGGCAACTACTACGCCTGATAACCACCCAGGTTTCCTAATGTTTCGATAGTCTCGAGCTATTACTGGATCTCCAATAACAAACGCACGGGGATGCTGCACCCCTCCTGATTCTTGAGTGATACGAGCCCTCATATCCGGTTTCACCAAATCAAGCCTAGTGCGAATTCTACGGCCCATGAGCATTTCTGAGGGTGTTTGACCAGTCAAAGAATGAGGTGTTGAGCGGTACACTAATAAAAACTCATGCAATCGATGTAGTTTAGAGAACTTACCGTTGCTCTTCTTTAACCCTCGTTTCAATGTTTTTACAAACCTTTCTGCGGCTCCGTTTGATGATGGATGAAATGGTGCTGAGAATATGCTCTTAACTCCATTTTTCTGAAGAAACTTCTGTAATTCCAGGCTAGGAAAAGGTGGTCCGTTGTCTGCAACGATCTCCTCACATAGCCCTTGTCTTGAGAAGACACTTCTCAGAGCTTCGATGGTGCGCTCCGCATTGGTACCTCTTGACATCAGGATAACCTCTGTCCACTTTGAGAATGCGTCTACCATGACAAAGTAGTAATCTCCTTCAAACTGCGCGAAGTCTATATGTACCCTTCTCCATGGTCGATCCGGCCATGCCCATGAGTTGTGGGACAGTTGAGGTGGGCTTTCAGCATTCTGCTGACATGGTGAGCATTTCCTTACTTCTGCCTCAATCTCTTTATCAATT
This sequence comes from Membranipora membranacea, assembly GCA_914767715.1. Lineage (NCBI taxonomy): Eukaryota > Metazoa > Bryozoa > Gymnolaemata > Cheilostomatida > Membraniporidae > Membranipora > Membranipora membranacea. The sequence continues at coordinate 2,566,235 of OU612070.1, read as the reverse complement.
TTAGGCCACCAGAAATGAATTCTTGCCAGTGCCTTCATCTTCACAATGCCTTGGTGACCCTGGTGAAGCTCCTCCAGAAGTTTAAATCTCAGTTTGTTGGGTATAATAACGCGATTTCCCCACAGAAGGCAGCCATCTTCTATCGTTATTTCATTCCTTTTATGATGATAAACTTCCAGTGTTGCTTCAGACACTGCTGGCCAGCCAGTTTTCACACAGTGCATTACTTTGGAAAGTATGGGATCTGTACGAGACTGACGTGCAATCTGTCTAGCTGTTACTGGGAGTGAAGCGAGAACTTCAGTATTACACTCTCTAGCTTCCCGTGTCCATTTGATGATCTCGGGATTCGTCTCCGTTTTCTTTAGCGGCAAACGTGACAGTGCATCAGCACAACCATTCTTGCTACCTGGTTTGTGTTGCACCTGGAATGTATATCCGGCTATTCCAATAGCCCATCTGAGAATCCTTGCAGCTGCAAGGCTGGGAAGCCCCTTTCGAGATCCTAATATATGACATAGTGGTTGATTGTCCGAGTATAATACAAATTTTCATGTCATCAAGATCAAACTGATCTATATCACAATACACAGCAGTAGCAATTTTGATTGACACTCACTATCTTACACTAAAGATAAGCCTACACAGACTGTATTTTGACTCCAGCTAATAGCACTCACCAACAAGTTCCTAGCTCCAAGGAAACATTGCACCCTGAGTATGCCTGCTAAAAGCTCTGAGTACACCTTAGTCTATGTTAAAACTGCCCTAGTTGTCCCTAGTGTTTGAAGCCTTGACCTACTGAGCTTACTACAACCAAGTAAGCACCTGTGCTGTTGCAACAAGAGCACAAAACATACAATTTAATCTATAGAATGAAAAAGAACATCCTAGAACAATACTTCCTTCTGGTCTGCAGTCGAAGTCTGAGTCTGTTTCTGTTGCGAAGTTGGGTTCTATCAGGATGGCAAGATATAAGGCAGTCCACTCACCATGAAAGTCAGTAGACAAGTGCTCATGTGTGTCTCTTCAATCAAGGTCACGGTCAAGTCAGTCTCTGTCATATATAGGTCAGGGCAGAGAGGACAACTCCAAGATACATGTTCAAAGTACATGTATGACAACATGACAACAAACCTTATGATAGGACAACTCCATATGCCCTTACTATTATAAGGGTTTTTTTGACACATACTCTATAACCCTAACAGGGTTGAGAGACTTCACATGCCCTTTCTTTGAGAAAGGGATGTTTACTCATACTCTGTGGCCCACGTTCAGGGTTAGCACACAACTACGGGGACTACCGACAAATGTCAGCAACCACACAAGCAATAACGAAAAGCGGATAGGATGTCAACTTAAAACAAGTATTTTTACTTACAAGGTGACAACAGCTCTTCACTAGGGTAGAATTTACAGAGGGAAGTTATCTCCGCCAATTACTATCACTACTACCTGAGCTTTGCCTAGGTGGAGAGCGATCATCACATGACTGTCTTTTAGTTCGCTCTTTGTACCTCTGGTCTGAGCTCCCATTTACTCTACAACTGCAATCTCTTGCTGAGACGCCTTCACGCAAACAAAACCTACATCTATAAACATCAGTACAATCCTGCTGGTGATGTGACATCCTTTGACATCTGAAACACCCGCCTTCAGGACAGTAACGCGCAATATGATCATTTTTATGACAGATATAACAGCCAGAATGCTGACTACTACTATGACTTACATACCTCCTTTCACGGTCAGGTGAAGGGTAATCATCATGATCACTCCCACCATCACCATTATAACGATGGTTGTCACTACAAAATCTCTTGTTGTCAGAACCTCGATTAGAATGGTTATAAGCATCATGATAAGTATTACTTACACTACTCTCATCACTTCTCTCTCGGTGAGGACGACACTTCACTTCACCAACATGCGCCTGTATAACAGTAACATTTGGTACAACATTGATTGGATCACGAACTACACTAGACTCAGCGTGTACTTCAACTTTAACAGGTATTTTAGCAGGGACCTGTTTACTCTCTGACAGCGCATAAGTCGGGTCTGATCTATTTAAGGCATTCAAAGACTCTTGCGCAGCTAGTCTTGCCCTTAAAACTTTGTTGATCTTGACCCAGTTCAACTCATCATCAGCCATCATCTCAAACTTCAATTTTGAGTTACGCAAACCTCTTACTGCGATCAACAATGCAAATCTCTCCCTGACATTGCCACCGGAGAAATCACATTGCCTACTCAGTCATTCAACACGCAGAAGATAAGCGCGTTCATCTTCATTGTCAAGTTGTTGACAGGTAACAAACTTGTCCAACTTAACATACTCAGACTCGTCATGCTCAAAGTGTTCTCTCAACAAGTTCCACACATCTAAGAACTCCAAAGATGTGGAAAACAAGTCAACACCAAGCGATGACACTACTTCACGAGCATCACTGCCCATACACCAGAGCAAAGACGCCAGCTTTGCATCTTCACCGAAGCGAGGCACCCTCACTTTTTCGGTAACTCTAGAACCACCAGTGCCAGTAGTCACTTCTTCGATGTCATAGCCAAGTTCAATCGACTTCATTCTTAAAGCCAGATTAAACTCAACAGACCACCGCTTAAATGACCCATGGACATTGGATGAGTCTACAACAAACACAGGTAGACTAGCAAAGATACTAGCCATGGCACCAGTGTACAACTTAAACAATAGTAAGCTAGGGTATACTCAAGCAATTCAAGTTCAAATTGTATTCAAGAACACAAAGAAAACTTTTACTCAAATTTCCAGCCAAAATTTGTGAACAAAGATGGAGGAAAATATCTTTTGTTGTTTGATTTTTGGATGTTTCACTTCTCATACACCTTGGCTACACTTCCTCCTCACCTGAACTAGGGCTTTCCACTCCTAGTTAGTAACTCACCTAAACACCTTTTCTACACACCTTTTTCTCCTTACTCCTCTCCTCAATAACACCTTATCTCCTACTCATTCACCTCTCCTATACACCTCTCTTTCTCCTCTACACCTCTCCTAGCACTTCACCTTCACCTCTCCTAAGTATATCTCACAACTGACACCATGTTGCGAAGTTGGGTTCTATCAGGATGGCAAGATATAAGGCAGTCCACTCACCATGAAAGTCAGTAGACAAGTGCTCATGTGTGTCTCTTCAATCAAGGTCACGGTCAAGTCAGTCTCTGTCATATATAGGTCAGGGCAGAGAGGACAACACCAATATACATGTACATGTATGACAACATGACAACAAACCTTATGATAGGACAACTCCACAGTTTCTTCTTGAGCAGTGGGCTTCAAATCACTATATCTCGTCGCCATTGAGATGTACATGGATTGGACATCTATTTGGTTGTGCTAGCTTTAAAACCCTAAGCTAACAAGTTTATTTATTCTTAACTTATTAAACAAAGCATCTTCTTTGTTTAACATCTAATCACTGAACTCAATAGTACAATTCAATGCATCTAATATACAACTAACAAAAAGGATGCAGACGAATGATTAAAATAGGCCAATAAAAAGAGCCTTTACAATAATGAAATACCAATCAAGTAATAGATAACATAAAGGACTTCTACTAAAGAATAATAACAAAACTGTAATACATAACAGCAACGATAAACTGTTCTGGTTAAACATGCTGGAATCTGCTGTTGTGGTTTAGTGAGGCTGGATTGAGTCAAGGCTACATACATCTTATGGTGGTTACTGTGGGTGGATAGACGACAAGTAAGATCATGCAGGAAGTTGGGAACTTTTATTTTTTGTGACTTGCAAACAAAAAATTTAAGTTTCACAGTAGTATTGGTACAAACTATCATTGGTTGATGACACACAATTCAGGATAAACTATTGGAAAGCACTTATATCACAATGTGACCTTATCTTAAGAAGGAACCACTTTGAATTTAAGTGTGCAAATATGAGGACACTTCAGGCTCCTGTCATGGTGCTCACAAAGATTAAACAAGGAAGACAGCTCTATACTGGAGTCAATCAGTTCACATATGACAGTGAATGATGAGAAAAGTGGCAATGGGATAAAAATGTTGTCCGCATGGATAATAAAAAACAGGACATTTATGGTGAGAGCACAACAAAACAGGATTTTTGTATCTATCATCAGTACCGCCTGTATTGTATTAGGAAAAGTGTCACATCCATCAACTGGCAGCATATCTTATCATCTAATCTTCTAATCCTAATCATCCATATAAAGTACTTCCTCCTCACAGGATGGTAAGAGGTTAACTTATCACAAGTTAGAAACAAGGAATGACAATCAATCTATCAGGTACCAATTCAGAATGCTGGTTGCAAAGATGGCATACAACTATCAGCCAACAGTACTTCACCCTGGAACGCAAAAACCAACAAACCGGGGAGAGTTTGAGCATTTAGATAAGCGCCAAACAAATATAGTACCTTAACTGCTTTAACTTTCCCTGGGTTGCTAATAGGGACATTACGTTTTAGTTGATTATGGTGTACCTCTACAAAATCCCGAAAAAAAAGTAACAGAATACAGACTTTATACTGTATTCCTCTGAACAAGTTTGACAGTATTGACCGGATCACAACACTGAATGTGCCTGATACTTAAGGACAGAAATTACAAATAAAATAACTCATACCTCCCAGTTGACGGTTGTCTCAAAATCAATTTCACCATTATCTTTAGCAATTGGTAGAGATTCTGTGGTAATCTCTTTGATCAGTGGTGCTATAACATGAAAATAATATTTGATAGTTCTATTTAATTTAGTGCTGATCAGAGATGCTGGCAAGGCTAACAGAATAGTTTATTGAAATTTAGAAAATAGTTTAAATATGATTGTCAAGTAGGTAATGTTCTGAGTTATTTAAATCTAGCAGCTGCACAGCATGTGCTGACTATCAACATGCAAAATTTCAAAGAATAACAAAATTTTGTATCAGTAATGCGGATATCGGTAGTTTTTCGATAATTTAGCGCAAATTCTCAAATTTACTCAAGAGCATAGCATGACATTTGAGTCCCCCCACCCCTCATGACAAAATTATGATGGGATGATAGACTATAGGTTGTAAGGATTTTTTTCTAGTAACAATAATGTAATTCCTAATTCAACAACCGATCCCCCCGGACACCTCTTAAGGTTTTCTACTCTTTGATCTTAAACGTGCCCTGCCCATATCCACTCAAAAAGACATAAAAATTGACATTATAATGTTAATTGTAAAATGGTCAGCCTTTGGACGAACCTGAACAAGGAAGGTAACCAGTGCGTTTGATTGCATCACTTGATCTGTTTCCATCAGCCACAGCTTGCAGTGAGCATGCGATGTTTGTCCCTGGGGTGTATCCACAAGATGTGTGAGAGAAGGTGGAATTACTCAGTCCAGAGATTGGCAGGTGCCCTTCACAGGAATACTTGAAAAGACAGTGATAATGAATAGCTGTATGGCATCTTCGCCAAATTTGGATTTACAAAGCGACGATGAGATATACAACAATGCGCACAGCTTCCGAACCCTTACATATGAGCCAAAAATGTAAAAGAACAAGTATAACGAATTCAATGAATTTTGGTTTCCAAGCAGAGACTGTTTACTGCGGTTGGAGAAGTGATAGTGTCAAACATTTTTATTCACACCTACCATATAACCGGTAACAATGTTGCCACCACCAATAGGAGCTGTCCATTGGAACTGTATACAGGAAGAGTTCACTGTAGTAAATGAAACATCTTGTGGCTGATTTGGTGCTGAAATACAGAGAAATTCAAAATTAATTTTGATTAGAGTCATGGATGCACACAGAACAAGCCAAGAAAATCTAGCTCTATTTTAGCGAAATTGCATCAGCGCAGATATCCAATGCAGATCAATTATTTGTTGCAGAATCAGCAAAGCGGATTGATATGGTTTTACAGCAAAATTGTCCCCATTTCACAGAAATTGAACATATTCAATCTAATTATGGCTACCTGTTAACAGTGGATGGAATAACACAGCTAAAGTTTGTTAAAATATGATAGTGATAGTTTACAATAATATCTATCATTTCATTCATATATATTTTTACAAATTTGAATTGTTGTAAGAGTTGCATTCATAGTATTGGGTCCTCTTCTGTTAACTGTGGTGATCTCTACTGAATATACTGTGCTCCCGAACAGATTATTTGCAGCAAACCAAGTTTGATCGTGAACTCTGGTTTGGTTTGTGAGAAGATTTCCTACCAGATCTTTCACTATAACTCTATACGATATGCCATGTTCAGATTGGTCATCCCCAGCCTTCAGTGTAAAAGGAAAGCAATATTTGTTCATTAGCAATTTTTTCGTTGATTCCGTTTCAAAATGCCATTGGGACAAAATGCCATTGGGACAAAATGCCATTGGGACAAAATGCCATTGCCATAATGTCATGGCCATAATGCCATAGGTGATAACACCACTGCACACTATACCAATGCCAAAATACCAGTTGTACAAAACGCCAGTTGTGTCAAAATACCAGTGGATTAAATGCCAGATTGGACATAATACTATATGGGACAACATACCATATCCCAAAATACCATTGCCATAATGCCAAAAAATGTAACCAAAGAGATCAAGCCACGCTGTATTTTTGTTGTTAGTTGTACAACAGCCGCTGCGAGTTGCTCGGTGAGAGGTGGCTCAGCTGTTTAAAGCCGTCCCCTTCACTGTGCAAGTCATTAAGTTTTTAAGTTCAATTTCGATGATATCTTTTACTGGCGTCATGAAGGCTAGCATGATTGGACATAGTGTAGGAAAATTCTGTTCATGAGTTCATTAGTATGCAGTTTAGCATGAAAATACAATCTTTTTCAGCGCCAAGACACTGAAAAAGTGAAACATTTAATTTAACCTACACAAACATCTGAGGCAAGGCCATTTCTAGAACAGTCATAATGGTTGTCTTTGTATTGGATAAATTTATATTTCTTGTTCATAGCTTTTGACATGATACCGTGACACTTGGCAACATATTACTGCAATGCCTAGTTTTTCTTTTTAATCGCAACAAGTATAAACTTTTCTGATATCTTATCCACTTAGTGCCCGCCGTACCTACTATGCACCTGCTATGCCCCGCCAGCCCGACTGTGAGATTGAACCATGGACCTATGGATTGAACCCTGGCCCTGCCCAAATTACCAAAAGGTGCTTGTTGAACAAGGCAATGCCATTGCTTAACAAGTTTCCTTTGGCGACATGCAGAGCATTTTTTTGTCAAGTTGTAGCTGGCTATCACTTGCGTGGCCCAACTCAACAAAATCACAAGTTATACCACTTTCACGTAAGTATCATTCTACCTCATTTGCATCACTAGAATTAAATGATTATGTCTCTGTTTCTCCTTCGGCTACACAAACATGTTTGAATAGTTTTTGTTCTCAACTCAAAAAAGTGGTGTTCTTGTTAGTTTTCAGTCCGCTGTGTAACAAAATATTTTTACATTTGCCAATAATTCCAAATTTAGTGGCAAAGGTTCTGTAAAACAAGTTCTTTTCTTTGTATTACAGCTTAGATGATTGTGCTATCTGAATGATATTGTCAGATTTTCCATTGTAAATAGAACGTAATTTTGTGTCCTGTGCATCTCACCCAGTCCATTACAAGTGGAAAACAAGTTTGGTGGTTTATCATTATTAAACCAGTGAGGTGAGTAATTTCTGTGTTGAACATATAAAATTCTACACATTCTAATTAAAAAGAATCAAAAGATTCAATTTCATTGCATATCTATTTACGAAAAAAAAAACACCACATTTTGGCTAAGTGGCTCTGTAAACTGGCTTTCATACCTTTGAGTAGAAAAAAAAAGTCTGTTGAATGTGTACATGGTCGGAAGAGACGTGATAAAGTTATCTATATCATAATAAAATATTAAATTTACAACATGAAAATCAAGTTGTGAATGTCCCGTGCGTCATACTATGGCCTAGCCATGAAAGTTCAACAGATTTTTTCTTTCAAGACATTACGACAAAATGCATTTATGTACAATTTCTTGTCTAAGACATGATCATTTTCATTGTTAGTCTTTATCTTCCATATTTCTTCTTTTATTTATTATTGTTTTGTTTTGGCACACCTGGAAGAACATCATTCTTATAAGGGGACTTAGTATCGTTTGATCTTCAATTTTGCGCACTGATGCTAAAAAACAAAATAGAACATGTTTCTTGTTTTCTGTTCCAAAACAACAAATCAAAATATGAAAATCGAGTCAATTTTGGATTTTGGATTTTCTTATTGACGAAAACCTAAATATTGATATGAATCCTATTTTCATATTTCAACTTTGAATCACAAAAACAAAAATTGAAAAATGAATTGATTTTTGTTTTTCATTTTTGATGCTGCAAAATAAAAATGAAAATCCGATTCCTACAACGGGCTACTGCGTGGCTTGTTTGCATTGAGGGCCACACAATGTATTATACAGTGCTTAAGATGAAAAGGTATTCGACGCAGGTGCTTGGTAGTGAATGTTGCTGATGCTGTTGGGCTGCTGTCTGGTGGCTGCCGCATGTTTTACGCCGACTTTACGTTAAAGGGAAACCAGGTTTTCAAACAACTTCTCATTGATTAATAGCAAATTGCACCTTCTGCATAGGGAAAAAGACAAAATCTTATCCGGATGAGTATTCAGCCAGGATTCTTGTGAAATATTTCATCCATCAGGTACTCAAACTCAGCTAAAATAGAATACCACAGAGCAGTTTCCTGTTCCTGTTATTATTTGGCCTGTGCTCTATCATCATTACATCAATGTCTTGCAACCTCCCCAGAACTGAAGTGTTACCCAGGTTAGAGTCAGCAACTACTTTGAGTTTTGCATTGCGTAATGCACAAAGCTGATGCTGCCTAGCACATTAGGCCTATTTACTGCTCCTTAACGTGATATATCGCTTTTTAAAACTTTTAAATATTGAATTGGTGATCATGTCTAATAGTTATTTTCACAGTTGAAACCTCCCAAATATTTGATGTTGAGTCGCAGTGACCTCTGGAAGTTCATTTTGGGGCAAAAAGTGCCCTGTTTAAATTCAGCCCTCTGCGCCTTGTTTTTGAGGTATTTGATCAGTTTTGTTTTCACTATATAGAGGAGGCATGGCACTTACTGGAAGAGTGACATTTCATTGAAACTTTATGGTTTTAGGCCTCCTGTCTTCGAGACTCGAAACTGATTTTTGCAATAGTAATAGGGCCATTTCTGACCCCTCATTGCATGCAACCCCAATAATGCCGGAACCAAAATTTCCAATTTATTATACCATTTTGGTCTTGTACTGTCACTTCCATCAATGATCTTACCAGCTTGCAGATCCTGGTTGTCACAACTGTAACGGATAATAACCCAAATTTTAACAAATTAAAGTCAAATTTTCCAGCCAAAAATCAGAAATTCAGAAAGATTTCAGTCAAATTTATTGTCAGCATGATGAACAGCGAGAGATTGTCTAGGTTTTGTCAGAAGCGATTGTTGATTTTGGCTTTACATCTTGAGATATTTGGATTTTTGTGGCTAAACCAGCTTTATTTGGTCCAAAACATGCACTCCTCTCCAGCCAAAAAGCTGAAAATAGGTTAGAGAACATGTTATGCACATTAGCTTCCATTAAACTAGAGAGTATTTTTGAGGTTTTGTCAGTGGCGTTTGATGATAAGTTCAATAGTTGAGTAGTCATGAGCATAAACATTTCTCTCTCAATGCTCAACGATCACCCAAAAAAGTTGATCCATTGTTGTACACAATGTGATTTGCATGTAATACTGCATAGATTTTCATCACACTTTTGCATAACGTAATTTACTGCATCATTTTGCCCGTTGCTGCCTATATGTATTCAATGTATTTTTTGTTAATTTACAATCAATCAAGGTAGAAACATGATGTAACATGTGATATTAAACATAAGTCGGACTACTGGCAACATGTCAGTGAAGGAATCTTTGAGATGGGACAAGTAGTTCCTGAGAAACTGAAAAGGCGATATATCACGATGCGAATCCTTGGTTGCCCTTTAAGCTTGCTGCCTGGTGTGTTACAGATTTTTTTTTTAATACTTTACAGATTTTTTAATACAGATGGTGTACCCAGTGTGCTGCTGATGGTTGGTCTGCTACCGCTCATTGGTGTACGGCAGCGCACCCTCCAGAAGAAATATGCTGATCATAAAATCGACAGCGCATCAGCGACATTAATCATCATTTACCAAGCCTATGTTACGAAGAAAGGCTTGAATTTTTCAAATTTACCCTCATTATGATTTTATTTTTGAAAGGAGCAAGAGGCATTTTGTAAGAATAGCTGCTGATCAAACACACCCTCTTTTCAATCATATTATCAGAAATGAATGTAGAACATCTTCTCGCTGCGAAACCATTTTTAGACCTAAACTATGTAGGTCCCAAAAACGAGCCAAGTCCGTTTTCCCTTTCTTTATGACTCATTTTAATAATCTCCGCTCTCAGTCATTTTTAACCCAACATTGTAAGCATTCAATTTCATCAATACCATGATATTGGATGACAAAATAAACTTAACAAAACTAAATACACTGCGTGTTATCGGCAGCACACTGTGCACACCATCTGTAACACACCAGCGGTAGCACACCCACCAGAGGGTGTAAGATTAACTTACAATCGGCATCAAACATGCGGCAGCCACCAGACAGTAGCCCAACAGCATCAGCAACATTCACTACCAAGCACCTGCGCCGAATACCTTTCATCTTAAGCACTGAAACATAAATTGTGTGGCCCTCAATGCAAACAAGCCACGCAGTAGCCCGTTGTAGCAGCTGACTTTACTTGACAAAATTATCTCAGCATACCAGACTCAGGCCGACAACCCAGTCTTGGCAGCAGCATCCGGTAGAGGCAATGAATGCAAACCCCAGTATATCCCCATGAGGAAATTGACAACTTAGGCTACATTTGCAATGTTTGATTTTTGTTTTTTTTGTCTTTCAACACAAAAAATGAAAAACAAAATATGGAATCGGATTTTCATTTTTATTTTGTAGCATCAAAAATGAAAAACAAAAATCAATTCATTTTTCAATTTTTGTTTTTGTGATTCAAAGTTGAAATATGAAAATAGGATTCATATCAATATTTAGGTTTTCGTCAATAAGAAAATCAACAAATCAAAATTGACTCGATTTTCATATTTTGATTTGTTGTTTTGGAACAGAAAACAAAAAACATTTTGTATTTTGTTTTTTAGCATCAGTGCGCAAAATTGAAAATCAAACGATACTAAGTCCCCTTATAATTCTAATGATGAAGGTCGTTTGTCAATAAATAAAAAAAAATCATTGTAGTCTTATCGATGAGACTTGGCTTCCGAAAAAATAAAGAAATTGGTAATTATCCAGAGTTATTTTCATGCTATTCTAGAGAATAGTTAAGAAACATTTGTTACAAGTCACTAGTTCTCAGTTTGTGGACCCAAACAAACCTTAGATATCATCGAAATTGAACGAAGAAACCTTAGGACCTATGACTTGCACTGTGAAGGGGACGGTTTTAAACAGCTGAGCCTCTCACCGAGCAACTCGCAGCTGTAATACAACTTACAACAAAAATGCAGCGTGGCTTTATCTCCTTTGGTATCACATTTTGGCATTATGGCAATGGTATTTTAGGATATGGTATGTTGTCCCAAATGGTATTATGTCCAACCTGGCGTTATAACCACTGGTATTTTGATACAACTGGCGTTTTGTACAACTGGTATTTTGGCATTGGTATAGTGTGCAGTGGTGTTATCACCTACAGCATTATGGCAATGGCATAATGTCAATGGCATTATGTCACTGGCATTTTGTCCCAATGGTGTTTTGACCATGGCATTATGGCCGGGTACCTTTTCGTTCCATCCAGAATCTGTTAAATGCTGATTATTCCCTGCGCTCTCAAATCCCAGGATCAGATATATTCAGTAAATTACAATCTGTCAGTCAAATTTACAATATGATTGATTAATTAAACTGCCCATGTAAGGTGTCAGAAGAAAATATTTATTATGATGACAAATGGCTGAGATCATACCCTCCATGTTACATAAGCAGTCACTGAATAGGAATTCTCATCATATATCTCAGTCTGGTTTGTTGTATCTATGTTTCACACATTTATCTCTGTAGGTACTGAGTTAAATCATAGAGGGTTCATAACCACAACCAAATTTGGTTAAGCTTAATCGTCACAATCAATGATCTCAGAAAGTGCTGTGTGGGTCTTTCAAACATTTCCTAAGTGCTATAATGTGGGAGGAAGAAACTTTCCCTAGTTATGATGAGCCAAAGATGTAATATTATGCTTTTTAGGGCCTGGATTTTCAAAGAGGGTTAAGGTACAGAGAAAATATACTGCAGCCTTAGCAAGCGCTGCCAAAGTCATAGATGGTGTCTTGATATGGAAATTTTTCATCATCCCAAAAAACTATGGACTCGCTTCACTATGTATGGAAGTCAACCTTCTGGGGAAGATGGGTCCCCAGACATCACACAGTCAATGGGGAGCCAATACCTAAAATGATTATACTGCAAATAATAGGCCTTGATGATCTGCTGCAACAGCAACACAGCATCACAGTGGAAGGTAGAAATCATTTTGTATTTGGTAATTCCATATTAATTTCTTACATACTACTTTCAAACAATATATCATCCATTTTTTTGGAGCAATTGGAAACCAATCTTAATCATAGACAGCAACAACATCACACAGACAGTGGAGAAAAAGGGACAAGACAGACTTTGCTGTAATTATGCAGTAGCGTTTGACCTCAAGCAAGAAAGGCAATTGAATCAGAGCAAAGCGTGATAAACATTGAACTTTTGAAAATGATTTGGAAATCAGAAAAAAAGCAAGCTTTGCATGTCTGAAACTAATATCTAAGCAACAATACAAATTTGGACTCTTAAAAATAATAAATTTTCAAGGGTGTACTCTATTATCTGTTGGTTGCTTATACCATGTTCTAGCTGCTCAGACTTTTTACATATACAGTACACTTAACTTAATTTAGACCGTATTGGGCACCAGATTTTGTCCGACATAATGAAAGTCTGAATTTTGTCACATCAGTTCTCCTGAAACAGGTCAACTAAACTGAAAAAATCTAGGGCAACCTCATTTTTATCCACATAGGCAGTCAATCTGAAATCTCTATGTCAACTATTTATGAATAAAAAATGACAACTTACCAGCTGGGACAGTTAAAGATGTACCCGCAGTGTTGACATCTCCGTATAGGAAGTCCCCATGGCTCAAAATCACTCTGTATTCATATCCACTTGTTGCTATAAGATCACCAATATGTATATCCACAGTATCAGTAGACAATTGATGTGGTATTGTACTGACGCTCACAAAACTCTCCTGATCAGTTTTCTGGTAAATTGAGTAGCTGAAAAAATAGCAATATTGTTATGAAAAAAGATGCTCTGGCAAATAAATCGGATAACTTAAATCGCTTCCAAAACTTGTGGGATGAAAGAATGAAGGCTGAAGAAAGAACAGGCATGTATCTGTGAATATTCAACTTCATGCAATAACCTGTTCTTATTTTGCATTGATTGTTAAGAAATCGTAAGGATCAGCCACGCACCACATTCCGATTTATGGGCTACGAAATAGTGGCAAGGCCGCATTGTCTGGTCAGAGCACACCAACACTTGCATGCTGAAGATTGGCTCTCAACCAACCAACTCAACCCACTGAGCCACCTTCTACTCCTAGATATAGCATTGATCCAATCAGGTTGAGTTAATACAACAAGAAGTTGATAACATGATGTACCTTGATGGAGGTACATCGCCGGTCATACTGATAGTCCACTGATATAGTGACATTACTAAATCTGTTGAATTGCTGAACGTGAGACTGACTCTTGGAACCTCATCGAATGTTCCTGGTTCTAGAACATAAAGCACTTTTTTTCTGAGAACACTTGAGTTCCATAAATTTTTAAAGAACATGGCACGAAATCAAATGATCTCTTATAACAAAGTTTAGATTGAATGACGAACCAGATCAGTTTGATATGACATCTTTTGTCATGGTCATCAAAATAATGAATTCAAACAATAATCAAGAAAATTGATTGATGTTGATAAACAGTACTTTAGGTAATAAATTTCCTTGTCTATCTCTGGATCATTTTATAGGCACTGCATGCATGGCAACTATATGCATTGCATTGATCAAGCTCACACATTGGCAAAATGCATGGGTCACCATGATTGTATAAAATGCATGGATAATAACATATATTACAATACTTTGTGGAAGTTCTTACCAAGTCCGTAAGCCTCAAATTCTCTCAGTTGAACACCCATGTTATACCCAACTTTAACAGCAATTTGTTGTGTCAGCGGCTGGCGTTTGTCATCACACTGTATGTAATCCATTTCCCCGATTGGGTCCTCATTGTAATGACACAGTGTCCAATCAGAAGAGCCAGGGTCAACTGCACTGTTCTGTTCTGTTGTGTAAAAGCTGACATCCTGCATTCTATCAGCTATAATCACCAATAGTATAAACTAAGAAAGTCTCCTCAAACCTTTCCGTGTCCAGCCAAAGTCAAGTAAATGAAACACATAATCTTTTTCTCAGTAACTCACATATTTTCTTTTTTGCATCAATTCACAAACACACCTCTAGAAAATTTCATATCCACTGACCACAACAAACTGTCTCAAGAGTGGAGAGAGAATCAATGTTATTCTTCTTATTAGCAATCTCTGTGTCAGCACTCACTGACATACACATTTATTAATTTGGTTTTTGATTTTTCTTCTTTATATTTTTGACTCCTAATGGAAAAAATTATCTTGAGTATTTATGGCAGTCAACAAATCTAAACATTTTCAATCAATAAAATTTCTTTTTGAGCCCCAGACTGAACCGCAACAATTTTGAAGCAAAACTTACATCAACATCAACAATCCAGTAAAGAAAAAAATAGCTAGAGTTATAAGGACACATACCACATAGGGCATGTAGGCGTTCACCACAGGCCCCATTTCTGTTGTACACTATCATGTTTACGAGGTACATATGATGATTGAGGTTGACTTTCAGCCACTGATTTTTAGCTTCTGCAGTATGCGTGATAAAGTCAGTTCCACTTCCTATTTTACCATCATTAGCTCGAGACGCCACAAAGTTACCACTTCGAGTGGACTGTACTGCTGTTCCATAGAGTGCGTAATTGATCGCTCCTAAGAAATAGAATGAATTATCCAAAAAGTAAAATAAGTAAATCCGGTTGAGGTGTCCTGAAGAGACTCATTTCACTTGATCTACCTGATATTTATCCGGAAAGCTTCAAATCAGTTCAGATTGAAATAAAACTGAAAAAATTGAAGTAAATTTTATCTCACTCTTGTCTTATATGAATCGATAGAGTTCTCTACTCATTTCACATGAAAGCCAGGATATAGAAACATATGGTAATAGTATCGGTATTGGTATCATGACCTTGGCTCGGACTTACAAGCCTTTTTTTCCCAGCTTTCAGTATCATTATTGTATGTAACACATGCAGAATTTGGTTAACAAAATTGATGAACTCTCAATCACATGTGACCTGCCATTGTAGGGAGTTCCACCAGAAAGCTAATACTCAGGCCCTGCTCTGGAAACTAGCAGTGTTAGAATAAAAGGAAAACAAATTCAAATACCTTAAATGATTTTCTTGAATTAAACACAATAATATTATGTTTATTCTGAGGTTTACTTTCAAAAAATATAAGTGCCAGTCATTTTTCCAAGATCAGATCATTAATAAATCAATTAATACGCTCTGTCTCTTAAAAATTCACTCAATTAACAAATTTATAATTCACTGAAGGAAGAGTTTGCCTTTTGCACAACCTAGAAATTTCTGGCTGACATTCACACAACCTTTTTTATAAACTCTTTCCTAAATTAGGTCAAATCAGTGCTAGTTAATGGGAGCTCACCTTTAAACTGGCAACACTAAACGTAAGCAAATATTTACCCCTATGGGGTAGCAGAGTAAGAGGATTGACTTACGTGATCCATAAACTTGGATTTCAGATATTTTTCCAATTTCCTGAGTTGATGCAGTCATGGTTATCAGTGAAGCACTTTGTAGATGTTCACAGTAAACGTCAGCATGTGTGGCTGTTAGTTCTGTGGAGTTACAAGAAGTCAGATCGGAACGTGAGGCCTTTTTCAACTGCAGATTCAAGCTGTCCAGTTGAATCTCACCTAGAGAAAAAATCAAAAAAGATGTTCAAACAATACATGTGACAATTATGATCAAAGAATTTACTAGTAGAGTAATGAATCGGTATATTACTGTTTTTGTGTCAGTTTTTCATTCATTCTCAGGAAGTTTTGTATATAACAAAGTTTTTTTTTACTTATATCAATGACAGAGTCTAAATGTTGTCAATTAAAGCAAAGGCAATTGCTTAGTCTGCCAGGAACCTGCTAATTTTGCTAGAAATGCAACTTAATTTAAAGAAATGACTTGAAGGTTTGATGATGGGGTTTGATAATGGGTTCTGAGTCTATCAGGCATGTGGTAACGGGATACATAAACTGTAGAGAATAATTGATGGTTCCAAAATTAAACAACTTGGGAAGACCGATATATTTTTGTACTGAAGAAGAGACCGTGTTTCAGACTCAATGTTCAATCTTGTGGAACAGACTCAAAATTGTTGGCAAATGAAAGAACTTGCTTACCACAATCTCCTTTGACAACACGAATCATATAAACGGAATAAGTATCCTGCAAATCTAACTCCCACTGCACTGTATCTCCTTCACGTAAACATGAGCCTGATGAATCTGTCTCTCCATCAACCATATAATCAAAGAGAGAAGTTTGTGGAGTCGTGCTTACAGTCTTGTACTTTGCTATATTGGTGTTGATATTGGTTGCTGAAATCACATGATGAACAGCAATGAGTTGAAACGACAAACCTCAAATCATCTGGTCATCTAGCTATCATGTAGGTTACCAGTGAGAAAAAAAGCTTTGGCCTTGAGAAGTCAAATCATCGGTTTGACAAGTTGATGGGCCGTATTGACTTTGTGACTGAAATCATAATCACAACTAGTGTAAATTAAACTTATTTTGACCCTTGCTTTGGTAGGTTTGTTAAATTTCATGATACCATAATACCAAATCTGGTCCGAAGGGTAAAACCGATCGATTGCACACCAATGGCCAAATGTATCTAGTGTGTAAGAAGTCCTGTTAGGGATCTTTATGCAGCACACAATGATGCTTTCATGTCATTTCAAGTCATAATGTAATATTTTAGAAATTCAAACGCAACCTGGCTATATTCCGCCATATAGCTGGGCTGTGGCGAAGATTTCAAGAAGTGGGAGGGGTCTTGGCTCTGTATATCACTATTTGGCAGTAACCTGTCGCACTTTTAATGACACCAATGCAGATCGTCTATTGAAACTGGATACTGAGATTGGTAAGACTTGAATATGGAGTGTGATGAAAATTCTCGTTATTTGTATAATTTAAGATATATTTCAAAGCCAGAAACAGGACATTCATCTTTTAAAATGGGCCAACAAATAGACAACTGCTGGCAAATTCCGGTAGAATGGCCAGAAGAAACCACCTCAGGTTGGATATCCCAAGCCGACTCTGAGTATATATAAGTTACTTAAAACGACACACATATAGTGTTCGAAGTTTACTATCCAACACTTTCTACTTCAATGTATAACTTACAGATTCCGTAAACTTGAAACTCAGCGAGCGTCACTCCATAACTGCCATTATTGAACACTGCTATATGCCTTCCTGGAACCGGAAATTCAAATTCCTCCTTTCCAGGATATGGGTATTTTGATTCACGATATCGGCGCAGTTGCCATCCAGAAGAACTAAGTGATGGTGCTCCAGCATCTCTCTCAAGGCTTGTCAGCAATGCTATATTAGCCAGGCGAAACTCTGAAAGAATATCCCATAATAACACTGTATTGATACACCACTGCAACAAAAATAAATCGGAAAGCTGCTGTTACCATTCCTTGTATAGATATTTTCCTTTACAGCCTTGGAAATATGCAAGCAGAGTATTGATAGCACACAGAAAGATGTATCAATGTTTTTACAAAATACCCACAATTGTACCTCTCAAGCATTTTCAAAGTTGTTTTGAAAAGGAAAATCTGATTTAGAGAATCTAAAGGTTGATTGAAGTAGATCAATGGTCCATTATCATGCTGATACCAAATGCTTGTGGCCCTCAGCTCACATACCATAATAACCCTTCCTGCTCCACATCTCAACACGGTATATATAAAATACAGCTCCGAGGTCCACTTTCCACCATTGATCATTTCCTTCTTTGGTGTGGGAGAACTGCCCTTCTCGAATACCAGGTGTACCTTCAGGAATCGGCTGCTCTAGAATTGAACCATCCACTGCGAGGCCTGGTGGGTGATTCTCATATTCTGACTTCTGTGTAGCTGTTTTATTCACTGCTATATTAAGTGTTTGTGCAGTTAGACCTGTTAATAGTTTGAAATTTCAAAGTTAGGTGCGACAACTGAAGTGTCACAGACAGACCACAGCATCAACTGTCAGTTTGTAGGAGCAGGTATATATATATATATATATATATAAGGAGAGTAGAAGCCTAATGTGTAATTTGTTAAAAATCCCTGGTAACATTCTGATAGAAATATTGATATTGATATCATAATTAGAAGATTAGATTAGTAATAATATTACACAGAATAGGAGTTATGTCCCCACACATATAATGCAAAAACAAAACACCTTTTAATTTCTAAATATGACCACTACAACTGGGTACACCCGGTGAATTTTACAGAAGAAACATCAATGAAGTACAATATGCGATCAGTTTCCTGCCATTCAAATTGTCTGTGCCATTTTTTTATAGAGCAGTTACAGCTAGGCTGCTTCTGGCCTAATTGGTATCTCTAAACAGAAAAAAGAACAGAAATCGAAGCCCTTTAAATCCTATTAATTTTTATTACTTGTGTATTTTTCCTTTATTTCTCTCCTCTTAAGTTTTCTTTCTTGTTCTGTCACTGCATGAAAAACATACCTAAAGATGATTGTATATTGACAATAAAAGTATATATACCTCAAAATCATTGCTTCAAATAATTCATGACTCATACGATGCATTGTGTGCAATTTCTAATTGTATTAAAATTTTCTGTACATGAACATGATTCTCCGGTAAGTATAATTGGAGATCAAAAATGACAAGTTTTTGCCGATTAATCATTACACACAGTAATAAGCAGGGTCTGATGGCGCAGCTTAGAACAAGTATGTTCCCTCTGTGGTGGCGGAGGGATATTGCAAATGTTTGGTATCAAGGCGCAGCGCCTCGATACCAAACATTTGCTAGGGGAAAGTATAATTGGAGAACAAATTTTGTTTTAGTTGAATTCAATGAATAAAGTCAATGAAATGATGAAGTAGTAGGGTAACAGGAGTTGAACTAACCTTTCAATTTCGGACCCTGTTTAGATTCTAACTTACGACTACTGTGACATCACAATTCAGTGAGAAAAGAGAATATTTCCTGTTTTGAGGTCTGGTAAAAGTCTGAGAGCGATGACTTAGCACGTTTTAACTGAAGAAATGAATATGAGGGCACGGATGTTGTGCTATGTGGTGCTATGGTTATATATTTGACTTGCTGACATATAGAGTTTCCCACGCATAACAAGTCAATATAAGAACATTGATTCCATCGCTTGTGAATACAATATGTGTGGGGCAGAATGATGTTAAAATTTGTTCAGATAAAATGAAAGGTGGTTTATGAAGGATCGATAGTTTTTTGTGTTTTGCCACAGCCATAACAACTGCAAATTTGCCACAGGAATGATTAAATACGAGTGTCTGCAGTCTAGTTCACTAACAATTCATAATTCAGCCAATAGATATGATGGCAGAGGCACCAGCCTACGTAACACCGGATCTGTCAGAATCGCAACCAGCCAAACTTGCAAGGCTTGTAGACTTGTAGGCTATTGAGAGTATAAGTACAATGTTTTATCACTGATTATTTCTTTTCCAGTTTGTTACCTCTCATTGAAGAAGGATATTGCAATGGACCTGGATTGAGGAGCACTTATTACATGATTCAAGCAGCTGGCATTTTGCACAGGCACGCCATAAGGACAGCACACTGTGCCTGGAGAGCTTTCTCGCCTCTATCAAATTGTTGTCCGTGAATATGAATCATTGCCTAGAGTAATATATTTGCCATGAAGAGGCAGTGTAAGATCTCTCTTACCTTTGTGGGTGAGAAGAAGAAGTATCCAGATAGTAATGGCTGTTTTAGTTGTAGAAGACATGTTCCTGTGTTCCCATTTCGTTGTAGATCCCCTTCCGCTGGTTAAGTTACTGAGGCAGCTGCTGCTCAGTAGCACTTCCCTCTAAGTCTGATGATATCAGCTTTGTCTAGGCTGAATTTTGCTCAATTACAGTTAACCACACTATCAATCATATGCTGACCTAATGACTTAACTATTTTTATCACTAATGTGACCTTATTTATTATTAATCACCAACAAATTAATGTCTAAACAAGTAAAAGGCATCTGAAGAATTACAGCATTTGAAGCCAAGAAAATTACCAAAACAGACTTTTTATTACCCTTGCAGTGACTAACGAGTTCAGAGCAGTCGGCTGATATCAGGATTGGATGTGGAGTGGATGTGATATATCAGGAACTATTTGATAAACTGTAAGTTCAATATTTGCAGAATGCAACAATAAAAGATAAGATACAATTTATCACCCTGTTAGCAAACGATGAGTGTACAGTGATGTACAAGCTTCCCTCAACTCACACATTATCATGTACAGCGACACTTGACATCACAGCTAAGCTATCTCATTTTATTTTGAGCCGATGTCATTTTTGATTTTGTAAGGGTATAATCTGGAAAATAACTTATTAGAGCTTTTATAATATTTATCTATCTAACTATTTACTGCTTCATTGCACTTCCCTGTTCACAGGGCTGAGCAAGGATAAAAGAAATTAAGGGTCACACTATTTAGGCATATCTCAGGTTCAATTATGGATTATATAAGTAAATACACATGTTACTTTCATAGGATTGTAATATAGGTAGATTTAATTCACTTTGATGAACAGTTAATGCTTATCGATGCAACACATTAAAACTAGTTAAATTTTTGAGTGAAGTGCCTGTGCCTAGAAGTATCAGTTATCACCCTTGTGTGATGCCCTACGTGATTGGACCATGATACCTACCTGAAATATGAGGTGGGCCATCAGAGACTATATTATAATAAGTCCATAGTCTCTGGTACTATCACACTGTTATTGATAAGGCAAACTGAATCCTTTTATATATATACTTTTTATTGGCATCAAAAGTCATCTCATTCGAAATGTTTTGCACTCAGTGCCAGAAAACAATTTTTTTCAAAACAAAAAAAGAGAAACAGAAGGGAAATAATATCATCAATGATGTTGGTCAAGTCGATAATATATGGTTGAAAAGTAAAGTTTTGAATGAACTGAACTTCTCTTTAGATCTCAAATGTAACGGTAAAGAATTGTATGTAGCAGAAACTTTGTATCTTAGATTGTCTGTATGATATAAAAGTAAATGTTTATCACGAAAATTGAACTTGGTAGTGTTTTTAAATCCTCTATATATAAATGGAGGTGTTAAAAAATTGTTTATCTTATGCGCAAAAAGTGAAGTGAAATAACAAACAAGCTTAGGAAGAGGTAGGAGTTGTAATGATTTTGTAATGGATTCGGTTGAAATGAGATAATACGGGATGTAATGCACATTGGCGATAATGCGTAAAGCCCGTTTTTGCAACAAAAATAATCTATTGAGGGCATTATTGCAGGACAAGTTGCCAATGATATGGATACCATATATAAGGTGACAATAGATAAACTGGAAGTAAAATGTCGGGCACTTGCCATGAAAGCGAGTCATTCAACACAAAACCCAGAAGCCTTGTAGTTCTCTGTCTGTTTAGTTTTTCATGCCCTATGTACAGTTCCAGGTCATAAAGCGGATCTGAGATATTAAGTAGCATGTAATGAGATTTCTGAACATTTATAACCATCCGGTTACGATTGCACCAATCCAAAATGCCACTTAAATCTTCAGATGCCTTTGCCTTTAGTTGCTGAAGGTTTTTATTAGATGACAGGAACACTGTATCATCAGCATATGCATATGATGATGAGTCTGATTTTGATGAAGTTAATAAATCATTTATGAAGATGAGAAACAAAGTTGGTGCTAGGATTGAACCTTGAGGGACCCCTATTGTGATAGGCAATCTACAAGATTCAATATTATTGAGTTTAACAAACTGCCTTCTGTCTGTCAGAAAGGTGTCAAGAATTTTTAACATATTTCCTCCGATGCCGCAAGCCTTCAACTTATTGTGTAGTAAAACATGGGATACACAGTCAAATGCCTTTTTAAAATCCAGAAAAAGTAATGTCATAACATTTCCATTAATTTTCTCCACCAAAGAGTCTGAAATAATTTTAAATAAACTGTCTGAACAAGAATGGCCATTTCTAAATCCACATTGAAGCTCATGGATGATTTTGTTCTTAGTGAGATATTCTTGCAGATGGTGATTTATGTGTTTCTCAAATATTTTTGAAAGAACAGGCAAGACTGAAATTGGCCTATAATTTGATGGGTTATTTATATCCCCAGATTTATGTATTGGTGAAATTCGAGCTAGTTTCCATGTTGAAGGGAACTGTCCTTTGCTTAAAACCCTGTTAAACATATCGGTGACAATATTCACAATATAAGGCCAAACAAGCTTCAACATCTTCACTGTAATTCTGTCAGGTCCTGTACTTTTACTATCAGGAATGTGGAACAATATTCTTGTACATGTGAAAGGGGTGAATTGTGGTATGTCTGTCAAATTATGTTTGGATACGGGAAATGTCATCTCCTCTGTTACAACAAGGTTCTTTGTGATTGATTTTGCAATGGATGTGAAATGGCTGTTAAATTGATCTGCACTCAAATTTGTCGCAGGGAAAGTCTCCTTCTTTTTATTCTTTAATACATCCCAAACAGGTTTTGTATTACCTTTAGACTCTTTAATAGTATTAAAAATAGCTCTTTTCTTCTTTTGTCTGATCATATTAGTGACATAATTTCGCTGTTTTTTATATCCTTCCCAATCACCGTTTTGTTTGAGTTGATCTCTGATTTTGATGTTCATTTTTACCTCATCATCCAACCATTTTGGAAGATTATGCGTTCTTACAAAACGAGTCTTCTCAAACACGAGTTTGATATAAGATGATTCAAATGGCTATAGAACTTCTCAAACATTGAGTCTATTGATCTTTCATACAGTACGTAACAAAAAATTTCCCCTTGAGAATGTGTTAAAAATGTTTTCAGGTGCTGCAAATGAATATTTTCAGGTGTTGCAGCTATTTTCTAATCCTTTTAGATAACTACACGGAATCATGTGGAAAATGTTTCTAAACTATCGCCCAGATAATAAAGTTTATGATGTGATATGCCCACTAGACATTAAACTATCTTATCTGACAGCGTAATGATACTATGATGCAAATAACGGCGAATGAAATAAATTGTACAACCCAGTACCTTCACTACCAATCATTTACTTACCAAAGGATAACAAGCTGCTGATTGAACACTGGCAAACACAATAAGTTTTCTTAAAATAAAATTCGGTGGTTAAAATAAATTAATCGACACAGCTTTCAATCTTGATGAGTTTATGGTTCCTAATGTATTATTGAAAAGTGCAAACACTAACAAGATATACAGGGTACACAAATGTAGTACTGCAGCTTTTTTCTAATCCTTTGTTTAAAAGCAGGTGTTTAGTGTCAGCCTGACCTTATTTGTACAGCTTACTAACTAGAAACGTATCTATATGCTGCCCTTAGTAAACCTTATACTTAGTGTTTATCTTCTTGTGAGTATCAGTCCTTATCTGTTGCATACTAGATTGCTGGACACAAGAAATAATAAGTCCAAGCAGGGATTTGTGTGCACTTGTAAAGAGAGTGGACAACTCTTATATTAAACAATCTCTTAATAGTAAGCAAACTCTCTAAAGTGAGTATTTTGCATAGACTTAATAATATTATTATTAAGTCTATGGTAGTTTGGCATTATTTCCCACTTTTGTAAATTACCATACTCATGCAGATTAATATTGAAGCAAATATCCATATTTCAAGTTTGAACATGGTATTAATAATAAGGACAAATGACAAGAATTACGCACTAAAATCCAATAATGAAATATGATTGGTCTTCAGCACTATTATTGCAGTGATAAAACGTTCATGACCTATATACAGTATTCATTCTTACTGTAATTAAGGCTATGTTCGTAATTTGGAAATCAGAATTACAGAAAACCATCCACAATAGTCAAAACAATGATCTAAATCATTTTGTGCATCGGGACTATTTTGCTGTGAAGCATTCACACTAGAAAAAGATTGCGCAGCGTCTGAGCCAGGTGACAAACCTCTGTCATTTATATGGCAATAATTTGTATGAATTTCAATATGTATACAATGATTATTGTTACTGTGATTATTGTTACTGTGACAATTGCTACGATCTTCAAATTCCAACATTACTTTTTTACCAGACAAGATGTTGAAATCTTACATGAGAATGATAAATTCTCAAATCGCATGATAGGTATAGGATCTGACCCATGGAGTGATATTTCACCTTAATTATTGCGAAAGGGAGGATAAACTGTATTTTTTCAATTTTGAATGAAAAAATCTGCATAGAGCCAAGGCTAGGTATAGCTCAATCACAAATCAAGAATCATGGAGGGAAATATTATATCAGCCACCCTTTAGAATCATATTACAGTCTTTATTGAAATGTAATAATTAGTTTGTAATACAAAAAACAGTACAAGCATGAGGATGTATCTACCCATAAATAAAGTATCATTACAACTTCAGCTTTGTTGTTAATTTTGAAGAGAGCATTCACCCAGGCACACAAATTTTCGTTCAAATATGCATATATGCAATATTCAAAATTTTGCTTATAATCTTTAACGAACAAGATTTGTATTGTTATAGCAGTACTACCTGTCAGACTTTACATGCATAGTCCGTGGGCCATCCGTAATATCTACACCACTCCCACCTCCATAAATTAAACGATTCCTGTCTCGTGTCTCACACAACAGTTATTCAGATTCTAAATAAGTGTGTACATAAGATTCAGCCAGTCGAGCAGGTAGAACATTTGATTAGTCATTCATCCTCGTTATGTGCAATGCATGATGGCAGTTATGTTAAAATTGGTTTTCATTTCTCATTCCCTGCTTTAGAGCACAAGTAAAATCATCTCAATAATAACAAGAGTATATCACTGCGCCCTTGCACTCTGAGCAAAGCGCTGATCTGGGGAGTTATTATATGACTACTGTATTCTCCAGGTCAGCTGACCATGTAACCCAGTACCACCTACCGCATGGTCAAGCTCACGACTACTAATCTGGTGAACCCACTGACCCTGTAGAGGGTGTCGGAGGGTGGGTGGACACCCTGGTAGGACAAACACAATACCGACCTAAATAAGGGTGTATGCATCTTTGGTCTTGTGCTCATCCACCAAACCGGTCCTGCTGGCTTGCAGCCGTTTATGAAAGACGAAGGCTAGGGGAGTGAATCCCGGAATAATACAGCAAATGCCTGTGGCAGCGTTCAGGAGGGGAGATAAGCGAACCAACCAGTCAGACCAGTCAGCCACTGCAGCTAGGCAGGGACGCCAACATGTCTCAACTAATTCTTGCCCGTTGACTAACATTCCCGTTTTGCCAAGAGAGTGATTCTGGTAATGCAAAAGCCAGTCCTCACTTAACCTTCTGCATGCAGTTTTATGAGATGGACAAATGGATGAATACTTATACCGGCTCGAATGTTACCCGGGTCAACAAGGTTCGCGCTGGCTCATACTGTGAAGTTTGGCTTGACAGAGAGGGTTATCAACTTGATAAAGGCTCTACATGATGGTATGCAAGCTCAAGCAGCACAAGACACTGGAATTTCTGAAGGTTTTGCTGTGACAAATGAAGTCAAACAAGGATGTGTGCTAGGCAGTGAAAGAGTGAACAAACTGGCATACAGTGCATTAGTTAATCATTTGCACCTTTCTCTCAACTGGTGTAAGTGGAATATCATAAACTGTCAGAGGCCACAAAATTCAAGGCATGAGTGCAGAGTTGACAATCCAGGCTTTGTATTTACCAGACAGACCACATTTTTCAATCGTATCCAGCCCTGTAATGAGTTGTTGTTTCACCTCGTTTCCGCGAAACCTGTCTGTGATTGGCAAACTATACCATCTTCCTAAGCTCTTCACAGGCTGCTCAGCAAGCATGGGTATACGCTCTGTTCCTATGAAGTAGGTATCTGGTACAGGTTTGACTTTACACAAAGACAGGGATGGGCTCTTGCTAGGGTTGAATCGCATCACACAGCTCTCTATCAACTCAGCAGTTTATCGATTGAAGCTACAACCTGAGCCTTGTCTGGTGATATTATTGTAATATCATCCATAAAGACCCTCATCGGCGGTAGTATCTGGTTGTTCGCAACGTGGATCCTATTCAGGTTTTGTTAGCACACTTTCTGCATTATATAATCGAAGCAAATAAAATATAATCTATTTTAGCCACAATTTCTAAATTGCAAGATGCATACCCATTTGTGTTGTCTAAATCATCCCTTTCAAATTTACAAGTAAGATCTTTCCGAACCCACAGAGTCAGTATATTGTGGAGGCAGGTGTCATATGAGATTAAAATAACAATAATAACCATTCACGTCATGGTTACACTAGCTTGCCATGTGCTTCTAGTAGCTTGGCTCAGGAGGCTCTACTGGTCACTCTACCGATGTTTGACAAAGGTGGAAAACCTTTATATGCATGGAAATTACAACCCAACTACACATGAATAAAAAATCTTGTTGAAATATTAAACGTTGAAATAAGATGGGAAACCGATCAAGAGCAATAGTGCCTTAGACTTATTTCAACATGATGTAGATTTTCAGCTAAATTACTGAATCCGAATCAGCACCATCGTTAATTTATTTCTTGATCAGAATTTTGTGAAATGTAGTATTATTAACAATCTATAATCTTTGGTATTAACAGTATTAGGCTACCTGTTGCAGATTATAATTGTGCTTGTTGCATTTGAGACATAGGATTATTGTACCTGATACATTGATTGAATTGAAAGCTTGTTATAGAAGGGGCTTTGTTTAGACAAACAGAGTATATCAAAGGCTAAGGTCCCTGGTGTATTGCGCAATCAGAAGCATAAATCAGCCATACTTTTAAAAAATAGATATACATGTTACATTTTGCTTGCCTGCAACTTACAATGATGCAAAAATGGACATATCTGGACAGCTCTATTCTAAATAACCAAAACAAATTTGGAAGAAATCGGACTATTGGAACAAGGTTGGTTGGTTGGTTTATTTTGTCACAAACATTAGGTATGCTGCGAGATTGAGTGTTTATACTGTTACATGAGTAGGGAATACCAAAAAGAAACATAAACAAAATGAGTAAAGTAAAGTCTGACTTCTAGTGGATTAAGAAATATCTTGCAATATCAAAATCAAGTGTCTGAGGAATGAGTCTTTACCCCAGGCAGTTCTGTATTTAAGGCTGCGATATCTGCCTGAGGGGAGTTTCTCAAAAATGTTCGTCATCATGTATTATCTGCAGGGCCAGGTTCTTTGTACGTTTTGATGGTGTGCGATACATTACTTTGTTAGTAACAACTGATTATTGTAGATTTCCTTGAGAAATGATATTTTTTTAAATATTGTTGTGGCTCATTGGGTTTATATTGGTATAATACATAATTATATGTGGGTTTAATTTACCAATGATAAATACACTTCCCTAGAATGAAGTTCAAAGTTTGGTCAGGAGGAGATAATCACTAAATTCAGCCAATACTTTTAATGAACTGAGTTTGTGATATCCTCTATTCTCTTGGCAGTCACAACATTGTCACCTTATATAAAGCTAGGCTTCTAAATAGACATATTTTCAGGCCTTGATGTTGAGTCAAGACTGATGCATGAGTCTATGATCACACACTATTGAGTACTGATGAATAGTCACTTTTTTCACTGCAGCTTAGCAGTAGCAACCACCATTGAGGTAATGACAAGGGGAATACACAAGCAGCTGAATAGGGGGATGCAATCATAATCCCACAGTGACGCCAAACAAGACAAGGCCCCATGAAAATCAGAAACGGAAATAGGAAGCATGTCTTGAGGGTCTATAATCAATGGTAGGGTACCTTAAAAAGTTTAAGGAGGATGGTGCATCAATGGCCTAACTTGAGCGAAATTGAGGCAAATCTTAACCATACTCATTCATCAGTTGCGATGTCGAGTATATCTTTCAAGATCATATAACAGATTTATTCAGTGAACACCTTATATTACTTCTCTATAGCATATCAATAAAACAGCTCTCTTAAATCTGCTGCACAATTTCAGACTGAAATGCAAAACGGCTGACAGCCTACTATCTTTTAACTAATACTTTTGATAATAATCGTGACAAGAACAATCATTTTATATATATATATACATATCATTACATTTTTCTATAAAGCCATATATAACTTATTTTCCCATTTCTAGAACATTGTCATTTATTTGTGTATAACCCCTTTTTTTTTGTATTTAGCTGTGTGTAGAGGTCAACAGGTTACTTTTTAACTACTCTTTTATCTGTAAACTTTCTAGAAAACCTCTTTAAATAAAATAAATAAATAAATATCAAGACCAATCTATATTTCTGCCAAATTATATTGATGTTTAGTTCAGAGCGACGCAGATGAGAATACAGTTGGAAGAACCATCTCTATAGTTCAACTCCATGTATGAGGTGCTGTCATTGGACAATCCAGAGAACACCCCATGCAGTAGCATGCAGCTCCACCCTCAATTATGGCTAACTGTTGGCTAAGGGTGGGATAGTAGTGAGTGGTAAGTCATGTGGCGTTCATATCGTCAAGATATATATTATTGTCAAACACTGCGGACAGCTATGATATTTTGTGACACGCATCTGACAATGTGAAAAAAGAAAACATACCTGCTGGAACCGTCAATGATCTAACCACAGTGTTGACATCCCCATAGAGGATGCTTTCATGACTCTTTCATGATTCTGATTTTAGTTTGATTAATGGATCTTTTGTTACGAATTAGATGAATCATAGTAATGGTGTGAAAAGGGACGTAGGTGACTGACTAATAAAAATGCGCTGGGAGTCCAAGGCACATCAGTTGGGATTGGAACTTAGACTGAGAAGCTTACGCTGTTTTGAGGAGCTTCATTATTTTTCTGAAAGATCTAAATCGTGCGAGCACAATGTTGGATCCAAATAAAATGGTAAATTCATAAACTTTACACACAGTTGGAATCCTTCTCCCCTGTTCTCGTAAATAGAACCTGGATGATGTACACATATTGTACAATGCTATTATAAATTTGTTTAACATAAAAAATATCCTACTGATCACAATATGCTGCTTACTAAATTGCAATTTCATATGGTGTCCTGCCTAGGTTTATAACTAAAATCTATGGTATTCCATGATATTATATCAATGAGAGGCAATGTCTTATTTGTGTGTATCTATTTCTGAAATTTATGTTGGACGGCGCCGGGAATTGAACCTGGATTTAAAGTTCACAAGTCCTTACCCTTAGCCATCAGACCACTCCTGACCTGACCTGACATCCCACTCCATACATCCTGTTGAACCTGCGTTTGCGGGTTCAGCAGACATCTAAATTGAGACAGGATCAAATTTGAACTGGAAGCATTATTTGTATGCTCCATTCAACTAATTTTTTGCACTGCCTCTTCCGATAGCACTTCAAAATATCTTGAAAAGCTTGCTAGTCCAATTAACAGCCATGCTAATTTGTGAATTTATAAAAATAGATGGCACCCAACCAATGAACTCAAGAGGGAGTTCATTAACCCAACGCTCTGGTATTAAGTGGATGTGTGAGGATTTGCAAACAGCATAATGATTCAAGCATATCTATTTTATCAAGGAAATTAAAATTTTACAAACTCACGTGGTCCAAATATTTGTATTTCAGAAACCTTTTCCAGGTCATGGTTAGTTCCAGTAATTGAGACCATACGCATTGTAGCTGTCATCTGATCGCAGTGGACTTCAGCAGACGAACCTGAAGGTAGCGACGTTGGGTAACTGATTGAGCAGGATGTCGGATCTTGGTAGGAGTGACTCTTGAGCTGTAAAACTAAGTTGGTAAGTTGAAGTTCACCTGAAAAATATAATAGCAAAACCTCTGGAATTAGATCGACTCCCACCAATAAAACTACTCAACCTAGTGGGTTTACTACACGATTACATACGATTGAGATTTTTCCACACTGTAAAGTATGTTAATATGGATACCCCACAAGTACATTACGGATAATTTTATCTTAAGAGGATCTTATCTGTAGTAAGATATACGGAGTAATGAAGAGTGGGATGGTTTCGGAAAATCAGCAAGCTTCTAGTTTAATACTGCTGCCTTTCTAGTTGATTCATATACATCAATGGAGAGTTTTCCCCTCTCTACTACATCAGTTTTTATTACATGTCTGTTATCATTGATTTGGTGGGATAGTGTTATCTTGAGCATTAACACGCTTACCACAGTCTTGAGTGAAGAGCCTGATAGCACGGATAGAGTAATCCCCCTGAAGATCCACAGCCCATGTCACATTACCTACTACATCAGTATTTGAACATGTTCCATCAGGAGAAGTCACTCCATCAACCAGAGATCCAGGTTCTACCTCTCCGGCTACATCAGTTACAGCTGGCTTTTGTTCAGCAATGTTGTTCAGAGTTGCTGGGTCTAAGTGAGAATACAATCAAAAGCATGCATATCTATACTGACATTAAATGAAACTTATAACTTAGGTAAGCATTGGCTCGATTGCTGGGCTATGTGCTCGGTTATAAAATGGTCAAACTTAACTATTTGTTTTTTAGATGGGACAGCACCTAGCACACCGTAGCCTGGAACACATTGTTGTGATACTATGAAAGATTCCGGTATTTGAGTGGGAATAAGTTGATACCAATATTTCTATCCTTTAAACCCCTAGGTTTGTTGGTACTATTTTAGCTAGCATTGCACAGCATGAGTATTTGAGCCTTGCTAATTTTCTATCCCAAGTTAATTGAATGCTGTTTTTATTGGAATGATTGTTTTTTGTTAGGCAGCATGCCTGGCTGTTGTGGATGGAAACTGTCACCAGATCCGGCAGTTTCAAAACAAAATACTGCTGAATAGTTGAGTACCTACATTCTACAAGTTATCACGTATTCACCTACATATGCCATATACTTCCAGCTCGACTAGTGTAACACCTTCATTCTCCCTGTTAAAAACTGTAAGATGACGGGCAGCGACCGGTGGAGTGAATTGCTCCTTTCCCCAAGTGGAAGGATATGGGTCATTTCTGGTGGTACGGATCCTCCAGACCTGGGACTCAAGTGAAGGATTCTCGTTAGAATTTGTGGTGGTGAGTAGAGAAATCATTGCTAAGCGTTCAGCTGTAATCAAACATGAAGTTCAATGCAGTAATCATAAACATATTATTGTACAGTATATACATTTTGTTGAAGAGATGAATAATATTCAGCCAATAGAATGGCTAACCACCTTCTGCAAGACCCCTCATCGTGTGACAATATTGGCGAATTTTAAGAATAATTCACTCCGCCAACAGAAACATACTTATGTACGGATCAGAGTGCAGCTATGAGGCGGAATTATCCCTTCGGCAGCAATAAATAGATATATTCAATTTACAATTGTTAATTGTAAATTAAAAATTTCATAATTTACCGATTGTGTTAAACAGTATATGTAGACTACTTACGGTGGCTTATTCTGTTCCACAATCTGACTCTGACTCAAACAACACCTTCCCAAGATCCACCATCCACCATTGTGGAGATCCGTCCTGTGTATGAGAAAACTGCCCATCCCGATATGGTATGCCTGGGATTTGTGTCCCATATCTTGATCCATCTACTGCTAAGCTAGCTGGAATGATTAATATATTGTGAGCTTTGAGTTGCAGTTTTATTCACAGCTACGTTTATGGTATCGTTACATTCTCCTACAAACAACAAACGATTGGTTAAAAGGAAGCAAGTACACAGAATATATTCATCAAAGACCATGTTATGTCTAGCACACTAAACATCATTAAATCAAAGAACTGTGCCACACTCATCAGAGATATACTATTGCATGCATATCTCGGATTGATAGAGAGTGAATTAATTCACTTAGATTGGGTATCAACAGAAAGAATTAGATGTGACAACCCAGGGTCAATTTCATTATCTAGGATCAGGCACATGTTAGGCATTTTAGGTTATGCGCATTACGTCACATAAGTATTATCCTTTAAACTACTGCTGCCACTTATGCAAATTTGTCCTCATCGAATTCTGCATAGCTCCAAAATAATTAATTGAGACTTGAATCTCATAATTGTCACCTAATGAACAAATAATTTTCACAAACTGATATTCAAAATCAGGACATGAAATCTATGCACCAGCTTATGAAGTGTACAGTGTGCACTAGTAAGATAGTAACTAGATAATTAATATCATACCCTAATTTTGACAAGCAGTTTGTGAAAATTAGTTGCTCATTAGGTGACAACGCTGAGATTGCAGCCTCATTTTATTAGTTTTGAGCTACACAGAATTCTATAAGCACACATTTGGCTGTGTGGCAGCAGTGGTTTAAACAGTTAAAAAATTAAACTGCTGGGAAGATGTTTTTGGCAGATGAGATGAGCATAACATATTCATTATGTTTTGAAAAAAAATGTTGATACAGGCTTGCACAGTTTGCTTCGCCTTGAAATTAAAATGAACACAATAGAAACTATCACCGAACTGTCAACTGTCAAATTTTACTATAGAGCTACCATAGAGCTACCATAGAACATGCAGTGCGGTCCCCAGGATTTTCAGTGGAAAGGTGGGAATGGACAAAAGCACCAACAAACAATTTGATGGTTGGGCTATCTGTGTACAAATAATACCCGGAACATGCAACAAATGGCCTAAGTGCATTTATTGGGCAAGATAGCAGATCTCCCCTGAAAAAGAATAGTGAATTTCTATCATTTTATCACTGGCTTGCAATACACAATCAGCTCAGGATCTTTCTTGACCGAGATCAGCATTAAACTCAATCTGATTTCCAATCCCATTCACCCTCAAATTTATCTCATTTATGAGTCCGAATAAAATATAGATTTGTTCTGGCTTTGAAACAGGTTTACTCAGTTCGCAAGTAAGCAATAAGGCAGACTTAACGGGCACCTGGGGTAGGATTAAACCCCGATATCACTGTGTCAAATAATGTAAATATGTAGGGGGTGGAGTCACATTTAGTAAGAAATGGACAGGGGTTACCTGCTAAGTGGAAACTGTTTAGCTGTGTTAGCTCAGTTAAGGTTGTCTCCTTCACGGCATAGACAATGATTAATAAAAACACACTGTACTAAAGTCCAATCACTCCTTAGAAACCGTACATGACTTTCTCTTCATGGAAAAATCTTGTTTTGAATACTACCTTTTTGAGTGAGGATTAGGATTATCCCGAGTATGGACACCAGTCCGCTACATCCAGACACCATTGTATACTGTCATTCCAGAACTAATCAGAATTGTCAAAATATCCGAATGTCAAACTGCAACTCACATGTACGGTCAAGTAGTCTGATTGCTTCTCGGCCTATTGGCTAAGATCAAAGTGTCACTGCCAATGGCTGATTAGTGCCTGTTTCAGTTTCTGGCAGCTTGCTGCACACTTACAATTAGGAGACCCACCATGGCCTCACCTCTAGGATGCATTCTAGTTTTCTAGGATGTATCACACTCTCAGTACGAGGACTTCGGGCAACTTGCGTCCCCCTTTTAGGGGCAGCCTACCCTGTTTTGTCATAAACAGAGCTGCAACTCACACAAAGGTTCTGTTGATTGTCTGATGTTTGCTTAGGCTGAGACAGTGGCGTATATTAGCACTCACGGCCCCCTGTCTTATAATCACTGTTAATCAGATTGTTGTGGGTTCGAATCCCATCAAAGTCAGTTTTTTTTCATATTGGGTGCTTTATAACTGGAGCATTTTTACCCTAATCTTCTACTGCTATTGAGTTGTTTTCTGAAAGTACCCAACAGCTCAGTGAGCTATTGAAATACCTCTCTGCTTGCACTATTTTGCTACCGATATGCAAAAATTTCCGTGGTGGGAGGCCTGCGCCCGATCATTATGCTCATCTCTAAAAAGTCAGTGAGTGAAATTTTTTAGAATATACACCCCTGGGCTGAGATGTGCTCAATTACAGTTAACTTTACATAACAGCTAAGCTATATTATTTGGTCACATGTCATTTATGATTTTGTAAGTGCATAATCTGGAAAATAACTGTTTAGTGTTTTATACTATGTAGCTATCTAACTATTTGCTGCTTCATCGTTACTTCCCTGTTCTCAGAATAAAAGAAACTTAGGGTCACACTATTTAGGCATATCTCAAGTTTTGAGCAGGATGCTGGTGCCTAGAAGTATCAGTTATTACCATTGGCATAAGTTATATAAGAGATTATTACCTCTTATTGGCATAAAAGGCTCAGCTTATAATATCATTAGGTTTTTCCTGTCACAGCGCGAGCAATTTGTGAAGGTCCGTGAAAGTTTCTCTGAAACTTTACCAGTTAGTGTTGGAGTTCCCCAAGGATCCATTTTAGCCCCTTCACTGTTTTTGATATTCATAAATGATCTCCTAAAATTACCATTAAATTCAACCTCATTTGCCTATGCAGATGACACAAAATTTCTTGCCAAAGACCTGAATATCTATTCTTTAGAAAAACAATGTAATAACGATTTGGCTTGCATCAAATCTTGGTGCCTTTTAAATAGAATGACCATCAATATGAAAAAAATCACATTTCCTGCTATGCAATTCTTCAAACACACAAACTTTTAATCTTTTCTTTGGGAGTACTGTACTTGCCAGGGAGTCAAAGACTAAACTTTTAGGATTTCATTTATGCGATACTCTTGGGTGGACTGACCATATTCAGCACATTTGCAGAACTGTGAGGTCCGGTCTGGCATTGCTCCAGAAATGTCGATTCTGTATTGACCGAGGTGCCGCATTGAAGTTTTATCACCAGTTTATTTTTTGCCATCTCACATATGGTATACATCTCTATTACAATATGTCTCCATCTTATCTAACAAATCCTATTATCTTCCTCAAGAAAAAAGCCTTCAGGCTTACAGAAAATATAAATGTTCCAATATACCTGAATCCAACTCTGCATTTATGTATAGAATTGAATATTTCAACATTGTCAGATCTCGCCTTTTATTTTTCCTCTGTTTTTTGCTATAAAATACTTCATGGTCTAAGCCCAAGCTATATAATCAATGATTTTTCATGCACTGTACATCGCTTTTGTTTTCGTGATACTCACATCCTACATCCACCCAAAAACTTCTTTTTGATTCATAGGACTACTCCTTTTAACAACCTTCATCAACAGCTTCGTTCATCAACAACTCAACGTACATTTAAATTTGCATTGTCAAAACATCTGTTTTCATTAAATTGAGTTTTATTTTGATTGTTTTTTGTTTTGGTTCCTTTGCACATCAGGGAGAACATCTTCTGATGATGGTTATTGCAATAACCGTATCGGCCCTCGAGAGAATGACATATTCGCATCATTCCCGTTCACGGGTGGAAAATCCAAAGATGAATATGCTGATGTTGTGGAAAAGTTTGATGCATTCTGTAACCGTGGTACAAACAAGGTTGTCAAGAGGCATCAACTACTGTCAACATAACAATACACCATGGGCATTGATGAATATGTAACCTCACTTCACAAGATTGCTCGAGAGTGTCAGTTAGCTACGATCTATGATGATTTCATGCTTCAAGCTCTGATTCTTGGCATAAATGATGACCGACTTAGACGGAAATTATTTGATGAGGGTGGAGGAGATACCGGTCAAGGGCTAGAAAAAGCTAATAGGAGATTCCGCATTGCCGAGGACTCCAGAAATGTCATGGCTGCAATCCAGTCGGAAGAGACGTTGCAGTATGTCAGCTTAGAGAAGAAAAATAATCCGACCAGAGAGGAAAATATCATAAAAAGGTCCATTTGGGCAGAAAAGTCAAAAGGTATCTGTTGAAGCTGTGGTCAATCACATGCACCTAGAAAATGCCTTGCCTACGGGCAGCAGTGTCATAACAGCATAAAATACAATCACTGGAAGGCTCTATGTCGTTCAAAGAAACAGGTGAATATGGTAGAAGAAGACAGTGATGGCTCAGATGACTCCCTGTTATGCATACAAGTGGTAAGGAAGAACAGGAAGTTGATGTCCGCAATTAGAGCCAGTATCAATGACAGCAACAGACAGGTGCAGTTTCAGATTGACACAGGTGCTTCCTGTGGTATTCTCAACCACAAAGATTATGTTGACCTCGGGAAACCAGTCTTGGACAACAACCAGTCAAAGCTCAAGCAGTTTGATGGATCCATTTTTTCGGTGGATCAGTTAAATTCAGAGACTAGACGATGAAATGTCAACAGACAGATTTTATTGTTTTAAGGCGTCGTGAGCTATATAAAATTAATAGGTCAGAATATTATAACAGATTAATGACATTTATACCGTGGCCCATTTCCGCCATGCAATGTTTTGGAAGATTAGGAAGCAGGTGGCTAGAAATTAATGTGTTTCTTAAATAATCAGGCAGCTACCTAAAACCTTAGGAGGCTTGGTAAAGTTTACATGTGGCTGCCTTAAAATATATTTTGTGTCCTAAATAATTGAGCAGCTACCTAGAAACAAATAGACTTTGTAAAATTAGCATGTGGCTGCCTAAAAATATAATGTGTATCTTAAATATCTAAGCTGCTTCCTAAAAACAACAGATACCTTGCAAACTTTCAATGCAGCTTTCTACAAAATAATGATGATTCCTAGAATTATCTACCCACTACCTATTAAATCACAGAGGCTTGCCTAGCAATAAACCATGGTCTCCTTACAGTCATCATTAAGCTCCCTACGAGAGGTGCATGCTTGCCTAAGAATATCAATGCCTTAATAAAAATATACACTTGATTGAGTTTATAGCCACAACAGACCTGCCATAAATAATTATTGTAAATTTAATCATGTTTGGCGCTTCAAACAAAAATTGACTGAAAGATGACTTGGGGAGTGGTGGTGCTTGCAAACAATCATGGGCGCCCGGACCCACTTGCATAATCAATAAATGAACTAATCAAGTGAACGGCAAAGCCCCACAATATTTTTTATACAAAAATGCACAGTGCATAAAAAACAATAAGCTTGTTTGTAGGTAGGTTATTAGTCATAGAATAATAATAAATCATTATAATAAGAAAAGTATCTCAGTAGAATTATATTATATATTTTCATATTATTACATCGCATTTATATATAGTAGTTGGAAAGTGTTTATGATAGTAGGGGGCACCATACTCTGGTGGTAGCGACCCCACTGTTAATCTATTTACTTACTAGGAGTAGGAGGTGGCTCAGTTGGTTAGAGCGCCGGACTTCAACACGCAAGTGTTGAAGGTCATGGGTTCGAATCCCACTGCAGTCCATCTTCTACTGGGGATTGGTTGGCCCCCAGGTGTGCTCCAACCTGCCTGCAAACTGAGAGAAAATTGGCGCAGATATTGCGGCCTCGCCATTAAGGCACTAATATTTAGCCGCCCATGCCTCGGGATGGGTGAGTGATATGACATCCGATTTTAATCAATTTAATCAACTTACTGTAAAAGTACTGGCTATCAGTAGGTTGATTAAAAAATCAGATGTCATATAACTTTCACATTATTTTATCTTTCTCCAACCCATTATCTCCTCACAAAAACACTGTTTAAAAGTAAGTAAGACTGTTAGCGCTAGCTACATACATACTAGAACACAGTAGAGTAGGAGTAAGTAAGTAGAGAAGTAGAGTCTTGATTCCTAGTTAGAGTGCTCTGAGTATTGTGTGGGAAGGCTATGAATTTAGCTGTACCCGTTGACAATTGTATGGCAGGTCTGTTCTGTCTATAAACTCAATCAAGCTTGTATTATTAATAAGGCCTGTATATTTTTAGGCAAGCATGCAACTTTTGTAAGGAGCATAATGATGGTTGTAGGGAGACCATGGTTTACTGCTAGGCAAGCTTCCGTGATTTACTAGGTAGTGGGTAGGTAATTCTAGGAATCATCAATTATTTGTAGGAAGCTGCGATGAAAGTTTGCAAGGTATCTGTTGTTTTTAGGAAGAAGCTTAGATATTTAAGATACACATTATATTTTTAGGCAGCCACATGCTAATTTTACAAAGTCTTTTTTGTTTCTAGGTAGCTGCTCGATTATTTAGGAAGCACAATATATTTTTAGGCAGCCTCGTGTTAACTTTACCAAGCCTCCTAAGTTTTTAGGAAGCTGCCCGATTATTTAAGAAACGCATTTAATTTCTAGGCACCCTCTTCCTAATCTTCCAAAAAATGGCATGACAGAAATGGGACACGGTACATTTATGACAATGATCATACAGTAACAATTGTGACAATAAAGACAAATTTATGTTTGCAATACAACTATGATTTAAAGGGCTACCAAGGTTTCGCAGCAATGAATTAATGGGTAGCAAATAATGTGCTGGTCAGCATCAGCTTTGTGCGTTACGCGATGCAAAACTCAAAGTAGTTGCTGACTCTAAGCTGGGTAACACTTCAGTTTATGGGAGGTTCCAAGACTTTGCTGTAATAATTATAGAGCACAGGCCAAATAATAACAGGAACAGGAAACTGCTATGTGGTATTCTCTTTTAGCTGAGTTTGAGTACCTGATTGAAGAAATGTTTCACAAGAATTCTGGCTGAATAATCATCCGAATTATATTTTGTCTTTTTCCCCATGCAGAAGGTGCAATCTGCTATTAATCAATGGCCATCAATGAGAAGTTGTTTGAAACCTTGGTTGCCCTTTAAACTGACATTTAACATCACAAAAAACAAACATTACTTATTGAACTTACAAAACATCGATCCTATACAACATGTAACATCGCCACAGAAAGCGGGTTTAACTTCAGCTGGTGTTCCATTTACAAATACACCTTTCCTCCTACAGCTGAATACAAATTATACAGTAATAAACATAATGGTCGATGTAAAAACTAATCAAACAAAAATACACAATTCAACGTCAATCATTGCAGTTTAATCCAAGTGCCAGTGGAAACAATTAATAATTCGAAAAACAATTCCTTGGTCATTCATCTCATCAATTAAATTTACTAGATGACAAGAATACAAAATATACAATTCAAAATACTCACTATTAATTCCTGATTTCAGTCTTGAAATATAGTGCAGCGTGGATTTCAAATTCATTAGTCATTGGTTGGTTACTCAATCCAGCTGATAATAAGTTTGTATAAGTTTTACATTTTAGGATTTAAATACGAGCTCTCAAGGCTAAAGACGAGCCTAATCTTGAGCTTTGACACACAGCCAGGCCAGACAGGGCATTGAAAACTGAATTTTAGAAAAAAGCTAATGCTACACAGTTGATAGCTATACAAGTATATTGTTTAGTTAGAGCTACCACGAAGGCTATTCAATGGCATGACTAACAGTAAATTAATTCAATAATAAATGGTAAACCTAAGCATAAGCTAAATAACTCAGGTCATGATAAATTACTTTTCCATCAACACAAATTAAGAAAAATATGCCGTCCTGAAACATCAATAATTACTCGAGCACCGGGAGGTTGTGAGCTGGAGGTGTCGGGAAAAAAGCTGTACTTCCTAGTTCACAAGACTCGCAATCACAGCCTTCTGTCAGGCGATGCCTCTCATCAACTTGGATTGATAACTATCAGGGAGGAGTGGGTCAATTTAGTAAGCAGTGCCATCCTAGATGACATTCTTGGAAGCTACCTGGAGGTCTTTGAGGGTATTGGATGTCTGCCTGGTGAATATTACATTGAAATAGATGGTGATGCAGTACCCAGACAAAGTCATAACAGAAAAACACCACTCTCACTAATGGTCACGGATCTAAAAGAGAAATTGGAGACATACAGCAAGAAGGGCATCCTGAGTCCTGTAGATTATCCAACTGAATGGATAAACAACCATGTAGCAGTGAAAAACCAAATGGGACACTATGAGTATGTTTGGACCCGACTAGTCTGAACAAAGTGATACAGAGAAATCACTTCCCAATGCCTACTTTGGATGGCGCTAAAGTATTCTTTTTATGTGATGCAAAGGATGGTTTCTCAAAAATGAAACTAAGTGAAAAGTCAAGTGACCTTACCACATTCTGGACGACGTTCAGAAAATATCAATAGTTGAGAATGCCCTTTGGCTTGTCATCTAGTCCTGAGGAGTTTCAGAGGCTTTCTGATGCACTGAGTGGTCTACAAGGAGTAACTGTAGTGGCTGATGATATTCTAAATTTCGGGAAAGGTGACAGCCATGCAGAGGCAGTGCAAGATCACAATCAGAAGCTAGAGAGACTGCTTACTAGAGCCCGATGAGTAAACCTCAGGCTAAACAAGGAGAAATGCAAATTTCTTCTGGAGGAACTGCCATTATTGGCCATTTTATTACTAAAGAGGAAGACAAACCAGATCCTGGTAAAACACAAGCAATCACACAGATGAAACCACCTTTCAACGGTGAGGGGATACAGAGGTTCCTCGGTCATGTCAACTATCTAGCCAAGTTCATACCTAACTGCTCAGCGGAGTGTGAACCCCAAGAAGGTTGATTGGTGTTGGTGAAGATGACTTTGTTTGGGGAGAGGACCAAAAGAGAGCTTTTGATGAGAAAAAGAGACTCATCACCAAAACATCTTCACTAAAGTACTTCAATGTCAACCAAACAGTAGTTGTACAAACTGATGCAAGCACAGAAGGACTCGGCGCGGTACTTCTACAAGAGGGACAACCTGTGAGCTATTGTTCACAAAGTTTGACAGACAGTGAAAGGAACTACGCACCTATCGAGTTGTAACAGTTACCCAGATGTAACAATTCATACTGATCACCGCCAATATTTCGGAAACCTCTCAATAAAGCACCAAAACGCCTTCAATCAATGTTGTTGGCACTACAGAGATACCCAATGAAGGTATATTACCGACCTGGCACTGAACAAGTTACAGCAGATATGCTGTCCAGAGCTCTTGTTGGTGACCCACAGGCTAGGATACTACAGAACG
Organism: Membranipora membranacea; assembly: GCA_914767715.1. Lineage (NCBI taxonomy): Eukaryota > Metazoa > Bryozoa > Gymnolaemata > Cheilostomatida > Membraniporidae > Membranipora > Membranipora membranacea. The sequence goes on along the minus strand of OU612070.1, from coordinate 2,524,681 downwards.
AATATTCACAGTGAACCAGTTGAGATCCTTCATGTCGGACCTGACCACTAGCAGACTAAAAAAAGACCTGCCAGTATCAGAAGTTACATATAAAAGGATTCAACGATATACAAGTGAAGATCTGGTGATGATTCAGCTACAAACTCTGATAACCACAGGATGGCCTGGAAAGATAAGGCAAATTTCAGAGGATTTCAAACCCTACTACTCCTACAAGGATAAACTGGCAGTGCTTGATGGCATCATCTATAAAGGTGCCAGACTAGTCTTACCAATAACAGGTAGAGCTGAGATATTTAACAAGCTTCACACTAACCATCAAGGTACTGCAGCTACCGTCAGGAGAGCACGTGGAGCAGTATTCTTGCCGCAAATGCAGAGGATTACCGGATGAAGACTGAAAACTGTGTAACCTGTGCTCTAGACTGCAGCAGCTGCAGCAGCATGAGTCACTTCAAAGCCATGACATACCTGATGTCCCCTGGAGTAAAATTGGGATGGATATACTCACTACTACCATAGAGTTATGATAATACTCTAGAGTGGACAATGTGTACAAAAATAGCATCAGTTTTTGTCCTACTTAATCATTGGGAAATCCATGACGCAACGCAATCTGGTTGTGCATGGCTAATGCCTGCATCATATAACTTATCATTGAGAATATACGTAACGCGCATGGAAATTTAGATTTTTAGAGCGCTTATAACTTTTTTTTTCAGAAATTTTTTAGTGTTACACTATGTGGATCACTTGCAGGTATATTCACAGCTGCCAGTGGTTTCAATGTTTTCCAATTAAAATAAGCCAAAATCTCAACCGCAAACACATCATTGTGATGAAATAGAAATTACCTGACTTAGCTCATTTGATTTTTGCTTAAAAGCGGTACAAGTAGACTGTGTAGAGTGATCGGAGGTGTAAAAATAGTGTATATGATGTTGATGTTTACATTTACAACTAAACAACCATCAAATAGAATTACATCATACCCATCCCCCCCTGAACCAAATTATCTCTTAGTTTGAAAATGGTGAGAAATCTGAAATATCTGTAAATATGTCACATCGGTGAGAGAGCAAAATTATATCGGCTTTCTCAGCACTAACATAACCATGTTAATTATCTGTCTTGTTGGCAAAATTTTCTAAAAGTTGGTAGATTGCAGAGGTGAGTGCAAATAGAAAGATTCGGACCAATGATAACGTATCATTGGTTAAAAGATTTTGATTCACATTGTATACTAATATATGTACCTAAAGATGAAATATTATTAAAGCCTCTAATTACGCCCTCTGTACTAATCTCAACTGAAGATTGGTGTTGCAAAGATGAAATATGATGATGTTTTCTCAATAATGTGTTGCAACTGATAACTGACTGCCATTTTCAGATTATAATCAATTTTGATAAGTATGTATCTTGAGTTGTCCATTCGACGTTTTCTTGATATTCAGCGACTCAGCAGAAGAGTTTATGCATTTTTTGATGTGTTGGCTTGAATAGTTTCGGCAATAAAAAATCGAGTGGCCATCCCGGAGAGGGAATTAAAACTTTAAACGACATGGCCAAACAAAAAAACCCGAGATCTATGGGCAGAAAATTTTTGAACCACGGGTTACTTGCACGCCTTGTATAATTGGAAGTCATAATACTGGGCAGATAAAATGAACTCACTGAGTGTATAACATTTTAGTTAGAGATACTCTCTCTCTCTCTCTCTCTTGCAGTCAGTCGATATGACTAGGACTATCTCATGGTTTTGGTTTTGGTTTGATAACAGATCTTCATGCAGCTCTGTTGCCTGCCGTGGTCTGCCAGGATTTCAGGTTGATCTATTGATGTTTCATGTTTCTTTTCACCACATCTTTGAATCTGAGTCTTGGTCGCCCTTGGTTTCTTTTTCCTTCACATAACTGTGAGTACCGCAGCTGTCTAGGTAGCCGGTCATTCTCCATGCTTTGCACATGGCCTAACCATCTCAGGTTTTTCAGTTAGAGATACAGGACACAGTTAAACTGGCAGGCAAGTGGCAGGGGCAAAAACCGGCTAGCCTAGTATTGTGATTTTATCGCGATGATGTGTTGGCGGTTGACATTTTGGTGTTTTAAGGGGCTAACACAAATCTTTTTATCCCCTTACTGCTAAAGAAACCACTTGCAAGTCGTCTTATAGTGTGACATGAAAAGTTTACAAATATATTGCTAAAATGCTCTAAAGGCGATAAAGGCAAGCAGCAAGCTTTTTCCTCTCCAATTGTTTTTCCACAGGCTACTTGTACCACATGTTATCACTAATCATCGTCAGTAGCTGGAACTGAACAGATAAAATAAACCGACTGAGTGTGCAACAGACAGGACACAGTGGAAAGTGGCAGAAACGAGCTAGTCCTGTCCTTGCGGTTTAGCTCATGTGTTTGCGGTTGATATTTGACTTATTTTAATGGGGGAATAAGAAAATTCTCATACTGACTGGAAGAGAGAACACCTGCAGGTAATATAAATGGTGTTAAATGTGAAATTCTCTGATAAAAATGGCACTATCCGATAGATTTTGGCATTTATTTTTATGGGAAAAAATAGAAACATTTTCCTCTGGCTGCGAGTGAAACTTCATGCAAGTGATCCACATGATACAGGCACTAGCCATGCACAACCAGAATGCGTTGTGTCATGGATTTCGCAATAATTAAGTAGGACGTTTTTAGCACTGCATTGTCCACTCTAGAGTATATAATAACTCTATGACTACTACTCAGATTTTCTTTGGGCCTCTATCTGATATGCAGTCAAGATCAGCTATCAAAATCTGCAAAAAAGCTTTTGCGAGGTATGGAATACCTCATCAACTACACTCAGACAACGGACCGCAGTTTGTATCAGCTGAATTTGCAAAATTCAGTGGGGAGTGGGGATTCAAACATACAGTCTCATCTCCTGGGCACCAGCAGTCCAATGGCAAGGCAGAAGTAGCAGTAAAATAATCAAGAGGCTGATGAAAAGAGCTGATGATACCTACTTAGCTCTTTTGGAGTATCGCAATACTGCTGCTGCGAGACTTTGCTTCTCAAAAGTATAAGTGGCAACAGGGAAGAGTGGTAGAGCAGCTGTCGGATCGGTCTTACCTAGTTTCAAACAGCAGTACAGATAAGGCTGTAAGAAGAAATCGTGCAAACCTGCGTCCTATAGCTGAGCCTGAATCGGACCAGACCAAAGAGGGAGCTCAGTCATTAGCAGAAAGTACACAAGCAGAAGGTACTCCAGTGTTTAGTACACCAGCAGCAAGTAAATCCTCAGAATGTACACCAGCAGCAAGTACATCAGCAGGAAGTACGACAGCTAAAGCAGCTCTTAATCTCAGAAGTCAATACTAAGTCTAAAGCAGTATGGCAGAGATCCAGACAAACAAAGACGCCAGCTAAATATCAACCATGAAATTATGTTCTCTACTAAGTGACGGTGACCAGTCTGACCCAGAGGGCGTCAGACAACAGGCTGAGAGGGCCTGCGCCTTGGGAGGCTGGAGGGACTTACACAACCTCTGAAAGTATGATGTATCCTGAAGATGAGAAAGATATTAAATGATATTCAATCTATAACACAATCATTATTATTACTTGAATAGGATTAAACTAGTATGGTTTTGTTGTTTTAGTATACTATTTTCATCAAGCATGTTTATACATCATAGGCGTATTTAATCTGTCTGGTCAACTCTCTAACAAAAAAATTTTTTTCAGGAGACAAGCATCTGTTAGAGACTCTAACAAATTTGTTAGAGTCTCTAACAAATTGTTAGAGTAGAGAATATTAACATAACCAGACAAACTCCAATGGTAAGTAAGTGACTTGTTGTGACCATGATTGATAGCTATGACTATGATGGCCAAGTGGTGGTTCTGTGGGATTCTGTTGACAGTCTCAATCAATCAACACAACAATAAAATCAATGAATCAACAACAAGCAATCAATCAACCACCAACCATCATCATCAATAATGAAATGATGATCATGATGATGATGATGAAAAAAAAACAAAAACAGACAGGTGTGCTTGCTTTGCTTTGTTGCTAAATATGCTTATTGATGAGAGGATTGGAGGGATAAAAGTCAAGGGACTTTCTGGGTAACAATATATACAGAGCAATACTCCAGAGATTTGGGTAGCATGAGGAAGTTTTTAGGGAGAAAAGATTTGCTCTATCTGTATTTTCCTGTAACTTCGTTGCATCTCAAAGTATTAATTAAGATGACCTTGGAATGTCAATAGACAACAAAAAGTCTACTGGTTTCATATCAAAATTTTACTTTTATGTCCAGTGATAAAGAGAGGACAACTAATAATAATAACAGAAAAAGAAGACAATTCCTCATTACTTGATTCGAGGGTGGAACATTTTTCCCAACACTCTAACCATCCTTGCCTCTAACATTCGAGAGTTCGAGATAGTTAAATACGCCTATGTTATACATCGTGCTTTACTTTTTATCTGTTTTGTTTCGTACTTGTGTATCTTTATCATAATTTGCCTTATCTTGCTAAAGGTTTAATATGGGGGAAGGTGATTGTATGCTGGATGCATGAGATGGTATATATGTTGTCACTCTTTCATTCATCTCAGTTATAGTAATCAATCTGTGCTTGTAGATGTTAGATGCCTAGAGTGGACCTTAAATATGTAATATATACGCATGTTCTCATTGGCCTTAAGCACTGAACAGCTAATAAAGTGTAAACATTTTTTTTTTTAAATACAGAACTTACACAGTAGCAAGTACATGACTCAAACACCAACTAACAGTTCCTGTACAAACTTAGCATATATAAATTCATGTGGACATATGAATGCATGCATGCTTACATACTCAGTAAACTATGCAATGTTTTATTATCATAGCTTATTAAAACAATACAAATTGATTGATATTTCGTGTTTTTCCAAAGACCAAGTGGCCATGATTTATTTGGCTGTACAAAATTCCAATAATATTTGAAATCAGCTTGTGAATATCATTTGCAGGCAGATTGGAGCACACCTGGGGTGGCAATTGAGCCCATAGACTGAAGCGGGATTATCCCCAAGACCTCCAATGCACTCCTATTACAACACAAACTTGCGATCTTCCACAACTAATGGTCTAAACACACTTGAGAGGTTGCAACCTCAGCGGATCCTCAATGAGTTTTTATATACACATTAATCCTCTGAGGATCAGCTGAGGCTTATATGTTAGTAATGTGACGTCATGCAAACCGCTCTGCACTATGAGGTTGCAACCGCTGATCAAACCTCTGAGGATCAACTGAGGCTGCTGTCAACATATGTTGACAATGGTGATGTTGTGCAAACCCCTGAGGTTGCAACCTCTAAGTGTGTTTTGACCATTACTTCGCCCTAAACCAAATTTAGGCTATACAACTATGGACTGACAAAAATATACCAGGGGTAACCATTTAAAGTCCCAAAACATAAAGATTCTAATATGATTTACATGTCCAGCTCCCGATGGTTTGTGATCTTTCTTGCTTAGCGCATATGACCCATAGCCAAACATTTATATTGGTGCAGGCTCTGATATTGGGTTCAGTCTACAGGTAAGCGATGATTTAGTAAAGGTGACAAGACACGGAATAGAAAATGGTTGTTTTTTCTTGTTTAGCTGTGTGGCAGAAATTTAGCTGTGTGAATCCTGCACTGGATAGACGATGGATAGCAACTGAGATACCATCAAATCACAGCATACAATTAAATATACACCCGGAGGAAATTTTTTAATCACCGGAAACTTTGCCACATTCTTAAAGGGCAACCAAAGTTTCGCAGCAATGCATTAATGTGTAGTAAATAATGTGCTAGGCAGCATCAGCTTTGTGCATTACGCGATGCAAAACTCAAAGTTGTTGCTGACTCTAAGATGGGTAACACTTCAGTTTAGGGGAGGTTCCAAGACATTGCTGTAATAATTTAATGCTGATAGAACTCATGCTGCCGGAAACCTGTCGAAGAGGCAGAGAAGGTTACCTTTTACTGTATATTGGATCTGCAAACACACAGATGACCTCAGGTATTTTTAGTCCTGTTCTGCAAATACCTGGGTAGGAAGAATGGTGTACCAGCACCAAGTCAGAAATGACTGTCGGCACAAGAAATCGAACTTGGACCTCAAAGATCCTAAGCCTGTCAAGGGTAAGGGTACAGTACCCTTTACCGTTAGACCACTCATGGCTCCCTGTATGTATGTATGTAAGTATACAAAAAGTAAATGCACCTTACCATGCTTGGCTGCGACAGCATAATTTTGCTGCTAGACCCCAGTACCATCTACCACTATTAATGATACTGACCTGATCTGTTTTCCCTGATTGGGACATATTGATAAGTATACAGTGTTGGTGTTCCACACCAGTGCTATCCAACCCTGTTCAACCTATCAAAGAAATTATTGACAGCACAGAGTTGTGTGCTTTTGTGTAGGGAGAGGGTAACTTAGAATTGGCTGACTTTGTTACTGGTATGTGAGATGCTATCCTCTGACTGTATTACCTGAGGAGACCTTTGAACAGGGGCGTATATTCTAAAAAATTTCACTCACTGACTTTTCAGAGATGAGCATAATAATCGGGCGCAGCCCGATCGACACGCCGTAGGCGTGGCGGGGAGGGTGTGGGAGGGGCGCTTAAGCGCCCTCCCACCACGAAAATTTTTGCAAATCGGTAGCAAAATAGTGCAAGCAGAGAGGTATTTCAATAGCTCACTGAGCTGTTGGGTACTTTCAGAAAACAACTCAATAGCAGTAGAAGATTACGGTAAAAATGCTCCAGTTATAAAACACCCATTTGAAAAAAAAATTGACCTAGATGGGATTCGAACCCACAACAATTTTATTCCAGTGATGATAAGGCAGACACTCTACACACTGAGCTATTCAGCCACTCACGGAAATCTGTGGGCCGTGAGTGCTGATATACGCCACTGCCTTTGAATGGGTACTCATTATAATATATAAACATCATATACGACCATATGGTAATGCTTAATGATGATGAACTGGGAACTTCGGGATTCATTTCTGGTTTTAAGAAAATAATTTTTTTTAACATGAAGATCGCTCTGATTTTAGTGTCTTTAACCACATTGTCGAAATCATTATCTCGCAGATATCCATGAGGGCTATGTCGGAGATTTCCTGACAAGTAAATTTTATCCGTTGTTGAGAAGGTATCCCACAACAATTACCTTACATTTGTATTCTAAGTTAAGCCTATGTGTGTGTTTTAACAGATCAAGAAAAGCTGAGCAATGCATATTTCTTACTGGTAAAATGTTTGCCTCACTAGACTCCCTTTTTCTTTTCCGAAAAAGCACGATGCTGCTTTTTCAAATAATTTTATTTTCAGTGATTATTTGCGCCGGTAGGCAACTAATCAGGAAGTTTGTTTCTAAATCTTGTAATCATTCACTATTTTATATGAGGGTAAAATATGATGTACACTCATTGGTAATCGCATAATATATTGAAGTATTCATCAATTTCCTTTGTCTTCCATTTTTCTGGATTCTAGAAAAAAATTGTTGCATGTTTTTCATAAAGGACCAGTTATTTTCTCCGCAGCAGTCCTTTTTTCATCTCTGTAGAGAAAATATTACAAACAGGCCTTTTGGGCCTCACTGTACTGAAGACCATCCATACAAATGTTTGTCAGTCTTATTGTAGCGTACCCTCCATTAGCTGCTTTTACTGGAAACACAACTCTGAAAAATTATTAAATTTTGAGAATCTCTCAGGCGATCTGTTTTCAAATCTTGTTAATTTCATTTCATATCTTTGTCTTGTGGTAAAGTTATTCATATTGTTGTGTGACACACCTCAACATAATATATTGTTGTGTGTCAGAGCTCAATATTCGATGATACTGAGCTAATTGATACAGGACTATCCAATAAACTGTAATTAATGCCAGCAGAATATACAACTAGAATATAAAACTAGAAACGGTAAACATATTTGCAAGCAAATATAAAGGAATACAACCAATTGATTTGAATATCGGGTCATGTGACATCATAATTGATGATGTCATAAGACTCGGTATATGCCAAAACCCCCTTATCCCAAGTCTCAACTCAATCGCATGATGAGAACTGCTAATCGGCAGCAGTTTACTGTCTATGGCGGCCATTTTGGATTTCGGGTCATGTGACCTTTAAATTGATGAAGTCACAAGATTCGGTATATGTCATAACCCCCATATCCCAAGTTTTGACTCAATCGCATGATAAGAACTGTTAATCGGCAGCAGTTTACTGTCTATGGCGGCCATTTTGGATTTCGGGTCATGTGACCTTAAAATTGATGATGTCATAAGATTCGGTATATCTCATAACCCCTATATCCCAAGTTTTAACTCAATCACATGATAAGAACTGTTAATTGGCAGCAGTTTACTGTTTATGGCGGCCATTTTGTATATCATGTCATGTGACACAAAAATTGATGATGTCATAAGATTCGGTATATGTCATGACCCCCATATCCCAAGTTTTAACTCAATCGCATGATTTGTTCTCAAGATATCACCAAAAGAAAATCGAAAAAACATCCTCCACTAATTAGTGTAATTAGCAAATATTACATAACATTTCAAAATTTTGTTTTGCAATTTCTTATCTTGACATATGGGGCTATGTTGTGACCATATATCATCGAATTCTGCCAAGTAGTTCTTGACATATAGCAGAATGAAATTGGGTAAAAACGTTAAAAATGGCAAAACCTCCTTCACTAATTAGTGTAATTAGCAAGTATTACATAACCATTCAAAAACTCATTTAGTAATTTCTCATCTAGACATATGGAACTATCTTATGACAAAGTTCCATCCAATTCTGCCTGGTAGTTCTTGACTTATAGATGCGACAAAAGTGTTGCAAAAATAATAATAATAATAATAATAACTAGAAACGGTAAACATATTTGCAAGCAAATATAAAGGAATACAACCGATAGATTTGAATATCGAGGTCATGTGACATCATAATTGATGATGTCATAAGACTCGGCATGTGCCAAAACCCCCTTATCCCAAGTCTCAACTCAATCGCATGATGAGAACTGCTAATCGGCAGCAACTAACTCTCTATGGCGGCCATATTGGATTTCGGGTGACATGACATCATAAATGATGATGTCATAAGATTCGGTATGAGTCAAAACCCCCAAATCCCAAGTTTTAACTCAATCGCATGATAGGAACTGTTAATCGGCAGCAATTCACTGTTTATGGCGGCCATTTTGGATATCGGGTCATGTGACATGAAAATTGATGATGTCATAAGATTCGGTATAAGTAAAAACCCCCAAATCCCAAGTTTTTACTCAATCGCATGATAAGAACTGTTAATCGGCAGCCACTTCCTGTTTTTGGCGGCCATTTTGGATATCGGGTCATGTGACATTAAAATTGACGATGTCATAAGATTCGGTATATGCCATAACCTCTATATCCAAAGTTTCAACTCAATCGCATGATTTGTTCTCAAAATATCACCACAAGAAAATCGAAAAAACATCCTCCACTAATTAGTGTAATTAGCAAACATTACATGACATTTCAAAATTTCGTTTCGCAATTTCTCATCTTGACACATGGGACTATGTTGTGACCATATATCATCGAATTCTGCAAAGTAGTTCTTGACATATAGCCGAATGAAATTGGGTAAAAACGTTAAAAAAGGCAAAGCCTCCTTCACTAATTAGTGTAATTAGCAAGTATTACATAACAATTAAAAAATTCATTTCGCAATTTCTCATCTAAACATATGGAGCTATGTTGTGACCGAGTTCCATCCAATTCTGCCTGGTAGTTCTTGACTTATAGATGCGACAAAAGTGTTGCAAAAATAATAATAATAATAATAATAATAATAATAAATCCAACCAAAACAAAAGAAATACAACTTTGTTGTATTCCTAATAATAATAATAAATCCAACCAAAACAAAAGAAATACAACTTTGTTGTATTCCTAATAAACTCAACTAAAACAAAAGAAATACAACTTTGTTGTATTCCTAACTAGAAACGGTAAACATATTTGCAAGCAAATATAAAGGAATACAACCAATTGATTTGAATATCGGGTCATGTGACATCATAATTGATGATGTCATAAGACTCGGTATATGCCAAAACCCCCTTATCCCAAGTCTCAACTCAATCGCATGATGAGAACTGCTAATCGGCAGCAGTTTACTGTCTATGGCGGCCATTTTGGATTTCGGGTCATGTGACCTTTAAATTGATGAAGTCATTAGATTCGGTATATGTCATAACCCCCATATCCCAAGTTTTGACTCAATCGCATGATAAGAACTGTTAATCGGCAGCAGTTTACTGTCTATGGCGGCCATTTTGGATTTCGGGTCATGTGACCTTAAAATTGATGATGTCATAAGATTCGGTATATCTCATAACCCCTATATCCCAAGTTTTAACTCAATCACATGATAAGAACTGTTAATTGGCAGCAGTTTACTGTTTATGGCGGCCATTTTGTATATCATGTCATGTGACACAAAAATTGATGATGTCATAAGATTCGGTATATGTCATGACCCCCATATCCCAAGTTTTAACTCAATCGCATGATTTGTTCTCAAGATGTCACCAAAAGAAAATCGAAAAAACATCCTCCACTAATTAGTGTAATTAGCAAATATTACATAACATTTCAAAATTTTGTTTTGCAATTTCTTATCTTGACATATGGGGCTATGTTGTGACCATATATCATCGAATTCTGCCAAGTAGTTCTTGACATATAGCAGAATGAAGTTGGGTAAAAACGTTAAAAAGGGCAAAACCTCCTTCACTAATTAGTGTAATTAGCAAGTATTACATAACCATTCAAAAACTCATTTAGTAATTTCTCATCTAGACATATGGAACTATCATATGACAAAGTTCCATCCAATTCTGCCTGGTAGTTCTTGACTTATAGATGCGACAAAAGTGTTGCAAAAATAATAATAATAATAATAATAATAATAATAATAAATCCAACCAAAACAAAAGAAATACAACTTTGTTGTATTCCTAATAACTTACGGAGGCACTTTTCCGATGACTGCTATAGCAAGGATAAGTCCTGCATTGTCGATCTTGTTTTCCAGTTGAATCCGAATTTGTGGAGGGATTCTGGTCACATCAGCTCCAAAAACAAGATCCGTTGGCCAACTTATTCTAAGCTTGTCATCATTTTCACAGACAATAGTCGGGTTAGTAGATGTAGCTGGTTGCTTGCACACTGCAAAAATGTCAAAATGAAGTGACATCAGCAAAGATTATAATGAATAGAGAGTGCTTGATTTATCGAAGATCTGTACTGACTGTGACAGCCAATAGTTTCTCAGGAGCATACTCACGTTTGGAGCACAACTCATCTATCTTAGAATAGAGAGATTTCGCCATATCTTTGATCAGACTGAAAGAAGCTGTGTTATTCATCACTCTGCAGCTGATGTCATAATGTGCCTGATACTCAACTAATCTTCTAATTCTGTAATCTGTAAAGAAACATATTATCTCAGCATGTATCTCTGGGCCTCTCTATAGTGATCGCTGTTATTCCCATTTCTTTGATTCAAAGCTTTGGAAGGGAAGGTAGAACTTCAAGCCTTTGAAAATGTTTTACCTAGCGTTCTAAACTTTGTACTGTGGTTACATGTTTTGATGAGAAAATAATAACCTGCTGCTACTGAATTTTGTCTGACAAGGTGGATGTTGATCCTAACCCTACTGCCTAATTCTGCCTGCAGGATTGTCTTGTGACGTACACTATTTCTGCAGCGCAACTGTGTTCGATTGAGGCCAAAATGCTTCCAAAATGTTTCAAAATATGGCTTTCAAATGTTTTTCTAATATAGGTATTCAGTCTAGGTGAATAATTCAGGGCCTATGCTGAGTGTCCCAGCATCAGTACCAGTAAGTTTAACGTACCTTCTGCCACCAGAGTACTGTTACATTGCTCATTTCCATTATCTATATTATATGGATATCGCCCAAGTGGAAACATTATGGAATGGGTCTCTCCACCAAACTTGAACTGGAAAGTGGCATAATTAGTCTGTGGTGATATTAATGCAACCTGTTCCTCTGGACAAGTTAAATTCAATTCTAAAATTATATACAAAAGCTAGATGATTAAGCAGAAAATTAAGCTCATTGTGGAGGAGTTTTTTAATCAAAACAAATACATGTCTCTAGGCTTCCTATGTGAATCGACTTGGAATGACTTATGTATTTCAAATATCCATGTTGCAGGTTATCTTATGGTTTACTTCTGTTGACAATCAAGCCATGATGAGAAATAATTCATGGCGAGAGGATGTTAAAAACTAAGCATTGGGTCAAGTGTCACTGATCAGTCAAATAAAATCTATCTATATCTACCATCTCCTTCTATTGGACAACGTTGATACTTCACCTGGTTCCCTTGTTGTGTATAATTTGACTTCACTGTCAGCTCTGAAGCCCTCCTCATTGATAGCTGTTATATGTATGCTGTATTCAGTGGTCGCTTCCAAATCTGATATGGTCTTATTATTTGAGTTTGTGTTCTTAGAGAAAAGAGTGCTGTTATCACTTGTTTTCATTAAAGTAATCTCATATTTGGAGTGTCCATAGCACCGAGGATCTACAGTCTATAAGCAATTAAACCAAACTAGTATGGACGTACATCTGTAAGTTGAAAATGTCAACCTTATTTGATTCTTTTTTACTCAAATGAACAAAATTATGTAGAGCCCAGGGTTGTATCCATGGGTTTTAGAGTGTTAAGGCAAGGCTGGTTGAGAGCGAGAAGAGCGCTCTTATCCATTCTGTGATATATATACTTTTCTACATATTAACAAATGAGGTAGGGAGAGCATGTAATCTTGTTTCGCATTCAAATTTCAAATTGCTTGGGGTGACAAATAGAAATGATTACAAATGTAGAACTAAAAGTTACAAGCTCAAACCTAACTCCAGCTCGAACCACTCAAAAAGAAAGGAATCATACACCCTTTCAAGTTCAAAATGATAGGTCTCATTTTCTCTAGCTAACCATGACCAAACATATGCTTTGTCTGGTCCTCAAGAGCAGAACTTACTGTCCAGAGAAAGTTCAGCTCTATCTTTTTATTGTCTCCAACAAGCTCTATATTTTCTTCGACATTCAAAATATGTGGCCTTTCAGGAACTGCAAAACAAACAATGAAAGATATATCACTTGGCTTATCTGTGTTTTGCTGTGCTGCTATCAAGTACAGTTTCATGCAAATATCGTGTGCCAAATTCTGTTAATTTGTACAATATTAAATACAAAACTCATAATCACTGTTTCCATATAACGATTTGACATCAGTTTTAAGCCTAATTGATATATGGGAATAGCATTTAAGTCAACTTCCGCATGAACCGATAGACATTTTTTGATGCGAAACGATATACCGTTGTGAATCAAAGTAAACCAATAAAGTGGCGTGGCTGAATGGTTAGCGTGCTTGCACACGATGCCTTCAAATGCTTTCATCATAGAAATCGTTAGCATTCATCGTTCAATATGGGAGTGGACCACTCGTTCGAGGCATGGAACCATAGTGATAATGAAAAATGATATATGCACCCTGAATTGTAATCACCAACTTTCATTTGAAAGTATAAAACCAAAATCTAAATTGATTGAAGACAATATGAATTTACCGATCATTTTCATACCTACAAAAAAGCTCACCTGTGCAAGGCAGACTGGCGTCACTTGTAGCTGTGGGACCAAGGCCTGTTGGGGTGTGTGCAGTGATATTGCATGACACTAAAGATCCAGGGAAAAATCCGCACAGGTGAGTCGAAGATGAATCACCACTCAGGTTAGTAGATTGTACCCCCTTCGTGTCTTTACAATCAATCTAACAAATTGAAAAAGGTGCAAATTCTGCTGTGATTAGCTCAACACGACATCAGACAGTATAAGCAGGGAAGGTGGCATATATGGAGAAAGAAGTTCACTGTCACGTGACATTTTAGTCGAATATTGTGTGAAAGGTTGTGAAGTTGCTTTCCATTGGAATTACGATAAGAAAAGAAACTACCTTTTGCTATTTGTTGATCGATCAGATTCTAATAGAAATAACACTGCTGCTTGTTATGCAATTAAATTTATTTCAAGTGAGTAAAGTTGCAAGTTTCAGAACTTCCTTTCAACCAAGGTGTAAACTGCCACCCAATGCTACTATTACTAACTGAACTAAATTAGAAGAGATTCATGGTTTTACAAGGGAGAAAGCTGCGTATGATAAAGTAACTGAATAAACTGAAACATCAGATTTTGAAAAATAATGTCTTCTAAGTATATATCAAGGTTTAAAAAATATTTAAAATCTGAAAACTATTCAAATGCTTATATTTTGATTAATGAATAAAGCTAAACACAGTAGAGAAAGTATGGCGGAGTTAGCCATTCAGACTTAAATAAGTGTTGTGGTAATGGTATGAGTCCAAACTGTCAATTGAGTTAGTAAGAGTAGAAATGCACATATTACGCGTTAGGTGTTACTGTGTAAATATAAATTTATTAATATGTGTTTAGGCTTGGGTAATACTATCATAACTGGGATAATGTTCATATGTCTGATCTTACCCTTTACAAAATGCCTAAAAGCGGACTGGAAAATCAAAACATTTTCAATACGTCAACATATACTGAGTTCTGAGTGTTCAATATTTTACTGCTCCATTCTTCAAACCCTCCCTGGTATTATATGAAACGAACACTTAATAAAATAATTTTATGAAAATACTATGGAAATCGACGGTATTGGTAATACTTACCGTGTAGCTTTTGATTTCACAATTTTCATACTCAGAAGCATTCCATCGCATGAAGACACAGAACGAGCCAATATCCCTCACTTCAAAGCTTATAGGCTTAAAATATGGAGCTGCAATATTAAAAAATTGGCTATCAAGTTTTTTTAAAAGAGCTGACAAGTTGGTGGCAGAGGAAAAGGTGGGTTTGAAAGTAGAGGAAGAGGTTATATATTTAGTCAACTTTTCTTCTCTTTGAGTATCGAAAAATAGAGATTTGTGTCCTTCACTGAAAAGTGGGGCTATCAGATTGATGTATGACTTGACACACCTTTACAACCGAGATTGATCTGATTTTCCATAGCCTCTCCATCTCCAGCTAGATTAGTACCGTGTACCTTACATGTGACCATTGAGCCTGGAGAAAAACCACAAGCCTCAACTGGTACTAGGGCAGCGGCTAACATAGTATTCTTGACAGCATGACCAGCAGGGTTTGAGCATGTGTACTGCAATATTTTAACGAATAAACCAAAAATGTTACAGAAAACGTTCACTTCAAACACCTCATATTGAAGAGCATACCATATAAACTAAAATGTAATTACATATATATATATATATTCTCTATTAGTGGAAACATTTAAAAGATAGCATTAATGCACCGAGAGGGTATTTTCAATATAAGCTTGTGATGAGATGGGTTTTCTCTTGGTTTTGTCCAATATGTACCTCTGAGTTTGATATGGGAGTATTAGACAATGAGGAACAATATTCACTGTGACAATTTCTCTTGAAAAATCAAAATGAGTCATTTCATTATTCTTATTTTACAAACATGAAGTATTCATATTGGACATATCTTTCGACTATCCTAGCATCTATATCATCGTCTTTTGTAGACTTGGTGATGTATTGCCTCTGATGGAACTATCCATTGTTTTGGATTTTAACCACCAGCAGCAGTGGAAAAATATCAGACCTCAGATTTTGAAATTAATGTAATGTGTTCCCAGAAAGTCTACCATCAATATAAATAATAATTGTATAAATAATATGCCTTAAGTCACGGAAATCCCTAACAAAGCAGACCTGCTACTGTGGGCCCACTTACTGTGTAATTTGTTATTTTGCTTTGGTATCAATAATATTAGGAGTTGCCTTCTCTGTCAGAATGCTTATAATTATAATATGTTATTACCAACTGAGAAGACTTTTTGGGGAAATACTAGAGTTGATACAAGCTGTTTGGTGTATTAGTAGAGATGTATAGAACAATGGTACACAGTGATTTTGTATCTATGTCCCATAAACCATGACACAGTGCGGAATTAAGGGACAATTATTGTTTAAGTCCAGTTAGTTAGTGAATTTACAATGATTAAGTAAAACAGCACTGCATTATTAATACAGCTGACCCTTGACACATTGCCTCTGAAAACTGAGTTCTTCAGGTGAAAAAAAATCTCCATTCATTATATTTTGTAGGGTGCTGTAATTATATTGCTGTAGGTGCATCATTAGTACAGTTTGACACAAGATAATACAGCTTAGCCCCAAACTAACTAGTCGAGGGTCCCTGATGTGTGTATGCTAGGATGCGCATCCACACAGAGAGATGTTGTTTATAAACGAACTCACAGTGTAGTTTGATATTGGACATCCATTTTCACCAAATTCTGTCCAGCTGACTCTAACACAAGTAGCATTGCGCTCTGTAACAGTTACTGAGGTCGGCTGCTTTGGCACTAAATGAGAACGAAGATAGAATGATTAGCATGAATCTCAACTTCCAGGGTTAGGATTGTGGGATACCATGATGATGTAAACAAATGCAAGATTGCTTAGAAGAATAGATATTAATGATTTCTTAATGATCTACTAATGCCACAGGCATTTGTATTCACAAAGTCATCAAAACATCAAAATTAAACACCATAAGGAATTGTAATCAGCCTGTCAGCTGCCATTGAGGTTATAGATAAAGTAATTAGAAAGGCACTTGAGGAGTGATTCGTTTGGTTAAATTGGTTTGGCCATATTTTATTAGTTTCCGATTTTAAAGATGGCAATCCACAAATCACCACGAGTTGATTGAACATTTCTGATATTCTGTATGATTGGACCTATAGTTGGAGTTGTCCATTCATGGGAGTCTTGTGAGGAGAAGCCTTCGTTGTTGGTAGCAGTGAGACTGAGAGTATAATTAGAGCAGACAGCCTGGTTAAGCATTATCACACTGATACCGGTGTAGTTGACTTCTTGAATCACAGTTTGGTCATCTCTGTCCTTAACTATGAGATCATAGTTAACATTATTGCAATGACTGTTCACCTAATGAGAGAAAAACTGGTCATTTAACAATTCATATGTACAGTAAGAGAGGTAAAATAATCATCAGCATAACCAATTAAGGGCAAATAGTGGTTGTATCAGAGGGTAAGTTATTTTTAGACACATATACTTTTGTGGCTAGACAGGTAATTATTACTGGTATGTTAACAGCGCAGGTGGATTTACACATTTCAATTAGCTCATAAATAATTATGATGATGTTAGGCATTCCAAATTCATTGCAATTCTTAACAAGACAAAGCAACCGCAACGATAAACTGTTCTGGTTAAACATGCTGGAATCTGCTGTTGTGGTTTAGTCAGGCTGGATTGAGTCAAGGCTACATACATCTTATGGTGGTTACTGTGGGTAGATAGACGACAAGTAAGATCATGCAGGAAGTTGGGAACTTTTATTTTTTGTGACTTGCAAACAAAAAATTTAGGTTTCACAGTAGTATTGGTACAAACTATCATTGGTTGATGACACACAAATCAGGATAAACTATTGGAAAGCACTTATATCACAATGTGACCTTATCTAAAGAAGGAACAACTTTGAATTTAAGTGTGAAAATATGAGGACACTTCAGGCTCCTGTCATGGTGCTCAAAGATTAAACAAGGAAGACAGCTCTCCACTGGAGTCAATCAGTCCACATATGACAGTGAATGATGAGAAAAGTGGCAATGGAATAAAAATGTTGTCCGCATGGATAATAAGAAACAGGACATTTATGGTGAGAGCACAACAAAACAGGATTTTTTTTCTATCATCAGTACCGCCTGTATTGTATTAGGAAAAGTGTCACATCCATCAACTGGCAGCATATCTTATCATCTAATCTTCTAATCCTAATCATCCATAGAAAGTACTTCCTCCTCACAGGATGGTAAGAGGTTAACTTATGACAAGTTGGAAACAAGGAATGACAATCAATCTATCATCTATCAGAATGCTGGTTGCAAAGATGGCATACAACTATCAGCCATCAGTACTTCGCCCTGGAACGCAAAAACCAACAAACCGGGGAGAGTTTAAGCATTTAGATAAGCGCCAAACACATATAGTACCTTGACTGCTTTAACTTTCCCTGGGTTGCTAATAGGGACATTATGTTTTAGTTGATAATGGTGTACCTCTACGAAATCCCGGAAAAAAATTAACAAAATACAGACTTTACACTGTATTCCTCTGAACAAGTTTGACAGTATTGACCGGATCACAACACTGAATGTGCCTGATACTTAAGGCTAGAAATTACAAATAAAATAACTCCTACCTCCCAGTTGACAGTTGTCTCAAAATCAATTTCACCATTATCTTTAGCAATCGGTAGATATTCTGTGTTAATCTCTTTGATCAGTGGTTCTAGAACATGAAAATAATCTTTGATAGTTTCATTTAATTTAGTGCTGATAAGAGATGCTGGCAAGACTAACAGAAAAGTTTATCGAAATTTATGAATAGGTTAAATATGTTTGTCAAGTAGGTAATGCTCTAATCTGATCAGCCCAAGGAGTTATTTACATCTAGCAGCTGCACAGCCTATTTAAGGCTGTTTAGCCGGCCCAACACAATTCTCAGTCATGTCAACGGTCACAGAATGCGTTGATAGTATCAATTATTGTTACAGTTATATTTTCCATAATAGCTAAAGCTTAGTTTTAATGTTAAGAGACAAAAAACTCACGTATACATGGTAACAGGTATGTTGAAGATGAGTTTGGACTGTTTCCTGCGTTGTTTGAGGCAAAGATAGAGCAGCTCACGTTGAACCCAGGCTCAAAGCCACACTGTTTCATGTTGGTAAGATCTGTGGTATTGCTGAGTGAAATCGTACCATTCTTGTCAGTTTCTTGACTGCAAGAGTACTACATAAAAAAAAGTGGTTGGATTAGTCCAAACATGATTTAGTTATGTTTCTGCTTCAGGCCATTTGTATGAAACTGTGAATCCCTTGGCTAATAATGTTGCATGATTACATTATACATAAAATATACAGAGGACTGTTTGTTCTGAATTCTGAGTTCTGAATGGCAAACTGGAGAGAGGACAACTCCGAATTTAGGCATAAATCAGAGCTCAGAAAACTGTCTATAACATTGAAATATGACCCCTGTTGGCCCTTCATGACAAATCATATCAAATCATAGGACCAGATATCAAAGTTTGAACTGAGCTTGTTCCTGTACTGAGCATTAAATTTGATGAATATGACGATTGAATTCTTCAAATTGTTTTTCCAATCGTATTCCAATAATTGTTTTTCCAATCATACCTTTACAAATTGCTTTTTTTTTTCTTCGCTTGGCACATACCGAAAAGCTTTTTTTTTATTAATAAAGATTTTTATGCCAATAAAAGTATTATTAAAAAAAATTATTTTCATTTTTGTAGCTGAGAAAAGGACGAGCCCTTATTTTTCGGCTTGAAATCAACGGTGTCATACTTCACTATTGTTGGGTAGGACATCAACTACTTAAGATAATCAAAAGAAACTGCTGTGTGTAAAAAACGTGTCGCAAAACCATTGTGTACATTAAGGTTCATATCATGGCTTAACGTCATGCTAAGAGAAGCGCAAACCAATGAATCCAGACATATTTCAGAACACATTATGCTGTTGCACTGACTCAATGCGCAACTTGGTTAATTGTTTTTACCCTGAGGAAATTTTTCATGTGACTCTCAGAATGACTGATGTATACATAACACTTTTCCATTACTCTATACATACCGAGTAATTTCTTATATCTCCATTCGGGAGATCAGGAATTGTCCATGACAAATTCAAACAAATTGAGTTTGATGAATATATCTTGAATGATTGAGGCCCATCATATGGGGCTGAAATTGGAAAAGAGAAGCAGATTTTACAATAAAACATAATAGATATGTGTGTGTGTGTGGGGTGTACACGAGAAACCAAACACATATTCTCCATCATCCTCTAAGTGATATGCTCTCTTTTATTATCTGGTCAGTCTATCATACTTTTAAAAACCTGGTCAGAGAAAACTGCAGATGTGTGGTCATACTAATACTAATTATACTGATGAGCTTATTGGTAACCTAGAGATGATGCAATAATCAGCATAAGAAAACATCTCACCAAGTTCCTTGGTCAGATATGTTAAATCTTCACTGGTGGACTGTTTTCCCCCCTCATTAATGACCACTATTTGTATCGTATAGTTGGTCACAGCCTTCAGATCATCGAAAGTAATATTCAGGTCCTGTGTTTCTAGTCTCCTTAATTCTTTTCCAATTAGCGTGTCATTAAGTATGATTGTGTAGTTTGTTTCCCCAAAACAATTCTTTCGAGTGGCCTTATTATGGTGATAAAGAAAAATATACATATTATATATTATATCCTGAGAACTATACATACATACTCAAGCTTAAATAGAAGAGAAACGAAAAACTGAGGTATCTTTTGGCTTGCCATCATTCTTATGGCACCAGTGATGGAGATATGTCCGGTACTGGGTAGTGAGGTCAGATTTGACATAGTACCAGAAAGTAGATCTCTCATGTGGGATTTGATACATGAAGTAGACCACTTACCATCCATTTGAATGAAAGCTGTATTCTAGTTTGATTTTTCTCATCACTGTTATAATCTTCTTCAAGTACATCATCAATAAACTCGGGGACATCAGGTTCTGTAAATAAAAATGATCATATCTTGGCCTTTTGGAATTTAGAATAATGTTTTGTGTGATATTGCCAAGAGATCTGTGTTTCAACAGAGATGATTTTGACCAGCTTCATAAAATCTTACAGAACCTCACCTAAACATGGCAGTTGTGTCTGTTTGTTTGTTGGCGGTCCCTGACCTGCTGATGTATTTGCCCACACAAAACATTCAACAGAGAATCCAGGTTCAAAATCGCAGACTGAAGCTGTTTTATCCTCGGTTACACCTTTTCTGGTGATATCTTCCTCGGTAGAGTTACATGAGTACTACAAAAGAATGAAAGAAACTATCGGAGTACCAACATGCTTCTCTCCGTAATGTTTTACTCATAACCTCTGGGGCTAATAGATCAATCATCTTCTGCCTTTCATACCTTGAAATGCTGTATGTGAGACCGCTGGCTTTTTGCCAATACGGAAGCTATCTCAGATTTTTTGTAATGTTGAATCTTTCAACTTACAGTGTAGTTGGTTATTTTGCCGTTAGGTTCTTTTGGCTCTGCCCATTCCAGATGCAAACAGGTATCATTATGGACAGTGATGTCAAGTGAAGCTGGTCCATCATACGGAGCTAAACCCAGAGAAAGTTTTGCATCATCAGACAAACAATGCTATTGAGATGATAAAATGTTTAGATGGGAATCATTATCTGTTTTGGTTGAATGTTTGTTAAAATCACAAGTTCCTTCTCAGTCCAAAGATTTGGAAAGAAAGGTGGCTTGCCTTGAATGCATGGCCGCCATATTCTTGGCCAAGTTGCTCTCAGTTTGTATGCAGGTCAGAGCACACCTTGCGTACTAATAAAGGCAAGTACTCAGTAAATAGAAACACAAACTGAACCGAGGAACTTCAACATTTGGGTGTTAGAGGGCAGGAGCTCTAACCAAGTAAGCTACCTCCCTCTCCTACTGAGCACTCTACTCTACTATCAAATTATGAAAGTCAGCTGTTGCCAACACTGATATTTCTAACCTAACTCTTTTGTTGTATATTGTTCTTCCAGACTGGATGACCGCAGCTCCTCATCATTGATGGTAGTTATTTCTATACTGTACTCAGTGACGGCATCCAAATTTGATATGGTTATGTTTGTCGATGTAAGATTTTCAAAGAGAATTATTTTGCTGTCGTTCGTTCTCGTAAATTTAACCTCATACTGAGGATCACCGAAACACTTATGGTCTTTAGCCTACAAATGAGAATAAATGCTACAAAGTTCTTGTACAGATCTAATGGGAACACAGCATGACAGCCGGTGTTTTCTCATGGAACATTGGGAATTATAGAATGATGATTAGAACTGAATATAAAAACAAAACAAAGACAAAATTTAATGTTTTCTGACCTAAAATTATATATATACAGTGATAACGAATCACTCTAGTATCGGATGATCAGAGCAGATCAGAGTAGTGCTCAATCAGCCTGGAACTGCTTATCATACTGTTACAACAATTAAGAGAGCTTTGGTTGTGGTGCGACTGTTTTTAAACCCAATACTTACATTACAATAAATACATTACAACCATAGATTTAAAAAACAGTTTTTTAAATCTATGATTACAACCTAATAATCCTGGCATTTGTATACGTCGAACCCAGAATATCATTATTTCCCGTGATGAGCAAACTGAGAACCTACCATCCATTCAAACGTAAGCTTTATCCTCTTTCTATCCACCTCAAGATAGTCCTCTTCTGTTACATTGGTAGTTTTTACTGGTTCATCAGGCACTGAAAAATGAGAGAACTTTCAAAATCTGACAAAGCACCAGGATATGTTGTCAAAACCAACTAGAGGGAAACTACCAACCCTGACCATTGTTCACTCATTGTGGTATATGCAGTTAAACTCACCTAAACATGGCAGTTGAGTTTGATTGAAGGTAGATGGTCCCTGACCAGCTGATGTATTTGCCCACACATTACAATCAACAGGGAATCCAGGTTTGAAATCACAGACTGAAACTGTTGTATCCTCGATTACGCCTTCTCTGATAAGATTCTTCTCACTCGAGTTACAATAATACTACAAGAGTGAACAAAAATAATTAGTTTGATATTATGATGTTGGTGTGACAAATCTTCTCATCCTACAAATCAAAATTCGAATTTGTAGCGATAGTGATAAATTTGAAAGATGTAAAAAACCTGTTTCAGTATTCTTGTGTCATTATTCTTATTTTACGAACATGAAGTATTCATATTGGACATATCTTTCCACAATCCTAGCATCTATGTCATCGCCTTTTGTAGACTTGGTGATGTATTGTCTCTGATAAAACTATCCATTGTTTTGGATTTTAACCACCAGCAGCAGTGAAAAAAAATAAAACCTCAGATTTTGAAACTAATGTAATGTGTTCCCAGAGAGTCTACCACCAATATAAATAACAATAATTGTATAAATCATAAGCCTTTCGTCATGGAAATCCCTAATAAAGAAGACCTGCTACTGTGGACCCACTTACTGTGTAATTTGTTATTTCACCATTAGGTTGTGTTGGCGGTGTCCACAGAAGATTGATACAGCTATTATTCATCACTGTAATGTCCAGGGAGGCTGGTCCATCATAAGGAGCTGAAAACAAAGATTAATATGAAAGAGATAAAGTGCGAAGACTTTTGAAATTACTACGTTATTGTTAGAAAAAGTGCAAGTTCTGGAGACAATTTACTCTCTTAGCTACTTGGGTACATGTGATATTAAAATACACATGTAGATCATTTTGTATATCCTTTTTTTAGGACATGTTTTATGTTTATGCTAGTTGCATTCAAATCATCAACCACCCCAAAGTCATGCCACTACTATGTTTATGCACCTTAATTAAAGTTCCTTCAGCCATACTATTCAAATTTCAGAGGGCTTTGCAAAGTAAAAATTCCATATATAGCCAGAAGAACTAAACAAACTTGCAAATCAGGTTTGAGCCAATCAGCCGTGTGGTAAACTGGTAATGGGCGGTCATCCTGTCCTCTCGATTCATGTATCTCAAAACAAGATTCGATAATTTTTTGTTCAACAAGTTTCTAACCTAGTTCTCTTGTTGTATAATTCTTCATCTCACTGTCAGCTCGGAATCCCTCCTCATTGATGGCTGTTATTTGTATACTGTACTCAGTGGTGGCGTCCAAGTCTGATATGGTTATACTAGTTGAGGTTTGGTTTAAATGTTCACTCATGGCGTCGTCACTTGTTTTGTTGAAGACGACTTCATATCTTGGAACACCAAAGCACCGTGGATCTACAGCCTAAGAATAGTGAAACAAAGCAGTATTAATCCGCTGCCAGAACCACTGGTAATATTGCAACTATTATAACATCCCTTATTTCTGCTAGGAATGCGGGTTGAGTTGAAAGAGACTACATGCATTCAACTATCTGTGTGACTTATCTGTAAGGCTATAAGGCTTATTCGCCGTGAAAGATGATGACATGAGGAGATTTAACACACCTTAATTGAAGGATACAAATTATAAAACTATTTGATAACAAAAAATATGACTTGGTTTAAAAAATATTTTTGGTGCAGAAAGAACGCAACTACAATCAAAATATTGAACCAATGGTGGAATGAATATACACTCAGTACCACTGCTGTCAAGCAGTACCATCACATTTAAGTTTTATCTCGATAACGCTTAGCAGTACGTTCTGCAGCATGTAATTTTCTAGGCGTGATAATATATTATATGCTTTGATGTCTAATGGTGACAACTCTTTATCTATGCTTGACAGCAAAATAGTACATGGTGGTAGAAAGTCAGTAAATATCTGCAGTTGTGATTAGTTTTTTTGGTCTTTAGATATGAGCTTTGTAATAAGAAGCTTATTCGCCTGTCAATAGACGTCTGTTGTCAAGGCGACCACATTATTTACTAGGCGTGCATTCAGGCGAATGAAATGGAACTATTTTTAGCCAATAATAGAGGCGACCAAGTGTGATAAAAACAGATTTACAACAGCGATTCGAATAAACACATTAATCACAATTTTACCATGTTTGTTCAGTGTGCGCATGTGCGAACTGTTGAGGCATACGTTCGTCTCTGCAGCATAGGGCTTGAACTAATTCACCTAGTCTGAGTACCAAAATTGGGAAAACAATGGAAACCCATAATTTGGAAATATTTGGGCCTAAATGGAACACTGGTTTTGATATCTCATAACCTTGAACCCTGCGAGTTGCCTTTCTTGATGGAAGGCAGCGCCACCACTGCTGTGCTGCAGAGATAGACTATGTCACAAGGCTATCCTGCAAGCAGAATGATGTTTGTTTTTGAGTAATGGCTGGTGACCTTGACTTCTTTGCTGCTGTCCTGTTATCATAACCTTGACGCCTAGAATTAAATCTGTTAGCCACTTGTTAGGCGTGCTATTATTAAGGGGTCCAAAATTAACTCAAGCAGGTTAGATCACGACCAGGTTTTATTGAGTGCCTCTCCTTCAATATATGCCTATAAATCATTTATTGATTTATTATCTTGGACGTGTATTAACCAGCGAATAAGCTTAAGGTCACTTACATTCCAAGTAAAAGTAAGATTTATCCTCTCACGGCCAGTGGACTCATCCACTACTTCTGTTATCTTTGGGTTGATGACAGGAATGCCAGGATCTGAAAGTGAGATCTGGAAGCTAATAGGCATCACCAGTATTTTCTCTCATGACTTAAACGTATACCAAAAACAAAAGAATTATTACGCTCCTGAATGAATTTTGGCTTGGCATTCTGATTCTAACAAGGCAAGCAGATCAAATATTGAGTGAGATAAAGATTGAAGGAAACTAACCTCGACATGGCAGTGTGGTGTTTGCAGATCCTATTGGACTATAGCCGGCAGAGGTCTCAGCTCTTATTGTACAGAAGACATCAGACCCCGGGTAAATTTCGCACAGTGTACCTCCCATCAAGTCAGAAGTATCAGTCACAATATCTGTTCCATTTGTACAGTTGAACTGAAAGGCAGAAATTCAACGAATAGCACATCACATGGTATCTAAGTATACATATATATATATACATATATATCAGAGTTGGCTTTTTTATACAAATTTTATAAGTTTCCACTCCATCAGTCTGCAATAGGTTTGTAAATCTGTGCATTTTTTCTAATTTTGTTGTTTACAATAATACAAAGAAGCAGATCACTATTCTAACTTTCATGAACTTTGCTGTCATGTATTAGATCAGTAGTATAATTCAAACATCTGAGGTATATGAAATAAAATGTTTCTTACCTGGTAATGCTCTAAAATACCATTTGGGTGTGCTGGTTCTTGCCATGTTAAGTTAACACAGGTAGCATTTGTGCTTGACACATTCAATACTGGGGCATCGTATGGAGCTAAAAGTACAATGTGATTAGGTATAAATTTCCACATCTAATAGCAGAATTTCCTTTTAAGAAATTAAACTTTGAACTGAGGTAAATTGCCCATAGTAATCAAAAATCAGAACAAGTACTTATATGATCGCAGAAATATCCAGATTTAGGAGACGGATTCGCCAGGAAGACTGTCTGATTTTCTGTGAGCATACACCTGAGGTCATGAGTTGTATCTCACTGCAGTTCACTGACTAGCAGATCCTTTATTAGTCGACCCTCTGTCACTGTTGAGACACCTGAACCTCAAGTCTTTTGGTTTTATGATTTAACACTCATTGTTTATAAACAAGGAATCGTCAGTGTGGATGTGGTGACTCACAGGCAGTTCTAAGTGCCTGAATATTTCAACATCATCCAAAGATTTGACCATCTTTAGAATTTGATTTAGAGTTATCACAATATAGTTTAACTTACCTATTGTTTGTGTTTGATGCTCCTCTGGCTGACTAGCTGTCGAGTTAAATCCTTCATCATTGCTGGCAATCACCACAAACGAGTAATTTGTAAAAGGGTCAAGGTCATCAAATTCATCAAATAGATCTTTCGTAGAATCTGTTTGGACCACCGACATGTCGATCATATCTGTGAGGGACACATGGTATGTTGTTGTGCCATGGCAGTTGGTTTCATTGGCCTGTAAGTCACAAACACAGTCACAGTCAATTATACTCTGGCAATATGGTTAGAAGGCGGCAGGGACGCATATTGCAAATTGAATTACATTTGATCTAAATTTGCACAACAAGTTTTGAAGTGCAGTAGATTTAAATCTTCTACATTTATGTGAAAGTTTTGTTGACACAATATCATCACTTACCATCCATTCAAACTTCAGCTTTATCCTCTCCTTGCCACCAATGACCTCTATGGTTTCTGTCACATTCAGAATCTCTGGCGTTCCAGGATCTGTAATATGTACGAGCAACATTTTGCTGTTATATGCTATTATATTCACATTTACCGTTCAGCATACACAGTGTATTTGGAAATATAAATACAGTACTATGTTGTATAATTGATCAAGTTCCATACAATCATAAACTGATATTCAATACTCAAAAAGAAAATAACTATATATTTGTGCCAAAAATGTACTGATACAGGATTCAGGTTTGAATGTCTCCCGGTAAATTTTGATTATGGTGGAATTGTGAGTATGTGGACTGTTGTTCCTATGATACACTTACCGGTACACGACAGATTGGCTTGACCTGTTGCTGTTGGACTACGGCCTGCTGAGGTGTACGCTACGATATCACATGACACTTCAGATCCAGGGTGAAACTCACAAAGTTGAGTAGAGGTTGCATTACCATCAGTGTGAGTAGATTGGTCGCCTTTCATACTCATACAATCAATCTGATGCATAAACAAAACACATTTTAACACATATTATGATTATGCAAATGAAATGAGCGGTTCTTTACAGTATAATATCATGAGTTATCAAAGGCGAAGGTAATGCTCAACAGTCAAACAGCAAGGCCGTCATTGGCCACATCTACATAGTATAGTTTCTTCAATCAAACTCACTGTGTAATTTTGTATTTCCCCATTAGGATACTCAGGAACTTTCCACTGCAGATCTACACAAGAGGAATCCTTAGCCTCTACTGTGAAATTTCTTGGCTTGTTGTAAGGGGCTGTAACAGGTAAGATTAAGTCATGTTTGAATCCTAAACTATACATTACATACATAATACATGATAAATGTATATAAATACTATAATTGATATATTTATATATATTTTGCTTTTTTGGCAATGTCAATAAGTTTGTCAGTCAAACAGTCAGCCAATCGACCAATGGCTCAGGCTCTGGTTAGTCAGCCAGTGTTTCAGGCTGTCGATGTCTGTCAGTCACTTAAATAGTCAACCTCAGATTAATCATTACCATCTAGACTGCATATCAAATATGTTTTTTTTCACCTGAATAATTCAAATTTACAGAGCTATTCATGACCTGAAACAAAATTAAAAGCTTGACCTGAAACACAGATAAGAACACAACACCATAAAAGCACCACAACCTTTGCAAAGTAATCAACAAACATAATAAGGAACTTTCTGTTCACTGTGAGGTAACTAGTAAAAAATCTGGTACCATAATATTGTTGTCTTGGAGCCAAAGCAGTAGTATGGAGCTCTGATTGCAAACAAGTGTGTAACATTTTGCTCCTGGTTAGAAGAGCTATGAAGTTCAGCATTTGTATAATTGAAAAGGAAATTACCTAGCTCCATGGTTGTGTAGCTTTTCGAATCGCTTGTTACTTCATGGCCTCCATCATTTTTACTTGTGATTCTGATAGAATAAGACCTGTATGGGTCTAGATCATTAAACTCTATAAACAGATCTTTTGTACTTCCACTGCGTACTTCTGAGGCGTTTCTTGTGTCTGTCACAGCGACTTCATATGTCACATTGCCATAGCAGTTTACTTCTGACTCCTGCATGCAGATGAAACTGATCCATTAAAAATGTCAATATTTCATCCGGTGTGAGTAATCAACTTTTTGATAACATGGTAATGATTTGATTATCATTCTTATAAAACAATGTGTACCTTTTACGGAAGTCACAAACAAAATTTACACCGAGTACATACCTCCCAGTCAAATCTGAGTTCGATTCTATCCTTATCACCAATGGGCTCTGAAGTTTCAGTCACATTATCACTGATCACTGCTGCTGTAGGATCTGTCAGAATAATCAAAACAATCAATTAAGAAAATTACTTCTATGCATATTAATATCTATGAATCCTGGAAGATTTAAAGTGGAGAAATTAATCAAGTTCCTGTCCCGATTAGCACGTTATCGTCTTCCCTTTCCATTTGGAGGGACAACTACTGTCCAAAAGACGGTCATTAGAATCAAACCCCTATACAATCCTGCAAAAATATGACTCGACCTACCTATACAGCTGAAATTCTGTTTAGCTTCTCCAACTCCAGCTATATTAGTAGCATACACTACACATGTTACTAGTGAGCCGGGATAAAACCCGCAGACATCGTCAGCTGACGTTACTGCCGGATCTGTTTCAGTATCCGTGACAAAATGACCGTCAGAGCTCGAGCAGTTGAACTATATCAGTTGTTTAAAAAGGAATGGTATGTATGTTAGACAAGTTTTAGGTTCTAGAAGCCAACACAGCAACCTGCTGGAGAACAGCATGGTCAAGAATCTTTAATTAGACATTCGGCCTTCATACCTTAAAAGGCAAAAACTAAAGCGCCACAATCACATCACAAGTACCCAAAACAAACCTTCCACATACTGAGTAATACATGACCATGCATAGTAATACTATGAAAAAAGAATTTTAGTGGCATTGAGATAAGTTGAGAATAGGAATGAGGCATTATCACAAGATTGGAATGAAACTTAGCATCATCGGCATTGAGGCGCCAGTTCAGGCACGTGGTAATTGAAGATAACGCAAGAAGAGTGATAAGACAACTACAAAGTATAAGCCTGGAAAGCCAGGTTGTAGTTAGTGAACTTACGATGAGTAAAACAGCACTGCATTATTAAAACAGCTGACCCTTGACACAAAGCTTCAGAAAAATGAGTTCTTTGGGTGAAAAAATCTCCATTCATTATAAGTTGTAGAATGCTGTAATTATATACAGTTGGGGCATCATTAGTACAGTGTGACACAAGATAATACAGCTTAATCCAAAGCGAACTAGTTGAGGGTCCCTGATGTGTGTATGCAACGATGTGCATGTATCTATGTGACGGCGGCAATGGATAAAATCCACACAGAGAGATGTTGTTTATAAAAGACTCACAGTGTAGTTTGATATTGGACATCCATTTTCACCAGATTTTGTCCAGCTGACTTTAACACAAGTAGCATTGTGCTCTGTGAGATTTACTGAGGTCGGCTGCTTGGGCACTAAATCAAAACAAAGATAGAATGATTAGCGTGAATCACAATTTTCAGGGTTAGGATTGTGGGATACCATGATGATGTAAACAAATGCAAGATGTTTAGATGAATAGATGTTTAGATGAATAGATGTTTAGATGAATAGATATTAATGATTTCTTAGTGATCTACAATGCCCAGGCATTTGTATTCACAAAATCATCAAAACATCAAAATTTAACACCATTAGGAATTGTAATCAGCCTGTCAGCTGCCATTGAGGTTATAGATAAAGTAATTAGAAAGGCACTTGAGGAGTGATTTGTTTTGTTTGGCCTAAACTGTTACACCAGAGAGTATATAACTTACTGATTCATGTCAATTCAAAAACAAACAAGTCTATCAGGTATAAAAGGTTAGCATCACAGACTTTAGCAGGCTTCGACAGGCTTCAGCATTACTGAATTTTTTTAAATCTTTATTGAATTATCATCCAAACATCATCATGATAGTATCCATTGTCTGTGTACATACAGAATAGGGTTATCATAAATAATATTATTATATATAATAACACTATGATATTTAGTAAGACTGAGTGGGATGGAAAATCGCATACTTATGTGTTTTCAATTTTAAAGATGGCAATCCACAAATCACCACGAGTTGATTGAACATTTCGGATATTGTTTTATCATCGTACCTATAGTTGGAGTTGTCCATTCATGTGTATCTTGTGATGAAAAGCCTTCGTTGTTGGTAGCAGTGAGACTGAGAGTATAAATAGAGCATGCAGTCTGGTTAGCGATTATCACACTGGTATTGGTGTAGTTGTCTTCTTGATACAGTTTCGTCATCGCTGTGCTTAACCATGAGATCATAGTTGACATCATTGCAATGACTGCTCACCTAATAAGAGACAAAACTGGTAACTTAAAAGTTCACATAGGCAAGCAAAGAGGTGAAATAATCATCAGCATAACAGATTAAGGGCAAATAGTGGTTGTATCAGAGGGTAGGTTATTTTTAGACACATATACTTTTGTGGCTAGACAGGTAACTATTACTGGTATGTTAACAGCGCAGGTGGATTTCCACATTTCCATTAGCTCATTAATAATTATGATGAGGTGAGGATTCCAAATTCATGGCAATTCTTAACAAGACAAAGCAATGGCAACGATAAACTGTTCTGGTTTAACATGCTGGAATCTGCTGTTGAGGTTTAGTTAGGCTGGATTGAGTCAAGGCTACATACATATAATGGTGGTTACTGTGGGTGGATAAACGACAAGTAAGATCATGCAGGAAGTTGGGAACTGTTATTCTATGTGACTTGCAAACAAAAATTTTAGGTTTCACAGTAGTATTGGTACAAACTATCATTGGTTGATGACACACAAATCTGGATAACATTTATTGGAAATCACTTACATCAGAATGTGACCTTATCTAAAGAAGGAACAACTTAGAATTAAAGTGTGAAAATGTGAGGACACTTAGAGCTCCTGTCCTGTCATCGTGTTTGAAAGATAAAACAAGGAAGACAGCACTTCACTGGAGTCAATCTGTCTACAGATGACAGATAAATGATAAGAAAAGCGGCAATGGGTTAAAAATTTTGTCAGCATAGATAAAAAAAACAGGACACATGTAGAGAGCACAACACAACAGGATTTTTGTTTCTATCATCAGTACTGCCTGTATTGTATGAAGAAAAGTGTCACATCCATTAACTGTCAACACTGAAGCCTGACCCCTGAGAAAATATTTAACCTGATAGAAATGATCTCACCGCCTAATCTTCTAATCTTAATTATCCATATTAAGTACTTCCTCCTCACAGGATGGTAAGAGGTTAACTTATCACAATTTTGAAACAAGGAATGGCAATCAATCTATCAGGTATCAATTCAGAATGCTGGTTGCAAAAAACAGCATACAGTTACTATCAGCCAACAGCCAACAGCCAACAGTACTTCACCCTGTGGTTAATAATGGAACGCAAAAACCAGCAATCCAGCAAACCAGGGAGAGTTTGAGAATTTAGATAAGCGCTGAACACATATAGTACCTTAACCGCTTTAACTTTCCCTGGGTTGCTAATAGGGACATTACGTTTTAGTTGATAATTGTGTACCTCTACAAAATCCCGGAAGAAAATAACAAAATACAGACTTTATACTGTATTCCTCTGAACAAGTTTGACAGTATTGACCGGATCACAACACTGAATGTGCCTGATACTTAAGGCTAGAAATTACAAATAAAATAACTCATACCTCCCAGTTGACGGTTGTCTCAAAATCAATTACACCATTATCTTTAGCAATCGGTAGATATTCTGTGTTAATCTCTTTGATCAGTGGTTCTAGAACATGAAAATAATCTTTGATAGTTTCATTTAATTTAGTGCTGATAAGAGATGCTGGCAAGACTAACAGAAAAGTTTATCGAAATTTATAAATACGTTAAAATAATATGATTGTCAAGTAGGTAATGCTCTAATCTGATCAGCCCAAGGAGTTATTTACATCTAGCAGCTGCACAGCCTATGCCGACTATCAACATGCAAAATTTCAAAGACTAACAAATTTTGCACAAATATGTATCAGTAATGTGGAAATAGGTAGTTTTCTTTAATTTTGTGGTGTGCAAATTCTCAAATTTAATCAAGAGCATAGCATGACATTTGAGTCCCCCCACCCGGCCCTCATCATGACATATGATGGGATGATAGATTATAGGTTGTAAGGATTTTTTTCTAGTAACAATAATGTAATTCCTAATTCAACAACCGATCCCCCCCTGGACACGTCTTGAGGTTTTCTACTCTTTGATTTTAAATGTGCCCTAACCATATCCGCTCAAAGAGACATAAAAATTGACATAATAATGTTAATTGTAAAATGGTCAGCTATTGGACGAACCTGAACAGGGAAGTAAACCCGAGCGTTTGATTGCATCACTTGATCTGTTTCCATCAGCCACAGCTTGCAGTGAGCATGTGATGTTTGTCCCTGGGGTGTATCCACAAGATGTGTGAGAGAAGGTGGAATTACTCAGTCCGTGAATTGGTGAGTAACCTTGACAGGAATACTTGAAAAGACAGTGATAATGAATAGCTGTATGGCATCTTCGCCAAGATTGGATGTACAAAGCGACTATGAGGTATACAACAATGCGCACAGCTTCCGAACCGTTACATATGAGCCAACAATGTAAAAGAACAAGTATAACGAATTTAATGAATTTTGGTTTCCAAGCAGAGACTGTTGACTGTGGTTTGAGAAGTAATTGTGTCAAAAATTTAAATTCACACCTACCATATAACTGGTAACAATGTTGCCACCACCAATAGGAACTGTCCATTGGAACTGTATACAGGAAGAGTTCACTGTAGTAAATGAAACACTTTGTGGTTGATTTGGTGCTGAAATACAGAGAAATTCAAAATTAATTTTGATTAGAGTCATGCACACAGAACAAGCCAAGAAAATCTAGCAAGAAGAGAAGTGCTCTATTTAAGCGAAATTTCATCAGCGCAGAGATCCAATGCAGATCAATTTGCAGAATTAGCAAAGCGGATTGATAAGATTTTACAACAAAATCGTCCCCATTTCACAACAGTTGAGCATATTCAATTTAATTATACTCCTCTTGAGTTGAAATGGCTACCTGTGAACAGTGGATCGAATATCACGGCTACAGTTTGTTCAAAAATGATAGTTTACAATAATATCTATCATTTCATTCATATATATTTTTACCAATTTGATTTGTTGTAAGCGTTGCATTCACAGTACTGGATCCTCTTCTGTTAACTTTGGTAATCTCTATTATATATACTGTGCTCCCAAATAGATTATTTGCAGCAAACCAAGTTTGATCGTGAACTCTGGTTTGGTTTGTGAGAAGATTTCCTACTAGATCTTTCACTATAACTCTATACGATATGCCATGTTCAGATTGGTCATCCCCAGCCTTTAGTGTAAAAGGAAAGCAATATTTGTTCATAAGCAATATTTTCGTTCCATCCAGAATCTGTTAAGTGCTGATTATTCTCTGCGCTCTCAAATCTCAGCATCAGATATCTTCAGTAAATTACAATCTGTCAGTCAAATTTACAATATGATTGATTAATTAAACTGCGCATGTAAGGTGTCAGAAGAAAATATTTATTATGATGACAATGGCTGAGATCATACCTTCCATGTTACATAAGCAGTCATTGAATAGGAACCCTCATCATATATCTCAGTCTGGTTTGTTGTATCTATGTCTCCTACATTTATCTCTGTAGGTACTGAATTAAATCATAGAGGGTTCATAACCACAACCAAATTTGGTTAAGCTTAATCGTCACAATCAATGATCTCAGAAAGTGCTGTGTTGGTCTTTCAAACATTTCCTAAGTGCATATATAATGTGGGAGGAAGAAACTTTCCCTAGTTATGATGAGCCAAAGATGTGATATTATGCTTTTTAGGGCCTGGATCTTCAAAGAGGGTTAAGGTACAGAGAAAATATACTGCAGCCTTAGCAAGCGCTGCCAAAGTCCTAGATGGTGTTTTGATATCGAAATCTTTCATCATCCCAAAAAACTATGGACAAAGCGTGATAAACATTCAACTTTTGAAAATGATTTGGAAATCAGAAAAAAGCAAGCTTCACTATTGTATGGAAGTCAACCTTCTGGGGAAGATGGGTCCCCAGACATCACGCAGTCAATGGGGAGCCAATACCTAAAATTATTATACTGCAAATAATAGGCCTTGAGGATCTGCTGCAACAGCAACACAGCATCACAGTGGAAGGTAGAAATCATTTTATATTTGGTAATTCCATATAACTATTCTTACATATTACTTTCACACAATATATCATCCACTTTTTTGGAGCAAATGGAAACCAATATTAATCATAGACAGCAACAACATCACACAGACAGTGGAGAAAAAGCGGCTAGACAGGTTTTGCTGTAATTATGCCGTAGCGTTTGACCTCAAGCAAGAAAGGCAATTGAATCAGAGCAAAGCGTGATAAACATTGAACTTTTGAAAATGATTTGGAAATCAGAAAAAAAGCAAGCTTTGCATGTCAGAAACTAATATCTAAGCAACAATACAAATGTGGACTCTTAAAAGTAATAAATTTTCAAGGGCGTACTCTATTATCTGTTGGTTGCTTATACCATGTTCTAACTGCTCAGACTTTTATTTATTTGTTTAAAGATGTTTTTTTTACACATACAGTGCACTTGACTTAATTTAGACCTTATGGGGCACCAGATTTTGTCCTACATAATAAAAGTCTGAATTACGTTACACCAGTTCTCGCGAAACAGGTCAACTATACTGAAAAAAATCTAGGGCAACCTCTTTGTTATCAAAATAGGCAGACAGTCTAATAAGATTGTTGGATCTCAGCTAGATTTTAAAGGCACCTGATTGGTCAACATCAACATTTTTCATCACTAATGGCGGATAGCTGGGGAAGAAGATACTCACTACTTTTTGAGAGCTCATAACTCCATGCCAAGCTACTGGCTAGATTTTTTGATGCCACAACTCTCTATTTAAATTTTTGACTGGTGGCTCTGCTGGGCAAAGCCCGGCTGTGTCAGCAGTGGTTTAAGTCTCTTTGTCAACTATTTATGAATAAAAAATTAAGACTTACCAGCTGGGACAGTTAAAGATGTACCCGTAGTGTTGACATCTCCGTACGGGAAGTCACCATGGCTCAAAATCACTCTGTATTCATATCCACTTGTCGCTATAAGATCACCAATATGTATTTCTACAGTATCAGCAGACAATTTATGTGGTATTGTGCTAACGTTCACACAACTTTCCTGGTCAGTTTTCTGGTAAATTGAGTAGCTGAAAACAGAGCAATATTTTTTATAAAAAAAAATGCTGGGGCAAATAAATCGCTTCCTTGTGGGATGAAAGAATCACGGCTGAAGAAAGAACAGGCATGTGTCTATGAATATTCAACTTCATGCATTAAGCTGTTCTTAATTTGGCATTGATGGTTAAGAAATCGCAAGGTTCAGCCACGCACCACATTCCGACTTATGGGCGGCGAAATAGAGGGTGACTTCAGGCAGCATTGTCTGGTCAGAGCACACCAACACTTGCATGCTGAATACTGGCTCTCAACCAGCCAACTCAACCAACCGAGCCACCTTCTACTCCTAGATATAGCATTGATCCAATCTGGTTTAGTTAATCCGACGAGAATTTGAAGACATGATATACCTTGATGGAGGTACATCGCCGGTCATATTATTAGTCCACTGATATAGAGAAATCACTAAATCTGTTGAGTTGCTGAATGTGAGACTGACTCTTGGAACGTCATTGAATGTACCTGGTTCTAGAAAAAAAAGCGCTTTTTATACTATCTATTCTCTGAGAACACTTGAGTTCCATAAATTTTTAAAGAACATGGAATGAAATCAAATTATCTCTTATTACAAAGTTTAGATTGAATGATGAACCAGATCAGTTTGATATGACATCTTTTGTCCTGGTCATCAAACGGATTCAATCAATAATAAAGAAAATTGATTGATTTTGATAAACAGTACTTGAGGTAATAAATTTCCTTGTCTATCTCTGGATCATTTTATAGGCACTGCATGCATGGCAACTATATGCATTGCATTGATCAAGCTCACACATTGGCAAAATGCATGGGTCACCATAATTGTGTAAAATGCATGGATAATAACATATATTACAATACTTTGTGGAAGTTCTTACCAAGTCCGTAAGCCTCAAATTCTCTCAGTTGAACACCCTTGTTATACCCAACTTTAACGGCAATTTGTTGTGTCAGCGGCTGGCGGTTGTCATCACACTGTATGTAATCCATTTCCCCGATTGGGTCCTCATTGTAATGACACAGTGTCCAATCAGAAGAGCCAGGGTCACCTGCACTGTCTCCATTAAGTTCTGTTGTGTAAAAGCTGACATCCTGCATTCTATCAGCTATAATCACCAATAGTATAAACTAAGAAAGTCTCCTCAAACCTTAACGTGTCCAGCCAAAGTCAAGTAAATGAAACACATGATCTTTTTCTCAGCAACTCACATATTTTCTTTTTTGCAACAGTTCACAAACACACCTCTAGAAAATTTCATATCCGCTGACTAGAACAAACTGTAACAAGAGTGGAGAGAGAATCAATGTTATTCTTCTTATTAGCAATCTCTGTGTCAGCACTCACTGACATACACATTTATTAATTTGGTTTTTGATTTCTCTTCTTTATATTTTTGACTCCTAATGGAAAAAATTCTCTTGAGTCTTTATGGCAGACAACAAATCTAAACATTTTCAATCAATAAAATTTCTTTTTGAGCCCCAGACTGAACCGAAACAATTTTGAAGCAAAACTTACATCAACGAAGTGAATCCAGTAAAGAAAAAATAGCTAGAGTTATAAGGACACATACCACATAGGCCTTCACCACAGCGGTCATTTCTGTTGTACACTATCATGTTTACGAGGTACATATGATGATTGAAGTTGACTTTCAGCCATTCATTGTTAGCCTTTGCTGCATGCGTGATAAAATCAGTTCCACTTCCTATTTTACCATCATTAGCTCGAGATGCCACAAAGCCACCATATTGAGAGGACTGTACTGCTGTTCCAGTGAGAGCGTAATTGATCGCTCCTAAGGGATGGAAAGAATTATCCACAAAACTTTTTTGTTCATGAAAAATGTATGTTTGTATATAAAACCGGTATCCATATAAATATCCAATTGATCACGCCATGCTGCGTAATAAATTTCAATTTTCTAATTTCATATGGTGTCCTGCCTAGGTTTATCACTAAGGCTATGGTTTTCAATGATGTCATATCAATGATAGTCACTGTCTTGTTTGTGTGTAATTCCGTTTATCTGAAGTTACTTTGACACGTAAATTTTGACAGGATTTGAAATGAAGGATTCACAAACAAAAGCAATACATATATGCCCCATTCAATTAATTCTTTGCACTGCCTGTTCCAATAGATCTTCAAAAAATCTTGAAAAGCTTACTAGCCCATCTAACATTTATGTTAATTTGTGAGTTTATAAAGATAGATGGCACCCAACACTCTGGTATTAAGTGGATGTATGAAGATTTGCAAACAGCATGAGCGGTTCAATTAGATCAACTCTATCAAAGAAGTTACAATTTTACAGACTCACGTGGTCCAAATATCTGTATTTTAGAAACCTTTTTAAGGTCTTGGTTGGTTCCAGTAATTATGACCACACGTGTTGTAGCTATCAGCTGATCGCAGTGGACATCAGCAGAAGAACCTGTTGGTATGGATGTTGGGTAACTGATTGAACAGGATGTTGGATCTTGGTCGGATTGACTCTTCAACTGTATAGCTAAGTTGGTAAGTTGAAGTTCACCTGAATAAAATAACAAAACCACCAGACTTAGATTGCCTCAAACATCTTATCCGACATGGTGGGTTGACATGATCACATGCGTTGCAGAGTATAAAAAATCTGTTTAAACCATCCAAAGTGCATTTAAGGAAAATTATGTCTCAAGAGGATATTTTATGCAGTTAGATTCATCGAATGTTGAGCGCAGCTTCTACTTGAATGCTGACTTTCCAATCAATTCATGTACATTGATCAGAGTTGTCCCCTCTCTAATACATCAATTTTATTACATGCTTGTTATCATTGGTTTGGTGCTATTTTAGCTTGTAGCCTCGACATGTTATCTTACCACAGTCTTGAGTGAAGATCCTGATAGAATGGATAGTATAATCCTCCTGTAGATCCACAGTCACATTATCTAATGCATCAGTACTTGAACATGTCCCATCAGGAGAAGTCACTCCATCTACCAGAGATCCTGGTACCACCTCTCCAGCTAGATCAGTTACAGCTGGCTTGTATTCAGCAATGTTGTATAGTGTTGTTGGGCCTGCAAAAAAATACATAGGAATGTACCCCTGAGTAAAAAATGAAAGTTTGTCATCCCCATGAAAACTTATTTTTATGTCATTATTGTATCCTCAGCGCTGATCCTCTGATCCTAATCTAGCAGTTTCAAAACATGGAACAAGATATAAATTTTACAAATTACCAGGCTTTCACTTACATATGCCAAATACTTCCAGCTCGACTAGCGTAACACCTTCATTCCCCCTGTTTAAAACTGCAAGATGACGGGCAGCGAGCGGTGGAGTGAATCGCTCCTCTCCCCAAGTGGGAGGATATGGATCATCTCTGGTGGTACGTGTCCTCCAGATATGGGACCCAAGTGAAGGATTCTCATTAGGATTTAAAACTTCTTTTGTGGTAGTGAGTAGAGAAATCATTGCTAAGCGTTCAGCTGAAATCAAACATGAGGGCCAATTTAGTAATCATAAACATTTATTATTATTGTACAGGATTCACATTTTGTTGCAGAGATGAATAATATTCAGCCAATGGAACGGCTAACCACCTTTTGCAAGACCCCTCATCATGTTACAATATTGGCAAATTTTAAAAATAATTCATTATGCCAACAGAAACTTACTTGTGCACGTGTTCGAGAGCAGCTATGAGGCGGATTTATCCCTTCCGCAGCATTAAATAGATGTATTCAATTTACAATTGTATATTGCAAATTAAAAATTTCATAATTTGAATGCGGTAGACATCATAATTAGACTACTTACGTTGGTCTACTCTGTTCCACAATCTGACTCTGTACACATAGAACACCTTCCCAAGATTCACCATCCACCATTGTGGAGATCCTAGATTTGTATGAGAGAATTGTCCATCCAAATTTGGTATGTCCGGGATCTTTGTTCCATTTCTGGATCCATCTACAGCCAACCCAGCTGGATGATTCATATATTGTGAGCTTTGATGTGCAGTTTTATGGACAGCTATGTTTATAGTATCGATACATTTTGCTACAAGTGAGAAATGGTCGGTGTTATACCAGCATCCAGCATGTTCTTTTTGCAGGTTTGTTTCTCTATAATTAGTATTAACCTCAAAATGAAAGCCTGTCGTTGAACTAAAACATCACAGCTGTGCAGGACATGTGCTACCAAATTTTATATTTAAAAATACGGACTGAAAATTCATAGAGAGAGAATAGATTCCTTGCAGCCATTATTGGATACCAATTATGTTGGCTTTAGACCTGCTGTAATGGTTTGAACTTGC
Organism: Membranipora membranacea; assembly: GCA_914767715.1. Classification (NCBI taxonomy): domain Eukaryota; kingdom Metazoa; phylum Bryozoa; class Gymnolaemata; order Cheilostomatida; family Membraniporidae; genus Membranipora; species Membranipora membranacea. Next base: position 2,484,322 of record OU612070.1, on the reverse strand, counting down.
AATATCAAGATAGGGCAGCCTTACTCTTATGTTTTGCCAGTTGTTTGGGAAGGGGTGGAGATTGATAGGATACACAGGCAGCCAATATTACTAAAATTACAGTGAAATATTCCAGTTACCAGAGTTTACTGACAAGGCCTCTAGTGTTTGGTCTGAAGCCCAGACTAAACAGAACTGGGTTTTACAAAAAAACCCACCAACCATATTTGAACAGTAAAATATAGCTGTACTATATTTGGAATATCAGTGTAGCTTTGTACAGCATTATTCGATGAGCAAATACATAAGAGCCTGTTTGCTGATACGTGCTCTTGCTGTTTGAGCAAACTATAATCGGGGCTTCTAAAGAAAAGATATTGCCTCATTTCATTTTGTTGTGGTAGTTACATGACCACCTCAGATTTGAAAATTAACTTGAGTCGCACTTTAGTTAAAATATGAACAAGAAAGAAGAGCTAGCCAAACCAAAGCTATAGATGGTTGCCCTGACTATCAAATTATGCACACTTTTTATGTAGTGACAGTTAATATCTTGCTCACCTTCATTTATGAGGGTAAGAAATATGCAGATAGTAATGACTGCTTTAGTTGTAGAACACATGTTCTCCTTCTCCAAGTCTGTTGTACATCACCCTACTTTGGTTAACTTATTGAAGCAGCTGCTAAGTAGCACTTCCTTCTAGGTATGATAAGACATGGCGTACGTAGGCTAAATTTTTCTTGATAACACAGTCAACTAGATAAGATAAGTTTGGCACAACTTTAGCCAATGATAAGTGTTCAGTGATGTACGTGTTTTTCCCTACTCACACATACTTATTTAAAGTGATACACTATCCCTTATATGTTTGATCGATGTCAGTATGTTATGGGTAAAGTCAATGGAGAGGAAAAATATGTAATTACAAGATTCTAATGAAACTAGCTAACTTTCTACAGATTATTCATACTTTTCCTTTTAATGTCGGTGTTCTCATTTGCCAATCTCCGCCATATATCAACTCCCTTTTGTACAAATGCTCTTTGAAGTTTTGGGGTTGGCTGATCCATGGAAATGCCTTGAGCTAAGTAGTACGTGCTACGGCGTGCCCGTATGACTGAGCGTTTAGCGTCAAAGACTGAAGTTTCAGCTTGACCTAAGCCAATTGGTACAAATGTAGTTTTCCAGGGCAAGCCAAGAGGTGACAACTCAGTTTGAGAAGAAAGTTTACATGGAAACACAGTGATTGTCACAATTATACAGTTATATTTGCAAAACACTTTTAGGACTTGATTATGCCTATGTGTGCATCTCCCCGGCTCAATTATCAATTCGACAAAATTTGGCAAATTGTACCTATCCGTACCTAGTTTTCAACGTTGCAGTTAGCCGAAAAATCAACCTGAAGCTGAAGAGAATAGAAAAAGTTACATTTCATCTTTCTACCGGCTCAGTTCAGATTTCAGTGAAAATTGTTCAATAAAACTCTACCAAGCATTATGGATATTCTATGCATAATTTTGAATGGCATTCTCATAAGGAGAGTTTCAGGATATTTGGAAGGTGGAATGAGTTATGCAAGTTATTTTTGTGAGAAGCACATCAGTATTTAACTCCAAAACTTTATCAGTGAAATATAAACTTTGCATCCTTTGCAGTCTGGTTTTCCAAAGCGGTCAATCTAGTGTAACCCTTGTGCCTGAGTTCATGTATGCCATGATTGGTTGTGAAAAGGGAAATTAGACTTGCCATATTCCTTGATCTGTGTATCTGACCGTGTCAATCATACAATTCTGATCCAAAAAGTTGAATGCATGGAGATTCATGGTCTTTTACTTGAGTTGATAATTTAAGTTTCTAAAAACCTAGAGAGTAATTTGTAAGCATGGATTGAATGTGTTCCAGTCTCACACCAGTCTCAGTTAGATTTCCCCAGGGCGTCAAAGATAGAGTCCATATCGCATTTTTATTTCATTACTAAATATTCTTACAGTGCTTACCAGTACCTCTAGTTCTGCTTTTGATTTTCCACAAAGCATCAAGTAATCAATGTAGAGAAGATTGTTGACTTTTTGGCCTGACAGAACTTGTATCCTTTAATTGCTTCCCTCAGTGTGATTGACAAAAGGATAGGTGAAGTCACAAAAAGGAGTTTGGACAATGAGTCTCCTTGGAGCATTCCATATAATGATGTCCTTTCTTTGAGTCATGTAGTATGGTCTTGTATACCATGAGATGATCATTGGCCCCTCATATATTTCTTCAGCAGCCTTTCTGTTCCTCTTCTATGACTGCCTGGGCTATCAGGTGGCCATATAATGTGTACGCTAGAATCCTAGTTAGTGTCTGCCACATAAGTGGTATACAGGTAAGGGGTCGGTAATTTCTAGATTCATTTCCACTTGTTTGGCACTGTTCTTCCTAGTGATGGCAACGGGACGGGACAATTCCCGGTCGTTGCGGGACTTGTCTCCTCCGGACGGTATTTCGTCCCGTCGAGACAGACAACTCTTGTTAGTTGTTACATGTCGGGACTGATATTTATAAATGGTTGTAGTTGGACAAAATACTGCCTGCACCTGGACTCGAAGCTGAGACCTTGGAACTCACAGTCCACAATCTTAACCACTACGCTATGAATTTTTATATGACTACATCATAAATTGAGACTATACTATTATAACACATAGCTATTAGTCATACTTTTACTGTCATTATTATGAACGGCTTACAACACTACATAAAGCTTTCTTTAGACATCTGTAATTTGATAAATACTTGACAGAATTTGATGAAACTTGGTCTCAATATAGTTCCTTATGTCTAGATGAGATATTATTATAAACTGAATGAACATTTACATGCACTATTAGCTAATTGCACCAGTGATTAGTGGATGAATATCCATGATTCTTTTATATTGTGATTTCTGAAGAATGTTTCATCGGCATCGATATATGTCTCGGTCTCGTCTTGGTCTCGTCCCGAATTTTCATGCTGTCTCGGTCTCGTCCCGTCTCGCCAAAATCTGACAATTTGCCATCAGTAGTTCTTCCTGTTGTCATGCATTTTGGGTGTATCCCTTATCTAGACATTCCTGCAGGAAATGTGATGTCCTCTCATTAAGACCCTTCAAGTTCTTGATCCAAAACCCTAGGGCATAATCTGGTCTTGGGGATTACCAGTTTGGGGCTCTTCCTAGCATTTTCTTATGTTGTGATGTCTAGATATTCCTGCCTCTCAACATGATTCAAATTTCCTTTTACTCTCTATATCCATCCATCATTTTTGTTATGCCCTGCCTGTTCACTCCAAATGGCCTGTCAGAACTTGCTATATATCATTATTGTTATCATCATATACAGTGGGTATAAGGATAATTCTATATTTCACAATTTCAGCTCTCTATATTATGATACTTATATGAGTCATTCCTGGACTGTGGAGCCTTTGCTATTTGTCTCACACACGTTGATTTTATTCAGCATTTTCAGCTCTTATTGGCAAACACAAGCTGCCTCAGCTGTACCAATCATAGCAAACTGTTAGAATTCAGACGAATGGACGCTGAATTTTGTGTTAATCGCAGATTTCTTTTATTATTTCTGTAACTATGTGTTGCTACTAAGAAATCAAGCTTGCCATACTCCTAACTCATTAAATTTGGGAAAAATGATCTCAGTTTATGCAGTATGGCCATTAACTATTCGCATGAAAAGCGTCCTTGACTAAACATGTATGGAAATTATCAAATGATCATAATTCATGATTACCATTAACACAGTTTTAACTATCAGACAATGTGACCATGGCTCAGGTGATTGGTCAAGACTGCTTGCTATCAGATCATAAATGTGCCGATAGAAACTTCTAGCATAGGGTCATCAATATTCGACCAGTTGAGAGCAGAATAAGATAGAATTATCTTTGTGCATGCAATATGATAAACTGATAGAGTACATAATTTTGCCAGTGATCAGACTTGGGCAATTAAAATATGCCCTCATTTGACCCTTACCACTGGCATCACAAGATTTCGCTGTAGAAAATCCCTCATTTTGTTTCTATTTTCGATGAGGCTAATGCAGGCTCAAATCGCCCAGTGACAATAATATTTGGATTTATCAAGGAAAATAGTGAATTTAGTGGTGTAGTGGTATAACCTCTGCTTAGTATATGAGAGTGCTCCATTTCATAACTATAATGTGACTATTTTACTGGGCCTTACAACACAATTAGTTTGCTTTTGAATAATCTTTAATCATCTAATAGCATTGATCAGTATTGCTGAGGGGCTAAGCCTGGTTTCATTTCACTCATCTTCTTTTTTATTGGGCACCATGTAATACCCACTAATCATATTGACCACATAATCAAAACTCTTATTTATACCTTGTTAAAAGTTAACGGAAGCAGGCAGCATTTAATTAAATTTGTCTAGTTCAGAATTTTATGCTGATACATCCCTCAGTTTGCCAGTTAAAAAGCTCCTTAGGCTTATAGTCCAGAATACACGAAACGCTATCTTCCTGTTTATTTGAACGCAAGGGACAACAATTTGACAGCATTCATATGTGTAGATAGGTTGCATAAATACTATGTCTTAGTTCAACACCTCTCAGTTTGTCAGTTTATGAGAAAATTAAATGTTTAACTAAAAGAAAACAGAGGAAGTTAACTCTTTTAATTGCCCATATAATCCCATCGCTTTGCCTTAGTATAGCCTGTTGCGTACTGTCTAATTACAAAACCTCACCGTTCGTGCCTTAATATTCCACAAAACTTCAGTTTTGTGTTTATGATAAACGCATGTTTATACAAATTAAAAGAAACCCATATCCAGTGCCTCATAACACTCTTCCCAAAAAGGTTTTTTTGGGAAAATAGCAGAAAAGGCTGAATCAAAGTCCTGTCTTCATCCACATTTGTATAGTAAATTCAATTGCGCATGTGCATGTAACATTTTTACACGTTTTTGCCTAATATGTGCCATTAAACAGAAAAATTAAACAAAACTACACTTTGCCGATTCATATTCAAGTTGAATCTGAGAGCATCGGCGGGAAAGCGTGGCTGAGTGGTTAGCATGTGGTGAGCACTAGAGGCCCAAGTTCAAGTCATGGTGAGGTCTGATATTTTCATAACTCCTTCTTTACCACTTGATGGATTACTTCTTTTACCCACTTCCTCATTAAATTCCCGGTTGTGACCAAAAAACAAGCGAAGAGGTGAATGTAAAATCTAATATTTTTATGTATACCAAAATTATAACATGCAATCCCGGTGAAGATGGATTTCTTTTTTAATACCCTTTTGGCATCTATATCATTTTCAAGAAAATGTTTTGTTGCATACATACATTACATACAATTATATATTATATACAATTATGTATTACATACAATTATACATAACATACAAATATATATTACATATAATTATTATATATTACCAGGGCTGTGCAATATTAAAGAAAATTGATCTTAATCTTAATCTTGACATGTTCAGTTAATCTTCGATTACTCTTACTTTTAATCTTCCCATCTGGTTGATTACAGGACCACTCAACGAAGAAGAAATCAAGCAATATCAACATCTTTCCTCTCAGATAAGAAACTCTTGTTGAGTGATTGAGTCATTATTTTATAGCTACATGTAAATGTAATCACCTTTAGTTTTGTTTTTGGAAAACTTGACCAGACTTTTGAACCTTTTTCTTACAATCAGCATAGTCCTATACTTTTCATCTCGATATTGCATGTTCTCATTTGCCTGAACAGCCAATAAAATCCAAAAAATAATAGAAAAAAAAAATTTAAGATTAAAATTAATCCTTGAGTTAATCAAATTAATCTTAGTATGGATTATTTGCGTTAATCTTTTAAATATCGCGAATTTTTCCCAGCCCTATATATTACACACAATTATATATATTATATATAATCATTTGTTATAAACAATTATATATCATATGAAATTATATAATATTTACAATAATATTATATACAATTATATAATAAACACAATTATATAATATTTACAATAATATAATATATACAATTATATAATACACACAATTATATATTAAATAATATATACGATTATATAATATATTATATACAATTATACACAATTACATACAATGAACAATTATATAGGAATATACCACAATTATAACATGCTTGTTGCGCGAGAGGCCCGACTGAGTTCACATCCCAGTGAAGACAGATCACTACATCAATTAATTTAACCACCTGCATTATTTCGCACTGAGCCCAGCGGGCCTGAGCGGACGGAGTGTTTGATCTTCGGGTGAGGCCAGATAAAAAAAACAAGGAGGGAGCATGGGGAGGAGCCCTTATTATTATATAATATATATAAATATACCACGATTATAACATGTTTGTTACGTTATATTCTATGGTTGTATTCACTGAAAATAAATGTGGGGGAGTTCTGCCACATAATAGGACAACGAGACTCCGGCTGTCTACCTTATAGGTGGCATGGAAAGGACAGCCATTTTATTTTGCACTCATAATGACATCGCCAGATGGCCATTCATCATAAACTCAATCGACAACCTGAGTTGTATCATCCACACTCTTGAAGTTTTGTTGCATTTATGATCGCGGCATTTCTAGTATAATATATGCACTATTCACATACCTAGACCTATATACCTACATACTACATATACTGCTTGGTTAAAAAGCCACCATGGCATGCATTCAATCAAATTCTATCGGCATGCTCCACACAATTTGAATTAGATGGGACTGATTGCCTCTGACAATCATGTTGAGGATTTGGTAGCTCAACTTCTTGTAGAATCAGTGGTTATAATGGATTCAATGACACTTGCTGATGTCTGAAGAGTAAACAGAATCAGAATGAGTCTAATGGGAGCACCATTCCATAAACCTGTCTCCCCAAAGAAGTTTAAAGTATCACCAAGAAATAAAAAGGGAAAAGACAGATTTCATCCTGTATGGCAGGCTACCATAGCACAGATCTTAACGAATTTGAATGGAGTCATCAACTTGCTACTTGTTTTGATTAGAAAATTTTATAATCACACTCAGTCTCCTTCTATTCATATTATAAAAATTGTTTCACTCCTTGCCTTTGAATAATAATCGCAGGACTCTAAAAGCTCTCTTGCTCTCAGATTTTTACCCGCTCTGACTTATTCTGTAAATATTTTAACCAGAGAAATAGGCTATACTAACAAACAATTTTTTTACTGGTCAAATAATGCATGATAACGTGAAGGTCTCTTTGAAATGTACATACGTAGATCTCACCCTCTACCCCTGAGCCACTGAGTGGGGAAAACAAAGATATCGAGCGGTATTATCTAAACTAGAATACATTGTTGGCTTTTGAATATCAATTCAAAAAAACAGCTACTGGAGCAGAGTAGCTACCATCACAAACTAACAAATGATCAATAAAAGAACCTCAACTATATATATATCAATTTCATGTCTGTGAAGTTTCCAGTTGCGTCTCCCACACCCCGTTGCCCAGACTATTGGATGGTCACACCCAACACACACAAAATGTGTACCCGTCACAATGTATTATTCATTATTAAAAGACAGAATGTCCAGTCATCGTAATCTGGTGCTTGAAAACACCAACCACGGCAGCTGCGCAAAAATGATATCGTGCAGAGCCTGCATGCAGTCTTGATGGGCTGTGAGGGCTTTTGAGATGTCACGAGGTCACGAGCAGTCATGTGGCCTTGTTCAAAGACTCAGTAAATATCACTGTTTGTATATTTTACCCTTGAGGCTCCAGTAGCTGATTCATCCTTTGCCAGCTTCCTTTATTTTCTCTAGATTCAGGCCTCTCACAAACCAGTCGACTACAAACTCTAATAGCAACAGTTCTTTGAGAGATCATAGCAAACGCACTAATTTCCCTCTATTTGATTGAATTTGGTGGCTGAAGCCTTTAAAAAACCTTTCTAAGATGCCCTCTCACACCTCTTTGTATATACATTTGCTGATTTAAATTGACTTCGAGTCATAATTCTAACCTGTATCATAACATTTCATCCTGCAGTAAAATTGACAATCTTGCTGTAATTCCTTTTAAATTGAGCTGAGAAATGGATTAAATGGGAATATTTTGGTATTCTAAGGCAACGTAATTGGATTCCATCTTCTCTTTTTTTTAGTTTAATAACTGAATTTCTCCCTAACTGGCAAACTGAGAGGTGTAGAGGCTACGACATAGAATTTTGACAACCTTTCCACACATATCACACATTTCAAATTGTTATTCAAACTCCGTTAAAACAAGGAGTTACTCCGAAATTTAGCTTTTGGTGTCTTCTGGACTATATTGAAATGCCTTGTTTTCCTGCATTGTCTTTTTTCTTGATTTTACAAGAAATTGAAATGGATAACCACAGATTGAGTGCAGTCACATCAATATTATATATGTACATAATTTTATTCTCAATCTTTAGTCATCTTTTAAAATGTTTTATGTGCAGTGACAAAACATATAACTTAAAAAATAAGGAAAAGCGTAGAGACAAAGAAATAATGCAGTAGTAATAAAAATAAGCAAGATTTATTTAAAGTGCTTTGATAGTAGTTGTTTAAAATGAGCATATGAGCATATCTGTATTGGTAAAGAGTTAAAAGTTGTAGTATTTTGTTGTCTCAATTGATCGCAGTGATTATTTAATGGACGATTTCCCTAAAAATGTTTTAGAGCTAGATGAAATAAATCCTCCTAGAAGGAAATCCGGTGCCATCATATTCAAAATTTGAAAGCCAAAGATACATATGAAATGTTTTTTTTTAACATTTATTGACAAAAATCTTCATCATTAGAATGATCTTCTTCCAAATATGCCAGAGGAAGAAAAGCAATAAAAAATAAAAGAAGAAAAATAGAAGCCATTGGCCGTCCTGCTGAATACATAGAAATTGATTATGTGTTAGACATGAAATATATGAACATGTGTTGTCTGAATTGGCCTTCAAATTGTTTGAAGACCTGATGTGTTGTGGAAGGCTATTGGAATCAGTTGAAAGGTGGCAAAGAAAAGTATGGGGGTTTCAGGAAATATGTGTCTCTCATGGGGAAATCAATGCATAAGAAAAGAAAACTGCTCACAAATATAATCTGGAGCCCACATATTAAGTATCTTATAGCCATTAATGGCAGAGAGATGACTGGCAATCTGTGGCAAGGGGAGATGACTAAGGGGAAACGGCAAAATGAAAGGAAAATGGAAATGAAAAGGAAATGAAAAGGGAAATGAAAAGGCAAAAGGAAATGAAAAGGGATATGGCCAACAAGGAGAGAAAAATAAATTAGACCGAGAGATGAATGTAAATCTCTTGTATGGTTTAGATGATACGGAATATGGTTGAAGCTATAGTTGTGCCTCTCCATATTTGGTATCATATTGAAGGTATCAGTCTAATTAAGAGCATCATCGCACCCTTCTGAATAGCCCATGCACACAGTTAAAGCCATTCGCTTTACTATAATGAAAATCTTTCCTCGATTACTAAGGTTATCCCCACTCTATTACACCATAACATATAAAAACAAAGATGGGATAGCCTTAGCGGTTGAGAAAAGTTTTGAAAAATTTTCCTTTTAGTAAAGTTAATGGTTTCAATTGTGTCCCTAGGCTATTCAAAAGTTTGCCATGGTGACCTTCAGTATGATACCAAATATGGGGAGGTGCAACTATGGCTTTAACATTTTCTATCAAACAGAAAGCCCTATTTTAGAGTAAGTATATTTCTTCAAGAACACGATGTGGAGATAGGTTGCCATATATGCGAATGACATATTATATTCAGTGGTCTAAGTGGACTTTTCTTTGTGGGTTGAAAATAGTTTTGAGAATCTTTTTGCAATTTCTAGATCAAATTATGCAGAAATATGAATCTGTAGTAGTATGATTGATATCTGGACAAAAGAGACAACTTCACACTGTTTTTGCACAGAATCCAGTGGGATCTGTGTTCTAAAGGTTCCCCCTTTGCATTTCTTTGTGGGAACTCAGTTCCCACCAGTTCCCACTCACTCAGAACGCCGATTATATTATGACAAAAGACATACTGGAAATAAAAATTTCGAGATGATTTACCGTCTGGGAACGCCCTGAATTTCTGGAATAATTCCAAACTTTGGTTTATCATGGTGCAGATCTGGCCTACATAATCATCCTATGTTAGCAAGTCGTTTGGTCTTCACATTTCGAATAAGTTTTTTCTGTTGATATTTTTAAGATCCAACTCTAGAGATGTCGCTGCGTGAGACTTCTGTTTATCCTACATTAACTTTCCATTAAGTGAAGATCAGTATTACATATATCAAAGTTATCAGATTTTGACACAAAAGCTGTATCATTGGCGTAGGCAATATTCATGATTCGATATACCTTATATTCAATATTCATAATATTCAATATTCATAATATTCAATATTCATGATACCTGACAGTCTATTGTATTAATTCTTGTATTTGGTCTACAAAAAGCGTTTATACAACTCACTCCATATTGAGTTTTTTGTTTGATACCCAAAGAAGGAGGAGCAGGCGGAAATAGAGGCCAGAAAACGGAGATTGACTGTGCAGTAAGCAACATCTTTGCCAGCTATTTCAATGTCAGCACATCCTTTATTGATTTTGTATACAAGAAACTTCTCTGAAGATCACCTTTATTTTTTATGTTTGCCCAATATGACATTAAACAATTTTTTTGGTTTCAATGACCCTTGAAACAACTAAGCATCATCTGATGGTACTGATGGATTTTTGATACTGATGGTGATGTTGTGAAGCCCAGAACGTTACAGGATCAAGATCGATGCAAAAGCAAACTAAGAATCTACTTACTATTCTAGGTAATCTCTTAGTAAAGGCTTTTGTTATATATGCTAACCATGTCTGCTACGTAAGTGGTATTGTAGGAAGCTTTAACGATATGAGTTTTCTAATAATTTCTTGCAATTGCTACAATCAAGAAATTCTTTCGAGCCAATTTTCTCTGGCAATAGCCCATAAAATCTCTCTGTTAGTCTTTGTTTTCAGCCATGAAGATCTTGGTGGTAAATATTTTCCAATTTTTTTTATCAATTCATTTGTATAATGATTTTAGCCAAAATTTAAAATAATTATTTGTCAAAAGATAACAAAGACATCTATAATAATTGGGTATTGACAGAAGATCCTATTGCCATCCGGGCGTCTTTAAAATACTGACTCATAGATATTTTCAACATGGGACATATTTATGTTTCCTAGTGGTAGTTCTGTGAACAAGAAGTTGATTTAGTGGTATTTGTATTTAATAATCTTTCAATGTTATTAACATTGAAATGTGAAAGCTTTCAACGGTTTATTGCTCATGCAGCAGAACACAACAAATTTACAAACATGCAACTCGTTTTATGATTCGAAATGCTTCTTTTTGAAAAATCAGACACAGATACAAAGACCATAACATTAAGACATGAAATTTGTTGAATGGTAGAAATTTTGAAAATACGTTGAAGACAGGTACACACATGTGATTGCTCATCATAATATAATATAAAAAAGAAATTTGTCCCAAATAAATATTTAATGAATTAATTAATGTTATTCATGGATACTATATATCAGCATCATTCATGAAATCTCAAGAACTTTGGTCAAAGCGAAAAAGGTGCACTCTGTCGAGAAATGAAAACTCTGGATTTCAGTCCGAACATATTTTTAGACTAGATTTTAGCATCTGTCTGTACTGTTTGTTCATTATCCCATAAATGATTATATTAAATATACCATAACTATCAGTTATGTACCTGAATGTCATTTTTGTAGCTCTGGGAATTGTGTCGATATTCCTTACAATGTAGAGAGGGACAAGACATACAATTGAGACAGCAGTTAGAATCAGGATGTAGATGACAGCTAAAATCAACCCGCGATCCCTATGGTGACCTGCTGTTCCTATGGCTCTTTTCATAGCTATAAGCTCTACCATCATTAGCGGAATAGTTATGAGCATAACTAAAAGTGCTGGTAGTAAAGAAATACCATAGTCTTCACAAAGAACTCTTTGAGCGAAGTGGTCTGCTCACCTTCCCTCATTCTATTTGAATTAGTCGCTCCTGAATCATTATGATTCAATGTCATGGTACGATCACTATTCCCTCCTCCTACCCTTTCACCATCTCTCCCTCTCCATGCACTATCTAGACTTACCTGTCCTTCTCCTGCCTCACCGCCTCCTACCCCTCCTACCTTCTTAATAATCTCAGATTCAGTTCTGTTTTGAGCATCACCAAATTTTAGTTGACTGATGTGTGACATTCTCCAACAGGTTTCCTCCTCTCTCTGCGGCAACTTCACCAGGACCAGATACAGAGTATCTCTGTAATCCTAAAGTAATCTCCGTTGAAAGGCTAAGACTTCCATTCTTGATGTGTAGAAGGAACACTAGAAATAGCATGAACTTTCCCATATTTGTCACAACCAAATTTACTCGATGCTTGAACGAGTGGCTCAATGCCATGTAACGCTCAAAGCATCCACAAGTAGTAGTATAATAGCACGATTCAGTACCGCTCCGCATACATGCCGTTATAAATTCTTTGATTACAACCTTGGTTATGTCTGAAAAAGCCTCATTGTTTTGCAGTCCAGCCGCAGCAACAACAACCATCAATCTCCAGTATATGTCAGGCAAAGTTATAGCGGCTAAAATCTTTCCATTCGATGTCGTTATGAGTCCCGGCATTTTAAGCAACATTCGAACATGAACTGTATTTGCTATAGCTAGAAAGCTGTGCCAGATAGATGAGCCGAGTACCGACCTGGTGGACTGCTGCATCATTTAGGTTTAAACTATATCGGCGTTCCTTCTCAGTTGAATATTATTGAGGATGTGAGCTAAAATTACAGAAAATGTCTCATAAATAACTCCTAGAAGGCTTGCAAGCATGTCACATTATTGATTTGGAACTGATAATTTTAATGAATAGACAGTTTTCTGAGCTCTTATTTATGCCTCAATTTGGAGTTGTGCTCTCTCCAGTATGGTACTTATAACCCACGCCGCATAGGAAAAACCTGCTGAAAGAGGGTTATCTTGAAAACCGCTTATGTAAGGATAAAAATGATTTTTGATTCAGGCAAATGTACTGATATCATGGCAGGGGGATATTACAACCTCGGATATTCCAAATTTGCAGAAAATCATCTGTTGCAAACAGGGTTAAGATAGGAATCTGATTCTTTAAATGTGCTCCATTTTGGCACCAAAAGGTTTGCTTTGATTTACCCGGATGAAACTCTCAAAAACAATGTACTAATAACTAATAATTACTGATTTACATTTAACAATTTTGTTCAGTTTCAAGCTAAATTTTGATGTTCAAATCATAATTGAATATGAAAGTGTGTAGGAATACAATAATTATTCAGTTAAACAATATTTAGTTATAATATTGACTTCTTACAGTGAATTATATATCATTAGATCATCAACGATATTGCTTTTCTCATAAACATTATGTAAATACTCTAAACCGGAAACTTCATGCTTAAAAGCAGCCATCCTAATTCAGTGCAATCTTCGGAGTCGGCGACACTTTGCTATACATCGGTTGTATCATAGCTGTAATTTAGCGTGCAAGTTAACGGAGATTCTCTCATTTCGAAACAATTAGGCAGATAATTCAGACAGAATAGTAGTTAAACAAGGTGTCAGATTTAACATCTACAGTTCAAATAGTCATGTGTGTAAGAGTATAAAAGTTGACTCCTGACTATAGTATAGACCAGCTGTGGGCCACATGTGGCCCTTTCTGCCTGCACAGCCTAATGGGAAAGATAAGAGGCCTTATTGTGGCCCTATGTCAGTTAAAATTAATACAAATTAATTTAGCATCACTCACTGTAACACAGAATTTCCAGGTATGCGTAGCCTGCTGTAATTACATTACATTGTTTTTATATTCACAATAGTGGCCATTCTACATCACACCTCATACTTATTAGGCATCAATCTGTATCTTTTAAAACGGTAAATTAAAGTAAACATATTACTTTTTTATTCCATATCTTTTATTTTTACAACAGAGCGCTCAACATAATTGATTTTATTATAACAATGATACAAATTACAATATACATATACAGACTCATAGCTAAATTAGGCCAACATAAATATCTAAGGGGAATTCTAAAGCCATTTTACATAACTGTATTACAAAATGGCTTAAAACAAGGATCTGATACAAGAAAATGTATCAAGTGCTCCACAAAAGCAGACTCTGAAAATTTGCTGTTCGATGACTGATAATGTCTCGTAACTAATATAGGTTTGAGAGACTGTTCTTGGTTGATAAATTTGATTAAAATCATATCACCCGCCATATCCTGAAAAATGGGCGGCGAAATATTAGCTGCCGTCGGGGGCTAATTCTATCCGAAAAAAAGATGCAAGAAAATTTAAATAATATCATGGATCGAGAAAGCAGGGGTGTGCGGGGAATAATGTCAGTTCAGCTTCTGCTGCAGTTAATCCGTTTGTCAATCATTTAGCAGGCAGACTGACTATCAGATAGATTTGTCCGTTCACATTTGACTATTCTGCCAGTCCATCAATATGATTATGTCCATTCGTTTATGCTCACCCCATCAAAAGATTTCTTTGACCATCGGCTCACTGATCTTAAATTTCTCATGCATAGAATTCCTACATCATTATATACTTTTATTGTCATTCTACATCATCTTTAGGAATGTTTTTCATGCAGTGACAGAACAAAAAAGAAAAAACTTAAGTGGAGAGAAAAAATACTCAAGTAACAAGAATTAATAGGATATAAAGTGCTTTGATAGTTGTTGTTTAAAATGAGTGAGTTTGGTTGCTGAGCGTATCTGAATTGGTAAAGAGTTAAAAGTTGTAGTGATTTTTTGTCTTAATTGATCAGTGTGATAATGTAATCGGTATCTGTCTCTAAAAAAGGTTTTAGAGCTAGCTGGAATAAAGCCTTCCAAAAGAAAGTCAGGTGCAATCAAATGCAAAATTTGGAAACCAAAAATACAGGTGAAATGACCAGCAAGGAGAGGAAAAGGAATCAGACCAAGAGATGTATGTAAATCTCTTGTATGTATTAGATGATATGGTATGTGGCTGACATTTGCTATTAGGCGGAAAGCCCTCTTTTGGAGCAAGTATATTCTTTCAAGAATATATTGTGGTGATAGGTTGCCATATATGCGGATGCCATATATCATATATCATATATCATATATCATATATCATATCATTCAACTTCATTATATAATTATGTGAAATAAATCAGCTAATCAAACTTTTAATAACTACTATTAGATTTCCCATGCAATATAAGCAGCCCACTTCGGAGCGTGTGAAAAACACAATAAACAAACATCATTTCAGGAAAACACTGTCCAGAAAGTGGGTTAGAGGTGTATCAACAACATGGAACACAGACAATGATGGGTGCTCTCGTAGTTTCTCTAGTAGGCCACTGCTAGAGTACTACCAGGTAACTTTATATTATTTTGTTGAAATTCAGTTATTTCTTAGCAAAATGTAATTTGCTTTTTTATTCTACATGCACAAATATTATTGACAATGTGGAAAGAATATAAATGTGTAGGGTGCCTTGATTCAAAATTTCCCATGCTTAGAAATTTTACATAATTCAATTTTACTCTATAATGATGCAAAAATAACATAACAAGAATCTGTTTTGTATTGATTTAGCCACCTGATCAACCATTATAATTATTATAATTATATATTTTGCCCGCAATGTAATCAGACCTTGGGACCGTGTGAGAAAAAAAAAAACAAAAATCATAACAAGTAGCCGCCGAAGATTGTCATAGATATTATTTACTTTACTGAACATATTGGTCGCCGTCGAGCTGGCTTAGTCGCAATTCTAGATTCTGTTTGATATCACCCTGGTCATATGACTTGAGCATTGGTCCTAAAGGTCTATAACATCAATATTTATCTCAGTGTAAAGCCTGGTGCCCAATTGCAGCATGATCAGACGATCCTTGCAATTGTGTACCATGGAAATCGCCAGATTGTAGGAGTTGTACAACCTTGCAAACACTCTGTGATACCTACCGTGGACATCAAGCAGTGTAAGAATTCTAGGACTAAGATTTCAGGCTAAGATTGGGCTAATTTCAATATCATTTTAATTTCATCGCGGGTTGGTGATAAAAGGAAACCACGATGATTCTGCCTGGCTCAGTACTCTACAATATGTTTTATTTTGATAAAGTTGCCTGCCCTGGTTTTATTGATACCCTTTTTTTTAAACGTTTATTGACAAGCAATCTTCATCATTAAAATGATGTTCTTCCTATTGTGCCAAGATAAAACAGAAAATAAATAAATATGGAATAAATAAATAACGAAGAAATATGGAAGATAAAGACTAACAATGAAAATGGTTATGTCTTAGACATGAAATACATAAATGCATATTTTCGGAATGACTTTAAATTTTTAGCAGACCTGATATGGTGCGGAAGGCTATTGAAAATTAGAGAAAGATTGCAGAGAAAATTGTTCGATGGAGGTTTCAAATAATGCGTGTCTCTCATCTGAAAACGATGTGTATTGGATATAAACTGCTCACATATATAATCTGGAGCCAACATATTGAGTATTTTATAGCCATAAATGGCAGAGAAATAACTGGCAAGCTGTGGTAAGGGAAGAAGATTTAATGATCTCGAAATATCCTGTGTTGATATCAGATGCTTTGGAATGAAATGAACAAAGGCGATAAGCCTTAAAAGCCCGCTTCTGTAGTAAAAATATTAGATTTGTTATGTGAGCAGGGGCTAAGTTATAGTAAATATGAATACCATAGATTAGATAACAGAAAATGAAATGGTGGTTAAAGGTCATCGCGGTTTCCTTCCAATGCAAAATCTGCATTGCTGAAAAAGTGCAAGATTAGCCTTTAGCTTTTTTGAAATAATATTCAACATGATCAGTCCATGTGTTGGGTGATGCATTACAAAGAAGATAGTGTAATTTTTTGTGTTGATCACCATTTTGTTTGACTTACACCATTGGTTTATCTCACTGAGATCAATATTGCAAGATCTCTCTAATTGAAAAATGTTGTAACTTTTGGCGATAAAGGCATACATGACAAGTTACCCTTTTTGGTAGGGTAACACCAGATATTTGGGCTGATTACCTACGAGACCAGATGACCCTATAACCACCCCACTTTTGCACCTAAGAGCTTAGTGAAGTCTTATTTGCTTATTTTGCTGTCATGAGGTCTGGTTGTCAACATAATATAACAAATTGTATTAGTTTAAACATTTATACATAGTAATATTCTTTCTAATGCTTGCTAGAATTTGGTAAATTATAGTTATCTAACAATAAAACAACAGAATATCAAATATTTTAAGAGCTTGGGCAACTGGGGTGTTGCCCCGGGCCGCCGGCGGGAGTATTTTAGGGTCCCCCAGACCAACCCAGTCCGCAAGTTTATGCATCACCAGATATTGAGCCTAGCCAACTTGTCATGTATGGATAAAGGTAGTATCATCAGCGTAAGCATTGACAGTAGAGAAAAGATGTAAGTTTAAAAGATCATTGATGAATATAGAAAATAATGTTGGAGCAATGATTGAGCCTTGAGGGACACCTTTCCTAATAGGTAGTAATGTGGAATTTCACTGGTTGAATGTTTGAGCAAGTTTTTTGATCAGGTCTCAAAGCTCAAACTCCAAGTAGATGATCTCGACAGCCTTATGACTAAGCGTACCAAAACACTTGCCCTCCGATATATCCATGACGATGACCACTTTATGAACAACTTTCTTGCTAAATGCCCCTCAGGCAGGTATCGAACAATTAAACACAGAAGTGCCCTTGGTAAAGACTGTTTTTTGAGGCATGCTATCCATATTTTAAATGATATTCTCTTTTAATCATCCATCAGTGTTTAATCTTATTTTTCCTTGTATGTGCTGGCTCCTTTTCAGTATGAACACCCTTATCTGCAACATATTATTTTATGTTAGTGATAGAATACAATCAATCAATCAATCAATCGTTACATATTGTTTTCTATCATTAAAAAAAAAAGCTGGCAGTTTATGAAATGATCCAGTTATGCCATATCTAGACAATTTCTGAAGAAGTATAGCATGATCAACACAATCAAACACTTTTTTAAAGTCCAGAAATATTATAGAAATGTAATAACCTTAAGATTTGTAGTCTAGACAATTACCAAATATCTTATGCATAGCATCTGCGCAAGAGAAACCTTTTCTGAAACCTGACTGTAAATTGTTTGGGATTTTATTTGATTCTAAATATGTCTGAAGGTGAATATTGATGTGTTGCTCAAAGATTTTGGATAAAATTGGTAAAACTGAGATTGGTCGAAAGTTGGATGGAACACTTCTATCACCACCTTTATAAATAGGTGTGACTCTAGCTCTAGCTGATTTCCATTCTTTTGGGAAAACTCCAAAATATATTTATCATGTCAGTAAGGATGACAACAATATATGGGAATGTTTTTCTCAGTATTTTCACTGAAACATTATCAGAACCAGCAGATTTATTGTTTGAGATACTAAACATGTATTTGATACAGTCTAAAGGTGTCAAATGCGGAATCGGGTTCATTTTCGCTTTTGTGAGAGGGTCAATTCTGGCATGAAGAGTTGGCAATTTACTAGTCAAAACATCTGCAATAGTAGTGAAGTGAGTGTTCAAAGTCTCTGCATTTAGGTCCGACACTGAATCAGAACATCTTTTCGGATTGACGTTCAAAGCATCCCATAACGGTTTTGTATTATGTGAGTCACTATTTTGGACTAGGTCCTCCATGTGCAATTTCTTTTTCTTACGGATCAAGTTTGTCACTAGATTTCTTTTGATACGATAGTTAACCCAATCCTTGTCTGATTTGAATGTATCCCACAACTTCATTTCCCTTCTCACTTCATCATCCATCCACACTGGGAGGATTTTTGACTTAACAAATCTGGATTTTACTTTAACTAGTTGGTTGACAAGCTCCATGAAATTTTTACTGAAACTGTTTAACATCATGTCCGGATCATTTTCCATCAAAATTTCGTTCCAGTCAATATTACCAAAAGCTCTGCGGATGTTAACATCTGTGAAATGACTATAACCATTGTATGTGATCTTTGTCCGCTCTATAGGTACTCTAAATCCCTTTCCTAGAATTCTTGATATATAAATAAGGAAATGATCACTCAGCGAATAATTTAGAACTTTAGTGTCATAAAACTGTTGCGGATTTGGAACATAGATGTGATCAATCAAAGTGCTTGACCTTTCACTGACCCTGGTGTCTCTTGACACTAGCTGAGTCAGTGAGAATTGGATAACAATATTTCTGAACCAGTTTTTCTTTACTTTTTCGTCATTTAGGTTGACATTAAAGTCACCCATGATGATGTCATCATTTGATATATCATAACAATCGTCAATGTGTCTCAAAAAGTCGTTGTTCCAAGAAACTGGTTTAGATGGAGGCCTGTAAACAAAAGAGACAACAAATTTTCTCTGATAATCTGGTTTGACAACTAAACTTAAGCTTTCAGGCATGGACTGATCAAGTGATGGTAAAAGTTCATATTTTATGTAAGTTTTTATATAGCATAGAAGACCCCCACCAGCCATCATATCGTACCCAGGGATAGTGTAAAATTTGTTCTTTTCATTCTGATTTATGAAAGTCTCAGTTAAACAAAAAATGGGAAAATCTTCAGTTTGTAAAATGCTCTTTACCTCATCAAGCTTGCGGGTTAAACCTCTAATATTTAAATGAGAAATATTGAAAAATCTTCTAGAATTAGCCATCGTAATGTTTTCCAAAATGACATATAATTTGTTGAGGGAAGTAAAAAACCTCTCTGGTTGATGGCTGTTAAAAGTTGTGTTGAATTAATGAACTTAACCCTAAAAGTACGAAGAGGTTTACCATTCTTCTGGAGCCTGATAGTTCTTGCTCCAGGGAACTGACTTTGTACTTGCTCCTCCAGTTCTGCATCAATGACATCCAGTGGCACACCTTTCAGCATAGCCACATTGACAGTAAATGTCTTGGGGTTAATGGTCTTCCTAACATTGGAATCCCCAAATGTTGTTGTTTTCCATTGCTTTATCATAGCGTCAGCTGCTGCAGGAGAATCCATCTGGATCATAATACGTGGATTGTCTGAGTTAAATTTGTATGGACTAATTTTTTCGATAAGAAAGGGTCCATACTCCTGGTTTATCGTCCTCCTCACTAGGTCATGAGAGAATCCTGTAAATGCTTGTGGTGTTTTCTGGATAGAAATAACTATGTTGTTATCAGGGTCGAATCCTGTAGTATTCTTGCGTTTCTCTGTGTTACTTTGAGATGCTGGGGTAGGTGGTTGTCTTGGGCGATTTCGTTTGGTCGTGTTGGTGGGTGGTGATTTAACTTTGGAGTTGTCAACATCTTGCCATACATTGTGGTTTGTTGTTGAAGAAAATTCCATTAAATTGGTCTGTTGTTGTGATGTTGTGGCGGAATCAGATTGTTGATTGTTTACATTATTTTGAAATTCCAATCTACTTTTATTTCTACTACTCAGCCAATCTGTCAGCGCAGTGAACTCCCCTTTTATATGCTGATGGATAGCATCTTCTGCCTTGGCTAACCTGTTTAAAATAATGTCTTGCTTTTCACTCATTTGTGTTATTTTTTCCAGTAGAGTTGTTATGAGAGAAGTATCAATACAGTTCGGCTGGTCATGCGTATCGGTATTACTACCACAAGGCTGTGAACCTATGATGTTATTGGTATTGGTTGGATCATTTGGGGGTGCCGAGGTGCTTACTCTAGAACATGAGAAACTTCTACTTGATTTAATTGATTTAATTTTGATTTAATCTTGATTTGATATTTTTCCATCTATAAATATATATATATATATATATATATATATATATATATATATATATATATATATATATATATATATATATCATAATATCATAATAAATGTTGAGGAAAATGTCTTTTTTATGTGCCAAAAGAAGAAACAAAAGATGCAGTTTGTACCTTTCCTCAATAAAAGATTGACAAGCTACAACAGTGGACCCATATATTATTTGTGGACATACTAACTAATCTGGCATATAAGTTGAAGGAACGCAACGTGGAGGCAGCAAGGAAATTATAATCAAGGTCAATCTCACTATAATCTCATTATAGTGAGATTATCATTGTCATTATAATTATCATTGTCATTATAATAATTAGATTGTCATTATAATGACAATCTCATTATAATCAAGGTCAATCTCACTATATGCTTGTACAACCCTCTCATAGAGCCACATCTCTAGATTTAGATCTAAAAATTAACCATAAAAGGCTAAACCGAAATGCCAATACCAAACTCCTTGGTTTTACTTTGAATGACTCATTGATATGGGACGATCATGTAGACCAGATTTGCACCAAAATAAACAAAAGTTTGGCATTATTCCAGAAATGCAGGGCATTCCTAGATAGTAAATCATCTCGTAACTTTTATTTCCAGTATGTATTTTGTCATATGATATATGGCATCCGCATATATGGCAACCTATCACCACAATATATTCTTGAAAGAATATACTTGCTCCAAAAGAGGGCTTTCCGCCTAATAGCAAATGTCAACCACATACCATATCATCTAATACATACAAGAGATTTACATACATATCTTGGTCTGATTCCTTTTCCTCTCCTTGCTGGTCATTTCACCTGTATTTTTGGTTTTCAAATTTTGCGTTTGATTGCACCTGACTTTCTTTTGGAAGGCTTTATTCCAGCTAGCTCTAAAACCTTTTTTAGAGACAAATACCTATTACATTATCACACTGATCAATTAAGACAAAAAATCACTACAACTTTTAACTCTTTACCAATTCAGATACGCTCAGCAACCAAACTTACTCATTTTAAACAACAACTATCAAAGCACTTTATATCCTATTAATTCTTGTTACTTGAGTATTTTTTCTTTTTCTCTCCGCTTAAGTTTTTTCTTTTTTGTTCTGTCACTGCATGAAAAACATTCCTAAAGATGATGTAGAATGACAATAAAAAGTATATATATAACAGCATTTTTGTTGAAACTCAAAAACTTGTATAATAAGTCAAAGAACACTTGTATCTTATCGATTGGCTGTACTGAGCACTCATCTCTCCGGTAGTTCAAAGTCACCACTATTGACAATATCAAAATACTGTAGTTACGAACTGAAATTTTATCTCGGAAAATCAAGAACCTGTCGTTGTAGGGTAGGGCTCAGTATAATATTTATCTGTTACTAGCATCAAAGATGTTGCCAAACTATTTGGCTGACAGAATTAAAAAATTCAAACTTGTAGGAATAAAACTATTGCAATACCTGGTCATTCTGCTTACAGCACTGATAATACACATCATGGTACAGTCGTCTCAGATCAATACAGAATAAGTAGCAGTTAAGGAAATATTGTTTTAAACTCATCGCTCCAGTCACAGTTGCAAGAAGACGGCAGCTTTGATAATGTTGTCACAGTAAATCAAATACTGTAGTTACCGGACAAAATCATATTTTGCTTCTGTTCTAGTTTGTATACAAATTATGATTATTATTCAATACTTGACCAATTAAATATCACGGTGTTATAAATTTTTGTAGATTGGTATGAGGCTTCAGGAAAACCCCAGAGCAGTCAATTTAGGGTCTCAACGCTAAAAAAAATCCAGGGTAGGCTTGATCGAACAGCATTACAGCATTAGACGAGACCTACCATTCAAATGAAACTATCATTTGATTGTTCTTTCTAAACTTAAAATGAAGCTATAAACATTGCTGGCCAGGCAATTAGTGGATAAAATTAATAAATATTACGATATATAGAGACCTGCAATACTAAATCATGTGAATTTTCAATTGATTTACATGAATTTTCTAGCCATCTTTGACTTTTCTACCATGGTGAGATCTCTTTTGTCCTCTAAATATGCAGCTATTAAATGAGGACACTTTTGGATGCTCAGTGTCCAGTCTAGTGTGGGATTTTTTTTTATGATGTTTCCTCAAAAAAAGAGCTTGTAGTCAATGAAATACTAAATCATTTTAGCTATTGCTTCCTACATGATTACAATGTATTACTTTGAATATATGAAAAGCCAAATTAGTATTACTAGTAAATAAAAACTTTTAGGAATTAAGCTGGTGTGGTCAATGAACCATGACAATAAAAAGGGTGTCAGATGGTGAACAAGCAGTTTTTCAGGTGAAAGTAGGGCTAAAAAAATTAATTAATTAAGTTATGGCTCTACAAATGGAAACTTCTGTTGAAACAGGGAGAGTGGGAGATATCCCACCCTCCCTGGTTGAAACAAAAAACAAATCGTAGTTATCTTCTCCTTGATTTCAAGTAAGGGACAACTTCTGATGTAAACTACAGAATTAATATAGCAATTTAATATCAAATTGTAGGTGAATAAATTACGTGCAAATTATAAGAACCACTAATCTAAAAGGACTTCGATGATGGTAATGAAATTAACTTTATTTTAACCGATCATGACATGACATTAACATGACAATCTTATCTGGACGTGTTTTACAAGGAAAAATATTTACTATTAAAAGTATCAAGTTAAAAGAGAAATAATAAAATTGAAAATGTGAAAAGCTGATCCACAGCTTATGAAACAATGAGTTTCGCAGTTCGCAAAACAATGGGCTTTATTGCAATGAGCGGGCAATAATTATATCAAATAGACATTAATTTTTATTTGCTCAATGCGACTGTCGATATTTCATGATCAAGGATGGGGGTAACTGGGCTTTAAACTGACTTTTTGGGATTTGTACCTCATTTTTATTTGGCGCATTACCCAAATGATAGTTGTAGAAGTTTCTGTTTTTGAACTCCATATAACCTTTCCATAGTACAATAAATTTACAGGCCACTGTATTCCACAAACAGATAGGTTCCAATAATCTAATCTATCTCATTGCTCACACAGACCAAAACAATTCTGGTTTCTGTTTTAGTGACCAGTCTCTACTGCGCTAATAACATGCAGGTACTTCTCTCTGCTCCTTGGAGACCTAAATATGCTAACGTCTTATGTTAAAAGTTTGCGGGTTTCCTCACACAAAGCCTTCATTACAGTGGTGTATTCAGAGTGGGCCAGGGGGCCATGACCCTACCTCTTTTTCAGATTTCAATTTTGAAAAAACTCCAAAAATTGCCACAAGTGTTATAAATACACATTGACTCTATTTACATGTTTCGATAACAGGTGCTCAGGGGCGCCTCTTGTGTCATATGTAGGGATTATGAAGATATAGCACTGATGAAGCTGTTTTATAATGGCAAATCTCAGCTTGTTATGAGGTTTAGAGTTCATCAATACATCTAAAACGGGAACATGTGAGCTATCCTTCAGCTCCATGGCCCTCCTTAAAACACAACTTGGGCCAAACTTGAACATACAGCCTCTGAACATTGCAGTCCTAAGTTGGTTGCAGAGGGAGATTGAGCTTGTCAAATTTAATGTTGACATTTCATGGCATCGTGGTGGTCAATAAAATCAGAATTTCGATTCATGGTCAATTTAACAATATCATATATTTGAATGACTGTTTATCCTCCTCTTCTCCTGTAAGCTTTTCCATATTTTATACTGTGCATCCTCTATCCACACTCCATAATATGTTCACCGAACAATTTCAATTCTAAGTATTGATCCCGGTAGGGAATAAAATGATGACCTTCCTGTAACCCAAAAATCCCTGTGGCCAATTTCTTGTCAATTTTCTTCTCAAAAAGGGCTAGAATGCATGAAAACTGACCCTGAATATTGAAATTTTCCTTGGGGGGTCCCCCATACCCCCTAGCAGGAAGACTCACCCAGCCCCCTGGCCCTACCACTTCAAAACCCATGGATACAGCCCTGCTTCCTTAGGCCATACTTGGCTTTACTGTGATCCTTGACGAACTTCGATATTAAACCAAACATACATATATATAGTCAAAAGCTCTATGTCCTAATGGCATCATTGCCTCCCTGTCAGCACTGCTCTACTGATGGCTCTGCCACATCATTTGCTTTGGGAACTACATGTCAATACTTTACTACCCCTAATTGGCTAATGCAGTGATGTTATTGTCTTTGAGGGTGTTATCATCATTTCAGCATAAGTAAGTTGGTCATCACTTATATGGATTTAAACGATATACTTTAGAGTTATATGCTCATGCTTCAGCAGAGAAAATCGAACATGGATCCATTTGGCTTTACTCATCAGTGCATTGATTGATTTGCTGATATTACAATAAATAACATCCAATATGATAATAAAATTGGTTGTTTATACCACAAAATTTACATAAAAAAGAACATGAGTGAACATAATTGGTTTGTATCCAACCAAGTACCGGAAGGGAGTGGGTGATAAGGTTGAGAAAGTTGAGAAGGCAGTGAAATAAGTAAATACTCACACAACTTTTGAGCTAAAATATCACAACTATGCAGAATAATACTAAGCAGATGAATGCACAAAAAATAAAACAATTACGCTCAACTATTAAGGTAGAAGATCAGGTAAAACCATGTCTTCTATAACATGATACAGGTGACCCCTCAGAAATTTGTTCTTGTTGTTAGCGGTTGAGTGATTCGACAAAAAACTGTGAAAAATGGAACTGGTTACTCAACTCGCTCATTCTGAATCAAAACCCATACGATCGCTTCTCTCTCCAAACTGCAAACAACATTTTTTTGCAAAAAAATTCGTTCTCTGTGAACTTGATTCTATCAACCAAACATCTCGTGGGAGGCGTAGGTCATATACAGGTAACCGTCCCTGTCTTTGTCGTCTCTGTATAACTCAGCTAAGGTTGAGGACATGCTCGGAATGGCTCGATTGTTTATAAGTAAGTAAAACGCCTGGTTGGGATGAAGCTGCATTCTGTTCCTGCAAGAAGAAGATGAAATATTGATTATAATAGTTATAGTGACATTATGTCATGACATTTTGACACCAGTATTGGGTGGCAAGGGGATATTAATGCAAATTGATACAAATCTTTCAAAGGATTCAATCACTTTTATGGTTGAGGGAGAGGACGATCCCATATTTTAGGCACCAATCTACCATTTTGGTGTTGTAATGTTTCACAGTGTTAACGTAATACACAAGGCAAGGAAAAGTTTCCCTTGGTCATAGCAATGAACTCCTACAATGGTAACTGTTGCAAAAACACCCAACCCTAGTCATACGTTGTTCTACAATGTACTTCATCAGAATGGCAGACAGACATCCTAATTCAGTTGGCAACGAACTTTGTCTTGACAAGAAAATTGGATGGTGTCAGAGCTTCATTTCTAATGATACAAGCCTGTTCTTTACGCCTCTATGTGCTAGCTAAAGTTAACTAGCAGGATATAAACTTTTAACTTTTTCAGTATACATTGCACAGGGTTTTAATGCTACAATAACAAATCTCTTGAAACTTAACATTCAAACGCAGCCTAATATTTGCAGCCTAATATTTACGATCCATGGACACCTATAAACTCAAATCCTATTGCTGGTGTCTGACATTGCCAAAGCTCAATAGGTAGCCTACATTACTGAAGTTTCAGCACACATAATATCCGGTCTATTTGCACTGCATTCAAGGTACCAGGTTTTGTCTAGTCGGCCGAGAGACACAACTCCAAATGCAGACAAAACCAACTTAGCTTGCCGTCGCTCAGTATTGTCACCAAGTCATTAACAAATCAACACTATTATTGTGCTAAAATTTGATTTTAGTAGCTGGTACAGATAAACAGGTACCACCAGGCATGAACAAACAAGGTGATAAGATTCTCTACATCTCAAATATTAGGACTTCGTTACACTAGTCTCAGGGATTTATTAGATAGTCTCCCAGAGAAGAAAATCTAATCTCAACTACTTGACAAGTAAATCACATCTAATCACTATCTAAGTGATTTCACTGATGGACTGTGTCGGAATGTCATCACAGTAACTATTGACAATTTGATGAGACTTGACACATAAATCTCCCAATAGGGTCTTATCCTGGTCAGGTGGCGGTGAATAAAATAATTAAAACCTCAGCCATAAACCCTAAAACATCGGTGGAAGAGAATCCATCTAGATGAGTAGATAATTTGTTTAGACAAACTTTACCATCATTCATTAATTCTGATGGTAAGGATGTAGGGAAATATGAGCCATCTAGCAATATGGAAAATTGAATGCTCTGTGTTCCCATAAGTGATCATGGACATTAGCTTGTTTGTTATTACCTAAGTCCCGCTTCAGCTTAAACATGACACACATAACCTACCTACTGGAGGAGCTGTACATATGGCCTAGCGGTAAATTAGAGCTAGGCTGCTAGAAGTGAAATTCAGAAACTTTAATTGATTCACTGTCCCTTACAAGATGTCTTTCTATTTAGTATTTTCCATGCTAGGCCTATAAGAGTGTGACTTTGCATTTCAATTATTATTATTATTTCTATTATCTTACCTGATAATTGTGACGAATTGTGACACTGTAATTTCTTTGGGCACTAAGAATTTTGATTTCTCCAACTTTGGCAGAGATTTTTCTTTTTGATATTTCTCAACTATAAGCTGCAAAATGAGAAAAACATACATATTATTATAATACACAATTATATTCTGACATGAATCCACAATACAAATGTTGGAAAGCTTGATTTTCATTCTTGCCTAATCTTCCATACAACATATTTTATTATTTAAGGATTAGTTTCTGGGATGTTGCTGGGACTAAAATGCAAACTTTGAACAGATTGCCAGCTAAACAAAGGAGATGCTGGTAGGTTGATTTAGCTAGGCCCTATGATGATTGAAATTTCACTCATCAATGTTCGGGATCTGAGTAAGTATGCCTCATGTCCACTTCATGATCACTCACAGAGCACTTCATGAGGACACGGCCGCTAACAAAGAGGAGCACCAGGGCGCAAATTATAGTCAATGAGATACCCTTAAAAAGTTCATGAATCATAACCTCTGATTCAGCTTTAGTTACAGGCCACTCTAGTTTCCATCTTTTGTTTAAGCCACAAAATTGAGTTTGGAGCCGTCAAACTTTTTGGACTATCAAAGCAGAAAGAATGGTTATTATAAAATGCCTCTGTGTTCATAGACGGCATGATGAAGGTTCAGTAGGTATAGAACGGTATTGAAATCCAGAATTTGTTACTCAAAATTGAGAATGTGACTAACGACCATTGAGTGCTGTTGGCCCGTGTGGTGATGTGGGAATCTTGTGTGACAGCATGGTGTAAATGGTAGACTATAGTAGAGAATGTGTAAACCAAGAGTAATAAACCGTGTATTGAACCAGATTTCGCTAAACCATTAATCATGACTAGGGCCATAGTTGGCACCTCCTTCTAAAGGTGCTGCTACATGAGGCGATTTTTACATGCCCCATTGCAAATTATCACATATATCATGAAGAGTTGGGCAAGTTAATAGCACTCTAAATTTATCACATTCCTATGGTCTAGATGGCCTTCATGTTTTTTGCCTGTCATCGTCTCCATAATTTTTAAAAGACTACAGCTGCAAACATCACTGCTATAGGAAAGAACAAATCGCAAGAAAATTACATGCTTGTGAAACACGGTCTGTATGCGAGATAAGGAGATTGTTTGCAAGCTTAAATTGCATTGGCTGAAAAACAAAACAAGGTGGGATAACTTACAGGAATCTTCTCTGGGTATTTCTCTCTTATGTCTGACGCTTCTTGTTTCCTTATTGCTGTAAAACAGAAGATGTTGTGTCATTGAATATAAAGGAATGTCAAAACTGAATTCCTGAAAGTGTTTAAGGTTCCAAGGCGTATAACCTAAACGATGGCCAAAAATGTAGAGAAAAGGGATAACATGTTATTCCTCACAAGGGACAACTGCTTGCACCTAAAACTGTTGTCTGTAATTCTGGTGATTCAAGTGTTTGTTGACCATTGTCCACTTTATGGATATCACTCACAGAGCCCCATCACTCCTGGTAATATTGACTAAATTCAAGAAATCAAATATTGGAACTAGATGCAGTGATAATAATTAGATGACCCTGTAACTGAGTAAACATTATGTTACATGTGGGAACTACTCAGCAACAGCAATGTAGGCCCCAGCAACCCCTTATCAAGATAAATACAATCACAGGCTGTCATCAACTATAGCTGGCATCTTGAGCTATCACAACAACCAGCTCAACTGTCAGTTCTCAACAATATAATGGACTGTCAATTTTAAACCTTTAATTGCACTATTTATTTAATAAGAAATTTAGAGATGTACCATAAAATGTCCCGCTTGTCCCTGGCTGTTTAGATGAGGAGTTAAAGAAAAAAATGCCGTTGGCCATAAACTTAACAATAGAGAGTGAAAATTGGGGGTTATTCAGCTAGGCCTAAATATAGCACAACATCATGAAAAGATTCAGCTCATTAATTGGGGTGGAACATGTAATCATAGCTGATCTGCAATTAAACTCACAATATTATTTGTAGTAGCGTGGTGTATTGAATGCCTAGACTACCTGTTGCAATGACTTTCAACACTACACCAGTTACTAAGAGAAAACCCGCAACAGCTTCAGCATGATCAAGCTATAAGGATAATGCATATTGAGCCTACGCCTACCAATAACTAAATTCCAGATCTAGCAATGACAATAATGGGCTCTGTCTTTGCTGAGAGCCCTAAGTGCAGCGTTCGGATAGTGTAAGCATCATTCTAGCTTTCCATCGAGTACCAAGGTCAAAAATGTGATAGATCAAACTAACATAGGATTGGGAGAAGAAAAGGTGAATTTAATCAATGTTTTAAATGTGATGGTGTTAGCTGTTTACACTTACCAAATGGCTTTTTATGTTTGAATGACACTGGAGGTTGATCGACTGCTTGGTATATGCTCGGACTCATACTGTCTCTTATTTTAATGTTCTCCTCAACTCGACAGCTTTATTCAAGCTGTGACCAGCAACTTATGATGAAGAAAACAAGACAAAGTCTTCTGTGATAATTGGAAGCGTAGGTAGCAGAGTAAGCGGAGTATCGAGTTGTCAGCGATGTTTAAGCGAGTTCTCAGGTTGTCGGGTTTGTAGTAAGCAGACTGTAACAATGATGTTGCTCCTTTTAATGTTCTAAGTTATAAGTAGTCAGGATTCTATTCAAAAGTGAGCACCCTTTCTGTAAACACGTTGTTGTTCCTTGAGGACAAAATGCCATATGAACCAAGGGTTAATATCCTCGGAACATAAATAACCATTTAGTGTAACAGTGAAAGCTTACTGACTCATTTACACAATAGTAAACAATATATCTTAGCCTTAGAGCCAATATAATTATTCATACATAACTGTAAACGCCCTACCCTATATTTAATTAACTGGCAAATAACAGTCTTATTGCAAGCGAGGCTTGATATGCCTAGAGCCCTGGGCTTTCAAGCGAGAAGATAAGGTCTATGACATAGATTTATTTATAAATGCAAGTGTTGACGACTGCTTACCAAGTTTTGCCGCCCAGGGCTCAAAGTCGATTATACTGTCTCTATATCTAAGCCAATGATGAAATGATCTTAGTGGTTGAGATGGTTACGTCAAATACAGTCATTAGAGATGTTGTTGAGAGTTATGAGCCATATGATAATGATTGATCATCTAAAGTGCACACACCACCAGGGGTCATCAGGGGTCATGGTATTCGTCATCTTCTCTCTTCCTGTTGACAACCTGGAAGTCAAAACATGGTATTTCAACATACAAGTTGTTAACCATTAATTATTTACTTTTTTAGAATATTTATTTGCAAAAAACAAGAACTTGGCAAAAAAGAGCCAGTTTGGATTAATTTAATGACAGGCTGTCTAGCGGATATGGAGGAGAAGAGTTTGTGTTTTGCACTTTGTGGTGTTTTAATGGCAAAGGCAACAAAAATTGTGGGATCTACATAGTTTAGTTTTTTAATATTTATTTCACCAAAAGAAGTGCTGGGCAAAAAAGAGCCAGCTCGGACTAATTTAATCACAGGTCCCCTATGAGAGAATCGAGGGGCAATTTTACAATTTGTGGTGTTAGAATGGCACCGCAAAAGAATTTGAGGGATTTAAAGCGAATAGTTTATGATACTGATATTACTTTAAGATTTAGACACTTTGCTCATCATTACCAGAAAAGATTTTAGTATTTGCATGTCGTTTGCTACGTTGACACTTCTACAACACACACTTTAGTGATCGACCTACCCTGTTGTCCTGTTTGGATAAAACATACAGGAAATACAGATACTGGCATAGGGCTAGAACACACACTGTTAGCAGAAACAGTAACTTCATGTATAGTATCTGGTCATCATTATCTATAATGCCATCAAAGATTTTCCTGAGAATATCTATGGTCTCTGGTGGATACCCAGTGTCTGTGTGACCAGCTAATCAGCTGACCAAGGTCAACAAAAGATCGATAATCTTGTTGCTGAGTGTGGTGTGCTGTTTTACTAACACATCATCTCGAGATAACCTCAAGAAGACAGTCTGGTCTGGGTGCTGAGATAACCTCAAGAAGACAGTCTGGTCTGGGTGCTGAGATAACCTCCAGAAGACAGTCTGGGTGCTGAGATAACCTCCAGAAGACAGTCTGGTCTGGGTTCACTTTGTCATACAGGAAAAGAGAGACGCAGCTAATAACAAAAGTTTAATTAGACATCGGACAGACAGTCTAAGATAACTTCAGGGACACATTAGTCACTTACCAGCATGCCCAGCGGTTCTGGGTCTGGGAGGGCTCTGTGTAGCTTTGAGATAATGGATATGATGCCAGCACAAACTTTGCATCTGGATGTGCAAACATTTACATGCGTTGCTGTGTAGTCCCCTTTGCACATGTGCACCCATTTTGGGTTGCTCATTTTTAGCGCCGTACGTAACGTTTGGATTGATCCAAATGCTCTTGAGTTCTCGCGCTGAAAACCGGACCCACCGCAATCAGAAAGTGTTAGTTTTCAAAGGTTATAGGCAAATAGGTCAATATGGGCCACTCAGATTTAGCCGAGTTACTCGGATTTTCGGGTTCAATTCAAGAGATTTCAGAATATGAGCTGAAGTCTCAGATCTCCCTTCATAATCATCTAGATGGGAATTCCAGATTATACAGTTGATTTTTGGTCGATCGAGCTGCTACTATATGTAAATTGACAATGGAATTCATCTGAAGAGCCCTGTATTGCTCTCTAGGGTAACAAGTAGGGTTTCAGCGGCCGAACCTTGTTGGGAAGGCTAATAGAGCCCCAAACCCCTAAGCTGTTCATACACAGGGCGTTTTGCGCCTTTGATGTGCCACCACTGCGACTCAGCATTTGGATCCTCCCAGGTTGAGAGCCCTGCAACTGGTCGCTGCGGTGCTGAGAGACCAGTATCACACAGACAATCTGCAAGCAGTTTGTATGTGGACCTAGTTTATCTAAGGCTCCATGTGAACATTCAGAAGTATAAGTTGCCTGCACTAACAGGGCTGAGATTTGTACGGAAGCTTTACACAGTATACATTTTAGTGGGTTTTAGTGAATTTTTGATGCTACAGTACCATAACTGCACTGGGCAATTAAACATTCAGGTATAACAATCAATCAAACAAATAAAAATATTTATTTCTCTGGATACTATCAATAAATAATAACATGAAAGAGATCAACAAAAATAATAATAAAGCTTAGAAAAGTATAATCTGCACAAGAATGTGTTTTTATCACACATAGAAAATTATTTACAAAATACAAGCTTTTGTGGTAATTCAATACCCTTAAAAAATGGCCATAGAAAACACTAAGTGGCATAAGGTTGTTGTTGGCCAGTATAATGCCCGGCCATTGAACCTTTCAATTCAGAGTTAAAAAATCTAATTGCCGGCGTGAGGCTGGTGTGTGAGCTGGATTGAGTCATGGCTGTTGCCAAACTTTAAATTGAAAGTTATCATTTCATATAATTATAGAGTTAGAATGAAAAACATTAGTTTACATTGCAATGAACAGCACCTTCAGTTAGACAGATTTGATTAGAATTAAAAGATTGATATATGGTTGCATGGAGAGACAATTCCTGATGCAGCCTTGGAACCAGGCTTGATGAAAACAGACAGGAGAGTGCACATCAAGCAAAAACCTTATAAGACATGAGGACTAATGTTACCAAGTCTTTATTTTTACAGTATTGACGTGACTAACATGATGCGAGACTTGCAGGCATCCACCCGCCTCTGTAATATAAGTGTCTCTTTCTCTAAGGCTTCGAGGTACCCTTCATCGTTACGCCTCTCAATCTGTGATGCTACGTGTACTGTAAATAAACAACAATATTTATCAAACACGCATCATTATATTTATTGTATTATTTATGATCGAATTATATCAACATTAGCCATAAAAGGTTTCACAACTGCTGTCACTTTGTTATCAATAATGTGGCTGGTCACTGCATAACTTGGTTAGTATTGCCGGGGAGTAAAACTTTATGCAAATTATGATGATTATGAATATCATTTAATTTTTTGCACTTTGAACATGTTCTTGCACAAACAACTCAATGATTCTTAGCCATACACGTAATTGGTATAATTGTCTAGGTTGTACAGTTGCACTGCTGCTCAATCTGCTATACGGACATGGAAAACATACAAGCACATGGAACAAGACCAATCACCAATGCAAAAAATGTGAAAACTATTTGCAAATTAGCATCGCAAAATGTAGAAGCGAAAGAAGCAAATTATAACTGCTTCTAATAAAACTGAAGTGCAAGATTGAGCAAAGCAGGGAGTTGTCCCACTGAAAATCCCAAGAGCAGACAACTATGAATGAATATAACCCACTCACAACTTAGCCCTTTATCAGGACATGGGGTGTGGTCAGATGATTGTCCCACAGCTACAAATTGAATGACATTAATAAAAATAAAATTATCTCTGTTTTGGCAATTGTTATTTATAGCTTGGTTGAACCTTGACTTTGAAATTACATGTTGTGTAAAATATTTCAATGCTTCTTAGTTTTAGTAGAATTTTCAATGACTGCAATCCTGTGTATTGAATGAGGTATCGGAAGCGTTACAAAAGGTTTGTCATACACATTAAACATTTTGATAAAACAATCTAACTTACACTCATAATTCCAGTGTCCGGCTGGAACCATAAGTCTATTCTTAGCGTCCATCATCTCTCGCTTCAGCATATCCTGATGATAGAGTAACTCATCTACTCTCAGTCTACGTGACGACTCCTCAGACATCTTCCTCTCCTCTTCATGACGCTGCCGTAGTCTACGCGTTACGTCGGATGAGTCATCACCGGCAGCCTGAGGGTCTGACAATGAACTACTGTTCAGCCATGGACCTGTTAAAACAAAAAATGTACTGTAATGACTTGTTACATTTAATATCAAAAAGCCCAAAAATAAGTTGCTCAAATTTTAGGCAAAACTCTAGGGTAAGGTTATGAAAGTTAGAAGATACTTGAAAGCAGTCTTTTTGCAGCTGCTCTGAGCACACTTCCTATGCTGACCGCTCTATCAATTTGTACACCATTGAACCTAAGTAATTTTGGATAAAGGAGGGGTGGTTAACTATAACGATAGATCTTCATTTAGGAACCATAGGTGAAAACATAATAACTAGTCACCTCTTAGTGTTAAAAACCAGCAATTTGTGAGGCAATAATGTCCTTGTATAACAAAGAAGTTCAAGATTTTCCTTCAGGGTACACATATGAGTCACCCTTCAAAACTAGCCCACAGATTACAGATTGCTCAATATAAACACAGGAAATATTACTTAGAGCACTAGAGACAGGACTCATCGATGATTTACCTATTGTTGATTGTGATTTAGCCTGAGATCCGCCACTATCCTCAGTATCTGCAGTCTGCGGTTCATCCTGTGGTAGACCCTCAGCACTGTTTAGAGTCATAGATTCATAGCCACTGCTCACTGAGTACTTGTGACCAGCTAAAGGGTGGGAGGGGCAACTGCTGTTGTCACTACATCCGTCACTGGTGGTATAGGACGGCCTAGGCAGTACATACTGCCTATAAATCATACAAGAACCAACACCACATTATAGAGGCTAGCACCTACTGCCAAATGTTTAACTGTTATTATATCCTTTGGAGTTGTCTGCTCTTGACTATCACATTAAAGCGATCGCAGACAGTCAGCTAAGCACATTAAAAGGCAGGAAAAGACTACTATGCGCTGATAGTGCTTTTGTATATAGCCACCAATACTTAAGCCCACAACCGCTCACAAAGAATGACCCAATGTGCACAAATAGAAAACATAAACCATGTTAGGTCAATTTTGATCCAAATTGCTTGTATTTGGAGTTGCTCTGCTCGACAGGCCAGTGGGAAGCAAGCCGGTAGAGAAGAAGAGAGGCCAAATTCAGGCAAAAAAAAGGATCAATCAAGATTCAAAACTAGCAAGGCTAAGATAAATTGTTCAAGCAGCAGCAGCCACATTCCTCCGACCCACACAAAAACCAGGCCTCACACTATTACCATGTCCTCATGTCGTGTCTTACCTGTAGGGGGAACTTGCAGCATCAAAGCCGCTCATCTCAGACGAAGGTTTAGGCAGTGAGCTAGGGTGAGGCAGTGATGGAGATAACCCATTCTGCTGCTTCGGCTTTGAGATAGAACTGGGGGGCTGAATCATGGATCTTTTATCCTAAAATTTACAGTAATGATTTGTACAGCACTCAATGAGTAGAAACTATATTAGGCATCGGATTATTAAAGATAACAGTCCTTATTCCTGGATGACACTATGACACTTAGACAACACAAAAATGTACAATGCACAGCCTGTAGAGCAAACAAATAGTTAGCAACATTCTTTTTTGTAATTTGCGTAGCATATCTTACGAATTGACAATAAACTAAAACTTCCCATTGCATTCCCAAGGCAGAGCCTCTCTCTCACTCAATCACTCGATTTAGTCACAATACAACATAAAAAATGTTGATCATACCTTCTTACTGGAATCAGAAGACTTGGTCGTTGGTGAGGTTGGGAGATTAGATTTAGACTCCTTGGATTTTCCTGAAAACTTCAGACTGGGTAGCTTGCTTCCTTTGCTTTTCTTTGCTGGGCTACTTGTAGATTTTGGAGAGTCTGGACTGTCGCTTGAGTGCTGTTGTACCAACGCAGGTATTCTCAGCTTGGAATCAGTTTTGGCACTGCTGGGTTTCGGTAGACTATTCTGTTTAGCGGGTGATTTCTGAGACTGACTATGAGAGGTAGTGGTGGGTTTTGGCAGTGTTGAGACAGTGTGTCTGCTAGTGAGAGGTTTATGAGAAGATAAATACGGCTGAAGTTTGATAGTTTGTAGTTCTTGTTTGTCAGTGTCAGTAGTTGAAGGTTTTGCAATGTTTGTTTCTACATCTGTCGCTGTAGAGACAGGTTTAGGAGATTTTAAATGTGTGCTATGAGGTAGAGTGTTACTGTGTATCTTCTTTGAAGTATTGGAGTCAGTTAGCCTCTGATCTCCAGGTGAAGAGTTCTCTTTATGTAAGTTAGGGTCTGACGCCCCGTCAGGTTTGCGTAACATTGTGGCTTGAAGAAATGCCTCAGTTGCATCCCTTTTATTTAGAGAGCCACTGTTCAGCTCAGGTAGAGTGTCAACAAAATCCAGGTTATCATGAGATGATTTGATTGGTTGGTCTTGCGGACTACCTGATTGGATACTTTGAGCATCTGAATCTGTAAATTCTGTCTGACAAGCAGCATCACAAACTTCAACCATCTCCTCACCAAGGGAGTCGTCAATACTTGAGCCCTCCTTACTCTCGAACCCGACTCTATCGTCTGCAGTGACATTGCTTATGTTACTGACTGAGTCATCAATATGGACGTCGTCTTGCCTATCTTGGTCTGAGGCATCATTCATAAGATTATCAGAACACGGAGGGTCAGCTATAAGGTCAGAGGTTACGCTAAATTCAGCTTCAGGAATGAGGTTAACAGTAAGCTGTAGAGAGTCTTGTTCACTGAGTTCTTGTTCCAGTAGCTCTTGTCTGGTGTTAGCTCGAGAATCTAGCTGTAACTTACCATCCACCTAGAATTAACCAGAGAGAAATAAATAATTATCATACAAATATAATTAACAATAACAATAACAATAATACTATAGTATGAGATATGATTGATAATAGCAGGTGAATGAACAATTCTAACAAACTCCTATGTCTATGTCTATGTCTATGTCTATGTGTTTTCCTTATTTGACATTGGATACCATTTAATGATAACTATAGCCCTTATAATATAACCAAATCATCAAAAGGCTTTTGTAAAAAAACATGTTCAGACTATGCTGACCTGATCATGTGACTGTTCATGAGATTCTCCAGATTTGACAGGTGTGTTATTCTGACTATGCCGGAGTACCCAGTCCTTCACAAATGGTTTGACAGCTACAGTCGGCTCCTGAAATTTATTTCCATCATCTCCAGCCTAAAAAGAATCATCATAAGTCTGTAAATCTTCTGATATGGAGGGAGGATATACTGTAATATTTCCAGGGAAGGTAGACCAGAAGAGGTTTGGGGGATGAGGTACTTAAAGATACAAGGAGCAATCTGTTGATGCTAAAAATTAAAACATAAGAATTAGAAAACATGCTGATCTCACCACTGTGTTTGAGATTTGGCTGTGAAAGAATTACTGAGGCATTCATACAATTTTCATAATTTTATTCTGAGCAGCAACATGGTCATGCCATCAGAAACCAATAGGCAATGAGGCTTGAAATGCACGGCTAAAGTTGTTCATAGTGCAAAGAATGCCATCTCTGATGTTGTGGATAATACTTGTCTCGCTTAGGATTCGAATCAAACTTTAGTGCATAAGAATATGAGCAAACCTTGCTGGGAGTTTCCTGTTTGCTGACCGGAGTTTTCTCTTCTTTTTTAATGTCATCACCACATTTATAGCAATGCTTGTTACTGTGATGATGCTTTCTTGTAGGGGTGCTCTTATGATGGTGGTGATGTTTAGGTTTCTCTCCTCTCTCTGGACCGTGATGATGTCTACAAATGCGGATTGAAAACCAATTTAACTTTGCTACAAGTCCACTAGTTAATATTGGTCCAGTCAGGCTGCATTAACTTTCAGGCATTAAATACTGATACAAGGTTTGGAAAGATTGTGTTCAATTAACAGATTCTAATATGGACTTCAATCAATCACCTTCTCAGCTCAATTCATTCAGGATAATACAATGGAATTCGAAGAAGAAGAAACAAGCACTGCTTACCGGCTGTGCTTCCTTGATGGAGACCAAGAATCCTTCTGCAGATTCTGAGTCAGTCCCTCGATATTCTTCCTGAAAGCCGTAGGCCCATCAACCCATAGTTCCTGCTTAGAAGTCTCTGGTTGAGCCGGAGCACCTGCCTTCTCACGTCTATTATCTCCCCTTGTCTGCCTGCCAGCAGTGGGTGTCACATGACCAGGTGTCACATGACCAGGTGTCACATGACGAGGTGACTGTGTAGATTGGCCGATGCTCTCAGGAGATCCTCCGTACTCTGCTAGTGATATCCAGGGTGAGGGAGGGTGCCCATGTGTGGCAGCGTAATGCTGCTGAGTGTAAAAGTCCATCTTTTGTTGTTGGAAAGGTTGATTAGGATATTTTAGTGCACCCTCAGGTGTAACCATGCCATGTTGAGGAGAGTAATACTGTTGTGGATGATGTGGAATGGGATTAGCGGTCCCTGGTATGTGCCATTGATCTCTAGAGACTGTTGGAGGGGAATCAATGAAATACTCTTTTTTATTGGGTGAGTCACTATCGCATGGGTTAGCTTTAGGCCATGCTCTCGCATTGGTGCGGGGCATTCTACGGCGTCCCTCACTGCTTGTCTCGTCATCCGATATCCTACTTTTCACCGCACCTACAAATTTAATCATAGTATAAAGACATTTGTAACACTGAACTGAGTCTGAGTCAAAATAGATAACATTGGTTACGATGAGAGATAACTAAAAAGTAATTCGAATCATTGAAACAATAATCATATTAATAAAAGACACTAAGCCAATTCTGTCTTCATGTTGCGACCAAGAACTCTTGTGATGTTTTTTTTAAACTTACCCGCAACATTATAAGGTGATGCCCTGACGTTCACCATCTCGCTACCAATTATAGGCTGGATAGGTGCAGGTGCACTCGCCTGTCTCTGTATCGTCCCTGCTCTGTAAGCTGGTGATCTGTGTGTGTGTCTGTTGTGTTTCCCAGGTACAAATATAACTGTGTCAACAGACTGTTCACTGCTTGATACATCAGGATCAGAAAGGCTGGCGCTTGTACCCATCCTTATACCTCTGCGTCTCCTTAGATTGGAACTCGTGCTACCGGTATCATCCGAACTGTTACTCGATATCTAAAGCAATTCAGTTGCATCAGCATAAAACTTTAAATAGCGAACTACATTGTAAATTATACACAAGTTTGATTTGTTTTCTCTCTAACCAAGAGGGCGTAACTCAGCCCAACAAGTAGGAAATGAAGAACACGGCAATGGCAAATCATGAGATACTTGATGGGCTAATATTCTACCAACGATTTTCTTTCAAAAATGAAGAAGATTTGTCACACTGATTGTTGTCATCAAATTTCTAAACACAGTGCCGTATAATTTTGATAACCAAATGCCATCACCAATCTTTGCTACTGATGTTGCCGCAAAGGTACCTTATTTTTTCTTCTGACTTTCATTCTGTGTATTCTAGCGGCGAGTTGTAGGATTTGTAATGTTTCTGTGTATTGAGATGGTTGTGTGGATACATGTACTAGAATAGAAGTCTTACAGTTTGGATGTCCAACTGAATCCTTCAGTAAGGTGGCAAGTTTACTTTCGCTGTAATAAAAGGAAGAGAACAATAATTATGGAGCTGACAAATTTATTTTTCAGATGAACCGACTGACTGCCTATGATGAAACCATGACTGATAATTCAAAGGTACACAGGCTACCTGATATAAGTACAAGGTTTACAATTGGTGTCTTTAGTTAAATTGGCTAGAATCTAGCTTTAAACTCAGTTTGGTTCATCACAGATAAATCTCAAAATGCATGATGATAAAGCCAACTTACAAATCAACGATCAAATACAAATACCATGCAATACAATTTATATACAAATACAGTACAATACTACATACCAGTGAGGGAAGTTTCTCTGTCCGTTCAGTAAAGCGGTGATGGTGCTTCCAAGCGCAGCTAGTGTTAATGCTGACCCGTCACTGCTTGATTTAGCACATTGTCCGACATCAATAAAGTGCAGACGACTCCGACCTCCGGCCACCACAGCACCACCCGGGGAGGGCCGGGCCTCCAGGTTGTGCTGATAGATGTGTAGTGTGAAGAGTAAATGTGAGCTGGTACTGTCTGACAGTCCTGAAATAGAGGAGAGGTGTAACAGGAGGGGGGAGGGTTGTCATGGTGCAGTTTTGGCAAGGCAGCGGATTTTAGGAAACTACAGACACTATATAGACTTATTCAATGTTTGAAATTAACCCAAATACCTATGTGTTACCTGACCATCAATATATCATAATCCTGCTGGGGCCGACACTTTGATCTGGATGCAAAACACTTGTTAGTTTGATGTAATGTACACAGCTCCCGAATCGCTGATTACCAATGATCTAAGATGGTACCTGCGGTGCACAGGTTTAGACCACCCTAATTATATAACTAGCAGACTAGATGTCTGAGCATGAAGCTCTCTCTGATCTCCCTTTATCTTGTATTTAGCCTGAGAGTTGGACTAACCATTGAGGGTGTGTATTTTAGTGAGAGCTGAGTCTAACATGTACCCAGCAGCCTCAGCGTCTGGAGCTCTAAGTTCGCTCAGGTTCTCTATTTGAGCTCCGTATACTGCTGTGTTAGTCAGACGGACATCGCTACTCGAGTTATCTGATGTCCTCACATGTGCCTCATTGATATCTGGAGATAACAAAATAAGCATTGATAATGTGAACCCCACAGTTCAGCACATTCACAATTGTCAACTAAACCGGGTATAGCTGGACAAATATTGTACCATCATTCAAAATATTCAACTACGGAGATCGGAATCACCCACTGAGAGAATGGAAACCATCCGTCCAAAGTACCTTACACATTCATATTTATTGAAAGCATGGGTGTGTGTGAACAGGCCATATCTGAAGAATAAGCCAATTGATGTAAATTTATCAGATTTCAGTTTTAATGAAACTTTATCAGATTTTAAATAACACAGATGATGTATCATATTTCTCTCTGTGTATGTGTGTGTTGACCCTAAGGCTAATTAATTCTAATGATTGTTTTAATGTATCATCATTTAACAAAAGCAATAAATCTGTCCAATTATTGACATTTTATGTGATTTACAAGCTTTCCTGGTATCTTTATCTGAAAAATCTGCAGTTCAAATTTCTTGATTCATTTCTCTGCCGGTGCAGTTTAAAACAGTTGGTGTTTGAGGGTCACATCAGACATTGCGTTGTTGGGTGGATTTAGATTGAAAAACAGAACAACCCTCATGCAACCGGCAGTAAGCCTTTGATGGTATGTCATTACGTCACAATATGTTAGATTTTGTATGACTTTTCAAATAATTTTTAAAAATTAACCTTGAAGTTATGTGCTCTCAGAAGCAAGATTTTGAAATTAGATGGTTTCTTCACACATGAACAACAAAAAGATATTGCTGAAGATGGTAAAGCCAGTTATGACAGGCTACCTTATGATCATTAAATCACAAAGTCTTTATCCCTCTGACGATTACACTGGTATGTTTTCATTTTGATTTTGATCCCATCCCAGCAATAAAATTTTCTTTAGAATTCATTAATTGAATTATCTGATGTTGTAGCCATTACACAGCTTTGGTTTACAATAATATCATGGGATTTGTAAACAAGGAGTAAATAAAACCCAGATATTGGGTATTATAACACTAAATAGTGTCCATATCATTGAATTCAACAGCTAAGTCAAACTGCACTCTAAAAGTGAGACCAGTTTAATTTCAGTTTTAGGTGCAGTTTTAGGATAGTATTATGCTTCCAGGGCTCTGAGGTTAGAGGGTCTGCTTACCTGCTGCACAGTCTGAGAGTAAATCAGCAAGCTGTTCATTCTTTCCTCTAATCTCAAGCGCTGATATACGAATAGCGAATCTGGCACCAGTTCTATTTTTTTGATTTTCTATCAGGTGGTAGAGCCATGAGATCGCAGTAGGGATAACTCCAAAATCAGCACATGAAGAGTCAACTCCTACCATGCTCTGTGATTTTCCTATAATAGAAAGATAATGGCATTAACTATTGTCGGAATAATTGAATACGATTGGTACAGAGCCTAAGATTAATGACTAAAAATCCTGATAATCCAAAAAAATGCACGTCACCCCAACGCCTTATGTTGAAGTACTGCAAAATATCCTATGCAGATCCCACTGAAATAGTATCATCTCCTTCGCTTCCAGTCAAAAACCCCTGAGGCATGAAGTTTCTTTGGTTCTGAATCATCATAGTAAACAATGAGTCAAAATGAAAAGGGCAAACAGGTAAATATGTCAGTTTTTGACAGTTGGGTGTTTGTTTCTTTTTATGAATGGCACCCAAAACAAAACAGCGGGTTACACTAAAACACAAATAACCGTAGGAGGAGGAGACATTCACGGACAGGTGATGTTGCCTCTGGTAACAAACTGCCAAAGTGAACTCGGCACACCTGACTGGTTCCGTTTTTACAACCTCATCCCTCACCATCAACCCATCAGTCATAGTAATTAGTGTAATATGCCAACAACCCACAAAACGGCAACAAAACGGCAACAATTGTCATAAATATTAACTTGTTATTGACAATGCCAACTGTGGCATCGTGTACGTAATTTAAGCAGCTAAAATTAACCAAAATTGCAAAAGTTTGCCTAAGTGGCACGCGATCTAACATTTAGCATCCAGGCCGGGCTTAGGAACTTGTAGCTAGGACTAATTAGATTAGGATTGTTTCAAATGATGTTAGCATCCAATACTGGGTAATTAATACACACACTAGACATGGTGGATTAGTTAGTGTCAATTTGAGCCCGATCTTCAATACATGTTGGTGCTAGTCAGAGGCACAGTTGGCATATGCGAGGGTGAAGATACCCACATGATTAGAAGTTTTCAACTCAGTTACTACTTTTACATCAAGTTATTACATTTCCATAGAGCAGCATTTACACATGAGAAGCTAAATCAGACACAATATGGTGGGAAGGAATACTAACCTGTCTTTGATTGGCCGAAGCTGATGACACAGCCATCAGAACCTTGTAGTACAGACTGTAAAACTTCTATTAGTGATGTCTTGCAAATATCCATCTGTTGGTAAAAATATAACAATTAAGTTCTGATAACTCCTCTCATTTAGGGCCTAAGTGCAAAATATTAGCCAAATACATTAGATGGTAGACTAGGTTGTGTTCTATTATCAAGACGTTTCAGCGGAGCCTTGAAAATTTGGTTTCTGTTATTAAGAAAAATGGCTGACACTGATCAAATGTTAGCCAGTGGTGTGGTAGCTGAGGCGTCAAGAGGGCTGAGATTTAGCAGAAAGTTACATTTCATACACCGAACAACCCCAACTAAATAGCCAGTAGCTAAAAGCTGATTATTGAGTGTAACTACAACAAGCTATAAATTCACATATTTTATATTTCGATAAAATACCAGACCCTCACCTGCATAGCGTCACAGCCAAACACGCTGTCAAAAGCAAATAGCTTAGGGACGGCAGCCATCTTCCTGCGGCAGCTCGGAGCGATGTTTGATTCATTACTGGGATCTCGTAGTATGAGCTGTGCTCGTGAGGTGTCTGACGATATGTAAGAGCTGTTATTGATATGTGTCTCCCCTGTCGGCCTCAATCTCACTCCTACTGTTACCTGCAGCAAATATATACTATACATCATTACCTGTGGCATACAATGAGTACTCAGCACAAGTGTCTAAATGGAAGGGTTCTTCTCTGACTCTGGCATACCATTTGGGAAATTAACAGACTGCAAAAGATGGCCGCGCCGTTTCTCGCATGTGACATTAGTATTTAAGGTATTACATGAATGTAGTTTGACTTTTTAGTGTGATGGTCTTTGGGACTAGGGATGGCCAATTAGTTTTATTTGCTCATGGCATCAATCTCAGATTCAATAATTGGTCGCTTCACAGATTGAAAATCAAACACCCAATCCTCAGATCTTTTAAAATAACTGTGCATTAAGCGGTTATCTATTTGCATTTAGGAACATTTTCATGACTCAGTAAATAGCTGACTCGGCAATGAGGCGAGAGCTAGATATTTACGCTAAGTAACAATGAGCTAGAATGCCAAAGCTGTTTCGGTAAGGGTGGTAGCTTGTGACACCCGCAATAATCTCCACTCAGAACAGCTTGGGCACTTAGCTAAGT
Source organism: Membranipora membranacea (assembly GCA_914767715.1). Taxonomy (NCBI): domain Eukaryota; kingdom Metazoa; phylum Bryozoa; class Gymnolaemata; order Cheilostomatida; family Membraniporidae; genus Membranipora; species Membranipora membranacea. The sequence goes on along the minus strand of OU612070.1, from coordinate 2,439,695 downwards.
CAGCAAAGGAAACGGAATTACAAAAGCAATATTGTCAGTTTAATCAAAAATAGGAAGTCAGCCCTTGTACAAACACTGATGCCTTTATAGTCAGTCATGAAACATATTACACAAATCAAAAACATTTAAACATAACATTATCACTGACTGTACATTTAAAACCATCCCATTGATGTTAGGCGCTTGTTGTGATAGAATGACACAGCTTCAAAGTTTGTAATCTATTTTAAAAATAATTCGATAGTATTACAATAATAATTGTGAAGATTTTCACTCACATACGACTTATCTGAAAATCAATCTTTTATCCAGTCTTTTGGTCAAGTGATAATGTTCATACGGATGCCATTTCTGGTTGGGATGACCAACATTTTTCTTTCCCGTCAAAACAGGAGAAATCTAAAAGTGTTGATGATTTCAATACCGGGACTTCACAGGCCAGTTTGTTGTTGATTATGTATTTGTAACAATATTACGGCAGAGGTTTTTTCATTATGAAGTAATTACACCATCGCGCCATCACATCGCGCCATCACAGAAACATAAAAAGGAAATTGATAAATCTGGTTATCCCTAAGTAGGCTCCTCCTTATTGTCTGAGAGCTAGTTTGAAAGAACTCCCAGCTCTGACAAAAAATGAAAAATCAATTGAGAGAGATTTGCTTTGTTACAAACAGACTAAATAGCCTGTATCATAGGCGATAATCAAATAATAACTATAGGCAAACTTCAGAAGATTTAATAAAGACAAAAAGTAACCAGAAATCCGATAGCCCGTATTAGCTCATGGCATATGCCAGACAAGAATGACATCACTCGTGATACTGATCAGGTTTTTTTCTGACAGTGCTTTGACATGTAGTAGTTTATTATTTTTCTGGGGAGGATTTCAGTCTCAATCCCAAGCTACCTCTAGTGTATTTCATAAAGGGGATACAATGGCGCACATGCAGAGTTGCCTACTTAAAGTTACGAGAGACAACACTGTCTCATACATCCAGAGATTACAAACAAAATACAACTCATTGCATTCTGTACCCGATGTTGAACTTTGGTATACGGTATTCAGATTTTGATGTGTTCACTACTGAAAACATTCAAAGGGTTTCTTAACCCTACAAGTCAAAATTTCTGATTGAAGTTAGAATGTGCATCATTTTAATACAGTAAGTGGGGCTGAAGGCCTACACTTTGCTGACTTGCAAGCGCTGACGCAGAGCGGATAAAAAGGAATTTCACACATTTACATTTCGACAGCTCACGGACTGCTGGGTTGCAAGAGAACAAAAAGAATTTCATTCATAAAAACATGTGTGATCAAGCTGTGAGGGGCTTAGAACCTCGGCGCCCGAACAGCTGCTCAAATTTACACAGCACACGAGAATTTGTGTCAAAACATGAGCAAACTGTGTATTTTACAGAATGCGATGACTAATTTCAATCTGCTGTCTAGGCAGGTTGATAGCATCATAGATTTATACCTAATCTAAGTTCAAATCTGTTTGCATTTAGGTCAGTGATGTCTGACATATTTGAGGGTTTGCAAAAAAATATACCCGGAACTGTAATAACCTCAGGTTGAATATTCCATTGTCTTACTGAGTAAACTACAGTTCCTGATTGTTATTTAGGAACTCCCAAAAAAATCTACTTTCTCCGTAAAAAAGGTAGTTCTCCCAAACTTCCTGATCAAATCAGACCAAGCGCTTTGACCTGATCCATTATTATCTCACCTTGCTTATAGCGGAGTTTCCTTGCTCAGCTTGATTGACGTTAACATCGGGGCATGGAGGGAGACCCATCCTCAGTATAGGAGAGAAGTGTGTAAGCGTCATGTCATCGGCAGCGCCACCACCCTGCTTGTTTCTGCTCTTATGAGATGATGTACTTGTATGAGGCATCTTTAGGCTGTTACTTCTAGCTGGCTGTTTTCTAAAATTGATAAGTATAAGTATAAGATTCCACAGCTGAAACACTGACCATCAGTCAATACACTATGCAATAATTCTGAATCAAAATGTATCCACATTCGGTTACCAACAACGTTTTGAATTTGAGGACCAAAAGGTTGCGGGCTGTAGATAGCCCAACATCGACACAGTATTAAAAGTATCCCAGATTTGCGGTTGTTTCAGTGAATGATGGCTACAAATTTTTAATCCCGTAGATGAATGTCTGATGTAGAGTGATGTAAATGATCTGAGCATATAAGAATTGGAGATAGAGGTGAAGTGGGGTGGAGGTCGGCGTATCAGCCCAAACTTGGGCCATCAAGTCAGTCTGAGGTCAGGGCAGAAGTATAAGAGAAATGACTAACTATTGGTCCAATGGTGGGTGGTGATTGCGTGGATCTGCATACAGTGCAGGGTTCCGTTGAGTAAGAACATAATTAGGATTTAATTGATAAAGCAATAAGTCCATCCAGTATCGAAATGTTATGATATGCATATTTCGGTTATCGGGACCATGACCTAGAGGTTGTACAATGGTGTAACCACTTTACCATTGAGAGAAATACAATGCCCACATGGTAAAATTAAATCATTTGTTCAGGAAAACTGTTTTTCCAGATATCTAACTATGGAAAAAAAAATAAACCTACATGAATTTGGTCAGGATAAATCATACCAAAATCTGAGCCTAAATGAGATTGCAGTGGCCTTTTACTTTGGGGTCGACAGGGATTTATTCTCACACTGTAACATTCAGCTGAGGTCCAGAGTGTGAAAAGGCTCCACAATTATTCTCTGTATTGAAATGTCAAAATCGTAATCAAAACAAACAGACTGGATGTAATTGATCGTTCCTTCTACAAAAACAGGTCTATAACACACAATAAATATTTTTCTTAGATTCTCAAACATGATTACAATGCTCTCTGGACTAATGATGTCATAACAATACCTGAACAATGTTTTGGACCAAATTGCTGTGAGGTTTTGAGATTTTGACAGCTTAGGTCTTTGCTGTTTGTGTAAGAAGGGATTATCTGAGAAAATAATAACTGGGACTATAAATAAAACACCAACTGAGCTGAATCAGTGTAGTGACACCAAACTGAGAAATGTCACTCTGTAGAATCAGTATTAGCTTATTGTCCATAGGTGGGAGTGATGTGGGGTTGCCAGATGGAGGGCATGTTTATCGACCATTCACATATTTGGATGGGTCCTGGTCCCAACAATTAACGATGGTCGTGTCGTAAGAGCATAAACTACCAAATTTGAAAAACTGATACCCGAAACAAAATCCAACTGAAATGTGTCCTTATCCTCACACATAGTAATAGGTCTATCTTTCTTATCATATTAGAGCTGCAGTCAAACAATAGAAGAACTTGATTTGTTAGATAAATGCTAGTTTTGATCTTAATTCCAACAGACAGCATAAATGATACAACCAAATAAATATTGGCAAGTTCCGGCCTCAATTGTGTCGACAGTTCAAGCTTGAGAAATGAAACTATTTAAGGGGGGGGGACTGGTGCTCAACAATATAACGGTTTACGAACTCGGGCTAATTTAGCCCTAATGCAGTGAAGGATGATGGAGACACACCATTTACCTTTCCTGAGTGCAAAGCAACAATTCTATCTATTTTAAATTATGGCGGTGGGGTTCTAGTGTTCAGCTTTCCCGCGCATCCAACCTAGACCGCATCCGACCAGCTGAGACCCTTCAGATCGACAGAATGACTTGAAAGACCCATTTGCAATTATTATTCTATTTCATGCCCGGCCATAATCATTAATTACAAGACTTTTCAGATTCTAGATTCAATGCTGAATAGAAAGGGGAAGTCAATTATCAAAATTAGAGGGTAGAATGAGTAAAAACGGCCATTCACAAGCGCAATTATGTCGTTTTCCAGTACAAACAATAAGTCTTTGATGTACCAATAGTAAATATTGCCTTTGATTCTGGTGTTAAAGAGAATAATAATATCTCTGCCTGCACTCCCAGGTTTTCTCATGCCCTGTTATATGGATGGGCGAGAAGCATTGTGCCCTGCCATTATCATGGTAAATTGTTTGCTAAATAGAATGATTTTAACACCTGTGAAATTCTTCACTTTTCATCTCAATGTTATATACTCTGATTTTTTGCAATACAACTAAATACCACTGTTACCACATCCTAGTGGCTCAACCTACACGGAGCTTGCAATAAATACATAACAGCAAGTGCTGGTGAATCATTTTTTTATGGAAGAACCATTGAAAGCCATATCAAAATGCTGCCAAAGACAATGTTTACAGTGATTTCACAAGTCACTTGACCAAACACATAATAAGCTGGTGGTTTTTGTTACTGGGATTGGCAACATAAGTTTTCCACAAAAAGAGCGGGAAGCATTCACTATGTGTAAAGAGAAAACAAAAATGTCATTATTATTCGGTAAGGGGAAGCGGTTCTCGCAAAAGGAAACACTACGATGAGAGACAGTATATCTGTAGTATTGTATTAGGAGGGCAGGTGTGAAGTTCGGCAGCAGGTAATCATGCACTGTTTATGGCATATTGCTGCTATTAGCTACAGGCCATTTATTTTCAATCTATTGTCTCAGGTTGGAAAAGGATTGAACCGAGTTTGTTGCAGAATTGACATTGTCAAGTTTTACTAGCCGTAACATAGATAGTATGCCACAATTTACCTCTCTGCAGCCGGAGTATATTATTTGTAGCACCCATATCATGGGACTTAAGTAAACCCACTCAAGAATATAAAATGAAACCAAACAAAATCAATGTAAATACAATCATAGCTCGTTTTGGTGTAGCAGCAATTTCCACTGTCACTCAAGACATGATAATGATAAATACACCAATCCATACATATTACATGTTCATGTATATGTGGAGTGTCAATTAGCTTTATAATAATATTCCCAATACTAGATTATACGAATAATGTAGTTTGTCAAGTCTGGAGTCCTTGTTTAAAACTTACACAGACACAACACAGACATATATCCTGTAGTTTGTGTCATGTCACAATAATCTAACTTAAGTAGAACCCAGTTATACAGCTAACGCTGTCTGTGGGAGACCGATCTCACTTTTTAACAACATTTTACATGCATGTCTGAAGATAGTGAATTCATAGTAAAGAGAAAAAACTTGTAGCATGCATGAAAACTGCCTGGCTTCATTGTCAATAAATGCACAATCCTCAAAATCATAAGTAGTCAGAGAGATGCTACGGCAGATTGTTAGCGCCAAATTTTGGAATTCGTGAAGACAATTTTTGCGCACAGCTAGATATTTAATTACCAAAATCAAAATTTCAAAAATGTGTGACAGCAAAATTTCCAACTGACCGCCTATTGTGTTGCTTACCTTGCATGTAAACGTGGAGAGATATAATATGATGTTATAAATCCATGAGTGTGGCAAATTTCTTCAATGCGATTAGCCCCACTAAAGTAAAATGTATCTCTCACTGGAACTCATTGAAAGTGTTACACATGTGCTGTGGCCACAAAAGCATGCTGCCATCAATATCAAAACAAACAGATACATCGACCAATCAACTGTGGACTGAACATTAGAGCAGCCAATGGTTAGAAGATTACAAACAACAAAAAGGCCATGTCCAATCAGCATTGAGGATTTTGTCAGTCATGCAAGCCGAGAGCTACCTCATTACTATTGCCTCTCAGCAGCAATAAATCTAACCAATGGAGTAAAATCAAAGATCTCTAATTACTATTAATTAACTTCATTCATAATTATAAGTATTGTGACCCAGGTTGTCTAAACATGGGAGTTATGGTTTGAAGAGGTAAAACAAACATATAGAACCTTTGAAGCTTTAACTCACATATGCTATTTATTTTATTGTTAATCTCTTAGATCAGGCTTTTAAGCTGAGTAGGAATTATCACTTTGATAGATGTAATAATATAAAGCTGTTGAGATACTATCATAGTAGCACTGGATGTTCAAAAGGAGTTTAAATGGTCCCAACCTGTACATATGATGAATAGATGCTGCCAACAGAAATGTACTTCAAGTAATAAAAATACGCTTAGCTGAAATGCATCCCTAAAATTCAAGGTCATCATCGCCTCAATCAGTGCACCGAGAAGGAGGTTATTGCCTCAAGGGCCCCCAAACAAAATTCACTAATCTTTGATGTTTTTTTAGAGATTTAAATTTCTTGATTATAGTTTATGGAGTTTTAATTTGTCTGGTTACCAGCCTTTCCAAGGTGGTCTAAATTGAAGATGACAGCGTTCACCAACGGCAGTCATAAAACTATTTATCAGACTACCGAATTCTTTGGAAGTTTTAGGGCAATAAAAGTGAGAAGCCAGTAAATATTTTGGTAAACAGCAAACAAAACCTCCACCTGGACGAAAGGTGAATCATGATCAGCCACAAAGGCATGTTCGTGCTGCAAGAAAATTTCAGGCTAGGCCATGTAGGGTTGAAGATCATAAAACCAATGACTTATACAAATAATAGCTTAGGATGCCATAGCTCAGGGGATAAACTTGTTAATGTGCAAATCATGTGCTTTGTCTATGCTGCCAAATGTATCTTGTGTTTGCCCAATTAAACATTTACAGGAATATCACCTTTTGACAGCAATGTAGATTTCCAGTTATTTACTGTGTAATCAATGAAATTCTTTTTGAATTGTTGAATCCTTTCCAAAAAACTTTGTCAACTATTGCTCTGCTGCCTTCTGGGGACTTGGGATCTTTTTCTCACAGATAAGACAATAAGTGAAGATGGCAATTACCAACAGAGAGAAACAAAGGGCAGATGAGGATCATATCTGACAGGGTAAAGAGCACCAAACCCTCAGATACTACTCGGACACGACCCTCAGGCTAGGAGAAGATGTTGGCATTGTTTATGATATCAGTGACACAGCATACAAATATATCAGATTATTATTGTTGACATGTTTATATACTAGATTGATTTTAACTCATATTTCTTTATATAACTTTGCCCTTCAGTTTATAATTGATGTTTTACAAACAGTTTTTTATACAGCAATAAATAAATGCAAAACAATATCGTATTGAACTAACCAACTCACTTGAGGTACTTTTAGCTTAAGAATCACTGTAATACTCTTCAGAATAAACAAACGTAATCTTCTTCACATGAAATATTAATAACTTTCTGAACAAACTTCTTGTGATTGACAGTCACCATAATCTCAGAATGGACAGTTGTTTAAAAATGTCCTAACAGGTAGTTTGTACCATAGACTTTGAGACAAACTACTGCTGTGCATATACATAGTATATACAGAATGACAGCAAATCATGACTACCTGATTTTAAAATAATGTCAATGACCGACCCGAATATAAACACAACATCACAGAATAAGGATATATCCTTACTCTACTGATATCATACACACAGGAAAGCTGCCCAGCTACTGAATTCGAAAAGCTCAACTAAGAGTTGATGAGGTTATGCTATTTTAATGAAGAAATGAGGTCGTCCCCGTTGGTACGATTAAATTTATAATTGGTCAGTAATAAATAATAGGGGATGAGGCTCTATAGGTATAGCATCACAGGGAGAAGGGCCCAAAATCATTAGCTGTTGTGGACAAACTTAGTGAGTTTGGCTGACTGTAGTTTGCATGTCTTATAATGCCGCAAGTGATCCGGACACAATTAATTACTTCAATAGGCTAATAAAGTATCGGTATCGCAATTCCCTCGCCATATTCCAAGACATGCTAATCCAAAAAAATCTTTAACTTGAAACTATGAATGGTTATGAGGCTAATTTTGCTTGCAGTTATATCGTCCAATCAGATGTTGTATACTAGTTGTTTGTTGGAGTTGTAGTTCTATGTAATTCAATATGTGTTTTTTGCCTATAGCTGTTTTTTACAAAGAAGGAAATAATCACGCATCAATTCCTTTTGCGATGTTTATATTTTCTGTAGTATTGAAAGGAACGCAATAGTTCCTGCATTGTAGCACCGTGCCTTGCCGAGCTCATTGCCCCCAACAGTAAATTTGGACTACACTGAGCTGAGAGTCAGATGGTTTAAGTGGGGTGTAACAATTCAGAGTGAACTGGTTGAAGCAATCAAACTGTGACATATGAAGGATGAGTGAAAAATTGATTGAGGCTACGCTGCAATGGTATAATGCTGAACAGAATGGATTGAATGAAATGGATTGGATACCATTGACGGATTGGGATTTGTCTACTTCCCTGGAGGAGTGATGACTATAGCTATGGGCAAATGCTTTACTCCTTTAGGATCTCACTTTCTTGGTTGTGTGTATAGGCAAAACTACAAACATAAGTACAGCAGATTCTGAATCAACAACTTACGTTTTCTGTACATACGGTGACGCCCTCACCATAGCAGTAGGTGGGAGACTGGAGAGAGGACATTTCCTGTTGTAGAATTTCATGTGATCATCCCTATCATTGACTCCATATCTGCCTTCATATGGATCCTGAGGAACATTCTCCACCTGAAAATATGAGATTAGCACATCACCGGATGCCAAAGTACACATACGCAGAAAGAGGTTAGGCCATATAGGCTGTGATCAGGGAGGGTGGGATGATCACCTTTGTTCTAATGATGGGAATTATCCTTCCATGCAGAAAAGGAATGACAACAACCACTTAAACATTGTGAGAAGTTATATTTTATATGTCATCTTTTACTAAGCTTTGCCATTTTTTGCCACATGTAAAGGGTACTATTGTACCATATTGTGCATTTTCAGACAATTTCTTTTCAATTTCAGTTATAGTTTCAGTTTCAGTTCAGTTTCAGAAATAATGAGTGTGATTTCCTGGGAAATGCTTAGAAGATGTTTGAACTTTTATGAACAGAAGCAAAGTTTCTAATTGCTCATCAAAACTATTTTCACAACTCACCACTGGGCTCTGTCTATACCCCAGAGGAATGTCAGGCTGTGGACTTTGTTCTCTTACAGGTGTATGATAGTGGGGACCACCGTAGTACGCCTCCTTGTTTCTGATAGGACTGTCATCTCGAACCACAGGCTTGTGTTTAGGTGACGTCTGCTCAGCTGACTTGGAGCTGAAGCTATTGAGTGAAAATGGCAAAGAAAACAATAACATTCAGTCTTAAAGGATGAAAGTATTTGTGAACTAAGATGTAGCGACCTTGCAATTTCGCTGGTTTGTATTTGAGTGAAATTTGATATTTGAAATTGATCTGCTATAATATTGTATCTTTCAAACGTCAAATAGTTTGCAGAATTAATCTTAAGCACAAATTTCTTTCTTACCAAAGTAAACTAAATGCAAATCTAACATAGATTTTCTTCTCTAATGTTGAGATAAAACCTAAATTATCTAAGGAGTTATCTAATCATTAAACAAGTAGAGACAACTCTTTTCTGAGATACCTAGAATCTGACTGACAGCAGTGAGTTTATGTTTCATATACTCCCTGTTAACAGAAATGTAACTAACCTGTTCCATGCATTAGTTTCCCTTGTCTTGAGAGCGGGGGATGATTTCCTCCGCTGTATGACTCCGCCTCCAAAAACTGGTCTGTCAGATCCAGACTTGGGATTTTTCAGACTACGCCGAGCCCTCGGTGGGGACTCTTGAGGCCTCGAGAGAATTCTACGGCCTCCGATCTTATTTAGCAGATTACTAAATAAACCAGTGGAATGTTTAGGCTGACTGACAAAATAATCATCGCCTCCTTTGAATTGTGTAATAAGTTCATCAACTTTTTCTCGAGCTATACCTTGCGTCAGCGAAAATGAGGCTGCTTTCTTGCATGGTCTCTTTTTGCGGTGTATCTTAGGGTCATCATCCAATACTGGCGTCTCATCAGCCTCAGTTATTGAATCTAGAGACAATTGATTGCTTCTTGTAGGAACCAAAGGCTCGGGGATTATCAGCGATATCTCCCCAGAAGATTGACCATCGAGTGAGTCAGTATTAGGCCATGGCTGAGTCACATCACATACTTCTATTTGTGAGGCTGCCACAGGTATTGAGTCAGCAATGTGTCTAGCATGAGTTTCTGCTGTCGGTGAGAGCTGTTCACTAACTGTGAAAGAGTTGACCAGTTTTTTCTTGTATGAGCTAGGTTGAGCCTCTTGAAGGTAAGTGAAGCATTGAGTTGGTTGTACATGGGCAGTGAAAGGTTTGGCATAGTGGAGATCATTAGGGAAATTAAACTCTGGCGCAGAAAAGCTTCGAGTGATATCAACTTCAGCCACCTCATATCCTGTCTGTTCTATCGATGAGGATACCCAAAGATAATGTGTAGATAGAATCCTTGTACATGTATTGAGGTAGAGACATTCCTCAGAGATTTTTGATTGTGATTGCACAAGGTGTGCAGTTTGTTGAGCAGGTATAACAGCATCAGAGTCAGTATGTTCAAACACTTCAGGTAATCTCAACACTTTGGACAAGGATGGGTAGGATAAGGCTGTTTGCACCTCAACAACTTCAGTCTTTGTTTCAGCTGTCCTAAGTCGATGTTTGGTTGGTTTCAGAGATTTATTGAATGTTAGAGGCTTTCTCAAACCTGATTTAGACTGAGAAGGTGCGAGAAGTTTTGACTCACTTTTTGCCGAACTTAGCCTATCTGACTTGCTTGATTCAAAGCTTCTGGATAATTTAGGAGTTGGGATTTCTTGGCTAGATCTCCTTTTAGCTGACATGGTAACATTAGAAGGTACTGAGAGTCTTGCCTCACTTTTTGAAGCAGTCAGAGTCTTTCCCGGGTTACGCAACCTTAGTTTGAGATTCTTTGTCGGTGAGTCAGGTGTAGTATTTTTAGTTGGTGTCGCAGCAGCAGCACTACTCTTCGGTAAAATACCTACAGGCTTCGTAAGCGTTGTTGGGGACATAGTTTTAGTTTGAGGTATTACTGGTTTAAATGCTGATTTCCTTGATGATGTAAAAGGATATGTAATTGGCTTGGCAGGAGACACAGCAGGCTTGGATGACGATCCGATAGATTTCGCTGATGCAATGTTAGGTTTTGTAGATGAAAGTATGGGCTTACTTGAATTAGCTTGCGCAGGTTTTGAAGTAGATTGCACAGATTTACCCATAGTTGCAGAAAATTTACCAATCTTGCTTGACACAGCAGGTTTGGGATTAGTTTGACCAGTGCTCTTGGGAGCAGTTGACGGTGATGACACACTTTTCGAAGGCTCCACATTGTTATTCATACCTGGACTCTGCTTATTTCTCTCATGCTCAGGTCTATAGAAGCACTGTGAATTGGGACCAGCAGGTAGACTGGATGGTTTCTTCACTGGTTTCCCAATCCTGGATATTTTGGTAGGAGTTTTGAGAAATGATTTGTTGCCAGGTGATTCCGGACTTTTATCGGGTGGCGTGGTAGCTGTGGTCGCTGTATCATAGTCTGAGATCTTTGTATCTTGATCTAGCGGTATTATATAACTTGAATCTGCCTTGGTTTCCTTGGGATATGATGGTAGTTTGGTGGCGAACATCGGTAATCTTGATTCCAATTGACTCATTTTCACTGTAAATGGCTTATTCTCATTCAGCTCGCCTTAAATGTATATATAAAACAATAACTTATTTATGACTGGCATTACTTCTTAATACAATATGCAAATTTTGACTAGAAATTATGAATTTCATCACATTTGGAACAAGATGACCGCATAAACTGGGTAAAAATATCTTAAATTATTTAGCTTATTTACAAGCGGACAGGCTGATACAACAGTTTTTTATAGGAAGACGACTCAAGAATAGATGCTCTTTGAAACCATATAAATGATCAATTTGAATAAAAAATGGAAAGACAAATTTAGGGCACTCTCATTAACTGCAGTTTAATGAGGCAGGTTGCTTTTGACAAGACATTGTCCACCTTTGCAACACCTGACCAGCCCATGTCCTTCTCGTATCCAGCCCACGGGCCGCCAACCTTCGCAGGTGTCACCTATAGTTTGGGTATTAAAACCCACATATTGAGGGAGTGCCCCACAAACACCATGTACCTGGGACCACAAGCTACACGCTTCAGCAGAATCTAATCTAATCCAGTTCACTGGACCAGGCACTCCAAAGAGCGTATGGTATTACATCTTTTAGTTTGGATATAATAGGAATTATAAGTGATCATGCTGGTCGGTCAATTAAGGCACCATGGGCTTCATTTTAGATCTCAGTTTGAGTTACTTCTGATGCTAACAAATCAAGAGACATACTCTAGGTTTAGCTGGACTTAGGTAGAGAGAGAGAGAGTGTCTTCACTGACAAACAGAGCAGCAATTACTGATTTACAGCATACTGTACCGGAGATTGGTAAGGACTTGTTGGGTCGATGCCGTCGGTATGCGGGGTTTGGAGCTCATCGCTACCAAAATCAAGTGTCAAGTGGGAGGTGTCTCCCAAAATTGATACCTTCTAAATTCCGATAATAACTGTTGCTATTTTCACTATTACAATCATAAAATTTGGACTTCAAGTGTAAATGCTATTTAAATGGGCATAGGTTCCCAGACAAAGTTTACTAAGTCTACCAATCACATATACTAAGTAACACAATCAGGCTATGATGAATCTGTATTGGGTTTAACCACTTTGTACCTATGTGGTGTAATAAAAAAATCAAGAAAATTATACATCAAAGAATAATCACCTTTTTTGACTTATTGCATTTCACAGTCTGTGATTAGTGAAAAACCCATAGTCAATTAAGAGGTAATTTGGTTGGATATGGGTTTGGGGAACAACAAACTAAAACCAAAAAAGTGACATTCTCCCATAAAAAATTTCCCAGCATGAGAATATAGACTCATCACTCCCTTATACTAGAATCAGAGAGTCATCAATCTTCATGATGTAATTTGCATGCAGCGAGGAGTGAAAAGTTTTGCGGCAGATTTAGCATTGAGATTGGAAGTTTAGGAATTGCAGGAAAAATACCAAATACCAAATCATGTGAAAATCAGCATGATAAGCCCTGCTTAGTTACACCTTCAGGACGTCATCATGGGTTAAAAAATCTACCAAATATACCTCAAAACCAGGCGGGGAGGGATCTAACTTCCCTATTACATTGATGTGGTAAAATTTCTAGCTAAGCTTTTATAATTCCCTTGATGTACCATCGTTTTACAACACCTAATACAACTGCTTTTGTGCAAAAAAGCTCAAATTTTACACCTTTCCTTCATCCCTATTATAAGTACCAAAAAGTTGCAACAACAAAAAATGGCAGACGGTAAGACTTACGAAATGTTTTAGATGAGCTCTTTAGTCCCCGATAGGTGGCTGGTCATTTCAGCAAGCTCAGCGTGGACTGTATGTTAGCATCACTCCTCAGCCTGAAAGACAGTAAAGATTTTGACTTGTCATATTTGCTCAGCATTTGACAACAGATTCCTTGATTGCCGAGTGCTGACTTCATATATGTGTCAATATGCTGCCATGGATTAGCCGAATAGTCACAAACTTTCCTGAACAAAGACAAAGGAGCCTCATGCCAATATTTCAAGGCTTTCTATTGCCTCTGATCTCAATCCAATTGCACCAAATAAAGTTTCACTGATGGTATTGGTTTTTATGCAACACAATGAGTTTTATTGAATTCACAGTATCAATTAGTTGCAACGCTGCCAGTAATAACATACAAAACACTGCCTAGCCTACTATTAAAATACACATCAATAATACTATCAGGGCAAATATTAAAACAGTGATACTACACTGAAAATGGCATCAAACGACATTAATGAAAGAGTGTCAGGATTTCTAATTTCCATTCATCAGAAATATCTGTACCGAGGATTTCTATTTGTAATCAGAATCAGACAATGTAATTTCATATTTTGGCATCCAGAAATCAGCAGTACTTAGATTTCCGCCTGTCACAGTATCGGGGTTCCAGCGATACCAGATATTTGGAAATATGACTCCTAAATAGGCTCAATATATCACATAATAATGACAATGGTTCAGCATTTTTTTACCCACATTTTGTGTCAAGATTATCTCACTCAAGATGTCCTAATTCCCACCCATCCGTATGTAAAAGTCATCTTTAGTAGTGTTGACATATTACGATGGATTAAGACAGCACAAAAAACCTAACACAAGCTAAATATAACCCTGAGTAACCAATAATTGCTCTGATTCAATCAAGCAAATAAACAAATTGAGAAAAGTAACTGAACCTTGCTAATAGCACAATATGTAAACAAGTCTAATCAATAGAATGTCTACATATCTGAGACGGCATTGTTGCATAACTGGCCATATGGTAGGCCTATGTGTTTTAAGGTGTCAAATGGCTTTTTGTTTCAATTGTGATGTCATATAAACAAACTTCCTAGTAACTTTGGCCTGATCAGGAAACCTAGAAATATCTTATGCTGGATATCACTGATTTGATGGTATAACACAGTCTGCCCTACCCTACCTCCCTACCCTGGGACTGTGCTGCACAGTCTGACTATAAGCATACCATAATAATAACCTACGCAAAACTATCGTGGTGAGCATCAGGCCAGGCAGTAAGTAAAAAATTATTATAACCATCTCTCTGTCGCCCATCATAAGCATCTGTTGGACAGACCAAGAACCAGACTTCCTAGAACCGCAGTACATAATCTTTCAGATCATAAAATAAAGTGCTGTCTAGCCTAAGACAGCCGTGCCTTCCTACACCATTATAAACAGATTGTAGAACAGGCAGCAAGTTTCAAACAGAATTTCAAACAGACTTTATTAATTTAAACAAAAGTAATAAAGTGAGCTATTGAGTCATAAGAACCAGTCATTGCCTTCACTGCTCTGTCAATATTGACTTGTACTATGGTTTCATTTAACTATTTTAAATTTAATTTCACAGTATTTACAAGCTTTATTGACAATGCAGATATGGGAAGTTGGGTAGAGAAGCGTTAGAGGATTATAAATCATAGATGTCACTAACAGTGAAGAGAATATACGGAAATTGGATGCTGGTAGAGAACATCACATAGACAATGTGGCAGCATGGTATTATATGGTACTATATCACTATCAGCTGCGTGAAACCTAGGAGTTATATATAGACAGATGTCCAACCTTCATGGCACAACAGACACTATACCAGTGTGCAGTGTGTGCAGAGTCATTGAAACAAAGACATCCCTGTTTTAAAACACAAAGTACATGGCTATTATGGGGAAATCACTGCCTAAATGCTAGGGTATACTGCCTGATGACTGGTCTGACCCCCCCCCCCCCCAGGCTTTGCCGCACGCCTGTCGGCCCCCTGGCTTTGTTGTCGATGTGAAGAGCACCCCTAACTCATAAAAAAGCCTGCGCAGACAGACCACACCTTTGCCAACAAAGCTACAGAGGATTTTCCCATAGCAGGCGAATCAAGATATGCACCAAATTAAAGTTCCTCATCATTGCACGAACACCGCTGACCTGTTCATCAACACTTTTTCAATCAAGGGGTCAATTTTGTTCATTGAATATGGAAATGAAGAGACACAGCACAAAGATTACAAGAATATCAGTAATACAAATTGTATTAGTTTCCTACCTTGTCAGCTCTTATTCTACCACATCACACAATCAAACAGACGTCACTCTAAAACTTCCGCTAGCAACTATCCAGGTTCTGGTTCTCCACTTCACTCCTCTCAACCCCCTCAAATTAATCCACACACATCACGAGCAGCCTTCACAGCATCAATCTACGTCAACAACAGCCGCTCAGCGAATTAAAATAACTAAAATAAAATTCCACTGCTATTACAAATGATTGTCGTGTGTACTTCCACCTGGAAAACACATGTGTTATTAACCTCGCGCTGTCAATCAAACACCATCTTACACGGGCAGTGAACAGGAATTATCCCACAAACTTGCCAAATTACAACCTATTATCCACCCATTAAAACAGGTGCTCCAACTCCAACATATTTCACATACTGTAGAAGAGTAGCAGCCCAAAAATACTGATACTGAACTTTTGCCCCACTTTTGCAATCACTAATGGAACAATAGCCGGTGTCTCTCTGCTAACTGTGTAACATAAATGTTTAGGTAATTTGAGACAAACTCGATCGAATTATTATCAAGCAGTTGCCAGAACTTCTCGAGAAGTACCCAGGCATGAGCCAAAACTTTCAACAACATACATGAAAACACTCAAGTCAATGATGACTTTAATCTGATGGTGTTGGTATCATCTGCTTGAACCATTACCCAGAAATGTTAAACTGGCAAGATTACTAGCAAAACATGCTGACATCTGAAGTACTTAGTAAATGGCAGGGGTGTAGTGAACACAGCAGTACCCCTTGAGATGACAACCTCGGGTGCCCTCTACACATTGAGAGCTGTTGGCTGTCTGATTCATTTGATGTTTTTCTCTTTTTTTTTACGAGTGATGTATCATCACATCAGTTCTAGCTTGATATGAAGGAAGAATTTTATATAATTTATGCTGTGAACAGGTGGCAATTACTTGTCTAACACCCCTAGTTGAGCAGTGGATATAAAATCAGGTAAAAATCTGGCAAATATATCAACACTAGCACTTTAAACCTTCCTGCTATTTGCACTAATTAATTCGATTAGCAGGGAAATTACTTATGAGGCATGCTGTCAGATGTTAGACCGAGGCCCCATAAGAACCGAATCTCTAACAAATGGTAGTCTATATAAGTGAAAAATTCAAATCAATCAACAAACATGGGCCCCAGGCTTTGTTTTAGATCAGTGTCTTAATGACTCACATTATTTATAAACATAATATTGGTAATTAATCAGTAGGACAGCCCAGAGCCATTAATGAGCCACTCAATGTGAAACATACCAAACCACAATCGATCATAAAGGAGTCCTAACATTTCATACCTGGATCCTATTGTTCCCAGGAATGTGAAACACAGAGAGGGGTAAAGTATCTGCAGGCTTAACATAGTTCACTTTGTGGCTTTACGTTATATAAACTGCCACCTCTGCTAGCGAATGAAGTTACTAGCTAACATCTTGTCACCTCAAAACTAACCAAACTATACTGTAGCTAATATTCATAGCATTTTAGTGGGATTCCCCAAAACTAAGTGAAATGCTTAGTATCTATAAAAACCCTAGCCTGCGTATTGGGGTGGACAGGTAGACATTTGTCTTCAGACAACTTCAAATATGTTTGGCAATGTCCAGCAGGAGCCCCCAAAGTATACCTGCAGGCTAATCAAACTCTCTCCAGTGAGATTCACAGGGCTGACATGTACAATTATTCTGTACTCATAAGTGTTAGACTCAGTACTATTGAATCATACAGACATTGAAGTACAAATTGTGAAACATTACACCACAGTATTGTGTTAACGAGAACCATATTTTTTTCTGTATTCTTCAAAGTTTCAAATCTATCAGTGCTAATTCAGGCAAATTGTTGCCTAACACAGTGATCAGATGTTAGACAAATTCCGAAATTGAAACTGTTTCATCTTTCACTGCACAACGGTACATAAGATTCTACAAACAAGCAAATGAATTTAAGATCTTAGCTGACCCAACATGAAACACTCCAAGCTGAATAAAGATCTCGATGTCTCTTCTGATGACAGAGATTTCTGCTTTAAAGTTGTTGTGGTTTGTGAAGCAAAAACTATGCGAGCTATGCGAAATCAGTAAAGTAATCAACTCAGAGAATGGTTAATCCGATTATCTGTTTCTACTAGACAGACCATGTACTTGAACTAAGACAATGAAATATCCTAAAAATCAGTCTTGGGATGAAGAAATATGCTAATCCTTCATTCCAGACAAGATCATGTTGGCAACAGAACAGCAATACTCCCAGTACAACGAATAAAATTAGACGCTATGATGTCATACTTCATGATGTGACGGAAATCAGGAACACTTATGTCTACCACCAATTGCCATAAAAAAGGTACAACAAGGAAAAAGTAACCCAGAGAATTGCTCGGTAAAGGAAAGGAGTGCTATAAATAAAGTCATACGCCATGATTCATTACATAAGTATTCTCATCGAAAATCACTGTCTAAGCAGTATTATACCACTTCAGAGCTATCCTAGGTTGAGTTGGTCCACATTCTCTGACCCCATATCAGGCAAGATCAGTTTTATATTCCCTGAAAGACATCTGTCAGCAGTAAACAATGCAAAGATCATCACTATGGATCCTACCTGTTAATATAAGTGCGCAGAATATCCAGAATATCCAACGACTAGAAAATATCCAAGAAATTTGAGTTTATTAGTCCGTGTGATAATTCCAGCAGACTTTACAGCTCCAACTATTTCCACACATCTGCTAGACTCTGTGATTTCAGATGAATGAATGGTAGTATATCAAGGAATACCAATAACTGAAACATCCAATAACCAAATATTTGTAGCGAAGACCAGCCAACCAGATATTTTAGCCAATCAGATGCTCCTACATCCATTACCATAGTGTAAGTAAGGGCTTTGTGCAGATTAGGCCAGGCTAGCTTGATGCAGTAATGATTAATGATCATTATGGGCAATAATAATAAATTAATGGTTTTCAATCTAAATAATAATAATAGTTCCAACAGGTTAATTTCTGGAACCTGAGTAAAAGTTCTGATGAAGTTTAATGGGTTGAAAGGTTTCCTTAGAAATCTATAATTCATTCTTATAACAGAAAATTATTGAAATACTATCAAATAAACTGACTATAAAACTGCCATTACACTAAAATCAGGAGCATTTATCTTAGAGTTTTAAAAGTAATTGATTAATCAAAAGTAGTGGACTGATTAACATTACACCCAACCTGAACTGAGAATGGCGAACAGACATCCCATGGTCATTTAGTAAGTTCCATATCTGCCTTCCAACTCTTAGTTTATTTCAAGGTTAATATTTTAATTTTCAAGGTCTATATGACGTTATCAGATAGATGCAATAGAACGTCATTTACACAGCAATTTATACAGGATCTAATAGGGAATAACCTTGAAAAAATTCGAATTTTTAGAAGTGAAATATTGAAATTATTGAATGACCAGGGTATGTGGAGCCATATGTGATGATAGGTCAATCAATCCCCCACATTGATAAATCAATTACTATTAAAATTCAAGATAAACTGTTCTTTGTATGACGCAGGACATAGATGACAACCTTCAATCTGGGCTCTAACTACACAAGACGGCTGTAACATTGCAACGACAATGCATCAGTATGTCTATAACAAGGCAAACCCAACAATACAACAACTGGGACAGGTGAGATCCAAGATTCTGTGATGAAAGGTTTGCTGGAGTCATATCACTTATATGAGGTCTTTACACCCTGGAGAACATGCAACTAGTAGTTTGAAAATTCCAGCAATATCATGAATACATAATATAGCCATGCTGAGTTCCGGCAAACTACCAGCAGAAAAAGGACAACCACTTTGAAACAATACTGGCACAGCACTAAACCTTACAAATTTAAATCTCAACCACAGCTATATATGAGTACTGTCTCATCTAGGACTAAAAGATTGAATAAATCTTGTATATTTGTAGATGTTTGAAGCGTCCTTGTTTTAAACAGGACAATAGATACATACAACAATGGTTGTCACTCAGAGTGCCAATTGAGGAATTAATTTCCCATTACAACTTGACACATTAAAATCTTATTAATATATAAATTAATAATAAAACTGGGATACTAATTGTAGAAAGCAGCTGTGTTATTGTAAGTCTATCCGGTTATCTTAGAAAGAAGATGGAAACATGCCACCACAGAGTAAGGATATATCCTTACTCTGTGATGCCATGTTCCAGGTTACGGTTTGTAAAGACAATGGTCTGAAAATAGCCCGTGAGCGAGGCACTGGTTAGTTTGGTAGTAACTATGGGTCAAACTTAATCCTTGGTCCTTGGTCTAAATAGAGTGGGTGAGTCAGAGACAAGTACCCTTTAAAGGCATGACACTTTGGAGATGATTATATAATATAATTGGAATACCATAAGAGATGTCAAATAAACACATGATTACAAGCACGCTATCCATGACATTGATGCCGATGTCACAACGTCAAACAAAGTAAGTAACAAGTAACCGCAGGCATGCTAGAACGATGATATGATGACCAACTTGCTTAGATCTTGGATCTTAGAAGCTATTTTAGTTAAACAGGAACAAATTCTGACATCTGTATATTTGGTAAACTGAAGTTCAGTCTTTAATGCGCTCAAATCATTGACCCCAGAATGAACACCAATATTCAGAGTCTTTGCTTTCCAAGATGAACCTTCTTAGTACCAGTAAATACTAGGCAGATCTTCTGACACACAAATCATAGGTTACCGAAGAAGTGCTCTGCCAGCCTTAATACGTTAGCATGTGGAACATATAATATCCCTTCAAAAAATTTGGTAGCACTTCTTTTCACAATCTCTGCCTCATAAGTGGGCGGGGAGTGGGGAGGGGGGAACAAGCTGTGGAGGGTCAACAGAGAGAAACCTGTAGATCTAATCCTTCTATAATGGTGTGGCGTAATACTCCCAGCCAGCCAGCAGAAGCCTTATCACAGCATATGAAGCCACAGATATCCGCACATTCCATAAACAAGTTACCGTGCTGTTTAATTAAAGGATCAAACTAAGGGAATCCTTTCTGATGCTTGTTATCTCTCTATGGCAGATGTGTACAGATATCTACCTCTGAACCAAACATATACCAACCAGCACAGACTCAACCTCATAATTAAAGTCATCAATCGAGCAAATGTCTGCACTGAGTGAGACAAATTGAGTAGACTTCAATGTGAATATACCTCAATATATGGCTTGTTTTATGGCAATGCCCGCTTTGAACTACAGCCAACGAAACATAACTGCATATCGAAATTGTGTCTTCGAGAAAACACATCTAATTCCTTTACGCACAATCAAGCGACAAATATTTCTCGGTTGTGTTTGAAGTAATAAAAAAAGCACATTATGCCAAATTTCTCACAGTCATGATGATGCATTGTTATCCAGCTTGACAGGTGATAAGACTAGAAACTTTCCTTTTGGCTCAAAACCAAAATCTGGGTGATTGGTCTCCATCCTAACCAATAACTGCTAATAATTTTGAAGGTTATGACTCAGAGACAGCTGCGGTGATGATTTAGTATGCTAAGGTAATGATATAGTCCAGCTCCTCATCTCAATGTACCTACTGCTGAAGCCATCCATCCTGACTGTTGCACACAAAATTGCTATTGTTGTCTGTCCTAACATTGGAAGCCTCCGTTGGCGCCTGTCCCTGCACAATCTAACCGGGTAGCATTCAACAATTAGGCCTTACAGCGAGCCGTTGGTCAGCTTGCTATCTGTGGATTTCGGCATGGAAATATAAACCAGCCCTCTGGAATATTATAAAATATTATGTAAATTTTTACACTGACACTTATAATAATAATAATAATGTCACCAAATACCTTTGCATTACAACAGTAAATCACAGACCTCTACAAGAAAGAGAGAAAACTACCATCTCTGGAGACACAACGAGCGAGCATATGTAAATTGTTGCATGCCATTGTTCACTTGTCAGGAAAAGTTTCACACCCTCCACAAAAATGATTAATCAAATTTACACACACCTATACCACTATACCTATACCACTATACCTGTACTTAAACCCAAATATGCCATCGATGAGGACAAAGGGAAAACCACTTGTTTGGCCAACAGATCTTGAAGATTCCACCACAGACATAGCGAGAAACCAGAATCCAGGGATTAAGGCACCAAGCAACCTCCATTTTAGGGTTAGGTGATCACATTACATTATGCAATAAAATTCTGCATGCCACCCTGCGTCTTAGCTTGATGAAGGTATGCAATATGCATGTCTTACAAATATGCACATGTCATAAAAGTTGACAGTTGCCAGCTATTTGTCACCTCAAGTTTGGGCCCAAAAAACGCCAGGGACTATAAATATAACAAGGAATCTAAATTTTGACAACTAATTAATAAACAATTTCAGAGAAATTTGGCTCACTTAGCCCTCAATTGTCACCTCATTAAATTAAGTTTGAAGGAAATGTGTTTGGTGAACAACAAACCCACACTAATATCTGAGTACCTGGTAACAAGCTGAAGGTGAATATACAAGTCAAGTGTCTTCAATTCTTGATTTCTTTATCAAGTTCTTTGTTCGATTTAAATTACAGTTTCAGATGTAAATAGTCAGCAGTTTGAGGATCGTTCCGAAACTCTGTAACTTACAGCTCTATACTCAACAACAACAACAACAGAAAAGTAGAGTAACTCATTCAGCGATCCAAATTCGAAGAAGCTACCAAAAAGCTTAGAAACAATACCTCCAGCAGGGGTTGAATGACCTCGAAACATGTACTCAGATTAGAAGAGCTTAGACCAATGGTTCAAATACTACCACTACCATGTTTTGAGTACCTCTTGACCTGCACGACCCTTCTAACTGAGATACATACCAGTTACTACTTACCACTATCTGTCCACTGCAGGAGAGAGATAATATCCTAGTATGTGATCGGTAAATCTAGCAGAGGGTACCGTAGAGCTGATATTATGTTATGTATATCCGATTCCCTGCACAACAGAACCTGTTAGTAGAAACAGAACTCAGTTGATATATTATGAAAGTTATATAACAACGATGGACTGCTGTGCTCTGTGTTAGGCCAGGCGATCAATCGATCAGTTTAAATTTGGAAGGAAAGTAATACGAAAAGGTGCTCAGAAGGGTGCCGGATACGAAAGTTGCATTAGATGTTTCTATCGTGGAACTACGTCGGTGTCTAAAGTTATCGCTGTTTGATAGGCTGAACAGATGACTCAGTCAATTCAAAATCGACACAAGAAATGATTTAGCTTTTGCCAGCTCGTGTCAAAACAGTAAGGCAGATACAAACTCTCTATGTATCTAATTGAAATCCTTATTAATGCAGCTACCTACCTGCTGTTTAATTAATTTCAGGAGATTATATTCAATAATGTATGGTGATTTCATACTAGATAAATGTGAAATCAAAATCTCAATACACAAGCTGCCTAAACATAATAAACTTACAGTGTAAGAAAGGTGTTGCCTTGTGCTACAGGTCTATTTTTTATGAATGAACAATGAATTCCTCAAATGTACTTGTAACAACCGGTGAGGAACTCTTTTGATTGCTGATAAAGAAATTTGGCAAGGGTGCAGCAAACCGGATTCATACGATTATAAAACCCCAGTGACACTCACAATGACAAAAATTCTTTCAAAAAGTCAGCCAGTGCACAAATCAAGATAGAGTCAGCATTACACATAAAATACACAGCGACAGCTGGAAGCAATATGACCCGTACAAAGACAGTAGTGTTCCTTCTATAGTGACAGAAAACATCAGGATCCAATCAACTCTGCCATCCTATGGTCCGATCAAGTTTTGTCTCGCCGAAAAAAATTAAACTCACCTGCGATTGTTACTCGCGATTATGAGGTGATGCACTCTTGAGGACTGGTGAAAAAACCGTAATCAGGATATTAACGCTATTCGTGCTAGGCATCACACCTTTATCCTCAATAAACGCTTCAGGATTACAGTGAAAATCCGCTCATCATTACAAATAAAATTTATATATCGGATAATCCAATTAATTGGACGGATAAACCCCAATCAAGCTGACTAATTGTTGTGCTGACTCATCTAGTTGGTATAACCGTACAAACATACACAAATGTGTACCAGGTACTATAAAACACATGTGGGTTTTTCACAGAGATTTGCGCCCTTTACTTTGCACTAATCAATTCAGGTCTGTAATCTTTGCAACGTAACACTTGGATTTATCCAACTCAAGTTCTCAAGCTGAAAGTTGATCCCATCCACAATCGGAAAAAAGTTAGCTTCCAAAGACAAATGTTGACAGGTATTCTGGTCTTATTTTTAGCACTGCTGCCCCACCCCATGCAGACTGAGGGCGGTATGAGGGATTAGACATGATTTACTTGTGATTATGTCAGTAACAATCACCATTCTTGATTAGAAAACTTTTTTCTCACTTTGTAGTTTTTTCACAATCAATCTAATGCAGAATCAATATAGAATTCTGAGAATGAATTTAATCAAGATCTGGTAAAGGAAGCCTGCCTGGATCAGGTATCGTTCAGTGAGAACTGGATGAATCCTGATAGGCTCTCAGCAGACGGTGGGAGAGAGGCACAACCTGTTGGTACAATCAAAATTCCAGAGGATCGATTCATTTAGTTAACTGAACCCTGGCTAAAAGCTGGATAGATCTTGATAAGTTTCTCTTGTTTCAGTAGAGAACAAGGCTACCAGAGAGAATTTAGCCAGATTCCATTACTGGGGGTGAAGAAGTCAAAACTTCTCTATGTACTCAGCTTTTAATTCCTAACCGATAGACTGACAACTCCTTAAGATTATTTAAAGTGTATCCAGAGCACTTCATGTGAAAACCGGCCTCATAATCTTCTTTCACAAAAAATTATGCATAGACTAGAGAAAAAGAACTGGTTTTGCTGATCTGATACTTATTCTGATTTTAAGGTGAGCCATATTCGGTATTTTAGAACATTTTGACAAAAATATATTCAATGTTCAAAGATTTCTGATGATAATCATCCAACAAACTTGTTTGTGCAGGGTTGAATGGACCTTCATGAAAAGGCTCAATGTCCGTGGGAGGCTCTGACCGAGATGACCATTGTCGATGACCTGGCAAAGTTGACCTGAGGCGATGTTTAGCCGAGATGTTTATACGAGATATTCAATGAACTTGCATATGGACAGGTGTGTAGAAATCTTTTAACCCTTCCTTTTAGAAAGAGAGAGTCCTACACATACATAAATCTTAGAAGGAAACAAAACTAAACCAAAGGTGAGGAGAAGCGTCTCCATAAAACAGAGTAGTAATTATTGTATGAGGTCAAAGAGCTCTAGATAAATC
Source organism: Membranipora membranacea (assembly GCA_914767715.1). NCBI lineage: Eukaryota > Metazoa > Bryozoa > Gymnolaemata > Cheilostomatida > Membraniporidae > Membranipora > Membranipora membranacea. Next base: position 2,414,761 of record OU612070.1, on the reverse strand, counting down.
ACTGATTCCATTTTTTATTTTACCATAAATCCCAATGCTGTCAATTAAAAAGCCATAGATGAAAGTGGGATAAAATCCAACCGCTCTGATGTTTTCACACTCTCAGTCAAGGGTTATGTTCACAATATAATAACCATCCAGAAACAGTAAACAAGAAAGTAAATGATCGTTAATTAAAATGTCCCCAGCCACATTAACGGCAAATAATCATTTCCCTGAAGGTGAAAGGCATTCCGCTTGCTGAGGGTTATGGGCCTTTTTATAGGATTTGATGAGTGTTGATGTGTGAGGGATGTGAAATTAAAGCTTGGCAAGGCAGGACTGTTAAGAGTACAAGAAACTTGACACTCCTGGCTGACGCTTCATTTCCAGTGTGCGAGTGATTGATCCAAAAGATCCTTGACCGACTTTTCCCCTACATGTTAAACTCTATCCTACCCAACTTCAATACACTACAGTACAGCACAGCCATTCATTTCATCAGCCACGCAATTTTCAAATCGTGGAGTAGCTTGGGGTGGTTGTACACTATAGAAGCCATTCTTCTCTATATTTCTAGTTCAATGTTTAAATTTTCCATGGTTACAGCAACAAACACCAGATAAATTGACATGATATCTTGGCAAGTTGTGTTGAATACAAGCACAGCTCCATCACAGGCTTTCAGAGCATTGCATTATGGGATAAAAAATAAAAAAGATAAGTCTGCACTGATTTGCCAAACCAGAAAATATGACGACTAAATTGTTTGTGTGATTGTTTCTACCAGAAATCCCGTTGAGGCTGACCACCAACAATGGTCTTAGATACTAAAAACACCTAAGTGGGATGTAAGCCAGGATTCCTGAGCTTAAGCCAAACTGATAATTGTGGTTCTCTATGGCATGATACCACAACTAATCTCTGCAGGTGTGAAACACAGCTGGAGTATAGGCCTAGAGTAATATCTATACTGTGTGACTCACCGAGAACTGGGTGAGATCAGCAAAGGAAGTATCCACTAGTTTGCTAGCTTTTGAGTATACAGCTGTCAGAGTGACTAATCGCTCACAGGGTAAGGTTCTGTATATAACATATATCATTATCTGCCCGCGGTATGCTGGTATGCTCACACAACAAGGCAAACTGGAGGTCAAATATGGTGGACTCCGAACAATAGACCACTATAAACAATTGTGTCAATAATTTCATTCTGAAGGGGTGGATAACGATAAAAGGAAAACTTATAGGGCAGAAATAGCCTCTGGTAACCAGGGAATTTAATATATATACTACGACCCTACGTAGTATAACAGACTTTCCATTTTACACAATGTATTGCTCGAGTCGGTGATGAGGAAAAGTGAAACACGAGCATTATTTTATTAGTTCGGCATGCCTCAGGAAATACTTGCAGCTCTTTTGATGTGGCGTGGTGCTTATGTGGTGCCTGGGGGCTAGTAGTGCTGTGGAAGTAGAATGAAAAGGCTGCAAACTGCAAGGGAGGAAACTGAATTCTCAGAAAAATGAGAATACCTGTTAAAAGCTAAAGCAGGAGTCAACACAAAAAATAAATGCTGGCAGTAGGCGATCAAAGCCGCAGAGATTTATTAACCAAGAAATTTTATGCATGCAGGCGAAGCAAAAAACCACACAGTCCCGTCCTAACTGTTACATAACTGAGGATAATCCACAGTAATGGCGGTTGTGATACTCTTAACTAGACCACATCTCACCACATCAGGCCCATTCTAATCTCACAACTGTCTCTATGAGCAAGAACGGAGCGGAAGTCACAAAACCAAAAGCGAAAAGATAAAAGATGATTTCAGAGACTTGTGGAGACTCATAGATCACAGGGCTGTGTTACATCATACATTGATGTGGCTCATCGCAACTCGGCGCACCTTTTAACAAAAGGTTTTCTGCCAACTACCGGCTGACAGACTAATTTGGCAAGGTAAGAAGAGTATTTTCCAGATTTTAATTCTGGCATTCCTCGCTCTATCCTCCTGCTTCATGTTAGGTAAGACTGAGGCCAATCCTAAGGGTTTATTGCTGAGTATTACATACACCGACATGGTCATCAGGGTGAGTACAGTTCCAATGACACTTTATGATAGATAATACTAGGCAACAAATTCACATTGAGTGACATCAACACCAGTCCACAAACTAGATATCAACATCACATTCAACAAAACTCACGGGACAAAGCTTTGAGACATACTAATGGCACCAATCGAACCGCTATAGGTGAACATCCCAGTTATGACAAACCAAACTATAGCTTGCAGCTATCTTGTACAACTGTTTAGTAATAAAAAGCAACCAGTAAGTAAGTAATCACTTTACTCCAGAACAAGAGGAATACTAAAGAAGCAGCGTACCAAGGCGCCTCAACACTTTTGCATTATCACCCCGCCACCACAGAGGGAACAAACTTGTTCTAACTTTACTCCAATCAAACGAATTTACAAATTACGCACAGGAATACAAAATGCAACAAAGGCAAAGGGCAACAACTCCAATAGCCCAAATAACAATGAGCCTTTTGACGATCCCAGGTCAAGGCGCTAAACTTATATTAAACAACCATGATGAGCTTGTTTAAGCGCTTAAACCATGACGGGATGCTGGTAGTAGCATTTCATTATCAGCCACTTTCATTATCAGCCACTCTATGAGCAAGAACATTGCCCATTTCATTATCAACCACTGGTTGATAATGAAATGCCTCTACCAGCATCCCCCCACCGTTTGAGCGCTTAATAATGAGCTAGTGCGTATGCTTACCTATTATTTGAGTAAAGAGGGTTACTGTATAATATCTCCTCTCCCATATTATTACTTCTGTTGTTTCTCTCACAAACTTACTACATTTATCAAAAGGCATGCAATCAAAGAGGATGTATATGATACATAAAACAGAGACAAATAATATGCTGTAGCACTGGGCCAATTTGGGAAAATCAATGATTGTATTTGTCGACATTTTGATTACAAAGATGTCTGTAAATACTAATTTTCATGTTCATATAAGTCAAAGGTTTCAAAATGAAATGAATTGCTTCGTATGCAATATTTTGGCAGTCTGCAAGGTTGGTTCTGGGGAACGGTAAAAGAGAAAACAAGAGAAACGAAGTAATCTGTGGTATTCTTGGCTACTCACAATTCATATGTTACCATATTTGAGTAATGAGGTGTTGTCTCTTGGATGTGAGCCATCTACACTTCAGCATACAGATCATACTGCTCTCCTACAATCACTTCATCAATATTAGTTATGGTAATTATTAATTATTCCCTCAATAAATTTCTACCAACATTAACAAAGCGACTGCTAAATTGTCAGAACAAATCCAATTTGAGGTTTCAGATTTAGATCCAGGCTCTTGCAATTTGCTCTGGATAAAGCCATAATTCTTTTGAGTCTAGCCACAAAATATTATAATGCTAAGTTTTGAAGAGATATTAATAATGTTAATCACTTTCACTGTATGATAATGTATTTGTAGTGGCGGCATATGATGACAAATATCCTGATAATAATAAAAAATCAGATGAGAAAGGTGGTGAAAAGTTATTACATGATGTCGTGTTTTTCTTACCTAATAATCATGTATTTGGCAGGCAGCCAGAACTGTGCTCTAAGCTGGACTTCATGAAGTGTTCAGGATAGGGAGTGGCGATGTAAAAGATTCTGAACCCTAGCCTATTCCCTTTTTCCCACTATTCTCTTGGTAAAAAGTGACACATGTATTATTGGTATATTGATTTAGGGGATTGCTTTTCTAAAGATAATCTCCAGATATTAATCATTTTCAAACCTCAAACTGACTCTCACTTTCATTCATTCAAAAGAGGAAGTGATTAGGCATTGTTGATAGAGGTTTACGTTTTCAAACCCAAACCTGAGCTGGGTGTGGGAAACATGCGGTTTACATCCAGGTTTTGATCACAGCCAGCCCTTAAAAGCGCTCGGGATGGCGATCGCGGCCGTAGGCGGTCGTTAAGGGGTTGGGTGGGAAGCTAGGAAACTCTGCTTTTTACAATTTATCACTTTTTTAACTTTAGCACCTGTTTACAGCACTTTTGCCTCATCTCACAGAGTTCTAACCCTGTTTTTCAGATTCCTCATAACTAAAAACATACATGTATGTATGTCACATCAATAAAATATCATAAATGTGCAGACTTATTAATTGTTGTCTTCTCCTATGTCTAGACATTCTCAGACACGGCACTTTTCGGAGACTGCTAGCTTGTTTAAAATGAATAAGACTCGTTATATTTTATTAGGAGTTATCGTTTCGGTCAGATTTTATTGTCATGGGAAGACCACTATTTAATTAGCATGGGAAGATATAGGGAAAAAAAGAAGACAATCTCATATCACAACATATAACATAGCCTAAGGACCATTTCTAGCGAGCCTTAATTTACATAAATCATTTTCGAGTCTCCGAAAAGTGCCGTGTCTGAAAATGCCCAGACATAGGAGAAGACAACAATTAATAAGTCTGCAAATTTATGATATTTTATTGATGTGACAACATAGATGTATGTTTTAAGGTATGAGGAATCTGAAAAACAGGGTTAGAACTCTGTGAGATGAGGCAAAAGTGCTGTAAACAGGTGCTAAAGTTAAAAAAGTGATAAATTGCAAAAAACGGAGTTTCCTAGCTTCCCACCCACCCCCTTAACGACCGCCTACGGCCGCGATCGCCATCCCGAACGCTTTCAAGGGCTGGCTGTGGTTTTGATAAGCTGATATCGATGGAGCAGAAGACCCAATCCTTTCATTTATTACTAGTTCTCAATGTCTAAAATATGATGAATCATTTGTGATGGTAATGTATATGTGTATGTGGAGAAATTATATAACGTATAATATAAAATTTTGGCAGGTGGGTAATATCTGTCTATCACAGAAAATCAATAAATATTTAAGCGAATTTTGAGGAAAGGAAGGCTACTGCTTTTGCCATAGACTAGAGAGGAATTTAGACACAGTTTCATAGATTTCCAGCTTCATAACATGTATGTGTAGTTTCTGATCGCTTCTTACACTATCACTGTTCTTTCTTGGACGCTTTGAAAAGTCACAGTGTATGTATCAGTTTCTTCCCAGTTCATATAGTCTGTCCACTGTTTTAAATTTATGTATTTGTCAGTTTAAAGTGAATTTTCATCTCCGTCATTAGCCAATGCACTTTGATCATGTTCAGTGAGCTGTCATGGTTGTTTTTGGGACAGTTTGGAAGCTTTCTATACTTTATGATGCCATGTTGCCTAAGTTTCCTTCAAGGTACTTGCCGCAGTAAGATATCATCACCGTGTTGAACACCGTAGTATGTCATAGATCTCAGATCATACTCAAACTCATATTCCTCTCCATTCTGTGAATAAAGGAAAAAAAAGTTAAACAGAACCAGCGTAATACCCACAATGCACTATCGATCTAGCATTCCAAAGTTGATCATGTCACATTGTCATGATGGTATTTCCGAAAAAATTCACATTGTGGGCTAATCATTAAAATATCATATTTTATTCTGTGCTAATTAGTTTTTAATGATATGATGGTATGATGGGTGTTTCCGTCGCAAGGGAAAGGTGACAGTGGCATCCACAGAATTATGGTAATACTGTATTTCAATTTTTCAAATGGCAGATTTATGTGGCCTCTCATCAATTGTGTGACACACGCTGATAAAACATTAAAAGTGTGTATTATTGTACAATAATTAAGCTCATTAAAAAAACTTTTGAAAAGAAACATTATCGCGTGTAGGTGGAAGATTGATGACTAATTTCAATGGAAATGAATTATTCAAAATAACGCCTGCTTCTGTTTGATGAGTTTGGTTACCACTGACACCCTGCGGGAGGAGGCGGGGGACCCAAACAGCCTGGTAGTACAGGCCTCTCCCTTCACAACACGGAAATCAACATGATGTGACCAACTTTTAACCAACACTTTGAATGAACAACCCAATTTTCACTTACCATTTTATAACAATAAGATTCATTAATAGAAAACATCAAGTTGTGCATTTGATTTATTTAAATTAATTTCAGTTTCACTAGTATTTTGAAGGTTTTTAGAGGTTTTTTTTAGTTGGCGATTGGCTCAGCTAATATACATGTTACTAAACTCTCGTTGGCAAATCTTTCGATGTGTTGTGGAGATGTTGTGAACAAAACGGCTCAACTTTCCCACGCACATCATGTTGCTTAAAAGACACATAGTCATAGCTCAACTGAAAATATCCCTCCCAATCACCATCTCACATTATTTGAACAAGTTCTTCCCGAATGGGGGGGGGGGGGGGGGGGGGGGTAGGCATTTTCTGACATACAATTTTTGTTTATATTTGTCATATCTAGTCAAATTATCAAGTGAAGAAAATGAAATATATTTTTTTGACAAATTTTGTAAGTTTTGGTTGGTAGCCTTACCTGTTGAGCGCGATATGATATAACACAGGGAATACCTTTAATACCCAGTAACTTCATAGCCAGATTCTTAGCTTTAGGTACGTTCATCGTGTCTGGGATATACTTAGTAACAGTTTTACCGCTCTCTGTCACTAGATCAACAAATGTCACCTCTAAAAATAAATCACTCTGTGATATATTATTATCTGCTGGGTTTTATTGACCTGTGTAGAATGGTTTGTTTTACTGGGTAGTTATCAAGTCTCTAACTCATTTAATGACATTGTTTGGCAAAGATCTTATTTTTTGGTTTGTGATCTAGACATTTATGAGGAACTCGGACTAAACAAAAGTTGTGAAAGAGTTGGTTTGGGACACTGAACATTGAAACTAGGATCAAGACATACGGTATGTCAACTACTTCTCACCGGACCTGAAACTTAAGTAGCAAGTAGAGTGTAGCTGTAGTGTTTGGAACATGTTATAATTACATGATAACCATGTAAAGACTAGCTTATACTGGTTTGGATGCGATTTGGATGTGATTAATATATACTTGTAATTGATCAACAATTCTCATTTTCATCAAGCACTTTTGAAAGCGATTTGTTGTTCGGTTGTCTGAAAATTATAAAACACAATTAATAATTACCCTCAAAACAGGCAAATTTATTAGCCAGCTGTGGTAGAAGATGTTAGAATCTTAATGAGAAGATAATATTTAATCAAAATTGTGCTTTTATTCAATGAAGCTCTCATAATTGATAATTTTTCAGCCAATAATGAATTTGAACATACATTATATGGACCAGAGTATTTTCAGGATTCCCCAGTGTTTCACATCCATTCGAACCCACTAAATAGTAGCCTTGTCATGCGGCCACAGTTTAGGGTTGTTTGGTGCCATAACCGTGGCTGTGTGAAAAGGCTAAATAAATAGCATACGTAATTTGTACCCATATCACCATTCCACGCTTGTATGTAAATGATTGTTAGTAGCAGCAAGGAGTTAGAGAAGGCTCCTTGGTATCAGTAACTTACATAGTAATATATATGAAGTTCTATGTAGCAGTTACCTACACAGGACTATGTACAAAGTACTATGTAGTACTTACCAATAAGTGAGTCTTTCAGAGCGGAAGTCTTTTTTGTCTTCATCACCTCTGTTTTCTCAGGTGCTCCCCATTCTGAAAAGAGTTGATAATAATAAAGATAAACTAGTCACAGCTAAGATTTGTGGCCTGGAGACAAGAAACAAGAGGGAACTAGAGAAACAAGAATCAATGTAGACAGGCTATGATTGTTGTGCTCAGATATTATAATGATAGTTGTTTTCTCTCTGAACCTTTTGATCAAAGAGGAAACAACTCCTGTTTATAGTTAAAAATATATTAAATATATAGTATCCCATGAATTGTTGTCCTTCTCTCACTTCTTATAAATTAAAGTATTCTTTGGGCATGGCTGAATAAGAAAATGACTTACTGTTGATAAGGTGTAGGTAAGTTGGGTGTTCGGCATAGAATTGTGTGTTCTGTTCGGTTTTCTCGATGCTGGCTCCACTTAGTATCCACGCCTCGCCGTATCTCTTAGTATAATCTATCTCTGCTCCCTTTCTCTCATCTAACTCTATCTATCCTCAAGGTAAAACACAAGCGAACGGATCTTATTAACACGGTACCCATAATACACTATTGCAGGAGACTCTCTTTACACTAATATATACAGTAATCTAATCCAGCGGCCTATATTATTACATCCTCGGGTACAGCTTTTATTGACATATTTGATGTTTATGATATCTCTGTTAAGTTAAAAGTCACGAGAAGTACAAAGAAACTCTCACTGGTCTGTGTATAATAATAATAATAAATAATACTAGTCAGACAATGTTGAGCGAATAATTGTTAAGTTGAAATTATAAAGCATAAACAGATTTCACGTTGAAAAAATGAGAAACTTTTTGGGATTCGCATGGACTTATAGTATGAGGGAACGACAGCAAATCTTCTTAGTTTTAGGCTGCACACAACAAAACATTTCATGAAGTCATCAAGTTCCAACAATGATCTCCCTCCTTCCATGCAAACAAACCTTGGTTCTGTTGTGTCGCCTGAGGTTGAGAATCCTGCCTATAGTGATTTGTCTATTTGTTTCTGCGTCAGCTGTCTCTAGGACCGGGTTATTCATCAGTACCAGTTCTATCAGTGTGGGGATTTTATTCAGCTCCCCTATGTGCCCCCACTACAAAAGAATATAAGTTGATATAGAGCTAAGTAGAAAACGCCAAACTATTATGAGTATAATTATATTGCTAAAATGAAAAGAAAATTTTTCATCCATCACAGTAAAACAACGGTAATTGCCACAAAGACATGAGCAATGATTATACTTTTACAGAGGGGGGCATGATAGCAGTTACATTAGGCTTCTTTCAAAGATTTCATTGGATATAAAATTTTCTCTACGCAGCGAGTAAGTTAATTTATGGCCGCATATTAATACAAGAGACAATTAGAGACAGCATGAAGACTGAGAGGGGAGGAATGAATTATTCTTACATCTTGTATATTGTTGTTTCTTATAGCGAGGGATTCCAGGCTCGGAAAATCTCCTTCATCCACAGATATATCAGCTAGTTCACACTCGTTGAGCAGCAGTTCGGTGACACTGAAATAGGAACACATAGACATACATTAGAACCCTGCTAGTCAAACTGAGCCGCAAAATTGTGACTTTCAGGCTGGGTTCGTTTTCAGTGTATTGTAGCAATAAATTTATTGGAGAGGGAGACTTCCTAGAAATATTTCACTCATGCGCTTGGCTTGGAATACTTCATTTAGTCCAGCATCATCATAAGTCAAAGTTATTTCCAGATCAGATTGACCATGTATATGCTATGCTGCGCAGACAGACTATGTACTCTCGTTAAACAGCAGAGAGAAGTGTCGTTGCCCTTTTAATGACAATACAGAGGTTGGGCTGCCCTAAAGAGGGACTCAAGTTGCCCGAAATCCTCATACTGAGAGTGTGATACATCCTGGAAAACTAGACTGCCTCCTAGAGATGAGGCCATAGAGGACCTCCTGAACTTGAGTGTGCAGCAAGCTTCCAGAAACTGAAACAGGCACTAATCAACCATTGGCGGTGACACTTTGATCCTAGCCAATAGGCAGAGAAGCGTCATTGAATACTGACCTAGGTAATTTAGCGAATGGTTTGACATTAGACCATGATTTAAGACTATTCATATCTAGATTGAGTAGCTGTAGATTCTCCCATTGTGGACAGGATGGTATCACACTGATTCTGTTCTTACATAGATGTAGTTCTGTTAATCTCGGCCATAACACAGAACACTGTAGTACCTGTAACATAAAAAGTCAAGTGTTGAAGTTTGGGTCATTATTTTTGCATAGGGTTTGAAGACAGTATGACAAAATCAATGGATGGAAATAAGACTAAGACCAAAATTAATGTCTGTATAATTCTGATCACTGGAACCATTTCTAACCATGAATCCAAATTCTCTGTCACATGTTTGCTAAGACAACACACAGCTATAAAAATGCACACATATATCACACATAGTACTCATATTCGAAGGCTATGCACCGTAAAGTCTCCTTCAATTTCTTTGAAATAAATATCTTCATTCATGGGTTCAGAGTTTTGAATACTTACATGTATGAACTGTATGACAGCCTATATAAAAAGTATTTACCTCTTCCCAATTCATATTCATAAAGGTAAGATTAAGTTTCCTTATTCGAGCGAATGCTATTTTCATTTCATCAGTTATGTCTGTAGAATATGTGAGCCTATTCCCTCTAAAATAAGAAAAACAAACCTACAATCAAACCACCATAAAGAAATGTATTTTTTTGCGTCTTGATTGTACATTGAACTAATGAATAATAATTACATATTGGAAAAATCTATCATTATTCGGCACGTCCTCTGCATGTGACAAAGTTATCCTTTAATTAGCCATGAGAACACAAATCTCAATTGATCAATTATATTTTACTGCAAGAAGCTGGATGAGGAATGTTTCTTTGACTGGAATGAGGAATTTGTGAATTATGGATTAAGCTGCAGTATACTCAACTTCAACGATCCATTTGCTAAACAGCTAAATAATGTAAAGAGACTGCTCTGAGGTCTGTTCGGATCAGGACCATAAATACAGGAGGTCTACTGTGTGCTTGCAAGCAGTATAAAGTTCCCCCTCTGCCTCTTCGAAAAAGAGTAGCCGGCAACGGCGGGTAAGGGTTTAGGGTACTAATCGACACAAGCAACACTTAAGGGGGCCTTTAAGGGCGGTCAAATAAAGACTTAGTGCATAGAAAAAAAGAGATGGATGAAAAAGATTTGTTGAATCAAGGAAAAGGGCACACTTGATTGCAATATGCAATCAGATATCTAAGCATACGTATACTAATAATTATTGCGCAGGTAGTACCACTGATGATCTATCTTATCTCTATACTACTACTAAGTCCCGCTCAGTTACACCTTAGATTATAAAGTCACACTTATCAATTCTACTGTACAAAGTCTACAAACACTGAGTGATATGACCAAGGAGTTAGACTAACTCCTTGATATGACCAATGCATGTTATAGTCAGGCAGTTACTTATGATAGAGTTTTCTCAGATTTGCATAGTAAAAATATTCAATGCTCTGCCTGGCATGAATTACTTGCCTGACTATAACATGGATTGGTATTTTGTTATACCTGAGATGAAGAAAGTTGAGATTTTCTAAGTGTTTGATTATTTCACCGACATCTTCCCAGCTAGATAGTAGATTGATGGCCAGATTAAGTTCCTCGACTTTAGGTACAAATGTACCGAGAGCTTCAGCGTCTGTTTCACCATACACCAGCATACTCATCAAATCTATAATCTTCAACTCATCAAATCGGCTACAAAATGTAACCAGTGAGATTTAATTAATCAGCTAGCAATAAAGCTAAGAATGATTGCATACCAAGAAATTAGACTATATATAGCTTGCAATCATGATTTAAGGGCCTGTACTACACATCCAAATAGTGGTAGATCATAAGAAAATGATTTGACAATGTCTAATACCCTTCTGTTGATCGGCATTCGTACACAACATAAATGTGCTGATATGTTAGCTCAAGTCACGTCACAGACTATCTGTAGAGATGTTCTTACTCTACTCTATGGCCATTATTTAATCGCCTTTATCGATACACAGATTTTTCACAATCATGAGTCATATTTTGTAATCATTAGTCATTGGATATCAAGTTTAATCAGTACCTTGATGATGATGAAATATCAGTTTGTTGGAACTTAACATGACTTATATTAACCTCAATAGTATATTATGTGATTGACCCCATCTATGCATTATCATGCTTTGCAAAGATTCTATGCAAACCTTATTTAGGTCTGGCCTGAGATATCAGTTTGATCTCTGCACAAATCTGGTTGTTTGCTACTTCTCCCAGGTCTGTGCAAGATGCACAATTTTGTTAGTATTGAAACAAGAACCATTTCTTACCTTTGTAGGTCATTGATATCCTTCATGCCAACCACTTCCACTTTGACCACTCTACCCCCTTCTCCCTGGGTGAGATATGCTTCTTCTTCATCCACCCCTGCAAGGTCATCGTCTACTTTACCATACTTATCACTGATAGCCTCAATACACGAGACTGCTGGGTGGATAAGCTTCTCTCTGATGAAAGATCCGGAATTTTCTCCATCACTGTTGTTCAGATAAAAAATAAATTTCCTTATTACTGTATAGATATCTCACACGAGTTGAATTTAGCTAGCGTATAATGGGTTGCTGTTGCCGATGTTAGTACATGGAAGTGAAAGCCATGCAGTCAACAGTTAGTGAAACTCACAGTAACAATAAGGGTTACTTTAATGCTAAGAAAGATAAAGATAGTCCTATGAGTGCAACTAAAAGAAGTTGTAAGTCATGCTCAATCTCAGGAAATTTTGATCAATGATCTAGGCATCATCACTTGGCGCTCAGGTGAACCCCGTTAATCATTTCCACTCCAACTTGGTTTAGATGATACTCGGAACTTACCTGGTTTGGAAATATTGCTTGCCAGCATGCATTCCATTGTGTTTGCCTCGGCTAGCCAAATCCCACTCGACGCCGTAGTATTCACCTAAGGGTACAGACAAATCATTACTTTAGTAAGGGGAAAACTTTTTTGAAACTGATAGAAATTAGCAAAATCTTATTGTGCTGTACAGCAACCAAAGGCCAGGTTCGTCATGAATACGGAAAAAGCTAGAGATGGAGGGCTTGTGCATCTAGTTTGATAAAAGATTTTTATGCAGAAGTGTACACACCCTTTGCTCCGTCAACTGGGCCTTTGTATCTGATAGTTGCAACGTAGTCATTTACAGCGACTCGGTCCCCAACTCTATGAACAGTCTTTGGCATGATGAGGGCCCTGCTGCTGAAAATGGTGATCTTGGTTTGAAGTTCCTCCTTAAAGCCAAGTATACCACTTTTACTTCCAGATGATCTTCTAAAAAGAAGAATTATGATGTATTTGTATGGATGTATGTTTTATGTGTATCATCATAATCATACTCTTTGATCAAACCAAGGAGTTAGAGACAACTCTTTAACTCCTTGGATCAACTTACTCCAAGGAGCAAACTTACTTACTACCTACCTACCACAGGTCTACTACAAGGGGGGGGGGGGGGGTCAAACATTGCCAAAGACCAAGTTTCGTAGTAGGTAGACCTGTGCTACCTACACTACAGTGAGTAACAGTACATGATGATGATAGTAGTACTAGTAGCCTACATACATGATGATGATCCTTACTTACCAACCAACAGTCAGTTACTGGTGCACTGCCGTTGAGTGATTGTAACCCTGCAAACTAAATCTTCACTTCCTTTGTCTGGTTACATGCATGTAATTCTATATCCTACATCTGTGTTAGAACAATATATGACTCAATATGAGTTGTATTCTGCACTGTTCTCAATAAATAGTGACTCACTTTTCTAAAAAAATGTTCTAAATTGGTAATAGTGGGCTCATCAGATTAAGAAAACATCTGATTGCACGCACAGCCTTACGACATTATCTTTGTGGTAATGATAACCTAGTTTATCAGTGATCTACATGCCCAGTCAGATCACGAGAGTCAGTATGCGCAATCTCTTCAAAGTTTTATATTGATATTTGCTACCTGCTGATACAACATAAATATTTCTGGCGGGAAAACAAACCAGGATTTTCCTGCTGATAGAGACTGTGACCATAGGACTGCCGCAGTTCCTGATTTTGGGCCACCCACACCAAGCCCAAAATCAGGAACTGCGGCAGTCCTATGGTTGTGACTGGTAGCTGTAGTGTATTTTGGTAATTATTTCGTAATGCTTATATTATTCATACTTACTTACTTACTTGTGGCTGTGCTTTTATTCAAAATAAAATACGAATGCTTTGGCTACTAAACAGGGGAAGGCGAGTAAAAGTGCTTTGCTAGATTGATAGATAGCGTTTCAGAGGCAAATATTTTATGCTTTTATTTATAGATTTTCTATGCCTGAAAGTTGATTAACTGTGTCTATAAATTTCATTTTTTCCATGAGTCTACTGCAGACGCTTACTTCAGCGTAAATGATGATACCAACCATAAAAAGTTCTGGGCTTATGTGAAATCTAAACGCCAATATAATGTCGGAGTAGGGTCTCTTAAATCAAATGGAAGGGTCTCACCTGATGTCTCACCTGATGATTCTTAGCTCCTAGCGCCGACTTCAGCGTCGTGACTTCAGGAACGTTAAAAACTCATGAATCGTTTTACGTTTCCAGGTCATTTACCGGTAAACCAATAAGGAACAGCTTTACATCTAACCGGGGTTCGGGGCAGGGGCTGTTAACAGTGGGCAACCAGGCAGTAGACAGTTCCAGTCTTTGGCAGTTCTAACAAAAAAGAACCGGCGATAGTGCAGAGTGTTGGTAGATGGAATGAAATACTGCTGTGCATGGCGTCTGCTGGAGTGGTGTGTTGATCTAGACACATGTTCATTGATGATGTGAGGAGCATTAAAGTGGTAGGTGCGAAAGACCTGCAGTCGCCTACACTTACGGCGGTCATCCAGTGGTTGAAGGTCAAGCTTTGAGAGAAGACCTGTGGTGCTGGTTTTCCTGTCGCTGCGCCGGATGCCACAGATAAACCGGGCTGCACGACGCTGAACTGCTTGGAGTTTGGTCTCTACAGTCTGGGTAAGAGTGTCCCAAGCGCAGGAAGCATACTCGAGTACTGGTCTCACTAGCTGTTTGTAGGCGGTGGAGCGAATGTCTTCTGATGTTGTGAGGACATTACGTCGTATGAAGGCTAGGGTGGCATTTGCCTTACTAGTGATTTTGGCTATGTGTTCGTGCCAGGTTAGTTTTGAGTCAACATACACACCAAGGTATTTGGTGCAGTTGGTGCGGGGGATCTCGATGTTGTGGAGTTTGTAGGAGTTCTCTGATGGGCGTTTCTTCCTTGTGAAACAAATATGCTCACATTTCGAGGGATGAAACTCCATGTCCCACTGATTCTCCCACTGCTCAAGCCTGCTCAAATCATCTTGGAGTGTTTGGTGGTTGATTGCATCAGAGTATACAATTGTGTCGTCAGCAAACAATCGTACTGTTGACTTGATGTTGTCGGGCATATCATTGATGTAGTACAAGAAAAGAGTTGGGCCGATCACTGAACCCTGAGGAACTCCTGAGGTGACAGGGGAGACGTCTGACTCTTCTCCTTCAACTACAACCTTCTGGGTCCTGTTCATAAGGAAGTCATCAATCCATGATAACACTTGAAAGGACACTCCGTACGTTGCTAACTTCAGTAATAGTTTGCTGTGGTTAACTTTGTCAAAGGCTTTTGAGAAGTCCAACACACAAGCATCTGTCTCGATCCCTTTGTCAAGGTTTTTGGCGATATCATTGGCTAGTTCAATGAGTTGGCGTTCGCAACCGTGGTCTTCCCGAAAGCCGTGCTGGTTCTTGAAGAACAGTCCCTGTGACTCAGCATAAGATGTTAGTTGACTGGTGACAATATGCTCTAGAACTTTGCTGACTACACAGGTAAGACTAACAGGCCTGTAGTTGGATGGTAAGCACTTGTCCCCTTTCTTGAAGATTGGCGATATTATGGCCTTCTTCCAGTCCAGTGGAACAGACCCTTTGTCGAGTGAGAGTTGGAAAAGACTCGATAGTGGTGCGGTAAGTACGTCAGCCAGCTCTCGGAGCACCCTGGGACTAATGCCGTCTGGGCCCGTGGCCTTGTATGGGTTTAGAGTTCTAAGTTGCTTGTGGACGCCGTTAGTGGATATGGAGATGTTGGGCATGACTGATTTAAGGGTCAATGTCAGGTAGTCTATTCTTGGCGTTGGCTTGGAGAAGACTGACATGAATTGCTGATTCAGCAGGTTGGCCTTCTCCTTAGCAGTGGTAGTCAGAGCACTTCCTTTCTTCAGAGGGCCTATATTAGAGACAGCAGATGAGCGTCTGTGTTTGATATAGGTCCAGAAGCGTTTTGAGATGTTTCGTTGGGATTTATCTTCTTCGGTAAACAAGCGGTGCACATAGTCGGCATGTTCTGTCCTCAGTTGCTTCTTTACTAAGGCACGATATAAAAGATACCTTGCCTCCAGACGAGGGCAACCTCTTTTCTTGACACGCTTGTAAAGTCTATTCCTGATCTTTATCAGCTTATGGAGGTCTTTTGTTATCCAGGGACAGGAATCCTTACGCTTGGGTTTCCGCCGAGGGATATAGATCTCCATAGCCTCCAGGATTAGTGTTTTGATATCAGTCCATAGTTCGTCAGGACTTGTGTGGTATTGCTGATCTATGCTGGTGAGGCGGGGTGCGAGGTATTGTGTCATACCCTGCCAATCAGCGTGTCTGTACAACCATATTTTTCTGAGTTTTTGTGTTCTGTTAATAGCAGTGACATTGATCTCAAAGAACACAGCTGCATGGTCACTTATGCCAGGGATGACTTTGACTCTGTTTATTTGATCTGGAATGTTTGTGCAGACGAGGTCTAGAGTGTTATGGAGACGGGTCGGCTCAGTGACAATCTGGGTGAGCCCAAAATCGTCCAGGATGTCAGCAAACTCATAGTGAAGAGCTCTATGTTGGGCTCCTGTTTTAAGACTGTTACTTGACCAGTCCCAACCAGGGTAGTTAAAATCCCCGGCCACAATTACAGAGCTAGGTCTCTTCTTCCCTAGTATATGGTTGAGTGATGACTGTAGTTGGGTATTGAAGTTGGTGTCAGATACTTGGGGACGGTAACATGCAGCGATGTAAATGTCGCGATGGTTTTTGCAGTGTATTTTCACCCATGTTATTTCAGCTGAGGTGGTGATCGTAGCGTCTGTGCTTATGATGGAGTTGTTCACAGCAATCAGAACACCACCGCCGCATGTTGCGCGGTCTTTTCTATAAATGGTATAGGACTCAGATTCCAGTTCAGCATCGCCAATGCTTGGATCCAGCCAAGTCTCAGTCGCAATAATGACATCTGGCTTAGTGGTTGAGATGAGATTTTGCCAAGCCCCCTTTTTCCTTACTAGTGATTGGCAGTTGATATTGATGAAGCGCAGTGGCCGTCCCCGTGCGGGCGGTAGCCTAGGTCTGGTTGGGGAGGATGTGTGTACTGGCATACTGGCAGATTCCAGAGAGTCAATAGTTTCGGTTGAGGTGTGGTATGATTTATCTTCTACACACGAGTCATGGTTACATTGAGATTGATTATCTACTTGAAGTAAGTCTGGGGATGTTGTTGAATAGTGGCTGGTGTTGCAATGTGAGCAGATCCAGTTAACACTGTCGTGACCTAGTTTTGAATATTCATGAGATGGAATTCTTTGACAGTATAGGTGGTACCAAACGTCACATATCTCACATAGTACACCAGGTTCACCCCAGTCTCCAAATGGGTGCTTACATGTGCCACACAAGTAAACAGATGAGCTGAGTTCTGTTATTCATGATGATGTTAAAACAGGATCAGGCTGAATGGTGGCCATCTTGGATTCAGCAGCTGCTGAACAATGAAGAATATCTCTCAGTGTCAGACAGTAGAAGCGTAGAATGACGAGGGATGGGGTTCAGGGAGACTTAGGGAATGTTTTATAAAAGCTGTTCCTCTAAAACACTTGAATTTCGGGTTAAAATTATGCTAAAACCTCTTTAAAATTTTCAGCTGGATTTAAAACTGGCTAGCCGCCATTAAGGTCAAGGTCAAGGGTAATCTCTGATAGTAAAAGTAAGGCGGAGATACTGAATGATCAGTTCACATCCGTCTTCTCAACTGATACAAACGATAATATGCCTGATATACTACGTTCAATTTTCCTAAGATGGAGACATATAACATCAATGCGCACGGTATCCAGAAACTAATCGAAAAATCTTAAAGAACACAAAGCACCAGGCCCAGACACCATCATAAATAGACTATTGAAAACCCTGAGTGTAGAAATATCCCCTGTTTTTAGTGTTTTATTCACTGCTTCCTTGGAACGGGGGGGGGGGGGGGGGGTGTTACCAAAAGACTGGAAAAATGCACGTGTATCTCCAATCTTTAAGGAAGGTGATGTTATGTTACCTGCCAACTATAGACCAGTTTCTCTGACTAGTGTAGTGTGCAAACTACTTGAGCACATTATTACTAGTCAGATCATGGAACACTTATCTAAAAACCATGTTCTGACTGACTCACAGCATGGCTTTAGACAACGTCGATCATGTGAGTCACAACTTATTATGTTAATAGAAGATCTTGCTCAAAACATCGAGGATAAAGGCCAAACAGATCTTTTTCTTTTAGATTTTTCAAAGGCCTTTGACAAGGTGTCCCACAAGAAATTTCTGTATAAGTTAGGTTTTTACGGCATTGACAACTTCTCAATGAGCTGGATTACGGGATTCTTGGATGGTAGAACCCAAGAGGAAGTTGTTGATAACAAGTCATCATATCCATCCAAGGTCACATCTGGCGTTCCCCAGGGAAGCGTCCTTGGTCCGCCCTTGTTTTTTTTGTATATTAAGGATTTACCTTCTTATGTTAAAAATGGTTCTCAAATACGACTCTTTGCTGATGATTGCACAATATATTGTGAAATTAAATCTCCGGTTGATTGTCAACTTCTACAGGGGGACCTGAATAGCTTGCTTGACTGGGAACAAGATTGGTCAATGGAATTCCACCCTAAGAAATGTGAAGTACTAAGAACAAGTTTAAAAAGAAGGCAAACGCAGGCATCGTATAAAATAAGAGACCATCAGCTAAATCTAAAGAATAATGTAAAATATCTTGGTGTTACTATCACATCCAAGTTGTGTTGGAACAGTCATGTTGATATTATTACCACCAGAGCCAACAGATCGTTAAACATGCTCCAACGTAACCTCTCTCACTGCCCTCCTGAGCTGGAAGAAATGAGCTATAAGGCCATTGTACGCCCCCAACTGGAGTATTGTGCTGCTGTGTGGAAACCCCACACCACACGCAATATCAACAAGATCGAGGCAGTGCAGAGAAGAGCTGCTCGCTTTTGATTTTTCCCGAGATAGTAGTGTAACTACTATGCTCAATAATTTAAAATGGCAATCACTAGAAAAGCGAAGAGCAGTTATCTGTTTAGTAATCTTTTACAAAACACACTATAATCTGATTGATATATCTTCCTCTCTGCTCGTTCCATCCTTTACTTTATGGGGGCCACAGTCAAAGTTATTTAATTCCACACTCGAGGACACAGCTTTTTCAAACAACTTTTTTTCCAAATACCATCCGCCTCTGGAATTCGTTGTCACCGAGTGTTGTCGAGGCCAAATCCCTCAACTCTTTTAAGTCTCAAATGTCAAAAAGTTATTAGTTCCAGAATTATCACCAAAGGCACCACAACATATTATATTTATTGCACCTGCACCTTTTAAACTGTGCGAAATACTCACCCGAGTCATGCACAATAATGGCATACTACTACTACTACTACAGATTCAACACTGATCAACGCTAGACCCGAGCAAACAAAGCTACACTTCCGTCTTATGCTTTTCCCCAAAGGCGCGTCGGAGTAACCTGAAGAGAGAGAGAGAGATAACAGTGAGTAAACCAAGGAGTAAACTACTGAATAAAAGCTGTAACTTCTTGGTTTGATGATTGATACCACCAACCCAATGATTGACATTACACTGTGGTAGTCACATTTTCGATCGAGAGCTTCGGCAGCTCGGTGAGTCACATGTACAAGCTGTCTTGTAGTATTTCAATTCTTTCAAAATCCATGTTGATTTTCTTTTCTATACCATAGTCATTAATATGAGCCCACATCCTAGAGCATATTAGGCTACACGTACCTAAATTTTACATAAAACACATGTTAGACTGATTGGTCGATAATTATTAACTTCTGACCTGTCACCTCCTTTAAAAATGGGACTAACAATAGCCTTCTTCCAAATCATAGGTAGACAAGACTTTTCAAGGCTCTTTGACAATAGTTTAACAACACAATCAAGACAGGAAGGAACATGATTAGTAAACATTTTAAGCACCATGGAGGAAATGTTGTCGGGACCATATGCTTTTTGAATGTCAAGTTTGTTTATCAAACTCTCGATACCTGCTTTAGTCAGTTTAGGCGGTTCCATAGTAGGGTATGATGAATGATCCAAAGTAGGTACTGGCAAGTCTCTGCGTTCGTAGACTTTGGCAAAGTGGTCAGCTAAGGCATTAGGGATATTGTGAGAGACAGTGTTTTTCAGTCCGGCAATACTATTAGAACGCCCGGTATGTTTTTTAAGATAGTTATATAGTCTCTATAACTCTGAGTTTTCAACTATGCACTGTGCTGTGTTTTGAACTGCTTAATCATAATGTAAACCCGAAGGAGTAAAACTTGGTAAACCCATGGGCCCCTGGGACTTACATGTCTTTACTTTGCCAATGTCCAGTATCAACCACCCAAAAGTGTTATTTGGGTGGTTGATACTGGACATTGGCAAAGTAAAGACATGTCATTCCCAGGGGCCCATGTTGTGGCCATAATACTACTCTACTGCTGCTGCATCCAAATCCCCTGGAAGAATGGTTGCTTTCAGTCAGATGGCTGCAAACTGACAGCATTACTAAAATTTATGCTGTTTTGAATGGGCACTGAAAACGATCGCTGGCGACGGATGCTGTAGAGTGCGTGACACCTGCCACACATCTCACAACACCTGAGTATTGGATTGGACTAAGTACCTAAAATATTCCTTAGCACGCAATATGAGCTGCACCAACAAACCCTCTGCTATGATTCCTTCATAACACTGGCTACTGCCCATACAGAACTGGACTTTTTCTGTACTGTTAATGAGACCTCTCCGGGGCTAAAAAAAGGTTTTTGAATAAACAAAAAATGACACCACAATCATTGATCATTTGGGTCAATAAGAGCCTTTGGAAGTAGGTCTTAAAGTTAGGCTCTTTCTGATATGTTTGTTTGATTATTTAATTTGTAGCATTTGTCAAACAGTATAAGGCCTATTGTCGGAATGAATGCTTCCATAACTGCACACTCACAACCTACCTTCATCCAGTTCCAGGTATGTTCAGTAGTACAAATCAGCACCAATGTATGTCAGTGAGGCAACTGACAGCTTTATCTGTACTTTGCCATTCCATTGTGTCAAAGAAGCAGCCAGAGTAGTGTTGGCTTTGATCTGATTGGCCACAAGCCTGCCAGAGCCAACGTATTGGCTACATTAAAGGTGTCTTTCCATGATGTAGCAATGTATCACTGACGTTTTCACATCTATATGAAGCCATGCCTTATATCCCATCTAGGAATGTAGCACTATATATGGTGGGCAATGTCATGCCTTGTCTATGATTAGCTTCAGCTTCAGAAATAGGTATATTCATTGTATTATTTTACCAGCACACCTACACAGATTTGGAGAGTGTTACTGCTGATGGACCGAAGGTGATACACATTTACGGTGTAGTCAAGTTTGCCAATGAGCCGAAAAAGGCTAGTAGAGGCACTAGTAAGTTATGATAGAATTCACTTTACAATTTAAAATCCTTATGACAAGACTTGGTTGGTTGGTTGGGGAGTGTTATTGTGAGACTCTACTATACGATTTGATCCATGTTTGTCTCTTGAGAAATTTCAGTTTTGGCCCTATAAAAGCGTTATTGAATTAATGAATCCGAGTTTTGAAATATCTCATTCAAAGCTTGATTCATTGAAAGCTACAATCTAGTCAAATCCAATGATTCCATGATTTACTCTTGTTCAATTGATTGTACTGCTATCAATAACTCTAAAAGTTCGTTATTAGGAGCAAGACTAGTTCACGCTAGTTTACGGGGAAAGCTTTTACCAGCTATAATGGTACGGTTTGAGCGATCAAAATAAAAGAAGGTAGATCATTATCTGAAATCACATAGGGGTTGGTGATTTTAACAGCCTCAGAACACGTGTAGCTGGCTGCATTGATTGAATCCTTGTTGAAGGTAAAGAGCATTCTGCGCATGCTCAGCTCTGGGCATGAGCTGATCTCTGCAAAATTGAGCCTCGGAATTCCGAAGCCATCTGATTGGCTACCTGCTCTGGTGGCACACTCACAAATGCGTGCGGAATTGTTAGAAAGAGTTATCTTCTATTGTCACTATTAGCTAAAGTTGACTGGCAATTTATGCAGGTGGTGTCCTATCTCCCCAGACCAAAATTGCAATTAGAACCCAGACTAAACTCATTGTTCTTGCACATGCGCAAATTCAAGTCACGCATGATACATACTTAGCCTTACGACATTCTCTTTGTGGTAATGATAGCCTGGTTTATCAGTGATCTACATGCCCAGTCAGATCACGAGAGTCAGTATGGGTAAAGAGTAAATGAAGCATAAAATCACTTAAAATTTATCTCTGCAGGTCATTATATGGTGATAAGCTTACATAATGCTAAACTCTTTGAAAAAGAAGAAAGATTTACTGTGTCAGTGTTTGCTACATTCCTCGATGATTTGCCAAAGTGTGAGGCTGGAGATGTCATAAGGATGAACTTTGTCAAGGTTTGTCAGTTGAAGCTTTTTGTAAACACTACTTGTAGCTCCTTCTCAGCGCATAATCTAGTATGGTTGGGTGCAAAATGACGTTAGTTTAATTTCCACAGTTACTTTAGCCTCACAATAAGCTGACTTCGGCTGCCTCTGTTCATAGATTATTATAGAAACAATCCTTTCATCCCAACTCATGATCATGAAGCAAAGGGGCTGTTTGGCAGGGGGGTAGAGTCTTGAAAGCTTAGACTATAAAATACTGCGACTTACAATTTAGAATAAGTCGGTGTCGTTCTTGAGGTTAATAAGTGTCATGACTGCGATGTCCTGTCTGTTAAGGTTGAAACCTTTAGAGACTCTGTAAATGGAAAGCTGATGATGGCACACAAAGGTACATGGGTGCTCTTCAAAGCTAACAACACCACATATCAATGGGATACCAGCTCGAGATCTCATGTCACATTTGAGGTTACAGAGGAAAAAATAGTAAGTTTTAATTTTGGTCAGCTCTTGATATATTAGATACATTGATTCCGTCCCTGTTTCAGGTAGGCTCTTAACGTTCCTGTAATGCAACATCAATTTTGAATGTGCTGTGTGATCTCAAATCATGTATGTGACCCATGATATGATCTCACGGGGTAATCTAGAGAAATTTTCACTATGTGATACACATATGGTTGATAATGGGACTGGCACCATGTACATTCTAGCATGAGAACAACCCGGGAACATGGTGGGTCCGCAAACTCTATATGACAGTTGCTATTTTGTTATTCACGTACATGATGGTCCTAAGGATTATATCCTTTATATCGTGATATATATAGGGATTATATCGTGATATATCGCTTTTTAAAACTTTTTAATATTGTTTTGGTGATTGATTGATTGATTGATTGATTGATTGATTGATTGATTGATTGATTGATTGATTGATTGATTGATTGATTGATTGATTGATTGATTGATTGATCGATTGATTGATCGATTGATTGATCGATTGATTGATTTATTGCTATCACAAACATTGAATGTTGCGAAAAAAGGATGCATATACTTTGTCATTATCAGAGCTTGCTACTAGTGTATGGAACTTTGGTTTTTTTTAAAAAGAATCTCATTAAGCGTGATGCACATTTGTCTCAGAAAACAGTCTTTGCCCCATGAGCTGCAATATCTAACATGTCTTAGACGGCCAGAAGGGCAACGTTCAAGAAAATCGTGTACTAAATTATCTTCATCAGAAAAACAGCACATGATAATGGATTAAGATCATGTCTAATGGTTATGTTCACAGTTGAAGCCTCCCAAATATTTGACGTTGAGTCGCAGTGACTTCGGAAAGTATATTTTGGGGCAAATTTGCCCTTGTTTGCCTTGTTTTTGAGGTATTTGATTAATTTATGCTTTCACCATATAGAGGAGGCATGGCAATAACTGGAGGAGTGACATTTTAGTGAAACTTTATGATTTTAGGCCTCCTGTCTTCGAGACTTGAAATTGATTTTTGCAACAGTAATAGGTCCATTTCTGACCCCTCATTACATGCGACGCCAATAATGCAGAAACTAAAATTTCCAATTTATTATACCATTTTGGTCTTGTACTGTCACTTCCATCAATAATCTTACCAGCTTACAGATCCTGGTTGTCACAACTGTAACAGATAATAACCCAAATTTTAACTAATTTAGGTCAAAATTTTCCAGTCAAAATTCAGAAAGATGTCAGTCAAATTTGTTGTCAGCATGATGAACAGCAGGAGATTGTCTAGGTTTTGATCGAAGCGATTGTTGATTATGGCTTTACATCTTGAGATATTTGAATTTTTGTGGCTAAACCAGCTGTATTTGGTCCAAAACATGCACTCCTCTCCAGCCAAAAAACTGAAAATAGGTTTAAAGATCATGTTATACCATAGACTTAAAGGGCAACCAAGGTTTCGCAGCAATGCATTAGTGGGTAGTAAATAATGTGCTAGGCAGCATCAGCTTTGTGCATGACACGGCGCAAAACTCAAAGTAGTTGCTGACTCTAGGCTGGGTAACACCTCAGTTTAGGGGAGGTTCCAAGACATTGCTTTAATAATGATAGAGCACAGGCTAAATAATAACAGGAACAGGAAACTGCTCTGTGGTATTCTATTTTAGCTGAGTTTGAGTACCTGATGGATGAATTGTTTCACAAGAATTCTGACTGAATAATCATCAGAATTAGATTTTGTCTTTTACCCGATGCAGATGTTGCAATCTGCTATCAATCGATGAGAACTTGTTTGAAACCGTGGTTGCCCTTTAATAATAAACCTAGACAGGACACTGTATGGAGCATTAGCATTGAGGCAGTGAGGCACTTAATTATGGTGACGCGACGTCACTGGAGGGTGTAGAAACAGTGATTTTTACTCATAGCTTTCATTGATTTACCTGTCCCAGCTCTGGTTAAATGTTGATAACTCAATTGGCTTCAATCGGAATTTAAGTTTGAAAATTGCAATAAATTCAGCAGCTTCTGTCGATCATTTTGATAGTCTATTTAGCTTCGTAGCTTAAATATTATCAATAAAGCAAGCTATTGAAAACGGTGTGTAGACTTAAAGCTATAATTTTTTTTCGCAGTTTCAGTCCTGAATAAATGCTTATATCTCAAACAATTTTGATGGAATTTTGAGTTTGAAAATTGCAATAGACTCAGCAGCTTCTGGTAATCATTTTGATAGTCTGTTTAGCTTTGTAGTGCAAATATTATCAAAAAATCAAGCTATTGAAAACGGTGCATAGACTCAAAACTATAACTTTTTTGCAGTTTCAACCCTGATTTGAAGTTCATTGCCTAATCAATTTTAATGGAATTTCAAGTTTGAAAATTGCAATAGACTCAGCAGCTTATGGGGCTCATTTTGAAGGTCTGTTCAGCGTTGTAGCTCAGGTATAACCAGGGAGTTTAGGACTTTCCTCCTTGTTATAACCGAACAAGCAAGGACAATACCTATAGCAGGCAAAGGAAAGCATAGTCATTGTATCACAGTTACATACTGGTGGTTCAGAAGATCCGCTCTGGCCTGGCTTATCCATTGTGAACAAATAGTGCTTAGCTTGATGAGTGTTACAACTGCTGTGTTCTCAGAAATCTAGAAATCTGTTGCTATATTGCTGACACCAGCAGACCACAATAACCTTGTATTTAAAAAGTTCAAAAGATTATGTTTCGTGGTCAGAATTGATGTATTATGATTTCCTGAATTACCGGATTTAGCTGTTGCTTGTTTTATCAGGCTGCTAATATAAGGTAAGAACGAGGATAATGCTGCCGGGGCAGGAGGTCTCCCTTTACTTTTGACCCACCGGAGTGACCATTATATTAGCTACACAAAATATCGTCTACTACGAACTTCAATTTTATTTGAAGCTTTGTGAGGTCCGGCCTTGACTTGTTTACTTCCAACTATCTCTGTTGGTCACATTTCAATAATGTTGGTGGATATTTTGTCTAAGGTCATGACGTTTCTTATTGTGCATGCCTGGGTCAAAATGAGCAAAAAAGCATTCAAAAAAGCCAAGATGAAATTAGTTATTTCTTTGGTAATAGTGTATTCACCAAGTAAATTCAATTACTTGCTTCCTCAGTTATTTCAAGGAAGAAAGTCCTGAACTTCCTGGTTATACTTGAGCTATAAGGCAGAACAGACCATCAAAATGATCTCCACAAGCTACTGAATATATTGCAATTTTTAAACTCAAAATCCCATCGAAATTGATAAGGAAATAAACTTTAAAACAGGGCTGAAACTGCAAAAAGATTATAGCTTCGAGTCTAAGCACAGTTTTCAATAGCTTGCTTTTTTGATAATATTCGATCTACAAAGCTCAACAGACTATTAAAATGATCACCAGAAACTGCTGAATTGATAGCAATTTTCAAACTCAAAATTCCAACAAAATTGTTTGAGAAATAAACATTTAATCAGGACTGAAACTGCATAAAAAATTATGGCTTTGATTCTATGCACGGTTTTCAATAGCTTGCTTTTGTGATAATATTTGAGCTATGAAGCTAAACAGACTATCAAAATGATCACCAGAAGCTGCCAAGTCTATTGCAATTTTCAAACTCAAAATTCAATCAAAATTGTTTGAGATATAAGCATTTATTCAGGACTGAAACTGCAAAAAAAATTATAGCTATAAGTCTATGCACCGTTTTCAATAGCTTGCTTTTTTTATATAGTATTTGAGCTATGAGGCTAAACGGACTATCAAAATTATCACCAGAAGCTGCTGAATCTATTGTAATTTTCAAAATTAAATTCCGATCGAAGCCAATTGAGTTATCAACATTTAACCAGAGCTGGGACAGGTAAATCAATGATAGCTATGAGTAAAAATCACTGTTTCTACACCCTCCAGTGACGTCGTGTCACCATAATTAAGTGCCTCACTTCAGCTATATACAGTGTCCTGTCTAGGTTTATTATTAAGTCTATGTGTTATACACATAGAGGGATAACTCTATGGTTATACACACTAGCTTCCATTAAACTAGAGAGTATTTCCAAGGTTATGTCATTGGCGTTTGATGATAAATTCAATAGTTGAGAAGTTATGAGCATGAACATTTCTCTTTCGATGCTAAACGATCACCCCAAAAAGGTGATCCATTGTTGTACACAATGTGCTTTGCATGTAATACTGCATAGATTTTCATCACTCTTTTGCATAACGTAATTTACTCCATCATTTTGCCCATTGCTGCCTATATGTTTTCAATATGTATATGTATTTTAGTTAATGTACAATCAATCGAGTTACAAACATGCGGTTTAAAAAAATTTGCGATATTGAACATAAGCCAGACTACTGGCAACGTGTCAGTGAAGGAATTTTTGAGATGGGACAACTAGTTCCAGGGAAACTGAAAAGGCGATATATCACTTTAATAAACTTATTGGCACTTCACTTAAAATACCCTCTTGACTCGAATCAGGAAAAATGCATTGGTTGCACTGTAGATAAAAGAGCTGAGGGAATGGAGAGATCGTACAGACCCTGATGATATGGATGCTTTATCTCCTAAGAAAGTATCTGTGTTACCACCAGAAACTACTAATGGTGTATCTTCTGACCATGCGGTCAATCCTGAACATGGAGGCAAGCCAGATGAAGGTACGTTGATATGTAGTTTGAATAAATTATGGCTGTCTGTGGGGATGTACAGTCATAGATACATCCAAAGGGGCTGAGACTGAACAGACCATTAAACAATTCTCCCTGTGGGAGAGTTGAATCCAGAACTCCTGTCAAACAAATCACCTAGCAGTGAGGAGCACAAGCACTGATTAAAACCTGAAAGAAGCAGTGTTTGTGTATCGGGCGCTTACATGGCTTACATGACCATGTTCTTGTTTGTCAGCATTTCTTCCTATGTGTCCGTACATACTGGAGAAATGCTACATGTAGGGTGGCAAATTAGAACTGTTGAGCATCATACTAAGGCATCTGGCCAATAGTCTATGTAACCCTTGTTCTGGTTTAATATATTGGTGGGAAACCTAAAATGGAGCTTGGTAGTTTTTGTTATCCACTTGTCATTTTCAGTGTAAACTACTTTCAAGAGTTGCGAGTGATTGTTAAATTTTGTGTTTTGTCATCCTATACAGATAACTCCAACAAGCCAACTATCAAAGAAGTGCCAGCTAATGATGTTTCTATGGAGCCAAAGAACTCAGCACTGACCACACAGCATGTATTCTCTATGCCTTCAAATGTAGCATATCAGAGCACTTGTGTGGGCACTACACTAGACAGAATCGAGTCACGTGATGCATTTCTCAACCTTAAATGTAGGGTAAGCAGTAGTAGATTTGTACAAAGGTTGGTTGAATTTGTAACATGTCATTGGTAATGGAGTTTAGAAGTGGTACTACGTCCATTTTTTGTATAAAAGATAACATAATTATATCTTCCCTCTATATATTTACAGTTGGTAGCTTGTTACAAAAGTGACGACTTCACAATAGTAGAATTGCAAGACGGGACTATACCAAACAAGTGAGGAAATCTTATTCTGTCATTCAGTATCTTAATATTCAAAGGCCAAAGACACTCCTGTTAACTGATATCTGAAAGTTGTAATGTATAAGACAATTTGATAATATGACAGCATGATTTTGTCAACACATTCAACACAGAACGCAGTGATATTGAGTCTGTAACAAAATATGAACAGCTTCTTGATCCAATAATTCTGTTAAATCTGATTTTTCAGCAGAGTTTTCATTTTTATGGTTGTGTCGGACCCTGTGTATGGCTGACCCACCCTCCCAGGTGCCTTATCCGACTTTCAAAATTATTGTAAACTTGGAGTTATCATAAACGATGATCGAGATTTTTTTGTATATGTAGAACATTCAAGACTCCATCACTGCATGATCTTAATGTTGAGAAGATCACTGAGTTGAGACTTCCTGCGGAGTACTCTGTTTATTTGACGGCTTATGGTAAACATTCAACGCTCATGAACTGTTTTAAGGTAAGTTTCTTGTTAGATGTTCTTACTTTACCCTATGATTGAGTTATGGTCCCATATAAGATTTGGTGTTGATTTTCCCGAGAGTAAATCCAATCAATGTCTGGTAGTTGAGCTGATTTGCATGAATAAACAGATTTCTATATCTTTCACTTTGTAGCTTGGTGCTTGTTATGTGATATTCGGAGTACATTGTAAAGTTAACAGTGATAGTACTGCCGAGCTGTATCTGCATGAAAAACACAAAAAGATGGCGGAACCAACAACTAGACAAGAAAGAGAGAAGATCATCAACAGAATAGTACCTGAGCTCAATCAGATCTCAAGCAAAACTGCCAGTGATGGTATTAAATATTTAACAGAGCATATTAGTTTGCCACGCTATAGAAATGGTCCTTATCAGCTCACATAACTAGGGTAGGGAGAGGTGACCATGAATGGCTTGCCTGCTTGTACATGTTTTTATCTAAAGGGAGTTCAAACAGTAAAATCTTCAAAACAGCATAATTTTGATTTGATTTTTAATTTTGTGGAGATCTAGTGTCTCTGTGTAGCATTGATTTGACTGTAAATATAGATAACTTACTCTCCATCTTGTCTCAGTTAGACAAAGTGACTGTCATTGCCAAAGTGTTGATATACTATTTATATTATCAATAGATTACACTGGTTTGAAACAATCAAACCCAGCAGAAAGCAGAGGTGTCAAAATAGAGAAAACTGTGAAGATTATTGAGTTGCATAGTCCTCAGCACAGTACAGTCTCCAGAAACGCGACGAGGAAACGGACGAGGAAAAGGAAACGAAACCAACAGACTGCTCCAAACTTACCAGCTAAAGGGGAAACTTTATCTGGCATGATGGATAGGATAGGCCGGTGTCAGTTTTTCTTTGTGATGAATGCTGCAGGACACTGCGGACTTCACTCAGTTACAGAAAATAAAGAGATTCCTCCTAGCAAAGGTGCTTGAGAACGTACCCCATATACAAGCAAACAAAATGGTCGGTCATGCTGTAGGATGCCACTATAAATTATTTTCCTTGTGACTGCCTAATTTCCAAGTTTTTGGGGAGGGAAGGATGGAAGTTCCAACAGCAGTTAAGTGCTTAGAACCGACAAAGTTTCTTATGGCAGCTTCATCACAGGTACATTCTAAAATGCAGTTTATAGCCTTAATAATCAGGTACCGTTACGCTACATTTTTTGAGCCGGTTTTGTGATAAGGAGGTGCTCTGGCCAACTTGCATAACACAAAAAGTATAACAGCAGCTCTGTCTTCCTCTGCTTTCAGATGCTGTAGTATTCACACTGGATACTAGACTCCTGGTTCCAGATCTAGAATTCCTCTCCGTCTCACAGATCTGTAATTTGATACATGTCAGACACAGTACAGGACGACAAGGAGCTGCGTCGTGTGTGCTTGTTCAGACTACAGCCCACCTATTACCTGTATTTTCAGTTATTAAACAGTCTCAATATGGGTAAGAGAACTCATATCTGACATGTTTCTATATATGGGTAAGAGAACGCATATCTCACATGTTTCTATATATGGATAAGAGAACGCATATCTGACATGTTTCTATATATGGGTAAGAGAACGCATATCTGACATGTTTCTATATATGGGTAAGAAAACGCATATCTGACATGTTTCTATATATGGGTAAGAGAACGCATATCTGACATGTTTCTTTATATGGGTAAGAGAACGCATATCTGACATGTTTCTGTATATGGGTAAGAGAACGCATATCTGACATGTTTCTGTATATGGGTAAGAGAACGCATATCTGACATGTTTCTATATATGGGTAAGAGAACGCATATCTGACATGTTTCTATATTTGGGTAAGAGAACGCATATCTGACATGTTTCTATATGTGGTTAAGAGAACACCTATCTGACATGTTTCTATATATGGGTAAGAGAACGCATATCTGACATGTTTCTATATATGGGTAAGAGAACGCATATCTGACATGTTTCTATATATGGGTAAGAGAACGCATATCTGACATGTTTCTATATATGGGTAAGAGAACGCATATCTGACATGTTTCTATATATGGGTAAGAGAACGCATATCTGACATGTTTCTATATATGGGTAAGAGAACGCATATCTGACATGTTTCTTTATATGGGTAAGAGAACGCATATCTGACATGTTTCTATATATGGGTAAGAGAACGCATATCTGACATGTTTCTATATATGGGTAAGAAAACGCATATCTGACATGTTTCTATATATGGGTAAGAGAACGCATATCTGACATGTTTCTATATATGGGTAAGAGAACGCATATCTGACATGTTTCTATATATGGGTAAGAGAACGCATATCTGACATGTTTCTATATATGGGTAAGAGAACACCTATCTGGCATGTTTCTATATATGGGTAAGAGAACGCATATCTCACATGTTTCTATATATGGGTAAGAGAACGCATATCTCACATGTTTCTATATATGGGTAAGAGAACGCATATCTCACATGTTTCTATATGCAGATTATTATTGTATCTAAGTAGTGAGCTGATCTAATGACCTTGAATGCATGGTCTCAAAAAAGTTTTATAAAAGTCAGTATTTTACCAACTCAATGTAAAATTTGCATGGTGCCTTGAATTAAAATACCTTTAACGATGGGTTTACAGGACGGTCATTCCCGACCGGAGCATATTTTGTGTGCCTGTTGATATTCATGTTTGACCATGGCGCTTTTGAGGGCCAATATTCCACAGATATGTATTTGTGTTGAATTTCAAGCTCGGTTTATTGAATGAATCTCTATCCAGCCGATCTGGAGTAACCCTTGATCTCAGCTTGCCTTGCTTAACCTCCATATTTATTTTTTTGCCAGTTATGATGATAACAGCACAGCAGTCTCCATTCCTCATATCCATGTCAGCCTCAGAGATCCAGATAATAAACAGACTGTTATACCAGCCCATCTGTCTCTAAATGTACTACAGGTAAGTCAATATACATAACACAATAACAGAACTACTTGATTCATGCGCTTTTCGTTAAATGTAACCAAATTGTAAGTTCAGACTACTAAGAGAAGTATGTTATTAATAGTTATTGGGTTTTTCATAGAAAAATTAGAAAGATACTGTTTGATAGCGGTTGCAGAGCAGTCAGATACTTAGATTTTACAAGGAACGGAAACTAGGTAATTTTTTGTGCTCTGAATAAAATGTTCCTCCATTGTTTTAGGATGGCATGGTCTTTGGCAGAGAAAGAAGTGAACAAAAAGAAACTATCAGTAAAACTCTGCAGTCTTTTATACCAGTGTGGGACAAAGTGCATAAAATAGATGTGATTGTCAAAATATTTGGTCGAACCATTGAGATATGCCATACTAAAATCATCCCTGCAAAATCATAATCAACTGCAGCAAATGTTTCATTTACCTTTTATTTTTGGAAACCTATTATTTTTATGAAACTTCATTTTGATGAGAAGAATACAAATGATGCATGCTTTACACCAAAAATTCCAATTCAAGAGATTTATCATAGTCCGTATCATACTGCTACTAAAACGCTACAGGGGACCCACCCTCATAACCAATCATTATATGATGATGAATATTTCTCTGAGATCCTTTCACACACAACTCGTAGCAACCTAAATGTCATTCAGTGCAAATGCTTTCCACTGGGCTGATGGACTGAGTACATCTACATCTACATCCCAGTAATATCTCATTCTGTGCATGCTCAGCTTTGGGCATGAGCTGATCTCTGCAAAATTGAGTCTTGGAATTCCGAAGCCATCTGATTGGCTACCTGCTCTGGTGACATACTCCCCAAAGCGTGCGGATTTGTTATTGTCATTACTAGCTGATCTTCATTGACAGTTTATACAGGGGATATCCCATTTCCCCTTTCCAAAGTTGCAATCAGAACCCAAACTAAACTCATTGTTCTTGCACATGCGCAAATTCAAGTCATGCATGATGCATACTTAGCCTTACGACACCTGCTTTGTGGTAATGATAGCCTAGTTTATCAGTGATCTACATGCCCAGTCAGATCACAAGAGTCAGTATGGTAATATCTACTCTAGGTAGAACATAGGCAAACTAGTTTGAGTAAAACTTTGAATAGTGGTTGGTACTAATGGTATGCTATTACCATCCACCCTAAGAGCAGGTGCATTCTGGGTTATCGCCTGCTTTGTAATGAAACCCCTGGCAGACATATTCGATATCTATTTGCCTGGTAACTATTGTTTCAATTCAGCCTGATTCAGTGTCCTAAGTTTAACTTTGTGTTATTTCCTGTTGAATACTGCCAAAAAGTCAGTTAACTTACCATTATTTAACCATATTTTTTATTTGAAAAAATTATGTAACATCCTATTCATTTTAATGTTTGATGGATCATAAGTTCTGTGGTGCCTGAATAAAATCAACAATCTTAGTACACACTATGTTATCTCAATCAGGGCTATAATATGATTATAGCTTGCGTTAACTTTTTACTTTGATAATATATAACCAAGGCGCCAAATAACGCAACATTTTTAGAGGCCAGCGGACGTGCTAAGAAAGGAGTTTATAACATTTGCATCAAAGATTATTGTTATCTGTTTTAACCATAGATATAAAAACTCCCTTTTTATATCTATGGTTCTAACACAGACTTCCAAAATGGCATACCCTTTATAAACCTTAATATCAATAAATGACAATGAGTATGTCCTACTAGATTTCATTATTTGAAAACCCAATTACCTGATTAAGTGGACATATGAGGCAATGATTATTTTGTCAAAACAAGCAGAAAGATAATACCAGGATAATCTAAAGCTTCTCTTTGTAAACTTTTCATATCCGTTCTCGTTTAGCTTTCCTAATAGCCAGCAGTGCAAAGCTGTAGCTTCTATTGTTGAGGTAACCAGTTCTCATAATGTAGCCGAATGGCCATTTTCTAAAATTTACCTTCACTTCACTGGCGACATAGAGTTTGACCTGTTTATTTGAAGTTCAATCTTGCGCTGCACTGCTGTCGATTCTTTTTGGTGAGGTAAGTTGTAAATGTTGTATTTCTCGACCACTTATTTCTCCAACTGCAGCACAAAATGCCAATTAAGTAGCATTTGTTGTATTTGTGAGCCTCAAGAGGAGGTTGCAAATGTTTACACAGTCAACTAAACAGGCTGACTTTACAGTTGAACGGTGTAGAAACATTTTTTGTGTAACTGACTTCACAAAATTTTTCCTTAAGGAAGAGTTAGATTTATTCAATAAAAGTATACTTTATGCTTCGATAATAATCATATCGGTAAATGATAAATAGCGAGCTTAATTTCACCACTTTTGTTTTCAGAAAGACTAAAAATTTCCATTTCAAACTAAGTAATACCTACTCTCTGCGCGATGACTGTGATAGAACAGAAAAGCCAGATAGAAGTAAGGGCGGTTCAAGCACGCTGATTGAATTGTGATTGTGATTGACATTCTTATTCAGCAACTTAATATTATCACATATTTCTATCTCTATACCATTTAATTCAAGAGTTGTACTATAATGCTTATCTCTCTTGGGAAAGAAAGTCTCTGTACCGAAAGGCATTTCTGGAGTTTTGGATGGATTTAAAGAGAGTCAAGAAGCTTGCTACCCAGTTTATTACATGTGAAACAAGATGTCTACGCTCTGGTAGTAAAGGCCTGACATATATTGGTGTTGAATGTCGATGAAAGGAGAGGCAGCGCGCATAGTAGCCTACGATGAGTGTTGATCTATCAAGTTAGAGACAGTATTTGTGAGGCATAATACTGCATCCTGGGTGGAGCGGCGTGCTCTGCAGGCAAACTGGTATATATCTAGTGGTGTATTCTCAGTTATGTATCTTTTAAGTAGGTGCTCCATGGATTTGCATTTGTAGCTAGCCAGTGCTATAGGTCTAAAATATCTAAGCTGATTAGGTTTGGTGATTGTTGGTAGAGGTTTGATGGATGCAGTTTTCCATATTTTAGGTGTGGTTTCTGAATCTAGAGAACATAGGAACATGGCTGTGATTGAACTCTCTTGTGATCTGCATCTGCGAAATGGTAAAATGTTGGATGTTGGAACAGTCTTGTATTATTGGTGGTTGTTCAGATATTGGGCTATTAAGTACGAGAAGGCAAGTCTTACAGACAGCCCCCAGCCTATAGTGCCCCCTAAGTGTTATCTGGTATATTTGAATTTTGGTCTATTGACCTTTTTATAAAAAGCGTTTAACCTCGGTGTTGAAAGTACCTTTGATAGCACATAACCTGGTGCCGTTGTCATTGTCCTAACCACAGCTGCTGCACCTGAGATAATTTCAACATAATATAGCTTCTTAAAACCAGAGTTTTCCAACCCATTTCAGCCATATGGGCACTGATGTGGTCACTCCGTTTCCTTTGATAGGCCCTATACTCACCAGTTCAGTTTGGCTTTTATGTCTCGCTGGCTCTTTTTAGTCTCTCCCTGTCTTGTCTAGTACTCCTCATGGTTCTTGCGCCTCTCCCGTGCGCAGCCCGGAACTCGCCCTTTCTCTCTACTGCAGGTAGTCCCTATCAATAGCTCCTTAACCTTGGTTCCTAAATTTCGGACTACACTACAGGCCCATCCATCTAAATGCTTAAGGCCTACATGTTTCCACAAATTGCTGGGAGTATTGTAGGAAAGCCTTTGGTCTTGTTAACAGGGACTTTTTTCTTCAAGGTCATGGAGGGCTTCAATGCTGGAGGAGGTAGGAGGTGGTTCAGTTGGTAAGCACACATGTTGAAGGTTGTAGGTTCGATTCACACTGCAGTTGACTGATTACTGGGGAATGTTTGACCACCAGGTGTGATTCGACCTGCCTACAAACTCAGAGCAAATTGGCGCAGACATTGCTTTTGTTGTTATTTTTATGAACACATCGGTCAGGCTAAATAGGAATAAAACCCAACTTTTAGCGACGGGAACAGCCATTCGACTGAGATCTATAAATAGGACAAGCGAGACAGGCAAGAACTTATTAACGCCTTAGTATGCATTTTCAATTTACAAAATATAATCAATGTATTTTAGACTATTCCTAGTACTATAAATGGGAAAGTCGAAATAAATTTAACAATATTGTATTCCATAGTTTACATGGTTCTCGGAAAGGCTTGTATTTTCACTGTTAGATTGAGAAGGGAGATACTATGATCATTCAAAAGGGAATACAAAGGACTAAAAAATGAAAAAAGGAGGCATTGATTGATTGATTGTATTCTATCACTAACATAAAATAATATGTTGGGAGATAAGGGAGTTCATACTGAAAAGGAGCCAGCACATACAAGAAAAAATAAGTTTAAACACTGATGGATGATTAAAAGAGAATATCATTTAAAATATGGATAGCATGTCTCAAAAAACAGTCTTTACCAAGGGCACTTCTGTGTTTAATTGTTCGATACCTGCTTGAGGGGCATTTAGCAAGAAAGTTGTTCATAAAGTGGTCATCGTCATGGATATATCGGAGGGCAAGTGTTTTGGTAAGCTTAATCATAAGGCTGTCGAGATCATCTACTTGGAGTTTGAGCTTTGAGGCCTGATCAAAAAACTTGCTCAAACGTTTCTTGTCTTTAGCAAAAATAGTAGTGTATAATACTGGTAAACAATAAGTGAGCAGGGAAACAATAATACTTTTAAATAACATAGTGGCAAGAGGTATGGTGCTAAGATGTACAAAATTCCTGACAATATACATACGCTGCTCAGCTTTACTCACAACAGACTGAATGTGTTCTTCAAAGCGCAGCTTTTGATCTAACATAATACCAAGATAAGTGACTTTGTCAGACATAGTAATGCTTTCACCATTTAAAACAATAGGAGGAGTATGGGGCTTAGTTCGTTGAGTAGAAAATAATATTTCCTGAGTTTCGCTGGCATTCAATAAAAGATCATAATCAGAACATTGCTTAGAAATCCTGTCTCGTTAAAGTATGAGTCTAGATCTTGTTGATTAGAAATACAGCCAATGATACAGGTGTCATCAGCATACTTGATTATGGTAACATTGCTCAATTCAGATGTAATCCGGTCCGTATATATGGAAAACAAAAGAGGACTTAAAACGGAGCCTTGAGGTGTACCAGTGTTTGTCTTGAAGCGTCGAGATAGATTGCCGTCTACCATAGTTCTTTGTACTCTGTCACTGAGAAAGCTAGATATCCACTCAGTGACTGCAGAGTCGAGGTGCTGGAGTTGTGATATGAGACTGGAGACATTGATTGTATTGAAGGCTGACGAAAAGTCTAGAAATAAGCATC
The DNA here is from genome assembly GCA_914767715.1 of Membranipora membranacea. Taxonomy (NCBI): domain Eukaryota; kingdom Metazoa; phylum Bryozoa; class Gymnolaemata; order Cheilostomatida; family Membraniporidae; genus Membranipora; species Membranipora membranacea. Next base: position 2,377,397 of record OU612070.1, on the reverse strand, counting down.
TTGCATAATTGGTGGCTAGTTTGTCTATGAAAGTGGTTACTGTGGTAGTCAAGCAGAGAATGGCATCTTGTGTAGAGCGGTTTGATCTATATGCAAATTGATGACTGTCCAAAGGCATATGAGAGATAACATATTGTTTAATGAGGCGTTCCATGATCTTGCACAGGCAGCTGGTTAAAGCGATGGGTCTATATTGTTTCAGTTCTTGTGGATTTTTTACTTTAGGTAGTGGTTTTATAATAGCGGATTTCCACAGTGTTGGAGTTGTCTTGGCTGATATGGAGGAGTTGAATAATCTGGTGATAGCTGGAGCGAGTTGATAGCAACATAATTTCATCACTTTAGGAATTATGCCATCGGGCCCAGCACCTTTCCTGGGATTGAGAGACTTCAGTTGTTTCAGAACGCTATCCTCCGAGATTTCAAATGGCGGGGCAGTTTCAGTTGGTATATCATAGGTAAGGGGGTTGTTGGAATGGGGCTTTTCAAATCTGGTGAAGAATGTATTAAGTTCATCAGGTGTGAAATTGTTTTTGGTGGTTGTAGAGTTGCTTGTAGGTAATCCGCTAAGTTTTTTAATGTCAGTCCAGGCTTTGGCTGGTTCCTTAGCCAGGTGCTGACGTATTTTAAGTGGGTAACTCTTTTTTGACTTTTTCATTTCCTTCGCGATAAGACGTTTGAGTTTGTGATATAGTTTATAATTTCCAGATTTATGAGCTTCTTGTTTCTGATCGATCAGTTCTATAATTAGCTTTGTAATCCAGGGTTTAATGTTGTTTCTTTTGGTGATATTCTTGGTAGGTATACATAGATCAGTGCAGAATTTTATATAATCTGTGAGTACTTCAGTTTGCTGGTCGATAAGTGTCATTTTCTGATATCAAATGGCCTATTCAAGCTTAAAACCAAGTGAAAGGGAATTTAGAACCTTCTGGACAACCTTTGTTTACTTTCACAATCACAAGAGTTTTTTTATCACCAGAGACGTGATCTTTATTTATTTTTTTTTCTCTCAAAAACTAGGTGGCTCAGTTGGTTAGAGCAAGTGTTGAAGGTCATGGGTTCGAATCCCACTGCAGTCCATCCTCTACTGGGGATTGGTTGGCCCCCAGGTGTGCTCCAACCTGCCTGCAAACAGAGAGCAATTTGGCGCAGATATTGTGGCCTTGCCATTAAGGCATTAATATTTCGCCGCCCATGCCTCGGGATGGGCGAGTGATATGACATCTGATTTTAATCAACCTTTAAGATTTTTTTTTAATCAACCTTGCACACTACTTTTCAATTTCAAACAAATAATTTTAAAAAGGTGCAAACAGTACTTGGCAAGATAGAAGACAAATCTAAAAACATTTTAAAATAAGCTTGGTCTTGACAAGACAGCTCTGCAAATTTCTGACAGGGAAGGTGATCGTCTGCCTAATGAAACCCCAATAAACCAAGATCTAACTGAAGACGATGAAAATCCATTAATAAAATAAAATAACTATAAACTCAAATATTTCAGCATTATATGGAAGGTAGCCACGATTGGTTTAGTAGAGAATGAAAAGAGCTATAACTTTCTATGCAGTTCCCTTCCCTTTATTTAATCAGATCCGTAAAATAAAATAATTTTTAAAATCAGAGCAGAATAGAAGTATTGAGTGAACGCTTCTTCAAATAAAGGATCCAACAACAAACGCATCTTAAAATGTAAGGGCAGGAGAGGATTAGTCTGTCCTGGTGACAGTAGTCAGGTATGGCACTTATCACCGAAGACCTCTGTGTCAACATAGTCTCTTCTTTTCAGTGTCCATAATGTTTTTTCCACAGCTATGCAGAAGAAGTTTATTATAGATTTTTCACCATTATACAAATGTGTATACATGAATAAACACCAATTCTTTTGAACAATCAAGATGTCACAGTCTCTCTAATAAACAGTACTGGTCGAATATCATTCCCTCAATCAATCTCTTTGGAGTACTGGTATAATAGCAGAAATCATACATTAAATTTTAATAAAAGAATGTTGCCAAAGTGGGTCAGAATATGAGTTAGTGTCAACTGAAATGTACAACTGCTCGTTGAAGTAATCCCTAGTTGGAGTAATCTTTGACTTCGCATGGCTCATTGTATCGGAATGGTGGCTTGTGTTGAAATTTTGTGGCTACATGTTTATTTCTTAGTTTGATTGTACCCTGAAATAAAAATAATAGTGGTAATTAGTTCAGTGAACTGTGCATAAAAATAAAGGATCAATAAGGTGGCATGAGTTATGTTGTTGTAATGTCACCTTCAGGTTAAAATTAAGCCTGTTAAAAATATGCTAAAAATGATGCTCCAGAGAATGTGGTATTAATGTCAATTTTAAAATAACATTGGAAGTGTGTAAAAATCATACCAACCACCAAAGATATAGAGAGTAAAGATTAATTTGCTTCGATGGATATGATGCAAGGTTTAAACAGCAAGTTGATGTGATTCCTCGACAGCAATTAAAGTCGTAAAACTCAACAAAGATATTAAAAATACTCGAATAGCTATAGTAATTATAGGCCTAATAGTATTAGTCTGTTCTGGTGATAAAAGACAATAGCAGTGTAAACAGTACATTGAAGTACAAATATAAATATAATTGAATATAAAAGGCATGTACAAGCCTCTGCATGTTCACCTGTTGGAAGCAACTGCGTTACTGACGGTAGTCAAGTTTGTTGGAGAAAGGATGAACAACTCCAAAATATCATACTAGCACACTCAAATAGCTGTGCACTGATATAATACATGAGCTAAAAAAGGCAGGAAGTAATAGATGGTTAGACCGTTGATTCGGGGTATACTAAGGTAATATGTCTAACAGTTTCAACTTAAAATCATTCAAAATTCAATCTTATGACGCCGTGATCAAACGCGACCCGATTTACTTGCAAGAGAATTTTTGATGAAGGGTGTATTTTGTAAAGCCAAGATTCCAGCGCCTGACATATAAACAGCGTTGTGAAACAAAATATATTTCTTTTGCAAACAGTGTTCAGACCTCCATTTAAACCTAGAACAAGTTTGATCCAATTGCCTGCATTCCTGTTGCACCCTTCCACTGGTCACGCCGCAGTGGATCGGGAGCAACTCGAAATGCAGGCAAATGGACCAAACTTGATCTAATTTAAACCTAATGCCTTGAGTTATTTACCACATCTTGTATAGCCAAAAGTAGAAACATCTTAGATGGTAAATTGTCTGCTGTAAAGAAGATATTGTTAGCATTTATGCATATACAACAGAATTGAACAGCAACTTGATGAAGTTACTCCACACATTGCTTTTAAAAAATTAAGTAAGTTATGTAACAGTGTGGGGTTAGCCCTGTTCACACGGCCACGGGTTTTGGTTTTTTTGGTTTTGTAGCCAAACCAAAAAACCAAAACCCGTGGCCGTGTGAACAGGGCTAGTGTGGGGTTGCAAGGCACACAAAAGCTCCAGCTCAAAGTTCGCTAGATGGAGTAATTATTCCATTACCCAGTTTGATTGATCGATTTTGTTTGATTTATAACGGATATTTATAACGGATATTTATAACGGATATTTATAACGGATATTGCCATTAATTAAGCAAACAATCTCATGCATCTTAATTTAAACTTACAAGGATTGCTGTCACTTGATATATTTTAGGTGGAACTAATGAGCAGCAGTCATTACACGCTGTCCAGCTCACTCCACTACATCACATACAAACATACAAAGTGTACAGTACCAACCTGTGGAAAGCTATAGGCAATCAAGATATCAACAACCGGAATACAGCAGAGCGTTTGTCATCTAATCCGCTTGTGACCGTACAACATCCAAGGTAAAATTATGTACTAATAACTCCCCGTACTGAATCTTGCTAGGATCTGTAATAAACTTGTTTAATGCGAGCTAGCTTGATACTGTAGTCATTTAACAGACTAGTATTTGGGAGAATTAATTTGATAGCATTATCAAAGGTAAAAAATGTCAAGAATATTACTACCCACAGTTTTGTACCTCTCTGTAATCACATGAATTTTTATTTCTAGGTGTCACATAAGACTGGGAAGAGGGGTTGGTATAGTTATGTGACATTTGCCGGCATGCTGTTATATTGACACCCATGATGTTATGACTAAACTTGAGAGAAGTGGATCTACGCTAATCTAAATTGGCCCTACAGGCTTTTAGGGTAAACATAAACTCAAAAAAATAGAGATTGGTTCAAAACTAAATACACACAACACATACTGTAGTCCCGGACACCTTATTTTAGTCAAGCTGGACTGGAAAAGTTTGGTTTCCTGTTGTTTGAAGAGAGGCTAAACCATCAAACCAGTTGGTCAACTCATTTGTCAATATTTCTACCAAGTTGCAATATGAATCTGTGATACAATTGACAGGACAAAAAATGTGTGGTAACATGTGGAGTTTGGCAATGGCTTTATGCAGACTGACAAGTCTAATTTATTATCTGCAGAAAGAAAATGTGTTGCCGATAAGATTGCCATTCTGGTGGTCAGCCATCCTCTGATCACGTTTCACGTTTCTAGGCGTAATTGAGCTGAAAACATAGCCTGATACATAAGGAGGGGATCTAACTTAGTTTGTTGTGTTTTGATACCATGCTACAAAGAGGAAAAACAATAGAAGAGTTGTACACCAGAGGGTGCTGGGGCAGGGGCAATCGCCGTACAGTGAATAGAAAGCGTGCTAACCGATTGCGCAATCTCACCATGAGTGACTTGAGACAGTTTGCATTTCGATATGGACTGAGTACATGTACTTATATTACTGTAGGTTACTTCTACTTGGTAAACAATAACATGCTCAGTCTAAGGATAAACACAGCATTCCCTGTAACTGACAGAATGTAAGTACAAATAATAATATACATAACACAATAATTAAAATGACACACACATTGATATAACTGATTGATTAGAGTGAACTCAGTCTGTCACCACTCTACAAAAAGGGAATGGGAAGGCAAAGGTCTTGTAACAAATTTTTTTTGCATTATTCTTGTGATTGAATTTAAAACTTCTCTGTTTATAGCATATAGTGTGTTGGAGTATTCGTAAATAATAATAAAAACTTTCAATTATCAACGCCGAAGAACTGCACATCTTACAACAACTCCTGGTAGATTGTAGATTTTGTTAATAAATTGTAACAAAAACACAAATTGGCTCGTCTTACAATGACTAATCATCAAGGAGCAATAAAAATTCATTTTACAACACAGTAAAGTAAAGTAAACGTAACAATACTGTAGTGCTGTTTATCTGGAATCCAAAAATATCATAATTGACCTGATTCATGGAAGGGATTAATACCAAGAGCTGCACTAGTAGAAGAACATTAATATTGAACTGTGTTTATTGTGCGACTAGAACGGCAAGCTATACAGAAACACTGTCAAACATGGGCACAGAAGAGAACTACGCCATATTCCATTGTCAGACATTTTGACGATGCAGTACCGGCTTATTTCAACCTGGATTGAGATAACTTCGACTAGATCTGGAGACAAAAACATTTTAATCATGTAAGTCTAGTTTATCGATGTCTGCTCAGGAAGAAGTAGGCAATTTTACTATTGGAGTAGGATACATTGGATATTAGATGATAATGATGAAGCGCCATAGACTTAATAATTAATAATTTAACTAGCTAAGTCTATGTAAAGCACCCAAAATTTGTATCTGGTATGACATTTTGTAGAAGATATTAAACAATACAGTGCTGGTTCAGTGTATGTAATGACAAAAGTCTTCCACAAAATTCACGCAGCCTCGCCCTGTGTTTTTGGCAATCATGTCAAATAAAGCTTATTTCCTGGGAGAATTTATGTGATTCACAAAGTAAAACCTCTTTTCATTGTCTTTAGCACACTCATGCTACCAATGATGTTTAGTTCAGAGTCGTTTTCACAAGATTTCAAATTTGCGCTCTAAACAAGAGAAAAGGAACCATGATGGCTAAGTTTGCTGTCCTCCATATTTGGATGCAAGTAAAGGATGTTCTAATAAAAGTGAAATCAAGTCACAGATGAAATAATATGCAGGCAAACTTGAGCATCTGCATGACAAATATTGTTCACTTCATAAGCAGCTGATACTTGATTGTGGATGACACTTGGTAAGAAACTGAATAGTATTTGCAGGGCATTTGATAGCTGCATTTGTTGAACTCATTATTGAAAATAACATAATATTATATATATGTAAAATTAAAACTCTTAGATCGTGAGCCATATCAAGCGCTGCAGATGAGAACTCCACCATTTCACTTAGTTTTACAAGCTTACCAATCGAGTCGAGAACTTTAATCAAGGACTTTAACTCACTAGCTGATAAATGTAATACATGATAACAGATAAGCATGGACTAAATGAATGATAGTTTAGTATGTTTGTGAAAGGATAATAAGCAAAAGCTGATATTTGCCACCGGAAAGAAAATTGATTCATTAATAATCAATGGAAAAGCCCATAAATGTGTTCCCAATGCAAGAATGCTGCTCTCAACAGTGTTGGAGGGGGGGGGGGGGTTTACCATGATTAATAGACTGTTTCCATTGATAATTAATAATCAATTTTCTTTCCTAGGTACATGTGGCTCTTCTCTAATAATGACCATACAATGTTATGTAGCTGAGCAATGGCGAATAATCCCTAAATAAGAGGAGACATTTCTCAGAGCACTGATTTATCATACACATAAGTTTATGCCCTCGGAATAGCTACTTCGTTGTGTCTCTCAGCAAACACCCACTGTCGCTGAAATTCTGCAGTATAGAATCTGCTGCCCTTAACATCTCGATTATCCCGCTGAAGCAGCTCTATCAGGTGTTTTAGCTCTTCTGCGAAATGGTTCTCCTGCTTTAATGCTGACATACCATATTGGGCGAGTCCATTATTACCATATCCAAAACCTTTGAAAGATCTGTAAGATCAGAAAAGAATTGAAAATCAGTGTCCTGCATAATGTTGATTCCCTTGTTTTTTTTCTATAATTACTTCCCACAAGCACCAGTATAGATTTAAGGTTCATAATCTCTGAGCATTATCAAAAGCAATTTGTCTCACTGTCATATTTACTTACTTATCACGGAAACAATACAGAGTATTTTACACCTAACTTCTAAGACCTTATTTGTAACTTATTTGGTGTCAATCCAGGAAATTGCGTATTCATCGTCCCCCTCCTAAAGAGTCTCCGCTCAGAGTCGTATTGTTCGTCATTGTGGTACAACATTTTTTTTTTCATATTTAACTCATGGACTTGAATCTAATTTTTCTAATAATGCAAGTTTCAGACAATAACAAATATTTCAAGCTAACGCAAAAAGACTTACCCTACAGGAAGAAATGCTTGGTGGAAATTAAATTTCGCGATTTTGGCGACCTAGAAAATCGCTAATAATTTATTCCGCCAAAAAATTGATCCAAAAAGGAAGTAAAATAGAAAAAAATCCGAAAAATAAGTTAGGACAACTTTTATTCCTCTAAATCACCCATGAGAGGGCAACTCGTGAAATTAAGTTCCACCAAACATTTCTTCCTGTAGGGTAGTTGGCTTTTGAAAGCTCGTTATGACTCATGATAGAGTGTTCGGTCAGTAGACTATTTATCTCTACATTACAATGTTTCAGTTTCAAGTAACTTTACAGTCTATAATATTCAGAGATCATCATGAACACAAAACTTTATTATGCAGACCTTTGACGCTAAAGAACAAATATATGAGGAGTTATTGTGAGGAGCAACCTACATGGTAGCCCAATTTAATTCGCCCATGATTTTCTTTGCAAGGAAGCCTCGATGGACGTGAGAAAAAATGAGACTAACCTGACATATAGAGAGTGTACGGGAGCCATATGTATCTGAATCCAATCATCGAGGGGCTCTGGCGCTGTCTCGTAATGTTCTCTCGGCAGCATGAACCCGAGCCACACATCACGCTCTTCATGTATACTCATAACCGGTTCTGTTCTAGCTATCTCCAGTCCTAATGTGATGATAAATGTTTGTTGGTTTAAAAATCTCAAGGTCTGTTCAAGTCTGAACACTGTGAGTAAAAAGTGCTATATACTTCCATCTACTTATATGGTTTGACTTGCTTGCTAGTGATGGTATACTGAGGAGGTACAAACCTCTTGGTCGACAAAATTCGAAGTAAACAAGGTGTATAATTTTGTGATAAATAATTACCATCTGTATTGTTGCCATCAAAATACGCATCTAGTCTGTTGTACATTTCTCGTTGATGTGTTCTGTCTTCCCAGAATGGATGTACCATTGAAGGGGCATTTATGTGTGCCCAAGCAGTAGGCTCGTATTCTCTCAGCTCATATCCCTGTAATAGAAAACAAACAGCCTAACTTCTCAAAAGACGTTATCTAAAAGGGAGTTGTCTCCTCAAACTTTCATCTGATTAAACAGGTCCAATTAAAGCAATAAACACTCTCCCAGCTCCCAGGATGAATAAAGGTAAGACCAGTAGTTTGACTTGAGGATCGGCTATTAGGACTGACCCTTGATCATCACATCATAACATTTACCAATATGGCTCTACTGTAAGTGCTTGACCTAGATGTGCATAATTAACCCATTAAAGTTTGGTCCATTTCTCTGCCAGTAATCTGAATCAATTTTTTATGATCAGCTTCAGATGGACAACTAATTTTTCTTTTTTGTGTCTGTGTTTTATGATAGAGATGGTCTTTGTGAAGGAGAGTTGTAATGGGTCAATGTCGCTGTCATAATTAGGCAAAGAACAACAGTTGGTACATGACTTAAATCCAAATAGAATAGAAGTCGAATAGTGCAATGCCGACATTTGTTTCACTATTGTAGAAATTGCATATACATAATATGCAAAATAAAGTTATTTCAGTGATGTTTGGTTATAAGGCATATAGCTTAGAACTAAGAGGTCTAAATTATCAAAAGTTAAATATCCACCGAGCTCATACTCACATCAAACTCTTCGAGGACCCGGTACCTTGGGCAATCCTTCTGTCCACAAATGGCTGGCTTCATGTACGCATTGACAGGTTGTAATATAGATTGCAAGTCCTGAGCGCCAGAACTTATCACCAAAAGTGGGAATATGATCAGAAAAGAATTCATCCTCTCAACTCAAGTTTATCTCCTCAAAATGAGCAGCAATATTTAAAAATTCTTTATATACCTGAAATATAGCTAGGCTACGTGCCAGGCTACCAAAACAAGCATCCCATATATCAACAAATCCGATTGTATTGGAGTTACGACATGAAATATAACCATAGTCTGAGATCTCACTGTATAAATACACTAAGCGTATCAGGAGACTTCTCATAAGAGTTTAGAATCTTAATCTACTTCACTTATGGACATTGGACGCTGGTTGAGTGATGTGATAGAAGTAACATGTTCTGAAAACGATTTGAAATTCTTGATCTACCTTTCATCGAGAAAGATTTAATGCTGACATTCAGTCCACAACCAAACGCTCATCATTCATCACCAAAACATTATTCTTATTGCTTTGCAGCAGTCTAGCATTACAGCTTAGGGTTTAAAACTTCATCATAACTATCGCAAAACCACAGCTTATCTTACCCTAACACATAAATAAAAAAGTCACACAGATTAAACGATAACTTGGCAATAATTTAATACCTCATATTACCTTTTCGCTCTCAGTATTATTGCCGTGGTATAGTTGGTGATTTATCAATCATCAGAAGCAGGGGAGGGGGGGGGGGGGGTAGCGGATGCGGAAACTAACTTCAGTTCAGTTTATTTCCTTTAAGGCCGGATAAAATAAAAAGGAGAGTCAGAACACAATCACGAAAACAGATTGATGGAACTCGTACTTGTACATCTGTCTGTTTTTACACCACTCAAAATACATCCTTTAATATCTTTGCTTCAATCCAAAATAAACGGCATTTGAATTCTTCTATGGTTTCATCACATGGTTGTATATTATGTGTTGCCTCAAAATCCTGATTGAGAAGTATTTGAACTTAGGCTTAGCCACAGAGACCAGATTTATTACTCATATGTCGTAAATATGGAGAAACCACTATCATTACAGTTAGATGAATTAGTTTGTGAATAAAATTATATTACTTCATTCATCCAAATGTTTTGCAATATATGATTATTCAAAAATATCCCCGTGAAATGTGTCAAATTCCAGCTTCATTATCATAATCAAAAATGTTACTATACAAGTAGATATCTTTATCGGTGAACTCTGGTCAAAACAACAACAGTACCTTGAGAGAGCTCTGCTTCATCATCACCAACACTAAAACAGTATCATCGCACGGCATCCAAACAATTCTAGCTTGGTATCAGGTAGGGAGGATTCTCTCCAAGTTGGCCTAGGTTTGCTAAAAAACTGTCAAAGCAAGTTATCATGGAGATTAGGAATTCAAGGAAAAGCCTCTCAAGCTCAATATATCAAATTACATCATAGCTCTGGGAGAATTAATTTTGATCATTTTGTCATTGAAGATTTGGGAAATCTCAAATTCAGACCACATTGATCTAAATCTGACACTTTTCTATTTGGCAATGACAGTTTGCAATAGCACTTAGCATATTTCCTCTTGTTACAGCCATCTGTTTAGTGTTTACTCATCAAAGTACTGGGGTTTTCTTGGTACCTGCCCATTACTCTTTCAGACCTGTCATTTTTTGTGTCTCATCCTGTCAGAATGATAGATAGGATAATTGATTGAAGAGCACTCAATTTGTGAAATTTTTGAGCCGTTGAAAAATCACAAACAACTCATTAATTTCAGCTCCCTCTTCACAACAAACTCCCAAACACAATCTTGATCAATAAAATATGATTAGTTGGGGAACCAACTTAATATTTTGGATATTTTGAAAAAAAATTTATCATCGATCTCCAAACTTCATTTTATAACTGATTGAGTTCTCAAAATGCAGGCAATAACTGCAAACAGTATGTTTTGAACAGTGCCGTCAGATACAGCTTTCAAGGATAAGAGACATGAAACCTGTTATGTTCTTACAGTTTATTAGGGTTAAAACCACTGATATATATTCATATGTCAGATATGAATTCATATGTCAGATATGAATTCATATATATTGATATGAGTTCATATCAATGGTTAAAACTGTTTGTTTTACAACCTGCCTGTATAAATAAAAACTGCCTGTTCTCGCTGGTGTTTGGTAAGTCACCGATTACCCGCCCAAGCATCCTCAGCTAAAATGTGTACTATGCACACCTAGCTTACAGTATAAGAAGAGGCTGCGGGCGCATGCATCGGCTCTGGTACGGAGACAGATATTCAGAAGGCTACTTCTTAATGCTTGGATATCATTCTAAAGAACTAATTAAGACACATCCGACTCATAAGATGTGGGTTTTATGTGTACCAACAGGGAAATATCCGCAAATAGATCCGTACCACTATGAGCATAGGCTCTGTGTCAACTTCATGGATTTATGGTATTCTACGTATCTCAAGCTATGACGATTTATTACATCAATGGCAATTCAAACGATGTATCAAAAGGTATTTATTTCACTTTTATGCGAATATTAATTTTACCATTACATGCCTTCCATTTTTAGATAAACTCAATTTCACAATCTCCATTAATCATTCAAATTAACTTGGTAATCTGATTAAGTTACCACCGATTATGACGAATATTTACAGACATGAATAACAAAGTCACGCTTGGATGTAGCCGAGACATTATACACCACCACAGAATAAAAAACCCTGCACTCTGCGCTTATCTCTCATTTACATGCTTAGCTCCATAATAGAAGGTGTCTAACCGAAGAGACGCAGACATCGGCAGCAGTGAAAACATGGTAGACTTGAAATTAATGTAAGTAAATATTCTTCTGCGCAATTATTATCATTAATAATCTTCTTGACATTGCGGCGCTATCTTTTTACTGCATATAATATGGAATTGGTAATTTTGCTTGTGATAAAGATCCATTGTATGTATACAAAGCTGCCTACTCTAGCGTTATTGTGCATGTATATTTTTAGACTTGCACTGATAGCAGCTGTCGCACATATTAGCTCAGCACAGTTCAACGCTCAAACATCGTGAGTATATTAATGTATTAAGGGTGGTAGTTCTCAAAATGATCATTGTGAATATGTAAGAAGTATTATAATAAGTGAGCAGCACATGAATCAACCCTAAGATAGGCTGTGGTTTTGTCTTCACAAGTTTACAAACCCTGCAACTGATAACTGATCCGAGGGGTTTGAGTAAATCTTTGGAACCATAAATTCGAACATAAACATGATGTCATGCCTTCTAGGGTCAAAAATGGTAATTGGCGCTTTTTGCATGTTCAAATACATAATACCTTCACCAAAATATTTGCGGCACATCTGTTGGTATTGCAACATAAGTTTTTAGAAGCAGCTCTGATCTGATTAGCGACTGTTATGAGCTTGCAAGGGAAATTACCAGCTGTATATTTGTGGTTAGTTCTGAGTAGGTGTTTAGCTGGTGGGGGCGGTGACTCTTCCAATTAACCTTTTTAATGGTTGCTTTGCTTTATTTTCAGATTTGCACAATTTAGCAACGGAGGGAGATTTAATGTGTCAGCTCTGTTAGAATGTAAGTACCTTGTGCAGAAGTGACTCATATAGCTATAACTACAGCTAGCAGTGTTGGCAACAAAATCTCTACAAGCAGATTAATTCATTCATGATATGAAATTTGATCACTGTATCCAAAGTACCTATGCATTTCCTGGATGATGGGTTTGAAATTCAAACTTATCTGGTGATTATTGCTAAATAGTCTTCATTGATGGCTTTTTTATTTTGATAATCCCCAGATTATTTTTCCCAATATGTTAAGAGTAATTCAATCTCCACTGTGCCTTGCTCCAACAGGTGGTGAAATTGCATAATCTTTGGGTGATAAAACAAAACTCAAATGAAAACCCAAGTTGTCTGCATCAACAACAAATAATTCTTTTTTGCTTGTTTTCATGGCAAGTGTAAAACACTCAAATTCTGATACATTCTTCTCTGTATTTCACAGCTCTGAATGTAACAACATCCCAAAGGAGACCAGTAGGTCGACCTATTGGTGCGCCTGTCAGTACACCTATTGGTGCCCCTGTCAGTACACCTATTGGAGCATCTGTCGGTACGCCTATCATTTCAGCTGGGGCACCTGTCGGGGCACCTGTTGGACCGCGCACAAATTTTAGACAGATCTTTTCCCAGTCTGCTGGAAATGAGTTTGTTAACACAGAGGATGCTACCTTCAATGCTAACAATGATCAACAGCAACTACAGATACTTGTGGACCAGTATGTATTATTACTTTTTTTCTCACATAATCGCCGTCATTCCAAGAGTTATTGCATCACATGAAATAATCATCTAACCAAATTACACAATTATCAAAACAAATCACAAAATACCTCAGCTCCCGGCCGAGAGTGATGACAGTTAGTTTTAGATTATGATTATGTTGTTTTATTTTAGAACTGGAATTGATACACAGCAGAGTTTTGATGTTGATGGAAACCCGACAGATGAAGGTATGTGCCTTAAATCAGGTGCTACTAGCTTATTTTATCTCATCAGCTCTATGGCAGCTGCTTGAGAAATCTCAAAATCATACGATATATCCATCCTCACCCAATTTATTGCAATAGCCTAGCTGCATGTGTTTGGACATCAAGGCATGACCCTTGATCCACAGTTCTTCGAAAGTGGTATTAGTAAGACTCGGTCACCCGATTATCTAGGCTGGACAAGTCCACAGGCTACATACATGAAGACGGTAAAGAACCTCACAAGTGACCCCTTGGCCATAGTTAGATATCTAGGTCCATATATTTCCTTTATGTGTTCATTATGATTCTAAACTTTTAATAACCTTTTCACAGGTGTTGCTATAATCTCAGCGAGTAGAAATAGTACATGTGATTTTGACCTTCCTAACGAGCAACCATGCACCTCTGAGTTCAGGGAGCCTACAGGAAGATGCTCCAATATAGCAACAGGCATAAAAACCTGGGGTATGGTCGGAACTCCCTACACGAGAATCCTCGCAGCTAAATATCAAGATGGTAGGTTATCAAGCAGTTATTAGAAGCTTCGTCCCACAGCCAGCTTTCTACTTTCTGATGTTGACGGTTCTTTACGACCACTCACTGCTGCAAATGGTTTCCTGGGCTGGTTGTGGTTCAACAGTGGACTTCCTCATCGGGATATTCATTTTTATATAACCAAAAGTATTTATATTGCAGGATGCTCAACTTCTGGCAAATACTTCAGCTTGGTATTCCTATTCCAATAGGAACCAGTCAGACCAGTCGTTATAACATTAAAATGATAATAATATCACTTCTTTTCCAGTAGAGAACAACGTTAATATCTTTTTATGATTTGTGGTTAGGCAACTAAACCACATTGTGGTTTTAATACCATTAGACTGAGCCTGTGTTTACGCAGGTACCATTACTAATGTCTGATTTCTTGTTTAATGTGCAGGTACTGGAGAAAAACGAACAACAGAGTTCAGTGGCGGCCCACTGAGATCTGCTCGAGAGATCTGTACTGTGGTGATGACTAATAAAGTAGTACTAAATCGTGCTGGCTTCAATGCTCAGATAATGCAGTGGGGACAATACATCGCTCACGAGTTCACCCAGTTAGGAGAGGAAGATTGTAAGTCACTATGGCTAGAGATAATGGCCATCATTCTACCAATAAACTTTGAACGTTAAGAAATTATAATGGTTACACATCTTTATCTCAATATATTTGCGCTTTATTTTGCAAATCGGCAAAAAGATGAAAAGATTTTTGTTTTATTTCAAATACACGACGATTCTTTTCGTTCACATTTATATGAATTCTAATTGTTTTATGTAGCACATGTGGAGTGCTGTCCTGATGCCAGATGGGCCAACAAATTCACCACTGTCCCAACTGATGCTCAGCTCGAGCAGATGAGAGAAGAAATTAGAAGAGATCATGGCAAGGTGTGTCAGGAAATAGAGGTCAATGAGGACTCTGCTCATGGAGGATACCTCTGTATGAATCATGTCAGATCTCGCCCCGCTCCTCTGCACAACTGTGCCATAGGTATGTGAGAAAAAATGAAATCTCCTACTGAAACTAGTGTGGTTTAACTAGGTCAATGATCGCGATGACAGTGGGTTAAACGATAATCAATTTGCCAATTTTAGAACATAGAACATTAATTACCAAACACAAAGATGAACCATTGCATCCGGTGGTAAACTTGACAAATGATTTTGAATTTTCAGGGCCAAGGCAGCAGATGAACGGAATCACTCATGTGTTTGATGGCTCAGCAATTTATGGCAGCACTCAAGCTGAACAAGACAAGTTGAGAGAGCATGCCGGAGGATTGATGAAGACTCAACTTGTGAACGGAAGACGATTACCACCTGCTGACCTGGAAAAGTGTCCATCAAAACAGAGATGTCCATTCCTGGGAGGAGACACCAGAATTAACACCACACGTGAGTATCCCGATGTTTGTAAACTTTGTAAAACTTATTGTAGCCCAGTCAGGGTCAATCATAGAAGAACAAGCCAAATTGAGACTCTATTATCGGTTATTTGTCATTCTTAGTGATATTAATTTGGGTCTGTACTCAGTCAATAAAATAAGAATTGTGGGTCAGTCTTATCTGATCCCTGGTCTCTTTACAAAAATCAGCAGTCTGATAATAAATATCTGCCTGTGCCAAATCGGTAGGTGAACTCATAATGTTTTCCTGTTGTAGCTAACTTGGCTGCTGTTCATACAGTTGCTCTGGTGAAGCACAATCAGTTTGCTGCTGAGTTGGCTGGTATAAATCCACACTGGGATGATGAGAGACTTTTCCAGGTAGACATTCTAACTCTAACATTATGGAACATGTGACCTGGGCACCCAAATCGTAACTGATTGCGGCTTTGAAATTTGATAAACAAAACCACCAATAAATATGGATGACATTGGAAAACAGTGGAGAAGTTGTCAGAATGTTGTTGTTAGGAATGTTATTTTTTAAGTATTTTAACTGATCAAGGTACATGGATTGATCATTGACATTGATAAGTTGATAAACAAATAATTCTGCAATAACATCCTATTTTCGGTTTAGAGAATACAACAAGATTTCCTCAGATTATTTTTTTATAAAGGTACCAGTTTCTCATGTCTGACTGTTTTCCTGTTTGTGATGTTTTAGGAGGTGAGAAGGATAGTGTACAGTGTTGAGGCTAAGTTCCACTATTATGAGTATCTACCTCTGATCATTGGTGACAGTTTGATGAGCCACTACAAGCTTAACAACTATACTGGGCATGAACCAACAACTAATCCCTCAGTGCTGTAAGTTTATAATTTTTAAGAGGTGACACAAAATTATGTGCGGCACAGTTTTTTATTACACCATTGTGGTCCTAGAATACAGCAGAATATACATATAGTGCGAAATTCGCCTAATGTTTGATTGTGATTATGACCACTACATTATCAATCAAGAGGCTGTTCACACAGCAACCAATCTGCAAGAAAACAAACAGTCACTATTGAGTATTCAAAAAATCATAACGACAATCATACTATACCATATCGTAGATCTGAGATGGCTGGAGCGGCATTCCGATTTGGACATTCCACAGTAGATGGCTTCTATTCGCTAGTCAAGGATAATGGGGATTCATCCTTTATTAACCTGAGACCTCAGTTCTTCAATAATACGCTGACATACGAGGATGGTAAGTGAAGTTTTATTGTCACGTTCTCAGCATATCTCACAAACAGCTGTAATATGATCAATGTAAAACCCAGCCATCCCTCAAATAATGACACCCCTATAAACTTAATTATGGAGCATTCAATATCAAGCCATTTTGAATTAATTTAATTGGAGACCACCAATATTGAGGTCTGAGCCCCCAGACTCCTGACCCCCTCCGCCCAAATAACCCCCTCCCCCGACCAGGGTAGAGATTGACTTTCCTGACCGGCGAAGTGTCTGGTGACTACATGAGTCTAATTCAGCATGTGCTACTTGCAGTTATAACACGCTCTATGATAAGACAATTACAAATTGTTATATTGAAGATAAAAATGTTAATTTTGCTATTCTATCACAATGATAAAAAAACTAAATGATTTAGTGCTAAAAACTATTGCAAGTGTCTTTACGTATTTACCTTTTGCTGTGTTGTTGTTACGCCACCAATGCTTTTCTTGTCAAACTGGAATTCTTAGAAATCAGAGTTTAAGTCTGATGTTTGTATCTTTGATAGAAATGTTCGCAATAATTACCATCAGTTTGCTCTTTTTTTGCTACAGGAGTAGCTCCAAATATCAGGGGTATGGCCAAAGATATCCCATGGATTGTTGATAGAAACTTCCCAAATCAGATGAGAGACTTTATGTTCGATGCAAAGCTTGATATCGTCTCATTCAACATAAACCGAGGAAGAGATCACGGTTATCCATCATATGTGGAATATAGGTATGTAAACAATGCTATGGAATATTTATTATAGCTCAGTGTATATTATTGCTCAGTGTATATTATAGCTCAGTGTATATTATTGCTCAGTGTATATTATAGCTCAGTGTATATTATCAGTCTGCGCATGTGCGAACTGTTGAGGCATACGTTTGTCTCTGCAGCATAGGGCTTGAACTAATTCACCTAGTCTGAGTACCAAAATTGGGAAAACGATGGAAACCCATAATTTAGAAATATTTAGGCCTAAATGGAACACTGGTTTTGATATCTCATAACCTTGAACCCTGGGAGTTGCCTTTCTTGATGGAAGGCAGCGCCACAATCGCTTTGCTGCAGAGAGAGACTATGTCACAAGGCTATCCTGCAGGCAGAGTGGTATATTATCGCTTAGTGTATATTATTGCTCAGTAAAATCTGGTATTACATATTACATCATTATTACAATATAATACAAACAGTACTTCCCATGATCGATTTCGAATAACGTAACCAATATTTTTAACAATCAAGAGTTCATCATCAACCAATATGGCAATGATTAGAACTTGCTAGTGTAGTTATATACACTTTCGTATTGGAAACCTTCACCAAATAACGCGGTTTTGGGGTTTTAGTGTGTTATGTGTTGGACACTGATATAAAAACTTACTAGTTAGTCTCGTGGTAGTATGTGCTCATTCCTTCCACTTATTTTGCCTCATAAATAGAAGTTTTCCTCCTGTATCTATAGAAAGCACTATGGACTGAGTTTCCCGCTAACATGGGATGACCTCTCAGCGACTCACCCTGTTGTCGTTGTTAACGCACTGAAGCAGGTATACACTCAGGTCACAGATATCGAGCTCTATCCTGGAGGTGAGTCTATCTACCTGCTATCCTAATTTTGGGCTAGGGTTTTGATTTGGTCAGTGATTTATCACCTACAATGCAATGGGGAATGCAACTTTGTCAATTCAAAAATACTAATGTCTGACAAGCCTTGGCGTTAACTCAGATTGGGTGAGTTGTCTAACCGGTCTGAGAAGTGCCATACACTCAGCCTTTGTGATTATAATCTGGCAAACAAAATTTTTAAGTCCCTTTTTCTTGTAATTTAAGGAGTAACTGAGAACCATGCCCCTGGAGCTCTGGTAGGAGAGCTGTTCGGTAATATCATCGGAGATGGATTCGCTAGACTTCAAAGAGGAGATATGTTTTATTTTGAGTCAGCACACAGCGGTCTGACAGCAGCACAAATCCAAGCCATCAAAGACTACAAATACAGTCAGTTCCTCTGTGAGGGAGCGGGAGTAGATATTATCAGTGATAACGCCTTCGTCCAACCTCCACTGTGAGTAGAGTACAGATATACACTACTTTTCTTCAAATCACAATAATATAATGGTAGTGATTAACACTCCCACGATGCAATTGGACATTGCATAGTGAGATAAGAATGATCTTTAACTCTATTTTATACCCATCTAAAAACGACAGCTAGCAGCAGTGTTAAAATAATTGACAATTGCTAGCATAGTTCTGAATGAGCGCTGCGAGATTGACTGTAAAGCCATAGACACCGATTCCAACATTGATTCCTTACTTTCTAGGCTCGGTTCAAAAGATACTCTATGCAGTGCATTCAAGAAACTTGATTTGAACTTATGGAAAGAGACAGATTCACCGACTCCAGTTTGTGAGTGGCAGATTACTGACACCGGAGAGTGCTGCTCAGGTAAGCCTGCATATACAGTAACAAAGCGTGGTGCTTATAAATACTCATATTTACTTAACCATATTTTCATATATAGTTGTGTCCAACTACATAACTCCCTCTCAGATTTTTGCTGTTTAAATTTTTTTCTGCGTAATTATAAAAGTTTACTGCAACTAAGTTTTCCAAATTGCACACACAGTTCTAGAGTTAAAATGGACATCATTTTATGCCAACAAATCAGTATCAGAAAATGTTTTCCTTCTGTTGGGCGGACGATCATGAAAATTAAGGTTGACATTACTGTTTCTTTGTGAAGTAATTGTGTGCAAGTTACATTTTGGCAGGTTAGGACTTGATAGCATCATATCAATAGTTATAAAATTTATAACAGCACTGAGTTGACTTCTTATCACAGTTTTAACAGATTTAATCCATAATTTTGCAGGTGAAAGAAAAATCATCAGGAGGTGTGTAGGCGATGCAGACTGTAAATGTGAGGGACCTGCAGACATAACTGAGAGCTGTCCCTGTGACGGCTGGAGGTGTCACACTAACTGGAGGTGCTACGCGTCTCGCTGGAGAAACTTCCAATTACACTAAACTGGAGAATAAAACATCAGAAATCCAACCATCAAGTGCTTATCAACTAGTTTGCTAGTTTACCAAGTTGCCAATGCGTGGTTAGCTCAAATTTATCGATTGATTCTCAAAAATCTAGTCATTTTGTGAATATACACTTTATTCTTTACACACACAATTATTTTATTATTACATTTTGAATCAAGTTTTGTATGCATGTATTCTTATCAATAAACTAAAAAGGATCATGAAAACATGACAAAGTAACTTACTGTGAGCTTGCCTGACTCGATAACCCGCTAAGCTTATCCTGGCAGCTTGAGAACATAACTTGTTTATTCACTTGAGTAAATCAGCCTACAGCAACAATTCTTTATGAGTTCATTTTCTATCTTAGACATTGTCAGCTGGGCTTAGATACTGTCGCTGCTGTTTTGCTTTTTCTTCTGTCTCATGTTTATCGTTTCCGTTGTAATAGTTTGTGCCTGCCCAGTATTTGATCGCCTCAGGAGATGGTATATAGCTGGGTAAACGCGCTTTTGAGATATCAGTCTTATCATCAACAAAAGTGTGCATCTTCATAAGTCTGAATGACATCCAGGCAGGTTTTGAAGGGGAAATCTAAAAATGAAAATCAAAACGAGAGTTTGAGACCAAAGCATCAATGGCAAAACTCAGTGGAGGAAAATTAATAAATGGGGAAGCACCACTACCCGCTCAAATACGATATGTAGGACAATATACAAACAGAAGCATGATGATAATGATAAATAATCATTAAGGACCCAGAATTGACGTATCTAATTTCTAGTAAAACCCTGATACATGATACAGCCAATAGCTGACTCCCCTGTGCTAGGGATATGCTACCCGTTGGACAGATTAAAGGAAACACAAACACCCACCTTCTTAGAATGCCTCTTCATCACTTTCTCTTTCTTTAACTTGCGTTTTGTCACTTCCTTCCATTTATTTTTGCCTGTTGCAGACCCTTCCTCTGCTTTAGTTGGAACACCATTGCTGCCACTAGCAGCGACCGTCTCCTCATATTTGGCTTCTTCTTCTGCTGACAGATTGGCTTTATTTAAAGCTCTGGCAGCAGAACGTTCAGCGCTGGCTTTCTCTGGAGTTGTATCCTCCACATCTCCATGAGCTGCAGACACTTTGAGCTTCTTCTTCTTCACCTTTTTAGGATCTGGAGACAATCTCTTTACGTCCACAATGGCTTCACTGTGTACCTTCTTTCTCTCCTTCGCCGCTGAGGTCTCAGGCGCAGCTTGCACAAATAAACGATCAGCCTCGTGTTTATCGATCGAAGGTCTTACTTCCCCAACATCATCGCTCCTTATGTCATCAAGAGCCTCACCGATGATAATCTGGACATCTTTACTTTTCCTCGTAACATCACTCTTTAAAGATACTTTTTTCTTTTGGCGCTTCGGTTCATCTTGTACAAACATCTTACGAGTCCTCATTATACCCATAGACACTTCCTCCGGAGATGCTAAATGGTGTTGATGCCTTATATTTCTCTTGATTCTGACTCTGCGCCTCACTCGCTGAAAAAAACACAGCAGATACATAATATATTTAAGAACAGCTCACCCCAGACGCATAAATTATCATTGCCTCATGGAAGGTAAGGGGACATTGGGTAATGGTAATATACACAGGTACCAGTGCCAGTAGCGATAAAAAAATTCGCCAATACAGAATTGCAACACAACTCAACCCAGTTCACCGGAGGCATCCTTCACTATGGACAAGGGAAAAAGGAAACATTGCACAGAAATGAGGGCAATTCTCTTAAATAAAGGCATGTTTAACTGCCATCAAAACAAAGTAAATTGAAATGAAGGTGAGCCCACTTATTTGGTACCATGAGCGCTTGTTGTAAGTTTTGTTCGAGATGTTCTATTTCAAGGTCGTTCAGCCCATGACAGCTGGTACCCTCGGCTACTCCATTTTTACCCGAATCCCCTGAGGTAAACCCAGTATAGCCAGTGGTTACTTCTGATAATTTCCCATCACGCTCAACAGCCTCTGCAACAGTGACAATAGAAGAATTACAACATCACATCTGATAGTATTTGTTATGATCCGTGAGTCGGTAGTTATTAAATGATGTCATACCTCTAATAAATACTTCTGTCAAATTAAAGTAAATGAAAGTGAATCCTTGAGCAATCACTCTTCATCATTCCTCAAAAGACACCAACATCAATTTTAGTTTTTAAGATTTTATATTTATTCTATTTATCTTGTAAAATAACTCGTTTTGTCATTTAAATATTATCATAATAAATTGACATGCGACTGTTCACCCTCATGAAATTTCAAGACATACTATTGGTAAGATATTATACTTACTGTCAATATTCAAGCGAAGTGTTTCGGCCGCTGTCTCAAAGCTCTCGCTGAAACATGCGTTTTGTTATTACATGAAGCAGAATGTGGTGCATGCAATTATGCGATGAAGTTTATGGACTCAAACGGCTCAAAGTGTCACAAAAAAAAACAATGCCACAAAACCTTGCTTGCGGATATTACCATAATAAACACGGACAGTGATGATACAGTAGGAGACTTGAATGCGGTAGGTAGGTGCGATGGGTAGTTGTGGTAGGTAGGTGTGGTAGAGGGGCGGTAGAGGGGCGGTGAGAAGGTGCGGTGAGAAGGTGCGGTGAGAAGGTGCGGTGAGAAGGTGCGGTGAGAAGGTGCGGTGGTAGGGCCCTGTGCCCTTGTTTTATGTTATGTATCACTCATCAACAAAAATACAGACTAGAACTTGCTCACTTCATATAAAGTGTAGAAATAAAATAATGGATGTCCCCATTATCGGAAATCTGTGCATAAGATCTCTGATATCCCCACTATTCACGCATGTATTAGTTTAAAGATAGTCTTACCTTTCACCCTGAGATATATATTGCTCGTAGATCTTTTGGAGAAGTTGTATCACTGATGGTCTCTCAATACTTCCTAAATGAGGGTCATCTTCATATGCAAGCACCTACCAAAATATGCTATATAATCATTGGGAAGGTAATATTGATCCCGTGTCAGGGCTCCTTGCTCACTGTTAGTGAGCGTCCATATATACAGGCAGATAGATAGACTACCATCAGCGCTACAAGATTAGTTGTATCTCTATGTCAACATTGACCACCATATAAATTGCCTGGGGCATCACTAATGATGCTCGATTGCCACTACCGACGATTCTGGCAAAGTTTTTGTACTTAGTCTATAGACAAAACACATGCTTTAAGCTATGACTTAAACTACCATAAAAAGGCATATTAAAAAAACGAAAAATGATCTTACCAGACTAGGCTCGGACAGAATGGAAGCTCTTGTCAGCACAGTCGACGATAGGAAACGATAATTGCCATATCTTTTCCTGCGAAAGACTAGCCAGGTGATGACTGATGCGAATGCAGCGAAAGGAATCAGGGCGAGTAGAAAAGGGAGAATGAGCCCAGGGGTAATCCAAGCAGAACGAGCTGCAACAACAAAAAGAAATATAATCACTAGAATACTGTTTTATGTGTCTGAAAATTACTAAATGTGATAGCAACTTTACATCCCTTTGCATCTCTAGAAAATGCGATCCACTGCTTAGATCAAGTTTAACAAACTGCAGCTCTATTATCAAGGACAAGAGCGTAGATTTTAGACCTTTATTCTTTCTTTTGCTGAGAAATTGCAGAGCTTATAACAGCGGTTATGTTATCATTTTAGCTGCAAGAAAGTTTCCGCTCAAAAGATCTGATAACTGATATTCATCCAGAAAATTAACCCAGAAGGTATGATTGTGATCTAAATACTGAGATATCATATGCAGAGAGGCTAGATCAGGGATACCTATACTCATTTTTAAAGTCGGAACTCATACCATGCCTATTTTTATACTATATCACTGTATTTGAAATTGGTAACTGGCTTCAGATATACCCCGGAGCTTTTAAATTTAGGGTATTAACGCAAAGAAAAAACCAGGAACACTGGGGCCCCTCCCGCCACCTTCCTGAGTCAAAAAGCCATCTATATCCCGGCAAAATCTACTCTTTTTCCACACAAATAGATGGCAGCCCTAGGTTTGATCAGTTTTCGATAAAGTTTGATTCAGTGTGGTCCAGTTTGCCTGAATTTGTAGGTGCTCCCCTCCTCTTGTAAGTCACAGACAAGAAGGCTAATCAGTAGTGGGGGAGCAATTCCAAATGCAGGCAATCTGTATCATATTTGATTTAGATCTGTTTTTTCTGATAACTCACGAGTTTTGAAAGGAGTAGAACACAGGGTGTCGTAGTAATCATCCTCAGTGAAGATTCTCATCTTAACACAATAATATCTACTGCCTCTTAGCTTACCGTTACAATATGCTGAATCTGGACAATCACCGGCGCTAAAATCAGTGAGAGAGCAGAGGTTATCATCAACAGTTATAATAACCCAAAGTATTTGAGATGGTATGTCCTATCCCCCAATTTGTCCTCAGTTCCACAAAAATACCGCTCTCGTCAAAAACCAGCGGAGTAGAAAAATACAGAATTTGCATTGATGAATTGCCAAATTTGATGAGCTGTGAAATTAAGCTCAGATAAATACACTACAAACAAAAAAACTGAGGCATGTCTTCTAGTCTGATGCTATTGATCGTCTTGATGGCAAGCCTTTAATTTGGAGTTATTGCCATGAGTGACTGATATGCTGATATATTACCTGATATCCCCTAAAGTGACAATTCTTTGCTGATATTCCTCTATCTTGAACTCTTCTTTGTTAGCTTGCGGTGTTATCTCAGCAGCAGCGACCTCAGGGTCAGCAGGGGTCGATGTTATCTGTGTACTCCCCATGTTAATGCGGATCTGTCGCTTTCTTCTGATATCATCATATGACCTTGTGATACTAAGGTCATGAGTCAGCGTCGGGCTTACTGTCTCCGTAGTGTTAGTCGAACTCAGATCATATGTCATAGTTGTATTACCAGTCATGTTAATAGACATAGTATTTGGTGTGGTGGCGGTGGTTGTGGTATCTGGGACTATGTAGGGTTTTATTTTGATGTCCCCACACTCACTGGTATCACCGAAGATGTCACAGGGCTTAAATACCTGATACGGCGGCCACACATACCGAGCATTACCAGTATCATAGTCATCAGCCTGAAAATAAGATTCCCTCATATTTTAAATATGATATTATTGTATTTTGAGTCTAGTAAATTAGTATGTTATTTATAGCAAATATCTCTTTAGGACTTTTGGTCACCGCTCTAATGGTACTCAGATACAATGATCCTATACTGAGGGAAAGTTTTGGGAAAATATGTACTAAAACTGAGCAGACAATCACTCTCTTCATTTTGAAGGTCCACTGCTAGTATCAAACCTATACATGGGTTTTATATCCATCCTTCCTTAGGTTGCCAACCTCCACAATTTTCCTATAGATTACTTGTGACATACCATGGAGTACGTGAACAGTTTACGGCCGAGTTTAGAGTGGTAGTAACTGTTGTCTAGCCATGGATTGAGCTCACACACGATAAGTGTATATCCTCTTATCTTCCCATAGTCCTCAGTGAACAGATTAGTGACCTTGACATCGATTCCACTACTAAATTAAGAAACAAGAAAACTTTCATTGGACCGGGTTGAAGTTGTATGCCTGTTTTGCCTCCTGCTGCCTCCCAACTGATTTTGAGGTTAAAAAATTTTCAAAAAAAGTTTGTGTTTTATGCTAAGTGAGTAGTATAGGACATAACTGATACTATGAGAAACAACATATCATTATCATCTCCCAAACAGGGTGCATTCTAAGCAGTGGTCTAAGTGGACTTCTTGCTTTGTGGGTACTGAACTCTCCGGGGTGAAAATCGATTCAAAATTTTTTTGCAATATCTTTATCGAAACAATTTTTCAGAAATGTAATAGTATGAATGGTGATTGACAATATTATTGATATCTGGTCAAAAAGAGGCATTTTCACACATTTTTTTTCAAAGTATCCAGTTAGAATATGTAACTTACTTCCTCTCCTGTTTTACTAATGGTACAGGGAGGATCGAGTTATCAACAAAAGTCCGAGGCAGAGCATGGTAGGATTGTGCGCCGGATAC
This sequence comes from Membranipora membranacea, assembly GCA_914767715.1. Taxonomy (NCBI): domain Eukaryota; kingdom Metazoa; phylum Bryozoa; class Gymnolaemata; order Cheilostomatida; family Membraniporidae; genus Membranipora; species Membranipora membranacea. The sequence goes on along the minus strand of OU612070.1, from coordinate 2,351,461 downwards.
AAGCGGAGGAGGCCCAGTCTTCATTGTGAAGTTTTGTACACCATCAGTCTGTCGGCCGCTGGTAATGTTACTATTCACCCATCGCAGCTGTAGTATGAACAAAGAAACTATGAGATACACAGATACACAGATCCGCAGATACACTTATATTCTGGAGGAAACATCAATAGCAATAAATTTATGTCCATGAACTTTTACATTGAGACAGCGCAGATTATCCCTACCTGGACTAAAATGGGTGGGCTCATACATGTATCCAATCTAAGTTGGGCAGCACCATGGTCTGTCTCACCCTAGCCTTGATCAGTTGATCGCTTGATCAATAACACATCTGACTGTTTTATTTTATACTCACCACAAGCTCGTAGATGTAGCCAGGCTGTATATTATACACAAACACAGTTTTCTGCCCTTGTCGGTCATGAGTGGTTGTTCTACTAACATTGTTTGTCTCATTGAATCGTCTGTTAACTCCGGAGAAATCAAGCAGGTATAAAATCTCTGTCTTGTCAAACTGTTGGGTCTGCACAAAGCTGACAGTAACAGAATTTATTCCTGTCACTGAAACTTGTAACTCTTGCTGAAGGAATCCAAACATGATAAATCAAAGCAGCTGCTATAATAACTCGAATGTTCAACACAACATAGTCACACATGTATATATATTATATTATAATGTTTAAAGTGTTTAGGAAAGCAAAAACCAACCACTGTTCATATCAAAGTAATGTCCAAGCAATGAACATAAATACTAAATTTACTCACACCAGACCAATATTGAATGATAAAACCATAGACTTATAATCAAGTCTATGGATATAACTGATTTCAAAGGGCGAAAACCAAGTATCTAGAGTATGTTATTTCCCCTGTTACATTTTAACACATGTCTTTGACCAGGCTACCTTTGACCATAACTGTTTTGTGATAATTTGTGTTATATATATAGCAGCCTAGTAACTGTCCTAGCCATGCAAGGGCTAAGTTTACTGTTATACTGTTAGTGAATCATCATTTTAGTGTTTATCTGTTGTAGGGGAGATAACATACTCTAGACCAGCTGTGGGCAATCTGCGGCCTTTTTGCCAGTGCGGCCTAATGGGTAATATTTTGCGGCCTAATTGTGGCCTTATGCCTGTAAAACTTTTTATACATTATATTTGATTCCCCTTTTTTTATGTGGAGAACCAAGTATGCATAGCGCTCTGTAAGCTCAAAATATTTCTAAATATGCTAGTGGCTGTATTATGCATGTAGCTAAGCTTCCCAGCCACTCTTACTACTTTATCAAGTTGTTGTCCTTTCGAAATAACACAAAACAGTGACCTTTGGATGTTAAAATTACAAGTTTCTCTAACATTATAGTAATTTTTTTTTGCAAAACAGTCTCTGTGGACAAATATTCCCTTTGTGACGAGTGCTCCTGCATTATGGCTGAAATGTTCCATATTGAATTCTTCATTTCACAATCATTTGCGAAAATTTCCCTCCTTTGAGAGTGGGCGGGAGCTGTGAGGTGAAAACTTTGGCAGGACACGAAAAATAATTTAAAATTCTTTTTTCGCTCCTCGAAAATACTTCCTTCTCCATCAAAACAGTCCTGTATGAACTTTATTTACACTTTAACCCCTGGGAGGGCGCTACAGCACCCCTCCCGCACCCACCCTCCTCTTTGTCTTACACATTACATGGGGATACAGACATGTACACAATCAAATCATGAGGTAAAATGACATCACAAAACTCAAGAAGATTAGATAAACCAGTATTTCTGCTGAGTTGATGGTTTTTGCAGCATACTGCAGTTTTTAGACATAAGTCTGTTTTGGTTTTTACATAGGAAGTGTCAAAATTGCTACTCCAGTTCCAATTTTATCCCTGAAAAATATGTTGCGGCCTTTTGAATTGATCTGGCGTAAAATGTGGCCTTTTTCAAGAAAAGGTTGCCCACCCATGCTCTAGACCCTTGTAGACCCTGGGTTACATCATTCAATAATGCCCTTGTGCAATTAAATTTAGTTTTTTTGATCATTGCTATGAGATTGCTTTGATATGAACAGCGGTTGTTTTTCGCTTTCCTAAACACTTTAAACATAAACCCTAGAGACATGAATCTTCCTTGTAGGTACACAAAGGAGTTGGTATTAGTACTTTTCTGGTCAAAAACGTTATCATTTTATGAGACCAATCAAATTTCCAACTCGGAACTTGCCAAATCATTTTTTCATAATGAGAGACATTAACAACCTTCACTCATAGTCATCCTTTACCTTAGGTTTTCATGTAAGTAGTTCCCAAAGCTTTTGATGCAAGTGTTATTAATTTGTAACGTGGTCAAAATTATATTACATTAACACTAATACTTTATCTGGTTTATTCAGTACTTACAAAGGCAGAGATAACAGAGCATCGAGCATCCACATAACCGTCCCAGTACCCATCCTCTCTACATACCGCTCCACCACTCCTCAAACCAAAACTGGTACCAGAGAAGGAGTACAGCTCTACACATGTGTAATATACCGTATCGAGGTACTTAGTCTTATTACCTCCATCACGAATAGCATTGACCCCTTCACCAGGAAACCCACAGTTTATCTCTATAAAACGATAACTTAGATGAGAAGAAATACAGATGGTTTAAACTTGAGAAACTGTGAACAATAGAATTTCCGAGGGATTCTATAGCAGAAAATGTACTGATTCTTATGTAGAAAAGCTCATGCCTGATGATAACAAGACGATTCTAAACGTACACATCTTCTAAGGTAAGCCTGACTGTTATTCACTACTCGCCCAAATTACATTGACATTTATCACATTGCATTGAGGCAATCCAGTGAACCTGACACTGAATTTCTTGACCCTCAAGCTGGGTGACACGTCTCTCCATGCTTTCACTTGAAGAGTTAGTCCTAAGATAGAAACTCTGAGTTGGGGTAAATATTAGCTAGAGTTTAGTTTAGCTAGTCAGACTTTTTTAGCTAGTTGTATAATGAAAAGTAATGTGGTTCAGTAAAGGTCAGCTAACCATAATTGATTTAATTAATTAATTGATTTAATTATACAGTCTTGGGAAAAGGCAAATTATTCCTACTGTGGTAACTTTACTCCTCAATGATAATATTCCAGGGTTCCCATCCATATCCTTACCAATGCATACTGGAGGTGCCCGTGTCCATGTACCATTACTCTGACATGTCAGAGACACAGCCACCTCCCTGGTCGTGTTGTCATGGTAACCATACTGACAATGGTAGTCTACCTTCTCAGGGTAGTGGAACGCATGCACTTGTATCTGGTCTGCACCGGAGCCGTTACCAGGGCTACCGCAATCAATGGCTGGAAAAAAATGAACATCGGTTGTGTGCACAGAAAAGCACTGCCTGTGAGATGATGTTTGAAGATTAGGTATTTTAGGATATTGTATGTTCTCCAAAGTTGAATGGGGTGAGGTCAAAATTTTATTTTTTAAAGCACCTTTGAAGTATTATCCTTGTTCAAGGCAGACACATAGGAATACTCAAAGATACTTACGCTGGCAGGGCTGGAGCGAAGGCTTGTAGGAGTAATCAGTTTGACAGTTTGTATATTGACGAGTAACAGTCACTTGACCTTGAAGATGGTATCCTATGTGGCAGTCCACTCGTATTGCATCGTACAGGTTCACTGGTAGACGGCCTTTGTACACAAAACCATTTTGCAAAGTAGGGAACTCCTTACATGTCTTAACTGAAATATGTATTAAATAGAAGTGCTTGTTGACATTCATCTTTGTTGAAAGTAGATTTAGCTAAATTTCTTGTCTCTTGATTTACAACACCCACTCCTGTGGAACAGACACCCTATCGGCAGAGTTGATGGTTGACATGGTCCTACTCCTCATTAGAGTTTTCCATATTAGCCTGGCTGAATGAGCACCAAACTTATTTAAGACAGGTCAAACCGCCAGTAGAGCTACAGTGAGCTCTAAGTGAGTTGTCTAATTAAGATGAAAAAATTGACCCTCGGTAACCCTAGTTTCAGTAACAATGGTGTACATTGAACATAGTGCTATTGGTATAATTACCGCAGGTGAGTAAATATTAGCTAGAGTTTAGCTTTGCTAATAGCTTAATATCAGCTACCGCCACAAATATTTATTAGCCGCAAATATTGCTATCTTGAGTCAGTGTGAAGTAGCGAAGTTTTCCTCCTCCTCCAAGGTAAACCCAAGTTCAACTAAATGTGTGAAATATGAAACAGGGGTGAATATTATAACGTATTATGTTGACTCACCGACGCAAAGACTCTGCTGTATCTTTCTATCATACTGCATGTTGGACATGCAGGTATATGACACATTTCTACCAGCGGTGCCGACAGCCTCATGTTCAGAATCGCATACATAGGAGATGATGTCTTTGTAGTACACCGATAGACCATACCTTATCATCTGTGAATCAGCTGGGTATGTGACATAAGGCTCATGTCTACTTGTTGTGTGATTGAACCGCTGAACGGCCAGAGCAGAAGCTGGTTGTGGGTTTGCAATTGGGCAAGGCCGAGCTAAAAATTGATTGATAATAACTTGTATAAATAAAGCTATAAAATGTTAGCCCTCGGTCCATTGTGTCAGGGCTGTTGTATCATGCAGAAAAGGTTCGGTCCAGATAAGGGGAGTATTTTCAAATCCAGGCAATCATATGAATTAAACTTTATCTAGTGAGAGAAAAATTGTAGAGGCGTGATTACAGTCTGCAAACATGTGGAACAAAAAAGGGAAAAAACGGTACAAACTGACGTAGGCTGTCTTCGCCCCAAAATTTCGGAGTGAAAGGTTAATAATGATCCGGTTCCGGTTCACATATTAGACATGAGACATACTAAAACCACTTTGATGCAACCAGAAAAATGTTGAGTCATATATATGGGTTAAGTTGTTCATACAAATATACATTTTTGAGCTACTTCAAAGCACCAAAACTATTTTCATTGGCAAGCCTAGAATGCTAAAAAAAAGGATTCCAAAAAACAGCTATATCTATGGTTTTATTTACCTGTGCAGCGTATGGGCGGGCGACTTGACCACAGGCCACCAGAGACACATTCAATCTCTATGGAGGCAATAGGAGGGAAGTAGGATCGTATGTGATACCCCTCACCACATGAGAACAAAGCTTGGTCCTTATAGAGAAATTGTTTAGGCCCGGGGTAGTGAAGAGCCAAAGACCAAATTTTGGTGAGATGATCACCATCAATATCGACACATTTCTCGACTATAAACAACAACGGTGTTTAGTTAATGGTGGATGCTCAGCTTAACCTGTCCTTGTACATCTTCAAAATGTTCACAAAACTGCTTACTTTCCATTTTATTACCTACAGAATTTCCATTTACCGTGTTACTAGCATGACAGAGTTAAAACCTTCATGACAGAGGGAAAACCTACATAGCAGGGGGAAAACCTAGATGACAGAGTAAACCTTCATGCCAGAAGGAAGATCTACATAGCAGGGGGGGAAACCTAGATGGCAACGAAACAACCTGCTGCAGATACTTGGTGGACCAAAAGAGCTTAGCCAGGCTCGTCCAAGGTAAACCCATGTTGCATGCTTTGTTTAATTGCTACCCAATGTATGGTATGTGAAAAAAAGGAGAAAAAAATGAAAGTCTCATAGACTTACTGTGACAAGCAGGAAGTGGTGCGCTCCAGTGTCCGGTTGATTCACAGGAGAGGATGACTTGTCTATCGTCGCCATGTAGAGTGTATCCCTTCATGCAAGTATACCTGACCTGAGAACCCACATCTGTACCTTCAAGGTATCTCACCGCATGTGTTACATTTCCTATTTAAATAACAAAAAAAATCAATATAATTTTATTGGATAGTTTTCAATTTCATGCGTTATGAATTTAGGTGATTATGCTCAATTAATGTCAACCACGTCAATCCTTCACTAGCCCTGGCCATCTGTAAAAGTGGTCATCAAACCCATGTAATGTTTTAGCAGCACAAACACAGGAAAGCTTTTCTAAGCTTGTCAGTAAAAATGTAAAACGAAGAGGAAACATGAAAAACCTGGGTCATGACAGCAGGCCTTGACCTGGTAATCGGGAGCCGCTCGGCAAACACCGGTCCAGCAAGGGGTGGACGATTCACATTTCCTCGTCCTATTTCTAGTATTGTTAATGTGTGAGCAGTCAGACCAGCTAGTCCAGTCGCTCCAATCACCTTCAACAAAGAGAGAGAAAATCAACCATCACAACTTTTGAGCCAGTATATCTTGCTATATTTACGTCATGTGTGATGGTGTGAAGAAGCCTAGTTGTGTGGAATTATTCTGCTATGAACTTTTTGGCAGTGTCAGTCTAATCAAACGATGTCGTTCTCAATAAAAACAAATTATATCTCTATTTGGTATTGGTATTGGTAGTGGTATTAGTATTGCTTTATTTTAATTTCTCTATCAAACCAAGGTTTGATAACATTGAAATGTCGTGCTCATTATTTACTCAATACAAATGTAGGACAACTTACCATACTGGCGATAGATGTTTGCTTTACATGTAAAGTAGCAGGATGTTTTCTGTCTGATGAGATAGGAGAGGTAAGGAGTGAGAATCTGTAACCGTTCCTCGTTACTTGTCGAGTTAGCCCACCAATATCGATTGTTAGCATGTGCGTATGCCGAATACTGAGCTGTATGAAAAACGGGGAGACACTTCAAGTAAATTGTTTATAGTAACCTAGATGTATTGTGAGTGGGACTTTTGAAGCTCGGTTGATTGCCCAATATGACTGGAAGTGCTTTCATTTGTTATATGATGAAGTCTACTAGTGATTTTGAGTGATAACAAAAGGGCAAAAGAAAATGCTATCTTTTTTCAAAGCACTAAAAGACACCATGTCTATCTATGATATATATTCAGAATTTTAAAAAAGTACTGTGGGGGAATAAGAGGTACTGCCTCTAGTTATGTATGTCCTATATCAATATGTCAACTCACAGATATATTTTTGCCACATAGGCCCATATAAATCATCATAATCAGAGCTGTTCTGTCGTAGCAATGACACCAACTCCCGAGCTCTCACTAGAGTCCCAGGAAACTCCATACTGACACGCTTGCGAGGGCAGCATTGAGCTTTCACTTCATTCCGGCAGTATCTAATAGCATTGTCAACATTCAATCGTTTGTAGGGATGAGTGTAACAGAACCCATTACTAGGCAGCCTTACCCAATGCAGTTCACCGGCCTGAATCATAAAACATGACATTCTTTATGGCTCTCTCATTAGTGCGTGTCCATAGAATGATGAAATGAAAGTGATGTTGCTTCTGAACTAAGAGTTGATTGATGGATAATTACTTCCTATTATATTGTGCACTCAGACTGAACAAGAGGACAGATCTTACACTTTTAGAACGAGGCCCTCCCTATCTGCCCACACAGTTTACAATATATATAACACAACACTCTACATATGTATGGTCATTCATTAAAGAGCCAATCCCATAATGCAATTTTATGCAATCAGTTGTAGGCTCCAAATGTAATCGAGTCAGACATTCCAATGAACTATTTTTCAACTCTCTGGAAATTCTGGAGAGTCACATCATGAAGTTTAGGCTACATCACACGAGTAACGTCATACCCAACTAATTTTGTTCTCCTAATTACTTCATGACTGTTATCATATCTCAACACACTGTAAGAAACATTATATGCCCTGCACCAAGTGCAGAATAATATATATATACTCACATATTCACAATCAGGAAGTCTTGTACGGAAGTCTGGTAGCCATGTGCGTCTTGTGTGCATTCCGCATTGAATCAAAGCATGTGATCCATTGCTATGTGTGATGTTACTTGGAAACTTGAATTTCTTCTCACATTTTACCAAAGCTGTATCACCAGTAAACATATCCGTCTCATTGGCGTAGTACACAGAGGACCAATTTGTCTGAACACGTCCGACAAAGTAGGTTCTTCTGCCCAGTTCAAGTGGGCATGCGGGTCCTGAAAGTGAAATTTGTGAAGTTAGAATGTAACCAAGTCCTAAAACTTTATATCACAATTGGTAACTCATTGATAGTTGTAAACCTCTGGGGAGTGGACAACTAAGACACCCTCAGGCGAATATAAATAAGTTGGAAGTTGAGGGAAACCGACTGGAGAGAAGTCTGAGGGCGACCTATGATAGCATAAAGGAACATACAGTTTGCTGACAAATCTCATAAATACAATCTGGAGAGCTGAATTTCAATAAATATACAGCCCAGATATATACAGTCCTCTGAGATCGGGTTTCCAGATTTTTTGGGACCTTTAGGTTATTATAGGTCATAATAACTTACTGGCACCGCATATAGAGACAAGGCATTCAAAGTTATTACAGCTCCTTGTTGACAGGTGATACTCTGACTGAGTATCCATAACCACGCTCCAGGATACTTGTCTAGATGACGTAGACGTGTTTGTACATACTAGATAGGTCGAAGGAGCTAGGGTACTAGTAAGCGCTCCATTTCTACACTCTATAGGGATCCAGTCATAATCTAAAAAAAAGTAAAATCCAAAACCACAGGCCACACTTCGGATAAATGCAGGCGTATAACTCTCATGTAAAATCACCATATAAAACCTTTCTATTCCTGATGTAGTTGGGTCAACAATAGCCGTGGTTAGACTCAATCCAAAATGAAAGTTTGATTTGTTTTGATTCGGTAATGTAGCTTTGTCTACAATGTATGATCGTTGTTATATCAACACATCTTACGCATTAACGTACAGATGCCTATAGTGAGGCGAAAAAGTTTGAACATTTTATATTATGAAGTGTCAGTCTTAAATTAAACTTACCTGATGGGAAGAATATAGTACGAGATTCATCTGCTTTCCAATCAATACTTGCAAATTCACTCAAAATTTTTAATTCCCGCTCTGACAAAGTATCAGCAAAATGTACACAACAAGGCTCTTTGAATGACTCAACACTATCATCTCTTTGTAACCAAATCCCTGCAAGAAATACAGCGAATAATCCATTACTAGAACTGTATGTGTTGGTTAAAATCACAAGGTCTTATCACTTGCCACATCCTGAAGAATTGTGGTTGCCTCAACCATCCAAAGGGATTGGCACATTTGATGTAGGATTCAAATGACAAAATTGCCAAAAATAAAGTTGTGAGGTAGAGCTAAATCGCAATCTGACTTTCAGATTAAGTGTGTTGAGACAATACCATACACGGCCGAGCATATAAAGGGCCCCACTCCTGATACCTGCTTGAATTGTGCTTCCTTCTAAGCATTTAGGTCTCACACATCCCCCTGTGATATCCTGACACTTTCTAGTCCTAGTTCTCTCACAATAATTATCTACTGTATATGTAGTCTGCCACTGTGTCCAAGTATATGGTGTATCACCTGGAATAAGATAAGACAACATTAATATATGGCTTATATATCTCTTATTATGTTTTAAATATCTCATGTTATCCTTTTTCAACTCGGGTAGTTTGATGCCAAGTTATTATTTATGTTACTAACTGATACAACTACTTACTATTTATGTTACTAACTGATACAACTACTTACTATTCTCGGAGACAAGAAGTAATCTGGGAGAGCTAAGAGGGTCATTTCCGGGTACAAAGTTCCGTGTCGTCAAAGTGCCATCATCTGAAATGCATATTCATTTTCTTTGCATATCACATGGGACCATTACAGGGTAAAATCAAACCAAAGTAATCCTATTCCAATCAACAGACTTTGCATTCAATCATCAATATATATCTGATTAATATGCTATTATCTATCAATAAGATTCCAGAGATCGATTTCCAACTTTGAATGAAGTTGCCCACTCTCAATTCAAATTGATGTTTACGGTTCCCATGATAATGAAACTTTAAAAAAGTCTGCCGTGGTCAGGAATAGAACCTACACCGCTTCACATGTATGATGCTATTCGTTCATCCATGCAACCGCTACCCAAATAGAATGAAGGAATACGAACGGATGCATACCAAAAATGAACCACCTCTTTTTCCATGTTTTGATAACTACTAAAAGTCAATGTGAAAGCGAAGCATGGAACCATATTGATTGACTACTAACTGAGTAAATAGCAGTGACAATCTAAACAACATACCAAGCTGCAGAATAGCTCTTTGTAACCTCGGGATTGATAAGAAGATCTGATTCATCCACACTATGTCACTCCAGCGAGGAAGTCGCCAGGAACCTTGCGTAGAGGAGACTATGTGTGACACAACGTCAGCGTCAGATATCCATATATCATGAATGTATAAACAGTCACACGCAACACACACAGTATTGTTTGCTCCAATATCTATAAATATGGTGAAAAATAAAGAGGATTGTGAGTATGTTCTTGATATTCAAGTAAAGCAGGATTTCCAAATGTTTAAATGTAACAGAAGTAATAGGACAAGTCAGCGAATTATATGGTAGTAGAGGCAGTGTGTTTTAGAAATATTTTATAAATTATAAGAGCTATAAAAGGCAGTCCATATTCAATGTTCTTTTTAAGGTCGACCAAATGGCAACGCATATTGTGTAGACGCTATCAAGTAACTGCAAGAAGGCAGTCAAAACTCTTTCACTCACAACAAAAATAAACACAAATATACCAATATATACCTAAGTTCCATTTGATGTTTTCCACAGTTGAGGACACGCATTTGGGTGGGTCTTTGCTATTACAGGCTTTCACTGTAATATTCTCATACATCACACCGCGTATCAGGACAGAGTGATCGATAAATATCACATTATATACTACTGTGCCGTTCTCGTCGACTAAAAATAATAAAACTTTGCACAGAATTATCCGCGACAACTGTGATTAAAGGGCAACCAAGGTTTCGCAGCGATGCATTAATGGGTAGTAAATTATGTGCTAGGCAGCATCAGCTTTGTGCATTACGCGACGCAAAACTGAAAGTAGTTGCTGACTCTAAGCTGGGTAACACTTCAATTTAGGGGAGGTTCCAAGACATTGCTGTTATGATGATAGAGTACAGGCTAAATAATAACAGGAACAGGAAACTGCTCTGTGGTATTCTATTTTAGCTGAGTTTGAGTACCTGATGAATGAAATGTTTCCCAATAACTCTGGCTGAATAATCATCCGAATTAGATTTGGTCTTTTTCCCTATTTCCCTATATGCAGAAGGTGCAATCTGCTATCAATCAACGAGAACATGTTTGAAACCTTGGTTGCCCTTTAACAGCAATATGCAGAATTACTCTTCAATTTTATAAAGATCACACACTTGGGTGGGTAAAGAACAAGGCAGAAGTAAATAAATCCATTAAATCAAATACTGATAGCTATACAATAGGCGATGTGTTGGCTCTGATGGCCTAACCTGATTGGTGCTAACACATTGGCTAACTAAACCAATATATTTATAATGATTAAGGATAGGTATATCGGGGAGGGTGTAAAGGGGGTAAATGAAGAAGGATTTTGGAGTTATCAGCTGTACACTGAAGAAGGTATTTGAACCCCTCCTTCAAACCTGCTCACATTGCAGATGGTATAAGATAAGAGAGAAAACAACCCTTAACACTTGAAAAAGTAGGTTTGTTGAACTAGACTACGTTGGGAATGTGGCAACCATTGGCAATCAACTTGAACAATACTGCAAGGAGCTCGTACTTATTTGTTTACCTGCTTCTTGGACAGGAGGAGTTAGAGAAGTGTTACCAGATAAATGATTACACTGGAAACTGCACAACAGCTCAAAAACATCAACAGCTTTCCTGTCAAACGCTGGCCATCTTAGGCTATTGTTCACTGCAGTAACATTCAGAGATGGAATCTTCGCCCAAGCTAAAATGTATAATGTTAGTCCACCAATTTACGTCCTGAGATTATTGTTTAGGAAAGTAAATTAATGATATCTCTCTAAGGCAGTGGAGGTTAATCAGATCAGAGCCTTTGTATCGTATTTATCAGCCGGTTTTGACTGCATAGGTCAGCTAACTGACAATGTTATCACATTACGTAATGATGTTCAGATTTTCTATCAGATGATGCCACCTAGATTCAGTGTACATTGTGCTAACTCATGGAATATATTAAACCTCAGGTAAACCACAGAGCAGTGATATTTACATAACCAAATAAGGATCTGCTGACCCTGCTACCGTTGTCAGTGTGCTAAGACTGTAAACTTTATGGTAATCAAGTTTACGGGGCTCGTTAAATTTCATAGGAGATAATTATAGAAGGGAATTTTGGCATCGTTTAGAAAATAATAGGGCTATGACTTCCAAACATTGATTTACATGGCCCATATTGCTATACCTCATCCTGCTATTTGTCAACAATTTAAACAGGGTTTAAAATTTGAATGTCCTACCTGCAGTTGACAAGATCTAATAACTTGCAATGTCTTTTGATACAATTCAACCCTCCCATATTTGCCCACTTACCTCTATAAGTTATGTTTTCCAAAAACCAAACATCACCAAAGCCATTTTCATCAATGCCGTATTGTATAGCATACAGATGACCATCCCTCGTATCCAGACGGTCTTTTTGATTCTCCCCAATGAAACGCATAAGTGTCTTCAACCAAATCAAGTATATAATATCACATAAATATTAACCGGACCACAAAATCAGGAACATCCTGCTAAGTACTACAAGTAACATATTGAGAGCATACATAAGAAAAGACACAGTTTTGCCATAAGAAAAATTGGTTTGTCTTTGTGTCTGCTCTTATCTATTGCAGGTATAGCCTAAGTAGTGTCTTAGTCACACAGCCACCATACTGACTCTCGTGATCTGACTGGGCATGTAGATCACTGATAAACTAGGCTATCATTACCACAAAGCAGGTGTCGTAAGGCTAAGTATGCATCATGCGTGACTTGAATTTGCGCATGTGCAAGAACAATGAGTTTAGTTTGGGTTCTGATTGCAACTTTGGAAAAGGGAAATGGGATACCCCCTGCATAAACTGTCAATCAAAATCAGCTAATAATGACAAGAGAGGATAACTATCAATAACAAATCCGCACGCTTTGGGGAGTATGTCACCAGAGCAGGTAGCCAATCAGATGGCTTCGGAATTCCGAGACTCAATTTTGCAGAGATCAGCTCACGCCAAGAGCTGAGCATACGCAGAATGCACAGCCACATTAGTAGTGTCTTAGTCACACAGCCACATTAGTAGTGTCTTAGTCACATAGCCACGTTAGTTAAAACTTATAACACGCTTTGCAATCTTCAAACCTTTTCCCACTTCTGTGCTGACTGCAAAACTGTTAAAGCTGTAATCTTACCGTGCTCCCAGACACACTATCGTCTCTGTGGTCAAAATATGCCAGTGGTAGGCATTCACTGGTGTAGGTCCAATTAGTTGACACCAGAGTGGATAGTTTGCTATTTGACCAATCACAGAGATGAGGTGGGCTGGTTGAGAGGTTTTGTTGGGTTATGTTACCCTGATAGTATCGTACATGAGCTTGTGAGTTGATATATAGGTCATCAGATAACCTTGTTGTGACGCCAATATCTACAGGCCGGGGTGTATGTAACGAGTCTACAAGAATACAATAATATAACGCTAGATTAATACAATAATTCAATAATACTTGTTTAACTTGTGAATTTTCTCTGGCTCTGTGAGTCTTGATGGTTCGACATGAATATATAAGTTATAAAATTTATTTTATATCGTTACATAATGAGAACAATCTCGTAATCCAGTTTAAAGAACTGGCTCAAGATTGTATTTCTGTTAAAGAAATGAAAATCTGCAGTTTTGTGACACTGCCTTTGTGGTTTATGTAGCTATTACAGAAAGATCAGAAATTAAGCTTGGGAGGTTTAGGTATGATACGTAATGTTTTCGATAAATTCGCTATACAAAATTAAAATCATGTATAGTTATTGCCTTTGGTAACAGAGGGAAGGAAATATAAATAAGCAGTGACATCGTTAACTGATTCAACTCTTAATTCATACAGTGGACATTCAAACTTAAAGTGCATTGGGTTTAGACACCATCAGAGACTGAGAGGTAGTTACGAGAACATACCAAGTCTCGAAGCAGATTCGATCAGAAATGACTGGTTCACATTAGGATATGACAGGTTCACATGAGCAGCACTCTCCAGGCATGTCATGCTCTGTGTCAGATTCAGCGCTCTATCAAGAGAAACTACCGCAGACGTGGCTCTCATTAAGTCAAGTGCCTAGTTAGGTATACAAAGAGCAACTATATACAGAAAAAATCACAAATATAAAAATCTGATATACACAACTGAATGAATAGAGGTATGCTACTGATATATATATATATATATATACAAGTACAAATATATGTATATATATATATATAGATGAGAAGATACACAGAGATATTCAGAAATATTATTACTTTTTCTATACATAAACTTATTATCATAGATACCGTATATTCATACACTATCATAGATATACAGGGGCAGACAATGGTGTGGAATGATATGTCGTTCAATAAAGAGATAGAAGTTTGATATTCAATATCTGGATGGATGCCGTTATGATTCATATTTAAATATTAAACCTAAGGCTAACACAGTAACACTTACATAGCGCGCTTCTGTGCCATCTTGGACGAGCAGAGAACTGTTGGTTGTATTGTAACAAAGCTCTACTGGTGGAGAGCGAAAGAGAGTGGGTAGCTGGCGATATGGGGAATCATTGTAGGGTAATCTTGGTGAAATTGCTGTAAAATAATAAGACCAATATTTAATGATATAAATGACAGAATTCGATATATCTGTACACTTCCTATCGATGTCCTATGAATTATGAACTATGAATATATGTCTCTTGGCATAATTAAGCTAACTAGTGATTTCCCTCAAGAACTACATCTCATGTAGCTCCCACATTGTTATCAGTTGTCATGGTAATGTCAGCGCCACACTGAATTTTCATTATGAAAAAGAAAGCCACTGTAAATATAGCGAGCCCCCAACGCTTTGAGAGGTACTAACAGTCCCTGTTGGCGCAGTAAACCTGATAGAAGTAATATAAAATATAACAAATTATTCACTTACGATTTCCGATAATGATAATCCTCTCAATGAGTACACCAAAGGGACCAGAGTCAAACAAACCAAAGGATATGGCGTGGATGTTAAGAGGTCTAATAGTATTACTATCCCAGCGTTTTGTGTTTAAATTCATCAAAGTTATCAGGTCTATCCGAGTTACAAGATACCAGTAGTGAGACAGCGGATCAGGTGCTTTGCGCTGCTGCATTGATGTCATGATGCTGAACTCCACAGGAGCGATGAAGTTAGTGTACTCAGATGCGTTCAATACTTTATCATATTGACCGCAGGTATGATATTGAGTTTGCAAGTCTACAGTTGTTATATTGGGGAAAATCAGTGTGAATTCCGTTATGAGAACATACTGCTGGAAATCTATCCAAATATACTGGTCTTGTTCGCAGGCAGTCCGCAAAAAATCTCTTGATAAGTTCATGAATGTGCTCAGCGTCCAGGGAAAGTGAGCTGGGCTCTCTAAGGATGAGCTGAGCCTGGTTGTTGCACCCAAAGCTACATCTGCAATAAAGAATCACAATATATTTTACAATGTTGCCGTTATCCACAAATACTATTGAACTAGCATACAAATATAACCTCACTACAAGGGCTCCCAGCAATAAACCATGTAAGGCCAATAACCCTAACACTAAGCTGTGTTTTATAGGGTGGCGATGGTGGACTGGAATTCGCTGTGGGCCGAGAGAACACAACTCCGAGTAGTTAATAGAGACTTGCTAATTAGCGCCATCAGCCCAGTCTTCTCTGGGGATGTCCATTCTTTTTTGGGGATGGTTGCTATTCGCTGCCAGGCGGTTGGTGCCGAAGTGAGTTCGAGTCCCACTGGGGGAGCTTTCAAAAGGGTTGATTGTTCCAGCCTCCAGCATATTATATGAAATGCATTATACTTGTTATCTGTTCATGAAGAAATTATGAATGAGCAATCCATAGTGAGTAGGGGAGTTACATCCTGTTTGCATCAAAAGCGTTGTTTAGTATAAAACAAGGATATCAAATAAAATATAACTTAATTAAAAAGCGGCGAGATCAAAGTTGGTATTGATCACAGTGTAGGGATACATCATTTTTCATATTTGATGATTTTAAAGGAAAACCAACATTTTAGAAAGCTCTCACTTGCCACAAACTGCGGTAAGCCTAAAATTCATAACAAATTATAACGTTTTAATTGGAGCCCCATGTTTCACAAAAGGAGAATTCTGCTTATTTCATCAAATTTTGCAATTTTTCAAATGGCAGTATATTTCTATTAACATAAAAAACATGGAAAATCTCTGAAAACTAAAAACTTTTAGATTTGTATAAGGAGACTCACCAGTTTGGTTTTGACTGATAAATCTATCTCCGTATACAATAACTGCAGCTAGATTCATCCATTGTCTATCATAATCCTTACTGGTATGGGCAGTCACTGAGATAGTGCTGTATTCTTTATACCTTAACCGCTGCCGTTCGTATTTTATAAATTTTATACTGAAGGAGCGGAAATAATCATATCCCTCATCTGCGCCAGTTAGTACTGGTGAGTTTAGATACCAATCTGATTGGGGTTGTACTGTTGTGTGGTGAACATTGTTCCAAACGTTGGCACCAACAAACGAAGAAATAATCTCGTTGTCCAATGATAAGCCAACCAAATATGGTTCTGAAAACAATACAAATAATAATAACAATAATTAATATTATTCTCATGGGTTAATGTGAATTTAAAAATTACTCCCAGGTCTGCGTCAAGGTTATTAAGCTGTCATAGGAATGCATTGAGTGAATCAGGCACATAAGATGCCAGTACACAGCGAAAAAGTACTATCTTGCAAAACCAACAAAATGGAGTGAGGACAACTTCCGAATTATCAGTAGCAATATACATGTGAAAAAAAATTAAACCAGATTTCCCACTACAAAAGGCCAAAAAGATTCCATGCAACTATGGCTCAGGCACAACGACTCGTTATCCCAGTCTGACAAATGTGCCTTTGTCGCACCGGGCCAGCAATTTTGTTGTCACTCCATCTCAACTGTATTTCTTGTAGGAATCCCATACATAGATGCTCTTGCACTAACAGACTCATCAGTGTTCATCATCAATGTGAGTAATAATACATCCCAACCCTAGCATGAGTTATATACCAATTTTTTGTTATTAGTGGCGGTAGGAACTCCCACTTGATCACAATCAACCTCATTTATAGGCCAAGCGAAACAGCTACACTTACCCATATATGTAAATACATTACGGGTCACAAAGTCTTTATAGTTTCTATCAAGCTGAGAGTGAGGCTGTGACCAGGTGCCGTTTAGCAGGCTCACCCTGGCTCTCACCCTCACAGAGTAATGTCGCCCTGGTATGATGAAGTTCAGTTTATATCTCCTTATATTATCATAAGGCTGAAGCTGCCGCTTTACTGACACAATATAAGTAAGATTGTTATTATCTAACTCTGTAACCTCCATCTCGTACCTGTAACCCATAAACATTATACTGACTTACAATCGATCATTGCTGTGAGAGTTGGGTATTATGATTCCAGACGCTATCATATGCGCATAAATCATGCTTAGCTAATACAAAATATCACCATCATTCCATCCCTCAACACAATCAACCAACAGCGATAAAGAAACTGAACAAATTCTACCTTGGTGTCCTTTCAAATTTAAAGAACGTATTTGCAAACAACTAGTTAAGACAAGGCAAATATGAAACTCGAGAAAATGAGTATAAAGAAAATTAACTTCTTTGTACTAGCTTTTTCCAAATTGAAATTTATTGTAGACCGGTGAAGAAATTTTGAATGGAAATAGCAATTACATGTGAAATCAAGGTAGTCATGAAATACGGCAACAGCCCAGGGTGTGCTGGCTACTGAGGGCACAAAACTTTTATGCAGTTTATGCAATACAACACAGTAGTGTCATCGTGACATCACAGAGCATCGAGTTACTCCAAAATCAGATTGCTTATGGAGAGGATAACCAGAACGCCAAAGACTGGGGGTGTGTAGACATTAAACGGAAAATCAACTTGTTATACTGGTGAGCACATTAATAGCATGCGGCTGTAGGCTGCGGTATAAGGCTGTATAATAACATCGTTTAAGCAAGCAAATGATATACTGACAGTAGGGATTATCTCAAACAACAATACAACATAACCAAATTAGCAAGAACTACAACAATAATAGCAGGTACAATAAAAGACTTAATGTGACCCACCATAGGGGCTTACACGGACCACTATAATCTATCCAGCCGATAAAAACACCACCCCGATCCACAAGCGGCCCTTGCAGAGCATGACCGCTGGGTATGTACATTCGCACATTCATCACCTCATCCGGTACAACTGCAAGACATATATAAGTTATAACTCTTATGTGCAAACTAAATAATACTGAAAATCTTACTTATTAGTGTTGTGAAATCTTATCTTGTACAAATCAACGACTAAAATTATGATACAAATTGTACAGATGAAGGATGAAGATGGTGTAGAATGAAGTTAATAAACATCTATCAAAAACGCCTCTCATTATACAAACCTTGATGCTGTTTCATAACAGTACTAAAGTCACCCCAACTTGCTAGATGAGTAACATTTTCATTCTTCACAGATAGGCGCCAGTGGATTGTTGAATTTGGTTCTAGAGAGCCAATGAGTATTTCTTCGTTTACAGAATCCTTAGCTTTGTCTCTCTCGATATGTCGATCAACAGAAGGTATACTTGGGTCGCAAAGTGTAAGCCTTGAATATGTAATTCTGTAAAAAAAGAATAACATCATATTGCAGAACAGGGGAACAACTTCTTACACTACTGCTACCACTTGACTATAATAGCACTGGAATTTCTGATCGATACATGACATAAGCAAGCCAAGAGGTGACATCCACAAGAACACATACAAGTGGCATCACACGAGCAAGCACACACATTGGTCCAGTCCTATTTTTGAGCCCAACAGATATACATTAACAATAAAAAGGGGTCATTATGAAAAATTTTAGATTTACCTGAGGAGTAATTCTTCATGGTTGAGTTTGGTATAATTAGCCATTTTCACTAGGATACATCTCACAGATGTACTGTTGTGATAAGTACAATTTTCTAGAGCCACAAGTCCCATAAAATATTCATCTGCAACAAAATAATGAGTACAATGAATATCGAGAAGTACATATACAGGCCCGTAGTTCTAGGGGAGGCAGGGAGGCACTGCCTCCCCTACACATCTAAATACAGTGGCCTAAAAACACTAAAATTGAACAATCCATGTCAGAATCAGCTCCTCTGGGTTTCCAATTGCTAGTTATACTCCGCTTAAATTGCTTGGGGAGGAGCTTACAGCACCCCTCCTGGTGATGCTTTGGCCTTGCCTCAGACTTTTGCCTCCCCTACCATTTTTTCTAAACTACGGCCCTGATATACAATACTATAAAATGATCATACAGTTACTCAAAAACCATTTCGAATCATTATATCCAAATTCATTCATGGTTGTCAGCATTCTCCGCCTTATAAAAAACCAATGTTAATAAAATAGTTTTTAGAATATCCGTTGAATTTGCAAAATAGAAAATAACATCCATGCCCAGCCTATTTACAAATCAAGTAATGATGTGACATTAATATTTGTTTCAAGCTCAAGTGTTATTTAGTGTAGCTACATGTCACCCAATATGTCTCTCACTTGTTCAAGTCCTGAACTATTGGTCCAATCAAGGTATACCCTCTCATAAGAGTGAGCTCATCTCACTAAAAGTCTTGTTTTTTTAAGTGACGCTCACAATGTGTGACCTGTGTATACAACTAGAATTTTCGTGCAGTCAGCATCACATTACATAACATCCCATATCATCGCATACATACCTTCTCCTCCTTCATGTTCTGTTGAGGCAGCAGGGCTTACTGGAAATCTCCAATCCTCCCATCTATCAAAATATTGAGTTGTGTGATCTGAAAACACAAGGACATAATTTTAAGATATTTAATCAGAGCAACCATATTTGCCACAGACACCTAATCAGATTGAGATTGTAACGTGGATCCGCTCCACCATTGTCATCCTATTATATAAGTATAATTTTTTCAGCCGCAGCATCTAGTAAAATCTGTGCTATGAGCATTTGATTTATGCAAGCGTCATCAAATAAAGTTATAACACGACAAAAACTAGAACTTGGTGTGCTAGCTGTCCGGGAGCAGTGACATCAGGATGAGCTGATGAGTTAGCTTGACCTTGGGGTTTACACTTACTGAACACAACTCTCACTTGATTGACAGTCATCGAATAGCCCTTCAAGATGGTGGCACCAAGCATGGTAATTGTAAGACGATTATTCCTGAGCGGTCTATTGTTGAAAGGTAGAATATCAAATACCAGGCTTCCAACTATAAACATCAAGGGTAATATATGAATGTAGTATATAGTACGATACCAAATCTCAATGGTGAATAGAAAATTAATCCAGTATGGTGCAGCGATTTGGGGTTCATACCTGAAATGACGTGATACAACATACAGTGGTGCGCTTACCACTGCACTACACACAGATCTTCAGCTAGAAACCATGAGTCAAGCGCTGTTTCGAGGCCTTCTCTAGTACAACCTCCTCATCACCGACCCCAGCAGCATGAAGCCATCCCTGTGTGTTGATGAGCATCTCAATCAATCTCAGAGATTAGTGCATTTTGTCAGTTTCGGTGCTTTGACATAATTGGTGTATTTACGCTGTTGCGCAACCAGGGAGGCTGCCAACTCTTCAGTGTTTCAGTGAAACAATATTCGCCTCATCACTCTCATGCTTATACTCTTAGCCAAACCAGTGCAGGGAGGTTTGCTTTCCATCAACTGTCGCTATCGTCAAGGCACCCGCCCCTCTTGCCATAGTTCACTATGCAAATTCACCACATTGAGCATAGTACAACTCATACACAAGTCAGAGAGTTGACTTGTTTGCCCTGTTTATGACTAAACAGAGGGTGGGCTGCACCTAAAGAGGGATGCAAGTTGCCCGAAGTCCTCGTACTGAGAGTGTGATACATCCTAGAAAACTAGAATGCATCCTAGCCATGATGGACTTCCTAATCGTAAGTGTGCAGCAAACTGCCAGAAACTGAAACAGACACTAATCAGCCATTGGCAGTGACACTTTGATCTTAGGTCAGGCTGACTGTGATCTCCTGTCTCGCTGTGCCTGCCTTTTATGCGAGGGCCAAGCTTTTAATCCTAGGTTTGTAATACCTCAGATCTAACTCAGACTCACTTATTAAGGATTTGGGGACATTTTAGTCTTAGCCTTACAATGTACAATATAGAACTTTAGCCATGTGATGCGAGTTTCATCATTTCATTATTTTCTAATACATATAATTATGATTAAAGACAAATTTTCCTGGTATCACTTCTGAGGGTGAGGTGATCTAAACAACAGGTGTGTTACAGTCAGAGTGGGGGGGGGGGGATAATCGGTAGTTATCTCTCCACACAACAGCGTATATGTTAATCTTAAGGATAAGACAAGAGGGTATTTCTATGGTTTAATTATAATACAATGTTCTCAAAAATAAAAACAGTGGCTAGCCAAAGGGTTTGAAAAGGGGGTGTGGACCAGGGGCTAACTGTACCTGACCTTCTAGTCCAAACAGCCCAACCCATCCAAACAGCCTCTAAATGCAGAAAGTGAAGATCTTTTGAGGGTTAAAATTTCTTCACAGACTTGTGCAATATTCACACTCCATATCTGAACTTGTAGAAAGCAAACCTAAATACCTTTCAGGATCAGAAACCGCACCACATCAGTACAACGCCCTGAAAGCTTCCTATGGTTGCTTCTGCCTGGGTATTCATCTATCAGGTAGAGACATGATAGGGTACGGAGAGCTAGTCTACCAGGTGAGCCTGCAAGTCTCTCTAGTCTGTTATATGATGTGTTTGCATCAAAGGTAGTTTCTATAAGTTCTGTAACGGCATATATGCAAAAGGATAACGGTATGATGGGAGAAACATCAAATAAACACACAGGACACCAAGTGATCTAGAAAACTTTCCACAACTGTAATACTGAAAATTGTCCTCCCTCATGTTTATACTATACGAAAAAGAAGAGCCTTATCTGGCAAGATCCACTTCATTGAATTGATCTTATCTTGACATTATATCGTTGTCTGACAGTGTCCGGCCTGTTTGATTGTAAAGGAGTCTGTTACTGGTTGGTATATCATGTACCAGAAAAAGAAAACAGTCTATAGTACCTTGAGAATTTTCTGTGAATCTGAAGATGGATATATGTGTAGGGTAAAGAAGAGCTGTAGCATTCTCAGAAGGCAGGAATATGAAAGTTCCTCCCGTAACGTTAGAATCAAGTGTTCTTATGTTGTACTCGAATCGATCTCCTGCAGAATACTCTAACCGTTCTCTCCCAGCTTCAGTTTGGTAAAATGGTACATAATCCCTTAAAGTGACAATATAGATTATGTTAGTTCTGGAGTGATGGAACTGTATAATTCAAGAGAAGGGAGGGAGGGAGGGAGAATGTGAAAATGCTTATAGCAGCTTTGTGTGGCGAGACCCTCATTCATACATTTGAGGTCAGTCAGCTCATGAGAAGTCATATTGACTTCTTGCTCACTGTTGTTGTTGGAATATGGATCAGACAGCCGCTATGTTCAATCTGATAGGAGCCAATCTGATCAGAAACAACACATAAATAAAACAACAGCGAGCACAGAGAAGCTGGTACTTTAGAATGTAATCGACAATTTTTGGCCTTTACAGTATATTGTTTGTAGCATTCAGGGAAAAATAGACGCTATGCACTGAGTTGGGTTTTGATATTGAAGGCTTATCAAATTAAATACTTTACCTGTAATTGATCAAAGGTTGAGATTCCACAACCTCGACAATAATCGCCCAGATAGTAAGAAATGTTACAATCATGCTTCTGTGATGTTAACACTTGTAACCTGAGAATATTTCCTTAACTATTCTTGTGCCTTGTCTACATTATGTACTTCGCAATGGCAGGCATTTCAACAGCGCCTTTTACATCTAGTACAGCACAATGAGAGGCACGGTCGCCTCTGAATACAGTGTCTTGCCCTTGAATGGGGGACTCCTCACATCAATATACTGATGAGAACAGCCTGAGCACAGGCTTTATGGCCTCTTATTCTCTACACCGGACAATCTTATTATACGCCACAATCTTTAGTCGATTACAGACTGTAAGAAGTCGCAATAGATCAAAGATATCGCGACAATGAATATTTTTCTCTAGTTAAAGTGGTAGTGTACCACAGCTCCGCTGTCTCAGCAGCAGAAGAGAAACAGACAGATCCCTTCACCTATACACTGACCTACCTTCACTCTTAGTACCAGACGTAAGAACACGATGGATCAAGGTAACGTATATTATGCAATTTTGTAGAGTTCAAAGAGTCAAGGACTATCATTAAGTGTATTGTGTCAACATCACAACGAGGGGAGAGGCTATTTTGGGGTCTGCGCTGATTGAAATATTGGGGCTTGAGTGTGTAATTCCAGCTATAAGATAAATTATTTTGCATTACCAGAATCTATAACAACAAAATATTTTTTACTTACACAACTGGCCCATACAACAATTGCTATTTCTTTGTAATAATGACAAGATAAATGAAGAGTACGAAAAAAGAAGATTAATATTAAGTGAAAATTTGGAAGTGCAAATAACGAGATTAAGGCGGACCCATCTCGAAGTTTAGCTATCTCCGAGTAGTTTCTTTTAACGGCAAGCAACCAATTTATGGACATATAACAGACATTTTACAGAAAATAGGAAAATGTCAATAAATTCTATGTACAGTGTATAGTAATGTTTACATTCCACATCATACTTCAATAAAAGTCTCAAAGACCGAAAGCTTATATTAATATAGTTAATTCCTAGTCCAGAATGGCAGTCAATCTTATCAACTCCATCATGACTGAATGGACCATTTAATCTATACTTTGTCATCGAAAAGAGCGTCGTTCCGTAATACTCCGTTTGTTTCGAATTTTCTGAATAGTGATCAGGTTTTCACTAAAGGTTGACTTTGTTTATTCGTCTGGTTCCAAACTTTCAACGATGGCAAGTAAGGCACCGATTAGATCTAGCACATGGTCAGCTTGTTCCAACCGTTTTCTAGCTCGGACTACTTCAACATTTGCTACAATGAGCAAAAATACATGTATATGGTGTGAATTTCTCTCAAACATCGTAGATGTGGGAGTAAAAAAAATCATCATAATAATGTCTTCTATCTGTCATGTTTCCTGTCTCTCTGATGTGGGTATTTTATGAGTACCATAACTAAGGCTTCATAACTGTCCAAATATCATAAGATTACTTATCTATTCTTAAATATTTATGCGGTACTAATTTCTCATTGGCTCATGGGGCAGGGAGATAACAGGAATATTATTTGCAATCGAAATCAACGAACAAAACTCATTGAACTGGTCCTTCAAGCCGGAAGTAACCTTGTGAAAACCGCTCAAAATTTTCATTAGTTTAGGGTATAAATAGCCTTGGCCTGTTCTATCTCTCCCACCTGTATCAGCGCGACTGCCTGCTGTCGTATCCCGCTGACTTCTACTACTGCTGCCGCTGCTGATCAGCTGAGAGTCAGCGGCAGCAGACTGATGTACAGCTGACTCACGATCGCTGTCGTCTGTAGAGCTGTTACTACGTGATGATTTAACTCCCGGTGCTGCCGACGCACTAGCTGTCTGCTGTCTGCCTGATGATTTCACCATTGATCTAAAAAAACAACAAGAAATAATTAAAGAGAATTCTCAGTATTAATCGCTCATGGTTAACATTTACTCATTACTTACAATTTCCAAGCTTTGGAGTACATTTCAAACTATAAATTGATAGCAGCAATTTGACAAGTAGCACTGATTCTCTTTCAGAACATCCATGAGCTTTAATACTACAAGCTGCAAAGGGTACCTGTCAAATCTGTAAATCTGATTCTTTAAACAACCATTAGATCACCATAGTCATAGTCAATTTTCATGTTGCTCCTTTTTCAGAATTGACAGCATGGAGACTTCTTGCTTGATGACCACTGAGAATAACTTGAATACACAGAATAACTTTAGAGATTTTACTCAGATATTCTAAGTAGCAGTGACAGATTAAGTAAACCTAACACACTGACCTCGGACCAGGACGGTTAGCAGGTTTTTTGGCCGGACCTTTTCCTTTATTTACAGAGGAGTTAGATCGACTGGAACCTTTAATTTGTTTGTTACTTGAGGCAGATTTGCCATCAGGAGCAGGACGATGTTCAATAGTAACCTTCGGTGATGGGTCTGAAAAATATACAGTGCAATAACACCTGAGAAATGACATAATGAGAGAATCATTTAAGCTACAGTTTTCTCTGAATCTTTGTCGTTATTGACATATAACTTTTGCTGCTAAGATTTAAGTTTGGTAGCGCATCTACATGATGACCACACGACAAGATTATAGGGATGCCAAACAATCTACCTGCTATGTAGTCTTGTTATATATTACTTCCAAATGGTGGAGTCCATAGAATAAGCCTAGATAAACTTGTCTAAACATTTGCTGCGGAGCTCTATCATATGTTTGGAATGTCAGCGCTTCCACAAAGCGGATGGTCTGTTTTATTTGCAAGCAAATGTACGAAATATGAGTACATCATAAGGTAACACACCTTCTACAATACTGCTGCTGTTCTGCTGTACAATGTGTTCTTCACTTGTAGCAGTGTGAGGAGGGGACACCTTTCTCTTCTTTGTTGGTACCTGCAGTGAGATTGTACTATCAGGTTTCAAAGACAAAACATCATTGTAACACAACATGAGCTTGTTTGAAATAGTTGTGAATATTGTTTCTAGAAATGAATGCACCAAGATGACACTGCAAAAAGAGCAGGTAACCAACTCATTGGAAAGACTAAGGCTGAAATATATCAGTAATACAGGCAGCCACACACACTCATTATCATTGAGACAAATATAATTATACCTGCTGATCATCATCACTGGACTTTCCTCCTGGAGATTTCTTATCCTCAGTTTCACTGACTTCAGTCGTCTCTCTCAAACTTTCCTCCACTTTAGATGAGTCTGAGCGATCTTGTAGCTTACTCGTTGTTTCCCTGATTATTTTCTTAAGGCGATTTTTGAACTCTATACAGAGTTTCTTAGCTGTAGTGAGAGCTTTGATGACATACCGGTCGTGTTCAGTCGGTGGCTGAACTTTGTATATGAGAAGCAGCGCCCTCAAGTCCTGTAATAATTGAAATAAGGATTACATGACTTTTCTACCCATAGTCAGCTTGACTGAAGTTTGGAGCAGGTTGTTTGCCAAAGCGTTAAATATACAATTAATTGAGTTCTGTTATCTAGTTTCATAATAACGTAGACAGCCTAGACACTGAATAACATATTTGTAGATGTCATTTTCAACAGTTTTTGGTGGGCAGTATGCAGATGTTTTTGGAGCTCAGTTAAGACCACTTGTAACTTACACTGAAGAGTCAACAATTCTTTTGCTGTTCATTGGTTATCAAGGTGAAACCTAAGTCATTTCGGAATCAGTCAACATCTTAGACTTAATAGTAATTATTAAGTCTGAGGTGTTGATTGGAACATTTTCTAAGGGACTTTTCATTGTTTTAATGCTAGGGGATAGCGCGAACGCAGTCCCCCACTACCAAAAATTACGCACCCGAGTTACCCACATTTGGGGCAATCGCAAGCGCCAGCCAAACCGAAGTGCAATGGTAAGGCCTCTTCTTGGGGGATCTAGCTTATTGATCCTAGATGCCCCTGTGCCAGGTAAGTATGAGTTGTTGACCATTGATCAGGGACCCGACTCAAAACCTGCCCTCTTACAAATAGTGTGGTAAAACAACTTTGGCCATGATAAGTTATGCATCATAACATTTAATAAAAATGTTGTTGAAAATTAACTAAAAACCAATTCAGGTTTTCTGCGGTAACATCTCGCAGGTCGAAAAAAAACAATTAATTGCACCTGAGTATCTTAAAGTTTCCAAAGAGAATCTATACTAAGGTGGGGATAATGCTAACTAAAGACTTGCGGCAAACCATCAAGTAACGGAAGCGTATTAATTATTAAAGGCTTATAGCCGTACCGGGTAATTATAGCATTGATTATAAATAAAGATAATGGATTTGACACTTGGACTTTTACAGTTACAAAGGTGTGTTATTAACGACATGTTTTGACCCAGTTTGCGTGAACTCGCATTTGTTTCCTCCTGGGCCTCCAATGTATCTGTAAATGAGAACAACTCTGAATGCATGCAAACTCAATCAAACATGATTATCTAATTTATTCACTGCAATCATGAATGAAGTTTTGTCCTCTTCAGACAAACTGACATCAGCGTTTCATGACATCACAGAGATGTGTATACATACCGCCTGTGTCTTATGAATGAAGTGGTAGTGTAGTTGGTTTGTAGCTGATAGATTATGTAGTATTATACTCTCCTTGATGGATGTAGTCAGAGCCACAGAATCAGATCCAGAGTCATTAGTCTCTTCACATAAGACCATCTGATGAACCTAACAACACAGACAAGCTTGGAGTTACTTGTGACAATCAACATATAAATAAATACATGTAAATACATTATCATATAAATAAAGGGTACTTATATGGTTAAGCCTATCAAAGAAAACAATTACTGAATGTAACTTTGTTAGCTTGTACATGCCGATGATTAAGCATGGGGAGAGTTCTCACATGTCAATCAGAGACAGTAGTTAACAAGCGGCTTGTATATTATAAACCCAAGGAGTTCACTCCTTGATTAAACCATGAATCAAAAGTTTTGCAATACAATATTAAGCTCACTAAAATTGAAGATCACTAGTAGACATTGAGATGTATTTGAACTGACCAGTTTGAAGTAGAATGTAAAGAACTGATATATATGCTGATTATTTAGAGAGGATCTCTCATCATGTAGAATCGCCTCCATGTAATCTATGAGATAATTAGACTGACACAGCTGTTTAATATAATCCTTATCCGTCTTCTGCGCCTGATAAATCTCACACCATAACTTAGCAAAGTAAGGAGAATGTAGGTGGATACCTTCATACGCCACCAACGCACCTAGTAAATATAATATATAATCAGTGTTGGTTTAATTGTGAATATTTCAGGGCCCACTTGGTAAGAACAAAATCTTATATTACAACAATAGTTTATAAAATATAATAATATCAGTGAATGTATCCATCCATTATAAGTAACATTGTGCTGCCATATTCAATGAATTTATTGCAAAATTTACTTAAGTAACGAAGGGAGCTCAGCCATCAACTTACAGTAATAAGTAATAGTTAGGTAGTAATGTCTACACCAAGGATGGATAACATATATCAGCCCTGCTAACATGGCAAACTCCTCTGCCCCACACGTAGATAGGATGAGTGGGCAAAGGGAGTTGGAGACTACTTTGTCAGTATGACAACTCGGGTTTCATGACACATGTATTATGATACATGAAGAATAACTTACTTAGATTGACTAGATCATTATTGAGACAGTTTTTGTTGACAGCAACCCTGACCATGAAATCAACAAATATATGATAAGGCATGTAGAACTCGCTCAGTGCCTGATCAAACACCGCATCCTGTCCCTGAAATAACAAATGTATAAAGTGAATTTATCATCTCTCTATGTCAAAGAGCAATCCATATACAAGCACTCCCCACTATCTGGTCCTTGTCATAGTTCCAATGTTACAAAGCCTTTAGATTTCACAAGACAGGCCTATCAAACTCTGTTAGTGAGATCAACAGTGCTGTGACCGATGGACAATTGTGTTTATCCCTATGATTTGGGGATACATGGGAAGATTTATAATGAAATGAAATCTGGCATTTCATTAAAACATTATCAAAAGTTATTGAAAAGCAGAATTAAGTTGGGAACTACCTAGTTGAAGTGATTAGGTGCCTGGTAATAGAAATATATAAACAAAACATAGAATATGCTTGCAAACCATAATTTACAAATCTATACATACCTTTACTCTGTCCAGTAGCATGTTGTGATGAAGGAACATCCCAAACTGTGGGTGTGATGGTCTGACATTGATCTTAGCATGAGGATGTAGAGATTTACTGCTGGGCCGGGTGGGTAGATAAGGCCCCAGCATACAGCTGTGATTACTAGGGGACTCGATAGCTTGGAAGAAGACATGTTTAGGGAGAAGCTGAGAGGCTAAATCACCCACTACTGTCTCAGGTAAGAGGTGAACTAACTTCTTCAGAGCATCTGTAGAAAAATAAAACAGATTCTCATCATAAACGAGCACCAGGAAATCAGGGTATTGCAGCTGTTTCACATTACATAAATACTTACAATGACAGTGAAATTGTAAGAGTCTTGTGAGAATGCATGGTTTATGAAACCTGTTACTGTTTATATTGATGAGCATGAAATTGTGAAATAACATCTCAATTCGATCTCAGTACTGGTCTGTGGACAACACATATAGGCGGACCAAATATGAGAAACAACATTCAGGATATAAGAGGGAGTCATCATGGTAATAGATTGTTTCAAGAGACTTCTGATATATACATAGACTTATTATTAAGTCTACAGATATATATGTGACATACCGAGAGAAAAGCTGCGTACTTCAGAAGGTGAGTATGAGTTTAGCAGAGTTAGGCAGTTCTTAATGAGGAATGATTTCTCCCATGTACTCAGTACACTGAATAGAGACACTGTAGTCTCTGCTCCATCCACAAAAACAACTACAAATCAAACATGTACACATATACTAAAAAAACTGAGGTCCCAATTCTGATTCGAGCTACAATAATACAAATTAAGCGTACGTGCCATGATAACCATAATTGTAATGACGGTAATAAAAAAAAGTTTAACCCGGAGAAGTCTTAGCTTTATAAGCATGAAATTTACCGAAAAATGTATACCAGTTGTTATTATACAATATTTTATGTGGCAGACGGATGTTTTCCATAACGTGCCAAATAACTTACGGCAAAAATTGATGATTGATTGATTTCATTTCTATCACTAACATGATATACGTTGTGAAAAAAAGGTATTAAATACTGATACATTTTTTTCACAAAATATTAAGAGGGAAGCAGTATCAAGTATGAAGTAGTGACTATACCTTGTCTGTCATTGCCGTCATCGATCCTGTCGTTAGCTACCTTCAAGCACCTGCATATGATTGACAGGCAGTCACATATATCGGTGAGAACATGACAGGCTGTGGCCTCATGATACATGCCGTGTACAAAACTAAACGCCTCAGACAGTGAAGCTAAACCTGACATCAGAACCCAGGTGTATACATCGTCTGTGTTCACAAGTAATATCTTCAGCACTCTGTAATATAATGTAATATATTATGTGTAATTTTCTGGTTCAACTTTACATCAGTCAAACGCATTATGTTATTATGTATGTCTGTATTATGTATGTATGTATTATGTTATTATGTATTATGTATGTATGTATTATGTATGTATGTATTATGTTATTATGTATTATGTATGTATGTATGTATTATGTATGTATGTATTATGTTATAATGTATTATGTATATATGTATTATGTATGCATGTATTATGTATTATGTATGTATGTATTATGTTCTTATGTCCTTTAGGCCCACCAGAACAATGTACTGTGGTACAATATAGAGTGATCATATAGATTTGAATTGTATTGAGCAAACGTCAGTGATGCATCATATTTTTTTTAAATTCATGATTGAAATTTTGGTTCAAGGGAATGTTTGTGATGATGAGGCTCCCAGTAGACAATTAGTGTGCATCACTGATACTTAGACATGAATATAACAGGGTGTCAGGGGTGCTTTCTCTCATAGCCATATTGATCTGCTTCATATTCAATAAACACATTCCACTTACACCACCAGTGATTGCCAGTCATTCCTAGGATTGAGTGTATGCTGATACATGGCTAGTATCTTATGTTTACTAGTGGTGATGGCTTGTTCCTCCTCAGGGCTGACATCTTGGTGTGTGGTCACTATTAACTGTAATATAGCTAACAGCTCATCCACCGCCTACAGGAGGATAAATAATACAATCAGATATATTATATAATCTTAGGAGGGAGGAGTATTGGGATATACTATTACTGTCATATACTGAGACAATGCCGGCTGTACTTCTAGTAAAAATACATTTATTGGGGGCACCACTACTGCTAAAATGCCTCAATACTGCCTCGGCAATCAGCGGTTCAATATTTGAGATTTATACTGAGGCATATATGCTGTTACATCATATGATTTTTCGGCATTCATGTTTAATTCATATTAACAATTGAACCAACTGTGGAAAACAAGTTACCGTTAAAAATACCCTACAAAATATCACTCCTTATCAGGTTTACATTGCGAGATGGGGGCACAATGGATGTATTCTAAGCTATATGATGGTGTCTTGCTTCAGTAAACCTGTGATCTGTCTAAAGTATTTTCAAATACTTGTAAGACTCACCATACTATAATGACTAGGAAATGGAACAATATGCTGGAAGGCCCAGATCATATTCTGATGAGTAGCCAGATGCCGTGTGAATAGCCGCGATCTCTGACAGCATATCTTTAGTATAGCGTAATAAGCCGGCAGCATACATCTGTTATAGGCTACCACATCCTGATCGTCATGGTCAGCCCTGCAATGTGATAAACAGTGCACTTGTACATTGATTCTGAGGTTTATTTATTTAATTAACTTCATTTTGCCAATAACGTAGCATGTGACACATAAGACCGTGAAATTTAATAAAAAATAACAAATGGGATAGGTAGATGAGAGATTTTTTAATTTTCAAAAGAAGTCCATGTTGAGCTCGTATGTTTTGATTACACACATTATTATTAATGGAGGCTGAATAGCTCTCAGCTATAATGTACAATTTCCGAATGTTCAGCTCAACTAGCCCAGCAGAT
Source organism: Membranipora membranacea (assembly GCA_914767715.1). NCBI lineage: Eukaryota > Metazoa > Bryozoa > Gymnolaemata > Cheilostomatida > Membraniporidae > Membranipora > Membranipora membranacea. The sequence goes on along the minus strand of OU612070.1, from coordinate 2,319,338 downwards.
TTGAGATGCTCCAGAAAATGACTTTTACTTACAGAATGTAGTTGAAAGCGACGTTCTTAGTAACTGATGTGTTGTTGATGATAAGCGTGACGTTCTCTGGGCAGTCCACACAGGCGTGATACCAGAAGACTAACAGTGACTGCTTATTCTGATTAATAGCTACCTGTGGATCTGTCATCTTAGGCTGAAACATCTGCCACAGGTGTGGGAAGTAGGGTGAGAACTACAAAATAAACAAAGTAAAATTGGATCATTCGTGAAATGACTGCTTTTAGATGGCAATCATTCTCTTGTCAAACCATGAGAAGATTTAATCGCTGCCCATACTAGAGAGATGTCACAGCCAAGGATCCCTAGGGAAAAACAGAAGCCATGGGTCAATACATTCTCAGGGACTTTGAAATCAATGCCCCAAACTAATATCCCAGTGATAAAATGATTAGCTCACCATGAGTTTCTCCTCCTTAGAGAGAAGGCACAGGGAGAGGAATGTCAGATATGATACAAGCTGAGTGGTTCCATACTTGGCCACATCAGCAAACTGTTTAGCCATGGGCATGAGCTCCAGTAGGTACATGTATATATCATGTAGGATAGACAGCGCTTCAGAACTCATCTGTAAGTATGTATATAGCGTATAAATATCACACTAATAAACACTATGTGGATAGGAGTTCAATCTTATACCAAGTTATCAAATGAGGTTTTATTGCATTTGTACATCAGAAAACTTTTGTGATCTAAAGATAAGTTTTTTTAAGAATTCATGATACTTATCCGTGTACACTGATGATAATTGTGACATCAACTATACTTTCGTATGACTATAGCTGATTGTAACTATAGGACAAGACAAGTCATGTGACCTGCTATATCTCAGTAAGTTTTGCGCATCTATTAATAAAACTCTACATTGATGGGTAAAATGTGGAATCTAGAAGTGAATGGACTAAGTAGTACTAAGTAGTCACAAAACTATGATACATTATGTGGACAAGCGTGTGGACTACGTTCAATGATGTTCATGTTCCTAACAAGAATGAGAGGTTTTCTATATTAGTGATGCCTTTACTAATTACTTGCCTGGTTTTTGATAGTCAGCTCATTAGAAGCACCGACTCTATCAATCTGTCCAGCAGTGCGGGCAAAGTTCCTGAAGGCCTGACTAGGAACCAATGAGACTAATAGTAACATAGCCCATGTTCTCACTTTAGGTATGGCATGCTTGAGTAGGAACGGTTCTACCCACAGCCTTAACCTCTCCAGCATCCAGCCATGTGCCACAGGATTATGACATACCAGATTTGACATCCACTCAAGAAACTGTAGGGGTTTGCTCTCACACACCTGAGAAATAAAGGAGCAGGCTGTATTAACATCTATTTAACATTATTAAGTGATGTATTGATACATAAGATATATCGATGGAAAACCTACACCATTCAAAGGACACAGCAGTTCCCATGTGAAAACCTATAACAGCGCATTTAAATAGAGTGAAATGAGAAACCTTACCAGCCAGAACTTGGAGAGTATAAGTTCAGTAAAGTGAGGATGTCCGGGTGGGTCTGCCGGCAGCTCTGTAGTCATAGTCAGCACCTTCAGAAACGCCTGAAACAAAATGTACACTACAATAAATATACAGAGAATACGAGTGCCGTTAAACATCTCACAACAAACATCCATAATGCAAGTTCTACACATAACCCTTTCCTAATGACCAGTGATCACATTGTATCACAAACCGACTGAAAAATACAGCGCCACATAATACTTGATTAATCAGCTGTGGTCTTCTGATGAGCCGATCACAGGTTTAGTAGTGTAGTAGTAGTGGGCTAGTAGTGTATTACACACCTGACAGTGATGATAAGGGCTGGGAGATTTGACAGCGTTATGTAGTATAGTATTAACTATAGCCATAGCTAACTCCTCGTTCCACCTACACAGTGAGAATATCAGCTGACATGTCTGACGAGGATTTATATTATCCTTTATCTGGTTTACTATAAACTTCATACCCTGTCAATAAATATACTACATTGAAGTATGCAAGGATGAAAAATATAATAAAATTAACTAATCTCACTATCATAGCTAGTAAACTCAAATCATGGTCTTTATTTAATGACATCCTGGCACCAAAGAATATTCCTATCACTAAAAGTTATTCAAGAAACATTAATCATCCACTGAATACTTTTATAGGGAGGCCCAATGCGCAAAACAAATCAAGACTATAAATTGTATATACCACTACTAACAGCTGTAACCCACCTTGCCACCAACAAGCAGATCCATATCCTTATCAGAGAGCTGCAGGTTTCTGAATACTCTTGAGCTCTCAACCAATATTGCTATGATGTTTATCATTTTCTCTAGAGAGGTCACTTTGAATCTTTCCTCAGCTAGTACCGTGAGAACATCATCTTCATCATCATCTGATGAGTCCTGACCCTGAAAACACACAGCGTACAGGTATAAGTCAAGCATGTCGTATGTCACATGTAGCCTATGTCGTACATGTCACACAATTCAGACATGTGTTAGGAATCTCGGCACGTGGTACAGCTGAGGAGACTTATCAAAAACAACAAAGGGTTTGACTGCTGGTATACTCCTTGAGTCAAGCACTTCAAAAGAAATGAAATAAATTTCTGACAAAAACCAAATATTTCTAGGAGTAGATTTTCTTCAAGTAAAATAAAGTAATGAGATAACATGCCGGTTATTATTTTGTCCTAATCTTATAATCAATAATATTAATTTTAGAAGTGTCCGCAGAAATATGTACGCCAAAATCTTACATTGCTGTCAGTAGACTTAGATCTCTCACTAGCAGATCCAGGGAGGGCTGCTGACGCCCCACCTCCCAGGTAGAATGTGATAATAATACTGATACATTCATTCTTGAGGAGAAATCTCTTTTCTTCAGCTCCGAGCCTGGCAAACTCGTAGAGAAAAGTGAAATACTCGGCGAGGTATCGGCAGCCGCTGAGCTGCATGTCAGCCTGCTCCAGTAGCTGTAACTGTTTACAGATAAACCCGGATACCACCGTCCTGCATAATGGAGAAAATCAATCTATTATCTCAGGCACATACAAATAAATGGGATAAAACTGATGATTTTCCGACAATAGGGATTGACAAAATTGACGATTTACCTCACCTTTCCTAATAAATTCTTGTGGTTTACAAACGCAAATCTTTCTTTTGTGCCTGGTGGGAGCTCTTAAACTTCGGCACCTAAGTTTGCTTAATTTTGTCATGTATAGTTGCAGATTTTGACCACACTCTCAATATATCATTATAATAGAGTAGTTTTCCAGGTCAAGCATGTGTGACAACATTTAATGAAGAATACTAAATATCCTTTCATTACAATTTACCAAAACGAGATGGATTACATGCTTTCACTATGAGACATATGTGATATAACAGTAGGCCATGCCTTTTCTCAGGGATATCAGTGAGGAGCCAGGGTTGAGACACGGTCCCTGTACCGATACTTCCGTGACTAGAGTAGTGTTTATTCCTGATCTGTGTGATAACATGCATGATGAGCCTCTGAAACATCTGTCTAATAGTCTGATTACCACATCCGATAAGTATCTGCTTAGACCAGTGATCATTACCTGTCATCTTCTCCAACAGCCACTGTTAATATAACAATATGTATATAACCACCATACATGTACAACAGTATACCCCGCGGGGTGACAAGCTTCGTTGAGCTTAAATTTGTGATTGTTGCTACATGGGATTTACTATTCACAAAGTTGTCCTCTTACAAATTGTCATCAACAAAAAATGGGACTGCTTTTACTTTGAATAGTTATTTTACATTGGATGAATGAATTGACTATTTATTATTCTTTCACAAGACAAACTCCTCAAAGGATAAATATATACCAAGAACTCAACTGTGCGAAAATGTAAAATATTTATCGTAGCGTAGTTATAGAAAAGAGTAGTGAATGAGTTTCCCATATTGCAATGTTTAAGAATCCCGTTGAGACCAGGTAATGTCAGAGACCATGATTCAACATATCAGACATAGCACCATACCTCACAAGCAGATGGACACTGGTTGAATTGTTTAGTGAGAAGTTCTATCCACTGAACCATGGTTGGTTTCTCTTTGGCATGTATGAAGGTCTCTAGTAGGAATGAAGAGCTGAGCTGTGCAGGGAGCACCTGTAAGGCCTTGTCATCTCGAGGTAGTGTCGTCGGTATATAAGCACACATCTGCCACATAAACCTACAAGAGCAGCGGAGGTGCATATTATAACTTGTTATTTAACCTAGATGGCAGTGGCTAAATTAATCATCTCAATATATCCTTTTGACAATGCTGGGTCAAAAACTATAATTCTGATTGAGAGTATGTTTGAAAACAACTTACCCAAAATAATTATGGCAGAAGATATTTTTATCTTGAAGGAATGTTGTGTTATCTTTCCATATCCAATCTGCGAGCTCATTGGACAGCTCAAAGTTATAGCTCTTTGCTAATTGGCTGCTTGTATCTGAGGGAGTTGTCTGTGGTGGTTGATGTTCTGAGGTTGATTGTCTATGCCGTGGTGGTTCCTCTCGTTCTATTCTCTCGTAAAACAGCATATATGCAGAATTGGTCTGAAAGTAAAATATATTGTTAAGAACCAAGAAGGACTGTTGAGAGTAGAACTGCTTTCTTTCAGCAACCATTTTTGTTGATAAAAATGTAGGTGAAACTTATCAAACTGACTGGAATTATGGCATTGAAATAAATCTGCTAAGTTTAATACAAACCTTTTCAAAAGAAAAATCTACAAATTTATCCGCTATTGTATCGTATGTTGTGTTAGTCATTTCTCCTCCAAAGCACTCTTGTGCTATCTGTGCAGGATCAAACGGCTTCACCTCAGAGTCATTGAATAGGAACCTGTATATAGAATGTAGTAATGAATAGTTTACAATGTATGATGTTAGATATAAGCTCATTATGTTGCTCTTTCGCCAGTAAACAACTTCTACAGTTTGATGCCATAGTTAAAAATATCCCAAAACTGAATCATGTCTCTTTTTTGAGAATCATAAGCTGTACTGCTAACTCAACAATCTGGTATGTTAACCCCTGTATTGGTAATGGTGTGAGTGATACTTCAAGCTAAATATTTAATTGAATAAAAATAGGCACGCATAACATAGCCTTCAATCATTTGTGTTGTTAGAAAAACATTTCCATATATTTTAATTTCTTTCATACTTTTATTCACTCACCATTTATCAGGTTTGCCGGGCTCACAGTTGATCTTGTCTCGTATGAAGCTGTAGTAATGTCCACCGTCGGCTGTACCTGTGTGTACTGTAATACCTATCAACTCATACTCTGTGTTCTGTTTCTCTTCTGAGCTGGTAGTAGGGGTGGGTGAGGGGCTGTCAGAGCCCGTCCCGTCCTTCTCCGATTTACTTGCCAGCTTTTCTGGCTATAAAAGTCAAGTCAAAGTTTGTTTAAACTAAGTTAAATACATATGAACCAATATACCATGTCAGTGTGTTTCAACATTTCTAACAACACTTTTCACTTGCTTGCATGTGCTGTTCAAATTGCACAGCAATCGTTTTTGAAATCATAAAAAAGTATGTACCTGTAATAAATTGCTCTCCATATAGTCGGCCATATTGAGCTGCTGTGGAAATGAGAAGTGAGTGTTTATCTTCTCTTTAAGCATAGTGACCATGTTGAAGGTATATCTCATAGTGTTGAAGCACAGTATCTTTGGTAGCTTCTTAAAGCAGGCTCTCTTCTCAGCTCGTACTTTCTTCTGACATTTTGAGCAGGTGTACATGTTATCTCCGTCTAGCGTGTCCTTCACACAGACCTCGTCTAGTGACTCCTAGAAACACATCAACATTCAACTCTATATTGTGTACTTGTTATCTATGGTAAATGAAATTCAACGCTTCCTGTGAACCAATACTGTGATCCTTGTACCAATGCAACTCAGATGTAAGAGAAAAAATTAAATTAAGATAAAACTAAAATTGAATTAAATGCTCAGACCATGTGATACTTGATCAATTAATCGATCACAAAAGTATATTTTTCCTAAAGAAATACCCGTATCATGAATCTGCATTCGAACTTACATAGAGTGTTTTCATATCAGCGACCTGACACCTTATAGTATAAAACTCCTCTAGTGTACAGCTGACATGAGGACAGTCCAGAGATACTACATTATTAGACGTCACTCCACCAAACAATGTCTTCACCAGAGATTTCTAATTGGGATGATGAAAAAAGTAACATAAATCGATCCTCTCATAATTGAGCATTCATTGCTAAGATTATACTAACTAAGCATCTGATTTGATTAATACAATTTTCTTCATACCTATATAAAGAGATAAGAAGGAGGTACGTAGTATATAATAACTCCTCTGTTATGGCTGGACTGAGCTAACAATGATATAATGTAAATCAATGTCATTTAACAAAGTAAATAAAAATAATGAAACCAACATACAAGTGGGGGTGACATCTCCTCTAGTTTAGTTATGAGATCAGTGAAGAATTCTGTCATGTCTTTTTGCTCTCCCGTGTTCAGGGGCTGTCTGTCCATCTCATATACCTGTATAAATATACCATCACAATGTGTCAGAAGATGTGACCACCCTCCCTGATGTGACAAAAAACTAATGTATGTACACAGGAGTTATCCTTCCAACATCAATGAGCCGACAACTCCACACAGGTCTTGAGGCAATTAATTAAATGAGTTTGAGAGTTGTCTTTCCAACATCAAGGAGTACATATTCCCAGCTCACAATATTGATTATGTGAATGCACAGAGTGCCAAATTAAAGGAATGAGGGACTTAACAACACACAGGTGAGATGTTATGTTGTGACAGTTTTGCACTAGAGAAGGCCTAGAGATGGTGCTCAACTTATGTTTCTAGCAGATGCCATGTTGTATCCACTCTGCCTGGATTTTAGGACATTGGTAAAGATGTGAAATTACAGGGTTGCATTTGCATGCAATTCCATGACATTTTAGTGTCATCAAAACCATCACATAGAGAATAGTAAGTCTCTTCAAAAACACACACCTTGCAGAAGTTTGTAGGATTGAATGATTTTCTCTCACTCTCCATGAGATAAGCAAACATCTTCTTCATTTCCCTCAGTGTCTCAGCGTAGACTGCGTCCACCTCATCACACTACAAAATATTAATCATGTAAAATGTAAAACACATTTTATTAGCAGCTATCCAGATATCTTTACAGTACATGAAACAAACAACTATATCCTAACATTGTAACATTGTAACATGTATAACTTGTAGCTGTATATTCAGCGATCATACCCAGGATAAAAATGAAATTTTCGCATTCTTTGTTAGATAATGCAGTACGAAATGAAAGTCAGTTTTTAACAAAACGTAAAGCAATCATTCAATTCATCAAGAACATCCAGAAAATCTGAATCATGTTGCAAGTTTAATTTGATCGAATGTTTGCAAAATAATGGCGGAGAGATGGGAAAGGGATTTGGGGTACATTGAAGACAAACGGTAATCTCCCAATTTGTTCGCTTTAATACTGATTGTTATATGTCACATCACTCACATTAGCACTGAGAATACACTGCCTAGCCTGAGGTATCATATATAAATGTTGCATGCAGGTAGCCATGTAACAAGTAGCACCGAGATTCTGTAGGCCAACAAAACCGCTGACTGAACGCACATCCTCCATCGGCCAATAATCCCAGGGGTAACTCCTCGATCCATCTGTAAATACAGCTTAGAAGTCCTAGATCTTAGTAATCATGTACTTTATTATGGACAAAAACACAATTAGATTATTTTTGTAAGCAGATGTGCATACTAATGTGATTGTTTAGTAGTTCAACAATTCTTTCGTTTCTTTCACCGGTAAAATGTTGGAGCATTCCAAAATACCACGTTTGAGAAAGTGAGAGGCTATTCTTATTCTATTATCACCCAATAGAGTAGATAGAGTAGATAGAATATGTCTACATACCATGCTGCTGAATGAGTTTGGAGTGTAGGAATGAATAGTTGACAGGGGATCCTTTAGCCAGCTCTACTAACAGGTCATAGGCAGCACATCTAGAGGTGTTACTCTTACACTTTGGTAAATGTCTACTCTTAATACACGGCAGCAGAAATAAGCCGTCAAATATCTCAGTTAGAAGATCCTGTAATATTTAAAAGTAGGATTTAATTCTTGGCTAAAAAGTTGAAAGTAAATTCTTATTGCTTTTCATAAAGGTGCTTGATTTGTGCACAATGCATAATGCACAATGCACAATGCATAATGCACAATGCACAATGCAGATATCATAAGCTCATCATTAGGGAATAGGACTAACATTCATTTTTTATTTGATTGTCTTGTGAGGTTCTGAAAATCACTTTATCAACATGTAATGACAAACTGTCAAAATCTGGTGGATTTTTTTGAATTTTGTGGAACTATCAAGTTTCAATAATGTCTCAAAGTTGTCACAGCAAAAGTGTGAAAACAGTCAAGCAGCCTTAAAAACTAACTAAACAGGAACTCCTTTATAATGAGTTACCGATAGAACAAACTTATACCTGAGCGTCTGAGCTGTTTTTGTAAGTGTTATTATGCTTGATGATGACAGTTTGGAGATTGAGTAGACCTATCAGCCCTTCATCCTCTGTCGATGAATGTCTCTGCTCATAGAATCTACGACTGGATATGTAATGCCTCACCAACTCAGCTAACTTGTTCAGGTCAAACTGTGATTAGGAAGTAACAGTTTTTAGCATTGAGTCAATGTATTGGTCTCTCACATACATTTATCAACTCAATTAAATTTCCTCAAAAAATGTGAAGCAAGGTTTTGTGCATCAAAATCAAACTGATCTACTTAGTTTATGAGAAGGTATTTCGATATTGCTTATAATATTGCTTGAGTTTTATCTGAGACAGACCTGTTTGAGAATCTCATCGTCCATATTATCGAGTAGCTGACTGGTGAGCCAGAGATAATCCTGACACGATACGCCGATCTTACTCTTCCTGTTATCCGTCGGCTCGTGTGCCTCACACATGAGCGGCTCTAGGCTGACAGCTATCGGCAGCAGCTCTAGTAGAGTAGATAGCACCATGACAGCTAGACTTGATGTTGTATAGGTCTGTGAGGAGCGCTGACCTACACACAGTCTGTATAAACTCTTACAAGCCTCCTGCCTGATCTGTGACTGTAAAGACAAACACAAAATTATTAGGAAATGATATGAATATGTATAAGTTTTATGTTAAAAGACTAAACAAATACCCACATATTCCTGTGATTGGTCTGAATCAGCTCAATAGACGGATTATCTTTTTAAATTAAAACACTCTACAGGGGTTGTTGAATTATCTACCTGCTGTGTGAGGAAGTGGTATAATGGATAGTTTTGACATTAATGGCATGAATATGATAACATTGCAGGTTAACTAAGACAGTGCTCGTTAATATCAGCGAATTAGACTTCAAACTGAAACATCAAACATCGATCCGGATCTGAATGTTAGTTTGTTTACAATCATACAAAGTTACACACTAGTTTTCAGTGAACATTTCAGTCCAGCTTAAATGTAACACAAACCTCAGCAGCTAGTAAGGTTAGCCGTTTCAGCCAAGCTAGAAATGTGGGCTCTTCAGAATTCTTCAAACTCTGTTCTACTTTGTCATCGGAATATGCCCAGTATACTAGGAATACCATAGCCTGATGTATCACTGCAAGATATATTATATAGTTAGTGTTAGGCACCATTGAATGATATCAACGCCAAGTAACATGATGGTCCATGCAGTTTTCTAAAGGTCATGATCGGCACAGATGTAGCTCTATTACATGCTGCGAAAGCATTACAAATCATGGGAGGCTAAATGCTCATTGCTCAAAATCCACATTCTTTTACTTCATCAAGTAGGCCAATACATTCCAAAATCATTCACTCAGAAGTCATAGTTCCATTGAGCAGTCAAAGGTTGGAAATGGGATCTCTGAGAGGTACAATGGTAATGGTTTTGGCAGCTTTTAGATGTTGCCAGACACCAGTAAGGACCCATTGAATGCTTACCTTCCAATCTGCCTCCGAATGGAGAATGGCTCGATGGTTGTACAGACTCATATATTACTGAATATATAATATTAAATATATCATCGTATCGAGATTCTATCATGTCCAATATCATCTACAGAGATAGACACATTATAACTAGAGTCAGTACACGGGAACAAGAAAGGGTAGTTATCACATATTACAATCAAAGGATTCACAATGGACTCTAAAACATTTCATGAGTCATATATAGGAGCTTATCTTAATCTGTTTCAAGTCAATAAATGAATGTGAGAGTCAGATCGGATCATGCTTCAGACGTTTTGTATCCAAATACTTTCATGCTTGCAGCCAACGCTTGATGTACGAATTCATGAATGCTCATAGAAACCATTGCAATATAAAGAAAGGGGAAGTAAATTTTAATAGAACTATAATATCTGCTATTGGGTGGCACATAAACAAACTTTATATCTTAACCACCCAGTTGATATGGCTCTGCCATTATGTTTACCTTATTGAGTTTGGGTATAAGAGTGACAGCCTGGACTCTCTTAGCTGGACTAACTACAGCAGAGTTATCGCTGCCGCCTGTCTGTGTGACATCACTTCCTGCTGCGCCGTCACCTTCATCAAACTGTATGACTGCAAACTGACAGAGCAGTCTGAGCAGGTAGGCTAGAGCCTCCTGGTGCCACTGAACAAGTACAGAAAGTATAAATACATACATAGTAAGTACAGAAAGTATATATATATATACAAAGTAAGTACACAATGTGTAACTTTGCAAAGTAAGTATCGAGTAGTAAGTACAGAGAGATAATGAAGTGAGATATCAGGTTTAGTTTCCTTGTAGTGTTGTAGTGTTGTAGTGCTGAGGAGATGATCATGATGAGATCAACTTGGAGAGTTGATTAGATACTAGTAGCAAGCGCAAGTCAGACTTACCTCAGACCAGCGTTTGTCTCCAGCTTCCTCCAGTTTTCTATCTGCCAACACACTAAACAAATGTAGCAGCCCACCCTCCATAATGAACTAGAACAAAAAAAGCCAGGCATTTCAATTACAACTACCACAGCAATCAGGAATAAGAACATCTAGGCAGCAGTTATAACTGTCCGACATTGTCGGGTCTATGTGTGGGGGAAAATCTAGTTGGTATATAAACAATGAGAATTCACAAATATTTATTCATCATGTTACATACACAGTGAAAGCTCGATTAACAATTGGGCGGATATGTTCCACTGTTATCATTTCATATGAGGACCCTCAACCTTCCAATATTTGTTTTGAAGGCACACAAAGTGCCAGCTCATATAACAAGTCTGATTACACACCTTTCTGCTCCAGACTAGATGTTTATCCTGTCTGCTGCCGCTGCCGGAGGTAGTGCTGCCGGTAGCACCTGTTGATATCCCCGACGTGGAGTCGCTGTCTGACTTGATGAGTATTTGATCAGTCTCTGATAATATTGTAATACTTGGTTTGTGCTTCCGCTCAAGGCCTGATAATGACTCTACTATCTGTGAACAATCAAATTTTAATATTACAACAAGCTTTAAATCACCACATACAGGGTAATTAACAATATTATAAGTTCATTCAAATTGGTATTTTGTTTATACTTATATATCTTAATGATATATAAAGCGGTAAAAGTTGTCTCTCTATATTTCCTTGAATCACCATCTGAATCTGACCTCAGTTGCCAGTAAAAATTGAAGATTCCGAGCTTTTATTGTGTACATGCAGCAAATAAATGCCCACCTGTAGAGAATAGATGAGTTTAGAGGGTGTAGTTGACTGTAAGAGAAGCTCCCAATCTAACCCTGCCATGTCCGTTTTATCCTTGTGAGATGATAGTTTAGATATAGACTGTAGTATAGAAGGGTTTGTTGGTACGGCCATGAGTAGCTCCCACACCCGACGAGACAGCACTCTAGCTCTGTTACATAGTATGTGTCTGTATGGTATGTTTGTCGGCAGCGTCTATCACAACAAATAAACATCAATCAGTAAAACACTTGGTATATTTCTCCTCTAATATTAGTTGTTAAATACTATCGGGTGGTGACTGTGGTATTCTATCATATCAACCACTCCGGCCAATCTGACCAGTGAATGCACTGGTCAGATTGGCTAAGGGGACAAATCACATCAGTTTATTTTAATAAGTAATTGCAAGGTACTTGAGTGAATGTCCGAACCTAACTGAGACCTGAATATTCTGCTGCAGAGTTGACCTGTAGCAGCTATAACAATAACACTGCATGTGTACTATTTTTGAAAACACTATGTTTGAAAAGCAGCACAGACACTTGACATGATTTTCTAGTGGTTTTACTTTCAATGCTCATTACTTAAGGTTAGTGGTTATGTGTGGAGTGTGGCAAAGCTCAAGTGTGACACTAAGACATGGTATGATGTGACATCTAAGTCTGTCTTGGCAAGCTTTGTTCTGTTGGGGCGGGGGGGGGGGGGGGGGGGGGCAACAAATCTTAAGAGACTGCTGACATACATTTCACTATAATACTTACACGCTGAAGATTACTGAGGACTTGAAGCATATTAAACAGATTCTCAAAGTGAGGCTCCTGTACTAGTATCATCATTGGCACCAGGTGTGTCACCAGAGGGAGCTGTATGGACGCTTCCTGTTTCATTTTAGCTCTATTGGAGCTCACAGATACAATCACAATCTACATAATAAATAGAAATTTAAATTATAAAGAATCTGCACAATCAATACGCATAATTAACTATCACAGATATCCAGACGGTAACACAGAATTTATATCTGCTTCATGTAAATACAACATAGTTCATCGATCATGTTGTTAACCCACCTGGTCATTTTTGATCTGCAGAGAATGTAGAGTTTTCTTATCCAGCTCTGCACCTAATTCCTGTTGGTTGGCCATCATTCTGACATGTGGCGTCTCAGCACCAGTCTTACCACTGAGAGATGGATGTGAGTGGGCTGAGCCAGACTCGCCCCGCCCCCCTTGAGTAGATTGGGTATCAGAGGAGGACGACTTTTGATGGTGACGTACCAACTTATGCCACCAGCTAGTCACATCCGCTCTCAGCTCCCCGAGTAAGACGGAGGGAAGCACATCAACAGTTACCTTGAGGAAAAAAGGTTTCCAGCATTAAAATATGTCATGTTTACAAAGACATCGCCAATTGCAGTAAACAACTTGATCAGTTGTGAATCCTAAAGGAAATGATACATGACATCTTGGTGTCTGGAAATTTAAAAACATAGCAGGTTGAAAGATTTGCCAATTAATATAATGTAGAGGTGATCCTTCAAAGAAGAGTCATAATTATTAAGTATAAGATTCTTATGATGGCACAAGCACAGATTTTAAGAGCAAAAAGTGTAACTTTGTCCATTTTAAACTCTAACAAACAAACTCCTGACCCCCTTGACTAACCTTATAATAAGAGCTCGGTTTGTTACCCTTCATTGTACTGAGAGAAGGAGCAGACAGTATTAGTTTGATAGGCTGAGTTCCTTTCTCTTCTACGCATTGATGGCTGACTACAGGCCCGCCCCTCAACTGCCACATCTTCAGCTGAAAAGTTGAATCAACCGTGTTATGAAATCATAAAGGGAGCAAAATAATGGTAACCTCAGTTATAAGTTTCCAACAAGGCACATCTTTTATGATGATGTCAATTCCAAATCTGGGACTGTATATATAATTTTAAGGTTCCTCAACAAATTACGCGTAAGTATCAAAGTGACAAAACTAGTTCGTTATTCAATGATAGAGCAAGATAAAGCAACTGTCACTGGTCCCTCAAATATCAACTTGGTATTTCTCAAACCATTAGCACTCGTTTTAAAATTTGACTTGTAATATTGAACACAAAGTGAAAGCTTCCTACCAATAAGGCAAAACAATAGCAGTACCTGGAAAGCATATTTATGTCTGAAGCTCTCGATGTGATTCTTTAGTAGATATAGACCTCTATCTATAACCTGCATACTCGTCTCACAGTCATTATGTAATGTCTCCAGGGCTGACAGTAAACACTTCATACATCTATCTATAAACTCCGGCTCTCGAGATAAATCATTATCTGTAAATCATTAGAAGCGAGGTTTACATTGTGAGATGGATAGTATCACAGTCAACTAATGGCCGCAAATAGCAAACTACAATGTTTCCTGAGCAATGAAAGCAATTTGACACATTAATATGTAGGGGGAATTATTCAAAATGCAGTTAAATCTCATACCTTATATGCCATGCAAAATTTGCGGTTCCAGTATTGATATTGCTGCCTTATAATCATATGATAAAATCAAGGCAGTTCATTTCATAAATAACACACCATTTGACATACAGCATTTTAAGTAATGACAATTCGTATAGAGAGTGAACAAGAGTTAGACACAGTAGTATGTACTAACCGCTCATGTAGCAGTTGTTTAGGTAATCGATAGCAGCGAGGCTGACTTCTGTACACTGAGATTTCAGAGCCACGTCCCACAGCTGTTTATCATGAGCTGTGGAGTCACCTAAGTTAGACTGAGACAACATCTCATGTAATAAATGAAACAGGTTAAACCCTGTCATTGTAAGATCCTTCAGATTCAGCTGAGTTAACTGCAAAAGAGAGTGGGTTGGTTATAGTTATTAGTTATTAGTAATAGTTATTAGTTTACAGCAGTAATGCAATGTTGCATCGATCATTGACAAAAATGGAGTTATTCAATGGAGTGAGAATCTCATATTTCAGAAAAACTTAGCCCTTGTGATCAACTTAAAAAAACTTTGAATTTGTCTCCTCATGATTTTTGTATTGGAGCACAATTCCTGAATTGATGACAATATTTCTCTCAAATGGAAAAATGCCTATCTTCTACTTGTCACTTTAATTGCAATAAAAGTTATTTGATCAATAGTGACTAGGTGGACGGTGAGCATTCAAGGGGATCACACTTTCTCAAAGATGATGCGCGAGCCTCAATTTCATTTGCCACTACGCAGCATACCTTTTCAGTGTAGATATATTTGAATGCATCTAGACTAAGAGCATGGAACTCCCTACTGGTGACCTGAGTATATAACCAATTTAGTACATGATCTGAGGTATCCTTATCCATAGCTAGACACTTCCACACTATGTCAATCTGCTCATGATTCAGACCTGATAATAAGATATAGGATTATTATTTTACAAACATCGTGTAATACAGATAAAACTGAACCAAAAACTTAGGAAGCTATCACACTCTTTGTTAGTTTGATTGAGCTCACTTTGTTCTACTATCTGTCTGATACATGCAACTTTCTTCAATAAAAGCTTAAATCTTTGGTCATTCTGAGAAATTTAGATTGAATAAATATCTTCTTTTGCTTGTCAATGTTTATTTTAATATTTAGGAATTTGGGGGCTAGCATTGGTAGAACATTAATCGCACGGTATCTGAGATGTATTGACTTACAAAAAGATTCCGGCGAGGCGACATAAGAGTAGATAAAGGAGAGAAAATGTAGTCTGACATTGATGTCTGTCCTCAAGCCATACCTGTAATAATAACAAAATACAATAACGGGACTATTAAACTTGAATAGTGCAACACCTCCTTCAAATAGGAATTGTTAAATTTTTTTTTTACATATAAAAAAATAGAAGTATAATGGCTACCTACACACCACTATGAACATTTAAACTATAGCTTGGTTAAAAAATTTAGGACAGGCAAAAACCCATGAAGCTGAAAAACAGTCACTACCTTGTATGGCCTAACTTTTTTGAAGTGAAGATTCTTTCAAACTGGTAATGCTAGCGGAATTCTGCTGTAATAAATAAGTTATAATATACTCACAGGCTTTTGTATCTGCCGACCTCTGAGCTGAGATTTTGTCTAAATTGGACCAGATTAACAAAGAAGACAGTCATCATGGTATAAGTCTCTTCGATATACCTGTGACAGATCATCGTAATATATTAAATTGGGCATAAGTGGTAGATGAAGTGAGAATGATTGAAAGTAAAATGTGTTTGCGTATCAAGTATGTAAACAGGTAATGTAGTTGGCATCTGCTATGGAACCAGCGCAAACGAAATCGTCTGTGATAAAGACAGAGTTGTTTGATACTTTGTGAGAGAAAAGGACACTCTAAGGTCTTGCACAACACCTCATAGGTTACTTCTGATTGGAGTTCATTACTTACTGTTTGGATACTAAGCATGAAAGATAAATGGTTTTGTCAATGATGGCAAGTCATCAACATTTTAGTAACTTGTACCATATAGAGTTACTTACAGCGTGGTGTCATGCATTTCTCGAGTCGTCCTCAAAGGGTGCTGGAATGATGAGATTAACTTTGGAAGCAGCTTTAGTGAAATAGTTGATGACCTACAAAATAAAGATTAATTTTCCATCATAGACTTGATATACTAGTATATTAAGTCTATGTTTTCCATTAATAATCTATTTTTCTTAGTAGGCCATGAGGAGCTGGACTAGTAACCGGATTTTGTTGGTAGACACACCATTGACAGGTAGATAGACATTATATATTATATTGATTGTATTACTTTACTTTACCTACTACAGAAGAGAACTTGACTTACTTGTACAGATTGATATTGTTGATACACGCCTGTATAAACTCCAGTTTGATATTCAGAGACATATCGTGAGTACAGAGTAAGCCACTCAGTAACTTTTCAGCCTCGATTATCAATCCTTCAGGCAGGCAGGGCTGCAACAAATATGAGTAAGGGTACTTGCAATTAAATTTGTGAACACGAAACAGGTTTTTATACAGAAAAGACATGAGAAAAATGTACCATCTATAGTGATTTTTCTTCGCAATTCCAGTGGTCCACTTCATCATTTCACACCGGTAAGTAAAGCCCAGGAGATGCAACATATTTACAAATTAATGTTATCTCACTGGCAGAGAGTTATCACCTCCTATCAAATAGGGATTCCTCTCCAACGACCAGTAGGATGTCAGCAATGTAGCTCAATACCTGACTATTCAGATGAAGCTTAAATTTCCATGATTATCTCGTACTCCTTGATTTAACGCACTAAGCTATTCAGAACTCTAAGCAACCTCCTTGCTGTGTGGTATTTTGTTTTGACCATTTAAATATGCTATTGAACCGACAAGAGAAAAAAATTGCAGAGTTCTTATATATGACTTACAGCTGTATCGTCCTGTATTAGATCCCAGAGCAGAGTATGACCCGGCTCAGTAACTCGACTTACATCCAGGTACTTACTGTTACATCCCTCTGTGGTATCTAAATCCTCCGCCCAGCTCGACAAACTACCTAGGGCTAAAATATGACAGAAAGAAGTGAAACTGTGTGAGAGCGTATAGACAAACATCTTAGGACATTAAAAGACAGATCAGAAAAATAAACTTGGTGGAAGGAGGGAGAACTTTCAGTATTTTCTATTAATGATAAGACTCAAAATAAGCGTAAACAACTATTTTTCACTTCTCATTCTAACCTTTTATTGAAACTGAGGGGTGAATATATCGACTATAACAACAAAACATTAGCTGTGAGTGACCTATATCAACAGCATACTGATACCTAATACCCATTTATATGGCTATGCCGAATTCGGCTTCTTTGGTAATAGGGAAAAGAAGCAGGTAAAATATAAGACTAGATACCTCGCCGGCTGTGTTGTTGTGGAGGAGATCTCGGGCTATGTGATGTGAGATGATGATGTCCCTGTTTCTGTAACTCGTGAAGTTCACCTATTCTCATCAGCTCTTCCTCTGACATGTAATCCTCACCGTCAAAATCTGCCATATTCTTATCTGACTTCATCGAACCTCCTGCTTATGATAATAGTAATAATGAGCAAATTGTTAGAAACATGCTGCATTTGGGACGACCCTATTTCAGCTGTTTCTGTGTTGTGATGAACTCTATCTCGCATGATATTGGTTCAAAGTCGATCTCAATCAATTGACCCAAATATTGTTTTGTCTTTCGAGGGCGCAGCTATTAATATAAAGTTAGTGAGTGAGCATTCAGAGGCTATGTATCATAACCATTCTATTCTACCGCAATCCCTTGCCAACTCTATAAAAATGCCATGACACAAACTAGGTGGTCGTTAGAAACAAGCTAGTTAGAGTCATGGTTTTAGTCAATATAAATTGCTCGCATCATCTGTGGCTAGATAGGAGATTACAAACTAAAGGGACAGGACGGTTCACATGATGTCACCTTGTAACCAAAATACAGATCTATGGTTGCATTGTTCACAGGCAGCAAGTGGTATTCCGCTATCTGCCAGCATATTTACACAGTAAGTCGAGATAGAATTTTGCCATTGCTTATTTATGTATGACCGACACACAAAGAGCTTACCTGGGGAGCTTGGAGGGGTTCGGACTAACTTAGTTGTCACAGTAGGAACTCTGTGATGATCTCCTGATGCATCAATGGCCAACTCCAGATCTTCAATAGTGACAGGCCTGTAAGAAAATATCAGTTAGTGAGGTAAAAAATACCAAATTGTTCAACTCTATACACTTTAGCTATATAATATACAAATAGTGTTTGAGATAATTCAATTTTTGCAGTGGTTATTGGGCAGTACAGTAACTTACAACAAAGGATTATCCACAAGCGGTGGCACATCATCCGGTTCCAACCCTGCTAACATTTTCATGTTGTGATGACTGTCCACACCCCCTGAGCAATGGCTGTCTACACCAGCTGAGCGATGACTGTCTACGCCCCCTGAGCGATGACTATATGAGGCTGCCGGCTTCATGGGTGATGCGTCACTATCTGATGTCAACTGTTCACATGTAGACTCACAAATACTGCCTGAGTTTTCTACATCCCCCTGTGAAGAAAAAAAACAAGCAATAATACATTATCTGACAATGCATGGCATCTTCATGCCATATGTTCATATGAATGACCTCAATAATCATAGGGCGGCAGTGGAGAAAGGCGTTCATAGTCTTTTGGATCAAATAAAGATGTGGTGACACTGTCAGATATTCTAATAAGACTGTATTGTCACAACCAACTACTGCACTTATTTATCCTGCCCTAAGATATAATAACTGTTTCCAAATCTTATAAATAATGTCTCTTTTAGGCTTTCATGAATCCTGGTGGTTTTTCTCAGTGAAGCAACCAGTACATTACATCTCCCTGTGGAGCCTCTACCCAACAGTTCTCTTAATGATGTGATTGTGATAATTTGATCAGTTTTGACTTACACTAATAGAGTTCTTGCTAGTCCTTCCTGCCTTAGGTCTCTTTGATGACGGCTCTCCGTATACATGTACCACCTGTACAGGGTTCTCTTCTCTCTGTGAGAGCAAAACAAAACACACTGAGAGACGAAGAGGCTGTATATAATCAATGAAGGTATCACTTGTTAGCGTTTAGCATGCGCCACATTATGATATATGTAATATAATTTTGCACAATTAAAGTGAGCAAGGCGGGCAACTCTTTGTGATTCAGCATCTATAGTAGCAACACGGCATAACTCCTAATTATCAGGTCTTAGATTTACATGTCTTCTCATTATTGATCCATACATATCTTTGAGAATTTAGCTGAAATTAAATATATGTTATGTACTTAACTTAGCCAGTTTGTAATGAGCAGTGTACAAAATTTAAGACTCATAAGTCTAAAACACAAAATTCATCAGCTGTCAATGACTTACCAGAGCACACATGAGACTAACAGGAAGTGATCTCTTGGGTCTCTCTAACATCTCAGCGTCACCCTCACCGCTGCCGAATAGCGATTTCATATCCTTACAGCAGCTGCCCCTAGCCTCCTCCTCGTACTCCTCATTAGAGTCCTCAGACTCCTCCTCCTCTGAGGAGCACACTGATATCTCATTCTCCTGGCTCGTATCTACAAACTCTACAGTATAATAACCATCACCAGCATAGATCATATAACAACAATATAAAAAAATTGAACAATTAACATTTGTTCTGGCCAAATGAGGCTGGCGGAACTTAAAACAAAAGTATAATGAAACCATGTCATATGTGATATTATATAGAGCCAGTATGTAATCGTCATCCCATGGATACATGAGCTTTGTATTTACTGTTCACCCTCACAGCAGGCCCCCAACTCAAGATAACCGCAGCAGATATAAGAAAGCTGGACGGGACATTGCAGCAAAATTAAGATAATTCTAGTCAAGTTTTTTTATCACTTTCTGATATAGTTTTTGAAATCAGTTCCTGCTACACAAGCTCTGGTTAATATTGCCCTGCGCTAGAATGGATGGTGATTTGATATCTTACCGTGACTCGGAGCCGCCGCTAATTTGATGACCTGCCTCTCTTCTCTACTGGGGATACTCCAGAACTTCTCAGTGATAGATGAGACTAACATAAGAGTCTGCTCGGTGTGAGCCTGGGTATCCAGGGAGTGCAGCAGATCCATCATATGCACTAATGGCTTGATACTCAGGTGCTTCACCAGTAGGATAAGCACATCTAATACTTGTCGTGAGCAGTGCTTTTGCTGTAAAAGAAATGAGTTTAATTGATAAGGGTTAAAATGATCTTATGTGAAATGATACTACATATAGAAATGACCTCACTCTAAACATGGAGAAAGGATTGAATTCCATTCTCCCTGCTGTAAAGGAAAGTTTTGATGGCAACTTGACCTAAGAGTTATCTTACTCTGTCACTTTATCTAACATCAGATAGAAGTACCAAGCTGATAACCCTAAGATCAAGGACAAGCCTGTTTCATATGGGGAAGGGAAAATAAAGTCCATCTTACCATTGCTGCAGACCACATAGTATCAATATGCTCCACTGTGATTTTGCCCTCACTGGCTAGGAAGTTTAATACTATCTGACTTTGCTTGACCAACTCATTATGTAGGTTAGGACCAAATATATGCTCGATGATGCGGTTTGTAACGAGCCATTCTGCCAATAAAACACCAGCCCTGCAAGAAGAAAAACATTAATGGTTCAATATAAAATCACACACTAAAGCAGAACTGTATTGGAACAAAGATCTCCTCACTACAGCATGAGGTGCATTCTGTATTTGTAACTGCAATGAGAACCTGCCATCTAGCCTGCTTACTGTCCTGGTTTATGAGTAGCTTAAATGTAACATTACATAGGCGGCTTTCCTTACATAGTCATATATTCTATAGTGTGAAGGGATCTAGAACAGCAATGTGATCGAAAAAGAATTAAACATCTCTCACAAGGATAACGAAAACGGCGGTCAAAGTTGGTATTACAATTTTCTGGTGGATGACCTCCAATAACACCTCCCTTAGTTTGATTTTGGGGTATATTCAGGCTGTAAGCTACAGAGACAAAACTGTCTCAACATTGAAAGAGTTCGGAGGGAATATAAATCTGAATTTTAATGTCATCTACATCAGTCTAATCATGACCATGTATTTTCCAATTCATGTTGAAAGGTATGTCCTTTGTGATAAAGAAGCAAGGAAAAATTGACTGTCTTGGTGGGAGGACCTAGTTCGAGCATACACACTCTTGTCACCTCCCAACCCCCCCCCCCCCACCCGGCAAGAGGACATACCAAGGACAAGAACTAGGTGAGGACTACTGCCAATTAGCAATGAAACGTACAAAACAGGTAAAGAATTCGTAACACTTACGCCTCTAGTTCTTCAGCTGCTTGTATGCTGAGCGCCTCATTGAATAATGCTACCTGGCTCTGCAACATAAAAAGAATTCAATATTACTCATCATCTATTCTCACAATGCAATCATCGGAGATCATCAGTACACATTCCCACATCACTGAGGTCAAGTAAATTATAAATTTCGTCATCACAAAGGAGAGTAAATTTGAAATTTCTGCCAGAATTCGAATATACTTGGCGTGTATCCTCCATTGTGGCTAAGATATGTAGAGCTCACAGTGGTTCAAACTATAAGCCTGATACCTCCGGATCATATCCAGACGCTCTATTCAACAGAGACAACTCCTTCATTGATATACTAATTACTATTATGGACACAGTAACGTGTGATGGCCAAACTCCCTCATGTGACCTAACTGTGTCAGACTTCATCAATAACAGCAATATGGGTCGTCAATCAATCATAAAAAAACTAGATAAAACCTTTTTAAGACAGCATATCCATATGATCACTAAAATCATACTTAGGTTTCACAGAGGATCAGCACGCGGTGCTATTACTAACATTGAGCTGCTGTAGTCCTGCCATACGGATAGTCAGAGTGGAGGAGCTGAAGTATTTAAATGACAGTTTCAGGTATTCCTTATCAAACAGAGCTTTGACCGGGTTCGGCTCTTTGATTAGAGACATGGCAAGCTCTGTTATGTTACGACTTCCCGCTTGCCTCAGCTTATCATCTGTCATACTACACATGTATCTGCAGAATAAACACATAAAAAGCGATTACAATATTTTTGATAAAATGAAGAATATTAATTTGGAACCCTGGCTATGTCAATGTGCCAAGCAGAAATATTGTCAAAAGACTTCCCTGTTCTAGGACATGGTTCCACATTCACCACATATTATGACTGCAGGTGGAAACATGAAATGTCCTCGCATGATTGCAGAGGTAATGAAACAATCAATGTCCATTAGGACTTTCTTCGCTGGGTATTCTTGTGCCTTGATATACATTCCCTGTGTAGCACCAACAGTAGATATCAAAGGCGCCTGACATTTAAAAATGCCAATAAAAGATCAAGCACGTATAGAGCATAACAATGTATGTGTTTTCAACTCACTTGACCAAACTTTGCTTGAGAGGGGATATGTATGACTCTATAGCATTCATAGTCAACCAATGCTTCAGCTAAAATAAAATCCAGTAAGCCATATAAAACAATAGCTTAACACTTACAAAGCCTCCAAGCTAAAGAGGAATATTATTCGCAGCAAAATAGGCCCACAGTTTGTCTAAAAATTTAACCAGTTCCGCACTTACCAAGTGTTGGCAACGATTAAGCAAGGTTTGCAACAATACTGAAACATGACAGTGTATCTGACTATCGGCAGCGTAATATTTATATTACACGGCAGTAAGCAGAGTGATACAAACTGTCAGTATATCATAACCTCAGTTTTCTTTAACAAAATTATAGCACATCACACAAATCAAGATGGTCAAGAATTCAAGAAAAATAAAAATACGGTAGTTTTAGGAATTGTGTAGGCCTATCCTAAGTGTGATGACCTTCTCATGAGTAGTAATTGATCAGTTAGCTCTTGTAATAGTCTCGGTATAAAATTTACATGTTAAGAAAAAGGTTATATAACTTACATTAGCCAAGCAGTGAACAATATGACCAAGCATGGGTATAGTCAATTCTTTGCTGCGAACTTCGAGGCATTTCTTTATAGATTGAGGCCCACCAGAGTCGCAGAAGAAACAGACATTTCTTAGCAGCATTACCGGCAGTGACTCTGCGTCCTTCAATGGAAAGAAATTATTATCTATGGGTATTAAAAATACCCTGAAAATTATCGGTACACTAATTATCATCCTCATGCTACCCGAGTGTCACGCACACTCCCCAAAAAATAATTTTGTGATTCTTATTATACATAATCAAACAAGTATACACAAAAATTCAACAACTATGACGGACAGGACAAGCAAACAAGCCAAAACTTATCCAACTAATTCATGAATTTCTGCTGGCGAATTTTCTGCACTGGAATTGGCACTGTAATCCCCTTGAACCAATAATCATTAGTGTAATTCACAAGCTGTCATTCTTGTATGTTACTATAGGACTCTGTTCTTCTAGTATTCTGAATTAATTTTATCTGATAGGGTCTACTTTGTGTTGCCAATGTTGGTTTGATGACTCTGAGCCAGATGTCCCAGTATACGATTTGATTTTTTTTAAATTCTAAACAAAACCATAAGAAAGTATAAAAAAGCAAATTAATGATTAGAAAATCACTGAACAAAAAAAGACTACAATCAGAATGAAAAGTCAAATCAAGCTATTAGCTCTGAAGTTAGTATCCCAGATGAGACATGACGTAAGCTTGAAGAAACTTAATCGTTTACAAACAGTTCATTTATTTCACCTCTGCACCAGGCTTTTTCTAGAATTATTTGTACTAACACTATTAATACGAGATTTACTGTCTATATTAGATATACTTGTTCTTAAACTGTAGATACTATATAAACATGTACTTACACTGACATCGCAGTATGTTGCTAGAATATTTGTCTCCTGAGTGGACAGCTCCTGAAATAAGAAAGTCAAAGATTTCAACTGTTTTAACCGAACGTTTTCAGAGTTTTGCTCATGCTCCAATGTGCGAAGTGTCAAGCACTTAGGCTAACACATTCAACAGGGGTTGTTTCCAAGATGGACACCAAAGCTTATCCACAGAGCGATCAGCCTGATCATATACTTACCTCGACCCCACAGCCTGATCATATACTTACCTTGACCCCACAGAGCGATCAGCCTGATCATATACTTACCTCGACCCCACAGCCTGATCATATACTTACCTCGACCCCACAGCCTGATCATATACTTACCTCGACCCCACAGATATGATTGTGTTTACAGATGATATAGAGTGGGAAGCTCATCACCAGAGAGCTACTTATGAATATGAGAAGTTGCTCAAATTCAAGCATAGACCACAATGCATCATCAGCATCATTTTCACATTGCGCCTCCATCTCCACCACGCTATAAGAATAATAACAAGAGATTCAACATCGATATATGCTGTAGTAAATAGAAAAATACTGCAATGGGAATCCCAGCAATTATGGTATCATGTAAGTATTGGTACACTGTGAAGTTCCTGAGACAAATACACATTTCTTATCAACTGCTTGATTTGCTTTTCTTCTGTTTTCCGCAAGACCAATGATATCATGAGTTTAGAAATGTGGAGCCAAATTTGTAATGAAACAAAACTTATACTCAATAGAAATTTCTGTTTTTACAAAAGCAACTTTTTCCCCTCAAGCTCAATAATTCAGTTCTACCATATATAATGATAATGAATTTTTTCCCTCTTTTTGATGTATGGCTCTAAGCGTAAAAGGGTTGTGTTGGATACAGACCTGACATTTTCCTTAAGCACAGAAGGATCATCATTATATTTGTGGAGCAGGCGCACAGCTATATTGATGACCATCTGAATGATGTTATTGTAGGCCTCATAGTTTTTTGTCTCCTTAAAGCAGCACAAACATTGACGATGGTTCCATGAGACAGGGAATAACACATTGGCCATCACATCTCCTTTGGTCAGCACAAACTGCTGACTCTCCTCTTGACATTGCTGATCTGTAATAAGAAAAATTGTAGAGCACAGTAGAACTCACTGTGACTTTTGTCCAAAAAATAACACACACTTCGACGGTTTGACAGAAATATATTTACTATGTTCATTCCACAGTGAGCTGGTGCCCACAAAGTATCATTTATTGCTTTGATCATTGTCAATTCTTACATACATATAGTACAACATGATTAGCCACTGAATTTTATTCCTCTAATGTCATTAAGAGGAGAGATTATCTTTATAAGGAATAACAAGGAAAGATGGATAGCTAAACATAACAGACCAAAATAAATTGTATTGAGTTTCCCAAGTCTTATCTGAACCCCAAAGAAAAACTGCTGCAGCTGTAATGATGCTGCTAGGCTAGGTAGGTGCTTGTGCTCAGCAAGTAATCTGACTCTGAATTAGAAAGTACTAACTCCTTGCCTAACTTACCTAACTGAATGTCTGAGCAGTGAGTTAGATCTAACTGCAATGAGTTAGAAAGGTGGGTGAGTAAGAATTTTTATTGTTACTATTGACAAAGAACATTTAATTCATTCAGTTCACATCATTATTATATTCTTGTTGACCACCTTCAACCTTGACTTGAATGAATTGTTGATTAAGCAAATGAATTTACTTACATTTTCTTATCTGATTGTGGACATTTTGACAGACATCACACATCTTGCTGCTCAGCTTTGTGAGCTGTAATCTGCAATTGCTATTTACCAATCCATAGCAGGTTGAATAGGATTATTTTATCATCTTTCTAAATATATCTTCAGTATCATCGAGGTTCTTTTTTCTCTCAAAATGATGTTGCCTTCAATTCAGTGATCTGTGGAGGAATTGAGAACTCTAGTTTAAACCCTAATTGAACTAAGGAACTCAGGTTTATACCCTCAAACTACAAATTTGACATTTTCATTGAGGCTATGAAAGTGGGTGTGTTATGGTTCCTATTAAGGTGGGCGTGGCCATGAAGGTGCTACAAAGTGCTTTCTTTTTCACAAAACACCATGAATTTTCTTCCTTCACATCGGCTTGCTGAACTTGTGGATTGTTTGGCATTACTTCACTGTTGTTACTTGAAGGATAAAGTCAGCTGATTTATATCTGGGACCTCTCTGCTATCTGCCTTTTTTAAGTAAGATAGAATATGAAAATAAGTTTATTATTCAATGAGTGGCTTAGAGTTTTTTTATATTTACCATCCCATCAACACCACTATTTATGTACATAGTGTAGAGGGAGAACTATTTATTGATATATATATCGGGAAAACCAACCAGTGTGAGAAGCTTGTCAAGACAAGCCAATAGCTCCATCAAGATTCACATGGCACCAGCACCCATACCAGTCACTGAAATTGAGCTGTAACGCCTCGAGCAGCATAGTTAGCAGCATATAGTTAGCAGCATATAGTTAGCGTATAGTTTTCTACCCCATAAGAATTAAGTTGTTTTTTCAACATGGTGCATCAGCAAGCATTGGCTATTCATAGCGCCGCTGTGATGATAATAGTAGTGTTTACATCGGTGGTCTTGCTGTTGAGTGTTGATGGTGTCCTCAACTGCAACCGCAGTAAAGACCCAAAAGACAAAACCTTGTCGTTGTCCTTGGGCCTTCAAAGTCACGATTGAATGTAGATATTATTTATCATTCGCACCATTATCAGTTTGGTGACAAGGCTTAAACCTATACTCAATTCATGTACGACCATTTTAAGATTTTTACCGGATTTACTTTCACTTTTACTCAAAGCGCATTCATGTTCTCTATATTTGAGAGGTTTCGCATACAATATATCACTGTTTATAAACAATACTGATTTCACTGTTGTTTGAGTTTCATATTCAGCCAAGGGTTCATTGCTTCTGATTTTTGTTTGTTGTTTGTTGCTTGCATTGCCTGTATGCTCATGTACGTTCAATGTCTTTGCCCACATACTCCCTCTCAAAACTTGTGTTCTTCCAATAATGGAACATATTGTTGTCAACCTTCTATAACCTCTAGGTTAACTACTGAAGGGTGATATGATTTTTAGTGCACTTGTATAGTGCCAGTTTTGACAGTTGTGCACAGGTGATTTGCATGAGAGACAATAAATTCATCACGATCTGGCATGCGTTTGGACATTCTCTCGAACTTGTGTGCGAAATTCCATCATTGATTCAGCTAATTGTTTCACATCAGCTCTAATCAGTCTTCACTATTATTATACTTTAGTACTGGTCTGGCCAACACAATGTGACACATTGTGATTTGTTTGTTTTGTCTAAAACTAGCCTTTTTATCTCATAAATTGGTGTAATAATGATGAGTTTTTTTAGCAACCTCCATTAAACTTAACAAATTCATACCTCAGATAAGATAAAATGCGTTTCACCTGATATTGGCATTAACAGCCTGTGCGTTGAGGGCAGGTTATATGTACTTGCATAATAAAAGCTTTAATGGCGGAGAGATAGGCTGTGGAACGCAGACTGATAGCTTTTACCTACATTTTACCGCCAACCTATCTGTTATCTAATTCACTGCTTGTATTACAATTTAATTACAGCCTTTATTTTATTTTCATCAAGGTTTAGCTGAAGTGCAGAAACTGTTATTCCAAATTGATTGAAGTACCTAAACTGATGATTAGATTGAGTCATTCGCATTGCATGGCGAGACATCGAAAGTATAGGATGTGAACTGGACGGAAAGAGACAAAAAATGTCACAACTCAGTCTCCAGCAATCATTTTCTGCATTTCTAGTCATCAACTAACTGGTGTGAGGCGTCATACTTACCACGCTCCCAACAAAGCGGCTATACATGCTTCAATCGCTACAAACGAACATGATGGGAGTGCGCTCTAAACCCTCAGAGATTTCGCTGACTTTTCTTGTGCTGCTATCCTGTTTTCTGCGTCTATCCGTCGGGTTGACATGTCAGAGCTGTGATATGGCGTCGTGTGATGTCATTACTGAATGCGCTGCCGGTATGGTGATGGACGTTTGTAACTGCTGCCCATTGTGTGCCCAGGCAGAGGATGAGATATGTGGAGGAAAGTTTGAGATGGATGGAAAATGCGGCATGGAACTTTACTGCAGACAACCATATCACTCCGGTGACGACCTAACAGATAACTCTAACACAGGCACATGTGCAGGTATGTTTTGCTGTTTGTATGTAAAGCCGTTTACCACAACATAGCGTTGTTTACAAGAAAAGTTTCTGGGGAAGTGTGACAACATTTCATAATATAAACATATAAGACGTAATTACATTGTGCATAAATCCTAGTTTTTTGTTCGATTGTCTACAATATAAATATTTTGCCTCCACTGCTCCTCTTTCATATCATCCCAATTACTTAAAATTATCACCATAATAAAATAAGAGTCACACCAGGTGCATAATTTCATGTAACTGGATTTAAGCCAAAGTATGATTAAAAAAACAATGAGAATGCATATTTTCTCATGGGCAACCCTAGAAAAGTAAAGCTGGGTGGAAATGTTTATTTCCTGGCTTGGCTCTGATTGTGAGAAAACATATTGTCAAGCACCTGTTTGCTTACACAACTATAAGTGTTATTACATTAATGTATTAGAGTGAATTGGCTGTCTGAACCTTGGCTGTCAAAGCTGTCACAGTGGCTGTCGGCACTGTCAGATATACGCTCATTTCTGCTGCACCACCTGGGTGTTGCCTATTAACAGTTTGCATACCCTCCAAGGCAAGACTATTGATAAACACTTGGTCGTAATCATGTTCCAAGCAAGTCACTTCACAATTCTCAACAACTATTCTTTCATCAGCATTCAGATGTAATGGTGAAACCCTCCGTAAACACTACTGGGTAATATTATTAAAGCCTTTCAAAGCAACTTTAACTGTTGTCATAGGCTTGTTCAAAATAATGTAATGATAGAAAATAATTTGCATTTATAATGTTTACTATTTTCCTTGAGTATTGTTATTATAAGAAGTGACATTTGAAAGGCTGTGCTGTCAGTGGGAGGAATCAGAAATCGCTCATTTCCTTTGATTGACAAAATCAGTGTCACTTTGAGAAGTGAGAACTCGCTGCCCGCTGCTCTTATATAAGCGCTGGGTAAATCTCGAACCAGTCCATTAAAATATGTAACTTTTTACTCTGCTAGGTCATCCTGTCCTAAAACTCCAAGCATTGTAATGCCGTCTTCATATTAGTTTAAAAAGCAGCCTGACTCCCCACCCCCACGCCGAGTCTTCTCAAATCCATCCATGTGTGAATTAGATTGTTTGGCTAAGTTCAGACCACGCAAGACATTTGATGTGCTTGGTTAATGAGGTTTATAATTTCTAGCAGGATAATATCTACTTACAATTTATCACATTATACTGAGCTTAGTATTGTGTCCAGTTTTGTCACGGAGAGATAATCTGATCGGTCAACATTACAAACTAAATAAACCCCTCACTCCATCTCAGCGAGAGTGCTGCTCTAAGTGGACAAAAGCCTCTACAACACATCATCTCAGCCAGAGCATCCCGTCTCAGGCTTCGGTGAGACGCTGTGATGAAATCTAACTCTGATTTGAGGTCCGTAGTCTACTAGTTGACCACTCATCTGTTTCAATATGTTTTGCCATTGCTGGTGTGACATGGCCAGCTACGGTATTCCAGACATTTTTATCCCTCTTTCCGAGGGTAACTGGTCAAAGAAAATCCCACATACTACATTACATTAGAGGCTCTGTGCAATTCTTTTTTATGAATGCTGATCATACCCCCATCATCACAAGGTACAAAGTGTGTTTGTATTATATATTCACCATGATGATAACAAGTCTATGGCACGTTAAGTGTAGATAAACCATTAGATTGCAGTGATAACATCTCCATCAACTGTGGGGCTCTTCAATAATTGAGCTTTATCCATCAATAGATTATAAATCAATTATGACTCAAAGTCAGAAATATTAGAGGATAAATAGAGAGGCCGTATTAACATGCTGACGTTAGCTGCCACCTTTAATACTTCTGAATTGTCTGTGATGGTGAAACAAACTAAATACGGAGCGAGCGCTGATATTTTCATTATTTAGCATCAGGCTTCCATAGTATCATTAGGGGATCAAAAGTTCTTCTCCACACAGCCAACATGAGAGGTGTTTGAATTGGAGAGCAAAACACTCGGGCAGTAGAGGCGGCTGAAGTTCATGATGCTTTATCCATTATGAGCGGTATAGTGTTATTATCCGTGTTTCGCTACACTTTGAATTATGATGATGATGCCCAACACCTATCATTCAGCTCAGTAAAATATTTGTTGCTTTTCTAAAATGATGCCCCTCTGAGTCCCTGGTGAATTTTGTCTTGTTTGTCTATCTCTCAAAGTTGAAATTCAACAGTTCAAAACACCACAAAATTGATCTGTTTTGTTTTGACGATGTGATGTTTAATCCAGAAAATCTCGTGATTGACCGTATTGAGAATATTTTAATGTCCGGGTCTAGAGCAGTTATTTATTTACACACCAGCCATTTTTATGTGTGATTACCAGCAATTTAGCTGACACATTATATCTCATTGTATCATCTCCTGAGATAAACCCTTCAGAGGAATACTAGTCAAAACAATTTAAACATTGGTGAGGGGGCAAAGACATTTGTGATTTTAGATTTGCCCCGAGCATATTTGCACATTGGATCTGTTACAGGTTAATCTGCAATTTTCATAGACCAAACCTGTCAACAATTATTTTCCGTTATTGGAATTCAAGTCAATTGATGTAATTTACAGATTTTAAATTTATTTTAGTGTTGAATTGGAAAATTACAAAACACTCTAGTTACTGAATTACACTGAGCAATGAATGGAATTTTAAGTGACCTGCTCAATTTTGATGTAATTTATAGATATCTGTCCCATATCACTAATTGAGTAAGGTGTGCTTGCTCCTGCAGCTGTTCATAAACTATACTCTCCCATATATGCTGCACCTGCCAGACATTCTAATAGTCAAAGCTATGACCGAAACTTTCCTTGTATGATCGACCTGTACCACAATTTGAGAAAAAATATTGTTTTTGCAAAGGAAACAGACGAAGCTTTCCTCAGGTCGTTGCCTAAATAATTTCATGATACGGAAGATAAGTAGAAATCAAGTGATGCTGTGAAATGAAATCATCACCAAATAGCCTTAGAACCAAATTTGGAGTATTTTTAGCTCTCTAATGCTGTACGCTTCAGTCCTGACATCTAATTATTACGTTAGACTCATACAAAGCAAATTTCCGTGTTTTTCTGCTGTCACAACTCAAGTAAGCCATGTGAGGACCACTGCATGAAAATCAATGACTATTGAGACACTAGGAGACCATAGCGTAAGGATATATATTCTTACTTTGTGAAGAGACACTGTGGGTATGAGATTATGTAAATTCTGTGTTTATTTGTAAGATAACACTCAGTGTCCCTATCACTACTATCTCAGTGTATTTGATGATGGTAAAGAGGGCAATATGTATATTCACCTATCTTACTCCATTCTTGACTACTGTTCTCAAAACAATGCAGTCTCACCTTACAATGGGATAGCGTAAGATGAACGCTGAAAAACACACTAAATATGAGGATTACATCATATCTGTTTATGAGATGCTCCACTTGATGTAAAATTCCATATTTAACACTTACCATCAAACAGTAACAAAAATACTAGATACTCTCATTGATAGTAATATCGTCTAAAATTGATCATACATAATACAAATGGACGTCATAGGTGAATACAAAAAAAAGTTGCAGTATATAACATTCAATAATATACGCATCACCAGCATGATTTGTAAGTTATGAACTTTGGTGCAAAATCAGTCAAGTTTGTTTGGGAAGTTGTGACTTTGATGTAAACCTTCAAGGATATCCTCTCTTTGATCTAAGGATTCCAGTATGCACTTGGAATTTGTTTTGTAGGTTATCACCGTATAGGTGGCAAGGGATATAGATATTTACTGCTTCTAAGTTCAGTCACTCATTCCACCCTCATGGATTGTTAGCATTCTTCCCTGTCTGCCTCCTGACCTCCCGAGCTTTCGTACAGGCCTCCAGTATCACCTGGTTTTCTTCACCAGTCTCTAATATAGATATAGTGTAGATCGCTGCTTAGTTTTTGAAATTGCCCTATTCAGCTGTTTATTATAATTGCAGCAGTGGTGTTGGATTTCTGTTGTTCTGCAATATCGTTGTCAGGATTGTTGTCAATAGTCAGAAGTAACAATATTATAACAACTTGTTGCTGGCTATAAAATGCACAACATTTTTGATTGTATCAATTGTATATTCTTGTGATTAGATTACGGCTAATTCAGGGAAACCAATTTGTGATGATCACATTCCACGCATACCAGCATTGACAATAATATTGATGTTACAGCATCATTAATTCAATGAATGATTTTATGGCATCTCTATGGCAGGTGCTTGCCTCGCTTGTGTTTGAATTTGTACACATACACACATTAAAACAAGTGTACTGCTCATAAAAATTCTTTTAGAGAAGGAGAGTAATTTGATTTGTGAGGCTTAACAGTGCTGACAAAAGTAAACTCAGGCACTTCATCTTCACTCAAGAACTATGAATAGCACCTCTAATGGGCGCAGAAATAGGCTCCACCGAGGTATCATGTGTTCTCAAGGGTTTATCGTTAGGTATTTCTCACATTAGGGGTATAGAGTTCAGATTTGAGGACACACAAATGATGGGGGTTTTTGTTTCGGATACCCAAACCTGGATATTTGTGACATTGATGACATACGGATAGAGTCAGATACAAAGAAAACATAATTGCCTAGATTTTTGCCAATGTGCTTAAAAATTGAGGGATTTAAACATCAATATGCACAAAGCTGTTGATTTGATTGCACAATGAAGTGACATTGGCGACTGATTGTCTCTGAGCTATTATGCTCTATATTCCATTGACAAAAGCTGTAATCACCTTGCACACACAACTTTCCCCTCCAAATGCTGTAATAGTAGAAAAAAAGCACATATACAAATATTAAATACATTATCAAAAACAATGAGTTATATTTAAAAACCCCTTGAAGCCCGCTTGACCAAGATAAATTCTACTCAAGTCGACTCCAGTGAATAAAATCGTATTCTGCAAGTTTCCCTCTTGGACTGAGTTTATACTACATGAGGTGATTGGTATGCCTAACACGCTCGCTCACTCGCGACACTGAGGAAACATGATATGACCTGGCATAGCCACTTGAATGATAGGAATTTTTATTAGAAGGCATGAGAGTTACTTATGGTGTTTGATGGGCTGATACAGTGCTATAATTACACCAGCGGACTAGCTGCTTTTATGCCTAAATAATAGATTTAAAATCAACTAAATCCTAGCCACTCTGGTAATTTGGTGTGTCAGACTTTTATCTGTCTCTGTATTGTGTAACAGACATATAATTCCTCACTCAAGGATGCGCCTCAAGGTGCCCGCGGCTAAAGTCATGACTTTGGGTAGACTGGATTTCCCTGCAGTGTAAAATACCTTTATATTGTTACCTAACTACCTATATATTATATTGTTACAATAAGACGAATCTTGAATTGTGAAACTATCGGGTAGTAGCTGGATATTCTTTTTTGATTGCATCAATAAACCTTTTGCACCTAGCTGTAGTGCTTTAATTCTCAGTAATACATCGATACATCCTATATCATCCTAGTAGTAACATTTCTAAGTGTTTTGTCTATGGATATGGATAAAAAAGTAATACATTTCTGACTGCAGAAGCTCCCATCAGGCCTTATATAGTCAGAGCCTGACTATAGTGTGGGCAGCTCGCTGATCTAATGGGTTTATGGGGGACGGTATAAAAATATTTACTCAATGAAGTATAATACCGTAAAACCGTATTTGTGCAAAAGTTTAATTGTTAGAACATGTAATAGCTCACAATCAACAGCCTGCACATATTCCTGTATTATAAAAAGCCGAGTTTCTTGGTATGAATTTATGTACCATTATTCCTGTTGTTGTATCGTCTATATATAATGTTTATATATATATTTGACAGCATGCGAGCAGGTGATACACACAGGATGTAATGTTATACAGGGAGTGTGTCAGTGTGGGGACTCGTGTACTCACTCATTCGAATACGCAGACAGAGATACATGCCTCAATTCTGTCAAATCTCAAGGTAAGATATACCATCTCATTATTTTACCGCTCCTGTTGTAAGCAGCGGACTCAGATATATATACTGTGAACAAGGCCCAGTCTATACCTGTACTGTAGAAAAAAGGTTCTGGGTTGAGCGGTATGCGGCGTGGTGGGGATAATTCTGCTTTTCATGCAAATGATTAAAGTGCGATCTTATATATGCACAGACCTAAAATGTGTTTGTTGAGTATAGTAGCTAGGACTATCTCAACGCTGTAAGTTGTTTACTAGTTATTATTTGCGGTATCCTTGAACATATACTACTAAACTACATCTCATCAAAATATTTTTGTCCAAATATTTAGCCTTTTATTCAAGTTACAATGGTTCAAATTTAAGAGTCAAATTGTCTAAAAATAGTATGGCATCTCTTCATGCAATTAATGGCTTTTAAAACCAAAATACCTCAATTTGTCAGCGTACTGGCTGACAGTATCGTATGCTTATGGAATCATCCTATCTGATATCAATCTCTATGGTAATTGTAATCATGACCACCCAGGTATAAAATTGCACAAATGTAGCAATCATAAATATCAATAATTTAGGCGCCTGTCCCCCTTCCGTCTTTGCATGCCTCAGATTTGATGGTGCAAATTGAATTACCAGATTGTTAAGAGGTGTCTTTACAAGAATTATCTGTCTACAAACAGGATACAGTGGCCGAGCTTGTGTAATGTGATGTCTTTGCATAATATCAGTCACCATGTTACAATAGGAGCGTGACATCATACTCTAGTTTTCCTCGCTTATTAGGAGCATCACTGTCGGTATGCGATAGAAGTGTCAGCGTGGCTAGGATTGTGGCTAGGATTGTCAGAGGATAGGTCATACTGTTCCTTTGTATTCATTTCCGCCGAAGGTGACAATAAATCCCTTTGTCATATCCTATTTATTGCATCCTCAACCAATATCGCCGTGTGATCAATGTCTTTTATTATGGTTTCATATTATTGTCACAAAATTCATCAATGGAACACAAATATGTGCGCTGGGTCTACTAGCCCGCTGTCAAGACACGTCGTGTAGAATTCTGGCATCTCTCGGTTGGTGCTATGAGACTGCAGACTGCATGAGAGTAAAGTGATGTCAGAAGTGCACTTGTGTTAGGTAAATAGGACTATGAAGTGCTGCTATACGCTTATCACTGTCCATAGGAAAATTCAAGGGCTCTTACATAGATTCCTTATCATAATCATTCTCCCCTGCATAGCTGCATAGCTGTAGTCCTCACTCTCTGATGATGAATTAAACTCAGTGGAGCTTTCCTACTCCGGATATAAATAAATCTAGAACTAAGATAAGAAGTGGACATGACTATTACGAAACTCTCGTAAGAATTTACCAGGTGTTGTTCAAGCCTCCTGTCAACTCGCTATTCTCACACAGTTTTCTGGTCAATACACACAACCTCTCAAAGTCAAAGGACTGACACCGAATTCGTAAACACCACCTTTGTACCAATCTTCCCATGTTTCCAGCTCTGAAGAGCAGCTCTTAGGTTTCTTACGGGTTCGAAAGCGTTTATTTCACCACCTCCAAGCACCACTAGCTAGTGGTTGTCATGTGCGATAAGTGGATTGACATGTCTGCGTTACATGACAGAGGGTCTAGGAGAGCATTTCATTGACCCTCCTTCCTCTATTATTACAAACCAGTCATGGCACATGACAAACACAACATACAACATCTGTGCATAGGTAGCGCGTACGACGATATGACGTGTTGATATTAGAGTAGTTGAGTTGAGTATAGGTAGTAGTATTAGCTCTGGCTGCGTGCTGAGCCAGGGATGACTTTGCTTAGTACGAGTTCTGTGGAGGGTCATCCCTGCCTTTCCTAAAGCTTAGAGGATTGTCATGCACGATGCTGCAGATTCCAGGTTTTGTTTAGGAACCCAAAATGTTATTCATCACTCATGGAGACAGAATTAACAACAAAATTCTCTCTAAAGTTTTTGGTGTGAAGTTTTGACTTTTTGGTGTGAGGATTTTATCATCTTCCAACGACAACTGTAATTCTGAGAAAACAACTCTCGTCTGAAACCTGTTGCCCTGTTTCATTAAGTTTAAGAAAGTGGAGTTGCCCCACAACCCAAGTTCACTCAAATTTCTATACCATTATAGAGTGGCGGTCACCTAAAGTACATCGTGTACCAGGATAGTTCAACAGTCCAGTACGGTCAGGTGGTTTAGCAGGAAGAGATAGATAAGCATCAGATATTAGATATTGGAATTTAACCCTGTGAAACCTCCTAGTGATGTTCGTGTTATCAATAATTATTGTCAAAATCAAACTGATCCAGGTATCCATACCCACGTCCTGATGATAACTACTGACTCTCATCATAGCACCTTAATAAGAGTTTAGAAGCATATTTATTCTGTATTTTGGCATGATTTGTGTTGGGTTAATGAGAGCAGTAACCAAGAAACACTTCGGTCATCATGAGGAATCTCTACAAGGTTACCAATGTATTATAACTTCTTAGGTCAATCATAAACACTAATGCTGGCTAGAGATGTATATTATTTGGGATTAATCGTCATATGTGTTTGAAGCTAACTGACTGAGGTTTGCGCTCTTTGCATGAATAATATGTGCAGATAACTCCTCACCATCTTGAATGTAGGGATAATCCAATACTAGGGGCTTTTTTGTCCCATATGGATATGCCAATTTGATAAAGAATAGATGTTACAGTTTTACTGCTCATTTTTGTGATGAAGCTCTAATTTAAAGATTATACAGACACTCAAAGTCGTTTGTTACCTCTCTCATAAAATTCCCAGCAAATTGAAACTTATTTTCATGCTGTAATTTTTAAAATTTTCAGTCGCCCAATATGCATGCTTACAATTGATGTATCATCCCAAAATGAAAGAGCTCATCTCCTCTACCTCACACAGAGGAGTTAGATATATCTGTTTTACTCCTTCCTATTACTGATTGATACATGATATAACCTCATACACATTGTGATGGCAGGAAGTTCAGATGAGTGTTCAGCAAAGATATGTCCTCAGACAGAGTCCAATTTAGATTGTCCCGAAGATAGCTTCAGGCCTAAGAAGAAACTCTCACTTGATGGGTGCTGTGAAATCACCCAACCGTAAGTTCTCAGGCTAATGCGATTGTAGCGAAGACTTTGGAGCATTGATTGTCATGAAATCATAGCTAATTGGGTATAAAGGCTTGCTAAGATACCAAAAAAAATCTTCTACAGATTTCTTTTAGATAAATGTGTCTTAATTATCGCCGGGTAGTCTATCTTATATTTTACAAACATCTGATACATGGCGAGGTACACCTTAAGTACATGGGAAGCATGTCATCTGTACTCAAAGTTATGGTATCTAGGCCAGAGTAATGTGGTTCACATTTTTGTTCGAACTTTTGTAAAATTAAACCAGACAAAGCTCCCTGAGGGAAATATTTCTCAATTGTAGCATGGCCATAAAGCTGTCATAATTCTATTTTTCAATGATGTTTTTATGAAAACGATTAGGGGGATTTATGGGAATTACAGAGCTATTTGAGTAAGCACGCACAAAAGGTGGCTGTCACTTAAATTCTGCCAGGGCAATTTTTGTTGGCAGACAG
The DNA here is from genome assembly GCA_914767715.1 of Membranipora membranacea. Classification (NCBI taxonomy): domain Eukaryota; kingdom Metazoa; phylum Bryozoa; class Gymnolaemata; order Cheilostomatida; family Membraniporidae; genus Membranipora; species Membranipora membranacea. The sequence goes on along the minus strand of OU612070.1, from coordinate 2,281,111 downwards.
TAATTTTGTAGCACAGTCCTCCCTGAATTCCTGTATTCAACGTTCAACAAAACGCTTTGTCTCCCCCTTTTTATCGAGTGTCAGTTTGGTTCTGCAAATGCAGGGCTGCGTGTCATGATTATTTGACAGTTATGTCACATAAACCCCTTAATCAGTGCCACATTACAAAGGCGAAAAATGGATCATCTGCATTTACATTTTTGGAGGCCTAATATTAGAGCCGGCACATAAACATTACGTAACTTCGCTTCACACCTGTGATGACAATGTCTCCATGATTATTTATAGATGCGAGTGTATAGATAAGACCTGTACACCCACACCGACCTGCCCACAAGGTACCCGGCTTGCCGAGCTCTCCAGAGGAGACGGTACACCCGGCTCCTGCTGCTCTAGCTTCACGTGTATTAATGGTATGTAGGCCTATATATAAGGGTTCTCAGGGGCACAAATTTTCTTATGGGGGATGGGGACGATGGGCAGATTATACAGGTATATGATGTTAGGGGTTTGCTGGATATGTGTACACTCAAGTCATAAATCTGGCTCTCAGTTTCAATCAATTACATATAGGTACACCATCAATGTTGCATCACTGCTTTTAGTAGTTGCGTCGCCAGTATGATAGGGCTGTTAAAGCACCGTGGCGACATTTGGTCAAAGTTTTGCTTTATCTTGAAGGTCAGACATATTCGAACCTTTCGATTGACCATTCAAGATGTACATTGCTCATATGTATAGACTGATTATGTTTGTAAACCACTAAATCTGAGACGGAAATCCTATTTGTGTTATCTGAATTATTTGTGACATTCAGATAATAGAATAAACCCAATCTGACTAGACACCACACATTTAATGAGTATCTCATTTGATCCTTCAACGCCCTCAATAACAGTTTTCATTTTCCCATGTGATTGTCTCCCCCAGGCTACAATTTTCCAAACAAAGGCAATCTGCGAGCACTTCAAACAAACGATACATATTCTCTCCTCGCCTGCCCTCCAGCTCTAATTGTTCTATCTATATTGTCTGATTGTCACTGGGGTAGCAAAAACGATCACTATCATGATTTCCGCAAATAACTCAGATAATGAAAAGGGACTAGAAGAGATACGATTTACTGATAACATTCTGATGATACGATTATTAGTTGTTTTGTAAGGTCTTTGTAAGGTCGACTCGTTTTATCTCAAGTATCAAAGCAAACCTTCGCCTGAAACTCCAAAATACTTACTACTGCTTATATACCTCTTTAAATTAGAATCAAACGGCTCTCCCATCCCTCGAACTTGGCTGATATGTATTAACAAAAATGGTTCATTCCCACATGAGGCCCTGACCTCATGGCTCCGGGAATCATTCCTCCTCGATGATGCAGATTAAGAGTACAATTGCTTCTCTCTGCCCCCAGGACTTTTCGGAATGTAGGCATAGCTTTCAATGCGATTTCTGATGCCGTTATATTCACAAAATTGTGAAAACTTTCTTTCATTTCATATGTTATTTATCAGATCGATGAGTTGAATTGTTTGATTGCAGCCACCACATTCCGCTGTGAGGTGGGTAACTCTACCTTTGCTGACGGACAGCTGATGACTATGGATGACTGTATGCAGTGTAGATGTAAGGATGGTATTGTGCTGTGTGACCAGATGAGGTGTGAGAATCCGTCCTGTGAGTGGCTCTCCTTAGATAAGGACGAGTGCTGTACAACTTGTAAAGGTGAGAAGTGCAGAAGGTGATATCAATGTTTGAAAGTGGTGAAAATGAGCCTCTGCAAATATTTATTTGACGTAACACAGTATTCTATGCAGTAATCACAGCTGCACTGTAAATGGCAGATTCATGAACGACTAAAACCCCCAAACTTGATTACCTTCACCCTTTCTTTCTCTTACTTACTCTTAGGGATAATTCGCAGCTCTCTGGAGCTTTTACCAGAAATCTCACAGGTTATCCCATCCTGATTAGTGACATGTCTCGTTAGTCCCGGATATTATCATAATATGTTTCTAGGGTGTGTGTCCAGCATGACGAGCGAGCGTTATCTGAATGGTCAGTCGTGGACAGAGAATAACTCCTGTATACAGTGTACGTGTGTGGACGGTCAGAAACACTGCACAGCGTCAGCATGTGAGAGACGCTGCCAGAACCCGAGAAAACTACCGGGAGTCTGCTGCCCTATATGTGACGAAGAAGAAGGTCAGTATATCATATACAGTGCAGTTCACTTAGTTCAAAATTCTGGGGACCACATAAATCCTAATTAAGTAGAGTCGGAATTGAGTGACGTTAGAATGCATTGAGATCCTGGCTGAAGGGACCAATTTCCTTGTCTGAATTAACAGGAGTACTGAATTATAGAGTCTGAATCTTATGCTGTACATTGTCTTGTGGGTTGTAGCTGTTTGAGTACAGTTGGGCTTCAACCTGGTGATGCTAGTGGTAATGTCGAAGGACACACAAGTTGGATACATAGGGATAAGTTAGTCCATGAATTTTCAGTCAACGAAAAACAGATGGCCATAATCCATGCTCAGAGACTATGGATTTTTGGGTTATCCAAAATATTTCAAAATCTGCTCTTATGGATTAATCAGTAACAACATAGGTAGAACTGAAGTAGATAATTACAGTGACTTGTCTATAGTAATATGTTTTATTGATTTGATGTGCAACATCTAATTGACTACATATTACTACAGATTCATTAAATCAGGGATGGGTACAACGGCCATGTCATTTCTACAGTAACTCTTGATGAACTAGTTGAGCAGTTTGTGGACACACACAGAAAAATTGATCTGTGATCATTAGCTAATTTACTTCATTTACTTTAATGGTTTGGTAATCAAGTGCTAATTAACTACCAAGCTGTATACTAGCAAATAAAACCGTTTTTTTGAAGATGAATTTCAATGCTTGCATCTACAATGAATAGGACTAGTTAGCCTAATATTGACAAACATTTAATAACAGTTTTCCTGTAATTAATACCTCTAAACAATATTTGGTGTTGACACAAGTGTGCGAAATTAATACCCATATCAAACACTAAGCTAAGGTTTCACTGTTTGTGAGCCACTAAGGTTTTAGGACTCTAAACAAAGCTGAAACAACAATTAGACAAGCTCTCCATATCAAATATTCATTTGATGTCGTCTCCCCATTACATCGCACTAGAATTTCACTTAGTTTTGGTTAAGTGCAGTATGTTCCTGGGGCTTCGTTGTAAAAACTTAGCTAATTTGAAGCAGAAAACAGTCATTTGTGTGAACTTCAAGCACAATATGATATAATTTGACATCCTGATTTGTAATTATATAATATTAATAGATCATGAAGTGTTATTGCAAGACTTTCCATACGATTGGTATTTTTTGAATCCAATGCCAAAAAAGTAATTAACCAATTCCAAATACAGCATATTTACGGTAATAGAATTTGCAGAACGGAAATCAGAGATAATCATGTTTGCTAACTGTTGACCTTTTTGAAAATAAAGACCCCCTGTGGTAAATCCAGCTCTTTGGGTTAAGTATTAAATTCAGTAGTGAAGTATTTATCAGTTGGCAATAATATTTGATCAGTGGTATTGTTGCTTTAGTCTGATGAGAAAGGTTATCCATTCTCCTTAAAAGAGCTGCCTCTCTGGGGGAGCATTATATGGCGCTGCAGGGTGAGGGAGGCGCGACCGATGTGATGGTGAATCCTTATTCTCCTTCTCACCCCACCCACCCACCACACTGCTAATAGGCCTTAACAACTCAGAAATAGAGTTATCTATGTGCTTCAAAACTTGTGTGTATCCTCAACATAGTTTGAGTTGCCAAGACAAAAAATATAATTTTATAAACATTAATGCATAGATACTATTTGATTTATATGTTTATGGTTAATACATATGTCACAATTACATTTTCATATGTTGCGTCTTATAAAAGTGTGATTGTACATCAAAATACTTAATAATATACACCATTCTTTGTTACAGACATATATGAACCTTTGAGCACCACTTCACTGGCTCCTGTGCTCTGTCCGGCTACTACAGACTGCCCGTCGAACTGCAGACGTAAAATTATGGTGGATATCAACGGCTGTTCTGTGTGCTTCTGTGAAGGTTAGATACATTGAACTACGCAGAACTGCTGAGTACAAAGTGAATTCATATGATGTTTGTTGCCAAAAAGCGAAAGAATCATAGGCAATTTGGTTGAACTCAAAGTTTTTTGTGGACAATAGTGGATTGATTCCCAATTGTGAACAGGCTATGGCATTCTCAATCAACTCATATAGTAATGCTGCTTATAAAGTTGTTACTAATCAATAAGTATCAGCAGCATATATTATATTTAGTGTCTAATCTCGTTAAATTTCACCGCATTATATGTTTCTCTTGTTTCAGATGATATTAACATGTGCGCTGGTAGCACTGGCTGCACTAAGGTATGTACACACGGATACAAGAAGGATCACGAGCTGGGCTGTTCTCAGTGCAGATGTAATAAGTGTGCCCCTTATAGCTGTAATCTCTTCTGTTCTCATGGCTACACCAAAGATGGTAATGGATGTAACCAATGTGAATGTAAAGGTAAGCATTAATCTTCAAAGACAGCATACTCCTTGGTATACTATATAATCATAGAAATAGAGCCCAATAGAAACCTAAGCTGCTCTTAGGAGTCGCTCCATTTTTCGTGAATCTCCTGTATATAAGAAATCAGTGGCAGGGATTTGTTCAAGAATGATTTCGAATGAACTTAATGGGCTAGCTGAAAAACATAACATAACAAGCTTTAAATCCCTACCACTGATGGCGGTCAACCTGTAATAACCAAAACCGCAAAAACCGAGTAGGCATCTATTTATCGATGTCTATGTATATAATATATTATGTTCTTATCAGGAAACATGATATGGGGATTATCTCCCTTACAAATACATTTTAATAATGTTGAGTTGTCCTCCCACGATCAATGAGAAGATAACTCAAGATTCTACGGAATTATTTGCACCCGTCTGATGTGTATAATCATCAATGAAACATAATTGTCTATTGCTAGATCAGGCTATAAAGAAAAGGCACCGAGATAGTTCAGTACTATGCTTATTTTCGGCATTTCCATAACAATTACTCCCCTTCAAGCAGCCCTTTTTTATAATTATAAAATTCCATTTTTCCCTGCAGCTCTTGTGACTGAGTCGCCTCGTCCTGTTGGTGTGTGCTTCACATCAGAAGGACGTACCTACGCCTCAGGTGACAGCTGGTTTGATGGATGCCGTGAATGTTACTGTGAGAACGGCAGAGAGTTGTGTTCTCTCATAAGTTGCCCACACCTCACCTGCTCACAACCTGTGGTCAAATCTATAGACTGCTGTCCATCATGTCCTGCAGGTATATTCCTCTGCTTATATGTCGAGAACTGATACATTCATAATGCCTTGAGGCTTTATTAAATATTTACATTCACAATGTCGGCGTGACGTTGGTTTTAGGCCCATGGGATTAGCATTTAGGTCAACTTTCGCATGCGTCGATACGCATTTGTTAATGCAAAGCCAGGAACTGTTTTGATTCCCCACAAATGCATAAGGCTTAGATGAATGGATAGCGCGCCTGCACACAATGCCCTCAATAATATCATTGACGCTGGAGGCCTGGGTTCAAATCCCGGCTGCGGCGGATCTCTTTTCATGTTTTTTCATCATGGCAATCAGAAGCATTCATCACTTGACATGGGAGTGGACCACCCATTCGAAGCATGGAACCATAGTGATTGGGTGACAATTCTTTCAACTCATTTAAGATTTTTATTTACAGCTGACTGAATTGGGTCATAAAATATCAAAGCCACGCTGATCACAGCAGTAAGTTCCTGTTGATTATGTTTTTAGACAAAGAAGTGAACACTAAAGTTCTGAATATAAGTACGGGTTGTATAGCGACAGATGGCGGCAGGTACTCTGAGGCGGAGGTATGGCAGCTGGACACTTGTACTGTATGTATGTGTCATAGAGGACAGGCATTGTGTGAGACACAACGATGTCCTCCTACACTGTGTAGCAATCCTGTGAAAAAGGAGGGCAAGTGCTGTGCACAATGTGCAGGTTTGTATGTTTTATAATCGTTGTGGCATTGTTAAATGTTGATGGGTGGTATCTGGCCATATATTGAATCATTCAAACGCAACCAAACGAACATTCATAACCTTTTATTTCCGCAATATGGAATAACAAACTTGCAGTATTTACACATGATGAACGCCATTGATTCAATGTTTCGTAACACCACACCATGAAGCGACAACATGATCTTTACATCTTATGACATGCAAACAACAAAACAAAACTTCAACGTTATTATTCATCACATAGGAAAAAGTGCATAGGAAAGTTTCCTACTTCCTACTTGTATTTCAGATACAAAAGAATCTCATTTAACTATAAAGACAGGCAAAGCCTGTGTCAATTCAGCTGGCGTCACATTTGATCATGGTAACATATGGAAAGTGTCAGACTGTCAGAGCTGTGTGTGTCAGAATGGCGCAGTGTCGTGTTTCTCACAAGTATGTCCCATACTGATGTGTAAAACTACAGTACAGCAGAAAGGACACTGCTGCCCCAAGTGCACAGGTATGTACCTGTATGAGAAAATTGTCTACGCTCTCAGACTAAAGATGGGGGTTAATTGTGCCATTTATGCAGAAAGAGAGATCAGGAGCTCACTTGTCATCCTTTCAGATTGTATGCAGTCCTCTATTAGACCATGATCAGATATTTTTGTTCACCCAGTTCATGCGACATACACTTTTATCTCACTTCACTCCCCTCTTCCGGCAAAAAGTTACGCCCCCTTAACCAAATTTGATTCGGAACTATTTTCTCTTATTTTGTAAAAGGACGGTTTTTTTTTATATTTGATTGTAGCTGAAAACATATACGACAGAGTATGTGTGTATGAAAGCAGCTGGTATAAGCACCTGGATACATGGACAGATGGTAATCTACAATGTATCTGTATCCATGGAAACTCACAGTGTGAATCTGCAGCGGATTGTGTCGGTTGTGAGGACAACTCCATCACAGGTATGTTATATTGGCGGTTATGTTGCACCTACATTGAGTTTTCTATAACGCGAGTTGCCTGATTATTTAAAAAAAACTTGCAATAAAATGATGCTTGCTTAAAGGGTCATCCTGTGTCAATTGTGTCCTCCGTCTGTCATTAACGTCTGTCTAAGTTAGAATCAATCTATCTAGTTAGATCACTGATGACTGTCTGCCAGTCTGTGATACACAGGTGCTAATTATCTGTGAATTCCTACCACTGTACGGAGACGATAATAATAACTATCGCATGTCAACTATCAGCAAAGATAATTGCTGTTTGGGTTCCGATCTCATCTTTCGATAGCATGTGATTGAAAACATAGAATCTGTCTGCTTGCTCCATTGACTGTCGGCTGCCTTTTCTGCAAGATGAGATAGGTCATGTTGCATTAAATTTTCACAAGGCTTGTGTGATAATCATACCGCCATAGGCTCTAGTATTGCCAGGAAGGGCGCTTGATAACAATCGGTAAGAATGAGATCCCCTCTAGCTTATTGATGTTTCTATGCTTTCTCAGGTCCTCTTGCCAACACTTGAAGTCTCTCTGCAGAATTTGTTTTACAATATGACCTGGATCTACCAAAACTCATAGTGTGTACATTTCTGTACATATAAAATTAAGATGAAGGCTTAATTTATTATTGCAACACAAGATATTACGGACAGGACAGGACTTTTCATAATATTGAGCATCCAGTAATGTGCCATAATATGCATTGAAAGGCTCAAAATTCTGCCTTTTCTAATGGTTTCATTTCATATTATTTTGTAGAAGAAAAAGAGCAGTCCATACCACTGTCTATTGGTCTGCCGATGTTGATCATGTCACTAATTCTGCTGCTTATATTTGCTGTTGTCATTGTGATACTGGTGATATACATCGTAAAACAGCGTAAGAAACGCAAATCAAACTTGACAGCTATACCCAAAATTCTTGAACATCGCGCTATGAACCGTGACGCCGCACTCATGAAAAAGAGACCCAAATCGACAAATCTTGAGTTTTTACACGCAACCAATGACAATCGATACAACACAGCCATTGTGAGAGGTGATACAGACTGCTTCCGACCTTTGGTTGATGAAAATAATCATACCAACGAGTATGTTCATTGTTAGACAATGTGTAACCTCAAAACCTACACAAGTGCGCCACTGCTTTGAGGGTGGTGTGTGATACTACCCCAACATTATAAATCTCAATACTGTGATGAAGTTAACATTACCATATCAAACCTTGTTCTATAATCTGCCTGAGGAGTATTGTATTCTCAATGCTCCTATATTTTTTTATTAGCCGGGTTATAATTATTCTGTACATAGTAGAGTGTGTGTTTTCCTTGTATACTGCAGCTGTATAATGTCATATTCGCTCCTTCAACGGAGGATAAAAAAATTCTGTTTTTTCTCTCATTTCAGATATTTTGTCAAAAAATATTTTGTTTGTATTTGAGCTTATGACAATTCCAAGCTCAAGTTTTTGATTCAAATCTGACCTAGCCAGCAGTTCTTCATTTAGATTTTTTAAATTGCTTTCTCTATGTTACTTTTTACATTGTAATGTGTTATGTACTTGGTGCATGTGTGTTGTGGCCCTTTTAAGACCACTAGTGGCTGTATTCTGAACTTGTTATGTTGGGCAGATACTCATGTTTGGAACCACTACAAATGAATTGTCACGGCACCTCTTGTCACAGTGGCCTTGGCACAGCGTGCCTTGTCACAGCGTGTCTTGTCACAGTGGTTTTGTCACAGTGGCCTTGTCACAGCTTGTCTTGTCACGGCAGCCCACTGTGTTCCCTTATCACAAAGTACCAGAAGGCCGAGCATCTTTTTTACACCCACAGCACACTGCTCCAACTGTTACACGGATTGTTATGCACTGTTCTCGTCGTTTCACAGAAAAATTATGCACTATGACAAAACTGTTGCTGTCAGCTTGACTGGCATGTAACTGTGAGGAAACCAGTCGCACCTGCTAAGCATGTCGAGAAATCAGCATGCAAATCTGCACACCCTAAGTCAGGATGGTAACCATACTATCTATATTATATCTGTTGTGTAAAATGCAGCCTCATTTTTTATATTTTTCATAGAGTTTTTATGTCTTGGTGTATTTCGGTTTAGATGGTATTTTTGTACACAACTCACCCGAAAAATACTATGAATGGAGCCGTCTCGGGTGGCAGTAAATTATTTTTCTAAGTTTTCCTCTATAGTCATGTTTTATTTTGTTAGATGCAAACCTCGGGTTCTGTGCAAAGGCAATAAAACAGTGTACAATGTTTTATACAGTTATCCACCAAAGTTCAGTTTAGTGTTTATGACGATTAATGCATGCGTATATTAACACCCATATTTAGTGCTTCATTTAACAAAAAAGGTTTTTTTTGTTAAATAGTAGAAATGGCTGGTGCAGTTGTCTAGGCCTGGGTTCCTTGCCCGGGACTTGTTGTGGGCCTCTCTGGGCCGCCTATGTCCAGTATCAACCACCCAAAACCGATATACTAGATATGGTCAAATTCAAAATACTGTTATGATTTGTTTGTGCTGAAGAAGATCAAGAATTGGCCCTTTCTGATGATGATGACAAGGCCTTCCATACAATATATGGAGGGCCTTGGGGCCCTTGGATCTCATAAATAGAAAATGAATTATGTCATGTACCTGTTCAGTCATACAAGAGGAAATGATACAAGTTTGCTGTAAATAAAAAAAAGTGAAATGGAAAGTATGTGCTTTAGTTTCATAAGCTTACAAAATTATGCAATATTGTAATTAAAATGAGCTTATGGATACATTAAATAAAGGACTAGTAGGCTTTAGTCAGCGATTATAAAAACCTTGGATTAGGTAAGTGAAACCCGTGGTGATGTGAACACACTGAGAACGCCCCTCGTCTGATTGCTTCAGGGTTCCTCAGATTAGTGGTTATATCTGTTGCCCCTTATTGGCTTCTTATGAATAAAACGGATGAATACTAGATATATTAAACATAATGAATACATGACTACATTAGCTGTAATCATGTGCAGCACTTCCCTTTTTGTAATCACATCACTTTCTGAGAGGCTGCTCTGCTCATCATTTGGAATATTAAACAGCAAAAAAGAAGAAATTTTCATAAAACTCAAGGCCACCTAGCCATATCAAATTCAGTATGAAAATTTCTTCTTTTTTGTTGTTGAATATTCCAAATGATGAGCAGAGCAGCCTCTCAGAAAGTGATGTGATTACAAAAAGGGAGCAACAGGAATGCAGGCAATTGGATCAAACTTGTTCTACTATAGAACAAACTAATTTCAAAAGCCCTTTCATACAAACATAGTCTATCCGTATCAAAGCCATTCAATAGGTCATTGTGAATTTCTTTTCACTATGTTTCTCTATAAATCAATATCATATTGTTGGCTTTATAAAGCACTCTACAAATATGTTAGACCTATGCTATACCTGGTAACGAAATAGGTCATAGCGTATATTGTAAAACTGCTTCATTTGAAGCTAGACAATACTTGTAGTCATAACTAATACTGCAACAATTTACTAATAAGGAAGAATGTGAACCTGTAAGGATACACCACACCACAAGACAGACGGACAGAAAAAGTTCATACTGCCATTGTCATTCTGGTGACATTCGTGACGGTAAGCAACTATTATTTTGTAATATTGACATGTATGGGTAGGATGGTATGTATATTTAAGAAGAAGCTACAATACCATGCTGTGACTCAAACAATTCTACCAGTCAGCAGGAAGCATAATAAGGGGACTGAGGATTAATATCCTTGTTGAAATGTAGAATTTGAGCCAGCAGCCTAAAACAAACAAAGTTTCTAACCAACCAAGTAAGTGAATGTTAGCTTGCTGCATGAAGCCAATGGTTTCCCTTCATTAATGGTGTCGTGCCAGCCAAGAGGAAGTTATGACGATCAGGGATGTCGAAGCGCCAGATATCACAAATAAGATAAGGGGTAATTAGCCTGGATGCTTCTGTGCTAAACCAATCACCTCACATCTGGCCAATATATCAATTTCCTCAACAAAATGAAGAACCCATACTTGAACTGCCTGCAGCTAATAATCATCACAACCCGACCAATGACTTCCTCCTAACTTACTATATTGTGTAGGTAGATGAAATCAAAGTGTATAATTATAACTATTAGGCTAGATACCAATATATCTAACATTAGCCAAGGTATGCTTGATAAGTAGTAGGCTGCCGAGTTTGTAAATATTGTGTGGAGAATCACACAGGACCTGTGACTTGTTTGGCGGTGATCAACAGATAATCGCATGTCAGCACTTGACTCAACTTGAAGATTTAGGATTAAGTAAGGGACATTTGCATGAGGGAAATTTTGGGATTATTACATTGATCTTGACCATTGACATAAGGACATTTAAAATTGAGAAAAATTGTCATCATGTGATGAGTTTCAAACTAAATCAGAACTGACGCGTCATCCGAATAACAGGTAGGTTTTATAGGTGAGCGATATCTGTCCGTATATTTGTTAGTTGGACAGTACATTGATGCCCTATATTGTATGATTGTGCGGTAAAAGAAAAGAAAAACAATCACATGGTCCCACTTGTGGTACGGTTAGCTGAGCACTAACGTGATTCCTTTTCATGCGGCCATTTTTTTAAGACAAAAAAAGTGCCACTGTGGCAATAAGTGTAACGATTTTTCTTTCAAATCCACTGTGGCGTAGCAGAGTAAAGTTATAGCTATGCATGATGTAACTTCATTGATAGTTTTACGATGTAGTCTCCACTGCTTTGGTTCCGTGTCAGATAAAGGCCTTAGAAAGTTAGAGTTAGTTAGTTAGAGTTAGAGAGTCTCTAATTCCTTGGTCAGATTAAGGTGTTGCCTGACATCTTGGTCAAATATACACGCCATACTTGGGACAAAATTCTACCACTACAAATGTATAAGAAGAGTTACCTGCAGACTAAATTCCTCCTTTGCCACACCCCAGCCCCCCCTCCCCATTCATGTAGCGTGAAAAGTATCATTGCAAGCAAACGCTTGGATATGGCCAACTGAGCACAAGGATTAGTTTTTATACACTAGGGGAAGTAGTTTAAATTCTCATTATGTATACCTGGAATCCAAATTACCTTAGGGAGTTGAAAAAATCAATTATTCTATATATTTTTCATTCTACTCATGTATATAACCTGAGTCTAAAATGTAACATGTACATTGTACTGTGTAACATTTAAACACCAAACATATAGGCCTACTAATAAACAAGCATAAATACAGATGTTTGACAGATTTCTTATTTTCCATATATCTGGCTGAACTATCCACCCTTACATTTCAATATAGGGTCAGTTTGTCGGGAATGTATGCAGTGCGCTCAACTTTTTTGGCGTTCTCTCAGTAGTTTATGGTGTCATAGTCATTTTGGTGGAACACAGTCATACAGTGTTTAATATTAATTTGATTTTATGTTTGATGTTACATTGAAACTCAAAGTTATTGTATATATATCTACACATTATTATATATATATTAGCTATGAAAAGGTGCAAATAGATCAGCATTCTTATTCTAAAAATAACTTGAGTTTGGATGTGGCCTTGACCTTGAAGTTTGTACAACCAAAGTCTAGTTGGTAAAAGATATTGTATGTGAGAGTCCAGAAAACTACATGCTTCAAGGTTTTTTCCTTTTAACTTGCTCTCGTAAATACAGATAGATCTAAATGAACGCTGCAGCCGCAATCACATACATATTCTCCCCGAGATCCTAGTCTTGTCAACAGCATAAACTATCTAGGTTTATCTAGAGGGTACATTCCAAGTTGACAGTCCATGACTAATGGGCAGTACTTTTACGAACAAATTTTAGCTGGCAGGTTGATGCTATTTCTCTCTATTCTCTTGATGTAGCCTATAGCCTATATTTATTTTGTTTTGATTTGTTGGCATATTTACTGGATTAACCCAATATCTATAGCCTGATAAGTCCAATTAACAGCCAGGACTGTTGGCAAAGTGTTAGAGTACATGGAGGTAACGCAATGCTATTATTTACACCTTCAGCGAGAGAGTGTACCTTACTGTATTTAAAAAATGGATTCAGAATAAAGTTCATGTTTGTATTTGAAGTACAGTCAAAGGTCATATTTATCGCTGAACTCCGAAATAAAGCTGTTGTAGTGCTGACTGATGACGTCGAGTAGAGATACATGGTCGGTATGTTGTGCATCTTGCTATCACTCAACATTGACATTCTTATCATGTTTAGCCAAGTATTTGGCTCTGATTGGTGGGTGGGGAGATGATCCCAACCCAATCCCAATCCACCAATCAGAGCCAACACATTGGCTATAAATAATGTTTTGAGATTTTAAGTTTTCTTGCTTATCATACTTCGTAATCCCATACATTTTCTATTCAAAGGTCGGGAGAGATAGACAACCTTCCTGAGAGTTCCTCCTTAGATATGTCTGACATTTACTGCAGTGATCCTCAAGCATAAGTTAAGTCAACTGATCGGCCAACTGTATCTTGTCACCACATCACATCACATCTCTCACTATGTCTGTCTGTCGAAGAATATTTGGCAGAGGACCCTGGAATAAGTCTCGGCGAGTTTTACTTCTTGTGATGATAGTTGCTGCAGGCAGCATTGTGCTGCATTACACCAACACAACCGGAGACGAACCTGATTTCCGTATAATTAGCTACCGAAATCTCCAGAACATTTCCAATGTCTCGAGTAGAAAAATGCCTTCTCCAAGCGCCTCTGGAAGAAAGAACTCCTCTTCACCCCCTGTAAATAAGATCAGTACCCTCCAGTCAGATGCAAAACGACAAGATCTCAGAGACACTACTCTCACAGCCACTGAACTGGGTAAGTGTTGCTCGGAAAATCTCCGATCCAATTTCTTAGATCAATCCTAAATACCTGAAATAGTTATCTGATTGTTCCTACTTTAATGAGACGCCCTACCAGGGCTTTCATAATCTATCCCACATGATATAACTTCTTGTGGAATGATCTGAAGGCAAATCATCTAAATTTAGCGAGTAAGAAATCAGAGATGGGTGCATGTTATGCTCTTATTGTTTGAATGAGCTCATCTTACCTTAGCATGAGTATGTATAACCTTAAAACCAGTCATCATTGTGCAAGTTTCTGTTCAGATGATATCGGTATCAAGAACCATGGCATAGTGAGAATACCTTAAAAATCAAACTCTCCAATGGTTTAATAATGTTAGGAATGCAGGATTTAGGACGATGCCCTTCATATTCATATACACATGAGATTTTGATGTTGGCAATGCAAAGCTGATTCTTACCAGGACAGGGTTTCCAATGACAATTTTATAGAAATGTCAAGTGCAGGGTTGCAATATATCATTTTTAAGTGATAAAAAAGTTATAGGCCTACACACTTCCAAAAATGCTGACACGTTTTCTGAAAATTGATTTTTGATTTTGAAGGTGCCCCTCAAACTTAGGTTTCAAGTCAGCAGTGGAGGCAGTAAGCTTAGAAATCATATCCAATATCGAGTGATTTATTATTATAAGGCATTTTTGAATGATAGCTCTTTTTTTATTGCGCATGCCTCATACATCATGCCTAATTATCTCCTCTGCTCTTCCGCAGAGGAGATAAACCCTGATATTACCCCATGGTCACCCCAAAATGTCTAAACAAATTTTATAATTTATGAGTTTGATCTATTTTGCCAGCGCTGGTGCTGCCGCTCTCTACTGACACGCCTAGTGGAGCAACTCCAACGCTGGCAAAATGGATCAAACTTGATCAAAGTCTTTACTAGCCCTGCTATTCGGCCACTATGTCTGAGAGCGGGTATATAAATATATATATATATATACCAGTTCTCAGACACTGTCAAAACATTTGTTTTAATTGGATTGAGTTTTATTTTCTTGATTTTATTTCGGTTAAATTTTTGTTTTGGTTTTTTGCACATCAGGGAGAGCAATTAAAAACAAATGTTTTGACAATGCAAATTTAATGTATGTATGTATGGTTGTTGATGAACGAAGATGTTGAGGAAGGTTGTTAAAAGAAGTAGTCATGTGAATCAAAAATAAGTTTTTGGATGGATGTAAGATGTGGGTATCATGAAAACAAAAGTGATGTCCAGTCCTTGAAAAATCATTGATTATGTAGCTTGGGTTTAGACCATGAAGTACTTTATAGCAAAAAAACAAAGGAAAAATAAAAGGCGTGATTTAATTCTATACATAAATGCCGAGTTGGATTCAGGTAAATTGGAACTTGTGTATTTGCTATAAGCTTGAAGGCCCTTTATTGGAGGATAAAAATTATTATTCTACAAGTTATCAAATATTTATTCTTTAGGTTATGTTCCTGAAGGATACAAAGGAAGAGAAGTTGTAGACTATTTTTTCTCAGAGATTATCAAGCAGGTGGGGCCTGGGTACACCCTCATCACCATGTTCCATTTATTTACAGGTACTCCTTTATAAGCTCTACTCATTAGCTTTTTGAGTTTAGTAACTGGGTGAAATCTAAAGCTTCATTTTGTTTGCTAACAAATAAAGATAGCATGCAGTTCAATATATATTGTGTCAGGTTTTTCATCAGCTCACATAGGGAGGGTTGTTCCTCATGTCTGAGATATATGTGTAACAGTAACACTCTCAAGTGTTGTTGAAAGACTACACTTAAGGAACTAGTTCTGTCATCGTAACGTTTTATCTCAAGGCTAAATTTTATGTTTATTGCCTGATAATCATCAAAATGTTGTTTTTTGCAGCCCTTTGGCTATCACATGCATGTCTGATTGAAATTTAATTAGGCGCCCTCGAACTTTTTAGGACAGAATGTTGAAGGATACGATAAAGAAACAATCGACAGTTTGGTAACTCGAAACTCGGAGTATATGTCAGTAATTAAGGATAATATCGATCACCCTCAGCTCAAACGTCTAATCCTTCTCTACACCAATGTCACAACAATGAAAGTAAATAAAACCTTACATATTTCAGTAGAACATTCATTCATGTTACGTCAGTATGTTCGACTGGGTTTGGTAAGGTAGGTTTAGCAAGCCTAGTAGTGTGCAATCATTTGCAGATCACATCCTAGGTTAAAATTTTGGGAGTAAGAGACTGGAGGTCATGTGACATATTATAGCTGTTGGGATAAACCTCGCCACTACCATCAACACATTACCTTCACCCTCTCCTACCAAAAACAGAGCTTTCAAACTTTGTACCTTTCACATCAAGCATAGCTCCATTTACTGATATGAGTTGTTGTGCTTTGTCCCTTACAATTAAATTCTTTTACTCTTTACAGATATTGTTGAGACAGAACTGGCCGAATGTGACCAAAGTTTACCCTCTGAAGATGGAGCGTATGATTCACATGACAGATTTCTTTAACATCTCATCTAAATATCTCATAGATGAGCCTGTCATTGGCAGCAACGGAGATATTAGTAAGTTTATACAGTTATGTGTATGATAGAAAGTTCATGTTGCACTCAGCGTGTAATAATTTTGATCAGATCCTGCGGAGTTTTCTGTTACTGAACAGAGAGAAGACAACTATAACCCATTCAGCCTTTATTGTGAGATGAAATTTACTGAAGTGGTAGTTTTATTTGGGATCAAGCTGCACATCCAACTCCATACCCCTTTATTTGTCATACTGGGTAAGGACTTTCCATTATTTTCATTCATAATTACTTTCACAGCAGTACTAGCCTGGTCTTGTTATTATTAGGTGTAACTCTATGTACAGCATCAGGTTAGGATAGACCTGTCTGTTTTGATAGTATCTGAGAAAAAAATTTGACGTTTTTGTTACAGTTATTGGTGAAGGATTTGACCTGATTGACACAGAAAAATTGAGAGACACAAAAACTATCTACTCCCTTACAAGGCACGGTAACAAAGGTCACGGAGACTGTGAGGCTGCCTCCATGTGCCTCATGAAATATTATGGTGAGCTGCCTTTCAGACAGATTTCGGATCTACAAATGTTTCAGGGGTTCAAATGCACTTGCGTTACTAAATTACAAATCGCCATACACTTACAGCCACTTATGATCCATTTCAAAGACATCTGATGTTCAATATATTCACTTACAAGCTCTACAAAAAGGAAAACATGATGCATAATTATAATTGATATGCAACATTATTGCTACTGCTCAGACTGCTGAAAGTGAGATTAGGTGGCATTCCATTACTGCCAAACACACAAGATCAGCTCTTCATAATGGAATTCCACACAATCTCACTTACAGACTTACTTATTTGTGATGTTGTACGTAGACAAGTCCTGTTTCCAGTCACCCACATGACGGACTGTGTTACATTCATGGAAACAATTCTATGGATGTACTGCTGTTCGATTGGCTCATTAGATCCCAGTGATTAAAAGATTATATATATGTTTTGTAGGGTCCCATGACACGCATATTTTCAGACTAAAAGAATCTCTTGGAGATAAAGTGTTATCTATTCTCAATTATCCTGTGAATCTTCAACAAGCCGAAAATGGTAAGATTTTTTGTTTTTATATTGAATACGTTTGGCTGTTGAATGTATTTGACCAGTACCTGTGTCGTGAAAATAAAGTATGTACATGTAATTTGTTATAATCAGAATTTCATGTCGAAATCTAATCTTGCTGAATCCTTTTCTGATGTATTCTTTGCTGATGTATACTTTCAATGATTTTAATCGCTAATATCAATTTTCTTCGCTCATGATACATTTAAATATATAAATTATAACTTTGGTTTGTACATTGATTGGAGGTTATATTCGATATTATTTAATGAAATATATTTTTGTCCATATCAGGTATGATTGGGACGATGACAATGGAAGCAGGTTTCACTGTCTACAATCCATGCTCAATACTTACCACTTATCATGTCCACTGCAGTAGAATCGGAACCCGGTATATCAGGGGGCACAACTCTATACGGAACGCGCCATGGTTAGTCAAGAAAATAAAAACCAGCCCTCCTGTCAGAGATCTCAGATATGGGACATCAAAGCCTGCTCATCAACTTGGCAGAAAGCGCCAATAATACACTTTATATCCTCTCAAGCTGACAATCTCCTTGGGAATAAACTTTCAAAATTGTCCGATTCGTTTGCACACACCCCCTGTTATTTCTTTGAAGATTATTTTTGTGAGTTTATTTTGATGTGATGTTTTTGGAACATGAGTAGTGCAGTTTAAAACATGTATTCAAGTTACTGACTGTAAATTTTGACCTGTTCCTGTTTATATTTATTGAATTTAATGTAATTGATACTCCTAGTTATTGTCAAATCTGATGCAATGATTATGTACTGGTGTACATATTTCTCAAACCTTCCGTCCCGCGTAAAGTTATCTGCCTTTTTTCTTTACCGTGTTACCCAATGACAGTAAAGGATTGAAAAATGATATATGTTTGCATTTATATAATTTTCAGGTGAAAATTCACTTGAACTTTTAATGTAAAGCAATAAAAAGAAGATTCGAGTATAATGTATTCAGCGATACCACTGCTGCTATCCTAATAACCATCGATAAAAGCGGCACTTTTCATTCTTCAGCCACTCCTTAAGCCTCTATTACTCTTTTCCTATTGGAAAAGCCATAGTTGACAAATTCACATTCAACAGAATGAAATAAGTTAGTTTGTCTACAGAATGGTGTGGAGGTAAAGGCTTGCAAGACTGGCATAAATAATTTGCCAATTGTCTTATCTGACACACGTTACATTGAGTTTGGACTTTTAAGGGTTGATCAATTCAAATGCTAATGGTGTTCAGTGTTGTGTTAGGTGTTAGGTGTTGGGAAGTTGTGTTAGGTGTGAGGTTAGGAAGTTGGGAGGCTAAAGAACTATAAATTGGTTGCTAACTCTAAAGGTTATAATGTGAATGAGAAACAATAAGTAAGTCTGCCTCTTTTCTTGAGAGACTTTGGTTGAGAATTACAAGCTATATGATTGCCTCGTTTTGTCTTCACATGATGTTGTTGCCAAATCCATGCAGATAAACATCGTGCCTCATGTGCTATGATTTTGTGGCTTGTTTGACTTTTCTGCCTGCCAGCCAAATTCTAGCCAAAGATTTAATAGTTGACCTAGCAGCAAAACTCTGTTAGCCTACTACCACTACAAATATTGCACAATTCCAGCCTCTTTCGTGGAAATTTGTCACCAGCTCCCGTCTCATCTTGGGGATTTCGTTTGAGAACCATCATTTTGATATAATGCTTATGCCATGATGTGAAGTCGGCACAGCAACTCCCCTATTTCATGTTTGGATTTGGCATCTCTGACTTTTCACTGGTGACAAGAGTGCTGGAGCACATTCTGATATCACCTGGTCTGGTGATCAATTTGACTTCGTATTGTCTTGTGCATGATCCTATTTTTTATGAAGAAACATTTGTAAGGGCTTGTACCAAACACCAATGTAATAGCCTGTCAGGCTGCCTGTAGCCTGCCCAGGCTACCCATGTGTTAAAATATCACACCCCAAGTCACTGGATAGACACAAACTAAAACAACAAATTGGGCTGTTTTTCTACCACCATGTAACATACTGTAGCATATCTTTCTTTTATTTACTTTATTGTAGGAAGTTCTTTGGGGTTGAATAAAATAGGCAAGAGTAGCTTATCAAGAGGTAGGCTGTTGCTCTCCACTACCATCATAACTTCGGGGGCACAGAGGAGTCATATCAATAAAGTTTCACTATTGTAGATGAAAAGACAAAGAGCTTGAGTTATATTGTACTAGACAGTTGTGAGAAATCAATTCTCTGCAACAAATGGTTTTGGAGTTGCCTGTTCTAATGTGTTTGACTATTTATATATATCGCTGGAAGATACACACATATGACATTCGGCATTACGTAAAGCCAGCTCGTAGCGTTACATAATTCATAATTGTTACCCTTCTCAGCACAGCATGTACACTAATGCAAACACTAATCGGAAGCTGATGTAAGGACGATGAAGATAGAGACAATTATTTGGCAAGACATTTCTGGTTTCTTAGTTGTGTATGGTATTGGTGCAGTCAACTCAATACGGAATCATAGATCTAACGTGAGTAGGAGAGGGCAATAACTGACACAATCCATACAGCCTATGCCCTGAAGAGCTTGAAAAAATTTAGTTTAAATTTAGCAATGGCGGGTGCATTTTGTTGTTACTTGGCAAAGTTCTGAGATTTGGTTTTAGCTTTTTTTTATTTATCATATTGTTCAACCGGACATATGGTTTTCTCATTTAATCCAATTCATTCTCCATTCTAGACTCAGGAGAGATAGGTCACCTCTGATAAAAGCGGCGCTTCAATCTTCAGTCTGAAATTACTCCGGGGAACATCAACACATAGCATAGCACTAATACACTCAAGATATCAGCAAGTGGATCTACTCGTATTACCAAATAACTGACTGACTATGTCACTGTACAGCAAAGTCTTTGGCAGAAGACTCTGGAATTATCTATTTCTTCTGGTGTTGATTGGGACATGCAGCACCGTACTGCGTTACACTATTATGGTTCGAGAGGATCATGATTTGAATATGAGCCTCATTGGCTATCGATATCTCAAAAGCTTTACCAATGATTCACAGAACACAAATAAGATAAGCTCCCTCCGTTCAAATGCAATAAGAAAAGAACGCGAAGACACTACACTTACTGCCACAGAACTTGGTAAGGATTGTGTAGAAGCATTTTTAATTCCAAGTAAGACATGTAGGTGCATTTTTTGCTTCTACACCTTGTAAGTTTTGGACCATTGTAGCTTGTTATTGGAGAGAGAGAGAGAGAGTCTCATGAGCAACAATACTTGTGTTGGTTGTGATCATAACATTGACAGAGCAAGTCAAAGAGTGCTCAGGTTGATGGGAAGGGGGCTCATGAAATTTTCCACATTTTCATAATATCTGAAAACAATTTGTTGTAAGTATAGACTAGGAGAGGTATACATCTGAGGGTGCATGGGGTTGGAACAATCAACCTTGAAAGCTCCCACAGTAAGACTCCAACCCACAACTCCTGCGGCACCGATCCCCTGGCAGTGAACATTAAGCATCCAAAGGATTGCACCATCTAACCAACCCCAAAAAATAAAGGGTTGATGGCGCTTATTGAATAGCCCGCTGTATACTACTAGGAGTTGTGTTCTCTCATCCCAAAGCACAGTCCATTCCACCATCGCCACAATATGAAACACAGCCTACGTGTTGTTGGCCTAACATGGCCCATTGATGGGACACCTTGTAGTGGCAGCTTTCAAGTTAGGCATTGACTGAAGTCCCAGTAACGACCCTTTAAAACTCAGGCAACTACTTGGCAATTGTTTACATGGGGTCGGCTGTCGCATCACTGATCTTTTGGACCAATCAAACATGAAAAATCGTTTCCAGCAGCAGCAATGATACATAGTTTGCCATTTGCTTGTTCAGGGTCAGATAATTCCACAAATTCATGAATATATATCGGTGGGTATAGATGATTCAATAGATAACAAATTAACAATGAGTTTTATTCAATTCATGAATTAATAGAATCACATTTCCACTCAAGGAAGTATTAAAATCCCAGATCTGCTACTACAACTGTAAGTTTAATCTGATCTGAACCTATGCTATGCCAGAAAGGAAAACTGAAATTGGTCTAACAGTCACTACTTGAACTTCCTATATACCGTACCAGTATTCATACATATAATACATATAATGCCTATTTTTCTATAATACTATATATTATTTACTCTATAGCTCATTAATACTGAGTCTCTCTAATCCAGCCATGTTCGAGATCTGATAATAAATATTTATTCTACAGGTTATGTTCCTGAAGGATATGAAGGAATAGAAGATATAGACTATTTTTTCTCAAAGACTATAAAGCAGACGGGGCCTGGGTATACCCTCATCACAATGTTCCATTTATTTACAGGTAGGTCTAAATAAGATTTACTCTCTAGTTTTTTTTTAGTTTTGTTACTGATAGCAAATGATGGTTTCAGGTTTGACATCAGCTCAGCTCAAACCAACAACTGGAAAATGTAAATGCTATTGATCACACTCCTGATCCAACTAACAGAGAACCCAGAATCCTTATCTTCCTGCTGAGCTAGGTACCAATATACCAGATGTCAGCAAGGATAATCTGCTGTAGACAAACCTCAAGAGGTGGTCTTAGTGCAATGCCGCTGCTTGAGAACCAGCCAGCTGCGTATATATCAAGGGCTATAACTGTTACTGTGCAAAGGTTTCCACAGAGTGACAAAAGAGCATTTGGCAACATGTTGTGGAGAAAGTACCATACGTGCCTTTGGGAGGACACAGATAATCAACCACCTTTGTGGATGGCATCACCTAGTCTGTAGAAACTTCGTATGAGACTACAATAATATAAAATCCTGGAAATAACTGAATAACTCATTCAATAATTTTGGAACTTTCGAGATGAGCTTAACTTGATATATGGAATGATATACGGTGTCGTCATCATAAGAAGAAATGTTGTCATCCTGGAAAGGACAAGAGCATCCAAAGCGCAAGCGCAAGTGCAAAACTGTGTGTGTTCTGGCCAAGTATCAAAGGTGTCAAAAGGCAGCTAATGTCTGAATAATCAGTGTGCCAGGAAGGTTACTTGTGCCCTCAGATCTGTGTTTTAAGGCTATGGTGAACCATAATATGTTGTGGCTGACATAATGCCATTTGGCAAGTGTTAATACAACAACATCAAGTTCATAATACCAGGTTGAGCCAAACCGCAAACAGCAGACTCAACTCAGCTCATTGGTGTTTCCCAGCATTTCTAATTGAAAATTTTTCAGAATTCTTTCATATTTTTAGGACAGAATGTTGAAGGATATGATAGAGAGACAATAGACAGTTTGGTAACTCGAAACTCGGAGTACATGTCAGTAATTAAGGATAATATCGATCACTCTCAGCTCAAACGTCTAATCCTTCTTTACACCAATGTCACAACAATGAAAGTAAATCTAACCTTACCAATTCCAGTGGAATGTTTTCATTAATTTTTTTCCAGTCCTAGGTTAAGTAAGCCGAGTTCTGCAAAATCTTTTGCAGGTCACATCCTAGGTAAATAATTGAGGAGTAAGAGACTAGGGGTGCATGTGGGATCCAGCTGTTGTTTTGCTGAGATTGCCATATTTAAAGAAGTCACCTTCATCGTTATACTCACACCATCACCCAAAAGTTTACAAACATTTTACCCTAAAAATGAGCAAAAGCCCTATTTCAGCAGATTTTAAGTTTTTCATGCTCTGTGTAAAATTAACCTTTACAGATATTGTTGAGGCAGAACTGGCCGAATGTGACCAAAGTTTACCCTCTGAAGATGGACCGTATGATTCACATGACAGATTTCTTCAACATCTCTTCTAAATATCTCATAGATGAGCCTGTCATCGGCAGCAATGGAGATATTAGTAAGTTTATATAGTCATTTTTATGATAGAAAGTTCATATCGCTGTAGACATGTTATTTACCAACCAATAATTAAGAGTTGTCTAGTGCTGTAAGGAGAGAAGGCAACTACGATATAATTGTGATCACTTTGAAGCTTTAATATCATTTACAAAACAGTACCAACAATAACTTCATTATTGTGTGTTTGCTCTCAATACATTGACGCAAGGAAAGAGTTGCAAATGGTTAGAACAGGGTTATCATACCTTTGAAACGCCTCTTAAAAAAACAAGATGATGTTAACAATGCTCTGTAATATATGTGCTGATTATAGGTTTGGGCACATCCTAGGGCCTATCAGACCTGAGTAGTCTGTGGAGTGCAGTGGGGTTCAAACCCAGGTCACATGGCGCTCTAACCCTCATACCTGGTTTTGTTACAGTTATTGGTGAAGGATTTGACCTGATTGACACAGAGAAGTTGAGAGACACAAAGACTATCTACTCCCTTACAAGGCACGGTAACAAAGGTCACGGAGACTGTGAGGCTGCCTCCCTGTGCCTCATGAAATATTATGGTGAGCTGCCTTTCAGACAGATTTCGGATCTGGAAACGCATTTTAACAAATGTTTCATGGCTTCAAATGCACTTGCTCTATTATATAATTTAGTATCGCAAGTGCATAGTTCACCACGATATAACGTGAAACGGTGAATTATTTACCGTTTTACATTATATTGTGGTGAGCTACCAGACACATGTGTAACAAAGTCATGTTCCCTTTCAATTAGTCAGATGCATCTTCAATGATTTTATCAGGAGTATCATGTATTTTTATATTAAACTCAATGAGAAGAATTTCTATTGTTTGATCACTAATTAGTGACGCTTTTACTATTATATAATAGTTAAAAGGTGAAATTTATTTAGGGTAATGGGAGTCTAGGAGCTCATAATATTAGGAGGTCATTTATAGCCTTACCCTTCTAGGATGTATCCTAGATACTAGGATGGTTTACTTCCATCCGGAACACAAAGAGTTAAGGGCACTTTGCGACCCTCTTTAGGGCAAGCCCTAATCTTTTTTTGTGTACTAAACAGAAAGAAAATGCTTAATAATGAAATTTTACGAAACCTCACTTACAGTCGTTTGGATGTGCAAGTGACCTTGACCCCTTCCTGTCATCTTTATTACTGTGCTTCATTTAAAGCTGATAGTTGTAGGAGTCTACATGAATGTAACGTAACGTCTGATTGGCTCCATACATTCCTGTGAAGAAAAGATCTTATGTTTTGTAGGGTCCCACGACACACATGTCTTCAGACTAAAAGAGCCTGTCAAAGATAAAGTTTTATCTATTCTCGATTATCCCGTAAATCTTCAACAAGCCGAAAATGGTGAGATTTTTCTAGCTGCATAATAAATTCTTCAATGTCTGATGAGTGATGACAAGAAGAAGAAGTTGATCCAAATTGCCAGCAGTCCAGTCATTCCAAATCTAGGGGACGGGGACGGCAGTTCAAACCCTAAATGCAGGCAAATTGGATCATGATCTAAGTGATGACTGCTATCAGTGCTCTGGTGCAAAAAAATAGATTTTGTAGAAGAACTTATTTAGCATGTCAAGGTAAAAGTTTACCTGAGCCTCACCTTATCATTTCAAATGTACTCTTTCTATGGTTGGAGGCACTTGTACCGAATTCTTGATTTGTGAATTGTTGGAAGGAGAGGAGGTTCAAGTTCCATGACAGTTTTTTTTCAAAATGTCTTTTTCTTATGTCAGGTATGATTGGTGTGATGGAAAGGGAAGCAGGTTTCACTGTCTACAATCCATGCTCGATACTTACCACATATCACGTCCACTGCAGTAGAATTGGAACCCGCTATGTCAAGGGACACAACTCTATACGAAACAAGCCATGGTCATTAACAGGGAGACCAATAAAATTAAGACATCCTGTCACAAATCTAACATATGGGCCAGGTCACTTCCATAGGAATGGGGGGAGGAGGGATAAAAGCAGTGAGTTACCAAATCGCAAATCAATCACATAAAATCTTATCACTGCTGGAGCTTTGAGTTAAGTATTTAAAAGGATGCAAATAATGATTAGTTGGCCAAGTCTACTTTGAATAGGCTGCCGATTCATATGAGTCCTCCCAATTTACTGTTTAACAATGTACGCAATCATAGTCCAGACTGCCATTTCGGTTGAAAATGCAATGCTCGAACCATCATTTCTTGGCTGTTTGTTAAAAACTACATATCATGATTATTTTCGGGCTACCTAGCAGCCAATAACATTATGGTTAGGTTGTTTACAAACTGAACAAGGATATATGTTTAAACCTAATATCATAATAAATACTACTGATGGGAATGAGACAAGGTAATCTTACCCTTATCGTATTTTATCAGTATTCAGTAGTAATTTTAATGTTCACAGGTTGTGACCCAAATTCAGAACGATCAAGCTCTAGCAAGCTGAATGCAACTGACTTGAAATGTGTACCTTCTCATCCAAAAGCCCAGGAATATGACAGTATGTAAATTAAGATTGTTTTTTATTTCGATTGTTTTTTGTTTTGGTTTCTTTGCACGTCAGGGAGAACATCTTCGGATGATGGTTGTTGCAATAAAAATTTATATACCCTATAGGAGTTTAGTTTTCGCGGCATTTAGGATTCGCTTTTCGCGTTATTGTCTAAGTAGGGAAATTTAGTGTATCTTAAATTAAACTCACTCACCATAGTTTCATAAACAATTTACAATTATACAGGAATACACCTCATGCATGCAAGTTAGTGTGGTGTAGTGGTCTAAGTGTCTGCCTTGCAATCACGGAGGGTTATGCCCTGGGTTTGAATCCCAGCTTGGACATTTTTTTTTAATTTTTAGTTAAAAATTTAGTACTAGTAAAATTTAGTACCAGGTCCAGATAGCGAAATTAAACTCTAGCTAAATTAAACTCCTACAGGGTATATAGGAATTTTTTATTGTAAGCTTTAGGATTGTCTTTTCATGAACAAAAAGAAGACAACCTATATCTATCCATCTAAAATAAAATCGCTTTTTTTTAGAAAAGCTATATTTAATGATAAAATAACTAAAAAGTCACTATAAAAATTACTACAGAAATTACCTTCCTGTACATCATGGTATTCTTCAAATTGGTTCATTTCCTCAAAGTATTTCCAGCAGTAGCTACTCATAGAATGTAGATGTATCTCAAAGAATAACTTATCAGTAATCGTCTACTCAGTTATGAGGTTGAGGTTAATGGAGCTGCAAATTTGATACTAGCTTCAGTACGATAGATGAGTAAGTGACAATAAGCAATATCCCCAAGCAGTCAGCATCTATCTACTGATGTCACATCATGGTGAGAAGTAGCATTCAGCTGTTACAATGTGTGCTACAATATAGAATCAAACCCTTCAACGAATGACTCAGCAGTATTGATAAAGTTTGTGTTAAATCTCAATGGCGACGCCAATATATCATGCGAAGGTGTGGGTTGGTTTGGTACAGACTCAAAATAAAGTCGCTACTAATCACAGCAGCGCTAACCTTAAGTTGGCTGAGGTTTAGTACATTTTATACGTTTCAAAATTCCATAGAGACTATCATATATTGGATTCTACCGCAGCTTCAAGGTGGTATAGAATAGAGTAGCAACAGGAGAACCAAGACCAACCAATAAGTATGGATGGCCTAATTTGGTTTAGGTTGTCAACAATATAAACAACACTCGTACCTTCAACAAAGCCTAGTTACTTCGTAAGCTGAGCCCTTGTAGTCCCATAACTATAGGACTATCTGAGACTCCCGTCCGTGAGCGCAGCTTTTTAGAGCTTTTCAAAGGGCTGAGCTTTGCAGATTTCTTGACTTGCTTATACCCAGATTTTTTGATGACATTGGTTTTTGCCTTTTTAGGATCATACTTAGTAGCCTTTGATTGGGTTTGTGGTTTAGGCCCTGTAGATTTGTTAGCTTCCTGATTGCTGCTGCTGCTAGCTTCTGTATCCTGAGCCGATCGTTTCTCTCCGGCTTTCTGCAGCTGTGTTAGTTTTGCTGTGGCGGCGCGTTCCTCAGACTTTTCCGCTTTTTGCAATAATGCCTTATACCCGTCCTCTCCTAATGTCAGACAAATAAAAATTAACAGAATTTTCACTTTATCTACAATAGCTACTGTAAACGACAAGAAAACTAGGATTACAAATACAACAAGTACGATTTAACAAAAATATTTTGCTCGTAATTTTTGTTTTCTTGAGAGAAATCTTGTCCCGGAATATTGACTAGTCATCCCAAGTCTTGCACCTAATAGACCATAACAAACCATACATGACTGTACATTTTTGACCAAAATATATCTGACCTTTATTTGCAATCCTTCTGAGATAATGCATAACACACTGTAGCTTGTCCTTCTTGTATTCACTCTCTTGTAGCAGGTTGACTTTGGGGTTGAAAAACACAGGCAGGTATGGCTGCTCACCAGCTAAGCAGTTCCTCAACGCTATGATCATATCAACAAATCTAAATGGAAATCGAGCCATTATCTAGAGCGGGAACAGAGGGTTGTTATTATGTTAAAAAGTTGATTCTATGAGTAACAACTATCTGCAACCAGTGAGTTTGTGTCCCAAACTCCCTGCAGCAACTACCGAGTTCAAATTAAGACACATAAGCCAACAAACAGCATGGTCTTCCTTTGTATAATGAATATTTACCTATGTGCTAGCTGTTCGTCATTCCATTCCTTGCTTCCTAATGAGGACAAGTGGAAGAGAAGATTTTTAAAGACGTATGTCTTCAGAAATTTTAGCTGGGATTGGTTGACTCGTAGTATTTTGAATATCCGTAATAACTTTCTATGAACTCTGTAATAAGTATCGATGACAGGAAGGCGTTAGTTTATTTTGTCAAACTAATGACCCAAGACAGTGGTTAAATTAATGAGCCAGATGATGTAGTGGGTTAGCTTAAATAAACAACACTCAGGACAACAGAAATTGGTTTTCAAATTATCATTATACATTTTTCGTTTTGGCAAACAGTATTATTGTTGTAGGATGTTTTCCGTAAAGTGCCTATGAAAGGATCAATAATGGGAAAGAATTACATCCCCATCACCCACGCCCAAATACAAGGCACGTAGATGTGGACAAGATTAAAATAGTAGGGAGGTGGAGCATATACGGGATAACCTACTGATTGCCTGAGTCAATAGCTTTGAATTTATCGCTTTCTCTCCTGGAGTATGACTTTCTCCACAGATGTTCATACTTGGCAGAGAATATCTGCTGCTTGTCAAAAGGTTTAGCTACAAAATCGCATCTCTCTCCATCTGTCCTGCAGCGACAACCCATTACATGTGATATTATGTGATAATATAATGAGAGAGCGTAAGGGCCCAGTGTGATTGGTTTAAAACATAGACTTAATAATGCTCAAACTTTACCCAGGTTACAGGTATTGTCGTTCCATAATCAACCAAATTCCCACCAATCGCTTGGTAATGAAATGCTTCCGCCACCAATCATGCAGGGCAATTAAATAAGCTTAAATTAACTGTAACTCAAACCAGGGGATTTTAAATTGAAACCTTTATTCCATGTTATACAGATGACTTACTTGATTTGGTTATTGTGGAGGCTGTTTACCAGATCCAGTGTGAACGGCTGCAGATAAGGCTGACCATTACAGCTCACCTCTATAGTCAGCGTCGTAGCAGGCCCTTGATATTTGCGTGTCACATTCACTTTATATGTCTCTTTATCCTCCACTGAAGACTCCGCTGCTTTAGTCGCTGCTGCTGCGGATTTGTTACCTTCAGATTTAGCTTTGACGATTGCCTCACCATTCTTACCCACTTTTGTGTCAGTTTCTGGCTGTCCTGGTTTCTTGTATTCATATGTGAGAGGATTGTTCTTTCTCAGAAACTTATCTATCTTGCTAGTGAACAGCTGGCGAACCTTGAAATAATACACAAAAGTACATTAGTCACTAGCCGGAGCTCATTTATGCACCTATTCATCTCTAAGCAGCTAATGTCTATGAAGCATTGGTGATAAGGTAACTTTGAAAAACTCAGTTTCAGTATTTGATATTTACCTTAAGGGAAGACAATCGCCCTTCGCTGTCCAGTAAATGAGCAAAACTGTTAGGCTTATCACTCCTTCTTTCTTTTCCTCTGGTGATGTAACAGAACCCTGGTTTGTCAGGCTCATCGTGTACCTAGATAAGCCAAAATAGAAGAGATTTATATAAAGTAGGAGAGGTTCATATAAAGGCAGGATTGTTGGCATATGATTTATAACAGTTTTTTATTCCATATAAGACATTGAATTCCATATCTGGAATAGCATCATTAGCTTTCTTTTGCAAAACAAAAGGCTTGCAAAAAACGCCAGTCCCTTGTAGCATTCTAGAAACGCCCAAAATCATCAAAGCTGAAGGTAATTTATTACTGTTTGCAGATTTGTAGACGAGACAATTTCCAAGGCTATGCTATTCATGCTAGTAGGGACAGCCAATCAAACAACGTTAGATCAGTCCCTGTGTTGAGTGTTCTTATTGTATAAGGTTATGATACTATTTCCATTCCATGAGAAGAATTTAATTCAGTGATATAAGATTACAAATGTGTGTTATCAGATTGGCGTGGTCTATTAAAGACTGCCGAAGTCAGGCCCGGTTAGCTGGTATGGTCATCAGTCTAATGCAATACTTGCCTGCTGGGTTCAGCACAGCACTAGGCAATGCTTGTATCGATAATCCTGTTGTCATCTGCAATGCCTGATTAAGTCAATGACAAATTACATTTATGAACTACCTTATCATTGTTTATTTCCTCGTTGACTTAGGTATATAACCTGCGATTTTGCGTCAGCATATTGACAACTAAACTGTATAAGGTTTATAACTCTCACCTTCCATGCCCATTTTCTGACATGCAGAAATATCATGACATCAAAGTCCTTGGCTTCTCCAGCCTGGACTTTCTCATAAGCGCTGCCTGTATTAAAGGTCTTGTAGACATAACCTCCTATAGCATTTCTGAAGCTTTTCACTAGCCATTTCACCAGCTCTGCAAAATATCATGCCCTTGCTTCGTTCAACTCTTACGCTCACATAATATAATTCTCTTTGCTATTTTTGTGAAGACTGAACTTTAGTTTATGTATCATGTATGGTCACAGTGGTGCTTCTCAATTCAGAAGGTGTTCTAGCTCAGACAGAAATTATGTTTGGCAAACGAAAACATCTTAAGATATCAGCGAAGGCCCTGAGTTTGTTTGTGCTGACAAGATCTTGTGTTTAGTAAGAAACAGAAGATTGGCTGCCCCTAAAGAGGGCGCAAGGTGCTCGAAATCCTCATACTGAGAATGTGTTACATCCTAGATAACTAGAATTGTATCCTAGATGTGGGGCCATTAAATTAAATACTATGTGTGCAGCAAGCTGCCAAAACTGAAACTGGCACGAGCAGTTACACTTTGATCTAAACCAATAAGCCAAGACTGGCGAGATCTTAGCTTAGCAGACTGATATTTCCCACCTTTTTTGAACTCAATCTCCTCAGAAGATATCTTTGTGGCCTCATCACTGAAGAGTGTCAAATCTTTGTTTAGCCTTTCTAGTTCTTCATCTCTCAATCTTCGAAAGCCTTTACCAGGTCCTTGACCCTCACAGTTGGCTTCAAATTCAATTGATTCTGAGGATACAACTTCGGTGTTGGCCATGACTTGCTATGAACAAGAGAGGAAGAAGAAAACACCATTTTGATGAAAAGTAAGCAATTTGCACAACGAATTCAGCACATCACAATAATCCGCAATATTGACAAAGATACCTCTTGTCATCTATTATAACTGAATTGAACTACCATAGATATTGGAGAAAGTTATGCAAATATTGGAATCAGCAGTGTCAAACTGCCAGCACATGATTATACCTAACACGTACGCTTACATTATGACTACCATACCTAAAGTCATGGGCATCTGGAGTTACAAGCATGCATAATTTGCCCATGTCCAGTATCAACCACCCCTAGCTTGGGCAGGCTGTTGTGTCGACAGCCTGCCCAGGCTAAACCACCCCCCCTGACTATGCCTACTATGAAGTATTCACATCACCACATAAAATATATGCCTACCTTGATTCCAAACTGTTCCAGTAAATGCTGCAGGTGTGACTGTGCTTCAAATTAGTACGACCCCAATAGTAAGCAGGCTTAGCACTGATGCGTACAAAACTTAAACTAACCTCAGTGAGGCAACACAAGCCCATTGATTAATGATCGCAAATTCCCCCAGTCATAAAGGGGAGTTCCCGCTATTATCATTCTATAGTGATGTGTGCAATGGGTTTTCCACTCAGTGGTTTTAACACACTGGTTTTCCCAGAATTCATTTACCACACTGCTTATCATAAACTAGCAATGGTCTGATGATAAATGTGACAATGACAATGACAAGCTCAACTAACCAAAGCTAACTCTCTTTGAGAGGGTTTTGTTAATGGGGTTTTATCAGAGATCACAATATTTTAGTTAAAAGTTTAGTTGCTTAGTAAAACTTGATTACAATTAAAATATGAGCTACATTTCCAGTTTTACGATGTTGCAAAGCTAGTACCTAGTAAGTGTGCGCAAATTAAAATTTTCATTATAGTAGCTAATCTCAAAACGATCTCAGAGAGTTTCCATCAGTTGCGTTGCACTTCGCACTTATGTCGCCAAACATCAAAACCTTTTGACAACACATTAACGTATAGTTTTGGAAACAAAATGTTATAGTATCCTAGAGGAGTTAAATATTTGCTCAAGTTTAGTTTAACTCAATGGCTTAATGTGAGCAAGTATTTACTTTTGGCTTTTGAGGATGGAGTCTATATAAAATGAAGAGGGTACGTAAATGTAAGCTTTTGTTAGCATATATGAGATGAGGAACTTTTTATCCTGCTAACACTTTATTCCTCTACAGGGTATTTGATTCTAAGAATACCACATCTTTATGCTATGTATGTATATATTTGTATTCCTCCTAAAACCAGAAGTGTGATGTACCGGAGTGAATTCCACTAGGAAAATAGAGTCAGCAGTAAAATACGCAGGAGTATGTCACCAAATCAATGGTAATATTTTCATGCAGTAAGGTAAGGGTATAAAAAGAGTACGAAAAATAACTATGCCAGTCAAGTGTGTATATAGCTACAGACTTGATTTATATTTACGGGGATCATAAATCATAACCAGCACATTAACGTGGGTAAAATTTATGGAAGAAGTTCATGATCGTAAGACATGGGCAACCTGCGCTGCTATTTTCATAAATTTGATCTTTCCTGGACGCTTTCCCACAACCTGTTACATTCTAGCTATATGGATCTTTTCATTGTGAATTAAGTGTTGTTATTTTTCTCCACACATCGGAAGATAAAAGCTGACATGGCTAGTATACCGGAGCCAAATATCATACAAGAACCAATAAAGAAGAAAACATTCTCCCATTCACCTGTCGCCTCAACGATAGCACCTTGAATAAAATAAAATACAACATGACAAAATGTATACGACATACACATGGGAAGGTGTGGGATGTTTCAGTCTTTATCTTTCTCCGGGCTCAATAACACTGCAGTTAATTTCAACTAAGACTTGTTGCCCCCGGTTTGCTAGGAATTGGCAGAAAACTTAACACATCTAAAATACCATCCTTTGATTCAAATACCTGTGTAAGGAAAGACAGACCTGCACTAAAAGTGCTGACAATGCTAGCGGCTCCATGATAGACAAATAGGATACTAGTGGCAGCTGAAGCATTCTCATGACCTAGAAGCTCTCCAGCTGTTATTGGCATTAGGCTGTATACAGAAGTACCCACAGTAGAGCAACAGATAATCATCACTACTATCCCTGATAAGTAAACAGCAATCATTATTGTTAGAAGACAGTTGGGTGACCTATTGTTAGAGTACTTATGCATATTATGCTGCAAGAAATGCAACGATGACGTGAGTTGTCTTTCCTAACATTGTGGGGAGACAACTCAGCTGATTATTTACAGGTTGGGGAGAGGTGATTGATATGTTTCGTTTTAATAATACATACAGGACCAAGACACTGCTAGGCATAAGGCTGCCACTAACATCTTCCCTGGCTTAGCTTTGGATGATGGTTTTGATTAAAATAAATCCATGAATACCTGCATATCTCAACATACCTGGAACTCCTGACACTGTAGCGCATGTGACAGCCCCGATTCCTGTGAGAAACATGTTGAGCATAAGTTGAGTGTACGCACTGACATAGTTCTTATCTGCCAACCATCCATTAATTATACGGAAGGGGATCTCTATTCCCCCGGCAATAGTCAACAGGGTGGCTATCAGTTTTTTGCTAACACCTACAAAAGACAATTCATGACTGCCGATCTAATCTAGTAGAGAATGTCTCATATCATATCCCATCGATCCATCAAGCTGTGGAGACTGAGCTGTAGAGATTGAACTGCTGATATGTTAAGTTGTCTTACCTGCTGATTTTCCAAGCAGTGGGATTGAGTAATATGTGATTGCCCACCCGGAAGAATATGTCAACACAGCTAATCCAAGAATAATACATTTTGGATGATATGCTAGTCTCCAGTTGAAATCACCTTTCTTCGCTTGTTTTGGTGGCTGCTCTATCCCTGTATCTGTATTACCGTCGTTCTCTCCTCCTCTTTAATGAGGTTGAATGCAGATGTACTCGCTGAGATGTCTTGCAAGCTGTAGGCCAATTCTTTACGAGTCACATCAAGGATATAGCCAGGCTTTGCTTCCTGCGCATCAGAAAATTTGCTGCTCTCTGCGGCAATTGAGTGCAGTTCAATAGATGATGATTTAAAATAGTCAGAAGCTGGATCAGCTTTGTGCATGCTTGTGGAAATGCTGTGACTCGGACTATCCTGAAATAAACAAGAATCCAAATTCTGTGACAGTTCACAATAGCAGATAATGGTATCATGTCAGAATTAGGGTTCAGGAATACAACTGAGTTGAATCAAATAAATAGTTCTGCTGTAAATTCACATACCATGTATGTGAAATATTTTGATCCAAAGATGGATGTTGCACATAGGAGTTCATGAGGTTTGTACTACAGTATGTTATAGAATACATTGTTGGATATAATATGAGGTTAAGAAGGTGGTGGACCATCAAGCCCAGAAGTCATGAGTGAAACCCTATGCTGAAAAGCATGTAGGTTCTATGGTATGATCTTCAGTTCTCAAACGGGTGAATGAATGATAGATAAACATGTTTTGCTGACACGCTGATCAGAGGACGTTGGCTAGGTGGTCGAGGACGAGATAGACATTCAAACGGAGTATCAGAGATATAATTCATGTATTACCTCCACACTCAATGTGCTGTTTTTTTTAATTGCTCCATCAGTAATTTCAGCTTGGACTGCAGGGTTCCTGTTGTTGTGTGCCTTTCTCCTAGCTGCCAGATTTTCATAAAATGACATTGGGCGCAGTAAGCATGCTAAGACTATCATCTGTGCTGCAGTGCCAGCTAAATAACCAAGTGTCACAAATGTTATAACCATTCCACAATGGAAATTTGTTAATAAGAAAAAAACATTTGACCACAATTGCACTATGGGCTGATAAGGAGGTACAGTGACACAGTGATTATTTGCCTACCATAAGATACAAGCTACAAGCTTGATGGTTTTGAAATGACGATAGATATGTTGTGCGGCTCAATTGTCAGAACAAGATTTTATTAATGTTACTCACCATATATAAGCATGGCACCAGTGAACGGGTAATTATCAAATAGAGTGCGTAGAATGATAGGAATGAATATGGTGCCCAATCCAGATCCTGCCCCGGATATCCCGACAGATATGGCTTTCTTCTTATCAAAGTATGGACCGTAAGCCGTGAATGCTGACAGTGTGATTAGTCCTGATGCCCAACCTAAAGGAAATCATGTAACAATTTGTTTTGAAGAAGCATCTTGGATAGAAATGATGATAGAATAGGGCATGATGACATCATCCCCAAAATGCAACTTTAGCCCAAAGTGCCTAAAGAGATCATCTGTCAGAAGTGCTAGCATTGGCCTGGTCCTAGGTGAATCAGGATAAATAAATCCCTCCTAGTAATGATTTAATCTTTTGTTCACCAGAACATCGTCAAGCTTGTTTTTAGGTCATTTAGCATCCACATCCACATAATCTACTGGCTGTGCTCTAACGCAGATCTCTGAACTGGTGGGTTTTCATTTGGGGGACTTATAAATCTGTTTGTTCCTTTATGCTATCATAGGTATCCTCTCCCCAGTCGGTGTGTCAACACTGCCAACCTAATCATATTGGCCCGATGACATAGTAGTCGTCCCCCCAGGGGGGAGGTTTCCGACAATAGTTGAGATAGCAAATGAGATGGAAAAATGGACTTCTTTTTGACTGTGACAATAAACTTACCATATGCTACTCCATATGCTGGGTACAACTATGCGACTTTGGGTATGTAACCAAAGCAAGCTAAGCTGCCTGTCATTATAAGTAAACCCAAACTACAGGCAAACCTGTGGGATGTCTTTGCAAGAAAGAAACCATTAAGCGGGCCTGTAAAACAGTGAAACTTTTAATTACAACTAAAATAGCTAAGCTGGCATCAATCGGGATGACTTTGTGAAATAGTGGTTCAAATGATCAGCATGTGAAGTACAATTATTTAACAGCAAAAATCCACATGATAACCAGATTCAAACGGGATAATTAATGATTACGGATCCTTGCACACAAACAGTTATTTAAATATGGTTTGTCCTTTAGCTGACTGCCTTAATATCAGGATCCTGCAACAACAAGCTGCATTCAACAAAATGCTTGCCAAACCACAGCAATTTGTTATTGAAAATATCAAAATCATATTCATAATACCATTAGTGTCCCTGTAATCAGTTGTATAGTGGACAGCCTTGTTGTTATCTGAAGAATGACCCAGCAAAAATGCCTCAAGACATTAGCTCGCGGTGGGAAATGTTTGCAAAGGTGACTGGCAAAGTAATTCATAATATCCAGAGCTATGGTTGAGGAAAATAACTTTTATGAAATGTTTATGATTTGTGACCAAATAATGAGGTAGTTAGAAGAGGGCATCATTCCCTCACAGCCAAGAGTTTCATGTGGATTTGTCCTGGACACTGACATATTATTAATAAGAGAGAAGTTGATTTAATCTAGGTGTCTCTATTTTTGTCCCTCTTACTCCATAATCATTCATAAAATTTCTACTTACCCTGGAGGAGTAAAAAGTTCTTAGGGGGGAAAGTTTGTCATTCCTCGCATACATGATACTGCAAAATTTGATACTAGCAAACAGTTACTCACCCTTTTTATCTTATATAGAATTCCATCTCAACTAGTCAAATTTTACTGCTACTATTAGGTCACTGCCGACGCCAAAGTAGCTCAGCTTAACTCGAGCTCAAATTTATTCCTATAGTGTTTATTTAAGATTATAAGTTGTC
Organism: Membranipora membranacea; assembly: GCA_914767715.1. Taxonomy (NCBI): domain Eukaryota; kingdom Metazoa; phylum Bryozoa; class Gymnolaemata; order Cheilostomatida; family Membraniporidae; genus Membranipora; species Membranipora membranacea. Next base: position 2,243,988 of record OU612070.1, on the reverse strand, counting down.
CCCACCTGTACAACGACTCATCAGTGTAGTTAGACTGAACACCCAGAGTAGAGATTCTGTAGAAGCATCAGGAAATAACTCCTGTAGTTCTACTAGTATAACTCCCTGTGTCTTAAATCCTCCCGATACGTAACCAAACAATCCACAACAGGCTAAACGGTACAATACATACAGACAATTAGTGCTCTATCAAAGTGGTTTATCCCGGTCTAGTACTCAGAGGACATCAAGTACGAGTTAGTGGCATCACATTAACAGGATATCTGTTAATGTAATGCCACAAAATCGCAAGCAAGCAACCGAAGCAGTCTGAGTATATAGACTAGTTTATTGCCGGGCTGATGCTCAAAATCCAGGCAATGTGAACACAGCCTGTATTTTTACCCTTAGACATAGTGTTTTGTCTATGGTTTGCTTTATTTTTACCCAATTATTTAGCTTCGCTCAATGAATACATCATGTGACATCATAATATTGCAAGCAGAAAAACACTGAAAAATCAGAACAGCGACTACCTGAACAGATACTAGAAATGGCCAATATATCAACATGAATCATCAAACTGTAAAAGGTTGGTACTGATTTATTCCTTAGTAGGATCAGAAAGCTCCCAAGCCTCACCGAATGTTATAACCCACGCCCATCCTCTGTCGATCGGTAAATCCTTCTTTCTTTCTTCATCCATGATCACCGATATTACAAGTCTGAAAAATGAAAAGCAAACTATCCAATGGACTACAACACTATAGAATGCAATGGGGTGTTCATAGGTCTACTTCATTTGAGATTGTAATGCATGTACGTTCCTGTTCCGCTTGCCAATCAATCAAGTCCTATACTTCAGTTGTCTATTGAATGAGCTACAGCCCAACCATGGGTGCGATCAACAGGGAGCCACAGCGGTACACCAGCGGGATTCTGAGACGGTTCAGTTCATATGCATTTAGAACCTTAGAAGAAACAAGCCGAGCTATTCAAAGACGGGCCAAAAATTGAAACCTACCGAGACCTGCAAACTATAGCTTCAATTCTTGCTTGCTTGCATGTTGTGAAATAAGACCACAGATTCAATTGTCGTATCACGCCAACTCTGTTAACAAACCCATCAAAGTATCATGTTTATTCAGAGCTGGCAGTTTTGATGGCCTCTGGAATAAAAGGCTACTGACCTTAGTCTGCGGTAATACTGCTACTGCAAGTCCATCTCAATTCTATGATGTCAGGACTACAAACATTTTACTGATGTTGCTTTTCTGTTGAGTGCTATTTACAACACTGTGAGAAAATGCATTTCGAGTAAGAATGCACTTTTGCTGACTACCTATTGAATGTTGAATAAATTAACATTTCATTTGTTATAAATCGTTACTGAAGTATATCGCCATGCAATAACTGGTATTAGTACACACACACACAGTGCTGCCTTACTATTGGCTATATGCATCTACTACTAATTGATTCAATAGAAAATCTTTTCACAGCTGTTTGTTTTATTTATGCACCAGGCAAATTGTTCTATCCATATTCCACGGAAAAAAACCATAATTATAAACAAACAAAAAAGTCTATTCACTGCTCGGCTTAATACGATCCAGTACACACATTGCCAATCTCTTGTTGTCATGCTAGAGTAAGAGAGAACATACTTGAAGTACGTGGTACCCACCCCTCCCCCCTAATCTCACAACTTTGAACTGTCCACTACGTGTAAATTTCTAGCTGTTTGCATCTTTTCATTGTTCTTTTTCTCCACACATCGAAAGAAGAAAGCTGACACGGCTAATATACCTGAGGCGAACATCTCACAAGCACCAATATAGAAGAAAACATTCTCCCATTTACCTGTTGCCTCAACAATAGCACCTTGAATAAAATAAAACACAAACTGACGAAACATATATGGCTACATAGGAGAAGGAGTTGGAAGTGGCTCGACTGGTTAGATCATCTGTCTACATCGCACAAGTGATGCAGTTCCTTGGGCTACGATGCAATTTCAACTAGGATTCGGTCGCCCCCTAGTTTGTTAGGAATTGGTAGAACAATTAACGCAGCTAAATTACTAGCTAACATCGCTTAGTATTGGGTCAATGAAAGACATACCTGCACTAAAAGTGCTGACAATGCTAGCGGCTCCATGATAGACAAATAGAATACTAGTGGCAGCTGAAGCATTCTCATGACCAAGGAGCTCTCCAGCTGTTATTGGCATTAGGCTGTATACAGAAGTACCCACAGTAGAGCAACATATAATCATCACTACTATCCCTGATAAGTAAACAGCAATCATTAGAGGAGACAGTTAGGTGAACTATTTGCAGACAAGATACTTCGAGCCCTTTCAGTCCTCCAGCCAGTTAAAGCAATATCAAATTAGCAGCTAGTAGTTGTTCATATTTTGCTGAAAAAAACGCAACGGTGACTAAAGTTGTCTTTCCTATCACCGTAGGGAGACAACTCAGCTGATTAGTTGGTATAGGTTGGGGAGAGGTGTTTGATATGTTTCGCGTTATTAATACATACAGGACCGAGACAGCACCAGGCAGTCACTGACCATCTTCCCCGGCTTGATCTTGATTAAAATAAATCCATGATCACATGATGCATATCCCAACATACCTGCAACTCCTGACACTGCGGCGCATGTGATAGCCCCGATTCCTGCGAGAAACATGTTGAGCATTAGCTGAGTGTACGCACTGACATAGTTCTTATCTGCCAACCATCCATTAAATATACGGAAGGGGATCTCTATTCCCCCAGCGATGGTCAGCAGAGTGGCTATCAGTTTTTTGCTCACACCTACAAAAAAATGATTCATGGCTGCTCATTTAATTGACCTGGTAGGATACTCAACAACAAAATCAACAACATATCAAGCTGTGGTGATGTAGCTGTAGAGATCAAATTGTTGATATGTTGAGGTAGGTCTTACCTGCTGATTTTCCAAGCGGTGGAATGGAGTAATATGCGACTGTCAGCCCAGAAGAATAGGTCATCACAGCTAATCCTAGAATTATACATTTAGGATGATATGCTAGTCTCCAGTTGAAATCACCTTTCTTCGCTTGTTTTGGTGGCAGCCCAGTATCTGTATTACCATCGTTGTCCCCCTCTTCTTTAGCGAGGTTGAATGCAGATACACTCCCTGAGATGTCTTGCAAGCTGTAGGCCAACTCCTTACGAGTCACATCAAGGATATAGCCACGCTTCACTTCCAGCTCTTCAGGAAATTTGTCGCTCCCTGCAGCAATTGTATGAAGGTCAATGGGTGTAGACTTAAAACTATCATGTTCCTCCAAAGCTGGATCAGTTATGTTAATACTTCTTGAAACGCTATGACTGTGACTTCGCCTCCGAAATTCATCCTACAAGACAATTTTTAACTGTTCTAAAAAGGACTTTGAAACTACAGTCACAATTCATAATTAAATTCAAGTGTGGTATGTTGTTATTTCCATCATGAATTGAGAGAGGACATGATAGAGAGAAATTCAATTCTCAGAAGGTACGCCAAGAGAAACAAAAAGTTCTGAATTCACAGGATATGCAAGATTTAACTGCTTTCACTAGATCTCATTGTAACAACCTTCAAATGTGAAAATGGTCTAAAATGTTATCAGGAATATAACTGAATTGAACAAAATAAAGAGATTTGCAGGAAATTTTTTCACCAGAGTGTTTCAACATTGTGAAGTGAACTAGGACCTTCAGTTCTCAATGAATGGATGACACGCTGATCAGAGGATGTTGGCTAGGTTGCCGAGGACAAATCGGACATTCAAGCAGAGTATGAGAGATATAATCCATGTATTACCTCCACACTCAATGTGTTGTCGTTTGTAGATTTATTTTTAATTGTTCCGTCAATCTCATCAGCTGGATCCGAAGAGTGCCCGTTGTTGTATGCTTTTTTCCTTGCTGCCAGATTTTCATAGAATGATATCGGGCGAAGTAAGCATGCTAAGACTAACATCTGGGCTGCAGTGCCAGCTTAAAATAACCAAATGTCACAAATGTTATTACCATCTCCAAGATGGAAGTTCGTTTATAAAAAAGAACCTCAGACCACGATTGATCAAAATAAAGCCACAACTTTGGGATACACGTGTATTTATCAGAGTATAACCATGACACAGCGGTTCTCATCTTCCCAGTGGGCATTATGATGTCACTACTAACTTGATAGTTTGGAAGTGACGATAGGTATTTTGTACAGTTCAATCGATTGGAATGGGATATATATATATATCTATCCCATTTCATATACTTATCAATTTTATTCAATATATATCATTCATGTTACTCACCATATATAAGCATGGCACCAGTGAACGAGTAATTATCAAATAGAGTGCGTAGAATGATAGGAATGAATATGGTGCCCAGTCCAGATCCTGCCCCGGATATCCCGACGGATATTGCTTTCTTCTTATCAAAGTATGGACCGTAAGCAGTGAATGCTGACAGTGTGATTAGTCCTGATGCCCAGCCTACAGAAATCACGAAACTAAAACTAGCACCTGATGGGAAAGGGCACAATGACATCATCCCCAAAATGTTATTCTAGTCTGGGATACCCAAAGAGATCAGAAGTTTTATCATTGACCTGGTCACCAGCGACTCAGGAGGATTATATTCCTCCTCCTCGTAATAATTTTACGGTTTTATCAGCAGGAGATCTTCAAGCTGAACAGTGTTTCATATTTTTTAGCAAAATGTTTCCTGAATGTATTATCTGTGTTCAATTCCAGATGCTGTAGGGTTTCATCATATTTCTCAGACAATATGGTCTGACAGTAGCCTGTAGGCTGTCGAGGTGCCTGCCTGCCCAGGCTACCTGACAGGCCGATAACAACCATCAAATTGACTTCTTTTTTACTGTGACAATAAACTCACCATACGCCACTCCATATGCTGGGTACATGTATGCGACTTTGGGTATGTAACCAAAGCAAGCTATGCTCGCTGTCATTATAAGCAAACCCAAACAGCAGGCGAACCTGTGTGATGTCTTTGCAAGAAAGTAGCCATTGAGCGGGCCTGTGAAATATAAAACCTTCTGATGTAATTTAAATGGCTTCGGTAGTATTGATCAATATTTATGGGGTGATTTTGTGAGATAAATTGTATGGAATGGAGGAATGGAGTTAATTTTTGTTTAATTGTGTTAAAAACACATTACAATTTAAGTGTGAACCATATCTTTAAGTTAATACGAAGAAGAATACTAAAAGATACAAAGCTGGACAAAAATCTTTTAGTTCTAGTTTTAGGCATGATAAAATATCTACGAATATTTTTGTAACGTTCGGATAAAATGTCACTATCATTACCATTAAAATGTTGAGCTAAATTAAAATGCTCATGTCAACAAAACAGTCAGTGTCAAAAAATTAGCTGTTTTTCATAAAAGGATTTAAAAGCATGTTTGTGTGTTTTTTTAACAGCAATAATTCCACATTTACCGGATTCAAACCAAATTTTGTTGCTGCCATAGTACATGTGCACTCTGCACTCTGCACTCTGCAGTAATACAATCACAGTTTTGTGATTGTAGCCAGCTAACTTTGTTGATTACAATTCTTGTACACAAAATAGTTACAATGTTTCAACCTTTGCTCACCAACGGACCAGGATACTCCAAGTTCTTGCTTGTAACAACAAAATAACTTTGTTCTGTTATTGAAACTTTGATCATAATTCATGTAATCAAAATCAGATGCAAAATGAGCATACCTATTAATGACTTCAGGGCGACTCGGAAAGAAATACCTTGCCTTGACAGACTGTAGTGGATGTCTTCCCCACCCACCCTATGAAGACGCCTTGCTGCAATTTGGGGGAATTAAGTGCGGGTGACAGGCAAAGCCTTTGGTAATTATTAAAGGCTAAAGTTGACATGGGGAGACCCATTATCATGAAATCGGGCTTTGTAACTTGTGACCAGAAGATGTTGACAATATCCTCACAGCCAAGTGTTTCACGGGAGCAGTTATTTTACGCTTGGTGACTTAATTTTTTACAATTCCAGTCAGAGCCAACACATTGGCTACACATAACCTTCCCTCCGTATTTGATCTGCATATGTTTAACATTAGGAGTTGCCCTCACCTGTACATCTATTCATGAGCATAGTGAGACTGAATACCCATAAGAGAGATTCTGTAGAAGCATCAGGAAATAACTCCTGTAGTTCTACTAGTATAACTCCCTGTGTCTTAAATCCTCCCGATACGTAACCAAACAATCCACAGCAGGCTAAACGGTACAATACATCAAGGAGTACATACATACAGACAACGGGGGGGCCTTCGGATGGGGGGAGACTCTGGGGGGGGGGGGGGGCTCGGACTATCAGACAACGAGTGCTCTATCAAACTGGTCAGAATCCATGCCAATGTCACCAAAGCTTAGATTATAGTGTATTACCCAAACACTTTGTCATGTTCATGTAACTACATCATGTGAAATCATAGCATCAGGCAGATAGACAGCCATCAGATAAGCAAACGCGAGTATTAGCAATGTACAACATGAATCATCAAACTGTAAAAGGTGGGTACTGATTTAGTCCTTTGTAGGATCAGATAATTTCAAAGTCTCACCCAATGTTATGACCCACGCCCATCCTCTGTCGATCGGTAAATCTTTCCTTCTTTGCTCATCCATGACCTCTGATAATAAGAGTTGTCTGCAAAATGAAAATGAAAATAAATCAAAAAGTAGACGTGAGATGCATTTCATGTTCGGCTGCCAACTCAATAAAAATCGATACTTTACGAGCAGACTAGCAGCCACATCACAGCAACAGGTCTACTTCAGATTTTCTCCAACACGCTGGTGCAATACACTACTAACGAGCCACTGAGGTACACCAGCATGATGGTGAGATAGTTTAGTTCATGTGCTTTTAGAACCTTGTAGAAAACAGAAGAAAGCTTGCAAAAGACGATCCAAAAGCTGTAACCTACCAAGTGTGAACTATAGCTTGTATTCCAGATTCTTGCTATGCATGTTGTGATATAAGACCACAGATACAGTTGTGGTATCACACTGACCCTGATGACAGCTCATCATAGTATAATGTTTATTCAGAGCTGACAGTTTTGTGGTCTCTGGAGTGACTTGCAGAAATGCAGCTGCTGCTATTCCCTATCATTTCTATGATGTCAGCAGAATGATTTACTCGGCGTTGTCTCCTCCGTTGAGTGCAAAATATAATCGAATGCAAATATATACTAGTACTAGTAGGCATGCACATACACTGACTACTTATGGAATACTGAACAAATTAACACTTCATTTGCTAGTCCACAAGACAATAAATTTTGTATTGATGCTGTACTATATAGTCTATATAGTCTATATAGTCTCTATGTATATATTAATTGATTCAATAGAAATTATCTGAAACAGAAATCATTCCACAGCTGATTCTATTATTTGTACACAGGATAAATTTGTTTACGCATACCCCATAGACTTAATAATTATTAAGTCTATGGCATACCCTTATTCCACAAGACAGTGAAACTTTTTTGCTGATTTGCTTATTGAATATCAGCTAGCATTCTCCTCCCTCTCTACATTAAGACATTTGTTTTATACACGGTCTTATGCATCATTTATGACTTGTTCAGCAAATAAAATTGATATTATTATAATAATATACTGATAAGCGTGCAGCCAATCAGTAGAGGGGGAGCGATTCAGAATGCAGGCAAACTGGATAAAACTGGACCTGTTGTCAGACTGACGATCTATGACGTTATAAAAGTAGATCATTACAATTTAATCAGTGAATTTATTATGATGAACTATTTTACTGATATTGTCGTATATACTATATATATATAAAGTCTTTCATCTGTAGCAACTGGAAGTACCAATGAAAAATGTTGCTAGGATATTGATGAAAAACAGTTTTGAAATAATGGTATGTACCAACTAAAATACTATAAAAAAACTCACGTTTATTTATAGTATCGATACCCTGTGATATGGGTGAGGAACCTTGATGTAGCCTAACTGGGTTTTTTTTCCAAGTATAAGTACGGGTCTACGGACCTCTCGATTAAAAGACCCATGCCCTACTCATTGCACAACCGACTAAATTACTATGGTAAGTCAAAAAAGACAATCATTGCTTAGTGGCTTGCGCTTGGGGATCTATGTATACTTCCCATACAGTTTTTGCTGTGATGATGTTATCATAATCATGGTGTAGATTGTTTATCAGATAATCTTCTGGTATATCCTTTGTGACACTTCTAACATACAAGTAACCATCTTGTCCTGTAGCTCCTGCCTCCGGCTCTGGCTGGTTGCTCAGTATTTTTCCAATAAACTGACTTATCTCGTCAAAAGATGGCCGACTGTGAGGGTTTTCTGCCCAGCATCTGAGCATCATCTCATAACTGGTAAAAATGATAAGACGTTGAGACTCATGTGAATGTTGGGGTGATTTCAGCTTAGGGATAATACACTTCTGATCTCTGTTTGGCAGCCAATGGAGCACAGAAAAAATGTATGTACATACATAAACTCCTTATTTGTAATTCAAAACCCCTTGTTCTGCTCAAATGTGCATTCTAAATTGTAGTTGTGCATCTCCAACAAGAAATAAGACAACTAACAGAATTGCTTGTGATCTGAAAAAAGCTGATTTTGTGAGCAGTTGTGTGCTCCTACCTCTTGGTTGGTGTTTCAATTCTACAGATACTCAGAGTGCGCATGTGCAATAATTATGACCTTTGGACTTTAGCTTGTTATTTTCTAACAGCCCAGCTTAACACTTTTACTACCATAACCGGATATGATAATAAAAGTGTAAAGCTGGGCTGTTAGAAAATAACAAGCTAAAGTCCAAAGGTCATCATTATTGCACATGCGCACTCTGTGTATCTGTAGAATTGAAACACCAACCAAGAGGTAGGAGCACACAACTGCTCACAAAATCAGCTTTTTTCAGATCACAAGCAATTCTGTTAGTTGTCTTATTTCTTGTTGGAGATGCACAACTACAATTTAGAATGCACATTTGAGCAGAACAAGGGGTTTTGAATTACAAATAAGGAGTTTATGTATGTACATACATTTTTCTGTGCTCCATTGGCTGCCAAACAGAGATCAGAAGTGTATTATCCCTTTAATTGCCATTGACCAAATAAAATTATCAGCACAATTTGAGGCAAAGGGTGATGCAGTAATTAATCGAAGTCTATGAATGGGATGCTGCTACAGAGCTTAAGATTGTACATTTATATTCTACATGTACTTACATCATAGGTGGACAACTTGCTGGTTTATCCAGACGTTGACCATTATCTATATATTTCTTCACACCATAGTTGGTTACTCCTGGGTAGGGAGTACTTCCACGAGTAAATAACTCCCACAGCGTCACTCCGAAAGACCACTGACAAATAAATGCATCCTTAATAAAAAGTTATGTCACATAGCAATTACTATATATGATCAGTAGGGATTCATTCCAGAGACTATTTCATACTGTCTCAAATGCTTTTTAACTAAACACATAGCTAAAACCCCTAGTTTTAACCTTAAACCATCCAGGTTGAGGGACTGGCGCATGTACCTGATATTTTGTGGTAGGGGTGCCTGTGAGGTGTTTAGGTTTGCACCTTTGAGCCAAACCTTTGTCTAATGTCTCCCCATAGGTTAAAATTTTATTTACTTGTTTGTGAACCTGGGTGCACAATGTCGAAGTATTTATTTTCTCTGTCATTAACATAAACCTTAAATGTTAAGCTAGTCTGAAAAAAGTCTTTTTGAACTAAAGTAGGTGAGTAAATGTAAGCTAGCTTTAAAGTTTTTCAAGCTTGAGCGAAATGGCAAACTTTTGTGACTATTCCACTTCGCTAGGGTCATTCAATTCTTTTCCAGCTGGACATTATTCCGAACGAGAGAGAAGAAAATGATTAGAGAAGTGATAACTTTTCTTTTCCTAGCTATTGTGTATTAACTTTTGTAATGTTTTACTGCTAATTAATGCCTGTGTGTACTTAGCAATTTTACCTGTCATTGTTCTTGATTTTTAGTTACATGTCTTTTTAATTCTACACCATATTTTATCAAATTTTCTGTTCTCTGGGTACAAGTCCTAAGGACTTATTCTTCTCAAGAATAAACATGGAATATATATATATATATATATATATACATATACAGCATACAACATCAGAACTTGAGGTGTATCTTCCTTCCTTTAGAGATTCCAAAGCCATCCATTTCATCGGCACAGGTTTGCTCATATCTCCCACAGTATAATAGTCTGTCTTATAAATGTCTCGAGACATTCCGAAGTCAGCTATTTTCACCATATAGAAACCATCAATCCTGTACGGAAAGAACAAACAGTGTAAAAGTCTGTTCAGATTAGGACCATAAATACAGGAGGTCTACTGTGTGTTTGAAAAACCCAACACACAGCATAATATTATAATATATATGTATATATATTATATATATATATCCAAAAAAATAACCTGTCAGTGTGCACCACAAGCAAATATAAAGAAAATAACCCTATTTTCATGGTGATTTTCAAACTGATAATAAACAATTGATCATTGAACTGATTAGAAAAACTGATTCCGAAATAGTATCGCATTTGAGACCCACATGCAATTTCTTGCGGCTAAATCCCGATGAACAAACTTCTTCTCAGCTAAATATTTCATTCCGTTTGCAATCTGATACCCAAAGTGAAGTATATCTGCCAATGTTAGGGTCTAAAACATTGAATGGTAAAAACAATAAGATTTTATGGGAATGTAACTAATCATAGAAGTTTTGTTCACATTATATAAGATGCAAGAGTAAGGTCTTTAATGAGATCGAGAAAACTTAGAAGAGATTATATTATAAGTACATGTAATATAGGAGGCATAGTTGTGGTTGTGGACAACTCCAAACTTCCCTAAATAAGGTTTGGTTTTTTACCAGGGGCTTGTCTTCAGTCAACTGACAGGATATTTCTAAAAGCGTTGGCACAGGATTTTCTCCTTGGACAACATGAATCAGATAAAATTAGTGAACAGCAGTAGCACAATACCTGGGGTTTTTCAAAACAAACATTTGAAGACTCTAGATATTTTATTATTCATACTGACCAAATCTTCTTTTTTCACGAATGTACATAAATCTCCGTTCTCCATGAAAGGTAAAACTACCAGAGGTAGATCGGCCTTTTCATAGACCACACCGATCAGGGAGAGAACGTTCTCATGTTTGAAGTCAATCATCAGAGTTCCCTCTGTTAGGAAATTCTACAAATCCTCAAAACTCATCTCCCTGTCATCTGTATAAATTAAAATAAAATAATAAGTTTCAACGCAGCCACAAAACTAGAACAATTATTACAATTGATGATGAAATGATGAAATGGATAACGCTATACGATATTTAACATGGTAAAATCACAAAAACAGCAAGTTAATAATAAATGCAGGAGTAGAAGGTGGCTCAGGTTAGAGCAAGGAGTTAACTCCTTGGTTAGAGCGCCGGCCTTCAGCGCGCAAGTGTTGAAGGTTGTGGGTCCAAATCCCACTGCAGTCCACTCACTATTGGGGATTGTTGGACCCCCAGGTGTGCTCCGACCTGCCTACAAACTGAGAGCAAATTGGCGCTGACATTGCGGCAAAGCCCTTTCTACGGGATGCGGTGAGTGATGAAACCTTGAGATTTTAACCAACATTATTTTACCTCTGATGCTTTTGACTGCTACTGTTTTGATATTTCCGGATGGAGCTATAAATTTGCCTTTGTAGACAACTCCAAAATTCCCCTTGCCGAGCTGTTGACCAATAGACAATCTCTCACTCGGTATTCGGCACCTGTCCACCTTAGCCTTTATATCCTCAGAGAGCTGCTTACCAGAGAATGGTATCATTTTCCCAAAATTACCTGTATTAAATTAAGTAATAAAGTATTAAATTAAAAATGAAAACGTATTTACTGCAGAGAAAATATCATACCTCTAGTAAGGTGATAATACCTATGTATATGTATTGCTCAATATATCCCTTGGTAATGCATGGCGGAGTCCCATGGGTTAGAGGTATAGGTTCTCCACTACAGTGATTCATTGATTGCATTTTCATAAAGAGATGAAATATATAGTATATTTTTTATTTATTTGGGCACAGAATGAGTGCGGAGCAAGACGTTCAGTGTCCAGTCATACATGTAATGATGAAGGATCGTTAGCAAACTAGAACTTTCATAATCTGCTTAAATTTCGGATATCTCAAACTTTTAATGAAACCGATCAGCCAAAATATTGTATAGAATCTGTCTGTTGAGTGATCAAAACCTCCTGCCATCACAAGCACAGCGCCCAACCCTGATCACCGTTGGGACATATGGGAAAAGTCTTGCCATTTCAAGCTGTGAGAAGTGGATGGAAGCCAGCCATTTCATGTTGCTTTGCTGTGATTTGGTGTTTAAATACCATGCAATGTCCTCACTGATGAGCCGAGAGATTTACCTGCAAAATTGGGAAGCTCCAAGTTCTTGAAAGTATTTGCTAGATTGTCAGAAATATTCCGTTTTGAGTTGTCTTCTTTTCTTTCTTTGATCTCATCAGATACCGCTGTTAAAAATGAACAAAAAGGATAGTAGTAGTAAGGCAGAAAAGTCTTAGTCTGGAGCTAGATTAATAAAACCAGGATAAATACGAGATGGCAATCTACCAGGTCACAGAGCTGACTATCACTGAAGACTGGGTTTTGTTCCCAATGTTTATTTTCAGCTTCTATAAATGCAGCTAAGAAGGCATAATTACATAAAATGAGAAAATCTGAGACAATCTTTTTCTATAACGAGGAAACACGATTATAAAGCAAACACTTCCTGCTCTTCTGCTTTACAAAATCATATCCGACATCAGGCAGTACCCTACACGTCAAGCCATGCCAGTAATATTAGTATCTTTCTAGCGTAATGAAACCGAAATATTATTTTCATGATTATACACTCTTTATTTGGCAGGTATGATGTGTTCCGTAAACGTAGCACAGAAATTAGGGCAAATGATGGGGGGGGGGGGACGTTGTCAGACATTAAAATGTATAACATACCTAGACTAAGTCTCGCTTTGTCTATGGATTGTTGAGCTTGCTCCTGATAATCAATGAGTAGTTCCTCCATATCCATATCGTCTTTAGAGTCAGCGATCTGAACTGCTGTCTTATCATCTTTATCTTTGACAGCGAGAAGCTGAAGCTGCTGCTTTGGTGTTAAACTGTCTAGCAGTATTTTAGCTATATCTGTTTTACCCCAGTTCACAGTCTCATGTAGAGGCGTACAGCTATCTCTACTCTGTGAACAGATCAGTGTGGCCTTCTGCTCAGTGGATAAATGAGACAGAATGGTTTTGATCACATTAACTTGTCGACACGCTTGATGTAATGGGGTGTATTTATTTGTCTGCAGTAGCCGCAGCCTCCTCTCCATTGGCACCGCTGTGAGGAAAGCCGTGATGACACGGGAATGGCCTTGTTTTGCTGCCCAATTAAGAGGTTTCCAGCCAAAAAAATTCTTTTTCTGGAGAGTGCTTTTTATATCATCAAAAGAAAGCTGACCTAACAATGGTGTGAGCTCTTCATAGAACTTTTCATCTGGATCTTTGAGGTTCAGCTGGTCGCAGAACTCAACCATCATCTCCTGTAGACGATCCATCTGTGTGTCACTATCGCCTTCATAAATTATAAATGGAATTTATATTTCAAAACAAGTAAAAAAAGTCCAAATCTATCAGTTCATAATATTTAAACCAGTTGAGCGCATGATTGTAAGTTTCATGTGATATGCTCTAAAGTAACCCACTGCTTTGAGATAAGGCAATCATATGTGGTCTATTTACCAACTGTCATTTTGTCACTTCCTCCCTCCCTTCCTGGTATGCTTTTCACCATCCAGTGAGAAAATGTGTTATTTTGAGTATAATGACAAAACGGCTTACAGACAACTATCCCGCCGGTGAAAGTGAAGTAATGGCAGAGTGACTATGCTATTATGTATGTGACTATGGTGATCGGGGGCTGTGGGATTATGCAATGGCTTGGTGAGAAAACAGCGGTGACAAAATTATCCAACTTCCCGGCAGTAAAAAATAGTGAGCTTATTGTTTCATGGTACCATGAGATGTTTACTCTGTAGTGAGAGACACATGCATACCTGAATAACGGTCTGGTGGAATTGATGTAAGTAAGTAGTACTCTGTACAGCCGTGCAGTTATATGCTCTTCCACCCACGCTTGTTAGACAAAGCTTATCTTCAATTGTCTCCACAGATAACCATGATACTAAATACAAACAGTGCAGCTTGCTGATATGTTTTGCTTCTATGTTGACTCGTAAAGGACTGATCGATGGCTGTAAAATATTAACTGCTCAGGTGACTGACTCTATATCTCGTATTACAGAGATGATTATGATGCAACACCGCAATGTTTGTCATTACACTTAATAAGAAGCCACCACACTATCACAGACTCAGTTCATTAAAGTCAATTTTGGCAAATCTTAGGCTACGAAGTTGTCTTCTCTTGTTGTTGAATTTTGGTGGCTCATTTGCAGAATAGAGTTATCACCCCATCTATCTATCTGTCTAAAAATTTTAGTTTCAAGCATGTGGCTCGACTGCTTCACAGAGTAAGGGGTACAGAATAAATTGTTTAACAATAGTCAAAGACAGAGTTTTTTTACTCCTTGGTCAAGGTACCTGCAAGCTTTGTGTCAAGGGGAAAGTTATGTGAAGCTTGATGCCAAAAACTCCTTTCATGTATTTGTCACAATTATAGGGTTCTGGAGAATGAACTGAATTCAAAGTTTTTGATCACAGTAAAAAATAGAATATGCAGGCTCTCCCATAAAAAATTCTTTTTGTACAGCCTTACTCCACAATTAGACTTGATGTTTCATGCTTAAATTACACCTAACTATTCTAGCTAAATTGATAAGGTGGGTAGAGCTAGGAAGGCAGTATTGTGGCAGTTTTTACAATAGGATTAACTATCTTGACAATCCTTGAATGATGCTGCCGCAATGTACCCTTGGTCTGTGCAATCATTGAACCTTAAATTTATCGAAAGGGCCTCATATCAAATGTATCTGCGGTCCATCGTCTACTGGGCTTTGGTTGGCACCCAGGTGTGCTCCGACCTGCCTGCAAACAGAGAGCAACCTGGCGCAGATATTGTGGCCTGGCCACTAAGGCAACGAATTTCGCCGCCTATGCTCCGGGATGTGGCTTGTGACAAGACATCTGATTTAAATCAACCTTCAATTTTAATCAGATGTAATAATGCCTTGAAACATGAATATCATAAGAAGCAACAAGTCTTGAGACACAAAGATTATCCTCAGGTTTTGATATGCTAATATTACATTGCCTTTAAATCCTTTGGAAAAGATAAACAAGGCACAACAGTAACAAATTCGTTCCCTGTAATGAAAGACAGAAAATGCAATACAACTGGTTGTTTACAATTAAGATTTCTTGAGGGATTAGAAAATTTACTCTAAGAAAACAATGTCTGTAATTGCTCTAACTGATATCTTCATCCAGCTTAGGTCTCAATTGTACTTGGATCGTTTCAATGCACTGCGTGAAGAACTGCTTCCAATTTTTTTTGGGGCCATCTCAGATTTGTTGTTTATTGAGGCAGCCCACCTGTTTGGCTAACTGAATCCTCAAAAGTAACAACATTATAACTTGTTGCAGTATAAATTCAGTCCCAGGGCACCCTCTACTTGATTGTGCAATAACTCCCGGAAGAAGGTTTACCCGGCTAGCCAAGAGTGAAGTGATCGCAACCTTGTATCACTTTTTTAGAAGCATGGACCATGGTTTTGTTGAGTAAACAGAGTGTGGATAATTGAATGTCGACAAGGTATCATGGTCGATTTCAAAAATGTAAATAAATGGGCAGCCAGCCACTAGAGCCTATTGATTCAACATAATATGATATGATATCTTAGATGCAATATAATTGGTATAAAAAATGGGGCACACTCATTATGGGCCAAATTTTGTATCAGAACTGGGGTTTCGGGCTTGGGATACTGATTGGAAAATATATTTGGTCTGAGCAGGAATTACAACATACCTAACGCTGCATACATAAATCAAAAATTCTATCGAGGTAAAAGTGCAGATCTGACTGGCTAAAAGTGCAATACAACAAGACAAACAGAGTATCGAATCAGATATAGATTCTGGATATTTCTGAAGATGTATGTAGAATGATGAAGATAAATTATTTTGAGGTATATCTTCATTCTGATAGAATTTGATGGGTGTCTGATGGGTCACCACAATCTATATTGAAAACTTATATCTATCAACAGAAATATTCTTTTGTTTAAGTTCAGTATAGCATCTCCATTGTCATTTTAAATTGCTCCACTCCTTTGATAAAAGGCAATTAAAATGTGTTTGAAACTGTACACAATGGCATAGAAACTACAAATATATAGGCTCTTTGCACTGCCTTGCGCAACATCGCCACTGCACTGATGGATGAAATAAACACTGTAATGAAAAAGTAAATCGCAATTTTAAATATGTTAAAAAGATATTTCAAACATGCCCTCAAAAGCTCATTTAGATAATGTGATGAACTGATGCTCCAAAAAAAACCAGATCTCTGTGAGTTACCATGTCGAAATGTAATTCTGCCCAAGCAGAAAAACATGAACTTGGAGATTTTTTGTCAGATTTGGAGTTTGCAGAAAAAAATAAATGAATAGTTAGCTGATTGACTAACGATCCAGGTGACCAAATGTGGTTATTCTGAATTAAAAACTGTAGGAAGGAGATAGCTTTTGGAAAAGTAAGGAGGAGATAACTACAGCTGAGCATTTTTGACTTTAAATAACTGAGAGAGTGATACTATGCGATAGTGCTTCTATTTTGTCAATGAATCATTCAGCATACAACGTTGTTTAAAGGGCAAGATAGGGTATGCAGTTGAATCATAATGATAACTATTTCCTCATACAGACAGTTAAGTTGTTTGTGCATTTTGTAAATTATAGTGTATGTGGATACAGTTATGGCGATCATCATCATTTCTCATCTAACACAGCACACCGTAAGCAATTGTGCAATTATTTAGGAGCAATGTGAACGTGAGCATAATAAATCTCAGTATATCACAGGAGCTGTTCACCCTTGCTGGAAAACTAGACCGGAAGTCTACTTCAGCTGCGAGGCAAACCATTGAGACAGGACCAGTACATGTGAAGTAGTACTATATGATGATTCTAAACAGTAGCAACTAGCAAGTGAGATGATATGAGGAATCATTTGGCAACAACATGGATTGAACAATGTCTATTGATAAAGAATGATGCAAAATTCAGAAACAAAATAATTTTAGGAGGAACTTTTCAGATTGATTCTTCCAGCCCCTAGAACCCTGGAGTGTATATGCTTCTCTTAAGGAGTCTATAGTCACCTTGCTTGAGAAATGAATACCTAGAGTACTGTCAATAAATTGTCACCAAAATTGCAAATAATAAAAAAATATTAGATAAAACTTGTTGCTCTTCTAAACTTGGAACTTGCGCCCACGTTGATGACTGTATACATGACTATTATTAAAATTGCACTTATATACTATAATTGCTTGATTCTTATAACTCAAGGAGTAGAAACTCCCATATCCTTGCTCTGGAATTATTGGTCGCGAAGGTCAGCAGAACTATAACAGGGTTGAACATAACGCTGTGATGTAAGACACGATGCAAAACGCAAATCAAATCGTTACGCTGGTGAACAAGTAAGCCCTACACCATGTCTAGTGTGCTGCGCCGTCCTCTTCCTGCTATTCCACAGAGAGGGTTCTCTGAGGCTATGCAACACGCCCTGCTGGTTGACAATCTGCTCAGCTGCGGAAATGTCAAGGATGCCGTACTCATCGACCTGAAGGATTTCTCTTACATATCAGCAAACCCTGGTTTTGAGGTAAGAACTCTATTACGATGCAGTTTTCACAACTTGACATACATTATTTTTACATAAAAACATGTGTGAAATCTATTTGTTGTGTTAACCCCACCACTTTGCTCCTAGAAAGTTACGGATCTCACGATATTCAGCCGGGTTTTTATTAATCGTAAGAAAAACTGGTCTTGGTTGAAAGACACACAACGACCAGACTTGAATGTACAAATGATTAAAATTTAGTTTATGAATAAAAAGTGCCAAAATTCAGACAGCATCAGTTCATATAATGGGATGGAAATCTGACTGATCCAGGAACAATTTATGACTATGTGTTGAGAAAAGATCATTTGCATTAAAATAAGAGATCAGTAGGACTTTTGGATATAGCATTGGCCCACAGTCCATTAAACCAAATGGTACCTTCTAAATAATTAGTGATGACTTTTCTACATTGCTTGCTCATGATGAATTGGGTTGGAGATATCCTTTGTTTTTAGATTCCAGATGCTGGTGTCATAAAACTTGGTATGCTATTCACTAAGCCAAACCTAAGAAGTAAAGGATTCACTTTTAATTCAAATAGTTACAGTGTATCGAGACGTGACTGTGATGCAGTGTATGCTAAGACTGAGGTATGTACACTGCAGTGGTCTAGCGCTCATTTCACTACATCCAAACCATCTTTTAAAACTTGCATGACGTTCAGTTACTGAGATTATCTACTGTGTTTTGCGGGTGAAATATTTGACTTCTTTTGTCAACAATACAGTACACATTTTATATATGACGTATATCATTAAATTCTTTATTAGATCATGTTTCAATATCAGTAATTCTGCTGGAGCCTGGAATGATGATAAGTTGATCATGTCTTCAATATGGCAAAAATCATGTTTGATAAATAAATGCCACAAATTTTCACTAGCAAACTTGCCAATTTGGAACTTATCTGCTCAGACAAAATGAGAAGATAACTCCATACCTTAAAAAGGATGGTTACACGCTTTTTTTTTATATTCCCTCTATATTACAAAATATACCTACTGTGGGTCAACTAGAATGGTTTATTAGATTGGTCAAACAGAGCTCATGAGTTTAACCATGAACTATATATGAACAATCTGGATATCCTACTCATTATGAACAGAATGAGCTGAATCTTTGTGACATAGAGAGAGGGCGATCACAGACGTGATAGCTCTTCATAATTTATCAGATTTAAATACTTTTCATCTATTTGCTTTACAGGAAGGAGGACTGTTGTTGCTGAGGACACTTAAATACCATTTGGTAGTATTCTACGACAATAATATGTTTCCTGCTATTTGCGCAGAGGCATCAAATAAATTAGGTGAGTATACAGGAGGTGGTGCTACACCAAGGGCCTAGTCTCACCCTGTCCAACGGCCCAGTTTATACAGAGAAATATTGTGTAGATCAACTATATAAAACAGCAAGTGCACAGAACAGAAAGAGTATTCATATGTTTATGGTGACACCCTAGTGGAGCGCTAGAAACGATCCACAACCAAGCAAACACCTTTTACCCTGACTGCACGTAACACAACTACCACACATAGCACCAGTATAATTTGACACTTAGTAGTGGGGCAGTGTTGCCATTGCTAAGTTAATCATTAGAAACACAGGTGTTAGATGAATGCTTAGAATATGATGGCTGAACAGATAGTGGATCAGTAAATGTATGTCTATCTGCCTGTATTTCTACCACTGAATATTATGTTTTATAAATTTCAGCTGATTATTTGATACACAAAGGTTATTGAATCCCACCATGGGACAGCTTTTGGAACACTAGGCCTGCCTCAATCACATGTATTATCACCCTCTACATAACAACACAATCGATATAAAAGCCAAAACAAGTCACAAAGGCACTGAAGAGATGATTTGGTGTGAAGCGGTGGTTACAGAAGTTTTTTATTAGTACATGAAAATTAAATCTAAGAGGCTGACTGTATTACAACCAGTCTGCAGAATCTGAACCTAATCCAACAATGCCTGATTGAGTAACCTTTTCACCTCTTCAACTTCATTTTCTGAAATGAACTTTGAGCGACCTTTTTGTTGAAAATTTGTGTCTAGTCCATTTTTGTTCCTTGACCTGACCTGTTTCCCTGTGTCAGTTGTATCAACAGGATGAGCTGTTTGGAATTTTATCTCCTTTTTATCAAATATACTTGTTGTACCATTCAGACCTGTCATGTAAGATCCGATAGAGCGGCTATGTCTCCTTTTTGCTGATTTTGATTTCACATGATTTAAATAGCTCCTAGTAGCTTCTACACTCAAAGCTATTAGGTTGGCTTCCTGCTCAGAAGGCCGATTTGGCACAGTGTTGGTAGCCTCAACAACAGCTTCCACTTTTGAATTACAAAGTTTCGATCCAAATATGAAGCTTAATGCTTTTATATAAGTTTTTTTGAACTCAGGATTGACGACAGCCTGAACTACGGCATTAACAGCTGAGATTAAAAATGAGAGATAAAATGGCACGCTTGCGATACGTTTGCTTTGGTTTTCTTCCTCAAATACTCCAATTGCAAACCCAGCACCACTCAACGGCAACCAAACAAACGTGCTTAGTACCAAAGTATAATACATATCCATCTCTGGCTGCAAAATAACAAGGGAATGAAGTTCAAAACAAAATGAGCTATCAACTGTGCTAAGCGAACAAACAACACAAGTTCAACTTATGTTTTATTAGCGTTATTAGGCATAACTAAGTCACACTCAATGGTAATTTTGTCCAAAATCTTTCATCTCTGCCGTGCCACCTGTCCAATACAAGTTGTTGTCAGGTCTTTACCTGCATGATTTGCTGGGGCTTAAAACCTGCAGTGCGAGTTAACGTGATATATCGCTTTTTAAACTTATAAATATTGTATTGGTGATCATATTATGTTATAGTTATTTTCACAATTAAAACCTCCCAAATATTTGACGTTGAGTCACAGCAAGGAGTTTGAAAACTCTGTAACTCCCTGGTCACAGTGACCTCTGGAAGTTCATTTTGGGGCAAAAGGTGGCCTTTTTAAATTGAGCCCTCTGTGCCTTGTTTTTGAGGTATTTGATTAGTTTATGCTTTCACCATATAGAGGAAGCATGGCACTAACTGGAGGAGTGACATTTTAGTGAAACATGATGTTTTTGGGCCTCCTGTCGTCGAGACTTGAAATTGATTTTTGCAATAGTAATAGGGCCATTTCTGACCCCTCATTACATGCGACCCCATTAACGCACAAACTAAAATTTCCAATTTATTATACCATTTTGGTCTTGTACTGTCGCTTCCAACAATAATCTTACCAGCTCACACATCCTGGTTGTCACAACTGAATCAGATGATAACTCAAATTTTCACTAATTTAGGTCAAAATTTCCCAGCCAAAATTCAGAAATTCAGAAAGATGTAAACCAAATTTGTTGTTAGCATGATGAACAGCAGGAGATTGTCTAGATTTTGATCGAAGCGATTTATGATTATGGCTTTACATCTTGAGATATTTGGATTTTTTTTGGCTATACTAGCTTTATTTGGTCCAAAACATGCACTCCTCTCCAGCCAAAAAACCGAAAATAGGTTAAACAACATGTTATACACACCAGCTTCCATTAAACTAGAGAGTATTTTCGAGGTTTTGATTGTGGCGTTAGATGTAAATTCAATAGTAGAGAAGTTATGAGCATAAACATTTCTCTTTCGATGCTAAACAATCACCCAAAAAAGATGATCCATTGTTGTACACAATGTGCTTTGCATGTAATACTGCATAGATTCTCATCACGCTTTTGCATAAAGTAATTTACTGCATCATTTTGCCCATTGCTGCCTATATGTTTTCAATGTATTTTATTAGTTAATGTAAAATTAATCAAATTAGAAGCGTGCGGTTTAAAAAAATTTGCGGTATGAAATATAAGTCAGACTACTAGCAACGTGTCAGTGAAGTAATTTTTTTAGATGGGACAAGTAATTCCTGAGAAACTGAAAAGGCGATATATCACGTTAACAACAGTATACATAAAATATACATAATATTATGTAGCATATCACATTATACAAGTATATGTTTAAGAAGGTAACTGACCTTATTGTCTGGAAAGAGACCAGTCGAGTCACCTGACGTTCTACTACCATCCGCTGATATCTGCTCAGATTTTGGTGGCTTTGCTTCTTCACTGTCTCCAACTTTTACTTTAATCCCCCTCCTGTATTTCCATAATGCCACAGTCAGGTATAGTGTTGTGCTAATCATAGTAAAAACCTGTATCCAAACTAGTGCTACAGCAATTCTCACTACTGCAGTTACAGAATTCAGTTTTGAATCTGCACCTATAGCAGCATTGATGAGCGCGCTAAGTTTATCCGTATCCCTTGTGCAAGCATGAAGTTTAGATGACCAAATCAATGGGACAGGAAAATCCCCTGTTGCATATCCTCCGAGGTGGAGAAACCCTGGGCTTATAATGATTAGAAATGCAGTTATTGTAAACGATCTACTGAAAATGCCTGAGTACTCCGAGTGTTTGTTGTACTGTAGTCGGATCACTTGAAGTATACCAATGAACGCGACAGTCATGAGCTTCGTTTGAAGATGGACAGTTTGAACGCCTGCTGCAACTTCACAGACTAGTTTGGATATTTTACCCTGAACTAATGCAACCATAGAAATTATACTGTATACTCCACAGATAGCGAAGTCTATGAATGCAGTATACCCGATGTATATATTCCTCAGCGCTGTCAAACGCCTCTCACAACATAGAATCATCATCGATATACAGTTCATCGGCACGCCAATTAAAATGTTGATGCCTAATATCAGCAGCAATAAAGAATTAACTCCGCTTGCCAGTTGCGTCTCATCGATAATATAGAAATAACCATCATGCACAGTAGTGTTGTGTTGGCCGACTGAACTAATGTTCATGGTCACACTCAAACTGCATGTATAATATTGTCCAAAGATGTGTAAGACATTGTGTAATGTCATTCTGATGACCATTCACTCAACAATCCCTAACTCACAACTTACAATAATACTATTGCTGTAATGTCATTCTGATGACCATTCACTCAACAATCCCTAACTCACAACTTACAATAATACTATTGCATGTATTTCGCATCCCTAAAGTTACGACAGAAATTAGCTATGGGCTTTTCCACCCAAAGTTTTTTGAATTTTGCAGAGATGGTTGAACTTCCGCTCATTGGGTAACCAATACATTGCTTTGAGGCCACGGCTATGGTTGCATGTAGTGATTGCAAACTGTCAGATTTTGGCGAGACAAGATGAAACTAAGACAGCAACAACATTTGAGACGAGGACAAGACCGAGAAATATATTGATGCCGATAAAATTGAAAACTGCCACTTTATTGGCATCTAGGAATTGAATATGATACAGAAATGATTTTATCAATTTTGATATTACATCAGTCTAGGCTTCTGAACAAACATTGGGGGCCTTTTCAGTATACTCTTCTCATTTTGGAAGATCAGTGGTCACGATAATACATCATAATACAGTATAGTTAGGTGTTGACTGTACATATGGCCCATTGGGTAATCATCATTACAATGTTTATAATGAACAACTCTCGACCTGTATCGAGAGTGTCTGTCTCGACGAGACGAGACAGTATCTCGAGGAGACAAATCGCACAAGACGGAGACATCACTAGTTGCGTGGTTATCATAAATGATTTTTAAAAAAGGAGTTCTACAGACAAAACCTGTCTGTGTCTATGCCTTACACTGGGCAACAATTATAATGTCGCTCCCTTCTTGATTGGGTGGGGGAGGGGAGGGAGGGGAGGAAACAAACACACAACCAAGGCTTGTCAAGATAAGCTACCCATGCATCAACAGTCAACACCATCTTGCTTTATTATCACTGAGTTGTAGTACAGGGGAAAGATTCTAAGTTGTCCCATTCCAGTCAGCTTGAGGTGAACTACCAATATTCATAGTATTAGTCAAACAGGTGTGATGTAAATTTCTTTTCATGTAACAAAGTTTTGTCTCAACCATGATAAATACTTTTCATCTATTTGCTTTACAGGAAAATAGACTGTTGTTGCTGAGGACACTTAAATACCATTTGGTAATATTCTACGACAATAATATGTTTCCTGCTATTTGCGCAGAGGGGTCAAATAAGTTAGGTGAGTGTACAGGAGGTGGTGCTACACAGACGGCTTAGGCTGAGCTCCCAAGACTCTTGCCCCCGCCTGACGGCCCATTTTGATATGGATACGACATATTGACAAGCTAGAGTACATCGACAGCTTTTGTAAATACTATGTAAAACAATAAGTGATAATCCAACCGAAAAACGATAGTTTTGAGGTTCTATCAAAAGTATCAAAACTTTTGAGGTCGTATCAGTTCTATTTACAAACATAATATAAAGTATGGAGATACCCTAGTGTAGCAGCAGTAACAATCCACAACCAGGTAAACCTAACCACCCAACACGTTTTACCCGGGCTGCACCTAATGGAACCTACATGTGCTGGGCAGTCTTTGCAAATGCTAAATTAATGAAACTAGTTACTTATATGCCATGAAAATGATGGCTGAATAGATAATGTATCAGTAACTGAGCTGTCTGTCTGTCCGCCTGTCCATCCGTCCGTCCGTAAATGATATTGAAACACATCATAGTACAGCTTTTGGAACGTTACAAGCACCTCAATCACATGTATCATCTACCCTCTACAGAACAATGCAAGCCATGGACTATTGCTATCATTGAGTAGTTGGCTCTTTTTTTTGTGAAATCGATACAATAGCCAAAACAAGTCACAGCGGCACTGAAAAGATGATTCGGTGTGAAGTGGTTGTTACACAATGATTTATTAAAACATGAAAATTAAATCTTAGAAACTGACTGTATTACACACCGGCTGCAGAATCTGCACCTAATCCAACAATACCTTATTGAGTAACCTTGTCACCTCTTCAACTTCATTGTCCGATATGAATTTTGAGCGACTTTTTGTTGAACATTTTTGTCTACTCCATTTTTGATCCTTGAACTGACCTGTTTTCCATTGTTAGTTTGATCAACAGGATTAGCTGGTTGAAATTTTGTCTCTTTTTATCAAAGATACTTGTTGTAGCATTCAGACCTAGGTTGGGTTTAGCAGAACCTTCCTGCGCAGAAGGCCGATTTCCCTCAGTGTTGGTAGCATCAATGCCAGCTTCCACTTTTAAATTTTCCGATCCAAATATGAAACTCCATGCCTTTATATAGGTTTTTTTGAGCTCAGGATTTACTACAGCTTGCATTACGGCATTAACAGCTGAGATTAAAAATGAGAGAAAAAACGGCACGCTTGCGATTCGTTTTGTTTGGCTTTTCCCCCTGAATTGCTCCTATTTCTACCCCAGCACCCATCATTGGCAGCCAAACGAAAGTGCTAAGTACCAAAGTATAATACATAGCCATTTCAGGCTGCAAAATAACGAGGGAATAAAGTTCATAACACTAAAATGAGCTATCAAATGTACTAATCAACACAAAGTTCAAGTTATGCAAAGCATAACTTAGTCAAACTCAGCATATAACATATTTTATAATACCCGTCAAGTTAACTGACCTTATTGTCTGGAAATAGACTGGTAGAGTCACCTGACGTTCTACTACCATCCGCTGATATCTGCTCAGATTTTGGTGGCTTTGCTTCTTCACTGTCTCCAACTTTTACTTTAATCCCCCTCCTGTATTTCCATAATGCCACAGTCAGGTATAGTGTTGTGCTAATCATAGTAAAAACCTGTATCCAAACTAGTGCTACAGCAATTCTCACTACTGCAGTTACAGAATTCAGTTTTGAATCTGCACCTATAGCAGCATTGATGAGCGCGCTAAGTTTATCCGTATCCCTTGTGCAAGCATGAAGTTTAGTTGACCAAATGAGTGGGACAGGAAAATCCCCTGTTGCATATCCACTGAGGTGAAAAAACCCTGGGCTTATAATGATTAGAAATTAGCTCAGGGGAAGAGAGCCTAAATTGTCGTCATTTCAGTCAGCTCAAGGTGTATTACCAATATTGTGCAATGAGAAACAGGAAATGAGGTACACTACCAATATTCATGGTAATAGTCACAGACTGCTCTTTAAAATCAAGCGCCATCAAAGAATGTCAGTAGTTTATGTTCATAACCCCAAAGGGTCACATCTGAGTCCTGAGACATAATTGAAGTTGTTAATTACTGACTATGTGATCTGAATTTCTTGTCATATGATAAGATTAATCAGCCGAGCTTTTTCGCGACCATGGGCATAATCTATCATCTCGTTGTTCACCTCTCAACATGCTTGCCTTAAATTATAAGAACTTATTGGTCTGGCAGAACCGAAGTGAATTTTGGCTACAGGAAAAAAACAAATTAAATAAAACATGACTTAAATCTAATAGCAATAATTATTTGATTCTGCTCCAGTTCTAAATGATGGTATAAAAAAAAGGTTTATTTGGAAAGGAAAGATTAGCTGATACTCATTACACTTCAATCCCTGGGAAGTTAACATGGATAAAAATCTTCACATAAGTCTCTTAAAGGCACAAGCTCTTTAATTTTGACCCCTACCCGCCCCATCCTTCCGTTTTTTAGGACTATAAGCAAGGAGGGTGGGCAGTCTGGCAATAATCCTTTCTTGAAGTTGTGTACCGCTACTCAGAAAAGGGACAACTCCTAATTGTCAACGTAGCCACACTTTCGCATTCTGCGCATGCTTAGCTCTGGGCACGAGAGTCAGTATGACACTTTCGGCAAGGATTTCTCCATACTGACTCTCGTGATCTGACTGGGCATGCCCAGAGCTGAGCATGCGCAGAATGGGATTTCTCTTGAAATCCTTGCTTTCGGGCTATGTTTGGACTTTGACCTTTCTCAATTCAAGGCTGATTGTTAGTACAGCCACTGGGTTTTCCATTTTTTTTACATAAAATCAGAAAATGAAAAGGAGCTTTGCTGCAACCAAGCAAATAACCAAGGGTATTAGCTACTATGAACCTTGATGTAACAGGGGAAACTATGCCCTTGGCTGCAAAGGATAATAGTGGTCAATCCAATTAGTGAAATACTCCTTGGTTAATCATATTCATTACTTGTTGCAGTTTAAGCCTGGTACCATAGGTCAGTCCACTCCAAAACCTACCTTACCTTGGTCTTTGGCAATGTTTGACCAAGGAGTTAAAGACTTGGTTTGACCAAGAGTTTTTTTACTCCTTGGTTTGACTGCCCTCCTTAAGTTGTTGTTATTGTTGTTTCGTCAAGCAACAAACCCTCAAGGGTGCAGTCAAACATCATCATGCCAAAGTCCAGGTTTTGGAGTAGACCTTTGGTGTTCACACCCAAAGGAGTTTGTGGTAGAATCAGACTGCTCTGGAGTCCATCAGAATCAGTTGAAATATTATTTACTCCTAGGCCTTCTCATATTACTTGAAGTGTAATCTTCCTATCACTCACTGATGCTGCACTGAAGGTCTCTTATTTTCATTTTTTCCAAGGCTAAAATTAAGACAACAGGCCATACCCTACATCCGGTCATAAGATTGTTACATTGTGAACAGATAGACTAAGCTTGCGTCAGCACTGCAATGACCCCTGCTCAGGCCATGCTGGTCGATAGCCAGTACGAGTCATGTCCGCAGTCAGAGGTCTGCCCGAGTCCAGTGGTTGCGTGGGTGTGTCCTGATGATTGTATATGTTGTCACTAATGATCTCCCTGGTGCACTTGCTTGTTGAGTATGACTTGCATGTTTAAATGTCCCGGGTCACTGGGCTGAGGCAAGGTGATCTTAGTTAGAGGCTTCTTGCAAAAAGCCTTTGCCTTAACTTGCTATGTTTGAGTCGCCTGTTTGTTGTTTTAATGACTTTATTATAGTCCTAGTCTAAGGTCAGTGAATCTCAACTATCACAAGTCCGATACCCTAAGGTTCATCGTATACCACCACCTATGAGGCCATTACAACTTATATCTGGTGGTTTGATGAACTGAACTATGCAACTGTTGCTTGCTGGTATATGCTTCCATGCATTTATAAAGTTTGTTTTGCAATGGCAAGTTGGAAGCATAAAACTATGCCACCGATGAGGCCTCTATCTAACTTTTATCGGGAAAATGCTATGCACAAGTTCAAACTCTGCATCAGATTGATTTTTCCACTAAGATTTCAGATGACCACCAAAATGGCCTCTCAGTTCTGCCGTGACCTCGCTGTTAAGGTCGGGTATGGAGATGTCTGCTACAAATTTTGGGGCATCAACAAGCCAACTGCGCAGAAGTTTCTTGCCGTACACGGCTGGCTGGACAATGCAGGATCTTTTGACCCGCTAATGAAACACTTCCTTGACAGTGGTAAGCTCAATATTACGCCCGTTATTTGATGTCTATGTAATAGCTAAATTTACCTAGCCCTCTACTCGATTAGCAAAATATAAGTGTTAGCTTGCATTATTTCATCCTTTACCTAGCTAAATTAAACTCTAGCTACAATTTACTCTACTAAGGTATACAGATGAAGGGACAGTCAATTGTAGGCGCTTTGAGTAAAATATAATCAGCGTTTGCACATGTCAACGAAAAGGGCTTACTCCGCCCTGGTGTTGTTCGTAGGCTAGAGTCATCATTGTACATTTTACTTTTAAACCATGTTGGTGTTCAATGGCAATAATCTCTTATTTGGTCTTAGCACGTTTTGATTCATCCATGTAGGTCTTTTGGTACTTTATTGAGTACATATGACATGTAATTTCTTTAAAAAAAAATCTACCCAGGTGTTGGGGAGAGGTGTGTGGCATGTGTTGAGTTACCCGGGCATGGGTGGTCTAGTCATCTACCTAAGGGAGTTCCGTTTTCACCTGCATCAGACTTACAAGGTGTTAGATCAGTAGTCAAACAACTAGGCTGGTCAAGATTCAACCTGATAGGTAAGTTTGATAAATTAGTATTTTGAGAATATTCCCAGACATCATTTGTTTCTTTCATTGTCATGGAAGCTGAAAGACAGGATATCAGGCTGGGCATCAATCTTTAATGTGTTACTTTTTTCCTGCATGTTGCTTAATTTTTGCTTGTCCATCAAAAGGAGCTTTTACTTGGTCACTGATACAAGTTTAATCTAATCTCTCAAATTAGATTAAAGTAGGGAGAAGTCACTCTTATATAAACACATGCTTATATCGTATCTGACCCTACACAAGCATATGACTATAATATATATATTCGGATTTAAATTTATATAACTCTAGATGGTGCATACTGTTGGGTTATATTCTTGGTTTGGTTAGGTTTTGTACCTAAACTAACAAACCAATGATAATCCGTCATTTGGAAACATTTAGTCAACAATGGAACACTGGTTTAGGAATCTCATAACCTTAACTGTTGCCTTTCTTGATGGAAGACACCCCCACCATTGCTGTGCTGCAGATATAGTATATGCCACATGACTATCCTACAGGAAGCCGGAAAATATATAATATATCAGTTGTGAGAAATCCTTCACAAATACTGTGTATTCACCTGTGTGCGTATCCGTGATTCCATATCAGTGGCCACAATGAATCATGCACTGAACCTCATTAAATTTACAGAAATAATTTATCCATTCAGTGACTCATGTATTATTAGTATGCTTTAAAACTCAGACTGTGGCGAGATGAAGTGCTGCTAAGTGCTAAGGTTGGTTGATGATTTCAGGTATATATTCTTACTTTCAGGTCATAGTATGGGAGCTATGAGAACACAAGCCTATGCCATGTGTTATCCAGAAGAAATAGAGTCTATCATTACATTTGATGGTGTTATACTCCCTTTAGAATTTATGACAAAGGTAAGCCAAAATGTTGCCAAGAGAACTTCAGGGGTAAGGCGGCGGATTAAAGCGAGCCAGTGACAAACCCTGTTCTACTTTTCCTTGTGTTTTCTTGAATTACCTACACAGCACAGGCTAATTGTTGCTTCCCGATTTGCACTGTAATCTGGTGCATGCTATTTTGTTATCCAAATATACTAACCTAGTTTAAGCGCTAACGGTGTCGAGATAGCCGGTAGTAGCATTTCATTAGCGACTACTTTCCTAACCAAAATGAAATGCTATTACCAGCTATCCCGACACCGCACAGCTATCTCAACCCGACACAGCTATCCCGACACTACTATTAAAATACTAACCTTGTTTTTTAACTGTTATCGATGAAAGAATCAGAATATAGGACTATGAACTGAATATTACACTGTACTATGACAGGGCTATTGATAGCTTTTTGGCACGGCATTCATCATTTTAAATCAATTTATATTGCCTGCTAATCATTTGTCAACCAAAAAGTGCAGAAGTCATTGAAATTTTAGCCTTGTCACACAGTCATAAGTTTGCTGCTTGACAATGATACCCCATAGCTTGTGTATATACCCCATAGCTTGTGTAGATACCCCATAGCTTGTGTAGATACCCCATAGCTTGTGTAGATACCCCATAGCTTGTGTAGATACCCCATAGCTTGTGTAGATACTCCATAGCTTGTGTAGATACCCCATAGCTTGTGTAGATACCCCATATCTTGTGTAGATACCCCATAGCTTGTGTAGATACCCCATAGCTTGTGTAGATACTCCATAGCTTGTGTAGATACCCCATAGCTTGTGTAGATACCCCATATCTTGTGTAGATACCCCATATCTTGTGTAGATACCCCATATCTTGTGTAGATACCCCATAGCTTGTGTAGATACCCCATAGCTTGTGTAGATACCCCATAGCTTGTGTAGATACCCCATAGCTTGTGTAGATAACCCATAGCTTGTGTAGATACCCCATAGCTTGTGTAGACACCCCATATCTTGTGTAGATACCCCATAGCTTGTGTAGATACCCCATAGCTTGTGTAGATAACCCATAGCTTGTGTAGATACCCCATAGCTTGTGTAGACACCCCATATCTTGTGTAGATACCCCATAGCTTGTGTAGATACCCCATATCTTGTGTAGATACCCCATATCTTGTGTAGATACCCCATATCTTGTGTAGATACCCCATAGCTTGTGTAGATACCCCATATCTTGTGTAGATACCCCATATCTTGTGTAGACACCCCATAGCTTGTGTAGATACCCCATAGCTTGTGTAGATAACCCATAGCTTGTGTAGATACCCCATAGCTTGTGTAGACACCCCATATCTTGTGTAGATACCCCATATCTTGTGTAGATACCCCATATCTTGTGTAGATACCCCATATCTTGTGTAGATACCCCATAGCTTGTGTAGATACCCCATATCTTGTGTAGATACCCCATAGCTTGTGTAGATACCCCATAGCTTGTGTAGATAACCCATAGCTTGTGTAGATACCCCATAGCTTGTGTAGACACCCCATATCTTGTGTAGATACCCCATAGCTTGTGTAGATACCCCATATCTTGTGTAGATACCCCATATCTTGTGTAGATACCCCATAGCTTGTGTAGATACCCCATAGCTTGTGTAGATACCCCATAGCTTGTGTAGATACCCCATATCTTGTGTAGATACCCCATAGCTTGTGTAGATACCCCATAGCTTGTGTAGATACCCCATATCTTGTGTAGATACCCCATATCTTGTGTAGATACCCCATATCTTGTGTAGATACCCCATAGCTTGTGTAGATACCCCATAGCTTGTGTAGATACTCCATAGCTTGTGTAGATACCCCATATCTTGTGTAGATACCCCATAGCTTGTGTAGATACCCCATAGCTTGTGTAGATAACCCATAGCTTGTGTAGATACCCCATAGCTTGTGTAGACACCCCATATCTTGTGTAGATACCCCATAGCTTGTGTAGATACCCCGTATCTTGTGTAGATACCCCATATCTTGTGTAGATACCCCATATCTTGTGTAGATACCCCATAGCTTGTGTAGATACCCCATATCTTGTGTAGATACCCCATATCTTGTGTAGATACCCCATAGCTTGTGTAGATAACCCATAGCTTGTGTAGATACCCCATAGCTTGTGTAGACACCCCATATCTTGTGTAGATACCCCATAGCTTGTGTAGATACCCCATAGCGTGTGTTGATACCCCATAGCTTGTGTAGATACCCCATATCTTGTGTAGATACCCCATAGCTTGTGTAGATAACCCATAGCTTGTGTAGATACCCCATAGCTTGTGTAGACACCCCATATCTTGTGTAGATACCCCATAGCTTGTGTAGATACCCCATAGCTTGTGTAGATACCCCATATCTTGTGTAGATACCCCATATCTTGTGTAGATACCCCATATCTTGTGTAGATACCCCATATCTTGTGTAGATACCCCATAGCTTGTGTAGATACCCCATATCTTGTGTAGATACCCCATATCTTGTGTAGATACCCCATATCTTGTGTAGATACCCCATATCTTGTGTAGATACCCCATATCTTGTGTAGATACCCCATAGCTTGTGTAGATACCCCATATCTTGTGTAGATACCCCATATCTTGTGTAGATACCCCATATCTTGTGTAGATACCCCATAGCTTGTGTAGATACCCCATAGCTTGTGTAGATAACCCATAGCTTGTGTAGATACCCCATAGCTTGTGTAGACACCCCATATCTTGTGTAGATACCCCATAGCTTGTGTAGATACCCCATATCTTGTGTAGATACCCCATATCTTGTGTAGATACCCCATATCTTGTGTAGATACCCCATAGCTTGTGTAGATACCCCATATCTTGTGTAGATACCCCATATCTTGTGTAGATACCCCATATCTTGTGTAGATACCCCATATCTTGTGTAGATACCCCATATCTTGTGTAGATACCCCATATCTTGTGTAGATACCCCATATCTTGTGTAGTTACCCCATAGCTTGTGTAGATACCCCATATCTTGTGTAGATACCCCATATCTTGTGTAGATACCCCATATCTTGTGTAGATACCCCATAGCTTGTGTAGATACCCCATAGCTTGTGTAGATACTCCATAGCTTGTGTAGATACCCCATAGCTTGTGTAGATACCCCATAGCTTGTGTAGATACCCCATAGCTTGTGTAGATACCCCATATCTTGTGTAGATACCCCATAGCTTGTGTAGATACCCCATAGCTTGTGTAGATACTCCATAGCTTGTGTAGATACCCCATAGCTTGTGTAGATACCCCATAGCTTGTGTAGATACCCCATAGCTTGTGTAGATACCCCATATCTTGTGTAGATACCCCATAGCTTGTGTAGATACCCCATAGCTTGTGTAGACACCCCATATCTTGTGTAGATACCCCATAGCTTGTGTAGATACCCCATATCTTGTGTAGATACCCCATAGCTTGTGTAGATACCCCATAGCTTGTGTAGATACTCCATAGCTTGTGCAGATAACCCATATCTTGTGTAGATACCCCATATCTTGTGTAGATACCCCATAGCTTGTGTAGATACCCCATATCTTGTGTAGATACCCCATAGCTTGTGTAGATACCCCATAGCTTGTGTAGACACCCCATATCTTGTGTAGATACCCCATAGCTTGTGTAGATACCCCATATCTTGTGTAGATACCCCATAGCTTGTGTAGATACCCCATAGCTTGTGTAGATACTCCATAGCTTGTGCAGATAACCCATATCTTGTGTAGATACCCCATATCTTGTGTAGATACCCCATATCTTGTGTAGATACCCCATAGCTTGTGTAGATACCCCATAGCTTGTGCAGATAACCCATATCTTGTGTAGATACCCCATATCTTGTGTAGATACCCCATAGCTTGTGTAGATACCCCATATCTTGTGTAGATACCCCATATCTTGTGTAGATACCCCATAGCTTGTGTAGATAACCCATAGCTTGTGTAGATACCCCATATCTTGTGTAGATACCCCATAGCTTGTGTAGATACCCCATATCTTGTGTAGATACCCCATAGCTTGTGTAGATACCCCATAGCTTGTGTAGATACCCCATAGCTTGTGTAGATACCCCATAGCTTGTGTAGATACTCCATAGCTTGTGTAGATACCCCATAGCTTGTGTAGATACCCCATAGCTTGTGTAGATACCCCATAGCTTGTGTAGATACCCCATAGCTTGTGTAGATACTCCATAGCTTGTGTAGATACCCCATAGCTTGTGTAGATACCCCATATCTTGTGTAGATACCCCATAGCTTGTGTAGATACCCCATATCTTGTGTAGATACCCCATAGCTTGTGTAGATACCCCATAGCTTGTGTAGATACCCCATAGCTTGTGTAGATACCCCATATCTTGTGTAGATACCCCATAGCTTGTGTAGATACCCCATAGCTTGTGTAGATACCCCATAGCTTGTGTAGATACCCCATATCTTGTGTAGATACCCCATAGCTTGTGTAGATACCCCATATCTTGTGTAGATACCCCATAGCTTGTGTAGATACCCCATATCTTGTGTAGATACCCCATAGCTTGTGTAGATACCCCATAGCTTGTGCAGATAACCCATAGCTTGTGTAGATAACCCATAGCTTGTGTAGATACCCCATAGCTTGTGTAGATAACCCATAGCTTGTGTAGATACCCCATATCTTGTGTAGATACCCCATAGCTTGTGTAGATACCCCATATCTTGTGTAGATACCCCATATCTTGTGTAGATACCCCATAGCTTGTGTAGATACCCCATATCTTGTGTAGACACCCCATAGCTTGTGTAGATACCCCATATCTTGTGTAGACACCCCATATCTTGTGTAGATACCCCATATCTTGTGTAGATACCCCATAGCTTGTGTAGATACCCCATATCTTGTGTAGATACCCCATAGCTTGTGTAGATACCCCATAGCTTGTGTAGATACCCCATAGCTTGTGTAGATACCCCATAGCTTGTGTAGATACCCCATAGCTTGTGTAGATACCCCATAGCTTGTGTAGATACCCCATAGCTTGTGTAGATACCCCATAGCTTGTGTAGATACCCCATAGCTTGTGTAGATACCCCATATCTTGTGTAGATACCCCATATCTTGTGTAGACACCCCATATCTTGTGTAGATACCCCATATCTTGTGTAGATACCCCATATCTTGTGTAGATACCCCATAGCTTGTGTAGATACCCCATAGCTTGTGTAGATACCCCATATCTTGTGTAGATACCCCATAGCTTGTGTAGATACCCCATATCTTGTGTAGATACCCCATAGCTTGTGTAGATACCCCATATCTTGTGTAGATACCCCATATCTTGTGTAGATACCCCATATCTTGTGTAGATACCCCATATCTTGTGTAGATACCCCATAGCTTGTGTAGATACCCCATAGCTTGTGTAGATACCCCATAGCTTGTGTAGATACCCCATAGCTTGTGTAGATACCCCATAGCTTGTGTAGATACCCCATATCTTGTGTAGATACCCCATATCTTGTGTAGATACCCCATATCTTGTGTAGATACCCCATAGCTTGTGTAGATACCCCATAGCTTGTGTAGATACCCCATATCTTGTGTAGATACCCCATAGCTTGTGTAGATACCCCATATCTTGTGTAGATACCCCATAGCTTGTGTAGATACCCCATATCTTGTGTAGATACCCCATAGCTTGTGTAGATACCCCATAGCTTGTGTAGATAACCCATAGCTTGTGTAGATACCCCATATCTTGTGTAGATACCCCATAGCTTGTGTAGATACCCCATAGCTTGTGTAGATACCCCATAGCTTGTGTATATACCCCATAGCTTGTGTAGATACCCCATAGCTTGTGCAGATTGTCATCATCTATTGGCTGTATGATACATCATAGTATGTACAGGAAAGAATATAAAACTGATGGTATTTTCCATCAAATTGCTCTGGGGAATGAAAAACCAATATGCTGGGCTCACATGTATTGCAGTAGTTAATTTGTAGCTCAACATAATAATCATACTGTGCAAGCTTCTGCATATGCAAATGATTTTGTGGCTCCATATTATTATGTGTATTTTAATGCAACTAAATCTCAAATATTGCCGTTTTAGCCCTTTAAATTCCCGACACACTCCAGCCACTCCATCCATTCCTCTCTACCAAATAAAAAAGGATATCAATTGCTGTAATCGTAAGGATTCGTTACCAGTTATGCTCATATTTTAGGATGGTAATCCTTACACAGCCTGGGGCAGACAGATAGACAAATTTATGAAGTATGAGGAGGATTATAGTGGTAAGAAGGGCAGAGAGCACACCTGGCAGGAATTATCAGATAGATGGAGGGCGGCTGCTCCAGGCATAACAGAGGAGGAGTTCGAAATACTCATGAAACGAGGCTGTAAGAAATTAGGTGAGTTTAAGTGAAGTTGCATGGAAAAGATATGTCTGAACCTTTTAATAATCAGATTGTAAGAAATTTATAATTTTAATGATTGCCCTGTAACCACTTTGGAATTATTGACCTGTAAGAAAATGAGAACATCGTCTAGATAATTGTGATGGGTGGCCAGTACAATATACCGTAATAATTATGATCCTACAATACCTGGTAATGCCGGGTCTTGAATGATTCCGTTAAAACATTCCTCAATGCCAAATAGCAGTATAATCATTCCCGGGAAGATTATATTCTGAGCTTCTTCTGCCTGGTTTCTTCTTGCTGTGAGTTTTCCAAGTAATTAAAACAGTTCATTCACGATTTTTATTTCAGAAAATGGCAAATACATCTTTACTTATTCTCCAGCTTTACACAACAGGGTAAGCAATTATCTTTAGTATAAATGATGCATGGGAGGTCGAATCTATCCAGTGTTTTTTGATAATGAGGCACTTTACCATAAGGAATAACAGAAATGTTTTTGGCCCTTGGATTATTAATGGAATTTTTGATTCTGGCTAAATTCTAAGCTAACCATATGCCTCAAGCAATACAGACATGTGATTAATTAAGAGAAGACCCAGAAAACAAAAACATCTGTTATGACATCTTCTCCAACCAACAACACTCCACAGTGAAATCTTTCAGGACAAATTACATTTGTTTTAGACTAATGCTGTTCTCCAGCAAACTATGGAAATGAACATGAAATGTATGCAGAATAACAAAGATACACCTCAACTTTTCATCAGGTCAGTATGGCTTACATTTCACTGCTCAGCTTTGGCTACATAGGCTCCTTATGGGTTATGAGTTAAAGGCACTGAGGTATAATTCCATAGCAGTAGTACTCAATTTCAGTGGTTATAGGCGCTTGATTCGATTGATGGTATAAAATAAGTTTCTCAAGATAAAGAACGACATTTGAGAAAGAAAAAAATTTGGGAACAGGGACTGTCTGATCATATATAATTAATATATTATATATCAATAAACTCACCACTACACCTCTGCTGAACAACTCAGGCGTAGGTAGAAAACGAGCAACTCATCATGATAGTCATAGTGCCTGGTTTGAATTACAGCTTTATAAGCTTTAGATAGGTTAAAGCAAGACTTACTATGACAGAATATAAAACAGTGATGGTTATCATTTGTTGTGTTCATGATAGAGCTGTGAAACAAAACTGGTTACCTTATAGTCATAGATTTCTATTGTGTCGGTTTTGTAGAGCTAAACAACATACATGGGAAACTACTACAGACGCATCATCTGAGTCTAAGTGGAAGGCTGCTTTCGAGACGCTAAAGAAGTCCTACCCTAATGATGTGAGCTTCATGTTTTTACCCTATCTTCTTTTAGAAGCTTGGAAGTCCATAGACAAAAGTGGGCTGGACCAATCAATCTTGAAAGCTCAGCCAGTATTTAATTCAATCCCACGACCCCTGC
Source organism: Membranipora membranacea (assembly GCA_914767715.1). Lineage (NCBI taxonomy): Eukaryota > Metazoa > Bryozoa > Gymnolaemata > Cheilostomatida > Membraniporidae > Membranipora > Membranipora membranacea. Next base: position 2,206,171 of record OU612070.1, on the reverse strand, counting down.
TGCCCCAATCAGGGGTGCCTACCTATAGTGCCACCTCACTATTCCCAAAACGATAAGGGGTAATGGCGCTTATAGGCGAGTGCTATTCACTACTCGCAGTCATACACTCTCAAGTTCATTCCATTCCACCATGGCCACAGTGTGCATGTAGACGGTTTACATGTTTGTTGATGGGTACATATCAGCGAGGCCACACTGATCCAGCTTCACTTTTACATTGTATTAGCTGAAGATTCTTTGTACACCAGTCATATTCTGATGATACCAAACAGATTTTAACTGAATGGCGATTGGTCTATTGCTAACTTGTGTATGTAATTGATTGATCACAGTGTTGGGAGGTGGTCTGATAAAACATTATATAGAGTTACCCTCTCAACCTGAGTAACCAGCAACAAGCTATAACTCTGTGAGCAGCAATCTACATTAGAATAATCTAAGTTAGCAAAGAAATGCCATTATTTGATGTGCTAAGCAGCAATCTATCAAAACAAGCAAGTCTATGTAGATTTAATATGTCAATTCATGGACAAAAGAGGTGTCTTTATAGATCAATTCCTTGGCAATCTGATCTCATGCAGATTGGTAGAGCTGCCCAGGGCTATTTTTCAAGTATTTGAGCTTCACACTTAAACTGTATTTTCTCATCGTATGTTTATCACAAGACACTCTTTACAATATGTTTGTTTTCACTTTTAGTTTGAGATATTAGAGTTTGACGGCACCCATCATTTTCATATGCAGCACCCGAAAGACATTAGTGATTTGATGAATGACTTTCTGAAGCGGCACAGCAAGCTAACGACTGATGGACCTAAACTTTGACGCTGTTATACTGCTGTCTAATGAACAGTATGTAAGGCACTGTCGCTTACTAATTGTGATTTTAAGATAACTTCCAATAGCTTACTTCTATTTCCTTCCCTATTTAATCTTATATGATCATGTCTTCCAATAGGGGTAAATTCAGCATGTGATACTTTCCATTTGTTCGGTTATCTATATAATTCATGGGACTCCTGCCTAATTCAGCATTGTAGAAACAGTCTAGTTCACTATTGTATTCTATTTTTGTTGGCATCTAAGGTATTTTTTATCTTGTTTGATTAAGGAACAAATTTGATGGTTTTCTTTTGCTTTTTTTTTTATTTTATTGCTATCACTGGGCCATAAACCCTGAATATTTCTCTAGAGCAGACAAGAGACAATCTGAGAAAGAAAAAAAGTGCATTTACTCTAAATGTATCATGCTTGACATCGGTATTATCAAAAAAATTCAGCTTTCAATCAATACAAGACAATTTCTGAGAGAAGTCATGTCTAAATTATACTATTCCCATTAATATTTATCAGAGACAAGTGCTACTCCGTGGCAATTCATAGGAACAAAAATGCACAAAAAATTTTGTTTTCAGTATCATAACATACATATCCTAAGGAACATACACTAAGTATTTGTTCTTTTCACTCGCTTCCTTCACCAGTAAGCAGTTGATAGTACTTCCGAACATTAGTGATTTATCACTTATCTCACATAGAAAACTCGAGTTGCATCTGGAATCCTGCCGCATATCTGTCTGTAAGTTTCCTGAGGGTGCCAGTCACTACTGCTGATGATATCTGATGATAACCTTGAAGATCAAATATTTGTGTTTGTCCTGCCTTGCTGATACAAACTGATATCTCTCAACAGACGAGCGCATATTTCTTTGAGTTTTGAGTGCACTTGAGATTCTGAAATGCAAGATGGATATCCATCTTGCACTAAAATAGTAAGTTAATAGCTCTGGGTAAATCTATCTGTTGATTAGGTGAGCTTTTGTACTATCGAGCCAGCAGTTTTCGAAAATACAGCAGGATACAGCTTACCACCATATGCTACCAGTAATATAGCAAGTGTAACCAATGCCAATTGTGCACTGATGTGTCTGATGAGGAAGCAAAGCTGTGTGGCCTTCAAGTATAGCGCTGTCGCAAAATCATGTGGTCTGTGGCAGTCTTACTATACCCATTCAAAGACTAATGGAGGCTCAAGTGATGAGATATACGTGAGAATCAGAAAAAATTTGAGTAAGTAAAATTTTCCTTTTTCAAATAGTTGAGTACACAAAATATAAAATTGAAATCAATCTGAAACCAGGGAGGGTGTGATACAACCCCCTCCCATCTTGCTGAAACAGCTCATCATCACTATCTCTGATTTTAGGAGAGTTATACTCTCTTGAGTACAGGTACTGGAAGAGGCAGAAGGGGGTACTGTTTGTTGCTGAATGTGCTGCATGTTTACCATAGACACAGATATAGATATGGTGTTTACATACAGTGTACCCGCGGTATTCTTAGTCCTGTTCTGCATAGTACTGCCTAGGACGAATACCTTATCTATGGCCATTTTGTTCAATAACTAAGGCAGTATCTTTTTAACATGCAATACACAAGCTCTTTATATATTTGATCAAATTAATTTAAATTTTAGCACTGAACAGAAGACATTTCGTTAAGAAATGATATAGTGGCCATTAAAAAGTAAATATAATGGTGCACCCAATCAAGAATGACTGCCGTTGGCAGATATCAAACCTAGAGCTGGAATGAATGTAGGTCTTTACACCTTATCATTATTATTCTAATCATGAGTTCTACTCTCAGTGATATCCCAAAGACTGCTGTCAGCTACCATGGAGGAGAATATATATCCCACTATTGTACCCATAAAAACCATGGACAATGAGTGGCTATCAGTGTGTAGGGCAGATCTTTGCATTGGAGTTGTCCGACCATGTCAGGCTATTTTATCTACCATTAATTACTATTGGGTTAAGGATGCCCAACATGATTATTTAAGAGGATTTAAGACATGATTTTTTTGTGGGTCATATAAAATGACTCCTTATTTTTGAGTGACACTTAGTTGGGGCCAAATACACACAGATGACACTTATAAGCACAGATTTGAATCTATATATATATGATGTTATATATTAATCACATCCATTCCTTGCTCCACAGTAACTGACACTGAGACAAAGGAAAGCTAACTTTCATTTAAGGTAATGTCAAAGACCGATCCGAATATCAACATATCATATACCGTTGGAAAGCTGCCGAGCTGCTGAAAATGAATACCTGAACAAAAACTTGATTCGATGACGTTGTGTCATTAAAGGGAGGAAATGAGGCAGAAAACGCTGTTTTTGTCAAAGCAGATGGAGGAGTCAAATCAATTGCAAGAAATTTCAAAACAGGTGGAATGTATACTTAGAGATTGAGTTCATAGTAAAATTTGATTTTCTTTGATATACGACTATTTTAAACTGACTTTTTACGTCATGCCATACAACTCATTTTTTTTGGTGAAGCCGTGAAAATATGTGAAATTTCAATCATTAATTCAGAACAGATCATAGGCTCGAAACAAAATTAATTATGATTTTCCCTTAGAATACACTTCAAATGTCATACATATTCACTTTAAACAAACTAGCTTACATATTGCGAAAACAGTGGACTCTCGAATACACCTGATATTTTTCGCATTTTTTGCATAACGTCAAATGTGCTGTCCAAATGACCATTATTGTGGCCAAACAAAGTTTTTTTGAAAGTTCTCACATACGAAGCCGCTTTTATTACCCATGGTGCACGCAGGAAATGCCAACAGATTTTTTCACTGCATCTTCGTTTTTCTTGAATTTAACCCAAAAGAATGGCCAAAAACACCTCAAAAGTCCCAAAAAATAGCGTTAAATTCAAGAAAAACGAAGATGCAGGGAAAAAATCTTTTGGCATTTCTTGTGTGCACCATGGCTTTTCACAAAAAAAATGCATTGTATGGCGTGACGTAAAAAGTCAGTTTAGACTAGTAATATATCAAAGAAAATCAAAATTTAAGATGAACACAATCTCTAAGTATGCATTTCACCTGGTTTGGAATTTCTTGCATTTAATTTGACTCCCCCATCTGCTTTGACAAAAACAGCGTTTTCTGCCTCATTTCCTCCCTAAAATGACACAACGTCATTGAATCAAGTTTTTGTTCAGGTATTCATTTTCAGTATCTCGGCAGCTTTCCAACGGTATATAATATGTTGATATTCGGATCGGTCTTTGACATTACATTGATTGTCGTCAGTTTTCTTTTTTTCTTTAAAAACAGTTTATTTACATTGTTTCTAAACTCTGATGCAATAAACCTATATATCGCATTTATATATAAATCATTAAAGAAAAGCCACTTTTTTTTCATTCTGCTGGCGTCTGGAAAACTGGCTTGGGATAATCTTAAAGGGCAACCAAGGTTTCGCAGCAATGCATTAATGGGTAGCAAATAATGTGCTGGGCAGCATCAGCTTTGTGCATTACGCCATGCAAAACTCAAAGTAGTTGCTGACTCTAAGCTGGGTAGCCCTTCAGTTTAGGGGAGGTTCCAAGACTTTGCTGTAATAATTATAGAGCACAGGCTAAATAATAACAGGAACAGGAAACTGCTATGTGGTATTCTCTTTTAGCTGAGTTTGAGTGCCTGATGGAAGAAATGTTTCACAAGAATTCTGGGCAAATAATCATCCGAATTAAGTACTTAGGTGTGATTCTTGATAACAAATTAAATTTTAAATCTCCTACCAGTAAAATTAAACAAAAACTTTATCCAATAGTCACCAACTTTCAACGCAATAGAAAATTCCTTACACCTAAATTAGCCACGCTTTGGTACATTGGCCTTATACGTTCCAACCTGGAATACAGCTCTCCTCTTTTATTTACAACAAACAACTATGTAAAAAAAGAATTTTTAAAAATTGAGAATATATATCTGAAAATTATAGACTATGACAGTTCTAAAGATAATACTCGAAAGACCTACAACATCCCTGTTGTAACTTTGCGTTTCGAATATTTGTATCGCTGACGTTTTATAAAATTGTTAATAATTTAGTCCCAATAATTGATACCAATCTGCTACCTGAAAAGTTAACTAGTGAAACTCGGCTTGCTAAAAGTTCTGGATTTAGACTATCCAAGGAAAATTTTAGATTTGCTGTAGCTAATTTCGGTGCTCAGAAGTTTGACGAATTACCCAATCATGTTAAGCTGAGTCAATCCCTTGCGTCATTCAAAAATGCCACTCGGAGCCACGTCCTCAAACTTCTCAATTAATGAGTCAGTTGTTATCATTTCATTTTAGCCTACTGCTGCATTGTTCTAAATGTCTTTTCCTAGCTATTGTGTATTAACTTGTGTAACATTTTACTGCTAATTAATGCCTGTGTGTAGTTTGTAATTTTACCTGTCATTGTTCTTGATTTTTAGTTACATGTCTTTTTAATTCTACAACATATTTTATCAATTTTTCTGTTTTCTGGGTACAAGTCCTAAGGACTTATTCTTCTCCAGGATAAACATGGAATATATAATATATACAGCATTGAGCCCATATGTTAACTATAGCTATATGTATGTCATGTATACTGTGTGTAAGTACAAAGACTACATAATGATACTGCTGCTGCTAAATCAATGAGTATTTACTATTTAGATGGTTTTTGTTTGTAATGTACGCTGAAAGCATCTAGCATGCAGCAATAAACCAAACATATTATCTTTAGGGGATTAAGAATTCTTGTACCATGCTGGTATTGCATGTGCTAGCGAAAACAAGACAGATTGTTATAAATACCATTTACATCAGAGCTCGGGTCATTCAATAAACCCTCCCCCTATTCTTCCCCAAAATATAATTAATTATTAATGTGATAAAGAATGTGGTGAAGAAGTTCTAGGTTACAGAGGCTGTCACACAGAGCAGTGGTCATTGCCCCAACAGACTGCTCATGAGATGTCATTCACGGACAACAATTATACTTTAACCACTTTTCAGTGCTAGGTCGGAATGGAAACATTACAGAGATGGTCGATTCCAAACAAGACACTTACATGATGGAGAAGTGTTTTCGCAAAGTGTATGGTGAAGATGGTACATTTGTTAGTAACGTACTTGATATCAACGGTAGATTGCATATTGTATTTGGGGGCAATATGGCGGAGAGACTGGAAAGCTACAGGCAGAACTTTCCTGTCTTTGACGATGACCTCTACTTGCTAACCTATCCTAAATCAGGTGAGTGATGGTACCTGCATGTGGTAGCTAATATAGTGGGACATTCAGCTTGTGATTATTTTTTTGTTTTTATTTTGTTTGATGACTTAGGTGAGGTGCCAAATGATAGCACCACTGGGGTATATTTAAATTCATTATATTATATACATATTTATGTTATTATTTGTATTTATTATATTATTATTATCATTTATATATAGGTATATAAACACTTATTCCATATCAGTGGTCATCACACATCATATATTTTGAATCCAGGTTAAAGCAAATGAGATGCTGATTAAAAAGAAACGGATGGCATATGATCAATGGTAAAATTAATGACAAAAACAATAATATAAATTTACATAATAAATAAGTAATGCCTAATTCGCATTGGTATCTTATTAGATCAAGTATGATCCAATTTGCCTGCATTTTAAGTTGCCCCTTCGAGCCGCCAGAAAAGGCAGTCCTTAGAATGGGAACGGTCTGAATGCTTGCAAATTGGACCAAACTTGATCGAGTTCTCTAGTTCTCTAGATACTTATGATGCTGACGCGAGGGTCAGAAGAGGCCAGAACAGAAAACAAGATTGAGCAGATGCTGGAGGAGGGTATAGATACCACCACACAAAACAGGGAGGAAGTCAGCAGACCGAGAATTATACACTCATCTCTGTGTGGACATATCATAGATGTGACATAAGTGCATGTAACGTATACCAGTGTATGTGATGTCTGTACTAAGAATTCCTGGTGGTTAGCGAAGTGCTCAAGGGCTGATGGTAGTAACATCAGCTGTTACCTACTTTCTATGGATATCTATTGTGCATTGTGACATTTTTTATCAATCAAATTACCACATCATGATGGGAAATAAATAAATAAAAATAAAATCTATATATATATATCTGATTATTATAATAACAGCACTTCAGTGGAAACTAGCAAAAGTCTTAGCTCTCACTTATTCAATCTGTTTCTAATCGTTGCTTAAATTTTGCATTATCTCATTGAATTAAAAAAATCATATGCATTATGACGTGACGTAAAAAGCCACATTAGTCTCATCGTATATTATTTTAAACCAAAATTATGATGAACTATATTTCTAAGAATAAATATTACCTGTTTTGAAATTTCTAGCAATCAAATTGGCTCAACCATCCTTTTTGCTAAAATAGCCTAAAATGAGCTGTTAACCATCAGGAGCTTGGCAGCTTGCCAACAATATAAAGTCAATAATTTGCTGACCCGGTGTCGCTACCTTACGTGAGACATATTTCGATGCATGTCATGTTCATTAAAATTAATAAAATAATTACTTTTTAATCCAGAGGAAAGTTTAGTACATAGGAATCCAGCTGACGTTACAGTCTCCTTCTATCACCATGGTGTGAGAAGTGTCAAAGGATTGGCCATGACTTGTGACTGGAATTACTACATCAACAATGTGTTCACAAATAATAGCTCAGTGAGTCTATTTTAAACGAAGACAACACTCAGTCCATGGAGTTTTATATAGTCAGGCAGCTAGCTCTGCTGTGTTTATGCAGTCAGTACAACCAAGGAGTGTCTGACTCCTTGGTACAACACAATTAGCATGAATGCTTTGGTCTGTATGTGTTGTCTCTAGAAGCAGCTAATCAACGAGTGCGCAAAAATGTATATGTAAAGCAAAAAGAGTGAGCAGGTTCCCTCTGAATCTGATAATTGAGCCAGCTGCATTGAAAAGAACAGGATCATGTCAACGTGGCAATTTTACTCCTTGATGTAAACCGTCATAAAACTTAGACAACACCTTCCTTCTATATCTATGTGTATCTCATCTTACTACCAGCAGAACAGTCTGATTTCCATCAATCTGTTTTTATAGTGCCCCAATCTACCTGGTACGACGCTTCAGCACAAGCAAGATAAAAACTTTTATAATCTATACTACGAAGACCTGAAGGCGGTTAGTGAAACAAGTAGCAGTATAATATATATATGTATATATATATATATATATATGGCATTTGCAGGTTGTCTACTCAGAGCAGAGAGGTAAAAAACTCTGATGATGGCTTTACAATATTGTTGTTATAAAATTATTCTAACATATAGATTAGCTCATGCCGTGCCGGCAGCAGTAATGCCAACAAGATTGTACGTGAATTACTCTAAAATAGCTTCAGATGCTTTTGTGTGTATAGAATAACAAGGTTTGGGCTTGACGAAAAGAAAACATTACTGATTTTAGAACCCTACAGAGGAAATCACAAGACTTTCAGAGTTTCTAGGACTAAAGCGGGATGAAGAATTAATAGCAGCAATAGCTGAAAGCACCTCTTTCAGTAAGATGAAAGATGTCAAACATGCAAAAGAAGTTGAAGCATTAGGACATTATGTTTCAGAAGACTACTCAATGTACAGAGAAGGTAGGGTCACCGGGGATGAATCCTTGTCATCACGTTTTCATTGAAAATCAGCGAAGCTTGGTCATTCTTTCAAGTGAACTAGCCCAATGATCATATCAGATGTGAAATAGCAGTATTAGCGCCAGTTTGTCAAATATGTACCACATAGTTGATAAATCCTTTTCCCAAGACAACAGGACAATCTCATAACAAAATAGAGATTCTGCCTGTGAAGAATAAAAAGCTTATGTATGTATGTGTGTGTGAAGTTAACCAGTAATTGCTGTTCAAGGACTGTGTCCTTCAGATATACATTAACTATACATACATACCTAATTATATTATTTGGTAATGTAATATCGTGTGGTTGTTGGTTGTAGGTAAAGTAGGGGATTGGAGAAACCATTTTGATTCTGTTCAACATGAACAATTCATGAGTACCTTCGATACTAGACAGCAGGATTATCCTAATATGAGAGAGAAGTATCCTAAACTATTACAGATATTTGACTGCCAACCTCAGTAATAACTGAATTGATGGTGTAATAGTAATTGGTAAAGTTTTGGTTGAAGCAGTTATGTAATAGTACATGATAAGTCAGCACCTGGGAGGTTTGTTATGCCGCCAATATTTTACATAATTTTAAAGAACAAGAAAATATAAAACTTTTCACCAACAGTCTGCACTGCTTTATTCTAGGTTGTGCTACTTGTATCTCTTGTACATTCGCTTCTTTAGGGGTAGCTTTAAATGTACACATAAGTAATCAACTTGCTGTCAATTTCCGTTCTATGATATTATGAAGGCATATTTTTTCTTCTCAATAGCAATACAAAGACAGACAAGACAGAATGAAGACTTAACTTATATAATATATATAAGGTATTAAACAATTAAAAAAAATCAAAAATAACACCTCGTGGCAGGGCATTGCAATCTAGAAGGCCTCCATAAAAAAGCTATATTGTGATATGGTGCAGGTTGGCCTGGGAGGATGTTTACACAAAAAAATATAAAAATGTATACTAGAAACAAATAAATTTGGCCTTTGGGGAGTTTTCATGATCTGGATCTATTGTTTTGGCGCTGCTGTCGTTTTTGATTACGACACGACCGCCTTCTAGCTCTGTTTCTTTGATTGCACCTTTGTGTGCTACCTCTGTTCTGGTTTGCACGGTTGTTAGAATTTTGCGCTCTATTTGATCTGGGAGTTTGTTGGATTTGAGGGATGGGTGCCCATGTAGGTGCTGGGGGAGCAGTGGGTGGTGGTGGAGGCGGTGGTGGTGGGGGTGTTGGTTTCGGTTTTGGTTTCGGTGTTGTCCTTGGAGAAGGTGTAACTGATTCAACTCTCAAGTTTCTTTGTTCAAGGTCAGGAGACACTGATTCCTACAACCAAACAGAAATCAAACTGGTAAAGAGACTGACAATGAGATCAGTACAATGATATACAATAGCAGCTTTTACACAGTTGAATTGAACCAAAATTAGTATTCTAATAAAGCTGACCCTACCTGACTCGGTTTACCATAGAGGCTTTGAATGCCTGCAATATCATCAGAGGAGAGACGGGTGTCGCTTGTACGCCCCGAAGTATCAGCAAACATGACAGCCTGACGTATAGTACTGTGATTTAGACCAAGGCAATGCCCAAACTCATGACACATTGTCTCTTGTAAACTTATCGCTGTAATTAAAGAAAATTCTCAAAATTACAACAAATCTACATAAACTTCTAAACACACATTGAATCAGTAACCAGTTTGCAAAGTTCATGCAATTTATTGACGCAACTGACACCTTTATTTGAGATAATAAGCTGGTAACCTAGTCAGTCAATCATCAGCTACCCGGTGGGAAAAAAACTACCACAGATGAGCGACACCTACCTGAGAATCTGACAGACCATCGTGGTGTCCAGTCCTCTTCCTCGTCTAGCTGTAGGAAGGATGACGGTGGATTGCTGTATGGCTGGGGCATCTGCCCCTCTCCAATAAAATTTCCCTGACCCGCTTTCTGTGTCCCAAGCGCACCATCCAACTTTACAAACTCTATTCTAATGTTAGGTATTTTATCTCTGACCAGCACAAACGAAAGCCCTGACACTGCAGCCCATTTCTGAAATTGAGAAGTTACCAACTTACAAGCACGAAAAATTATGCAACGAAAGATTCTTTGATTTTCATATTAGTGGTTTTTATCATCAGACATTTAAATTTTCATATGAATGATAGTTCTACTTCAAGTTTACTTACCGATGCACAATCCCTCGCGACGTCTTCCTGCACTTTTTTAGACATTTTCGAGTCTGGTAGGTAGTTTTTGAAGCCAAACGTGACTGGCATATCCACCCACAGAGTCTTTCCATCACCCATATAGGAATATCTTCTCTTTCTACTCAATGTTTGCTCTGATGTCGTCGTCAGATCCTGACTCATCTCCGTGATTTCTTTTGGTGAACCAGCTAAAGATTATCAAAAAATATTTAGGTCATGCGCAATACTTCCAGTATATAAGTAATATTCATTTTGAGATGTAGAGAGGTAGCCAAATGATTCAAGCCCTGCCTTGTGCTACAAATGTTTGATGTCCTGAGTTTTTTGGTCCTATCCCTGTTTATTGAATATATTCATGGCTTGTTTTGTACTACAGTATGTTTTCAAACTGACTGCACATTTCCAAAACCATTTACCTGATAAGTACATATATTGTTGTCTATATTGGGTCTCCATTTTGAAATATTTTGCTGTCAGGGATTTGATCATGGAATTTTACATTTCTTATTGCTGGTCAATTTTGTTGAAATGACAAATATTCTTCTTAGGGTTAATGTGCAAAATTTAATAGACATAGCATACTCCCATTCGACTTTATCTACTAATATACTTGATATACCACCTAAGTGTATGCATTGTAGTGTAATTAATGTTTTCTTCTGACTGTTGAAAAGTTACCTCTATTTTAGAATTTTGATTTGAGTTATGCATCAGAGTTGTGTTTTCATGTTTCAAGAGAAGACTATTCCTATCTGTTAGCTGATTTACACCCATAGACTTAATATACTACAGTAGTATATTAAGTCTATGTTTACACCTTACATACATGTGTTGACATTAAATAATTCGTTCTCAGTCTCAGTAATCTATACTATGCACTGCTGTGGTGAGTGAGTGAGTGAGTGTGTACTATCAAAGTTATAATTTATTGCCATACGATAACTTTATCTGTTTGAGTTAAAGATTGCGCTAAGTGCAACCATAATCTTCCTTATATCCATATTCTCATACTCGTGCCACAGAATGTTTTTTTTTAGAAATTTAGATTATGCATTGTCATAAACCACAGATTTCCAGCTGTCAGCTCAAATCAAGCTACTGAATTACTAAGCTGCAGGAGGGGATTACCTCCTTCCTCTTCGTGATCAGCAGTTTTTTTTAGCGAGAGACTCATGAGAAAAGAGTTATACGGCACCTGAGCGGCATAATATTGTAATAGATTTCTCATCAATTAGCCTCCAGGACTGCGTCAATAGCATAATCTTAAGATAAGCCTTTCCTTTGTTGGGATGAAAGTTGTGAATTGATTCAGAAATGAGCTGTCAAAAAAAATGTTATCGGCCTGGTTAGATTACTTGTCTTACCATCTTGACGTGTGCCATTTAATCTTTTAATTCCCTCTGCAGGTGTCTCAATAGTATCTAATCTCTCTTGTGCAGATTGAGTAATCCACTACAAGCAAAGAGAAATCAAAATGACAAACTAGACAGAAGAAACCACACAACCCTACCGAGGGTCAATCAAATTATAACTTTCCTTCTCCATACAGCTGTGTGAAAACGGCAACTATAATACAAGATTATATGTTTAGGATTATCAAATTGTATGACGCAAATAAAATATGCCACACATGGTGTTTCAAACCCTAAAACTATGATGTGCTAAAGCTTTAGAAAAACAATAATATTACAAATATTCCATTCAAATGAGGGATATGACAATCTCATGAATAACCAGATCTGCATATGTACACAGTTTTGACTGGTTGTAGTCGAAATCAATCGATTGTGGTTTGGATTGTTCAACAGTTGCACAAATGAGTAAGAAAATAATACATTTACTCTTTATGTTCTGGCTGGTAATGCTGGCTAACTCAGAAGGAATGTATTTATCATATAACAGAGAAGGAGTATTTTACTTATTCTGTAATTAAACTTAGTGTAATATTAAATTAGAGAAAAACATATTTTTGCACCCAGCAAGAGCAGTAAGTTTGGAATGTCCCAAACTCACTGGTTAGAGCAAACCATATAATAATAAAGGTTAAGTCTTACCTCATCCTGTGTAAAATTGTTTGAATGAAGAAATTTGTCAACATCATCTAATTCACCATAAGATTCACTGGCAGAGTATACTGACACTAAGCTCCCCACAAGCAGAACAAGAACTAACTTCATTCTCTGTACAATAGAAGGACAGATACTACTATATCAACAGCCGACTCCCAAATAGATATACTCGGTGTAATACAGTTCTTCCTGAACATTGATATAATAATATATGAGAAATGACCATTGTGTCTCTGAAGAACAAGCACAACAACAACAGTAGAGACACTTTAGAAAATATATCCTTTATTGGCAACCAAATTAGTTATGCAGGTAATGGTATCATTCAATATGTCGAGTCAGTGAATTCAGATATTGCAAATTATTAATCATTGCAACTTTAAATGTACAATATTTTAGAAAAAAACCTACCTTTGGAATTTTTCAGTCAGACCGCATGGACAAAACAATCCTCTGATAAGATGCGAGGCTTCAAGTTCGAAGTTAGACTGAGGAACGAACTCCACACAGAACCATTTTTATATGCCAGTGAGAGGCAATATTATCATCATTGATCATGTCAATTATTGACACATTAAGGATAATCTTTCTTATGAAATGCCGCAGCTACCTTGCACCACCTTATATCCAAATCTGCCAATGCAACAATACACCACAAAAAATAACAAAGGAAACAAAGGGAACAAAATAATACCTGTAGGCTTAAACAATGCATCCTTAATCTGTGGTCTGGGTTAAATCTTGAAATCAGAACTCATTTCACTTAACTCTGGTAACTCAGCCTTCTTACCTTATTGTAACTTTCCCTTTCCATTGAAGATAAACATTACCCTCTGTTCACAAATTCATGCTATTGATGCACATCGAACTAAAATAATTGCTGTAAGGCTGAGCTAAAATGCTCTGTTGATGTTCAGCTGTCGGAGAGAATATTTTTAAGTTGACAACCATGAATCATTAAACAATCCCAGGAGGTGCGCTTGATACCCTCGATCCTGAACCCTCACCCCCTATTGCTCAAACAGTCATCAAATGAAAAATCAAAGTACATGCTATCAGCGCTTTTACCGATAAGTGGTTCAACTCAAAGAAATGTACAAAAACAAAAACCATTACTAGACACATTGATATATAAATATGAAATATATGAATTTATATATCAATGGCTAGACATATCAAGGGTCAAATATCGAAACCCCTGTTGCAACTCAGAAGGCCACTTCTGTCATATGTAGTAAACACTATCACAGGTCACGGTAATGCAGAGAACACTCAAACGGAATGAACATTGCATACGAGTCATCCTGTCCTAAATGCGGTGTTATATCGATTCAAATATTAACTTTATTTTTGACTGCCCAATTTACTCCAAAATCAGGAAGAAATCACTCAAAATAGATACATATCAAAACCTTAAAACACAACTTTGCATTAAGGTGATGGATCTGGCTGACTTTACAAAATTGTCTGACAGACTTACTACCAATATATGCTAAACCAAATTAGTCTGGGGCCTCTGAATACGATGGGTGCCATATATAGCCTGTATTCTGACTGATTTCTTCCATTCTATCCCAGTCCCCCTCGTAAGACAAGGCAAGACTAAGAATCCCTGTATTAAAGTGATGACACTGAATTATGAAGCCCACTTTTCCCATATATATAAAAATATCGTAACAACGCGATGTTAGACGTATGGGACTGAGAGCAGCAAAATCAAATTATTCCAGATGGTACTATGAAGCTTCCTTGCTGACCATTATCAGAGCCTGTATGATCGTATCGAAAAAAATGTGAAACTGAAAACCGGCTGGGATAAAAGCAAAAAAAATGTTACCAGTCAACTCGACTCAAACTGTCAGAGGTTTGCAACCTCATCATTGAGCTTTGGGTATATTTATATATGATGTGGAACTAAGTGTCAGGAGTTAATCCAAATCAGCTAACGCTATTCTGTCTATGTCGTAACGGCTCAGATCTTACTAAATCTCTTGAGAATAAGTAGAAGGTAATATCATGACTAATAAGAAAGTAGATGTGTACCAGTTCTGGGTCCATGGTACTGGTACTATGTGACTTCAGGTTACTATCGAAGTAAAGATTATCCATTATTACCTATTGTTGTTTTTGTCTAAGTAGAGAGTTAACTCCTAAATAGTATCAGCCAGCTATGGGAGTGTGCCAGTGATTACCAAGAGCTTACATCAAGAGCTTTTGATGATCGATTTGCGAAATAATTTGTATTATTTATCAGGATAATTATCGTAATATGTAACAGTTATAATCAGGAGACAACGAGTCTTTCGTATCACAAGGAGATAATCTCTTGATTATTCTGTGTGGTCACATGAGAGACAGTAAAAAAACTCTCTTTGTTGATCTTAGAATAAATAAGGAGCAATAACTTAGCAAGTCCTTGCGTAAAGATATGCTTAGGATCAAATATTTTGCATTTACAATTAACAGTTTTTTACCAACAAAAACTCTACTTCCATAGAAAGTGAGACAGATTACCCACTATCTGTCTTGAGTTTCTTGATTTGAGTGAGTGATCTGTTATATTCCAGCAACGAATAATCTTTTTTATTATATGTAGAAGGTTTTTATAGGGAGACAATCTAATCCGACTGTGTAAAAGTAGCCCATCATATGTCTGACCTTTATATATTTATAATATATTATATGTTTAGGAATCAATAAATTTTGAAGATGGAACCATAAAAATTGAGTAAGCAAGGATATGGTAAATATAACCTTTATTCTAACCAAGGAGTAATACTCCTTGTTCTAACTGATTAAAGTCACAAAATAGTCTATGAAGAGGTTAGTTAGGTCTGTGGATGACCAGAGTTAGAGTAATAACATATTATAGGAAAAAGGTCTTTCACTTTGAATCTGATTTTAACGTATTCTTGCGCAAACAGGTAATTAAAAAAATAATACCAAGATTTCGATCTAAAATGGTAATGCGTCATAATCAGGCTAATTTTATAGTTGTAGCTATGATGTAATCATTTGAATATAATACCTTTGTGGTATCAAAATGGTAAACATCAGCTTAGATAAAACAAGGAGTTTCTCTGTAACTCCCTGGATAAAAGGTGATCATTGTCCATAATGGTGCACTACTTTGTTAGAGTAAATCACAGCTTTCTGAGCTCTCTTCTAACACATTTTCTCCTTCTGCGTCTGTTGGATATATCTCTACATCTGAAGCGAGCTTCTCTTCTGTCACCGCCCCTTCGTCCTCCACCGCCCCTGGGGGGAGGGAGAAGAGGTGGTAGTGCCTGTGTAACAATTCCTATAACACCTCTCGGGTTCTGATCAGCTCTTGTTGGCATTGGTACTGGCATCGGGGTAGGTACCGGCATTGGCATTGGCATTGGCATTGGGGCAGGAGCAGGATTTGGAGATGGGGCGGGGGCTGGACCAGGAATTGGCGCTGGAACAGGGGCTGGAACTGGTGCTGGAACTGGCGCTGGAACAGGTGCTGGAGCAGGAGCTGGAACAGGGGATGGAACAGGAGCTGGGGCTGGGGCTGGACCTGATCCTGACACAATTGTCTAAAAAGAGAAAAGAATCTAGTTCTAGATATTCCACAATACCATTCATTTATGCACATTATAACACATACATAAATAGGAGCACATTTATAACATATCATATGAAGAGGCCATATGCGTTTGTCCTTTTCCATGTTAATGTAAATTTGAGTCATATCAAAAGAGGCATTAGATTAACAAGTGATAATTATTTGTGCAGTTTCCGCATATTAAAACAGTGTGAAGTGGCTGGAGCGGAATTATAGACATAGAAACCATAGACATGGAAACCATAGACATACAAACCTGACCATTAGATGTACCATAGATAGATTGAATACCAGCGATATCATCGCTGTTCAGTGCAGCCTCAGAATTCATTGCGACCACCTCAGCAAACATGATCGCATTTCGATCAGATGAGTGATCTAAGGCTAAGGAGTGTCCGAGCTCATGACATAGCGTCGCCTGAAAGCTTATAGTGTCACCTATAATAATGGGAAGATGTGTCAAGCTAACAAGATAACAAGATGCTTTTGATGCAACTTAGAGCAACCATTTTCACCTCGATGCTCAGATTCTACAATGCAGTATTATCGATAGCAGAGAACAGAAATTACTTAGGTGCTATGTAATCTCAATTATACAATACTCAAACTTTCAGATGAAGATGATGGTTTGCTTTTCACTTGAAGCTCATTGCTCATTTATTGATGAATTGTTCCACCCCGATACCCCAACCTCCCATCCTCAGGTTTCTATTCCATGTCAAGGTCAATCGTCTGCCCTCATTCGCAACGTCATTTTTTCTGAGGATAAAATGGAGTTAGATCTGCTAAATCGCGCCCTCCCATGGTAGACGTGAGATGGCCACCTGAGCCTTGAGCTCTACCTCTACCTGATATATATGATATATAACCATGTAAGTCAACCATCGCCATCACTTTGTCTTTTTCACAAAACACTTACCTGTCATTCCAGGAGTCCATTTAGCCACCCATGGCTCTCGCGCATCAAACCTGATTTGAGAACCTGGTCCGTTAGTTATCCAAGGTGTTGGTGACGCGGCAATGGCCAGGGTTCCGAATGGTCCTGGGTCATTCGGAAGACTGGGTACAAAAGTTATATAGATATTTGTACTCCCCCCGGGAACCACCCGGAAAGACAGACCGGAAACCTCTGCCCACTTCTAAAACAAACAGAAATGAAAACTGAGCAGATCGGACAATAAATTACACATTCATCTTTCAATCAAGTCCAAAATTAAAATATTCTAGCTCTCAAGCAGTGTTTGTTGTTTTGCGAGTCAGAGAAAAAGCCTGAAATTTATAAGAATATATATATGGATTGATTTTGTAGTTATCTTCTCGGATAAAAAGAGGGAATAACCCTTTAACACAACCATGGGCACAGCGAAAATTGGAAGTAAGTAGTCCAAGCAAAGAAAGCCAAGAGATATTACATTTGTGTATGGTCACATATCGATAGAATACATGACTCTGCCTTTTGTTATGAACAGAAGAACTAGATGTTGCCTGTACTTACCGTAAGACAGTGAACCAGTGCCGCGTCCTGGTCAGCCGTTGTCATCTTTGAGCTATAATCTTGATAACCGACAGTGATTGGAAATTTAAAGTCAAATTCAGGTGAAACCCATGTTGGAACTCCTGCAATTATAACAAAACGCCTGTTTCTCTCAAGTAAATTTTCATGGGGCAGGTTGCTGCTATGTTCTGGACCAATCAGGTATTGTGTTGAGGAGGATTCAGCAGTGTCTGTCTCGTTAGCCGGTAATTCTGTGGTGGTGGTAGTGGTCGAGCTTGTGGTCGAGCTCGTGCTGCTTGTGGTGCTGGAAAACTCATCTGCATCCATATCAACTCCGCTACCTTCAGTATCGACACTCACGGAGACAGAGGGTCTGGTTGGATCCCTTATGTCTTTGTTACCACATCGAGGTAAGGCCATGAAGGAAAGAGCGTCTTCATCAAGAATGCCTGCAAAATCAAACAGTCACAAAGGAAACATCATAAGAATAGTTCTAGGGTTGTTTGAAATATGATGACAAAGATTATCCACAGGAGCACAATGACTGTTATCAGTCGTTGGACTTAGATGGGCACAACTGTAAGTTTTTGATCTGGGATAGATGATAGATGTCATTTTTGGTTGTTTGGTTTTGATTTAATGCACTAGTAGAGAATTTCTACATGAAATAGCATTTACCATCTTCTCCGAGGTTGTAAAAATCTTTCATGGTCATCAGTGGGTCACGTATTAGATCTGCTGTCTCTTCCAGAGATAGGTTTCCATTTCCTTCCTGTCAAAGTAAATCAAATTTTCACTGCACAAAAATAATATTCAAGGGCAAATTTGAAATAATAAGAGCATATTATGGAAGCATACTGCGACAAAGTCATAGGATTTGATTTTATGGCAGTAAACTACTCAACGCATTTCAAACCGAAAACCTAATTGCGCTATCAACTAAGTTAATAGGAAATTATCTTTTTAGTTATTTAATTTTTTTCATCTCGTTAAGTGATAAGAATATGTATTTACCGGTAGTTCCATATAACCAGCTCTCACAAGCCATTGAAGGGCAGATTCAAAATCTTGGCTGCTAATATCCTTGTCTAGTTTCCCATATCCTACCAGTAACACCACCAAGAGGAGGGATAACTCTCGCATCACTTATACAATCACTTGAACAATAAGACCAAACAAAATTAACGATCTAGCAGATCTAGCATATTTTGGAATTATCGATAACTTACCGACGATAGTAATTCAATTATATTTTCTACAAGGCATAGTAACTGCATAGATGGTAATGATCACCCATCAAAAAATATAAAATAAATAATCTAGATAGTATTCACCTGTACTCTGGTGGAATCGTATCAGAACTGGTGCCAATATGGCTGTGTACCAACTCTATTACGGAATTCATCTTTTATACCGTGTCACATTTGGGAGTTCAATAGGGCGCTAAATTCCAAACTTGGGAGTGAAACTAGTTTCACTATTTTTTAATAAACTATGGATGGTGAATCAGCTGGTCAGTGTAGTAAGTTCTATCTGACTCCCCTACTTGATGATCTGAGGGAAGTTTGGCAGCTTCAGAAAAATATGGCGATGCTCCAAATAGAGTATAAAGTAGATGACCACATGACAGCCATTTGAACAAATGGTGCGTGTAGTATTGGCACAACATCTTGTATTAGATGTCAAGAACACACCTTTTCAGCTCATTAATTTTACCCCAAAATAATAAAGTTTCACAATTAATTCCGAGTCATTCGTATTTTGGTATCAACTTTGGAGCGTATATGGCAGCAAAACTGAAAGGAAGTAGAACCTCTTGTTTATATCTGATAAATGGCGATGTTATACTTTAGCACTCAACATGTAGTAGTACGAGTCCAAGGCTGTAAAACGATAAAAAGTAGAAGAAATGTTAGAGCCTAAATTTTGACTAGATATCCTCAATAATTAAATACTAACAAAACATGATTTGTTCAAATAACTCCAAATCCAGCTCTCAATCAGGTAATTCTCTGAGAGGATTTAGCACTGACTGCTGCTGAAAAGTACAAGTTGAGTCCAATAATCATCTCAGTATCATAGTTCTGAATGGAACGTCTAGACGTTGGTCAAGCATTTCCTCCATTCGCTCGAAAATACTTGCAAGGTCTGGCTTTTTATTTGTCTGCTTATTTGGTGCTGTCGGAAATGGGCCTTCTGCCTTGGCAGCTTGTGCCGCCTTTCTCCTAATCCCTCTATAGTCTTTCTCGATCGCCTGAATCAACATGCTGTAAAACACAGCTGTTCTTGAAATACTCAGCAAGGGGTTTCTCAGCGCATGTTCTTGGTTGTGCTGGTTAATGAGGGGTTATTAATGTTTCTGGAAGACTTGGCCACTGACGCTGATGTATTAAGTCTTTATTATATCACAAGGTAACTCAATGTTATACGCTGAGCCAACACATTTATGTGATTTGGAAGTGATTTTTTGCTAGTTATTTTTCTATGACAAACTGGCAAACTTATGTAACCAATAACCATAACAACTAAGTAAGTATTTCAGAGTTATTTTGGTCGTTTGCCAGTTAATATCGATTATGATGTCATTAGGGTAATAGTCCGAATAAAGGTCCGGCTTTTGAAATCTTGATCTGATATTAATCAATGCTAGATAACCCGAGACAGGATATTGGTTATTTTGAAAACAGATATTTGGAATTTTTGACATCTACAGCATAATCAGGTGTCTTCTTTTAAACGCATAGCTCTGAAGTGGCAGCGCTGTATGAAAAAGAGCGATCCATTTGGTCAGGGTGTATACCATGAAGGTAATAATAAGAGCATTGATGATCTGCAAAATCTTTTACTTCCACTACACTCGAGCATTTTGATATCAGAATTTCTGTGTTAGCTAACCATGTTTTTAAATAATCCCAGAAGCAGATCGGTCAATTCCAAATATACATCCTCTAAATCAGTATCATATTCATCACTGCTTTCAGGAAAAAGTTTAGACTGGGACGGGGCCTGTACCACCCCTATCCTCCGCCTGGGTTCTGCAGAATTCTTAGAGAATTCAGACTTAGTTCAGTTCAAGTTCAAAGTATTTCCAGCTACTCAAACTGAAATTCTCCGAAAAAACACCAGGGGTAATATTTTTGTATTACTGAGGTACTGTTCATATATGGCGGAAATTCCAAAGTACTACAATCAGTCTTATGGCATAAAACTACAATTGTTTTTGGACACACATTGTATATTTTGGTTTTATTGAGATCAACAAAATAGGCCAACCCGCAGATGCATACGACAATGTTTGATCATGATGGAGACGTTTCTGTAAAAACAAAAAAAATAAAGAAGGTAAACACATGAGCTTTGTTAGTTTGGGGATTTATGGTTATGGAGAGCTTTATCAGAGCAATTCCCCAAATAATAGATAAGGGTTCTGACAAAGGGCATATCTAGTTGTGACCATAGCCTTTATTATTGAGTTTATGGTTATGACACGTGAGTTATCAGTATTCGCATGAGACTTGTGGGAATGGGTGTGGTGTTGAAAAATGGGTAAAACCGTTCCTGGATCACCCATATCAATAAAGAGATTTTTTTTGTTTTTTGCATTTTACTTTATTTATTTATTTATTTATTTATTTTTATTATTATCTTGAAGTGTGTCATGTTTTAAAATCAGTAGGATGTCTGCTCCCTGTGCCATTTGGAGGACTTGTGTGCTATTATCACGGCTATCATGGTTCGAACTACAAACATGTCGCGTTTCATTCAAAAAACCTTGTTATCACAATTGCTAACGCAAATTTCCTAAAACAAAGAGCTGCAAATCTTCGGATTAATTCTGGTATTCCCGCATATCCACATACATGCAGGTGATACAGGATAGGGTAGTTTAAGTGCTCAAACGGTGGCGGGATGCTGGTAGAGGCATTTCATTATCAACCACTTTCTCCCCTCGGAGAAAGTGGTTGATAATGGAATGCCTCTACATGCATCCCGCCACCGTTTGAGCACTTAAACTAAGGATAGGGTCGTTTGTATCACTCATCACTTTGAGATTGTGGCAACAAACAGTACCTATTCAGGCAGGAAAAGTGGTACATAAATTTTCAAAGTCTTTTTAAGGGTTGGGCCCTGATAGCAGGGTCAACATTGGGACTAGCACAAACAGTCTGATTTCAAAGCACTTGTTTTGTTATGGGCCTGATTTTCTATTTTTGCGACAACAGTCGAGGTTAACATGAGTAAGTAACTCTCGTCTTCCTATTTAAGTAATAAATTTTATTGTTACTGGTCATGGCCACCGAGTCAAAATAGTTCATGAATGAGAAAATATATACATGTTGATGCTCCGATATATATATGTATATATAGATATATATATATGCGAGGGAGAGGAGGTGGAAGTGTTGCACTCAATGTAGGTACTGGCATGGGCATTGGCTAGGCATAGGGGCAGGAACAGAATTTAGAGGTGGGATAGGGGTTGGACCTGGTGCTGGGGTCGAGGTCTGTGCTGGGGCTAGAACCGAAAAGTTAATAGTCTAAAAAGGGATTTTCAAAATATACTGTTTGAAACAATTTATGCGCAAAACAATCTATATATAGGAAGACACAGTTTGAGCAATTCATATGAGGAAAACATCAGTGTTCCCTTTTTACAGATTTTTAAAATAACCTTATGCATGACGGCCTTGTAGAGCATATTAAAAAGTAAAAGAATTTGACAAGATCATCATGATAACTAAATATTAATAATAACAATGTATTTGTTCTAATAAATACATGTCTGTAGCTCTCAATCTGGTAATTCTCCGAGAGTATTTCGTGCTGACTGCTGAAGCACAGTGTAGTTAGAGTTGTCTCCTCCAACCATCATCTCATTATCATAACTCTTCGTAAAATTTCTAGACGTTGGTCTAGCATCGAGCATTTCCTCCATTTGCTCGAATATATTTGCAGGGTTTGGCTTTTTATTGGTCTGCTTATTTGGTGCTGTCGGAAATGGGCCTTCTGCCTTAGCAGCTTGTGCTGCCTTTCTCCTAATCCCTTTATAGTCCTTCTCTATCGCCTGAATCAACTCGCTATAAAAGACATCAATATACTATATATATGTAGGAAGGGGTTAAAAATTCTTTATAGGAAACATGACTGAGCAATTAGATTTGACAAAAGTATTCACTCAAAAATATCTACGAGTGACCATAACGACTTAGTAAGTACTTTCAAGTTATTTAGGATGTTTGCCAGCAAATATCAATAGCCAAGTCTCAATTGGGTAATAGTCCAAAAACGGTGTGGGAATCGAGATAAAGATCTGTATGGGGCGTTGATGTGACCTCTAGTTCACAATATCCTCGTAGAATGCCTATTATAGTTATGCCTACACTAAGGATAAGTGAACGTAAAAAAAATAATTAATCAGGGTTGAGCTCTATCCTAATATAAAAACTAATCAACTAAATCCTCTCTCCCCATTTAAACCATACATGGCCTTACTTGAGTTCAATTTCACCATTGCCATCTGCATCAAGCATCGATATTAGCTCATCCAGCTGGTTCTCAGTGAGTGGAGTCTTCACCGACTACAAAAGACGAAAACTTAATAAATTTCTGGGAAGTTCCATCTTTTATGTACAATCAAACCCAGTATCACTTCTCTTCAGCTCAGATATACAATGCTGTTATCATACCTGGCTACCATCAAACACTATTATAATTTATGAAACCTCCATGAAGACTTTCAGATGTTTGTCATGAATTATTCAGACTTAAAAAAGGTGAACAAGCTAAAGAAATAGCCAATAGTTGCGTCCTAAATAAATTCAATGTTAGAGCTGGCCAAATTTCAACAAACCTTAAGACTTCAGGATATGGAATATGCTGAAAAATTACATGTAAAATACCCTTAAATCCCATCAAATGGTTAGTTAACTCCTTTACTGTTAAGCGGTTCAAGAGAAATCAAATCAACATTCCTACAGTGCCACTAAACATTCTGCATTAAATGTTATTATTGCATAGTGGTAATATTGTCTTCTTTATTCATCGCGAAAAAACAAGCGAGCCAAAACTGAATATGTGTAAATGATGACACAACCTTGAGACCCTCTCTGAACTCTTCTCTAGTCAGACTCATACTGTTATCAGCGTCCCAGGACTTAAATAGATCTACGATTCTCATCCTCTGTGACTCCATGTATGTCACCACAATCATCAGAGGATTAACATCCACTATCTCTGGTTAAATAGAAAATAAGAGCCACGATGATAGAATGAATTAATTCTAGTTATAAGCATACCTTAGGGGATTAAGGCATTTGAAGGAGGAAAAGTTAGCTAGCTAACATTTACTTTATATAGACTCCAAACTCAGCTAGCCAAAATATATTGCTAGCTGATATTAAGTCACCCACAAACTACCTAAACTATAGCAAACTATTTACGCCTCTGGGGTATGTGGCATCTTTTCTTGGCTGCAAATGCCTCATATCAATGAACAGATAAAAAGATGCCGTTTTCGTTATCTCAGATTGCCAGTGTTCTATGATCCTGATGCCAGGAAAGTTGTCTGAATTTCTAGAAATGAAGAGTTATAATATGAGGGAGTACCTTTGTTTTTTCCAGATTCTATTTTGACAGACGCTGTACTGACTACAGAGCCAACTTTCACTTTGAATGCTGGGTTGAGATCAGACTTAATCTGAATTACAACGTCCATGAAGCTATCCAACACAACCACTCGCTACAAAAATATGATGTATAGCAACATATCTAAGATATCACAAGGTATTTATTGGTAAACAATACTTCTTCTGGAGTTATTATAGGCTATGCACTTCGCCGTTGATTAGGAGTTGATTCCCCTCAACTGTCCAAGTGAAGTGTCCGGCGTAACAGGATGATATGATAATTTGTTTCGCTTAAAGTTTATAGTTTACGGAATTCATATGCAAGAGTTTGGAGTTTTGACTAGTTCTCTAAATGGAAGTGAAAGATAAGAGGCTGCCACTGGACTATCTCTTCTCCCCTTCAGCTTAGGGAATCTAGGCTCAAGCTAGTAATACAAACTGATCTACATCTGATAAACTTACGGACAGGTCCAGAAGTAGCAGGCTAGCATTCTTTGACTGATGGATGAATTTTATCAAAGCAAATGAGCCCTGAGTTTGCATAGGGTTTTCTCCCATCTGGAGCAACAAAAACAGACAAATTATAACCAAATTTCATAATAACTGTCATTTCATACCTATTGCATTAATTGATAAAGGATAAACCCGTAAACATGATAATATTCTTTTTAAAACACAGAGAAAAGATATCTTGAGGCATATGAGCCAGTGTCACCAAGAAATATACCCAGTGCTCTTTAGTATTACCATGTCTTCAGGCTACAGCACCTGTTATCAAAATAACAATTTATAACCATCAGGCATCATTTGTTTTTATCTTTTTCCCTTTAAAACCCCAAACAGTAACAGGATATGGATATAGATAGTAAGGTGAATACATAACAACAATATATGTAGTAAATAACAAATAAAGCTATTTTGTTACGGTATGGAGATCCCTCTCTTACCTTTAGCACCTGTAACGTGTCGTTAGTAGAGAATATTTTGCCGAAGGCTGCAGCTCCATCCATACATATTCTATTATTACTGATATCCAGTTCTAATAGAGAGCTGTTCTCTCGTAATGCTACGGCAAGCTTTGTAGCTCCAGCTACACCAAATCCATTCATGGCGAGACGCAGGGTCTTCAATGTCACATTCTCCTACAGAAAGTGTATTTATTTTAAATAAATAAAATAATAATAGAATTAGAGATTTGATTAATTGTGGAGCTGTGGGGTAATTTATGTGCTCAGCACCACAGTATTCGATCATAGTATGGTAAGAACGCAAGGTGAACCCGCTTGTTGTTACCATCCAAAGTCAGCCAATAATCCTGAATCTGTCATCGCAGACTAGTAAGCCTAAGACTAGACGTGTACGCTGGTGATGTTAACTTGTTTGTCTCAGCGATAACCCACATGTTTGCTCTTAAAGGTTCACAGCCAAAGTATGAGCTAGAAACCTAGTGTTTGTTAGATTTGGAATCTCCATACTCTATCACACTCAGTATTGAGATATAGGCAGCAATACTTGTTGAACCGTTAATAAGGACTTAAATCTGGAATCGTCCGTTATGCTCACATGTACTCAACATATTAAGCTTACCGCTACGCTGCTTGAGATACTAGCTGTTCCAGCCAGCCGTAGATGGTTCCAGCTCAGGTCTAAACTCTGTAATGTGATATTCTGAGCTAAACCGGCACCAATATGTCTCCCGCCCTCAGAAGAAAGTTCATTGTGACTCAAGTTGAAGTATTTCAGAGTTTTGGTATTCTGCAAAACAACAAAAATATCTAATATAATCTCAATAATCTCAATCTATAAAACTTCCACAGAATCTTTCATTCATGTTAGATAAATAATAATAACGTCACATTCTGTAGTTATGTCATAAATCATGCAATACGCTGGCGTCACAGGTTATACCCTACACACACAAGAAGATGGAAATTTCCCTTATTGCAAACTAAAATCAAGTCACCATAATTAAAGCAAATGATCCCAAAGATAGAATTTTAGGAATAGATACTGCACACGACTCGGAGTTGTACGCTCTTTTGCCATGTGGAAACAAGTCAGGATGTGTAATACCTTGAGTAGGTGAGAGAAATGAGAAGCTAGATTGTCTCCTATCCTATTACCAGAGAGGTCAAGTGTATCAACCGTTTTGTTAGCTACGAGGGCAGAGCACAGCTGCTTAAGTGAATCTCCACGGTTAAAGGCCTGCCTGTTGTCTGTTAGTATCTAAAAGTAACAAAATATATTAATTTTTCAAGTTCCCAGGCAAGCAGCCCGACATCGGTTTAATCTGTTTGGTCTTGTTGACAGCTGTTAAATTGAACTGAATTTTAAATTCGTCATTTGTCTCCAATAGATTTTACCCTAACAATTCTAGGAATCAATCAAAACCTCTTCCAACTCTGTGTCTGTTAAAATGCTACTAAATAATAATGCCATTAAGGTAAAGGTAAAGTAAAGATGATAATGCATAAAACTGACCAGTTGTGTTATAGCTGTATTTAACGTGAGTATTTGAGCAATCCAAGTAGCACCAGTAGGAGTTATCATATTATCACTAAGATCCAGTCGAGTCACTATATTATTAACCTAAGAACATGGACAATAAATTTATTATTCAAACTGTTCTCTTTTCTGAATAAATTGAAGCTTGACAGGCATCTTTCCTGCAAGATTCTTTTGTTTCTAGTCAGATCATCAGATGTATCATCCTATAACTCTGTCAGTTGACTGCATCATAAAGGCAAATGGCTTACAGTGACCATAAAACAGGCACTGGTCACACCAAGTCACGCTGAGTCTAAGTACCGGTGCGTAACACACAACTAGCACATGGGGGCGTGACACGTATGACCAACCTGAAGTGGTAAGCTGAGAGCTTTACTGTCCGGGTCGTTGATATTACAGTAGTTGAGAGTACATGACTGCTGATCTAAGCTCCTCTCATAAGCTGTGATAGGAGCCACTCCAATACGAGAGCACAGAGCTTTGTAAAACTCTATCTGAGATGTGACATTACTCTGAAGAGGCGGGGCTGAATGTATATGAGAAAATCAAATCAATTAATTGTCCCCTCCTTATATCTCAGATTTGTTTGATGAAACACATTTTTTGAAGAAGAGACACACATTTGCAAAAGTCTACTAGACCATTTCAATCATAAAATTTCAACCATACTCAATGATCTACCTCCAATTAGTCTAGGTGCTCAGACAGCTGCATTTGCGAGTTATCATTATTTGCATTATCAAACACTACCTCGCTTTCAATTGCAGCAGTCTGAGCAATTAGACTAACCATTGGGAAGAACCACCCACTTATCACTTTTTTAAGATAAGGCTTTTGCGATGTTTATGTTATTCATTTACACAATTGGATTATTCTGTTAATTTTGTTGTATTATCTTTATTTATCTGAGTGTTGCAGGTTCAATTACCAGACAAAACTCATCCTGTTAATGGAGAAGAGCTCTCCATACACAACCCTGGCTTGCTCACCCCTACTCTGTACGGGGGTGGGTTAAGTAGATGTGATGATTTGCAATTTTTTGTAGGCATTGGCCCAAAAAGGGCATTGAATAGTGAGAAAGTTCCTATTATATAATATTATATAATATTATATAATATTATATAATATTATATAATATTATATAATATTATATAATATTATATAAATTGGCTTTGTATGAAAGAGTCTGGTGCAGGTACACATGGCGTGTACAAGAGTTGAACGAGTGAAATGCCAAAAAGTAATTGAATGTTGAATGCTGGCTGTTGAATGAACATAAATAATTTTTATCATTTCACTCGAGAATTGAGGTATCAAAATTTCTGAAATCACTTTGTGAGAATTATAATTTATTTACTTTCCGTATTTGTAAATAATTCCTAAGTAAATAACTCACGTGCAATCATTCGTTTAGAAAAATCGTCCTCCAGATCAGTATCATATTCATCACTGCTTTCAGGAAAGAGTTGAGACTGGGAAGGGGCCTGTACCACCCCCATCCTACGCCTGGGTTCCGCAGAATTCTTTGAACATGCAGGCATACGGGGCATCAGGTCAGGGTCAGACGACTTCCGTCTACTCAAACTGATATTTTCTATAAAAAAACATGAGGTTTTCTTTTTGCCCAGCTATGGCAGAAACTCTGAAGTTTGGCAAACAGTCATACAGGAAGGGAGGGGGAGATGGAAATCAAATTAATCGAGACCCTTTATTTCAGCAGTTTTCTAGATAAGCCTGAAGATTTAAATCTGAGTAAAATGGGGCTTGACTCTTTATTTATATTGTTATGATTATTAAGTTGGTCATTGTGTGCAAAAATGTTGTAATGGGTCTGGGGAGCTCGAAGTATACATAGCTGTACCTTACCAACAGTGAGAGAACTTCTCTCTCTGTGTACACCTAATGTTGTGAGATTGGTGGGTTGTCTGCTCCTTGCCCCATTTGCTGGACTCGTTAGCAGAGTCCGTCTTCTGCTACCACGACTATCATGTCTTGAACTACAAAACATGTCGGATAGCAACTCAAGTAAGAATCATGATATAACACACAGCTAGCACAATTTTCCTGATTTCGTATAAGAATAAGATATACAACTTCAGATTAATTATTCTACTGTGCTAGTCCATATAACCACAGATGATATAAGGTTGTACTACTCAGTGCTTGTCCTCTAACAGGTAAGTGTGGGTAGATCTGGGTTTGAATCCTGCTGCAATTCTGAATTCTGGGCTTGGTTGGCGCCACAGTGGTGTTGCCCTATGCTTGGAAAATGAGAACAGCTTGCAGTCGAATTTGGGGCTTGACCCGTAGGGCACCTTTATCTCTCATTCTTCCGCCAGAGACAAACCTTCTGACTTTTAACCAAGTGTGAAACGATATTTTATAGCCTGAACAGTTTATCATTGTATCTAAGCGTTCAAGTTGTAATGTCAATAAATAATATCAAACAAGAGATGCTATCAGAACAATTTATCTATATATACAAATTATAGCACACACTTCCTTTATTTCGAATCTTCTAATGTTTTTCTCTATTTCGAACCGAATATCAATTGAAAACATACTGATACAGAAAGTTCTAATAAGCATGGTTGCCATGAGTGCTGAGTGCTGGACATCCGAAAACAATTGACCGTTCACGAACTTGTTGCATTACTTGCAGCCACCAACGGCTTTAGTATCTCAGTGAGACAGATGAAAATGACAACATACTTACTGACAGGAAATGATAGACTATAGACAGACTAGCCTCAGATATCCAGCTGACAGTCCGATGGGCCAATTTATGATTTTTCTCAGCTTTAAATCAATGCAAGTTTCTATATAAATTCGAGGTCTATGCGTCATAATATGTCTTCTCTTAAAAAAATCTCTCACACACAGGCCTGGTCCTTCTCCTCCCCCCACTACTTCCGACCTACCTTGGTTTAGAAGCTCCTATAGATGATGGAGTGGTAAGCTGAATCTCTACGAATGATGAGGCGATCTTTTCCCTTCTATCCATTATTAGTCCTTATAAGCACACAGTTAGTAATGTCTCTTTATTATCAGTTTCTTCTCTGGTGTTTTGTCATAGTTTATCTGCTCACAAACTCCGTACATCACACAGTCTCCAGTGTCTGGTGCTGCATAGGTAGATAAACAGCCTCTTAAACAACAGATTGTGAGACAATTCTGATATCTGAATATTTTCAATTACATGTTTGGTAATCAGTGTACATAGGGTATATACGACTTACTTAAGATATTCATATCCGCTGCAGTAAAAATTTATTTACCTGCAGTAAGATAGTATGATTGGGTCGGGCTTAGTCATATTTATATTTATAGAGCTGGAAATGTAACAATATCCTGAAAAAGGAAATTATCCTGATATAAGTTTATCAAAATTGGTAGACAGCATAACGTATGATTAATGTAGTTCCGTTGAATTTCTGAAAATGTTCAGCCCTCCGTTTGCTAAACTGAAATCACTGTTTTGTGTTCACAGTAGAGGTAACACATAGTTTTTCAACAAACCCAAGCCTTTTGTAGGAATACAACACGTCTAAAGATATCACATTATACTACACACATACCTAGTCTTGGTGAATCCTTGTAGCTATAATTTATGTAACGGCAGCATATTGTGTAACAGTGCAGGTTGCACAATGATTCCTCAGCACAATTTGAGAATTACTTTCCTGATCAAGCTATATTCTAAGCTGTTTTACCTACGTATGCACACCTAATATTCATTCACCAAGCGAGATTGTTTTGATAAATTAACAGGTAAAAGTGCACATGCATATACATAAATTAACATTAAAGTTTTTGTAGGTCAGGTATTTTGCTGACACCCCATGGTTTGATAACAATCACGTTTACCAGTAGTACAGTGACAATGTGTAAAATATCTCAATAACATCTACATAACATTCAATATAGAAAGACTTAAAATTATAATCTCAATAGAAAAATCCAGAGCTTGTATAAAATACCTACTCAAGTGCTTCAGCCTTTAGCCTTTTAAATAAAGCAGATTAAGTGGGCTATGATTATAAGCTACTTAGGAATAACATTAATTTTTGTTGACAGAGTCTATCAATTAATTCGCCGTCACTGTTATGAACCCTTATCAACCAGGTCATTGTACACTGACTTACACTTTTTTTACAATTTGCCACATGAGTAATGTTTATAACACACAATCAACACCTAACTGATGACGAGAAGCCATACAGCTCACAGGTGAAGGTGTAAAAATTAATATTTTCTTCAAATTGCTGATTGTCAAGTTGAAAGTTGCCTATGTTGTAAAATTTCACGCTGGTTATGTTAGCAATCTTGAGAAATCAAAAAGCTAGACTGCAATGTTTGAATAAAATATCTTTAACTGAAATGGTAAATACTAGTGAATGCCTATGGCTACATCTGACCATTAAAAATCAAACCCACATGATGTTTAAGCAAATCTTGTTTGCTCAATATAGCATATCATGAAACACGATAGATAAGATATGTTTGATATTTAGTATTGTAATACAGTGACGTGTGCCTATCAAATCAAATCATTAACAATGCGATTGTACTAAGTGTTCATTTTTATGGACCTTTGGGTGCATGTTCCACTACTTTCCTACATGTCAGTGATTTATCCACCTTGTATTTTCGCACACTCATGGACAAGTGAATGCTGTTCCACTCTACTTTCACATATCCACAGTTTTCTTGTAACCAATGAGCCCACTGTCACAGTATAATCAAGGATTGATTATGATTGTGACTAGGGAAAGATACGCGACTGACGCAGCCTAGGAGCCTTTAACTTTACTCTTATAATGACTGCCAAATAACACTTTGCAGTTCTCAGTGATTTTTATAGATGGATGCAAACTTGGGTTACTATACATATTCAGGCAACATCTGGTATTATATAGTTCCCTCCTTGTTACAACAACTGTGGATAGCCGGGGATGCTGGGACAGAATAGTCCCTTTGGTTGGCTGGTGTTGCTGTTGCTATCGCATAGTTGTATAGTATTTTAAATGTCAATTCAGCATTTTAAAATATCAGTATATTCAGAAGACGCACGAGTTTTAATCTTTAGGTAATGTGGTTGCATGACATGGCATGAAAAACCATTTAACAAATCGAGGAAAGCCAATATACGGGAGTTGCCCTTCACGTATATAAATGGGATAACTCTTAACTGAGCTGCTACTTTTTTGTTAGACTCCCTGGTTTGAAAATGTACAGAATAGGCAGTTTGCATGATGAACTTTCAGATAAAAACTTTTCTTATCTGGGACACCGATGCAACTGCAAAGGTCAAGGTCTGAACTTGGTCTGATCTAGGTCAGATCTTTGTACTATCTTGGCCTCACACTGGTAGAAGATAAATAAGTTCGGCCATAGACTGAGCTCAAAATGACCGGAGTTCATATAGCAGACTACAACTGGAAATTCTCATCATGCAATCATTGTTGAAATTCTTCATAACAAAATGTGACCAGAACAACTGTTGTCGAAGTAATAGAACGCCAAGAGTAAAATGCAAAGTTTACAAAATATAATCCATCATTATTAGTATCAACACTGAGTGAAATCAAAATAAAAAAAGAGAATGGCAGTGCACAATTATGTAGTACTACCGATCCATTTGTTATAAACAGTTATGGTTCATTTCTGGTTCTCACTCAAATATAAAAACCAAGTTAAAAGCTAATAAAATGAGATAAAATTTTAGTTACTTAAAATTTGCAGAGCTAAAGTGATAAAAAAAGAAAATCTAAAATCACAAGCCAATACCAAATCATAAATCATAAAGGCCAGCGGATGGAATTTAGGATTGTGCTCAATTCTTGCTCAGGTAATCTTTGAAGCTTTAGTACAAATAAAATTTGTAAAATCAATCAGTTTGAATTTTGGAGGGATAGCGTTTATGAGCATAGATCACAGTTAACTCCCACAGTTGCAAAGGCCGCTTGTACATGGGGAACGTACTCGTATCCAGCTCCAAGATCAGAAGCTGCGTTCTGCACACCGCATGCACCGCAATGCATTGTGGATCTCGCCTCCCATTCAACCCAATTGGCTCTGGCGAACAGCTGCAAATCAAAACACGAAAGCAATGCATTATAAAAATCAAAACCGCTAAGTGTAGCAAATAGGTGGGGGGGGGGGGGTGGTTAGCAACAAGCTTGATTGCCTTCCTTGGACTAATGCCCTCGATTTAGATCGGCGGTCTCAAAAAAGCTTATGTCGGCAATGTGGGATCATACGGAATAGCAGTGCTTATAAATATACTGACATATCTTCAAACTATTGAATAAACTTTCAAATTTACAAGCCATACCCTGAAAGCTTTCTCAATATTCCAGCTTGGGGAGTTAGATAGAAGGTAAAATGCTCTATTATAAACACCACTGCTGTAGTGGACATCCATTCCGGATACGTAATCATCAAAGTGACCAATGGATCTGCCATCTCGAGTTGGATCCTCCATGTACCTTCAAGCATAAATAAAAACTGTATAAGCCTATCTTAGCATAAACATTGATTTATACCAGAGACTATAGATATAGAGACCTTCCACTTGCCATGATAACGTATATAACCGATGCGAACACATTGAAAATTAGGCTCCGCCCCTTTCTGGTGGTAATCGCTTGGAGGTAAGCGTACCCAGTGCAATGAATTTACTATCAAAAATTGACAAGGTGAATGATTTAGTTGTTTATTTTATAAGTACATTCACACAAAACTCTCAATAATATCAACTGGGACAAATGAAATCTAAGATGTGCGACTTTTATATAAAATATAGGCATCAGGGAAACAAAATACTTGGTGGATGACCTTTTGGTAATGTAGCCCCCATATGTATAGAAAATTGAATATTCAATGTGAAAATAGTTAAATGTGAACAAGCACTGATGTTATATTCTCCAATTCCGGTGACTGAATTGAATTCATCAGTTAGGCCAGCACAGAAACTTTCTATAGCATAGGTCTGAGAAAAGTATCATCCTCAAAAAGTCTAAGTTTTCCCGTGTTAAGTCAGCATACTGCTGATTGTTGCCTGAAGATATGTGCTTTGAACTGCTCTGAATCTGTCTATGAAGCCCAAACAAGTTTTCAAGGCGATTTGTAAAAATAAGCTTTCCATAACCCCAACCATTCCACAATAACTTTGAGGCAGAGAGGGAGGTCTTCTATCTCTCAATGCAGTAAATTCTTTACATTTGTCAGCATTGAATTGTCAGTATGAATCTGCTGACGATGCACTTTACTCTGATGCCATTCTTACTTCAGTTTTGAATGTGTGTGTATGGTTGGTACTAGTCACCATGATTAAATTTTTTTATATTAATGTTAGAGCATATATTAACAAACAAAAAGAAGCCCTCTTCCTCTTGTCCTCACACATGAAAACTTTGTCCGTGAAACTCATCACAACAGCTAACCTATGGCAGGCCATCATTACATCGCAGTGGGCAACAATGATGGATTATACTGCACAGCCTCCTTACTTTCTTACAAAAATACAGGCCTGTATAATATAAATCTCTGGCTAAGAATGCAACAACAAGTTGATAGTGACTTTGTTGCTGTCTGATCTGGTTTTGTCATCAAGATTGTGGTTATTTTGCCTCAAATAACTCAGGTGAAAAACCTGAAATTTTACTGAGAAACCCATTGCTGTCTAAGGCAGCAGCGCTTACTTTACAACCAGAAGTGGGCGTGACCGTTAAATAACGCTGATTGGCTATTCGAATTTTATGCGCAAGTGGAAGGTCTCTATATCTATAGTCTCTGTTTATACAGCAGGATCACAGGCACAATTCGTCATTGACAATATTTATCATCATGTAGCCAATAGGTCGGCTCTGATTGGTCGGCTCTGATTGGTCGGCTCTGATTGGTCGGCTCTGATTGGTCGTCTCTGATTGGTCGGATTCTCCCACCCATCAATCAGAGTCGTCCTATTGGCTATCATCATGGCATCACACATTGGTCAATTAGACCAATTTCTCACACTGACAATTAGCGCATACTACTAACGTCTTTAACTAGTAACAACCTGTGAAACTAGAGCCTGTCATGACTGACATACAGAGCTGCTATCCCATCATAGTTTCCATATATGTTCACCGGTGCAGTCGATTAACCACCATGAAAATCTAAATAAATCTTTGTTGAATTATAAATGGTGAGTGAATGTACCTCAAAGATCCTCCTTCTCGTTTATAGATGTCCGACCCAATGAGCCAATCGTTCACCTGGCCAATCTGACTTAATACAAAGGCTTCGACGGCTTCACCTAAAAACGAACGGTATCACAGAATGTAGTTACCGGACAAAGCTTAATTCTAAGTTGGCAGACCAACTACCATCTCAGGACATTAACTGTGCTGAGGTGATGATATTTTGAGAAAATTATCCACAAAATCACAACTCAACGCAGGAAGGAAAGAATTCAGCTACATATTACAAGATGGAAAGCAGTCAACTGGTGAGGTCGGTGTCAATCAATTATAACATTTGTCCAATATGAAGTTTTGTCAAACTTCAGTAGTATACACCTACCTGCCATGTCAGAGAAAGCTTCATTCATACCACCGGACTCAGCACTGTATACAAGACCAGATGTGTATGTCGTATATCCATGAGCAATCTCATGAGCTACAACGTCTATGGAGGACAGCGGGTAGAAGGTACCACAACCATCTCCGATGTGTATAGCTTCGCCATTCCAGAATGCATTGTCATAACAGTTCCTAACATGAGCACGACCTGCAACAACAAAGACACACAATTTGACATCATAATCATATAATTATAGGTATTCATACACTATACTGGCCACTTTAGTACTTACTACCTCCCCTCATTACATCTCCTTTACTACTTCTCCTTTATCTCTTACTATACAGCCCGTAATTGGTCATTACTTCCAACAAATGAAAGATTGCTTAACAGTAATTTTGGTTTGATTTTGGTTACAATGTCTTTGCATCTTAATATAACATGTACTGCATGTATTGAAGTACTCTATTGCTTATTATTCACAGCCAACTACCACCAAATGCTGTAATCCATTTACTGAATCACTTCCACTCACCATAGATCTTGACACGGTTTTCCACATTTCCCTGTGCGTCTGTGCTACCAAGAGGTGGTCTGCCAGCCCAAGCAACAAAGCAGTCATGTACATTCTGACTGTAAATAAACACTTCATTCAGAGGGCTGTAACCGCCATTGATAACATCAAATTCCACTGAGTCATTGGGTGCGTGACAGGGGAACCCTCTGGTTACAAATGGCTGGTTCTCGCTACCCTGCTCCAAGTCTTGAACTTCGACATCTTCACTGTAGTAGTAGCAGACATTATTACCCGCATCAAACACATCCATGCTGAGTCGTCTCAATCCCACATCTGCAAAATATTATTCCTTGATTACCAAATTTTACACTCATCAGATCATAAAAAGGAACATAACACCCAAACAACGTCCTCATCCGACGCGCTGGTACTAAAGTTTCCTGTTACTACTTTCTGCAATAATGTAATTTTCCCAAAGCAATCATAGCTAGTATTTCTTTCTTTATTTGTTCGGCACAGATTTTGAAGCTAGAATTTTGAGATTAAAACACTTACGGCTTTTAAGGTTACCAGCTACAGCGTTGGGAATATTCAGGTGGTTTATTGAATCCCACGACTTGTATATGGTTCCATTGAAAGCGTCTATCAGTGCTTGGGGCTGACTGGCGTCACCACCTTCAGGCCACACATAGTACATTACTCTCCATACACGCTTACTCTCACCAGTGCTCTCCGGTACTAAAATATAATACATCCAAGTACAGCATTGAGATAAATTACACCCAAGAACTGCGTATTGCCCCGTGTCCGTTCTGTACTCATCACTCAGTATATTTGTCTGCACAGATATGACTCAGCTAGCAGAGATTCTCAGACTAAGAATACAAACACTTTCAGGAGGCAAGCACTTATTAGAATGGAAATATTTTACACGATATGACCGCATGTCTAAATGAGTGGTTAGGTAGTTTAGTGATTAGTGTAGAATATAGTCTAGATTATACCGTTAGCGATGCACTCAACCATCTCTTTCTTGGTGATGAGACTCCCATCTACATTAGGATGATAAACATCCCTGAGTAGTCCAAAGGCATTCTCTCCAGAAATAATATTATCTCCCATATTGATCTGATAAAAAAAATGCGAGGCTAAAATATGTGCGGCGGAGAGAATGTATGTTTTCAAGGTTTAATCATAGCCAAGAAATACTATCTTTACTCTTAAAATACATTTAAATTTAGCGTAACAGCATGTTACTGGCCATATCAGACATGAGAAAATATGGTAACACAATACAAAGAGGTCCTATATCATATATGATGCTTCATCATCCAAACTCATTGAGACGATTTTAACCATCAACATTTTGTGTTATCTTACAGTGCTCGTCTAGAATAGACAAAATTTTTACAATATATCCTCTGCTATACAGAATATAAGCTGCTTATCGGTATACTGTAAATACCCACTGATGAGCTCACTATATATACCCACTGATGAGTATACTGTATATACCCACTGATGTGCCCTGTATAGACTTACCTCTCCTCTAAGATCAGCTAGAATATGTCCCTCAGCAGCACCGGAAGGAGAACCATCCTGAAAGACTTCGTATGTCACACTGGCTCCCCAGATTGGTAATCCCTTGTAAGATTGCTCAACACGCACCTTTCGTGTGCCTAAATATAATATAATATGTCATAACATAACTTATTTTTATAATTATATAAATTCTGAAATAAATGCGAGATCAGAACAAAAAGAAGGGAAGCTACAACCAATCCAATAATGAGGAAAACCTAAACAAAAGGTCTGTGGAATGATCTTAATTTTTATCCATTCTTTTTGGCAGCTCAATATTTTCGTTCCATGTACTACGAGAATTTATAAATAAATCTCACAAGTTATGAAATCTAATCATATGTAGCAAAGGCTACTGGGAGACGCAAAATCAGTCAATGGGAGGCTAGGCTACCGCCCAAACTTAAATCATACTCAGCATTGCATAAGCGAAAAATAAGCCATGTGAGCTACAAGCCTCAAGGGAGATCCTCATTTAGTTAACCATACTCGGTGTAATTCTCAAAGGTAAGAGCTGATTATATCATCGGGTAATTTCTTTCTTGTTCATTGACAGATGCTCAAGGGGTGGGAATGGACACCACACCTGAACAACAAAGAGAGCAAAAATCCGCACAGGAAGTCCACTCATAATAGTCCAATTGTTAAATGTATGTTTAAACAGTTTCATCTGGAAGCCTCAATAATACACATAAAACCTGTCAAGAATCAAAGCTAGTTTTCCTGGTGGCAACAAAATGATACCGGGGTTTATTGCAGCTGTCTAGTAATTGCAGACAAGCTCTCACAGGTTTTGCAAATTTCTTTTTTTAAATAGCATGGTTTTTGATCCCTTTCCAATTTGCTGGCAGTTTTGCTTGGCGATTAGCTGCTTTTTGTGCAAAACTATGTGCAGTACATTTTTTCACCATTGCGATAAGCTCAAAAATCTTTGCCAGATACAACTGACAACTTTCCGGGTAATTCTCCAAATGAAAGTCAAAGGAAGGAGGAGGAAAAATATGAAGCTATGAAAAATCTCTTTAAAGTAATATTGTCAGTATGTAAGCAGTGGTGCGCTTCAATAGACCTGTCTCAAGCTTCTCCTGCAACATCAAAAAATTGGCTAATTAACTAAATCAATAAAGTTACCTTTAGATGTGGGTGCAGACTCCTGCTCTTTTAGATCGTAGTCTCGTCCGGTGAGGCCCACCATACTTTTGACAGTGTTTTTCTTCATCCTTCTGTTCTTTCTCTGTCTTCCCCCACCTCCTCCCTGTCCTCCTTCTCCCTCCTCCTCCTCATCTCCTGTCTGGGTGTGATCGTCAGCGCTACCCATATCTGAAGGGTTAGCTGCCATACTTATCCTTGTTTCTTTGACAGCTTCTGATAATGCTGCTAAACCTTTAAAGAAAATCTACCAAGTGAACAACATGTACGAATGAGCTCAGGGCTCTGTGTAACAAACATTCAACATGGTGAGAAATGAATCAATTTCTACCGTTAAATAAACTCCAATACAAGAAATGCCATCAGACTGAACAATATGAGAAACCATGTTTGATCTATAACCCACTGCTCTCAGTCTGTGAGTTAAGGATTTTACTATTAGAAAAATTAAAGGATAAGATTAAATATATTAAGACTTACATATCAGCGCTAAGGCGGTTAAAATGATAGTCCTCATGTTCGCCTGTGGTTGTATGAAATGCTGTACCTTATGCCTCCTCCTCCCTCCAAAGCTCAACTGATAGCTCGAGGCTCAGTGAGACAATTATGTAGGCTTTGTCAGGGGTCAAGGGGTAGCAATGTGGGATAATGATAGCATCATCACTAATTTAGGTAGCTTGGAAAATACCAAGTCATATACGTAAATACAGCATTGCTTAGCAATCACTTACTGATTATAGTGAGAAACTTTAATTGGTAGTTTTTAGCATCAAGTTTCTTTACCCAAGCTAGACAATAATCTATGAGCAGTAATCCGTGCTATACCTCAACATGGAACCTATGTTGATTTGGCTTGCTCGATGGCTATCGGCAACTGAAGGTAGCAATTTGTCCATTTAGTAATAATTGTGACGTGAATATGCAGGGTTATTTTGCGATCTAGACCTTCAATTTTGTCTGATTTGCCTATGCACGCAATTGTGACTCTGCTACTTGATTTAGTCTGCTCAAAACAATTTCTATGACATCAGTTGATGATTATGATTACTACCCAGTGTTTATATTCAGCATCACGATATCCAACCAGATGCATAATGTTTTCATACAGATGTGATGGTGTGTTCCAAAGAGAAACTTGTGTTCGTGCCAACTGTCTCTACCAAAAAAGCTGTATTATAGGAGGGGATATGTTTAGGTATTACTAATCTATGTGCCCACTTCCTCTATTTGACGTAAATGCAGCATTTAGCTATAGTTTTATCTGATGTTCCGTTAACTGAGCGTCTGGCTGACTTGCACACATTATTAACTAACATAAACCAGCGTTTTAATTATGTCCAGCAACAACAAATTTGGGAGGAATATATGTAAGAGTATGACAATCACGCATATGAAAAATATGTTCCCTGCTTCATTAATTGAAGGGACAAGCAGTTACCTATTTTTATTAGGGTTTTGCATTACAACTTTTGATTTCAGAATACAATGGTTATTATTTTCAGTAGAAGCTAAGCGATAATTTACACACTTATGCAGAGAAAATTGTTTCTTTAGCTAAATACAATGAGCTGGCGACACACTTCTCAAAGCATTCTATAGAATAAGTGATTATAATGTAATGAATGTAATAGTTATTATATAAGGTTACCGGGTTGTGAGATTTTACTGGCTGTACAAGGACTTTTACCGCTAGATCTGCTACCATACAATATCTGAAGGAAGTCAGCCTCGGCCTTCTGAGCTATGTCTACTGATGATTCGGCCATTACTGAGGATGTAACCGGAGCTCCACACTTCATAGGGGAGGTTACTACCAGATGTTCCTGTAAAACAAAAAAGATAATATAAGATTTTTTTGTATTGCTTGTTTTCATAAAGGATAGAGTAAAATTAAGCGTCTGATGGTGGCTCATTTAAAAAAGTAGTAATGAGGTCAGCTGTATATCCTGAGTTATACTGAGAAATAACACTGTAGGCCTAGGTTTGTCTTAGCCTTCGTTCTTAAATACCAAAAAGTGAACTGATAAATTAAAGCCCCATAATCGCAGTAGCAAAACTTGACAATAGTATAGGCTGAATACTAAGTCTATTTTAAGTTTATGGCTTAGACTAACTGGTTAATGTAGAGGAATCCTATTATTTATACCACCTTACCAAGCATCTCTGTGGTGAACACGCACCGATTTTTGAGAAAAAAAAACAGATAAAAAAAAGAGGCCAGTCAGGACCAAAGGTTTCCTTTTTAACATGAAAAAGCGGAATAGATTTGATCATACCTTGGCAAATATTTTTCGTTCTTCACAAATCAGTAAATCAGACTAATATATTATCACCTACAGTGAAAAATAAAAACAAGATGGAGATCATCGCCTGAATCCCCAGTTTGTGACCATCTATGCGGAGAGTGTTTTGATTTTTACAATTTTTTAACAATTGTAAAAGGGTGGGTTAGCTGGCCAGGCATAATAAATAGCCTGGTAGGCAGTCTGGCATGCTATAACCCTTTTTTTTACGTGCAACCAATCAGGTTGGCTATCATTGCGCAGTAGCATTTGGCTTACTCACAGTGTGCTGAAGTTCCCTAATTTGGAATCTGACCCACCTGCAAATCTAACAAAGTCAGGGTCAAATTGTAAATAGGTCATTTAGTCAATTTTCTTATTGTCATTACAGAGCAGCGAGACTCATGTCTAAAAGTCGATCTGCAAGCCGTGTGGTTATAGACTTCCTTCTCAGGTATTTAGTAAATATTAAGATAATTGCTCTGAAATCATCACCAAACTTTCCATAACTACATCAATGCAAGTATCATAATCACAGCTTAAATATTGCCAAAATTCTGAGAAAGCAAAATTGTATTAAGATATGATTCTATGCCTATATAATTAGTACCGGCTATCATTGATGCCCAATTTCAGAGGATTACGGCGTTTAGGGTACACAATATTTGATGAGATATGAGACACTTACCTTTATGTCGTCTGTTGAATCTTTACCACCGCTATAAGATGTCATAGTATTCATAGAAAATTTGCGCCTTCTCTCTTCTCTGAAAGTAAACCAACAAATAACTGGCTTAAAACTAACCTTCCAGTTTGCCGCCCACATATTGGTGCCTTGCCTCACAAGGTTTGGTCATATTGAAGTCAATTTTATGCCATTTTTATCTTACTGAGGGCAGAACTTTATGAGCCCAATCATCACGATGATAGTTCAAGGCAAGTCGCCAGTGTACTCATATGTTAATCTTCGATCCGATCTAGGTTTATAGATTAATATCAAAGAATTGTTAGTTTTCCAACCTAAATCTGATTATATTGGGGAGAGGATAAGAAGGGGAGATGTGTACCCAGAAGTCTCTGACTTGAAAAACTATGATATGAGCCCAATTCTATGTAAGTTCGTTTTAAAATCAAAAAATCTCATATACAAATCAATTGTAAGATATTGTGGGCAGTCATATTTATAATGAGAACCAACCTCTGTTTGTATCTGAGCGCTCTAGCATGTTTTCTTGCTCTCATAAGAACACAAGTGAGAACAATGAATATACAAAGTAGCAGCATGCAGACTAGTATCGGGACAAGCACTGTAAATAAAAAAACACTCGATGTAATCAATCAATGCAATCAGTCAATACAACTAATGCAATCAGTCAATACAGCCAATCAGTCAATACAGCCAATCAGTTCTGTTAATCAATGCAAAGTATCAATGCAAATGATCAATGCAACCATTCAATCTAATCAATCAATGCAACTCAAGGTCATTCACTACTAGACTTTGTTCACGAGTACACCACAGACCTCCTCATCCAAGCCATCAGAAGAGTACAAAGTATCTCTTGCTACAAATAAACCTATCGACATTGCCGGCTAAGGAAGCCACGTAAATACACATATTAATAATTGCCCCCTCGCTCACCATTCCAAATGTAACTTTCTAAGAAAACCCATTAGTTTGCTTAGCTTCCATAATAATGTATAGATTAGACATAACAAGAGGGTATTAATTTAAATAATTTGTTACATAAGTACATCCAGCTTTCCATCCCCACTGCAGGGTTGCGTGTTGCAAAGTAGGTCACCCATAAGGGTAAACATGAGGATATCTTTCCCAAAAACAACTTTCATCAAAACTCTCCATTTATCTGCCATCACAGTTGCAAAGAGAATGTTACCGACAAACTGCATAATGATCCATAACATACTCAGCTGCTAGTTTTGCTCAGTTGTTGGTATTTGACTTCATTTCCCACAATTATACATCCAAAATACACTCAGTAATATTTATCGATATCAGGCAGAAGTGCTAGAGCATTCAAACACGTCGAGTAATAAATAGGAAGTATATCAACTCACCGCATAGAAGAGGGTAACAATGGCAGAATAAAGAGTGGGTTGAATTCTTGCTGCACTCCATGGTGATATTCCCGCTGATACTACCCAACATCTACAAGCATGGTATTGTCAGTCGATGAGAGTACGGCTATGTACCGCATGATAGTTTCAAATGGACATGATTATGGAAAGTGACCACAGTACAGTAAAACTCACAGAGCTACTGACATCTTGAGGAGATATCTTCATCTCACAACATTGGCAGGGCTCAGTTTTTTTCTGATTGCGTGGGCCTGATGTGCTGATAGTCATAGCGCTTTACACATCTAATACCTTGTCATAATCTTGACTAACTGAGAACACAGCCAGATTTTTGCTGGCAATGGTTCTCAATTCAGGCTGAGAAGCTAACACAGTTCACTGTGTAAGATGTGCTCAAGTTGTTGTCAATCAAGTGCGGATCGAGAAGATAATATGAAAAGTCTGTGAACAGAACAAATGCCACTGAGAAAATTCTTCGGAGCTTATTTCAGGGTCTACGGTTTGTATCTCCGAATCAGAGTTTATCAGTGGCATTTTGTTCCAATAAAATAATCATTCTTACTTACGTTTGACTGCTGAACACTAGCTACATCTAGAGTCTGCACTTGATAGGGGTACATGACACTGCGAGTAGTAACTCATCAAGTTTCTTAAATATTATTAACAGTGACTCTCAGCACAAGCTATCCAAGCTACAAGCTATTCAAGCTACAAGCTCACGACTGGACAGAAAGCTAGTTCATTACTTTATTGAGTCACAGCAATATCTATCTATGGAAAGGAAAGTTTCACCTTGGAGAAACATATTGGTACAGTTTTTACGTCTAATTCTTGTTGTTCACAATCAACCCACTCTGACTACTGAACAGCTAAAATTTAATCCTTTTCTGACCAAGTAGTAAAGGGCAAAGCAAGCGGGAGATATTGAAGACATCAGAACATTATTAAACATAAGTTAAGGCTTACATTCATTATTTTGGCCTCATTTGGCACATTAAATATTATTGTTTTTGAATAAATAATTTGACAGTTTAAATTTCTAAATACGCATAGGCAATTTTTTTTATCCATTGGGGTAGGCATGTCTTGAGAGTTTTTTTCAAATTTTTAATTGATAGTAAACAATACCTTGGGCTTGGTCGCTGTCACTGATGGTATGTTACCTTATACATGAAACATGATGATCCCCACCTAAAACTAGAGTTGTTTTCAGTTGTCCGTACAATTTATTGTCTATTTACAAGAATATTTACAAACAGGACTGCTTAAGGTCAGTGCATAAACTATCAATCATTTTATAACAAGCTCCATA
This sequence comes from Membranipora membranacea, assembly GCA_914767715.1. Classification (NCBI taxonomy): domain Eukaryota; kingdom Metazoa; phylum Bryozoa; class Gymnolaemata; order Cheilostomatida; family Membraniporidae; genus Membranipora; species Membranipora membranacea. The sequence continues at coordinate 2,161,597 of OU612070.1, read as the reverse complement.
TATCAGTAGTCAGTACACAATTCACACAAGTTGTTCATCGTCTGTTAGGCAGGTGGTCTATCGTACATGACAGGGCAGTGTGTAATACTTGACTCAGCGACCAAGCAGGGTATAGTGATAACCATTGGATCTCAAGCTTCACCCATAAAGTAAAATAAGGCATCCTTACATAGATCTCTGATTTAAAATACCAGCAACAATATTAAATTGCGCCACGCCACGCAGTAAAAACCATATGAAAATGTTTAAGAAAATGTAATATGGTGCACATAGACCGTCATTATATGGTATACCTCTATAGATACTCATATGTGTAGCTGACAGGATGGCTGACATCACAAACCATCTCCTCTCAAACTCTCAAATGTGTCTTGTTCTTTGCAACAAACCTATAACATAAAAAAATAACCACATAAATGCCACAAAACTTCAAAGGAATGAATAGGAGACACTTTATTTTGACCTAGGTCAAGTTGGTGATTTATTCGGGTTAGACGTTTGATTGGCCATGACTATGTAATTGGAAACTGAGCAAAGGGAAAGATTCACACTGATATGGTTGTCCTTTCCATACCTATGATGTACGCAACCTGAGTATCGCAAAGACAAGTTCACTGGGATTAAGAGCTCATCAATTATTCTCATTTTATCTAAACTCTGATTGTGTAGCATAAAGAAAAATTGCCCGGCATACAAATTCTGATCTCTATTCTCTCAATCGGCCAATTCGATCTTCCAGTACGGTACAAGAATAAGGTTATGGTAGATTGATACTGGAAATAGGCAAGATACAGGCTTGTGAGTCCCAGGATCTCCTCCTCAGGATCTCCTCCTCAGGATCTCCTCCTCAGGATCTCCTCCTCAGGATCTCCTCCTATTGTGTAACCTGATATCAATGCACTTTATTTTCTGGCTTTGATGTGAGAAGTGTAGACAACTCAATCCACAAAAGTGTGAGGTCAACATAGAAATATCACTAAAAAATCGGAGCTATGTTTTATTTTCAGTTTCATTTTACTCCCCATTGATTTGAAGCCTTTACTGGTATATTTGGAAAATGAAGTGTAATTATGGTAATTATCATACCTTCAACTGGTTTTCCTATACATAAGTTAATGAAGAAAGTGTTGGTATTTAGCGACTTCTACTGTTTTAAAAAAAACACTTTATTTTATAAATGCGTCATGAGGCACCAGATATGAGTATACACTTGCATTTATCATGAACACAAAATTGAAGTTTGGTGGAAGTCAGTTTCCATCCAGGCAATGCTTTAGTTTACATCTAGGCACCAACTTCGCATCCCATCCAGGCAGCAAATTAGTTTCCAATAATTTTGATCCAGGCACAATATTTGTTTAACTACCGCAATGACTAGTGCCCAGTCGTTTGGTTGAAACACCAAATTTGATATTAGTTTTTAACTTGAGTTGCGGATATGTATAAATATATATAGATTATAATAAATGATATGACTAGACACCACTCAGCATACCTTTGTACAGCTGACTTGTGTCTTGAGGGTTATGATGACTTAACATACAGACAGTTAGGGCTTCTCCTGCATTATTAAGATGTGCTTAAGATTGTTTAATTCAGTCTGTAATGTCCAGTAATAACCGTGACAAACACCTAACAACCTTGGGGAGGGCTATTAAAAAATCGAGTTCTCACCTAATTTTCACAAGTCATTGCCCACCTCATGTGACCAAAGCCTATAAAACCAAGGGCATCAAAATCAATTTTTTTGTGACAAACATTAAAATTAATTTTACAGGAGAAATTATTACCTGTCCAATATCTCCCAGAAGCTTTGTAAGCTAGCTCGGTCTAAATGTCGCCTATTCCTGTCCAACATTAGTACTTTGACATCCCACTTCTTGATATTAGGGTCTGGTGGCATGTCTTTTAGCTGCAACAGAATAGCAATGTTTAATCTATGAAAACCATAGATGTAAGCGAGTCCAAAGCCATTGAGAAATCTATGGCTTTGGGCCATTCTTAGTGCGTTTATCACCTCCACGGTGATGTTTTTGGTGTGTACGCAGTTTTAGTAAATGAGCCACTTCTCTATAGTGTTTGAGCGTGAGAAGTGATCACTGCCCTAATGACGAGGGACTACAGAATGCCAGAGTGGACTTTTTTTATAGCTCCCTCATAACTCATAATTGGTGATGTATTTCAGAGGTATACACACAAATTTACTCATAGAAAAATAGGATGAGTGATAACCTTTGATGTGAATTTATCTCTGCATATAAACCACGCACACGCAAAGATTACTGTATCTTTGTACAAGCCGTGTCATATGGGGCTTATCTGAGAACAAGAGGCAGCAACTGGGACTCATCTACAACTTTGACAGTGTTCAGCCATAGAAAAACAACCAGTTCTCCCGAACACAACCACTAATCAGAGTAAAGTTAGCAGACATCGAGCGTAGGTGCTAGATACACAGGCCATCATCATTATCAGATAGTAGAATATCCGCACATCACGCACTGTCAGTAAATACCCGTAATTACTCACTCATCTCCTCATATATAGGTCTACACTAATGTCTGATCATATTACCTCCTCCGAGTGGAGCAATTCAATAGTACAAGGTCATCATACTTGTGGCATGCAAATTTTGTTATGCCTCTCCATAGAGGAGAAACATTAATACTATGTTGTGGAGCCAGAAGCTGTTTGTTTATGTGAATCATAGCCTACTCGTTATCATGACATGATAATTGGTCAATAGTAGTTAGGGTTTAATATAATGTGGCGCTTCTATAAACACACATCAGTCACTTCCACCATCATCCGCTTATGCTCTACTAGTGACATTCAGATATGTCACATATATGGACACATTTGTGATGCACATTGCCCGAGCATCAATATTTAATCTCTCGACACTCTTAGAGAGGGGTTAGAAAGCGCTATCATAAAGCATTTTGTAAAACAGTAGTCTTGGGCAACGGAAATTAAATCCTTACCTGTAAATGAAAACCTTTCATCCTTGAGAATATTTCTACTGGATTGCCTCCCCATGGCCAGGATTTAAACTGCCAAGCAGGTCCTTGAGCAAATACCGCAACGACTCTGTCCCTAAAATGTAAAGACCTGTATGGTAGCTTGGAGTGTTAGGTTCATTCAAATTCAGAGTGCATTCTAAAATTATGGTCGCCACGAGGAAATCATTAGTGTTTAGTGTGGAACAAAGTCCACTCTAAATTCCTCATCACCATTCATCAGTTCCGCTTCATCACTGATGTGCTTATAAAAATTTTATGTAAGCATTAGCCCGTTTTATGACAATCAAATCTAAGTTTAAGAGAATACAGAATACATTCCGTCCCAGATATAATCTAAGGAAGTTTTATTTACAATGACTTCAGTTGCACAAAATAAAAAATCACTAACCAATCGTGTGGCTGTAGTTTCATTGGATTATCTATAACCCTGTAAGGGATAGTGACATCGTTTCTCTTCCTTTGTATAAGTACCTCGTTATCACGTTTGGCACCTTCACGTTTCTTCTGTTCAGCTGATACATATCTAAAAGTTAAATCGTAGACAAACAGTTCAAAACATATAATTAAATCAATCAACTACCAATTAGAACTCTCAAATAATAAGTGAATCGAGAAGAAGGAGGGTGAACGTCCGTAAACAGGTAGACTCTGTTGACAAGGATGGCTTCTGATATAATCAGGGTATCAATATTTAACAACATGAGAGTTGTCCACTCCTTGAACACTTTGTTGATTGAGGGGACAACTCTTATTTAGGTAAATATATCACATAATAGTTATGATATTTCCTCAATCATCAAATAACACTTGGAACTATCATATTATCCCTAACTCACGAAACAAAATCCAACAGCAAAAAATAAACATTTCTCATGTATATCTACATTTTCTTATCAAACTATTCGACATTAAACCAAGTATTAGGGGAAGGAGAAGAACAAGAACAAAGAATTTTTATAGGCTCACATTATGTGAGCTTATGCATCAAACTCACTTTTGTTCCTGCAGTATGTCTTTAGCGTTGATCATCTGTATAAGAGAGGTAAAGGCTGCAGGGATTATAATGATAGGAGTACGAGATGTCCTCTTATTGTTAGGGGTGGGCCGAGCGTCAGATATAGGTCGAGAAGTCTTCTGCTCCACTGTTTTTCTGCCAGTTGATACACCTTCTGTCACTGATTTTAGGGACGCGCCCTGGAATGTCTTTGTGACATCAATTTTGAATTCGCCGGTTTCTGAGAAAAGTCAACAAATCAACACTGAAACACAGAAGTAACGATTTCCTAATTTATAGTATGTGTGAATATATGTGTGGCCATTACGTATAGGTGGACAGCACCCACACTGGGTTGAAGGGTATTGCTAGGACATTGATAGGTGGCGTGAGTTATCCACCCTTCAAAACTGAGAGGACAGATAACTACCATAATAAACAAACATTCTACAGAATTTACTGTGAAATAAATATACGTCAGATATCAGATCAGAGAGAAGCCTCAAGTATCACTTTCAGTGAAACTGAAAACACAAAGCCTAAAAACCTCAACTCGTCGAGCAGTTCAAAGGATGCGTGGTATTTTTCGTAGCGTAGCGTAGCGTTTATATTCACAGGTTTCTGAACTCTTAGGCACCTTAGTAGGTTGAAGCGTTATGACATACCTTCTTTTTGTGTGAAGGTTTCCTGTCCGTATCTGTTATATGTGGGTGGATGATTAGTTTTAGCTTGAGAGCTGTGAACCACTGAATTTCCTCCATGTGAGGAAGGGGCGCTAGACTGCTTCCCCTCCTCTCTGGCTTTCAGTGAAGCAAGGATGCCAAATATATTCTGTGCAAACTGCTTGCCGTTACTGCAAGACATTCAAATGTCACAAATCAATTTCTTTGATTGATGGACACATAATCATCAACAATCTCGTACATTTGTGTCTGCTCAACCAAATAGTCTGGCAGACTAGAACTAAGAGAGAGTCAGTTGTTAAAAAAGGACATTGTCTTGCATTATAGTAAGCAATAATCTACCATGAAGACCTGCTGTCAAGTCGAAGGGGTAGAGTGCTTCAAAGCAAGCTGGGAGAAGCTTTCTAATTATTACATTATCACTTTAAAATAGTTATGCACAATCCTGAAAAGAATCTCAACCAGAGAGTGGGTAACCTTACCTCTGTAGGACAGTAACTCTTGTCCTCCACAATCTCTCCTTACTTATAATATCTCTGGATACAGCCACCTCTGCATCAACAAAACTTCTCTGTTCAAATCCAGCTGGCTCCTCATCAGCTGTAAAACACAAAAAAATCACGAAACATAACATATATGCGCAACCCAGAAAACATATAGATGTCTGAACAAAGGAAACCAAAGAAAACAGGTACGCAATAAAAAGAGTATTTGCTGAGGAAAAAGGAGACATGGATATCACACGGTCCGTTTGGGCATCATAGCTGTCTGATTAATCAGACTGAGAATATGAATTCCCCGCTATGAACAGAATTATTGGTGACAGCAGATTCAGCTATAAATATAGGCGAACCAAATTCCATACAAACTCTCAGCTTTTCTTCACTCAATATTATGTCCTGGTTGTACAAACAAGGAGGCATGCTGGTTGTGACAAATGGACAAATCGCATCTCTACCCAACATTCTTTTGAACAACAGAAGGCAGGGTATATATTTCATATCTGGAGTTTCATGATGGCCTACACAGAGCCGGTCTGGGATCTACTTGTGGGGATAACTTCCTACCTTTGATTGTGGTTCTTTTCTTTTGTAATCTTTTGGCTTTCAATGCGCTGATCTGTTCTATTGTCAACATGGATGATATGGTGGACTTCCTGTCATCAAAATAAGACAGCATCATAAACAGTCATGATGATACACAGTTATAGGTCTGCTTTCATCTGTTTATGGACAGCATTACAAATCAACAGGAACTCTATGGCTATGTAGCCTAAGTGCCAGGCCAAAGAAAATTGAGATTGTAACATTGGGTCTCCGTAGAGTGCATACACAGAAACAAGTGAATGAATAAAACTTGCACGAACTTCCCCAAACAGCCTAAAATCCCCTGCCAAAATTCCTCAAAACTTTATAACAGCATTGTTTTTGTTAGGTAGGGATTTATCTAGACCAAGTTTGATCCATTTGCCTGCATTCCGAGTCGCTCCTGATTAACTGGTCACGCCGCAGGCCTGTGGTGTGACCAGTGTAAGGGAGCAACAGGAATGCAGGCAATTGGATCAAACTTGTTCTAGGATTTATCATACATACTCAGCTCCCTCTGTAGGTATAGACGAGCTGGACGGTTTAGCACCATCCAGTTTAGCTGCCAGTCTCTCCTTGTCTCGCTGTACCTTCTCCTCCTCAAATCGCTGTCTCTTATTCTCGAGATCTGATGAATCCTCTGCTGTGCGTTTAGCAGGCGCTGCCGGACCTGACAGAATATAAATGTAAGTAAGCCAACAATAAAACTTTTGTAGACGACGATAGATATTAGTTCCACATTAGTTCCACTCATAAACTGATATGATGAAATGATTTGCCATCTCTCGAAACGAGTTTTGTAGTTCACTAGATATAAGAGAGCCTTGGCTTGCTGATAAAGAGTGTAACTTTTAGTATGTATGTAAATAGATTACTTGTTGATCTTGTGAAGAATTAAAATCTCCGGACATTACACACTCGGCATCAGCCTTCATGACTATTACATTATAAATAATATTATTCAATCATAAAAAATACAACAAGTTGTCTATGATCTTACCTGATGTGGGGGCAGCTACAGGAAGCTCAAGAGGTGAGCTCTTATCTATACTGCTGGAGGTAGCCGTCTCTCCATTAAGATATGCCAGTAGATCTCTTCTGTCGGGACGGCGCACCACAGGCACATTACCACCCTGATAGTATGATAATACAAACATATTATTGAAAAGTTATTTTTATCGATTTTAAGTTTGATGCACACTGTCGGTGAACCTATATACATTAATAAAGGATCAATCATTTATTCTAATTTTAATGGGAAATACGATTTCAGAGTTGAGAATAAAGTAAGTGGCGAGATATACCAACTGATAGGCTTCAATGTTTTAGTGAGTAACTAATATACTTGACTAGTATACTCACAGCTGCCTGTCGCACATACATAGCATGAGGTAAGTGTACATTTTTGAGCAGGAAAAGTATACAATCAACTGTGTAATACTCCTTCGCAACGCTCTCCTTGCCAGTTCTGAAATAAAACAAAAGTGATTCTTTCTTCGCTGTACATGTGACTGGTTTGCAGACTGAATATTTTACATACTGCGATTAACAAGAGAACAGAATTTCTCAAATATTTTGGATATAAAGCTAAGAAAATGCAAGATAAATAGTCTATTTAGGGATTTTAGATTTTTTTAGGCATAGTAAGGAGGCTAACCGCTAAACTGAATTAGGCGTGACACTATGCTTGCCCATTGTCTAGTATAGATATTACATAGGCTATGGACAATGTCTCGGTTTGTTAAACAAAAATGGAGGCAAGTGCGATGCACTGTTAGAAAATCATCTGCTCATGATGGTCTCAAACTGGCTAACAGCGATATTTGGGCCCATCATGTGGTGGATTTTGATTACAAAAATAGGCAAGCTCCAGGCTTCACCACGACATGTTTCAGACCTCCACTAAGATAAGTTGACAGAACAATGGCAATGTTTATTGCATAGTACTCAATGTTATACTGAACCTACATACTCACATTGTATGTGTGGGGGTATGAGAAGCTAATGGTCGCTGGGGCTAGCAAGAATTTTTTTTGTATAAGTTCAGTATCAACCCCAGATCCCCAGGTCTTAGGCTATAGCAGTCTCAAACCAACAGTCTCTCTGGAGTTTACTCACTAAACTAAGTTTAACTTCAGACCTGTCAATTTGTGGTATTTCTATAGGGCCTAGCCTGTTTTGACAAGCTTTGTTTGGTGGAGGGGTAGGGAGGGTTGATGGGGTTCCCCCACCTATAAATGTCCCTGACTGAGCCTCATTTGACTACAGACAGTAGTATAGGTGTATAGATAGTATAGGTAGTATAGTAGTTACTACTATACTACCTATCTGAGAGCTAATGATATAGAGTATATAGGTAGTATAGTAGTATAGGTAGTATAGAACTACAGACAGTAGTATTGGTGTAGGTACTACTGGAGGAAGGTGTGATTAGACACTTAGGTAAGCTTCGCTTACAACCTAGTAGTTAGTAGGCCTAATTCATTGTTGCACTAGTTCTCCTCAGCCCTTGCTGCATTACTACAGACAGTGTTACACAACACTACATCCCACTAAACTACTATCTGCTTTTGCAATTGTGGGCAACAGTTACCTATGCTACATACATTGAATAATACCTATGGGGAACTACATATGTCGTGAAGACAGCTACCAAGTCCAATAAATGAGTAAATCAATGGGTTTGTTTAGTTAGTTAGGGTTAGAATAATAGCTCAAATCATTGAATAAATAAACTGAATTCTCACTACTATTTATGTGATGGATGAGTATATTGACTAAATTAATTGATAATTTAGCATATTCAGAACTAAAGCCCATTCTTTCAGAGCAAGGGGTTGGATTTGGACATAACATATTGCTGTTGTGTCAGTTCTTTAGTCATAGGAGAGAGTCTAGAGAGGCTGGGCTGATAGTTGTGATAGAGAACTTTACTTTAGTTAGGTTTAGTAATTTTAATTTAGGGATTTGTATGTGACATTTTGGTACAGTTCCAGAAATAAAGTCAATATAACTTACCCATATGCAACATAGTTTGTCTTAGCTGTCTTCTTCCATGCTTTATTACCAAATACCAACAAGCCTTCACGCTCTTCTATGTCTTTTTTGCTGACATTATACTCACGAATCACACTCAGCACATCAGCCATGGTTGAGTTTGTAGCCTCAAATGAATAAAATTGGTTTTGTTAGAGACTATAAAAGTTTGTTGCAGCAGAGAGAATAACTCCTTCAAAATGGCAAATTCCCATTTCAATTATAAGCTGCAGCTGGCTGCAGTTGGATCAGGGTGGGTGAGATGGATATCCGACCCTCCCTGGTTTAGTGTTAGCCATGTTCATTTCCATAGGGTTTTTTCCATAATTGTTTTCTGCAGTCACATCAATCGAGTAACACTCCTGAGCAGAAAGGCTACCTTTTTAAACGTTTTGAAAGAGAACATTAATATCTCGGCAGGCTGTGGGGCGCAGGCCAGTGGAATTCACTGTGTCAAAAATGCGTTTAAAACAAGTGAAATTGAAATAAAATATTATCCTTGCTACGCCTCAATTGAAACACAATTGAACCATGTATAGTGCTACAGATAGAGTGATGAGGACTGGTATAACTTTGTTGTCATAGCTGTCTTCTTGCCTCACAAATCACACTCAGCACATCAGCCATGGCTGGTGTGTGATAATGTTTAAATTATTATAAGGCCCAAATGATTATCCTGGTCAATTATAAAACTTGATCGAATATAATTATGGTTATTCATCCCTTGAACTTGCAATGTATTAGATATATAGATGTTAGCGCAGTAGCTGCTGCCCCTAATATTTTATCACAACCCCAAATCAGCAAGCTTTGTTTCCTATGTTAGGCTACACCTGAAACACAGTGATCCACCTGTCCCTCAAGCTAGAATAGTTCGATTTTCTGGATATTTCAAGAATTTCTAAATTCAACCCACTGTTTTATTTACTCTGTCGTCGGCATTAATGTCTCAAAACCAGACTTAACTTAGAACCTGACACAAATGAACAACCTTTTGAAGAGGCACTTTAGGGCACTTGCACACAGTTAGACCGAGCTAATGATCATATTGTCGCCCCTGTCACTAGTGTCATACTCCAATACAATCTCATCGTTCAGCCTCAAACTCCTGCTTTCTATGACATGACAGTGTTTGTTGACGTGGTGTAATAAGGAAAGTATTTGGTGCAAAATCCTTCATTATCCTGCATGAGAGTTTTGTTTTCTATTTACAATTCCTTCAATTATTCATAAACAGCTGCATAACGACATGGAGATAGCCCACTTGTTTTCTAAACAGTTCAGAAATTGCCTGTATATATATAAGCTTTTAAACATAAATTTATGAGTAAGTTTTTGATTTTTTCGGATTTAAGGCATCAAGTTTTTTTAGCCGTTCTTATTCCATGTTGATTTTCTGTTAGGCCCCAGGCCGCATTCAACACCAAACGGTGGCTAGCCAGCTGTAATGAACTCTCCAGAAACTAGCAAAACCAAAGATAAACCACGAGAGACTAGACGTGGCTCTGTCCATATTCTCTTATGTTTGATTGAGTGATGGAAGTGACAAAAGGTTCATAGTTGTTTTCAAGACTCAACTAAAAATTAATGCTCAGAATGGAGACAAATTGCAAAATTATTAGTTTACTTGTTATCCAACGTCAACTGGCATGGTGACTAAGTGATAACACACGTAACCATGTTACAGTTGCATAGTAAAGACCATGGAAAGACAAAAGATATTCTAGTGTGTCCTCGGATCATAACTGTAGATTTAAAACAATTAGTAATTGTTCCAATTATCACAATTATACACAATTTTGATACTGTGACCGTTCAGCGGGTTTAGAAGTGATAAGCTGGGAGAGAAGCCCATGATTTGGGTAATTACAAATGCCATAGGATAGGTCTGTTCGGATCAGGACCATAAATACAGGAGGTCTACTGTGTGCTTGCATGCAGTATAAAGATCCCCCTCTGTCTCTTCGAAAAAAGAGTAGCCGGCAACGGCGAGCAAGGGTATAGGGTACTACCCCACACAAGCCACCCGAGCCCGTTAAATAGGGCGGTCAAAAAAGACCTAGTGCATAGAAGCAAAAAACACCCCCTCCCCCGCTTCTCGGCCTATTGGCTAAGATCATAGTGTCACTGCCAATGGCTGATTAGTGCCTGTTTCAGGTTCACCTCTAGGATCCATTCTAGTTTTCTAGGATGTATCACACTCTCAGTACGAGGAATTCGGGCAACTTGCGTGCCTCTTTAGGGGGGCAGCCCACCCTCTGTTTTGTCATAAACAGGGCCATAGGATAACACTGTCACTAGGAATATTGTATGCATGTGTAACACATTTTCTGTAGAAAAGTTTTTTGCGATTTGTTTTTGTTTATCAAAAAGGTGTGATGGGATAAGTGAGGTGAAGTGCTGGCCGGTCACTCAGACAAACATAGGGGATACTTGTTTTGTATTTTGAGGCATTAAGAATTCGTCTTTATAATAAACCATGACTTCTGACTGGCCATTGTGCGCACATTTGTATTTATTACCGTAAAATGTGTGGGTCGACAAAATTGGCTTGTGGCTCCGAAGCTTTCACATGCATTCAGAACACTTGTGAAATATCTCATGATCATCAAGAGATTAATGCCGCAAATGTGAAGGTAGACATTTGAGTTCCTATTTCAGGTCACCAATATATTACTTATATGGGCTTTGCTCCCCTGCAACACCAAATTTGTTTTGTCATGCTGTAATTTCCTTTGATGCCTGGTATGTTGGCCTTTTAATTTTAACCGTCCGGAAATTGCTAAACATTAGGACAAACATAGTTTGTTGGACCAGGGTATATCCCTGAAGAGTCTGGCTTGTTTGTGGTGTTTCAGCATACAATACAAAAACAATCATGCAAAAGTACTGAACTGGGAAGGCACCCATAATCATCTAATCAAAAAATTTAAGCTTGTAATTGTCCTGTGAAAATGATAACATTTCAAGGTCAAATTAACAGTACATTTAGGGTCGTTTTTATACTGATCATAGTATTTGGTATCAGTCAGTGAGCTGACTATAGATTTACCATGCGTCTGGCTTTGAGAAAACCTTCTCTGGTCTGGGAGCCATTGTGGCAGAATTTTGGTGATTATATTATTATAATTGAATTAAACCATCGATACCATCTAAACACATCAATATCTGCCTTCTTATTCTTTCTTTTTTGTTGTTGTTTTCAATCGCATTGTCTTATTTGCTTCTTGCATTGATCGGTGTAAAATAAAGTTCATTATATCTCAAATTTAATTTTGTTTAGTTGTGCCAGTGGTGTCATTCCGGGCTCAAGATTTAATTTATTTTTCTGTTTTGTCTGTAAGTTGCCCATCCCTTGTGGTATATTATTCAATAATAATAATAAAAGGCGGTGACACCTACATAACTGACCGAGTTAGTAATACATTAATTTATTTTTAGGGCAGTTTATTCTCTCCAATGTCTCGATCTATTAGTTCATCCATTTCATACCTCAGACACCTCTCACAGACTAAATGAGAAGAATTTCAGACAAGGCACGGCATAGCAAACAATCCAGCCAATCAGATGGCTAGCGTCCTTCCCAAGAGAAAATTTACTACACAACTGCCTGACTTTACCCTATTGCTTCATGGTCTGTTTATTACAAGTGATGCATTGTGGGATGGCACTGACACCAACACACTTTTATAAGGCTAATAATTATTAGCCTCTGCAGATTGGGTGCTATGTCCTCAATGTTATTAGCTACCCACAAGAGCTAGGTAAAACAGGCATCTTCAAAAAGTAATCAAAAGCTATCATAATGATCGTTTTATAGCATTCTATTTGACCAGTGTTTGGCTGTAAATGTATGTGTCATTTTTTAAATGCTCTGACATTCTCTAGTTGAAATTCATGGTGGTCAGTTCACTGAGAGGAAACTCGGATAGTAAATAAGCGAAGGGATATTACCGTCAACGATATCTTTGAAAGCTTTAAAGGATATATATCAACAGAACAGGCTGGATGCGTTGAGGTAAGGTGAAATGTAATTGTGTTACTGACATGGTGCACTTGATGACTTGAGTTTGTAACCCAGAAAACTCCTGCATGGTGCTGGCTGGTTTTTTAGATTATCTCCTGTAGGCCCATTCCAGTAGGGGTATTGTCATCAAAGTTTCTCGGGTGATGTATGCTTGTTTTGCTCGTAACATATCCAGGGACAGCCTGATATCCGAAAATGAAGGCTTTTATTTAACAATTTAATAAGCTATTGTTGATAAAGGTATTTTATATTATTTGTGACATCTTGTGCAGCGCTTCGAACAATGATATAGAGAGCTGTAAAAGATAGTTGAATTCTATTGGTGTCAGCACTATTCTTCAGAGCTTTGATTTGCAGTTTTTTTCATAGAAATGTGCTGATATTTTGCATAGTACCTCAGTCGTGGTAGCTCATAGAAGTAAAGAGGTGTCATATTGGAGGTGTTTTCTTGTATTCACATGGAAATGGACTACAAATTTCATGGGAAAGCCACATTAGATAATTTGAAATCAATAATCCTCCCGTTAATCATTTAATTCTGCTGCTATAGTGTAATTATCAGAACTGGCATATTAATCTTCACCCTACGCTAACAGACACTCTACATTCACGGCAAGCTTGGACGGCTCTGACTTCTAAGGAGCGGCCATCCGGCTCTGCTACCTGTGTTATAGCTTTAAGGCAAAACCAGCTGCCTGCAAGTCTATCACCATCTACCACCTCTTTTGGAGTAAATTGTAGCCACACCATTTCCCACCGGCCTGACACTATGAGTAACTCAGCTGCCTCACAGGTCATAGTATATTGTTTTGGATATTTTAGCAAAATAAAAGTAAGACAAGAGGCTATGAGAATAATCCAGGTTTGAATCTGTCAAAACACACAAAACATCTCGAGTTGGAGTGGATTGAACCATTTCATTGGAAGTAAGAAACCATGAAGGTCAATTCGTGTGGTTTCCAGATCCCTATAATGGGATAAGATTGATCTTATTATGTAACCATTGGTAATTGCATGTGTGGTGAATAAGGGATTATCTAGGTGTACAAACTCAGAAATGTATATAGATAATCCGCTCAACTCTTCAGATGGCCGGAACAAAAATAGACAACACGATGACACCTCTGTCTCCCCACTTCATTATAATGTTTATAGATCAGAGTGTAAGATATGAACACAGAGTAAGGATATATCCTTACTCTGTGATATGAACAAAACAAGACGGATCAGTTTAATTATAGCTGTAAACTTTGGACTTCGAGGCCAGCAGCCATCATGATAATCATCACATGTTAGTTTATATGGCCCTGATAACAAATTAAAGCAGGTCGATCTGCGATTTTGTCCTAATGGTAGATGTTGACCCTCTACTCAAACCGTCATATACATATCTTGTATGTCTATCTGTCTACACGTACTGGCTGACCTACCATTGTCAGGTCATAGAAGATTAACACAAATATAAACAAAAACAATCAAGCAGTGATATCATGACATTACTCCTGCAGTGCGAATACCATTCTTATCTACATGCTAACAAAATCAAGATCAGCTGAATTTGATATCAGCAAGATGGTTGTGGACATTTGGTGTTCAATGATCTCAATGCTTCTTACCATCGGAGACCATCTATAGTCTCTGTTACCATGTCATGTCATTGTTTTGAGGATTCAATAAGACAATCACATGACATCACATGAAAGTAAAGAAACGTTGCCAAAAATCAGTAACACATCCCGCATGAGAAGACCCCGCCCCCCCCCCCCCGCCCTATCCATCAATTATACAATTCTCCAATATGGAATTGTTACTAGTACGCTTGGCTTGGCTTTTGGAGCATTCCTCGATTGGAGTTTATCATAAATGCCATAAATATAATTATCACAATTTTCAAATCATTTCATGACGGGGTGTCAAAATTGTTTTAGATACATGGCTATCTATGATAACTCAAACCTATCATTTCTCGGTCAGGACAGTAATAACACCAAATTCTGCACCACCATATATTATTATAATTCAGATGCCCCATAATCATCACAAGTGCTTGTATACCCACATTATACATTACTCCCTATGAAAATATTACGAGTTAATTGGTTTTAACACAAGTTTGTAGTAGGTCAAGACTTTCCTATTTTCGGGGGACCTGGAAGCACTGAACTCCCTCTCATTGCTGTAGGCTATGCTTAAAATAAGCAGAAGTGTAAAAAGTGTAAGTTTTGTCTTTGCATCAGTAGAAGCTAGGAATTTGTAGTGAATTTCATTTTTAAAAAAGAACTGATGTTTACATGTTTGAAAACAAGCCCCTTAATTCCACGAATAGCTTACAAATTTTAGCCCACTGAGACACCCATTGTACAAGCAACCAACAAGGCCACACCATGCTGAAACCGCTCTTGCTCTAGGAGTTTTTCCACCTTTGAGATATATAGGATTTCACGTAAAAACCACTGAACCACCAGTGAATATCAGTTAAAAATATTTCCTTATTTTATTTACCAGGTAAGAAGGAACACTCTTGGGTCCTTATACTGTATTCAGCAGGTACCAAACCGATCTAATATTATGTGGTGTTGTCAACTTAGAATTACTTATTGTAATTAATTGAAACATTGTCCTGGGAAAATTGTTCTAAGAAATTAGTTTGATTTTTTGCCAATAAGCAAATTTGTACATAATATTATTCTGTGGGCATAGCTTCAGTTGCATTATAAAGCCAGCCATCTAACATTCTCGAAGTAATCAATGGGTGGATCAAAACAATAAAGTGATTGCTTGTTCTGAGACATGCAAATTGACATATTTGGCACAAATTATTTTTCTTTCTCCGTTTGTGAAGGTGGGCTGAGTAACTAATTGAAACAAAGCTACAGCCAAATTATTCAATATCACCTGCATACTTTACCAGCAAGTGCTTTATACTATTGAATTTAAAAAAATGAGTGCCATCAAAAAGTCTCTGTCAAAATGGAACTGTCTGCTAGAATATGCTAGCTCTCAGTTCAATGCAGGGTGAAACTGAAAAAAAATTAAGCATTTACAAAACAACTAAAATTTAAAGTTCTTTATATTCTTGCCAATATTGACTGAAACCGAGATTCAGCTAAGTATCTCTATAAAAATGTTGTAAATCAATGTCCAAGTGAGGGAGGCCATCTAAATCCAAGTAGCATGACCTAAAGGATTGCATAATCTGTTTATGACCATTATTTTTGTACAGTATATTTATGAACATGTATTGATATAGAGCGTTTCTCTGTCTTCCCAATCCTACCAAAGACACTATGAGCGCTTTTGGTATAATTCCATCATAATAGCCAACGAACATGATTTTTTTGAGCAGAGACCACAATGCATTTAGAATAATTTAGAGCAGACCAGATATATTTTGTAAACTCAGTCTGTCTTTGACGAGAAATCTTTCACAATGTTGAGTTAAAACAAATTTTCTTTTGAAATTTGTTTTAGGACATGGGCAATTATTTTCTGGCTAAGTTTTACTGATGGTTTAAACAGGTGACAGCACCCTCTTGAATGATGAATTCTTCACACTAACTGCCCTTTTTATTGTCAATTAAATGCTTTACAGCAGGCTATCGAAGATTATTGATGATACTTAATGGCCACATACTGTTGTGTTGCACCTGAGCACACTGCATGGCATGTCCATTATGCTATAGCCTGGGGCTCCCTCCTTTATTCCGGATACACCCTCTACAAACTACAAGTTCCTCAAAGTTTCATTACAAACTTTTGCAGTTTTCGGCACTTGTGGTCTGAAGAAGAGAGTTTGTAAAAGTTCTCATTCCCATCATGCATCAGTAAGTGTTTAATCAGCAGTGATAGTGTTGCACAAAACGGTCCAATCATCCTGGTTCGCTACAAGAGCACCTTCCTCATGTCAGAATGTTCCTCTTGTTTCAGAAGTGCCTGATAATATTAGCACAGCTTGATACGTTGTGTCCTTCCCTTTTGTTAGTTTAGTACAGTTTATATATATCATGGGTACTTGGTATGCTAAGCGCTTGATCAAATATTTTCGTGGGCCTCAAATGGCCCATTTGTCCCCCAGAGGTGCTAGTATTTGCATTGTTTGGTATAATTGCTCAATCCCCTCAGGTATCTATCATCTACTTGACCAAAGGAATAACACCACAGCACATTTAGAGCGATGGCAAAACTGATCGTGATTACTCTAATGCGTGGATTCAGTTAGCTTCCTGCCATGAGATTCAGGCGTATTGCAAAGTGATATCACCAATTCTATTGCTGTTAATCTGACTCAGTTTTTGTATTAGAGAAAATCAGATAAATATTAACTCACCCTATTGTAACACTAGTTAGAAGTGGACAGTGATACTACCCATTGCCTCAGTAAATTTGTTGTCATAAGTATTTCACTCATAATCAAAAATAAAATCGGCAATAAATAATTTCAAATATACAACATTTAAAAAGCTCACACTCTCATTTAAAATCGATGAGCACCATTAATCCTACATGTTAATCCTACATGTTAATTCTACCACTAACACAGACATGCAGTCGTATCTTGTAATCATTTTCAAGTTATTAAAATCCGTTGGCAACTGAGACCCTGATGGTATGAAGGATGTAGGGTTAAAAGTGTAATAAATATGCCTGTTTATTATATAGTATAGATTATGAAATTGTTACAGAAATCAGAATTGTCTGAGATGCTTGGAAAATATCCTAATTGACATCCTACCATTATATACTGATAATTGGAGACGCCATAGCGATGGTGTCACCGACAGCATTAACAGCCACGATCATGTGGATTTACAATATGTGCATTCCACTCAAACGTTGTCTAATACTCAAATACTCTAAATCACAATGACAATGGCATGCAGTGGCAAGTGTCAGAAGAGACTTATTCACTATAATTGCCACCAAAATGACATCCACACACATTAAAATTAAGGGGCAAGCTGACATTCCATAGTGTGGTCTCTTGTTGATCAAGTTATACTGCCAAAAAACAATCATGATATCAGGATGGCTTGTTATTCAATAGAAGAATCAGAGAGAGGCCACTCCACATATTCGACATTGGATTATTCAATACAGTGACATGCTAGCACCAGGTTCATGTAATCACAGCACCTCTTCGGATATGGTGGGAGAATCCAGTTCAGAGGGCGCAGACTGCCTGCTACTCTTACCAGAGAGGTATTTTTTGCATCATCGTAGAACAGATTCTGTAACTATCTTTTCAACTAGTTTTGCAATTTGTAGAATAAATTCAGACACCTGCATTTCAATGTGCGCTCCATGTGTATCAACTGGCTCTTTTGAATTAGATTTCCTCATCTTGTTTTTATCTCTAAAGTGTTCAATTTCAGCGCATCATTTTATTGAGCAGATCCCATAAAAATGTGTCAGGGTGATCTAATTTCATAAGCTGGTTGTGTAGTACAATCGTTTAATTCACTTTGATTTATTTACTTTGCTTATGATTAACAAGATTAAACGTATTAGTATCATCTTTTCTGTCAGACAGAATTAGCTTATTTTCTCACAACTTTGGGCATGAATGGAAATTCTGTACAGAAGATTCGAGTAGAGCATTTGTGTTTCTTTAATGTGCCTCGTTGCATATTATTAGCTTAATTATGATGACAATTAACCTAATGCCATTCGTGTACTGCACTCTCTTGCCAACAAATATGAAAGCATATTCACATGACTAGGCAAGTGCCAGCTCTCAAAAGCACCTGTGCCATTATTCTGATCAGTTTTCTAATCAAACCATAAATTGGGAATCCACATACTGATCAGATCACCTATAAATAGTTTTATCCCTCTGTCATAATAATACTGGCTTCAAAAGATTTCACTTGGCAGCATTGCTGGTATACATTATTCGTAACAAATTGAAAGCAGTCATCTAATTATTGGGACAAGGCTTCAAGTGTGCGGCAAGTCCTTTGATCTTTTCAATAAGAATTGAAAAAAAAGTGACAAAAAGACACACGAAGGCGCATTATTAGTCAACAGCTGGACAGATAGATCAATGTGTAGTTTTTGTTGAGCTGCTTCAGGCTGTGATTGTCTGATTATTGGTTTGCACTCAGCGGTTCACTGTATCAAGTCTGCGTAGGACAATAACAGAAACTGTTGAGGCTTTTCCGCTATTTACAGCAGAACCCTGGAGCTACACAAGGTATGGTAAGCGTAGAGAAGCATCGCCGTCCAGGGTCTATAGCTTTATAAGCCTGCAGTCGCTTGTTCTCTCATTCTAGTTATCTCTGATCTGACCTTATGGGTTGGCATCGCATGGCTAGTCATCTTATTTATTTTGATGGAATCGACTTTTCTGTTGTTTAACGGCACCAGCTGAGCTTACCGTTCTGGATCAGTAATATTGGATGAGATAATTGTTGCATGGCACCGGATGCCAGGCTGATGACTAACTAATTAGCCAAATATATTTATTAGCACCTCATTTTCACCTTTGCTATTCAACACTACAGTTGGGCTCTGTGACGAAACTCGCTCTCTTGATACGTGGCTCAGTGATTGGAGCTCTAGAGCAGATACGATATTCACAGTCCGAGACGGGACTTTCCCTGGATAAAGATTAGTCAATTCTTCGTTTGTCGTCGTTTCTACATTGAGAAACGTTACTCTATTTCAAGAACATAATTCTTCTCAGCAATGAAAAGAGCTGGTAGAAGATTTTTTAATTTTTAAATTTCCAAACAATCGTCTCATATTGCTTTTGATGCCACAAATTGAAAGTCTAACCGTCTCTTGTTGCAGGAAACAGAGTGTGAAGGGAGAAGAGAAGCTCTGCTCCGGAGAGGAGTTATATTCCGAAACTAGAATTAAGCTCTGCAAATCAACATACGCCTCAAATGCAAGCAATAATTTTTACACAGAAGTAAAGAACCCCCACCGCAGTGGAAGTATAACCAGCGGATACTACAGCAGATCAACAAAACCCAGCTCATCAGATGTAGGAGCCTCGGATCTAAGCTGTTATCAAAACTTGGAGGAGGCGTCATACCGAAGCCATCGCAATGTTCCCATGTCTTCTTCGTGCCTAACTACAAGGAATAAGCTGATCATACTGTGCTGCTGCGCTGCTCTTGTTGCCTTCATATCGAGCGTCATGGTGATCAATGCATTCCTCAACTGGTCTAAGTCAGCAGAGGCCAAAGAACTAGCCAAGGTAAGCTTAACCAAAGTACCCTGCTATCATCGTTGTATATAATGTAATATAAGTATGTACGTACATACGTACATACATTCATACGTATGTACATATATGCATTCAACCAACATCCTTTCCTTTGAAAAAAATGGTCAGTATTGAATTGGCGGCATTCCCAGCATGCAAAGCTGAAGGGTTAACCAGATTACTGAGAATGTTAGTTACACCTCTCAGCTGTTGGGCTGAAAAATTTTATACTGCAATGGCTCTTAGGAATGGCGTATATTTTCTGCATGACCAATGATCAGAGTGTTTCCACAATGTTATATTACTTATCCCACATTCCGCTAGCTTGATATTACCTTGAACAAAAGAAATACAAAATTCAACTTGTCCCTCAAAATATTTGGAGCGGGGGAGGTAACTCTACTTATAACTATTATCTGGATAATGTATTGGGATTAAACTCAGTAGTTTTCTCATATCATAATATTTATGCCAAATATAGCAGCAAACAAGACAGTATTATTAGTCCACGACTCCACAAATCATGCGTTGACCTGAATTCGGATCGCCATCTGCTTGTTGAACCAGTTCTAAGAATAAAAATGTGCCTCAAACAACTCAAGAATGGTGACCAAATATCGTTATGTTATTCAGTCTAGTAAACAGACTCATCATAATTCCTAGCCCAAATAATGTCACCCTGCGTCTGGCATTTTAATCTGACATTAAACACTCCCAAATACCAAGCTGTTTACCATTCATAGACCACCTCGTAGTAATAGTTTGTGCTTTGGCAATAGTTCACACATGCACATATTTCTGACCATAGATACACAATGTTTACTACAGTGTGAGTTTTGTAAGAAATATGACTTCACAAAATTCACTTCATAAAACTGTGACAATAGAGCGATCACTATATTGCTGGTAATATTATATTGCTATGGCCTTTGCTTTGTACCAAGGATGCTCAGATGCTTGAAACCTGAATTTATTTGATCATCATAGCAAGATTAAATTCTTCTTATGGAGCAAACCTATAATCATGACACTGAGGGTGATAAATTACCTGTTGCCATGAAAAGAGGCTGTCATTTTAATGACACCAATAAAAATCTCCTTATATATTGTTGTTGTAGAGGCCAATTTTCATGTCAGAATTCCTTCTGACGGCACCAGAGCATTATGCGAAATATCGGTGCCATGCTGATGCCATACTGATGCTTTTCAGTGTGTTATCAGTTCCTTAATCATTGTGCCCAGTCGCCTTTTGGTCTTTGGGCGTCCGGCATGAAATCTGATAACTATTGGTCACCTCGTAATTCTGTACGAAGACACTCCTCTGGGAGATCTCCTGTGGCGTAATTTCTCCCAACCATGATGTGGATTATGTAAATTCACTCTATGAAGTAAAAAAATAATGACCCTGCAGTGATTTAAAAAGCTTCTATATGATAGCTTGAGTGTGACACTTTCATTTTCCCATCAATCACTCGATTGGTGTGATGTGTACTTGCATGAAGATGTAGGTTATGAGAGCTAAGATTGTTCTAATCTGTCCATTATTTTGAATATTTATTTGATTATACTGATCAATGTGTAATTATAACCATCTGAGTTTAACCGATAAGGCTGTTGAATCAATCTACCAAATGAAATCGCCATTTTGGCAAACCCAGTATAAATATTTTTATTCTGTTTCAGGATCAAGCCACACCAGGTCACACCGTACCACAAGTCACCATACCTCAAAAAGTAAAAGACGGGCTTATTACCCACAGTATAGCTGACAATCATTACAGGGTCGACATCGAGATATCAATAAACGAAGTGACCACACCTTCATCAGAGCAAATAACAGAAATACGCAGAAAGTGGTTTGAGGTCCAGAAGATCAATACAATATCAGATGATGAAGACAATGACGGCACAGACATCAATATCATTGATCTAGATATCAACTCTGTATCAGACTCAAGTGGCTCAGGAATGGATAGCGATGATGAACTGAATAGTGATGTGACTATTTTACCCATAAGAACAAACGGCCCAGCTATAAAACAGCTGACCACACCTTACTCAGGATTAGATAACTCTAAAAACAACAAAAACTCTGATGGGCAATTAAACAGTAACACTGAACAATCAACGCTGAAGCCTGATTCGTCAATCCTCAGACATATACACAACAGCATATCTCAAAGTGGAGATAATTCTGACTTTGTATTTCCTCCTGAAACAGTTGGTAAGAATATACGATAGTATAGTATTCTGAGTAGTATGCAGCAGACAACATAACATAACTACCCACATTGCCAACATTTGTTCTGGGCTCCACGCCTGGAATAGCATCTCAGATGCTACAGTGAGCATAGAGCCTTATCGCCTAACTATTTCTCAACTCATTTACCGTTATTTGCATTATGAGGAAAACCACACCAAGTCAACATCATAGCTCAGCGTGTGCCAATTAAGAACAAGTTTGTCCCCTCTGACGTCTTAGAGATATTTAATATAATGATGTAATCTACCACTGCCCCGCCAGAGGCACAAGCACATTTTAGTTCGAACTTTATTATATCCCTTCTTTGTTATAGTTTCATATTTGTATTTTGTAGGGCATGAAAACAGTGATGGTGAGAGGATATTGGGTGTGTCAACTTATCACATTGGTAGTCCAGTAACTCCAGCTAGTACTAGCCCTGGTGAAGGTATGTTCTGTGCTTATTCAGCTGCTCCTCTCCCCCCTCCCTAGTATTCCCTTTGAAATTTGAGTTCTTCTTCATGGAATCGTCTTCCTAGTTTTTATTGAGCAGGGGATTATAATAAGACTCCCTGTTCACATGACTTGTTGATGGTCTTTCATCCCTCTAGACTGTTATGGATTTTTTAGTTATTATTGAACGGCATGCGCCGGTTTGTCATCATATTAAAATGACAAGGTTTGTGAGCATAGAAACTACTTTTAAACTGGATTAAGTTTTCGTTCCTTTTCCTCCTTTATTAAATCACATCATTTATCACTTTTCATGTTTTTCTACAGATAAATGTGAGAGGTGGTTGACTTGTGAGGACCCCTTTCTGAAGTCTTATGTTGAGAAGTTTTCACAGCTCCCTACTTGTCCATGTACATATCCATTAACCCGCAGTTATCAAATCTATGATGAATACCACAAGAAGACATTTACATGGAGAGACGCAGATCACAGTAGTTCCTACCTAATGGCGTATCATAAAGGTAAGCGGGAAAGGGGTCGGATTGTGGCTTAGGCATGATGCATGAACTACTGCGCTATCCTTGCTATGCCATGCTTACTTTGCTCAGGAAGAGTAGGAGATCTCGTTAAAGCAAGGAGTTTGAAAACCTCCCTGGTTAAAGACTGACTGTAGATTAATTGTTCTCTTCTCCTGCCAAAAAAGAGAGCAACTCCAAATGAAAGTTACAAAACCTGGATATATACGCAAATATTGTATATTGTGGATTTTTATGTTGGCAGGTGCTAAAAGATGTATCAGGTCGGAGGTTGGTGAGGGGACCCTAGCGGCCCAGAACTGCTGCTATGACGTTGATAAGAAGCTCCTAACAAGAGGTTCAGGTGCAGGAACACCAGATGTTATATCTCCTGATGTATCCGGTCCGTTACATCAGCTTGTAGATAAAGTACCTTGGCTGATGTGCCGTGGGGATTGGACTAGGTAAGTAGGAGGATCACTTATATTATGTAAGTCATGGATTGCATGACATTATAATGATATTTAATTGGGAGCTCTCGTGAAAAAAGGTTATGATTGCTCTAGGTCTAGATGTAATGTTTGCTCCAAAAAATAAAAACTTGTTTTTTTGCACAATATCACAGAGAATAATGTTGGTTAAATCCAACATTATTCTCTGTTAATAATGACATCATTTAGGTGGCAAATTTGTCATTTTTGTTTACTCACATTTAAGTTTGTCTCATAATGACTGTCACACTTTTTAACTGTGGGACTAGGGTAGAACTGCGGCAGTCCTTTCGGTTTCTCAGAAACCAGCCAGATCTGGATGATTTGTGCTGATAACAAGTAAACATACAATTCAATGTGTTGCATCAGCTCACTCATATACACATCTTCTACCCTGTTGCAAACTTCAGATTTTGTTGTGTTCGTACTGCCCTCAAGGCCAGGACTTCCGAATGCAATATTGAAACAGATTACAGCAATTTTTCTTTGATACTGCAGGGCTTTTATTTTTGTGAATGAATTACAAAATAATAGGCATATGATTGGGTTCAAGTATTGGTGTGTCTATTTATATCCCTCAAGGTTTTATTTAGGTAATTTCAGCCAAACAACTCGGAAATATCCAGTTATTTTCAAGACCTATGATTATGTGATCGGAACTACCCTGTTTACAGTTTATTTTCTAAATGTAGCCAACACATTGGCTAGTCTAAATCATAAAAGTTAATAACGCAATTGCCCCACTTTAATGGATATCTGTATATCTGTATAACGCCTAGAGCCCTAGACCCTACAGGTACTATATTATTGGATGAAACCCCTCATTTCTAAAGTGTTCTTTGTTATTCCCATACAAATCTAGTTGTTGTCTTCTCAATGTTTCCATGCTCTTTTCTTTTAGATACAACATAGCGAGACCTCCAAATAATATGCAACGATGTGTGGACAATCCCCCACAGATGGAATACCTCTACCAAATCTGGCTTGCCAAAAGTAATTGATTACCTTTTGAAAGCAGAAGGCCTGCTAAACGACTTGGAGATGGAAGTTCCACACTTACCAGTATTAGATATAATGTGAAAAGTTTGGTGGGATTAATTATTCTTCACTTATTACATTGTCACTCCAGCCACAATCTGCTTTTGTGAATGGGAATTGCTCCGTCAGTCACAAGAAAAAAATCCAATCACCAATATATATTTCTTTATTATTTTGTTTTTGCCATGCTTGTTGTACAGTAAAATCTTTCTCTTATTTATATATGTTGACATCGTCATCGTTTCAGGGTTCCTATTTATTTGTTAATTTTATCTCAAAACTTCATCGTTAATCCTTGTGTACATCACTCGACTGCAGTAAGATTTCAAAGGCAAAGCAGGCAGTCTATTTTATGAAGCCTGTAAGTAATCTTTTCTTTATTTTGTGCAGACAGTTTTTGCATTGTTGTAATTAAATTCCATAATAAACACTCAAAATCTAAAACTAGTTTGTCAATCAAGTTTATCAGCTGCAGAGACCTGTCAATCATAAACCTCATACCACTTGTGAACGAAAAGATTGGGAAGCCAGTTTGAGACGAAAATGAGATCTTATAGGCTACAGACCACAATAGCATAGAACAGCAAATATTAGCTACTGTTAAGCTAAGCTAGTTAGGGGTCAAAATTGACAAATGCACTTTTTTGTATCAATGGAATGTTAATAATACAGCGAGTGCCAATATAGGGACAGAGTGTGCACCATACCTGCAAAAAATTTAAATTCTGAGCTTCAAAAATTTGTGAGGTCCTGATGGGCTCCTCCCAGGGAATATCTCCCCGTAAAAAGCGGAAGCAGAAGAGCAGAGGATATGATTTATGTGCAAGAAAAAAAGATAGCTATCATCTACATATGTCTTATTACACAAGATCACTTGAGATTGAATGTCATTTCCAGGCTTACTGCCTCTGCTGCTCACTTGGAGCCTATGGTTGAGGGGCAAATTTGAAATCAAGATTAATTTTAGAAAAACAATTTCCAAAAAAAATTAGAGGATAAGTGAGCATCTTTTGAAAACCTACGAGCTTGTTCATGTTTTCAAGACTAAAAATGATATATGGTGACCCTGCACTTGCCATTTCTGCTTCAATGTTAGCCAGCACCGATTCTTGCCAGCTTAGATGGAAGTTAATATGTGGTTACGTAAATGTAGGCCAACCTTTGTCTTGCCTTGTCTAATGCGGGCGACTGAGATAGATGAAGAAATAAATCAGTCAGAATCAGAATACAGGCAATACATACATACACCTATCATATTCAGAGGCCCCGGACAAATTCGATTTAGCATATATTGGTAGTAAATATGTCAGACAACTTTAATTTAGGCAGTCAAAACTGGATATTTTAATCTGATATCGCACCGCATTTTGGACAGAATGACTTGTTGACAATGTTCATTCGTTTTAAGTGTTCTCTGAATGGACCATGCCCCATGATAGTATTTACAACATATGACAGAAGTAGCCTTTTGGGTTGCAACAGGTCAGACAGTAAGCCAGCCATATATTTCACTAATTTTTAGACTATGAGAAAATAATGTCAAACTCTTCCTCCTCCTCAAGGGAATCTAATCTATCAATCTGTTTCGTCACTAGATTATAAGCCTTGGCAGCTTCTAAATATATAGGGATAACAAATCAGAGACATTTTTCAAAGATTTTTGTCAATATTCAAACAAGGAGTACGCCCTAAATCCTTTGTTAATCTGATCCTTAATGTGGGCGATGCGCACACAACTTACACAATCAACAAACACTAAAGTATATCAAACTTCAGTGCTACCCGGTACTGCACTTGAGCATGGGAAAAAAACACTAGTGTCTTAATCACACAATCACGAGTTGATTATAGATAAGAAAGGAGGATGTTTCTAAAAGGAATTTATTTATATTGACAGATAATTTTCTAAAAAAAAGGTACAAAATAAAAGAATAGTTTGTGACTTATAGACTTATAGAAACAGACAAAAATTTTATTCAGAGATTTGAGAGTTTGAGTTTTTAATTCTGATGTAGATGTGAGTTTGGTTCAAATACATTCATCCTGTCATATTGAGCATATTCAGGTGGACGATTGAAAATATCTTGATAACCAATATAAGGGCTCATTGCGTCTCTCATGCAGTACTCAGCCGGGTTTGGCCTCTGTGTCCAGATACAAAATTGGAAGACAACTTGCGAATTGTTCAGCTGGGCTGTTTTTTCAATAGACAATACAGAATCCTTTGGAGTAACTTGCCACAATCTGTTGAAATATCACATTTATGCAAATTTTTGATTAAATTTTTACAAAAACAAAACACGAAACACTTGTGATCCTGTCACAAAGAACCTCAAAATGGTCATCACAGTAAACGCTTTGATTGTAGGAGATTGCAAATAGAAAGGGAATTAACTCCCTATGCCAAAATAAACTATTGGAAAAAATAATTTGTGGGAGATGATCTCATTAGTTACGGGTGAATTTCCACTTGTTGTCACCTAGTAGAGTACTCAGCTCATCATTGAGTGGGGAGAAGAACGCGTCCAGCATGGCTACCGTGTCTGAGAGTATAGGCTTATGGACTGGAGTACCTCCTGGCTGTTCTACGGTACCTTCATAGTCCAGACCGACAAAGCTGAACAGATTTTGGATCTGAGTTTCAGGAGCTGCAGAATATTCCTCAATCATCATATAGTAGATCTACAATATATGATAATATAATTCAAGCTACCGAGTTTGGTATTAAAATATGAGCATATAAACACCTCAACATTTAAATGATTCAGTGAGTTTTTTTTATTCGTGCCAGACATTTATCCCTTCCTCTTGAAAATAAGGTACTCATTTTCAAAGTTTGTTTGTTGTATGATACTTTTCACTCTGTGTGATTATCCTGATTCTTGAATCGGAGAATTGATCTAAAATTCAAATCTTTGAAGGAGGAGTTCACTAACCAGCTACATGAAAAATTGGATTATCTTTTAGATTAAGATGTTTTCATTTGGGAAAATTCAAATTGAAATTCGATGAAACAGTGCGTGGTTTTAACATTATTGTATTGTCACCTTGGATGAGTCCACAATGGTCTGAAACTGTGAGATATGCATCGCGTAGCTACTCTCATATAACATTGTTGTCTCAGCTAATATTTCCTGACCGTCGGTGAATGGATTGATACCATAGACACACGGAGTAGGACCAATCAGATTCATACAAGCCTTAGCTTGTGTGATGGCGTTCTCCATGGCTGTATGTAGAGTCTGACTACCAACTGTGCTCAGATCTGTACCATCCTGTAAACAGAGATATTAGGATAGTTTTCTGAATAGTTCTGGAGAAATTACATTTGTAAGATGGGCATTCTCTTGATGCGAGGGTGTCAAACACTACACCTGCAGTGTCTAATGGCAGATAGGGTCAAGCGATGTTTGAGACCCATCAATAAATATAACTGCCATCTTGAAAGTACAACTGATAATGCAATAATATTTATAGATTAAGCTGTCAATTTCGCAAGTTTAAAAATTAGAATTAGATGTTTCGGTTCGACCTCTTGGAGTCATGTGTATCCCCGGCCACTGAACATAGAGGATATCATCATATCCTGTGAAAAGACTCCCAGTTATGTTGTGCTCTTTGTCTGCACAGCTATATTTTTATATTTTCATTCTTATTTTACCGTAGAATTTGATACTTACCCTAATGTAAGGGTAGAAGTATTCCGCGATCACTCTGTCTGTAGGATTCTTCAGTGTAATGATAAACTTCTGATTTGGATTCTCCAGATATTCCATCAGTACCAGCGGTAGAGTCATAAACGCAGATCCAAACCATTCCTCAGCCTGCAATGTACACAGTTGTGGGATATTTTAAAATTGATTTAGAATTCATGGTTACTCCCGGAAGTTCATCGATTTACTAATCATTTACTGATACCTAGAGGGGTTATATTTTAACAAATATGTCAAAACTTACTGAGTGGATTTACATCTAGTGGTGCTAGGGTGCTAGGGTTGTATGCTACTTTTAAAAGGGGAGTTTTCGTCGAGATTACTAATTAAACAACCTGCTGGTAGGATAGTTAGAGACGTTTGAGCCATTTGAGCCGGTCATGTATAACAATTGCTCTCAAAGTACACAGGAAAAACTCAATATTAATACGAGTATACCCTATAGGATTAGAATTACTAATGCGGGTAAAAAAGGATCATCTTTACGTTCAGTCTTGAAAAAGTCAAATTTATAGCTAGCAATTATATACTCCCCCTCTCTACTTCATTTAGCTTCAACATACATAAGGAACAATTGGCGCCAGCTAATATTATAAAATCACTTGCAGTCTAACTAGCTGAACTAAACTCTGGCTAATATGGCGCCCTCTAGGGTAGATGATTTAGAGATAAGGCAGTAGTTATTACCACTCACATTAGTTACAGATGTGAGACATTCCTCACAATGTAAATAGAGAGTATCCTGATGCTGTCCTATCTGATCCACAGTGTAAGGATCAAAGTAAAAACTCTGTGAGCTGTCAGCCAGTTGTGGTTGTGGACATGAATCTGTGAACAAAAAGTAATATATTGTCAATCCGCAAGCATCGCTCCAAAATAACCTGTTGCTTAGTTTGGTCCCGAGACTGTTACCAGGCTATGCGACACTTTTCACAAACTAAACCAAAAAAAAAAGAAAAATGTGATCTCAAATATTTCAGTGTTCTAACAGAAAACAAACAATATGGTTTTATACATCAATCCCACACCATGTTTTTTTTAATACTTTTTCATTGAGTTTTATTTCATATTCTTACCGAAATCGTCCTTGAAGAGCATAGCTGTTTTACTCTGCACCTTTGAGTTAGCTTTTATCCAGCGAGATATTGAGTATGTGCCTGTTCTCTTAAATCCAAGTTGAACAACACCAGCAGTGCAAACCAGTGATGCCCTGGAAATCAGGTAGAAAAGCATGTTGTGTGTTTTATAGAGAGTTACCCTCTCCTCGCAGACTTGTGAATTACTCCACAGCTATGATCATAAACATAAAAGTACCTTTTTATATGTTAATAGTTATAATATGTAGGATAGGATATTTAACTGCCAAGGCAACATCTAAAAGTTTGTTGAGAAATAAATTAGCGACAAAATATTAAAAGTGTTACACATTATTGATTAGAAATTTCACTATACGACAGGCAAATGTGTCTTTTGTAGACATAAATACTGAAACCCATGATGTGATTCATGCTTTACACACCCAGCCTGATGAAAAGGATATCACTGGCTTTGCCAAGCCCCGTTCTAATGTCAGGAGAGTGAGTTTCTTGAACAATATCACTATTGTAATAAAAATATTAATATCATTATTATTATCATGTGTTTTTATTGAGGTTTTCATATATATAAGTAGATATGGGTATTCAGTAATTCAATCTGTCCGCTTCGCAGTACAAATCAGCTACCACACATACAACTCCAGCCACATAATAAAGACTTACGCTCCATTCTGGATGTTTGTAACGTCATCCCCTGAGCAGGAAGCAGAGTTACAGTTAGCAAAACAGGTGCCCTTTGGGAAATCCGAGTCTAGTATAGTAGAGCTGTCACATCCGCTCAGTGGTACATTCAGAGTTACTGGAGTATTCTCTGCGGGTAATGTCTGGAATATTTAAGATAAAGTATCTATCAGTCAGACCTAGTCTTACAAATATTAATCTGATATTTCATACCTCTAACTTATTGGTTATATGTGCAACACCAATAGCTAATGTATGGGCAGGTATTTTGTATTGAATAAAAAATGCTATTTTGTTCAACTCATCGCACAATAATCTGGCAATACAGTCTACTTACGGTGTGCGTCATATGTTTTGCAATACAAAGTCATTCATTCTGGAACTAACAATAATGGACCAACATCTTAAAGAAGATTTTTCTAGTCCCAAAATAATACAAACAGATAAGAACTGTTAACATACCCAGGTTGTGTAATTAGAGTTACTGGTTGTCTCCACCTGCCTTCTCACTCTTTTTGGAGCTGATGGTAGAACCGCTGAGCGTTTACTTTCATGCTGTCTGAAAAATCACATGAGGATATGCTGTTATTGGTTCACATGGTTATTGATGGTCATATCTTACACCTAGTTCTGTGATTATTAGCAATTCCAATCTGCTTGAAGGAAAAATTCAAAATCGACTCATCTTGAATGGTATCTCAGTCAAAATTTGTTGCAATTATAAAAATAAACCTGCAAAATCATCAAAATTATAAGCTTATTTTCTGATTGCAATGATATTCGTCGGTTATTATGAAGCATTGAATTTGAATGTGAAGCGTACTGCGTTCAAATGTTGAGTTTTTCTATTGAGACTAGAATTTTTGGACAGAGACAGGCGTAGGGCTAAACTGAATTATATGCCTGGTCTTATCCTGAAACCTGTCAAGACTGCTGGTACCATAGTGCAAGATTGAGCATGGAAATAAAGTATCTAAAGTTATCTTTTCAGGGCTCCCCCTCTAGTTTCACACACAAAGATAACTCCTCTCTGTATCCTTACACTGTATACTTATCGGTTATCTCTCCTACCTGGCTGCTGATACAGCGATATCGGAGAGTTCCTGCTTAGCCGACATGCTGGAGGAGAGATACATGTTGATGAATATCAGACTCCCCATAAATCCGACACAGAACAGACTCATCAGCAGGTCCATCACCCGAGCGTTCATAATTCTCTTCATAACCATCCTCGCTGCCGATAAGATAAGTCAGCAATAAGTGGAAATAACAAGCCTAGCTGGACTGTAGCTCTAGTACTAAGTGTCCTACGGGTCAACTTGTCTGTATAATATGTATGTGATAAATACAGGGCCAGTAGGCTGAATGAGCCACTATATTAAATATGGGTGAATTGAATCGTGATGGTGTTTTCCTTGAGCACTCAAAGATGAATAGTGGGCTGAAACAAATTGAGAAATCCAAACAGTACATAAGAGTTTTATTGTGTCAGAGCTTTGTTTGCTCAGCAATGAATGATCAATATCTGCGAGAGTGCAGTGTGGACAATGGATTCAATACGTCAATGAGTGTTTAGTGTCTCCTACTAAAAAGTGAAATAACACACTAAATGGCGAACTTCTGAAGTAAATTGCTCATTAAACAAAATACAATCTGCAAACTGCAATTATTATGTATTATAAAAAGTCAAAATCATAGATAATAGACAAGTCACTGCGCTTGACGTCTGTGATGATGAATTCTTACCAAACATGATGATTAGTTCTAAGCTTCCGTCAAAAATAAATTGAGCTTAGACAAATTCTCCAATAACAGCCATCAAGAATAAGGACAACTCCTTGCTCTGAGAAGAGACGGACTGTGAAGGTTGAAGAACAATGAAACTATGGGCCGTCAGCAGCATCACTCTTTTTGATACAGGACAACGAATATAGAAGGCATTGTTTGTAAAGTGGGTGAAACTTTAAGATTTGCTCTAATAACATTTATTTAGGAATAATTTGAGTTATATGATCTGTCAGTAAATACATTGGGTTCATAAAAGGTTAACAAGTTTTCATCTCATATTATATTTGAGATGCGCAAACAAAATATCTCTGCGAATGTAAATACGCGTTAGCATATTAGGAACGCTCAAGGTCGACAAAAATAAAGAGGTTGGCTGTGTGCATACATCTATGTCTATATTGTCAAATGTCATAACTTTGTGTAGCGTAGGTGTTCCCTATATCCTAAATAAAGTGATAACCCCTTGATATAACATATACCAAATACAATCCATTGCACGAAAAGGTAACAAAAAAAAGCCATCTCCAAATACTTGATCTATAACGATAGTAATATAAAAAAATTTTTTATTTACTTTACATTAATAATTATATAGACCATGATGTATATTATTAGATTGATACTATATAGTTTAATCATAATATAGACCACCTATTCGGAGTTGCCTTTTTCTTCGAGTTACCTTTCCTAGTTACTTTTCTATGGTGCCACATGTTTGTTTGTTTGTTTGTTTGTTTGTTTGTTTGTTTGCTTTAATGTACACTCTTTATCCAAAGATGCTAACATCGAGATAAAAATGAATTATGAGATAAAAAAACCCCCTTGGAGAGAGGAAAAAGAAAAGCCATAAGTTATAAAAATAATACATGCTAGGAAAAATAGACTGGGTTCTTCAGGATAGCCTTGCTGCACTTGGCGGTTCGTGATCGTTTGATGTATACATCGGTCTGACACTTGCTAACAGATCTCATCGGTCTTAGACTAGGTTTCTGATTGAGTTTGTATCTCAACGAATGATCGGGATTGCTCACGATTCGTGTCACATACGTTGAGCATACATCCCGTAGTGTGTCGCATAGAGTTGTGAGTTTCGCAGCTACAAGTCTGTCAGTATAATGTTCGATGTCATGGAAGATTATAGCTAATTTCTGGATTTTCTCTATTTCGTCTTTGTGATAGTCCGCTAGAAACGGGTACCATGCAGGGGCAGAATAGGTGACAGTTGGCAGTATTTGACCCCGATACATCATAACAAGAGTATCTGTGTTTACCCCCGACTGTTTTAAGACCAACAAGCCATGGATCTTCCTGTTGGCAGATTTCCGAATCTCGGCTACATGAATATTGAACACTAGATGACTGTCAAGTGTCACACCCAGAAGTCTTGCACTCGTGACATTTGTGACAGACTGGTCTATATCCATTGAGAATTCGGAGTTCATGTTTAGCGATTTTCTGATAGAGATGTTGAGTGTCATGGTCTTTTGGACATTGAGGCGCATTTTGTTCTGCGATGCCCAATCACTGCATTCTCTAATTAGTCCTTGTCCGACCACCGGAGAATCGAAGTCGACTGAAGATTGTGTACAGTTGGTGGCAGTGGTTGCAGACTTGTCCAACGGATAATATGTTGTCGTGTCATCTGCATATTTTATAGTGGCACCTTGTGAGAACTTTAGTGAGTTTACAAATGCTAGCCAGAGGGTAGGTCCACAGAGAGTTCTCTGTGGGACTCCAGTGTTGCACGTTCGGTATGTTGACTTAATACCATGTATCACAAGAGAACGTCGTGGCAACTTTTCAGATCCCCTGATCAATTAACACCCATATGACATGACAATTTCAACGATAATAATAATATACTTATTGTTAGCAACAAACTATTAGTCATCTTTCTTTTATGTTTATAAGTACTCAATGCAGCTACAAATGTTCATAATACATTCCAATGTAGGCAAGAATTAGATATTATATTTATGAAGGTAGTTACCATGCAAAAAATGCGCTGTAACAACCATGCAATTTTTAAGAAATATTACTGTCATTTACAGCAGTATTGCTGGGAAGGGCAAACATGGACGAAGAGATATCAAAGTCAACCTCAAATATTGGGGTTAACAACTTTAATCAGAAGATAACTCTTAATGTCTCAGGTACTCTATTTGTCACAACCCAGCGGACTTTATTGAGATTTCCAAATACTAAACTAGGCAACATGGCAAGAATTCAGGGATCCAAAAGTAAATCTGGCCAACAGTTTTTTTTTGATGCAGATGAGATCATATTCAGGGAGGTTCTGCGTTATCACCGAACAGGTGAGATGCATGTACCTAGTAACGTCTGTCATAAAATGTTCTATAAACAACTCACCTACTGGGGAATCAGCAAGGAAGTGATTGAAGAGTGCTGTACAGACGTGGAGATTGATGACATGGTATTAGAGAGGCAGTTCTTATGGTTTGAAAAGAGATTTGAACCTAGAGGTGACACACTTACTTGGAGCGAGCACGTCTGGTATTTCCTTACCGATCCGAGAGGGCCTTACACCCAATGGAAGAAAGCTTCTACAGCCTGGACTTTCCTGTACATGATCATGACAATTATTCAAACATTAAACTTGGCAATTTTCACTTTACCGACATTCTCAGTAATGGATAAGCCTGGCAACCTGTCTGCGGCGAAACAAATTTCAGCAGTCATCAATGAGCCGTGCGTAGGTCTTGCAAACATTTGGCACACAGAGAGTTTCGTGGATATCTGGGCGTTAGAAAGATTTCTCTTTCTTTTCTTCTTTGTTGAGATCATTATACGCTCAGCCTGCTGTCCAAACAAGAGTTTGATGTACTCTGGGTTCTCTATCAATCTCCTAGACCTTGTTATATCGTTCTGTGAGCTGGTCAGTGTGGTACTACTACAAGGAATGGAGGTACTAGACTGTGTACCTAATGATAAAGGATACTGTCGGGCCGTACTAGTGCTATTATTGGTCGGAGTGATGATCGTTCAGTTACGATGTCATAGACTTCTCACCTATGCAACAGTTTTCAGGTAAAAATATACACAGTGCACTGCACTCGTTTCAGCCTTTATATTATAACACATACACACATCCTGTTAGTTCAGACGAAGAATGCCAATCCCCTCAACCAAATCTCAGTGTATATATGAGTGTCTTAAGTTTGCGCAATTACAGCAAAATTTGGTTCTCCCCGGAGGTCTGCAGTGTTTCACTTTGTCAAACATGGGTCATCATCTGGCAATTTTAATTAATAGCAGGCAAAGATTTATATCAGGACACTTTGTGCGTCACTCCAGGGAAGAAGATTGCTTTCTGCGGAAATCATAAAGCACCTTTCCAGCAGGGAGCTCCAATCCCAACCAAAACTCCCTTATTCCCTGTGCACTCATTTTAAACATGCTTCATTGCAGCCAGTTGCGGGTGGTTATGCTGGCCTTATATAATAGCAGGAAAGACATCACCCTACTAGTCAGTATTATCGGCATCTCCTGTCTGATATTTGCACCTATCCTGTACATGATGGAACTTGCAGGAGAGTTACTGTCTGCAAGCGATGAAAATGTTAATATTCACCATATACCAGCAGGTAGGAAGGGAGTAGGATGTTAAATTCTTACTGTGACCGTATTACAAAAACAATAACAAAAATGGTATTGGTAATGGTTGGAGCTATAGTTAGATTCAATCTTTGATGGATAACAGAAGTCATCTTGCTCTACGTATAAGGTTTAACACTCAAAGTTCCAAAGTTACCGTACAAAAGCATAACAGATAAATATGGTACTATTTTGTAGCTTATTGGTGGACGGTGGTAACTATGACGAGTGTTGGTTATGGAGATCTCTATCCCACCACATTTCTGGGTTATATAGTAGCTAGCAGTGTCATGATGCTTGGTTTGATGATCACAGCTCTACCAGTAGCTATTATAGGCAGAAACTACGCCATCCTCTATACATATAACCAGAAACGAGTGAAGAGAAGGCGAGTAGAGAAAAAACATATCCAGACGCAGATGGTAATCAAAGAGGAGGAAGCCATGGACAGATTTAGAATCAAGGGAGCTATTCGGAGTGCCCCATTCCCCGGCATTGAGAGAACCAACTGAAAAGTACTTGGATCATAATTACTCTGAGATCAGAAATCAGAGTATCTATCAAGCATTTGGGTACAACCGACCACCAGTGCTCGATATTATGTACTCAACATAAACACTCGCACATTGAGATGCTTATGTTATTTGATCTCCCAATCAACCTTTCATATATTTTGCATACCATACACCATAAACCTGCCAATAAAAAATCCTGCATATTCTCAATACTTATTATCCTTATAACTCAACTTATCATTACGACTCAAATTTTTTTACACTCACGAGCGGTGAATAATTTTCAGTGCTCTAAGCCAAATTAGGCAGTGATCCAAGGGGGTCTTTCAATTAGAAACAGCCAAAATCGCAATCTGATCGCTCACTCATTGATGGAACTATATACATTCTGAGTGAGCGATCTGGGAACAATTTTGTCTAATTGAAACACCAAGTGAGCGAAAATGTTGAGCGATGTGTTAGTGACCATTTGCTTTAGTAAAGAATCGCTCATTCTAATTGAAACCCCCCTTGTTAGCTTCTAACCCAGGACCTTGCGATCATGAGTCTGCCGCTCTAGCAATTGAACTACCCGTGACATTTCAGAGTACTAAATAGTTTTCATGGTACGCATTAAAATATTCTATGAAAAGAATCTTGAGCTCATAACAAACTCTATGTCTATACACTTTATGTGGGGAGGTGAGTTTTCTTGTGAACTACATAAAATATTGTGATTGCCCTCTCTTGTTACAAGAACAAGTAAATGAAGTTGGCTGGTTCTTCTGTTCTGGGCCACACCCCGGAAATTGAGACTATAGTGAGAAAATTCAAAAGTTGAATGGGCAGAAGTTAATTCAGAATCCATAGTTTAAACTGTTTGAGATGGAATTATCTTACATGTCCCTAAAGTATCACTTTTATTCATCCTTCAAGCTATTGCGGGAATTTCTGAAAAAAAAAGAAATTGATAATATTTTGAAGAATAAATACACTTCTATAATATCACTCAAAAATCTCTGTATAGCACTATTCACTTTTGTGAGCAACTAGTTTATGTGAGTGAAGTGATGTAAGAATGGCAAGAAAATCTAATGGAGACTCTCAAAGACTGAGGTGAGTGAAAACCACAGGCAACCTAACTTTTTTTACTTCTAACTCACCTCGTGAAACATAGAACACTCAAAATCACCTAACGGTGCAAACAGGGAGTGCCTCTTTGGTCAGTGTTTAGTCAGTGTAATTTCAGTGTGGCAGCGATAGCTGCTTATTGTTGAGTGTTATTTAGTTATATCAAGGATTCTGTGATACGTAATTGATTGAATGCAATAACAAGATGGTTCAACTTATCCCAACTAGCATGGGCAGGCTGTCTGGGTGGGTGGGGAGGGGGACAGCCTGGGTGAATCCGTCGTGACCTCTTCAAGGCCAAGAGCGATTTCTACCACGCCAAGCGGATGAACACTCAACAAGATACGGAGGCACGAGGGAAACATTAACACCTATGTGAAGAAGTACTTTTTCACCAATAGACGACACAGAGCTCCCTGACCTGACCTTATCCCACAGCCCATCTACTCCCTCCCCATTCCAGTGTGCTATTTTGTGTCTGCCATACTGATTATTGTTCTCTGTGATATTTTCGTCATAATCACGTATTTGAATTTCACATCTCATATATATATACCTAGTCCTGCGCAATTCCTTCAGATGTGCCACTGAGAGATTTTCAGACCGGTGGTCTCGTGCGGTCGTCCATGTGTCTATCTCTACTGCATGTGAATGGGTTTATACTACCAACTTACTGATCCTAAAACATCTAGAGCATTGTTACCCCGCTAACCCGATTAACCCCCCACACTATGGTTTGAGATTCGAAACTCTCCTGCTGTAATCAGGCCTTTTGCACGTACTTCACTGTGATCTAGTTGTGAGTCTTGGAAATCTTGCCGCTATAAACTGTTCCTAAAAACTGTGTCTTTAATTCTGCCAACTTTCTTTGGACATTCAGCTGTCACTGACTACTGACCTACCTATCACTGTACAGAAGAGTTGTAAATCACTATAGAGGCGCATCAACGCCCGACGGTGATATAACAAAAGACAAAGACGACACAGACCTGTCTATTTTCTTAAATTCGGATTTACGATCAAGAGCCAACTAACACAAATATCTTTGTTAGTTTGACCAAGAAGTAGTCCTTGGTTTGACATTTGATTCTTCGATCTTCTTATCCCATGTGATTCCCTGTTCATTTGGCATGTCATACTGTATGTAAAACAACTACTTACTTAGGCTTAGCTAGTAGAGACTGGCTGGAGTGAAGAAAATTTATTTACTAAACTCAGCATCGTGATCGATAGACATTGATACACAGCCATCAATTTCTATACTGTGCTCACATGACCAATAGACCATAGAATAAAACGGACAACTCTTGTTTTATTCCGAATTCACAACTATTGCAATTCGTTTATGAGTTGTCCTCTCTTACCAAATGGATTCACCCAGGCTGCCCCCCTCCCCACACACCCACCCGACAGCCTGCCCAGGCTATATCCCAACGCTAACGTTTAAATCAATATGGAATAAGGCCAAGTTGGAAATCATAATTACCAGAGAGATAGATGTTGAGTTTGTCAGTCAGTATGAGTGTATGTCCAGATGAGAGTATGATTGGAATGGATACCATGGTGTGTGATTAGTACCGTAATACCTCACCTATAAGGCGCGTGTCTTATAGGTGAAGGCGCCGCTATCATTTGAAGCATTTTTATATTTGACTTGGACCAAAACCTCGCCTTACAAGCGGGATGAATTGAGGCTGAGTAGGCTGAATAGGTACAAGAGGCTGAATAGCTCAGTGCCTTGTAAACAAGATGTTGCGAGTTCGAATCCCATTGAGGTCAGTTCTCCTTTCAAAGGGGTGCCTTATACCTGTGAGGTGCCTTATAACCGGGGCATTTTTATTTTTTCCGAGGGAGGTGCTTCACTTATAAGTATTACGGTAAGTAACCTTGTTTAGGTCAGTTAAGTGAGCAAGAAGTTAGTAGTAATGACCTGTAAACAATCTGTATGTGTGCTCCACCAGTCATGGGTTTTCTGGCTAAGCTGGCGACATCTCAGAATGTCAGTCAGGGTTGTCCGACTATGTGTCAACGACAACCCAGAACGCGCCAGTTCCAAGAGTTAGCCAATGTTTGCAAGCCACCTCTTGCAAGTTTGAACTTAAATAGTGTGCTATTGTACTGGCTGGAGGAGATAATTACTGGAGTAGCGACAATTTAGAATAACATTCAGTAAATTATCAATGCACAGAGCCCTAGTTGGGTATGATAACATTTTAATTACCCCAGGTTGTGTGTAAAAGTATATCATCCTTGGTAGTATGGCAAACAAACGCCACCATTCCATTTTTATAGTTTTTCTTTAATAATAATAAAGCTTGTCGAGTTGAATTAAAGTGAGCAACAAAGCATGACAGTCATACCAGTACCCACTCCATTCTATGTGTAAATCGTCCCTTTGAGATATAAAAAGGTGACTGTTTTTTCAAAATGTTCATGTCAATATTGTTCTGATTTCAGTCGCCTCGACCACAGCTTAAATCGTGAAATTAGCAGAGTGGCAAATAAGAGAAAAGAATTTCCCAAACAGATAATCGGTTTGTTAGAAACAAGATATGCTGCTGAATATAAAATACTGGTGAGTGCTCAAATGAATAAAAAATACAACAAAGCAAATGCTGCGTCTGGCTTACTTGCGTGTCATAAGCTAGGGAGCCAGTCCTGTTTCCAGCATACAAAGTCACTTTCCAAATGCACCTTTCATTGCTCTCTGGACTTCATATTATCTCTGTTGCTAGGATCAAAATACAAACATTATCTTTTTCGAGTGTCTAGAATGTGTACCTGAATTTTACCCAATAGACAGTTTTCTGAGCTCCGATTTAGGCCTCAATTCGGATTTGTCCTCTCTCCAGTTATGTACTTTTAACCCACGCCGCATAGGAAAAACGTGCTGAAAAGAGGGTTATCTTGAAAACCGCTTATAATAGGATAAAAATTATTTTTGATTCAGAATCTGCAACGTTGAAAACTCATATGGACATAATTTGGGAAATAATTTTAGGAATTGGATAGTCAATAATAGCATTTTCTGCCTGCGGACAATTTGGCAGAATTTTTCATGAGTTCCGTCACTAAAATAAATATTTATGAACATTCAAGTCTCCAATGATTTGGAAACCTTGTCTCACAGGGTTTTCAATGGTGCAGACTCTGAATCAAAGATCATTTTTATCCTATCATAAGCGGTTTTCAAGACAAACCTCTTTCAGCAGGTTTTTCCTATGCGGCGTGGGTTAAAAGTACAAAACTGGAGAGAGGACAACTCCGAATTGAGGCATGAATAAGAGCTCAGAAAACTGTCTATAGGCTACAATTTTCTTTGTAAAAGATGAGATTCAATCATACTAAAAGTGATATGCCATGAGCCAGGTGGCTCTGTTTCACAGTCATAATTAAGCCCTGCCCTGTTTATACAGTCACCAAACCGTGCTCATCATAGGTAGGGTCACCTGTCTATAAATCTATAGAAAGGTACCACTGTCATGACTAAATTTAGTTACCTACTGTAGGCTAATCCTGATCACAGCAGAGATTCTGTTTTTGTCTTTAGAACCATGTACAGTATCCTCACTGTGAGAGAGAAGACTTCAGCGCACACGACAATGACCAGATCTCATCCCTCAATGATACACTCAAACTACTGGAGAAAAACAAATCACTCTTCTCTAATAACTCCGCGTCTGTAGTGAGTATTGTGTAGTACCTAGTAATGTGCTTCTCTAACCTATGGGGAAAATTTTAGTAAGAGGTGGTAACTTTAGATCTAAGATAGATTCCCAAGTATGTAAGGTCAAAGCCTAAACAATAAAGTGTTCAAATTTCTTTGTTGCCATTATTGTTGATGGATTTCCAAACGAAAAAGTTTTTTTGATGATATGTGAGATGATTGCACTACAATCCTCCCTCCTCTTATGTATATAATTTTTTGGCTAGAGTTTTCAGTTCTTGAACAAAGATGCGATGTCCCATGTGGTTTACTTACGCTGCCATACACATCTATTTTCTATCTTATTTCAGAATGCAAGATTGGAAGACATTACACATCAGAGGAATACTACTATTGCTGTGGACACACTTATGAGTAAATTATCTGACCCTACTATAAAAATACCTTCACTTCCATCTATAGAACAGCACTCTGAAGTTAACACAAACAGTGTGGTGAGTTTAACATTCAAACCCACGACCCCTCTCATGATACATTGTGACTGGTTATGAGCTGCATCCTGATGCACAACATGTGGAGTGTTTGAATAATCTGAGGCTACTTGTACACAAATAATGGCCTGAAAGAAATTACTCATGTAGTCGTGATTTCCTGCCTTAATCACTGCAATGAGTTCTCATCATTGATTAAGGCAGGAAATCAGGCTTATATTGATGAAGCACAGCACTGCCTCCCTATAGTTCCCTAGGCTGTGTCTGTCCCCCAAGGCCGACTGAACAAAAAATATGATTCCTGTATCGTAATTTTCCTTACAATATCACACAATCTCTGGAGATAGAACAAAGTACACTTGTGGTATGGTAATAGCATGGCAATTTTGCTACTAGATTAGACCCCAAACCTCCGAAACTCCCTGGATCAAGTTTGAGCACAATTGCCAGCTTCGGAGTTGCTCCCTGTATTGACTACAATGCTTGCAATTTGAATCAAAGTATCCTTGTTTGAACCAAGCTTGAACTTGATTAGAAAACTTATGTAGAAATGTAAAAATCTTCACCAGTTATGTTGTAGAACAACAATTATCTATAACTTATTTTCCTACATTGTTTGAACATGATTACAGGTTACAACAAATAAACCTGATCAAAGTAAAACACCAGAAGATGAGATAATCGGAGGGTCAGATCTGTCACTGGTCTCAAGCGCTGCTCGCATTAACAAACAGCGAACATCTACACCAATAGCACATAAATCAAATAAATCCAGAATATCTTCGGATGGGAAATCTGTGTTGAAGCCGGAGGATAAGACGCCTACAAAACCTCATGAGATGAGAAAGTCTCCTAGCAGACTCGCTAAAACAAACAGCAAGTCGACTAAGTCACCGAGCAGGCAGACCCAGTCTCCTGGACGAACAGTCAAATCTGTAACTAAACCTCCAAAGTCTCCAGGCCGACCAACCAGGTCCCCTAGTAGAGCAGTTAGCTCCCCAAGTAGGCAGGGAATCCCCTCATCTCCCAGCAGGATACCAACTCGTACTGTGTCAAACAGACTGTCGGAGATTATTAATGATGATGTTGCATTCCAACCCTCAAACAAAGTAATGCATTCACCAATTGAGACACCACATAAGTGAACAGCCCATCAAACTGCTGTCTTATTTAGGTCCTAGTATAGTGAAATAAGCTTTGTTGTTATTGGGAAACAGAAACTAGGATTATTAGAAGTATCAGCATCATTAGTGTATTCTTTTTGTTATTGAAGGTAGGATTTTCGTCACTTGAAACATACACCGGGTTTTTGAATTTTTATTTTGTATTTTTGTTCAATAGGACATAATCCTGATTCGTATTATTACATATGTAAGCTAATGGTGTGTTGTTTGGCAATAGCAAGGAACTTTGCTAGTTTGAGATTCATTAAAGTCAATTACAGTAATATTTCAACATCTTATAAGCTATGAACATGTATCAAAGCCATATCTTATTCGTTTTGAAAGATAAACAACATTTAAAAAATCTCACAATAATACATCAGATGTGAGCTATTCTTGTGCATGGCTTTGGGTGAGTAACCCAGCTCTTCAAGTATACAGTACCTAAGAGGAGAGAATTTATTTAGGCAAATTCCGGGAGTGCAAGGAAATCTGCCACTTTTGAATGCGCCAATAGAAGAAACCAAACACACCGCTCCATAGAACACATTGCCTTTGTTGGTTCAAAATTGCAATGCCTGTCTCTGTACAGAGACTGAGAAATAATGGTGTCTTTGGTTCCTCTTACACCCGATACCTGTTTTCGGTACCTCTTAAAGTTTACCGTGCAGTTCAATTATGACTTGTCTGGGCAGGAGGCCTGTGTATGTGTGTCTGTTGTAGTCTCACTAGTTGATGGTGTAGATGTGGACGGAGTTTGATTGTCATTAGATGAGTCTATGATTGTCTCGGCTGATTCTGTTATCGATGGTACAGAGTTAGATTTCTTAGCTCGTCTTTCTGCCATCGTTTCCTCTATTGTTCTCCTGTCCTGTTTGTTCTCAAGTTTAACTACGAATAAGGTAAACGTATATGCATAATAAAACTTGTACAAAAGTGAGTAGTAAGATCAAGTTTGAACCAATTTACCTGCATTCTAGTTGAACCCGATATACTGGTGAGCCGCCGCTGAACAAAGTGGGCAACTCCAAATGCAGGAAAAATGGATCATACTTGATCTAGTGAGAGGTATTGTGTTTCTGCCTTCATTTTGGTAAATTGTTTGAATTTTGTATGGTTCAATTCGAGATCAATTAAAATTTGGTAAATATTGATAGAA
Organism: Membranipora membranacea; assembly: GCA_914767715.1. NCBI lineage: Eukaryota > Metazoa > Bryozoa > Gymnolaemata > Cheilostomatida > Membraniporidae > Membranipora > Membranipora membranacea. The sequence continues at coordinate 2,117,797 of OU612070.1, read as the reverse complement.
AGCATTGTGATTTCAATTCAAATTTTGGAACTTATAACAATATCAGAACTACATGTGTCATCATTGAACAAAGACCCCCATCACTGCTTTGCATTCACTTCCCAAGTGGCAAGTATTGCTGAGGTGCGCATAGGACTACAACAACTTACCATTACCGTACTGTTTATTAGCGGACACATCCTGAGCGGCTTGTTTACCCACATCCAGGCTGATTATATGGTTATATTTGGTATGATAGTCAGATCTGGGTACCGGACCTGTCTTAGGTACTTTCCTTCTTTTATCAGCTTCCATTTCCTGTGAAAGTTAGAATCATTGATTGTCAAATGAATATCTAGTCACATGAGGCAATGACACACAAACAACTATGACAGGGTTACAGTATAAATATGATCTATGTGTATCCACATTAAGTTGTTTGCTCTGATGTAAAAATCTCAATGTCTAAATTGAGTGGTGACTTCGAGTGAGTGGTGACTTCACAAGGTAATGGGCTTGTAAGGGTTGCCGTCTTTACAAGCTTTGCAAGACATATTAGCTCCTAAAGGAGCTTGAGAATTAATGAAGATTTCTCAATCATATTCATCATATGATCCTCATAAAAAAAGGGATGCTCTTCAATTTGTCATCACCAGACAGATTTTGACAGTTATTGGCAAGTGGATAAAATTTGTCTTTGTTTTTAATTTAGACATAATGTCATTATATAGCACTTACAAGCATGTTCAATTACTAGTAACATCGCAAACTAACTCCACATTTAAAATACCTGTTCCCGCACATACTGATGACCTAGTGGGCTATCAATGTCCGTCTTTTCAGGTCTTTTATCAACAGGGATATCAATGTATGGTAACTACAATCTTCAAGTTGTCTGCACCTTTTGTATTGTCATAAGTTCAACTCAACACAAACGGTGATGACTGAATCATTACCCATGTTGGTATCCTAAGCTGTGAATACCTACCTCCCTTTTACGTTTTATGAGTTGGCCCTTTTCTTCACTCCATTCCTCACCACGACGGAGCACAGCTATCTCATCATCACCGGGTGCTGACTCCTACAAACATCATTGTATACGTTAGAGAAAAGAACCAACTTGTTAATATATTTTTACTTAGAAACATTCGAAGTCATATACTGAGCAATTGAGATGACAACTTATGCGCGTTCCATAAATTTTTTTAACTTTATACTTGTGTATATTTCTAAAACTATTTGAGCTTATCATTTTCCGGCAACCCCTCCCCAATTTTCACAGCCATTTTGACAGAGATCACTGGTTATCTGATGTTTGCATAATCAACAAGAGAAAAAAGATTGAGGAATGACATCAAACTATGGCTTGCCTTTTTCCAAAGTATGACGTGTCTGTCAACTTCTTCCTGGCCAAAAGAGAAAGAGGTCAATCCGGCATCATCCGTTATCTCTCGACTAAAAAAAAAGGATAATGACAAATAATATTTTATATCTTGAGTTTGTTCGATACCAGCAACTTACCTCAAAACAACTAAATGTCAAAAGCTGCATTCCAAGAGTAAAACCTGCATCCGCACCTTTGTCAAGGCGCATGATCATATGATAGAAAGAAAAATCCTTACACTGGTCAGGCTATAAAAAAATGAGTCATATAGGGTCACTCACACCAATGCACGATCAACATTATTCATCGGCTCCATTTTGAGTTTGTCCTGAATTGGATCACGGATAAATTCTTCAACCTTTGCTCTGATCTGTTAGAATAAAGGAACGCAAAAATTAAAATATGCAAAACTAATCATAACATAATCATAAATCTTGACTAACTGCCGGGGGGGGGGAGTTTGCTCTAGTCTGACTTATAGTGACAGTCCTACTAGGCCATGTTTGGTATGGCTGAAAAGTCATTAGTCATAAGGGCATATGAAATGAAACAGCCTGTGAACCTAGTTGCAGAAAAACTGCTGCAAAATTGGGATCATAGTGGATCATAGTGATTTATTGCCTCCCCCTGACCACTATGATCCACTATGATCCTTGCTAAAATATTTTTAAAAAAAACTAAAATGCAATTGTTTTCCACAATTTTCATTTTTTAAATATTTTTATTGGCCCTTTGAACTCACAATATTCGAGTTACTGGGGTAACATATCCACATTTCTAATAGGACTGTCACTTTATGTTACAAAATTCATCTTTTAATATACATGACAAACGCTGAGTGATTGAACGCTGCCTACTTTGGCATAATACAAGACGAAGCTGAAAAGTGATTAAATATTGCGGATTTTTCTATGTACCCACCTTTGCTTTGAATTCAACAATTCTTCTATTTTCCTGTTGCCTCATTTTCTCTATATGTTGTCTCCTTTCTGCAATGAAATGAAGTTGTATAGATGATCATGTTGGTAAGAAAGGGCATTAATATTGTGCCTACAGGCCGCAGGTGCTCACATCAGTGCCAAGATTTCCATGAACAAGCATGTCACAAGACTGATATTAATCATAAAGACAAACAAACATGGTATTAAGTAAAGCACAATATCGGCTCATTTTGGTGGTAATTGTAATCTTCATTGCATGCTTATCTTTTCAGCTTTGGATGGCTACCCAAAGTTTGCTTCCTCTGTGGTGGCGGAGGGATATTGCAAATGTTTGGCATCGAGGCGCCGCGCCAGATACTAGATATCGGGGTGCGGCGCCTCGATACCAAACATTTGCAATATCCCTTGACCACCACAGAGGGAACAAACTCGTTCTAGAATAATATAGGAATTATCAATAATCATCATTAAGTTTCTCCTGCCAGCACAGTGACAGTGCACAAGGAGAACAACACAGCTTGCCAATAAATGCATATAAAAATAAACCAACTTCAGACCAGGGGTATGTATTTAACAGTATGTATATATATACAGTCACCCTTCCTCACACCAGGGAGAATGGATTCTCCCTGCTTGCACAGATACTCCACCACCTTAATAACTGCTTGTGTTGCTTGACACTGGACTGTGACACTGACTGTCACACACACACACACATACATGCCATGCTGCTGTTAGTGTTATTTTGGGGAGTGGGAAAAAAAGCATCAAACAAGGATTATCAAGCTATTTTAAACATTTCTATACGAACCTTTATTTCTTTTTCTTTCTGCATCACTGGTTGTACTTGGTGGCTTATCCATTGAGCTCATAATAGAGCCTAACAGGTCCATGCTTGTGCTTGTGGTTTATCAGCAACTTTCAAGAGCTGAGATTATCTAAATAAAGTTGTTGGCTTGAATCACCTAATTATAGTAGAAAAATATTGAATCTATGGTTATTACTGGAGGGTGTATTGAGTACTCCATGAATTCATATACAAATTCCAGATATAGGGCTGCAGTCATTTCCGGTTCTAGAATTTTGCTGGGAGAAGTTTCTTTGTTGGTGGCTTCTAATTATCTCTATTAAGCACATTTCTCCCACCTTTTGGACAAACATGGCTACTGCAGTTGTAGAAATGAATATGGAGTCACTGTCAAAGCACCAGTTGGATAGTTTTGGGTCTCATGTGGGCCCATGTGACTCTGTCAAAACTGACCAATTGTGTTCCATAGCTGCTGCATTGACTCAGTCTGGCTGTGTTCCAAATCTATCTGATGACAACCTCCTTGAATGTCAAAGCATGGTACAAAATGATGAACTCAGCTATTTATGTTCACATGGTGCTAAACTTGTGCTGGAAGAAACTGACTCTCCTGCTGGCCTCGATTTGATAAGTTCAAGGTAAGAAACCCACTTTCTCTGATCTGTCTGTGACTGAAAAAGTGAACGAACTGAAAAACAGTGTCAAAAGCAGCAACAGATTTTCTGCTCTAGTGTTGTCAATAATTTGTATACATAAATGTACTCTCTGAAATTTTTAGTTTTAGGATTTTTTTCACCTGATAAGGCTATTGATGCAGACATTTCACTTTCTTGTATCCTGTTGCGTAGAAAGCAATATAACCTCTGGTGAAGTTTCCTAGCCTTCAAACTTCCCTCATCATATCACCCTTCAATCCCAAGCTATATTTAATACATCTCCTGTTCTGTAACTTGCTTTAGGTTTAACATAGACTTACTTATTAGGCTAATGCGGAACTTCGGCTCGAGAAACAATGGTAGGCCTACAATTTCGATCATTTATGAATACCTTCCCATAGTTTGCACTATAATCTATCACTCAATGTATGTTATATTAACAAGGTCATGTTGTATGGATAGGGACTTGAGATTAACTATCAGAACCTATGAATATTAAAATTGTTTCATTTATAGGCTACCATGAATATGTAGGCTTAGGCATGGGCCTACGCCAGAAAGTTGGAATTAGGTTAAGATCCCCATCAATGACAAGGCAGGGTAGAAATATTTTCAGATTATTGTGTGAGCTGCAGTGATCATCTATGAATGCTGCTGGAATTCTGATATCTGACTTGAATTACACAAATTACACAATTACTTAGGATCTAGTTAATCTATTCTGAAATGGGGTCAAATACGATGTGCCAAGCTTGTTATGTCTTGCCTCTGTGCTATGCTAAAGATTTTTTAGTTTGACAATCAAAATGGTTTTTCCAACATAAAAAGAAAGCTGCAAAGGATAACTAAGCCCATTCTGGGGAGGAATGGAATGTGACACTTAAATGCAGCCTGCCACGACATATTGACCCCATGTTGAGTCTAGGGACAATTCGGTAACATTTAATGGCCCACAGTCATAATTTTAGATGCCTTTTAACCTCAAAACAGGATGTATTTGCCTTCTGCCGTCATATAGTAGTTTGGAAAAGTTTAATTTTTAGAAAATTTTTGCTTCGGACATTGTGATGTCGACAAAAATAAAAGCCTAGGCCTACAGTGTTGGGTACCGAAAAAAGGGTAAAGGATTTGGCACGATTAGGACTTAAAACAGTGTTGCAGTGAGAAGATGATCTACTCTTATATCTGACAATACGCACATAAAGGGCATGTGTCGGATCATCAGCTATTTTAGAATACCTCTTGCTCAGTTAAGAATAAAAATCATATAGGCCTAACAAGGATGGATTTAAAAGCTCAAGCCTTTCTTCATAACTTAGTCTGGGGGGTCTTTCAATTAGAAAGAGCGATCCTTTACTAAAGCAAGTTATCACTATCACATCGCTCAAAATTATCACTCACTTGGTCTTTCAATTAGACGAAATCGCTTCCAAATCGCTCACTCAGAATATATATAGTTCCATCAAGTGACTGAGCGATCTGAAAGCGAGAGCCTAGCAGGTATCGCTCACTCGGTGAGTGAGCGATCAGATTGCGATTTTGGCTGTTTCTTATTGAAAGACCCCCCCCTGGTAAAATGGTCCTCCTAGCCGACCGCTGGATTCCATTCAGGCGGATAATGTCACAGTCATTTTTGATAGTGAAAACGAAGCCAGGGCAGCATATGTGACATTGGTACAAAAATATTTTTGTGATCAATTATTTGGAGTCTGAGTAGTGTGTCAAATAAAATTCTCTATTCATGTGGATCTACTTGGAAATCTCTAACAGCAGCAGATTTTTAAATGCTTTGGAAAGAATAGAAAGAAATCATGACAATGTATATGAAGAGAGACAAAATGTGATGGGGTTATTTGAACATAATGATGCTAAATCACTCACAACTAATAGATTTTTGCCGCAATTAATCCTTTTATCATATCTGAGCGCTGTAGGTAATGTATGGCTCAGTGCACGTCATGTGCAGGTGAGGACATAATCCTAAGACAGGACAATACCCTAAGGCTAAGGTCAATACCCTTTTACTGATCAGGTAGTCGCACAGGGCTCTGTTACCCCTGGAGCTGAGTGCACGAGACCTGCTAAAAAGTACAGCACTGGAATGCTGAATATCATACATACTAGTATAATGCTCTATTGAAAAAAGGTTCTAGTGGCCTCTCTTTTTTTCAAGGTTTAGCAGATATTCCGTCAAAATGAGTTTCAAGAACAGATTCTAGATAAAAAAATAAGAGTGATTGCAGAATATGCGTAAAACATCATTTTGTGGAGATCCATGCCTGGTGTCTTCTTAATTGTTATTATTTTATGTGCAGTGAAATCAAAAAACATTCATCATGACAATGATGGGTAGAACATGGCTGGTGTTTGAAGGTGATGAACCATCACTGTAATAAGTGTACCACATTACATTGTCTACCCTGCAGCTCCTCCCTCCTACCACCAGGGAGTCCTAAGCCTCCCTGGTCCTAGAGCACAAGCTAATTGTGTGACGATGTAGGCTTTGTGTGAATCTGTGTATATGAGAAAGCAACATAGGACATCCGATGAAAGCAGAGCAAGGGATAATTGTCCTTAGATGGTCTACTTGCTGTGTGGTGATATGCTGAGATTGTCAATCACCAACCATCAATCACTAATCATCACTCAACCTCCCAAGACTAAGGTGTGAGGCTTATCCTCTGATTTCAACTGGACTGGAAAAAAACTTACACAAGGAATCCTAGTTTTTTTTGAGAAATTAAGCAAAAAGTTGTAACAGGGCTCAACACCATTTTTTGCCGTTCAAAAATGTCATTCAAGAGCTAGGTGTTCAATATGCAAAAAGAATTGGCTGGTTTACAAAATACCACCAGGGCCACTTATTGAATGTTTGAAGTACAACCAGGATATTTGTAAAATAAACAGTCTGAATGTCAAACACCAGACTGCACTTATATACCCTGAGTATCTCCTGAGTAGTCCTTCACTATTCCAGCATTGTTATCATCGTGAAATTTACTTTGAACTAAATTCAGTCACCTGTATTATCTATCACTCACTACCATGTTCCCCTTTTAATTAAGGTTAGAATAAGTCCACTATATACCCAGGGATTATCCCGAGATCTGTAATCAGTAGACATGTAAAAACAATGTAGTGACATTTCTGTCACAAATAATATATGATAAATGGTGGAGTTAATAATATGCTGGTTGCCAACGCTACCAGCATTCCGTAGGCTGTAATTACAGTAGAACTGAATTTACCAACTATATTATTAAGTTAGCCTAGTGGGTAGATCTGAATACTGAGGTTAGCTCTGGAATCAGTAGAGCGTATATTCAAACCGTCAGAGGAGTCTAATAATTTGAGCTAGTACCTGGGACACCATCCCACTGCGCTCGTTCTGGTTATTTCTCTTATTGGATTGAGTGTACAGCCGATAACCTATACATATTGTCGTTACTGGGAGTTTATTATCGGATCCTAGCACCAGCTGGTGGATATCTACATCACCCTACATACATACATAGCGTTAATCGAGCCTGCTCACCATGACTTTAGCAGATCTAGAAAAGTTTGTCACTGGTCCTGCCATGTTCAAAAGGTAATTTATGTGGCTGCTCTCATTCTAGCTGGTACTCAATACAATCGTGATGAGATTTTGCGTCCAAAACCATGTGTGACTGGGTTTCCATTTGATCATTTCTTCTGATTCAAATTTTTGGCATCAGTGTTTAGTTGAACATCATATGGATTTGCTGGTTACGATGAGATTCCTGCCTTTGAACTTCACATGTTGTTCTCTAAGCTTTCAAGGACTCATTAGGTGGCAGTGTATGGCTTTCTAATTGCAAACTTGTGAAATTAGTGCATGAATCACATTTGAATGGTCTCAGGTGATTTTTACAGATAGAGGCTAGTGAGAATGAATCATTTCGAATCATTCAGCTATGGCGTTATATTTCTAATGGAGTTAGATTTCTCCTTGGCTCTTGTTAGTGGTCTATCATCACTGTTATTCTTCACTTGTTAGTTAGTTGTTGTTCTTGGTTGAGCCCGGGAGGGTGGGAGGGTTGAGCCCCCCCCTTGCTTATGTGTAAAGTTGTGGCAAAAAGTGAGTAAAAGATGAAGATTTTTGATGATGGCTGATTATCAAGATTAGACTGGTAACCCTCTGTGGTTAATACAGTACCTCCAGACACCAGTGGTTAATACAGTACCTCCAGACACCAGTATTTTTATTATACGGGTTTCTGTTCTTTTTGTTGCATGAATCCTTTGTTATGGGCTAATTGAATTAGTTTTCTGGCTTGCGCAGAGTTGAATTTTACTATCAAGCTGACCACTGGTCATTTTGTGAAGAAGATTCCTCTGATATTGCGACAAATGAGTAATCTTGTTTAGGAGTGGTAAAAGATTGGTGGAACAACCTGAATATTACTCCTCAATTAATTGTTTAGTTTTTTGTTTTAATTGAGGACACTGGGCTAATAGAAAGAGGGGTTTGGATCAAACGTTGTCCTGAGAGGCGCGCTCTGCCTCATCGAGTAAGTCTGCTATACAAATTTTTCTTCTGAGGGTAGTTTTCTTGAAAGCATTATATTCATCTCTTCATTATCCTGAGACTTGTTACTGAATGTATTTAAGCTGATCACTATCCTTGCGTTGTTGTTCCTATAAATTAGTACCATACATGTGCATGTTGTCAGGGTGGAAATTATGTTATATCATCCGTCTGGTTTTGTGTATCAACTGGAAAAGTGCAAACTCATCAAACGGCAATTTTGACATTCAGGGTCACACTAGGTGATGTAATGCTGCTGTTGGAGTGTGCGGAGTCAAGCTTTCTTGGACATGTAAACTACTACCAAACATTACCTAACATACTTAAATAGGGCAGTGACTCTGACAGGCCCATCATAATTAGGTGATCTTGACCTTATCTCCTAATCCATGGCTATCCTTAACAGCCACCTATTAAACTGAACAGATTACAGAGGAAACTGCTTACCATACCATCACTTTGCCTGTGATCTACCCAGAAATTAGTTATTGCCTATATATTTATCATCTAACTGGCTGGCAGAACTCTGTAACCGAGACTAAATCCTGCTCACTCGGCCATGAACCGACCTGTCACATAGCAGTAATAAAACTGATTAATTATTCTCTGTTCATCACATCTTCTTCTCCCTGGAATCTCCGCTTTTCGTTTGGCATATGCCCACATACATAGTACAGGATGCAGTAGAACTTGTTCAAGCTCGTCGGGAATTTCCTGCGGCCAGTGTGACACTAGTTGACACCTACGACAATGGTGCTGTTAGTCTCTAGTATAGTTATATACACACAGTGTTTTAGGTGTGTCATTAAGAGAACTTAATCGGGTATATATATATATATATATATATATATATATATAAAACAAAAGAGACCTCTCTCTCATCTGCAAAATTATAATAAAATCAATCAAACGTTTGGATTGTTATGGACAAACTGCTTATATGATTTATGATTATTGTTGTTTGTTTACAGCAGCGATGGAATGGTCCACTCCACCGGGCCGTCTGAGACAGACTCACAGCAGCAGATGATGATGAGACAGAAGCGTAAGCCTGATGATCCAGGTGCTGTGGAGAATGAAGAACATCATCACACGTCTCTACACCTCTATCATCTAACTCTGTCCAAACTACTCTCCTCTCCAACCCGCAGAATAGGTGAGATATTATATAATAGAGGCTCCTTGTGCTGCTTGGGTATTCCTTTTTATTGGCACAGAGTTGACAGTTTACCTCAGCAGGGCAAGGAGAAAAATGGTGACCGGTGACGCTGTTACCAAAGAGTACTAAAACTTGGGGAACAGAGTCACCAGAATTATTTAATGTGTCGGAGCAGTTTGGAGTTGTTGTTTCGATGGCTATTAATCATTGAGAAACAAACTCCCATTATTCATTTTTGTTTCTCAGTAAGCCTATTTTGGTTTACTTTTATTACCACCAATTGACAGTTGCTATAGTGTCTTGACAGGCTTATTTAAGACTATGCCCACAAATGATCAACCACATATCGTGTCCTGTTTAATTAAATAGGTTACATGTCATTGGCCTATTCTTTAGTTGATGGAAAAACAATTCATGTTATTTTGCCTTTTCTATTTTAGAACCTTCCCTCCAAAGATCAGTAGTAATGAGAAACACCCTAAAAGAGCTGGAAAATCAAGTATTTAGCCACACCCCGAGCAAAAGAATCAACCTTGACATGGGACCAAACCTTTATATCACCTCATCTCAGGATATGGACAGTGAGCCAGCCAGCGAAGTCAGCGAAACTCGGGTCTACAATAAACTAGACTCTGAGAAACCAGCGGAATATACAGAACTAGTAACCGCATCGTGCCAATCTACTACAGACTTTTCACTGCCGTCTGAAATCGATGATCATGACAATGAAGATAGTAAAGACTTCAGCTCACAACTTTACTTCCATTTCCCTCCACTACCTACATTACCGCTGATATGTAATAATACAAGTAAGGCTGACTCTCAGGGAGACAGCAGCTGCTGTACAGCTGCAGAGTTGGAGGATGAGGAGAGTATGGGATACAGGATGGATAGTAGTGATGAGGATTCTAACTCCTCTGATAACAGTGACGGATCTATGGATGTAACTAGTCCTACTTCTCCGACGATAGATAAATCATCGGCGGTGTTTTGCACTGCTGAATGTCAGCGTCCTCTTTTATCTGTAGCTAAGTCAGCGTTAGGTCATACCGATGAGCTGGATAGTATCATGCAGGTTCTGGTCAGTATGTAAGACCTGCAGATGGACAGGTAATCCTTAGCCAATGTGCTGGTTCCACCCAGCCAATCAGAGCCAACACATTGGCTAGGAAATCCCGTACTTTTCATTTTCTTTTGTTATCAAACAAATAATATCTATTTTGTATAAAGTGAGAGTTTCAAACTCTCTAAGATTTCCTTTTCTTTGATGGATTTCCTGGCCTGAAATCCTGATTATGGTTCTCAGTTTATGCTTATGTCATTTATTTACACTCATCATAATATATTCATCACATAGCAATGTCTGTGTAGGACAGTATAACGGGTGCTCTACCAAAATGTGACTTTCATCATCTCAGCTGAAAGCCACCGCTTAACGCTTCCAATTCATTTTTTTCTTTCTGATCTGTTGAGTTTTTTCAGAATTAAGTCAAGGATTGGCCCTCTCACTCTCACCTACTTGGTAGGCTTTATGCATATTATTGCCTCCAGTATTACGATGCCAAATTTTTTCAACTCAGTCTTAATTTATCTGGCTTTTTCATGATTCTCATAAGAAATGGTCTGAAATCCAGAGTATAGTGGTTATTTTATTTTGCATAAATAATGTTGTTTTCTTGATTTGAATATGGCATATTGATAATAGTTCGCGATGAGCACGCATTTTACCTCTAGTTTCTTAGGTCAATTATGTATTATAATTTATTACTTACATGTAGTTCACTATTATCAGAAAGTATTTATGACAGATAAATGATACTTTTGCTCATCATTATGACCACTGAAATATTTGAACTTTTCAAAAATCATTGAGGATTCTACTTTTTTACTTTTTCTTTCGGTTTTAAAGAATTGCAGCACTGTAAATAAACTTTTTTGTTATCATATAATGCATTTTGGATGAGGAAGTATATCAAGTTCCTTTTGTCTTCATTTGTTTTAAGTCATGTTAAATTACAGTTACTTTACTCAAATAAACTATGCAAGCACGAATATTACTCATCAACTGTCATATCATTTAAACATACCTAGGGCTGGCACACAGGCACAAAATCAGGTCCGATAGGAAGGTTTCTCAAATGAAAAAAAAAACATATCAATGAGACCAATATCAATCGTCAACTTTCTATCATAATCCCAATTTAAACCATAACTTTGTGAAATCTTAAATCCTAAAAATAACAATATTAACCATGATTTTGACACTCAATACAATTATAATTGTCCATAATCACAGGCTGATAGGCTGATAACTCTATTTTTAACTTTGGGCAATGGTTTTCCTGATCATGAAATGTAATGACTGGTGGAAATTTTGCCGACCATTATTATTATCAAACAAATAAACATGTCACATAAGTAGTACAGTGGCGGGTTGAAATCAGATGTTTTCAAGGCAAAGCTGCCACAAACTTACTGCAAATAGAGGAGAGCCAACACTACAGATCTAAACAGCTCAGTTTAGGCGTTTGGTTGTGGGTGACGTTACGACATTGGATTGTGGGCGTAAATAAGACGCTATCGTTGTAGTTCACAATCCAGGTTTTGTTGATAACGCAATCAAAATTGATCGGATTTTGAGTTGAGAATAAATGTTTAAGTATCTCAATAATAAGGCTCCATCCAGTGTCCTGCCAAATAACATTCCTGGCTGGCTGGCAGGCTTAGGTTTAAGTGTGCAGCCGTTTTTCATCAGAATATAAAGATGCCATTTATAATTGGAGTTCAATTGTTCGTGAGCTAAAACCACCAATAATTTGGTTTGGGATTCCATGACAGGCAGGACAAGTCAAATCAGTTTCCTCTTACCATGCCCTTCCCCTACCTGCTCCCACCACCTCCCCTGTTGCCATCCCATTTGAGCCCTTAATACAGGAGTTGTGCTTTCCCCCAACTAGCTAAGAAAACTTGAGCAATATTATCCAGCCAATAGCCTGATAGCACAGTCACTTCCTGTGTATCGTAAACAAACCAACATGGAAGAGAAACTGGCAAAATTCAGGAAAAGAAGACAGCAAGAAGAACAGTCAGAAAATGAGGACAAATCATGGTCTCCTCTGCAGTGGTTGACATCCACTAAGCTTCAGGTAACTATCTGAGATACTTGGTAGAGGATACTAGATGTGTTTGAAACCTTACTCTAATCTAGTAAAACAGTCAAATCTATGATGAATGATGCAGCAGCAATGAATGGAAAGCTAGTCAATCACAACAAGTACTACCACTAGCCTGTCTTGGCAAGACAGGCTTAACAACTGCTAAATTTTTTTCTAGCAACTCAAAGGCTTAAATTTTAAAATTGACTGTCTAGTTTACTTTGCAAGAAAGCCAGTCAAACCAAGGGTTCTGCTCTCTCTAGCACACAGGGCTTGTATTAACATCCTAGTCCTCACTCTGTCTCTTAGGGTATGCAGTCTTGAGCTTGTGTCAGTATGCTGCCTGTCTTAACAACTTTGTTGTTGGAGTGTTCCCCTCCATCCAACAATTAATCTTTTAAACACAGGCTAGTGTATGTACTTCCAGGATAGGGCCCCTGAGACTTGACAAGCCTGTATTTACCCATGTCAAGTATCATGCTGGCGTTTTGGCAAAATACAGGGTTGCAAGTCCCTCATGCCTTCTGTAGTTGGTGCAAGTCAAGTGGTTGAGGTTGCAAGCTACCTTCCTGTCTTTGACTCCTAGCAAATAAAACTCCATCCCAGATAAAATCCAAATTAAGCCACGTAGCCTGCTGCGCTAAGAACCCATCCGGATGGACACCAATTTGATGGAGGCGGATGGGTTTGTAACAGAAGAGATCAGGGTTGCAGACACTAATCATCGGGGCGACAAGCCCATTCCCATGGGCTTTTATAATATAATATTACTGCTCCAAGCTCATCCGGATGGGTTTGCTACAGCAACTATTACTGCTGCAAACCCATCCAGATGAGTATTTGACAACCAACAGTTTCCAAATGGCCATCCGGATGGGTTCATGACAGTCACGCTTCAGTATTTATACAATGTGAGGAATTTGTCATAAGCGGATAGCCCTTGTACATAGATGTATGGCGGATGGCCATTTACAAGACACATTTTTAGCACAGCACAGCCCACTATATACAAGGGCAGCCTCTCATACCATTGTTAGATTTGGATGCTGGCTGTTCAGCTGCATATTGCTAATATAAAGTGACTCCTGTAATGCTTCATCCACGTCATCCATAGCACATAGCTAGACGTGTTGAACAAAAATTAAATAATTTCAAATCCTTACATAAAGAATAAGCCCAGGGACTTGATTTTGTGACTTGCAACCACTATAGGCAGTAAGAAGAATGGTTAAATCAATGTTGGAGCCAAAGGGAGGTGGAAAAGAGGTAGCAGAGTTTAAATCACACTGCAATCCTGACTGCCCTGACTAATGGGATTTGATATGCCCCCAATGTGTGCTCCAACCTGACTAAGAACTAAGACTAAGACTAAAAACAAATTCATCAAAATAATATAATGTTGCAGATATAATATAATATACAAATGAGTTGTTTTCTTTTCAGAATGGTGAAGAATTGCAAGGATCAGCGGTCATCTCAGAATCAGAATCTCACGTACAGTCACAGGAGCATCAAGATCCTCCTAATCCTGAATCACATGCTGTGCACTACAGTCCTACATACGTAGTAATGGGATTAGTTTGTGCCAGCTTATGGTGTTATGTAGTATACACCTTAGCCCAGTATGAACTGGCTGGGCCTTTTATCTTAGTTACAGTTTTTATATGCCTTATTTACTTTGGCACCTCTTCTGGGAGAAAGAGAAAAAAAACTGAATTGAGTGCCTATTCTGTTTTCAATCCAAATTGTGTTCGTTTGAAAGGCACATTTACTGCCGAACAATTTGAAAATGAATTGTTGAGAAGACCGCTTGACTCAAAAACTTCTTGACATCCTAAAGCTATAACCTCTCATTATCATGGAAACATTTTTTTTGCATAGTATTATTCAGATTCAGAAATCATCAAAGTAACGCCATTGGAGTTGTGTTGTCAGATAAGTTGAGAGAACAACTTCCCAAATTTCTATTTTTTAAATCTCAGATTGAGTGTTTTTTATGCCAGAGCTGTACTGTTGGGTTGAACGTATGTGTTGTACACAGGGAAAAGTGTTTACCACAGTGCACCAACAGTACAGGTATAGCTCACTGCGATTGATGCATCAGCAGGAACATCTCTGTTTTGTTAAACTGTTTATCTATGGCCATCTATAATTAATTTTCAAGGTGCTGCTCAATTTCATATAATTATTATTTATTCAAGAAAGACATGTGTTATTGAGAGGAAAATAAATAGCCTTATCATCACCATGAAGTCTGCTCACATATAACTCCATAGAAGAGAGAATAAAAGAATATAAACGTAAATGTTGAAACAAAAGTGTGTAAAAATGAAATAATTTTTGTCGCATATGATAATCATTGGACAAGGAAGGCAGCTCCTCCCATGTCACCACATTGTCATCTTTTTCACCTTTATTAGCTAAATTTTGACCCATCTCAGAAGCGATGGATACAATGTGTGCTTATGTGATGTTATGAGCAGACGGCAGTAAAAGTGGTATGCTAGTATCTGCTCATTGTTCTAACCACAATATTCCCAACCACCGATCTCAGACATACAAAATGTTATTAAATGTTTTGTCAAATGATTTTATGACACGTAATGCAGGGTTTCACTTGTATATTATTATATGCTGGTACTGATCTATATGATGGACCTTATATTATCACTAACAGCATTGTGTGGTGTTCAACCCGCCACCACAGTATGAGATAACATCTGGGATTTCCCATGAGTAGTCACTCTACGCTTATACTTGTCAAACATCTTTGTCATATTTAGTTATATTATTAGAGACTCATCATGTTACGATTGGTGACAGCCCTGCTAGTTATTCTAGTCATTCAGCTGTCTGTAACAGCAGATACAGCTGACACTGTCACACCTAGCGCTGACCTTCATGCTACTGATACACCGACAGCTGGTGCTACAGCAGACCATCCGACACACGAGGACTTTGATTTCTCTGATTTCTTTGGTGATGATAATATAGAAGATGATGAGTAAGTATTTGTAGCAATGATAATGTCACATAGACTGTCACACTGATCTGAGGCTAGACAGTAATTATAATGTCACCTTGATCTGATGTTCAGAAAATGCCCCAAGTAGAAGTGATCGAAAATTTGTGCAAGTAACACACATTTCTGTGCAAATGCCACGGTTTCCTTTATCGGAGAGATGTTTGGTGCTTGCTACAACCTTTAGGTTTGAGGCACAGTCTTAATTATAAGGATGTTTCCTCATCTGGAGACCCCTTCAGCAGGAATTGAAATAGTCGGTAGTTTTTTAATGAAGGAGTAAATGTTCTTCAGTTTTGATGCTATGTATTTATTTGGTCAGGCATCTACAGCACCACCTAAAAGAAGACGTAGGTTTGGAGAAAAATGTCGAAAACATGACCGAGTCTGAGAAAGACTGGTATTACTTCAGGTAAGCTGAAATTGGTTACAACCTTATTGTGTGCTGACTGCTTGAAGACAAGATCTCTTGGCATTGCGGTTATATGTTAGTTTACAACTGACAGCCAATATACATGTACCTACGTGTCTCCATAAGAATCTAGGCACTGAGAATGGATGGTAACCTCTGTGTTTCACTTGTTTTGAGTTGAGGGAACAGATCGGGTAGCTAATAAAGAAGACCTTAATATAAAGCTTGATAAATACAACATATTTCAGGCTACATGACGCAGATGGAGACTTCAGACTTGATGGTTTAGAGATACTGAAGGCGTGGCAGCATCATTACTTGGAGCATATGGGCCATGATGATAAGGGTCACATGGAACAAGATCCTGAGGAGATGAAGAAATGGGTCGAAACTCAAAATGCTACATTTGTCAGTATGTGAATTGAATAGATTTGGACCCTCACCGATATATGGAAGATTTGTTTTATTTGAGCGTCTGCATCTATGTGCGTTATTATGAAAAGATTGACTTTGACTTTGAGTAGCCGAAATTTCAGAAGTCATTGAAATGGTATTCCCTTGAAAATTGCAGAAATAGCAACCAGCATCTTTCAGAGCACTTGCTTACATTTAAGAGTTTTTTGCTAGTTTGTTCAATGCAAGCTCCAAGTTGTGTTGTGCCCGATTGTTACAATAATATACGGGCTCAGCTGTCTATTCATAGCCCAGCAATCATTAAATCCTAATTATGTAATTTCAGTTGTAATTCTATTTCTCAGCAATGGTGGATTCCATACTTGAAACTCAGGACATAAACAAAGATGGCTACCTCGACTATTTTGAGTACTACATGGCTAAAGAGAAAGCCAGAGAGGACGTAGAAAAACAGAAGAAGGAGGAAGGAGCACCCCCTAAGGCTGAGAAGAAGGAATAGTCTGACTGCACATCCAGATATCCTAAAACCCGACAAGGAACCTGTGAACCTATAACTCGCAGATTGACAATGACATCATGCAGCAGTCATTTTTGTATTTGCCTTTAATGCTCTGATGTTGGCTATGATTCAAGAAGTAAAACATAAGTCCATTGTTGTGGTTGGTAACCATTTTTTTATTTATTTGCTCTCTGTATTCAGCTTTTTACATTACATTTACAAAACAGAATCGTTGTCAATGTAGAAACAAAATTCTTCTTTTTTAAATAAATTTGATATTTTATTTTATGCAATGTAAACAATTATTGTTGCAAGCTGTGTACAACATGTACGTCAAAGTGCTCCATCTTATGCCTCGGGAACTGGTCCATTGTCATCATCTCCTGGTGACTCTGGCTGGTAGAAATTCTAAAATAAACCAAACATTACTGATCAGTGCAAACCACATTACCATTTTTATTGTCAGTCATGAAACTTTGAGAGCTTGTGAGCTACATATGAAACTTATCCCATATTTCAGGATCAGATTTTGCACCGCTTGTAGAATGCAGAGTCAGTATAGTGAAAGTTCCATTTATATCCAATAAGGCAATAAGCTAATTTAACTAACCTCGGGTTCTTCGTCTTGGCCATAGAGAGGGTTACCAAATCCGACCTCAGCTGTAGCACCACCCGATTCGTCACTCGCTCCAGATTTCTTACTGCGCTTAGACTTTTTCTTCTTGGCAGGTTTAGCACTGACATGAACAGACACCTCAGCTACATCCTCAAGTCCGCCAACCTGTATCATATAACTCGGATTATTTTTTACCACCAACATTTGTAAGGAGAAAATGTCCTCTCTATATGAGCCACGACTATAGACATAGGAAATAACAGGGTAGGAGGTTGGTCAATTGTTATATAAACTGGTTTTTATCACCTGCGCAGAGAAAATTTATAAGCCAAGGGCCTCAAAAAGGCGCTTAATACAAGGTGATTGTCAAAAGCTTCACCATGGAAGTTGTATGTATTTACTGGATTGACTTAAGTTAATCACTCTGTTTGAGGCAGCTTTACCTTGTCATCCCGGCCAGCAAAGAGTGGGTTCTCAAATCCTTTGGAAACTTTCTTGCTCAGTGCAGGGGCCATCTGTTCTTCTGTCAAACCAGTAGCTATTGGGTTCACAAAGCCTGCATAATCAAAAGAAATAATATTGCAATCACCAATTACAAAATTTACCTGGTGGGATGGTTGTTTCATTTGTGATTCAGCAGAGCACTTTTTTTATTCATGCATTACAAAATTTGAGGAAGCAAACATAATTACCTGTGCCATCATGCTCAACATAGCCTGGGAGTCCAGCTTCCTCCTCATCCAATGATACAGACACCATACTATCCGTCCCCTCTCCAGTGCCGTTTGGCTTCAGGTTATATACAGGGTTATCAAAGCCCATGTCTTGAGCTTCTTTCTGTTTCTTCTTAGATTTCTTGGTCTTCTTCACCACCGGAGCGTCTGAGGAAAATTCAATAGCATCTTTCTGAGGGGAATTGTAAGAAGAAGATAGACTAAGATCTTCAGAAAGTATGCTCAGGTAGAGGATAAAAACCGCATAGATCAGAACAACACCAAACACCTAGTTAATGTGCTCAGCTATAGTCCAGGCTGTTGCATTCCATCATCAAACGCCACCAAACAATTTGTGTGTGATTGATACTGGAATGCCTCTACCGGCTACCTGAGAAGAGAAGAGCACCTGAACTACCAAACATCCTAATAACACTTGTTCATTATCAGGTGTTGACTACAGGTCGCAACTTACATGGGTCCTCCATAGGTGGAGGTAATTTCTTCTCTGGAAGTTTAGAAGTGTCACCTGTCTCTGATGTCGGTGTGTACAGCGCATTGTCAAACCCTGACACCTGGTAAAACAAAACAAGCAAACAGATATTCAGAAACTAAAATAACAGCAATATCCTATAATCAGCTCATTTATCCTTTACATCAACATTTTAGCTGATCAGTATTGCCTGCTACGTGACAAGATTATTAAAAACCCAAATCCAAAGATATCCTCTTGCAAGGTTTGGATCATAACAAGCATCAGTTTAGCTTTTTTTTATTACTCTTCGCACCAAATTGTCTTGGCCATGACAATAATAACAATTCAAAACCAAACCGAAAGCAAGCAAGCCAAAGAAACTCCAACATTATACAAACGGCATTTTTCCTTCTGAGAATTATCTGGGACGTGCGGAAACATACAAAGGTAAGAGAACAATCATACCTCATCCTGAGAGTGATCATAGCTGACCACAAAGTTATCATCATAAGGAGTATCATAGACGGGGTTATCAAACCCTTGAGAGGTTCTAACTCTGGCAAGCTCCATCTCATTCTTCCCTGACCCCATGTATCTAAAAATACAATAAATATCTTAATATAAGAGATGTTGATATCAGGAATGTATATATATACTTGTGAATATATATCAACACAGATTCTCAAACTCACCAGTGCATTAGGATTAGGATAATGATACATAATTTCATTAACAAAATCTCAAAGTTTCAAATGCTACGCCGCTAAAAAGTCTTCTGTAATGAAAACGGAAATGTGGTAACATAGAGAAGAAGTCGAAAAGCAGGTTGAAACTTTGCAGTTCTTGATCAGTATTAAGTTTGACCACTCACTTTCTGCGGTACAGGAACACTCCCAGTAAAACAAACATTAAGCAGATGACTCCGAATCCCACAGATACACCAATTATAATAGTGTCCCAATTCACTACAACAAAAACAAGATAATATATATATCATATACATAGCAAAATTAACTGCCAGGATAATAAAGACTGGGTTTGTTATACTTTTTGTATCTCTAAGAGCTAGAGTGCGCAAGTACTAGATTCCTGTCCGAGGCACATTAGAGGTCATATACTGGTTATGTGTACCATATTCTAATATATATAGATACACATTGGTGAATACTTTACCGTACACAAAAAGTAGGAGAAAAATTTGGCGTGTACTACTAATCGTCTTTGACCGTATGATTTGAGTGCCTACCCTTTTTTATTTGAGAGCTGGGAGTGGAGGGTGCTTTGGGTGGATTACAGTTATCAACTCCATCTGATCTGTTGAATAGTACACTGTCAAGGTCAAGCACCTGTGTCGTCTCATCTAAGACATAAATTAAAAAGTAAAATCAGGTAAAAAGTGTCCTTTTATTATAAAAGGAATGATGCTAGTTGATAGGAATAATATAAAACAAACACAACTTGGTTTCTGATAAGTATTTGAACTTTTCCTTGCTCTCTGTGTTATTATTGCCTAGTAGGTGGTTATCACAAAAAGTGGACAAGAGGATTTGATTATAAATTGAGTACAACTATTTTCTCCTTCCTGTCGGGTGGTAGAGGGATAACTGTGAAAGTCGCTACTATGCCACCCCAATAACAAAATTCAGCTAATGTCCAATACTCACTTTTCAAGAGAGCCTCTCTTACTTTGCACACACTTTTACTGGCATCATCTCCAGAACCAGAACCATCTCTTAGTATAATATCCACATTGCTGCTGTCGATTATACGACCCAGTGTGTATTTAACATCGCCGCTGACTCCCTGTAACGCTCTGGTTATCACATGATGTAACTCATTCAGTGGAAACTGAGATTTTGTGGAGTTTGTGTTTACTGTGAGAGTAGCCCCTGTAATTTAGAGAACTGAGTTTGTAACAATTTGAGAGATTGACCGAGGGATCTTAATCATAAAAAAAAAACTACAAAAGTTCGTGAAAAAACCTAGATCAAGTTTGATCCAGTTTGCCTGCATTACAAATAGCTCCCCTCCACTGAGATATTACGGATGCAGGCAAACTGGATCAAAAATAATCTAAAAAAAAACCTGGAATTCTCCTTGAAATTTCCAATCTTGTCATAACTAGTTGTCAAAATGTTAAACATTGGACATTGAGAAGGTAATTCCTAATAAGAAGGAGCGCAACTGTTTCTTTAATCGTAATATATACTCGCTTTACAATGAAGCTAACATAAACGTAGTAAACTTTTATAGGGAAGCTACAAAATAATGTTTTAGTACCCGTCCCCTGTTTTATATTTTACTCCCAGGTTGACTGAATCTAAATGGTTTGGTGAGGTTTGATGAATCTTAATGATACCATGATTTTTATTACGTACCACACATTGAGCAGCAGTGACCAGGTGGAGGAGGTAAAGGCTGGACACATAGTGAGGAGATATCATGACAGGTTACATGAGAGCACACCGATGATTTCTGTAAAGTAAACACCAAAGAGTCAAAGTCTTGTCAATATATATAAGTCATATAAGGGAAAACACGATAGGATGCACCATTCGTTTTATGTTGGCAATACAAACCGAAGTTCTAGACTGTAGACTAAATGTTAATGGCACTCGTTTTCTTTGACAGACCATCAATATCTGTTTCTAGTGACCTGTGAATTCTTTATAAGTAAAACTGCTTTCAAAATACAAATACAAAACTCGTAATAAAAGCAATCTCACCATGCTATCCGAGTAGCGATCATCACATTGACATGATCTATCGTCTCCACATGGTAGTCCAGTTATAGTAAGATCTTTACTGACATCACTTGGCCTGTTCACAAACTCATAGGGAGCCTTCTGCTGTGACCAGTACAAGTCAAACCCATACTGAGTTATCATCTCCTGTAAAAATTAGATGACGTCCCAATTAAATACCAGGGTTTACTCTGCTGGGGTAAACAACAAATTCCAGCTTCATAGAAATTTAATTAAAACAGGGCACATGACAAAAACAGTAGAGCTACTCATAGATTTCTCAATTAAATGGGGATACAATTCCAAGAAAGCGCATGATTCACGGTGACATAATAGCAAACTGTAATATGATATCCAGCTGGCCGACCTACCTCATTGTGTATGAGCATAGAGCCAATGCTCAGCTGTTTAGCCTCCATATCAACAACAAATGAGTTATAATCAGGAAATATAACTCGATCCTGACTACAAGGGACCTTCTCAACATCCAATAAGAATCTCAGAGAATCATTAGAGTGAATCTGATTCGTTCCCCAGGATTTCGGGTCAAACCATGGTCCGGAAGAAGCACTGAACTCAACAACTACAAAAATAACATGTATAATAGTATAGACTAAACACATACAAATTACAAATAGCATGTATGGTATGATAGTCTACATCCTAACACACAGATGGTTTTTCACATGAAAAACAACTGGAATACTTTAATTAGATCACCACAAAAGTTTGTATTGCTAGTAGATGATTCCTTGTTACAACAAGCTTATTAGGTAGCATATAGTTTGACATCCAGAGCGTGCCTCAATGATTTCATTAACAAACTTTAGAATAAACAGCAGTCACCACCATCATCGTTGTATGCCGTAAAACTGCTGGAGGTATTAATAAACATACATTTTTTGAGCCTACAACTACCAGATTGATAGGAGAATGGATAAGTAAGTAATTCTTATCTCGCTAGAATGAACTGGTGTGAAATTGCATAACAATTTGGCATTCTATTTACGGTGAAATCGGCTCATACCTCTTCCTTCAGGTTTACATCTGGCAGGGCTTTCAGTAGGTGGAGTAGAGGTCTGCTGGGACACCTTGCTCGAGTCATCGGGTTTAACTGATGGTGTTACCTCAGATTTCTCAGACTCAGGAAGAGCACTGATAAATGTGAGAACAACTCCCTCTTCGATTGTCAGAACCATGTTATCTGATAGCAGCTAAAATACAGAGGGATGAGTATTGTCCATATGTGATTTTATCATAACATGCTTCCAGGAAGTAATACAATCGTGCCTTGCCTGCCAAGAGACAAGACAGCAATCAAGTTCTCGGAGTTGAATGGCTATGGCTAGAAATCTTCTCCAACTCCCATTAAAATTGCACAGATTTTCAGCATATACAAAATCATCATATCAATGAAGATGAAGAGAGAGATCGGCCAACCATTACCAAATCAATGACAATCAAAAAGTGTTCTGCCAATAGTGTGCATTATGAAACCCTTTGCCAAATATGTCAAGATATAAAAACTAGCTGAAAATGTCATTTAAATCAGATATATATATTATATGATAATAGTTGCCTAAGATGAATTGGCCAATATTCTTTCATGGCCCATTGAGCACTGAACAAACACATTATTCATGATTATGGAAATTGCAGATACATGTATATAAGTTTGGCTTGACATTGACATGTATTGTGATTGATATACCCTAATCCTATTACATAGACCACAAGAAACCACTGCGATAGCTCAATATCCTCAACTATCCTCAACGGCATAACGCAACAAAATGTCAGCAGAAAAAAGATCAGCAGAAAAATTACTAACTGTGTGTCCCAACCAAGATAACAAAACTTATTTTCAGATACAAATAATTTATCCCATACATTATCTATCTTCCCTTTTATGTTTTCGTAATTGATGGCGTTATTTATGACGGGCAAGGATACCATAGTGATATCCGTGTCATCAAATCATCCTCTTATATACTTAATCAGATCACAAATAAAAGCCCAAGTTTGCAACCATATATATATCGTTACAGTTTCAACTTTTAACGTGTGAAAATGATCTGGAAATCAGGTTTCAATTTCAAATGGCAGAAATTAGACTCACAATTTCTTGCAGTGATTCATTCTGTTGGATGAAGATTGATGCTCGCATGTCTTTAGGAAACTTCTTGATGTCATTGGAGCATTTAACTCCTCCGGTGTTCCAGTTGTTTGGATCATCGTAGTTTGTGTTCCTCTTCCATGTCTTCATATCACACCACACAACTCCAACTACAGGGGAGGACGATCGCAAAATTAATATAACAGTGTCACCAGGAAGCCATGAGACCTACTGATTGAGAAGTTATGCCAGAAAAGTCTTCCATTATGCAGCTGATTTCTATATCTATTAGCACAGAGGGGGCCTATTTTAACTAAGATAATTGATCGGTCAACTAACTTTTCACCTGCCCTAAGAGTACATAGTGTTTGGATTATCAAGACCAACCATCCTTTGACAACCCCATCACATTGTGGATATTAAGAAAAGAGTAAATATTAAAGTCCTTACCAAACAATAGAAAGAGAAAAGTTTTCTGCCTCATCCTAGAGCATCAAACGAGGTAGTTGTATGCAAGGTTGCTGTCAAACTGAGTACTGTTTATTTGTGCAATGTTGAGCCTGGCACTAGAGGGGCGTATTACATTACAGTAATGTGAAACACAGTCCTGCATCTGTTTACAATTTACTTCAAACTGGCGCAGCACAGAGGCCACTGAACACTGATATCATTCTAGTTCAAGAGGTCACGTCAATTTTTGATAAATAATTCTAGCCTGTGATTTATCAATTCGGAACAAACTAGTAGATAAAGACTTGCGAGAATGAGTATAATAAAGAACAGAAACTAAAGACACTTGACCGATCACTGTCAAACTATTTCCATGACAACCACAAGAGTTGAGATGATAATATCGCAGAGTATTTATAATCTTTGGCAGAGTGGATTTTATCGCTTGGATTATGATATATGGCTTGATGATGGCTTTGAGATGGTTTTTAGTTCCATTACCAATAGCCTCATAAAAAAAACCCATCGGAATTGAATCACTCAAAATGAACATAGCAGTGATCGCAATGAAAGCAAGCAGAAACTGACTTCAATAATTCAATAGCTTCATTCCAAAACTAAGTCCCAGGACTCATCAAAGTCATTTGGACAAGCCGCTGCAGCTTGAGTCCTGAAGTATCATACGCCATAGGTTAGGATAGGGTCTCTAATGCCTACAAGGGGTATTTGGTGATATTCGATTATAAAGTTCAAAAGCCTTTGAGTCTAGGCTTAAACCAGCCTAAGAGCTGAGAGTGCTGAAAGTGGCATTTAGGGGAATAACAATATCATACAAAGTTATTTTTTGTAAAATGAGTGTTTGATATTGCAATGCCAATGACTCAACCTTGCAGCAGTCTGAGCACTAAGACTAGACTGGTTTTATCAATAGCAGGCGATAGAGTGCTAAATGACCAGAAATATTTGGGCACTAAACAAGCTTCAATTATGCAAAACTCTCATTAGGCCAGAAGCAGCTATAGCATAAGTTGTTATGGCACGGACAATATTTGATGGCAGGATACTGATCACGTTTTATACTTCATTGGTGTATGTTCTGTAAAATTGACCGTGTGTACCCAGCTGTAGTGGTCATGATATTTAGAAATTAAAAGGTGGTTTGTTTTGGCATTATATGTGTGGGGAAATAACTCCTATTCTGTGTAATCTAAGTAATCTAATCATCAGGGAATTCCAGGTTGAAATTGCGTTGTGGGATTTTGTTGACATGGCAATTATTTCACCAAGTAAACTAGGAGAGAAGGCTGCTCGTATCAGACCAGCACAAATTGCAAAAAATTTCAATTGAATTATGTCAAACTTCTTATGGGACTAGTATCGAAGATTATAAATACTTGATGGCAGGATACTTGATGCTAGTATGATATTGTATGGTCTTAAGACCACTGTCTTGGGGCAATTACAGACAACATTTTTGACGGTTCAATTGCCTCTTATGTCATTTTTTGGCTGGATATCTTTTTCATAACACATGAGCAAAGAGTTCAATGAGTACCTCACTTTTAAGAAAGAAACCAAACTGTCAGAGTCTGAAAAACTTAGATATGCCAGCTTCGCATACTTTCCTAACATGCTAATTAATGACATGATATGGGGATATGCGGTAGTGCTGTCTCTCATCAACCATCTCATGTAATGATAAAACATATACAATGTAGAACCCAGTACTATAGTCTTGACTTGTGCCAACTGCATCAAACTCTTGACTTCCCACTAATCACATATAGATAGTGTGAATATTTGGGATATGCAGTAGTGCTGCGGCTGACCTCTTCAACTGGGTACACACTTTTGTCCTACATCAAATTTGTCCCACGCTATCATGTTTTGAGCAGTCGTATGTCTAGGCTGCTTTTTGTCTTGTTCTCGTTGAGATGTAGTGCTGTCGCTGACCACCTTTTAAAATGATGTGATATAATATCTTGTTAAAATCATACATATAGTCGTGTTTCCTGCTGACCATATTAATCACTTAACATTTCACTTACCGATTGTGAAGAAAATTGCAGGTATGCTGCCGCACTTCCGCTGACATGATTGCTACAACCGGGTTCACTCTCAGTTTTGGATTCAGCACGTTGTTCTACCCTAGATACACCCTTGTTTTAAACTCGTAACATTTCACTTATTATTAGCGATTTTGAGAAAAACTGTGATATGCTGTCGCGCTGCCGATCTTCTGCTGACATGATTGCTACGACTGGGTACACTAGACCAAGTTTGGTCCATTCGCCTGCATTCCGAGCTGTGGCTCCCGATCCACTGGTCACGCCGCAGCGTGAACAGTGGATTGGGAGCAATAGGCATGCAGGCAATTGGATAAAACTTGTTCTAGGTTACACCCTATTTCTTTATATTCAGCACGTTGTTATATCCTTAAAACACCTTTTATTTAAACTCTTAACATTTCACTCATTAAAAGCAATTTTTAGAAGAAATGAGGATATGCTGCCGCGCTGCCGCTGACATGAATGCTACAACTGCGTACAACCTTAATTTTGGATTCACCACGTTGTTCCACCCTAGAAACACCTTTTTTATTGAATTCTTAACATTTCACTTATTATATGCAATTTTGAGAAATATTGCGGATATGCTGCCGCAAGACAGTATCATACTAACCTCATAAAGATCTGACATACTTATTGAAAATTTTAAATTTTGTCCTGATCTAACACGAGCAGACTTCTGCAAGTTTACTTGGTAAATGAATTGGCAAGTCAACAAAATCCCCACAATGCAGTTTCAACCTGGAATTCCCTGAAGATTAGATTAGTAAGATTACACAGAATAGGAGTTATGTCCCCACACATATAATGCAAAAACAAAACACCTTTTAATTTCTAAATATGACCACTACAACTGGGTACACCCGGTGAATTTTACAGAAGAAACATCAATGAAGTATAATAATTATGCGATCAGTTTCCTGCCATCAAAAATTGTCCGTGCCATTATTTTATAGAGCAGTTACAGCTAGGCTGCTTCTGGCCTAATTACAACAGATAGACAGATAGATTACAACAGATAGACAGAATTATTGGTTCACCAGATAACATGAAGCTGATGTAGTACACAAGAGACATGCAAACTATTATATGTATTGAGGGAATATAAATATAATGATCCATTATTCAGCAAACAGAATCTGAAACCCATTTATTATATCTCAGATCAAGCATGATCCAATTAGCCATTATCGAGACCTGCTTCCCTCAACTAGCAGGCTGCACCAAACTTGATGTAAGTATATCTCTATAACTGAGTTAAGGATGGAAAGTTATGCTCATGGTGCTAAATCATACTCAAGTCGATTAATAGATCTGGAATTTATGACTTTCATTCAATGCGCGAGGCCCTATTATATTTGCATCAAACTTTATAACATTTAATAAAAAGTACGCATTACACACATAACATAATAGATATAGAATAATATGACTAACACGATATTTATATCACATGTCAACTATTATCCTGCTCTACTTGATATAGAATTGTCTACTCACTGATGTAAATATGATGACTCCAAATTTATTATAATAATCTGTACCATCAAATATCTGACTCAAACCTGTGATAAATTAGCACTGAACCGAGCAGTCAGTAAGTTAAACTACCTCGACAGAGGTATTATCACGTATACTCAATACATTAAATGTCAGGTTATATAATATAATAATGTCATATATGTACATGTATACTTAGCTAGAGATCCAAAAATATCCTTGTACCTATATAAATGTGACCCATCGTGCCAATAGATTAGATGAGAGAATAATTCACTTCATTGTCATAGTTCTCATCAGATTCCCGGAAAACTTTTCCATTTTCTTAAGATCAGAGGCTAGCTCACTCTTGTACTGTATGCACTGGAATCAAATGAAAAAACAACGAACATATATTCTTTACTTTTACCTGTAATGCGGATCCCATGAAAGCAACTCCAATGTCTAGAAGGGTGAGACTAGAGGTGATTTATGGTTGTGTGCTTTTACGCTCAGGCTATGGCTTATTAAGAGACGGTTGAAACACTAGGGCGACCACAAGGCTATACCTTTTCAGTATTACTGTGATCCCAACCTGGAGGTTTGAGAAGGCTGTGTTACATGAAGCCTTACTAAAGCATGTATGAGTATTATGGTCAAAATGTCTCATTCATACAACTTACAATTTGAGGCTAACTTACCACAACATCATTCGTCATTTTTACCACAAATTTTCCTTCTGAGTTAATATATTTCATCACAAACCGACACTGTGAATATAAAGACAAAGTATGTAGAAAAATAATACGACTTATGTATTAAGCGAAAGAGGAGAACGTATCGAAGTGCTGTGCTTTCCTATTTAGCATCACTCATATGGAATTAATTAGGTAGGCCTAAACCCTGACTGTCACAACAGTTACACATAGGTCTAATGGGAACGCATTGACTTCAAATCTCACATAACAAAATTACTTAATTAATCTAATGGGGCAGCTTAAAATTTCATTTTCTCTTATTAAGAATGGTATGTGTACAGAGGAATTTGGATAAGGAGCAAGCTGACAGAAATATCCCTCCTAATGAGCTCCGGTTAATACAACAAGTAAAAATATCAATGAATACCTACATACTGGTTCTTTTATAAATATCTGAAAACTGGGTGCATTTATTAGCATGTATGTATCAACACACATTGTATGTGAAATTTTGAGCACAATGGAATGAATAAATAAGCAACAATCCAAAAACCAGCCTAATAGAGAGACAAGTGAAATAAAGAGACAAGTGACAGAAATCGTTAGTGACAAGATGCAAACAATAAGCATAATTGGGTTTTTTCTATTGTGATAGGCAGGTGGTAGTTGTAGCTTTTTACTTACAAATAAGGTCTGAGATGAGAAACTCAATTATTGTGAATTTAGTAATAATTATTATAATTTAGCATCTACCTTTTGTGGATCAGATTTATAGAGCATATCCGCAGTCTTTTCAAATTCATCCCAGTTGGTAGTGTAGGTCATTGTGTTGTAATTTGGTTAACAGGCAAAGTGAACAGGATACCTTGTATTTGATTGTATCTAGTGGGGTTTTTTTTAGTGGGTATCAAATGTGAGATGAGCACAACTTGTACAAAAAATTTCTGTTTTATGTGTGGCTACTTCGTGTCAAGGTTACCAAATTAGCCAAATTCTCAAAAGCTTGTAGTCACATGGCTCGGTATTGTCCAATCGTGACCATCAAGCAGGGTTAAGGTCATTTAAGATTGTTTGGAACTTGGGCGAGAAATAATTAGCAGAGTTACAGAAAATTTACAGGAAAGTGTATCAATAAGAGAGAGTACAAGGCATCTTTAGGAAACACATCACCCTCACATAGAAGAAATATCATTGCCTGGTAGTGGCTAGGAGCTCCCTGCTAGAAGTTTGCTACAGAATCCTAGAGAGAACCTTATGGTAAGGGCTGAACAGTAAAGTAGTAGGCACCCAATATTTCCTTCAGATGAGATAGATAGGCAGGGTAGTAGTCTGTCTGGCATGTAGACATACTAGTTGTTGTCAGACTTTGAAATCTTATTATAGCTGTAACATTCAGGATAACCTATCAGTGGCATGATGTGGGTAGTCAGTTGTTTGGGGGGCTTCGAGTAGGGGAACCTTATAGTGATTGTAAATCAAGTAATATAATATGGGAGATAAAAACCTGGGGAATGTGTGATGAGATTCCCACTAGATAAAAAAGCAACAGTGTGCTCAATGTGTGAGAAGTACTACCTCTTCACATGCCTTGGCCTGCACAATGGATAGATTGCAAGGCTCAACAAATCCATATCCTGGAACTTCCTAGTATTGCATGGTTGGTAGGCCTTGTGTGAGACATGCCAACTATTTCTCAAGCACTGAGTTTATGCACCTATATATAAAAAAATCAGTGAAATCTTGAATGAGCTCCCCATGCAATACTGAGCTTTTGCGGGGCAGGTTAAGATCCTGTGTTATCTCGTGATTGCCATTGCGCATGGAGAATGATCTTCTAATAGCGGTAATCTGCTAGCAAAGGAACTCCACAAGAAGAGCAACCGGGAAAAGGCAGCAGCAAGGAGGAACAGCTCTATCGTGTATGGCCTTGAAAAGTCTATGTATTTTGTAGACTACATGCTACAAGCCAGCGTGTAACACACATACTCTGTGTCTGGTCAATGAACCGCATTTTAATCCCAATATCATGATTGTCTGTGACTTCATCTATTTCAATATATCTGCTCATGATTGAAATATCCCGCTGGATTCACAAGTAACTCAAACCTGCGTTACTTGTTATGACAAGTGTCCTCTGCACTGCTGTTACAGCCTTGTTTAAATATTCACTTCTGAGTGGAAAACTATCTAATGTTGTACCCACACATAAAAAGGGGGATCGTCATATTTTGCTTTAAATTATTGGCCTATTTCACTAACAGTCATTTTATGTAAAACACTGGAACATATTATTCTCATGTACTTCAGTAAATATAACTTTTGTTACTCACATCAATGTGGATTCAGGTCACAGCTGTGACACACAACTCCACCGCACAATAACTGACTTCATAGACTCATTTTACCCCTCAATTATTACTTTTCAAAAGCATACATACAATATTGTTTCTCATTCTAAATCGATTCAAACTAAATCTGTTCGGTACACATAACCAGACGTTATCTTGGATTGGAGATTGGCTCTGCAGCAGGACTCAGGGGTTCCCAAGGGTCTGTTCGGCTCACAGCCATTCCTAATGTGCCATATATGCCATGTGTCGGTTAAACAATCTTCATTGAATTATTTTCCAGATGATTCACTTTTCTCTCATCAGATAACAAGTAAACAAGACTATATGACTAGTAGCTGAATCTTTAATTATCTGTCATAATTTACCGGGATCAGACATAAAAACGGAACACCAAACATCAATATCACCTTAAAGACAGTCGAAGCTGAAGCCTCTATACGGTATGACCACACTTAGTAGATGCATACACTCCATATCATGCCTGGGATTATGTCTGCCATGATGCTATAAAGAAGTCTACTCCACCCAGAATAAGAAAAAGTGTAAGTAATAACGATAATTTCTGCTAATAAGTGAGTGCGTACATATATTTATAATTTTCCCTATATACGATTTTGTTGAAACTCATTATTTGAAATTCAATGTTGGGAGTTTTCTTGTTTTTGATACAAACATTGGTGTTATTAGTAATAAATTTCATATTCATGATAAACTAATAAATGTCCCATTTTCTTTTTATAGCCTACTTATATGTTTAGCCTAGACGAGCTATCTTGCCATGTCACTATCCTCATTGTCTGTCCTCATAATTTAATGTATGTACTAGACCTGTGTAAGGTCAAAAGCCTGGCTATCAAGGTTCTGTTCCAGGGGCCCATAGTGATAATTGCATTGATATGTTCCCGTAACTAGTCGCGGTTTCCATAAGCACAATGTTTCAATCACATTATATTCTGTTATGTCATAAATTTTGCTAAAGTACCTATTGAACAAAACACTATCTATTCTCTCTGTTTTAAGATTGATGATAGCTAGCCCACCCAAACTCTAGTCTTTGCACAAGACTATTATTGTACTTTTTTTCACTCTGGTGTAAAATGGCGACATGGATGGTTCATGTGGAGGGGGGACCAAAGAGAGTCAACCATGCAGCAGTATGTGTCGGCGCAGCGATATACAGCTTTGGAGGTTATTGTACTGGTGATGATTTCAGCACTAGAAAAGACATGGATATACACAGATTCGACACCAGTAAGTAGGCAATAAAATATTCAAGTATTTTAGTGGTTTTCACCAATAGCACTGATATTGAGTCTTGTCTTGCGAATTGATAGTTTGCTTTACAGGTTGCAACATATTAACTTGTTTTCATACACAGTTCGACCTTAATTCTCGGAACAGTAAATAATCTTGTATTAGTATTATTTTATTACCAACCAAACTATTTGTGTCACCTTTACTTCATAATCATCTCACTCCTTTGTCAGACACCTACACATGGACTAGGGTTGAGTATAGGGGCGCTGCTGAGGACACCCCTTATCAGAGGTACGGGCATACAGCTGTGGCTTATAATGGATCCTGTTATATATACGGAGGTAGAAATGATGTCAATGGAGTATGTGAGCATCTCTACAGATTTGATATCGGTGATTCATACTAGTATTCATTCACTTATGCCTGCTATTGCGTTGGTGCTGTAAGACTCATATTTGATTGATGAATGATGTTTTGCCTTGTTAGCGAGTGGCAGAAGTCCTAAAGTTTAAATTGATGGCGAGATTTTGATTCTGATTTATCTCTTTGTTAGCTACGCACACATGGCACAGACCTACAGTATCAGGAGCGATACCTCTACCCCGAGATGGTCACAGCTGCTGTATGGTTGGTGACTGTATGTATCTGTTTGGAGGATTTGAGGAGCAGTCGATGGAGTTCTCTAAAACCGTCTACTCATTAGATGTGACAGACTTTGTATGGAGATACTGTGCCGTGTCGGTATGTCATTTGTACAGAACAAATATCACTGACCCGCTGAAAGTCATGCCTGTACAAATAACTTCCATTCCATCTCCGACAATACTACTATAAGCATAATCTTATGTGCTCTCTGGAGTTTGATCAGTAATAAAGATACACAACAAAATATATTTAGTTACTGTCTCATGTTAGAAAGTGGAATAATCACCAACAAAATTGGATATGAATAATGTTTCCCCGAGAACAAGAAATCGCTTCTCCAAGTCACCAAGTGTAATAATGTTGGATCATCTTCTACTATTGTATAGTTTCTGTAAATTGATGAGAATAATGAGTGCCTCAACTGTCTATCTTGTCTTGACAGGGTGTTGAGCCCATGTGGAGAGACTTTCATTCTGCGACAGCCTGGAATAACTATATGGTGGTGTTTGGTGGCCGTAGCGATGAGTTAGGACCCCTTCATACAGGTAGAGAGTTGTATGACAATGATATCTACATGTATGACACCATAAATAGACACTGGACTAAACCTCATATGACGGGACAGATACCGGAAGGCCGACGCAGTCATAATGCTTGTGAGTTTGTAAGGAGTGGTAAATAATGTTAAATATTGGTGGATACATATGGCATGTTCACAGACTTAGCGATCCAATTAGGGCATTGTTGTCTCCCAAATCAATGATAGAGAGTGTAGCACCTCCAAACCATGGGCACCAACAATTGAAGACCTCAAACTATGTTGCAGATGTGTCATTGCTTCAAGGTTATTTAGATGTGGATGTATAATGCCAAAGAGCCATTTTAAGCTGTCAAACACATTCTATTGGGTATGTCCGTCCAGTTAACCCGCTGCTCAATAATGTCAACACATCAAAAAAGATAGTGTAAATTTTAATTATTGCATTCTTGTGCCACATGGCTTGCCAGATTTTACACTTTTTATCTAAATATATATAAGACTTTGATTGCAAGTTGATCAGTTGTTCAAATCGTGAAGTCTTATTATTGCAGTTGAATATGAAGGGAAGATTTACATATTTGGTGGATATAATGGAAAACTTGGCAAGCACTATAACGACATATACATATATGATCCAGGTATGAACTTTAATAGAAGCATGATATATTCACTAATTTTGTACCATAAAATACCATAAAATATTGAACTCAATTTTTGGGCGCGCATGAATCAATGGCTTCATATGTAATAATGAATCTGAAAAGGCAAAGGTGGCGGTGTGACCAGTGAGGTGGCACAACTCCAAAAAACAGGAAAATTGATCAAACTTGATCTAAGTTTAGCTAACTAATTTGTATGTGGCCCAGAGGAGTAAATATAGGCTAGAGTTTAAAGTAGCTAGTTGTTGGTGGTCACTTAAAGATTGTTTGCACAAATCTTAACTAGCAGCTGTAGGCAATGAGGTTATACTGTGTGCTTGCACGTAGCATAAAGATCTGCCTCTTCGAAAAAGAGTAGCCGGCAACGGCGAGCAAGGGTATAGGGTATCTAGCCCACACAAGCAACCTGGGCTCAAGAGGGGCGGTTAAGAAGAATACTTTTCTCTTAGAGGGTTTATAGTTGTTTATTCATCTGCCCATGTTGATGATTGTTACAGAGACACACTATTGGTCAATGTGTAATCCTTGTGGGTCAGCTCCTAGGGTAAGAAGAAGAGCCTGCTGCTGCACTCATCAAAATAGAATATTTATATTTGGCGGCACAAGGTTGGTCTTTATAACAACAAAAAATAAGCGCATAAGTTTATCTAACCAATGATCGGGATCTGTTGGCTATAATGGCGTTGAATGTAATTGTAGGCCATTGTTATTAATGATATTTATAATACATGACAATGTAGTAATTAATAGAAGATAGCAGAATAATTCAAATTTTCATAAGCTGAGTTATCAATGAGATGTAAAGCTGTAAAGTTTTTTTGTGGCAACAAAGGAAACTTATAATCGGGTGTTTTTTTTCAGTCCTGAGAAATCAAAGAACACAGAGGAAGTGCTGCTAGATCTATCAGATTTATACATATTAGATATGGGTAAGTACACCTTAGGTCAGGTTAGCAACAGACCAACATTGCAACTTCAGCTTGAAATTGCCTGGATGTCTTCCTGTGTAAAACTGCCAAAACAACAATCTGATTGCTCATTACTGAGTGATCGAGACCTGCTCGGAGTTGTGTTCCCAAATCACTTACTGCTTGATGGACCTAGATACATTCTTAGTGTAAGATTTAAGAACAAATTTGTTCCACATATGCTACAGTTGATTCAGTTCATTTCTTGGATTCATTTCAGCTCCTAGTCTAAGAACCCTTTGTATGATTGAAGTGGTGAAGAAAAGGGGTTGGGACCCCAAGCTTATCCCCTCATCGGTTGTAGAAGATCTGAAATCTCTTGTGGGTGCAGAAAAATCCCATACAGGCCGTGTTCCTAATGGCTGAGGTGTAAGTATGTCACCCACTTAGGCAGTCTATACATACTCTCTGTATGCTGAGATCTGACTCATTGATTTGGTGCTTGATAGCTTATGACATGTACTTGGGCTGTAGGTATATTTTGTGCCATGTAATTATCATCCTGCGCTTTCATATCTATTAGGGATTGATGAGAACTGTTAAAATTGCCCATTATCAGACTATTCAGTGCTGTTTGGAACATTCAAATAGAGCAGAAGAGGAAGGTACTAGCTAATGACGCTCTTTTCTTTATTTTCTTGTTTTCTTTATTTCATGTATTTTTAAGTTTTTCATTTCAAGCCTTTCAAAAATCAAATTTGAGTTTAGCAGAAATGTGGATTGCTCTTCGTTTTTTCATCCATTAATTTTCTTGCATTTAATCTCTCTGAGCATAAACTTGGCCAGTGATACAATGTTTAAAAGTCAACAAACATACAGTTTGTTTTTTTTCCAAATTTTTCACCCAAAAGCTATATTTTTCAGGCCTCATCTTTGCCTCAAAAGAGATTATCAGAGTTGAAATCTCGTCAATGTTACCCCTAAAGATAAACCAATAGGATATGAATCTATATTATATGAGCAGATTACTAACTTTTGCTTCTTGCTTCAGTGTATGCAGTAGTAAATTCTATTCTATGAATATCTTTCTACTCAGATTTGTGCAATAAAAATCTATATTTAAAAAAAAATGAGGTTATATGCAAACATCAGTGGCATGAACCCATCCAGTTGAGTTCGAACTGAACATCGTCCTGCTGGGTTTGTAAATTAGAATGCTTGCTGTCGCCTGTCTTGACAAGCTTTGTTCGTGGGTGGGAGTAGCTTGTCAAGACAGGCTAGCTGTCACCCAGCCACCAGGTTGCGACATTTGCAACCAGATCTGTACATGGCAATCACCCATTGAATTTTGAGATATACATCAGTTTATATGGATGGTGGATGGGTCTTTCATATAAGCAGATAGCCATCTTACGTATATGACCTTTTAGCACAGCTGAGAGAAGAAAAGCAGATGTTTCTATTTATAAGTCAGTAGTTTTCCTCCCTTGAGTTATGGGATTCCTTTATACAGGTCAAGGTCACAGTCATTATGCCACACCCCCTTATTATGAAACTATCAGCACTGCTAAACAAAAAAAGCTCATCAGTCTCCTACCTACTAGCTGACATTGTTTAACTGAGTTGTTATTCTGATTGACTGACATTTCTGAAGATTAACTCAGTCATCCCCCTCTCAACATGGCATCAGCAGCTACCTGGTCACTTCTTAAGAAGGCTCTGATGGTAGATTTTGGTATTCAGGGAGCAGGATTCCTTGTGGCTGCAGCTCTAAAGACTGAGAAGTTTTATGACTTGGCAGGATCTGGGACTGTGCTTTTGATGATTTATAAGTCCATGCAATGGGGAAGGGCATCATTTGCTAGACAGAAGATCCAATCGGGCTGTGCGGCTTTGTGGGCTGCTAGGTAAGTATTGATTTCAATTTTTCTTTGTTATGTTGGTTAGTTCAACTCTTGCAAAGAAGAATTCCTCTGCAATTATCTGGAATTGATAGTCGATAAAACTGAATTCGAGCAGAACGCTGTGTTATCAATTTAGTGGCACAGATGAATCTTGGGTACTCATCGAATCGCTGACCTTTGGGTGTGAGAGACCTAAAGCTTATATTGTCAGCCCTTATTGTATTTTGCAGTTCTTGCAAGATTAATGCACAGTGCACGTAACAGTAAACCAACTGTTTTATAAGCGTTATTAGCGCGTCGTTGGTAATACCTTCCATGCGAGGAATCCATTTAAGAATCACACTAAATCTTTGTATGCTTGTTGATATTAGCTGGTTGCTCATGCTCATCTTATATCGCCATATATGTTACAGACTGGGTATGTTCCTGTTCACAAGAATATTAAAGGATGGACATGATAGGAGATTCAACAAAATCAAACATGACCCAAAAATGTTCTTTGTTGCTTGGACTATGCAAGGTTAGTGAGGTGCATTTGCGTAGAGTTCAATATCTTTACAATTTGAGAGCAAAATTGTATCTTGCGTGAGATACTTCTATGCTGCCATATTCCAGTTTACCTTTGGGGTAACTATACTTACTTCACCATTATCCTGAATGTAGGCAGGTACAACTACTCTGCCTGCTGGAGAGAAAGAAGGTTGAAACTGAAGTAGGATCAAAATACCAAATCCTCCATAATAGATGATCCACATTACCACAACAAAACTGTTTTAATTCGGTTCCCCACCCCAGTCTGACCAAGATGGCTGAACTAGCTTGTTTCTGGTGTATTTGAGGCTGCGTTTGCTAACACACAGCTGTCTTGTATTATTCTGATAGGTATGTGGGTGTTTGCCAACCTGCTGCCAACCCTTATACAGAACAGCAAGCAGAGAGATACTCCTATTGGCACTAAAGAGTATATAGGCTGGGCAATGTGGGCTCTAGGATTCCTCATGCAGATAGTTGCTGATAGCCAGAAGTCTGCATTCAGAGCAGATCCTGCTAACGCTGTAAGTTACTAGCCAGTCTTTCTTGGCTATTCAATGATTGATTGCAGGATAATTATAGTGTTATACAAACTTGTAGTGACTGCTATCAGCCGAGTTTTTGCTCTTGTTTCTTTAGATGCGGTCAATTTTCAACTAAGTCCTGACCCTGAACTCCAAGAGAAGAGTTTATGTCAGAGGGGCTATAGCAAAATTATTCCCTATGTTTGGATGCAGAAAGCAATGGACAGCTGGAAGTTTTTAAACGATAGTGACACCAAAACTACCAAAACCAATATAATTACCTTCCAACTCCAACTTCTACCCTATTAATTAAGTTAATGTAATGACAGTCAACTGAAACTTACAACAGTTTTCTGATACCAACGTTGTTCTAGGGTGCATATGCACTGCGAGTATTATTTGTTATAAATAATATATATAAT
This sequence comes from Membranipora membranacea, assembly GCA_914767715.1. Lineage (NCBI taxonomy): Eukaryota > Metazoa > Bryozoa > Gymnolaemata > Cheilostomatida > Membraniporidae > Membranipora > Membranipora membranacea. The sequence continues at coordinate 2,079,717 of OU612070.1, read as the reverse complement.
CAGCTTTATTTTGCTGATTAAACCATATATAGTTATGACATATGACCGAAGGTAAAGGAGTAGGAAGTAGCTCAACTGGTTGGAGCGCCTACCCTCTAACGCGCAAGCGTTGGAGGTCTCGGGTTCGAATCCCGCTGAAGTCTACTGACTACTGGGCTCAATTGACGCCCCAGGTGTGCTCCGACCTGCCTTCAAACTGAGAGCAACTTGGCGCCGAATATGGCGGCCGCGCCCTTAAGGCACCTGTACTTCTCAGTCTTCGGACAGAGACAAAACCTTGCAATTTTAACCCAATTTTTTAAAATAAGGTATATAAAAGAAGGATAAATGAACTTGGGGAAGATTTTGTTGTCTATAAGGTTGTTGTTTCTTTATAACTACTAAAAAACTCTATACTGTCCCTGTTGATGCTCAACATGAAAGTTTGTAATGTTGTGTAATCAGCTTTACTTATGTCACGGAGATCATCTGTGGACTTGGACTCTGTTGTGTGAGCTGTGACCATTGAACTTCCATATCATAATCAATGAGAAATTAATAGTGTCATGGCCTTGATTGATTACTTGTATCACTAAAATTTGTGCGCTGCAAAAGACGGGTGCAAACACAAGATTACAATACAATAATCGAAAAATGGATAGTTTTAGGTTTAATACAGCATGGTACTCAGGGTACAGCATGGTACTCATCCACTTTGCCTGAGCGGTGGATTCTGATCTTGTTGGTGAAATTACTAACTGTGTCATCAAGCAAGCTCCACAGGGCTTAAGTGTTTATAAGTTGATTTCTCTTTTACATCAAAAAATTAATGAACTAGTAACAGATTATTCTTCTGTCAATCTCCATGTTGCGCTGTACCATCAGGCGATAAAACAAGCCACTATATATTTGTGTATTTTGCTTTTTTGTACAGGGCAAATTTATATCTACTGGGCTGTGGAGCTTATCCAGACATCCTAACTATTTTGGAGAGATTATGATGTGGAGTGGATTATATCTATCTGCGTTTAATACTCTACAGGGCTGGGAGCATTCAGCAATCATATCACCTCTCTTCTCTACCTTCATATTGACTCAGGTATGTCCAACAACATGATTGGTCAGGTTTAAAAAGGCCTTGATCCACCACTTTTGCCATATCCCTCCTCTAACCAGTTATCGGTGTAGGTGGATGATGGATATTTTCTGAACAATTATACCCCGGTAGAATAAGTGTAGATGAAGAGCTATAGACCACAGACCACAATTATGATTTGTAACCAGATTGGATAAGACCAAGATTCTTCAAAATAAGCACGCTGTTATCTATATTTTTCATGGTTTAAACTCAGATTTTTTGCACATTTTCCAAGATGACCCGCTAATTTACTATGCATTACGTTGATATGCCAAAGGAGCACTCCATCATTCATGTATATTTACTGGACCAACATATGGTGATTAGTATTATTGTATCTTGGCAGTGTGCTTGTACTTCGTCCCTTTTTATACAGGTCAGTGGAATTCCCATGTTAGAAAAATCAGGATTGAAGAGATGGGGAAGTGATCCAGATTACCAGAAATACCTGAGAGAAGTACCCTCCCTCATTCCTTCACTGAGCAGGATGTTCAAGTAGAGTGTAGTTTGCGATCAGCTATTCCAGGGAGGGTATAACCCGCGGTCCCTAGTTATACCAGGTTATACAAAGACAATAACAAATCATTATTTTTTGGAAGTTGTTCTCCCATGTGGTATGGACTGTAAACCCTTGTGTTTACTTACAAGAACGATACCGTTGTGCTGATGCTATTTCCCACAGTCAGATGTAGATGAGATAGGTCAGTTTTATGTCCAAAGAGAAAATAGCTGTGAGTTGTAAATATTTTGTATTATATGCAATAAGCCTAAAGAGAAAATTGAAATGAGAAAAAAAATATGACATGTACCTCCTAAAGTAATTTATGTTCACTTTTTTTATTATAATGTTTTTATTGAGGTTTTCATATGCATAAGTATGTCATAAACAAAGGAAAATAACAACTTTTTGACCTCATAAACAAAACAAAAAAGAAAGAAAAATATTTATAGATATGGACAGAAATGATAATCAGTTGGGAGAAAATTTTTTACAGTATGTGATTGATCGATATATATTATTACGATTTACTAAATGAAATGAATTGGTTTAAAAATCTTGTTTTACCATATTTAGTCCTATATTTTGGTTTAATTATTCTACGTCCTGACCGCAAAACTCTATTGTGCATTTTGCAGGAATTGATTAGTTTAAGGATGAAAAATGATGTGTTCTTGCCTAGAGTGGCATTATTGACAAACCTATCAAAAGTTGCCCTCCTCCTGTCACTCAGAGTGGAAAGATTCAAAATCTCACGACCAGTTGAGATAGAAAAAAATGAGTTGGTACCAAGAATTATCCTGATGGCTCTGTTTTGACAAAGTTCTAACAAGTTAGAGTTGTAATCAGAAGTATTTAATAACAGAGAAGAACAATACTCCAAGATGGGACGAACATAGGATTTATAAGCTTGAAGCAGATGTGAAGGATTGACAAATTTTCGAATTTTAGAGAGACAGAATAAAACTCTGTTAGATTTTAATACCAGGGACTCAACATAGGTCTTCAATGACAGATGTTGGTCCAAGATCACGCCTAAGAGTTTAATTGAAGTTGCTGATTTGATTTGTACATTATTTGAAACAAGATTAGGTATTGTTTCAACCTTTCTGTTTGAAAATACACAAAACTGGGTTTTGTCTAAATTTAGATTAAAACCATTGACAGAATACCAATTTGTTACCATTGTAACAAGAGATTCTGATTTTGATATTGCTTCATTTAGAGAATCGGATATCTCAAAAATCAAAGTATCATCAGCAAAGGCAAATGAATTTGAAAATTTTCCTAATAAATCATTTATGGCAATATTGAAAAGCAATGGCCCCAAAATTGAACCTTGAGGAACACCACTTTTAATATTTAGAACTCCAGATGTGGCATTGCCTACTTTAAAACACTGTAATCTATTATTCAAATATGACGATAGCATTGATTGAGCAGATTCTGCTATATAGAGATATTTTAATTTGGTGAGCAAAAGTTGATGATTTACTGAATCAAATGCCTTTCTAACGTCCAATGATAATGCTGAAATATAGCAAGGTGAAGAAGAATCAAGTTTTGATTTCCAGACATCTAGAAGACTGAGTAAAAGCTGCTCACACGAATGGCTCTTACGGAATCCAAATTGTCTAATATTCAGTAATTTATGACTTGTAAGGAATGTAGACAGTTGGTCATTCATAAATGTTTCAAAGATTTTAGACATAATTGGCAGTGAAGAAATTGGTCTGTAATTAGAGGGATTTGTATGGTCACCTTTCTTAAAGATAGGTGTAACCAATGCCATTTTTAAAGAACTAGGAAAACTTTTTGTGAGAAAGCTTTCATTGATGAGAATTGTTATAGGTAAAGCAATAATGTTTGATAAGATTTGATATATAAAAGTTGGAATTTTTTCAACACCTCCTCTCTTTTTGGGCGACATTGAAAGAAGTTTGCGACGTACTTGTTCAGTTGAAATTTTAGTAAATTCAAACTTGGTTAGAGGAGTTTTATACGTCATATGTTGACATGCCTCCTTGACATCCAGTTTCTGTTGAGAGCAAATTGACGTGAAGAAGGTGTTAAATGTATTAGCGATCTCTTTTTCATCTGTTACTAAAGTGTTATTGAACACTAAAGAGTCAATTTCACTTTTCTTGTCCGCTTTTCCCAAAAGAGTTCCACATGTTTGGTAGAAGGATGATTTAGAATCATTTAGTTTATCAATGTAATAATACTTTTTGGCTTTTCTAATCTGATTTAGTGTATAGCTTTTAAGTTTTCTAAAGTCATCTAATGTTGAAGGTTGAATATTTTGGTTTTTGGGAGATTTGAAAATGGATTTGTATGTCTGATTTTTGAAACGTATCAATCGAAGCAGTGAGCTATTCATCCATGGATTTTTGTGGTGACGTATTCTCCTAGTCATGATAGGTGCATGATTGTTCAATAGATTTGAGATGAGTGAATCAAATAACTCAATTCTCTCATCAAGGCTCCTAGATGTATCAGAACAAAGTTGTAAAAAAGGCAATGACTTAGCATGATTAAAGAAAGCAATGTTATCAATAGATTTAAAGTTGCGGAAATGTATGAGTTTTCGTCTAGGCCTTATTATTTTACTAACTTTTAATATTACAAAGGTAGCGTAATGATCAGAAACAGTTCTATCACAAGTCAAAATCCCAGATTTTTCAACTTCTAAGTTTTTGCTTGCATAAATATGATCCAATAGACTCTCATTGCCTTTAAAACTGCAAAAGGTAACACCTGTAACTTTCTGTTCCAAGTTAAAAACATCTAGTCCTAATCTGATTGAAATTTTTTCCCTAGTATTTTGATTCCAATTGATATTAAAATCGCCTAGAAGAACAACTTGCTTTCCTTTTAATTCTCTCATATTTAAAACTTCTATCAGACACTCTATGAAATCAACCTTTTTTACATCAGGAGGTATGTAAATAGAAGAAACTATTGTGGGTTTATGTGAGAAATTGATTTCAATCCACACTGAGTCACAAAAATCAGACAAGCGGTCTTTAGGCTTATCAAGAACGCTGAAACTCAACTTAGAACTAACAAAAATGGCTGCACCCCCTGCTCTTGATTTTAAGGTTGAATTACGGTCAGAACGAACAATACCAAAACCAGGCAAAGTTACAAGTGAATCTGGTATTTCAGGCCGCAACCATGTTTCATTGACTGAAAAAATGTCAACACTCTCATTGAGGTTCAGGGATTCAAAAAATGAAAAACGTTTCAACAATGATCTGACATTGTGATGTAAAATGCGGATTCTTTGATTACTTTCATTAAAATAGTTTGGCCTGAAATTTTGATCAGCTAGACAATCAATATCATTCCATAACTTCCTATGATAAAATAGATTTGTGTCAAAAACATTATTGCCTGAAACATTTGTGTTAATCATTTGAAGATTTTTTGTGACGTAATTCTTCTACATTAAGTAAAATATTATATTGAGAACGAAATACTACTCCATTTTGAATGGCTCTATCTTTTTCGATATCGTTTAAAAATTGCAATTTTACCGCACGAAGTGGCTTTCCATCAGTTGTAGTAATTCGGTAGGCTGTTGTGCATCTGTAATCTGCGTTGACGTCCATAACAATATCTTCAGGTGTCATATGAAGTGGAACTCCTTTAACAACAGCAACATGAGGGACAGGTTGAATGGTAAACCTTGCTTTGGAACCGCCAAAAGTCGATTCATCCCATTCTTCAACAATCTTCTTTAGGTCTGATTGGTTAGAGAGCTGAATTAAAAATTTGCATTTAGATAGGTTGTTTTGATCAAATTTATATCTATTGATAAAATCAACTTTAGTAGAACCGTGACGTTGGCAAATTGCCATCCGTATTTTGTCTATGTTGATGTTTGGTATTTCTGTAGGTTGTAAGTCATATATGACGAATGACCTCTTCGGTTCAAACGGTATTTTGTTCCTTTGTTCTGCATTCTTAGGAATTCTGCGAAGAATTTCATTTTTCTTGGGTTTCACTGCTGCTTTGTCAGCATACGTAGTTATTTTGTCAGAAAGTCCAACAGTTGATTCATTGAGTTTTAGGAATTCCTCTTTTATCAAGGAAGAATTCCTTTCTACTATTTGCTCTTTGTTGGCTTCCATCTCCGTATTGAGAGTTGATATAATACCATTCTGTTTCACAATAATGTTTTCAAGGGCATCTACCCTGGTGATTAGTTTAGTAATCTGATCTAAAATTTGTGGACATAGATGACAACTAGTAACAACTTGCCCATGTCCTGTTGTGCTTTGCTGTGCAGATGTTGAAGCTTCTATTACGTTATCCAATGACATTGTACTAAAGGAATCGATGCTTTTTGTATCTTCCTCGAAGTTTGGCTTGAGGAAGTCACTTTCAGTGCAGCTTATGTATTTTACTGCAGTACCACTTTCTTTGAGGTACTGCTTAGCTGATTCAAGATCGTTGAATCCTTTATATGCGGATGATTTAATACCAATTACGGAATGGCTGCAGGAGAGCCAGTTCTTAAATAATCCCGTTATTTTTCCTTTAGATACTGCATACAATAGATAGTTACCATTTTGTTCTTTATTTTTCCGCTTCCGCTTCTTTGCACGAGTGTTTTGATCCATAAAATTAACAAAATTTATAACAAAATTATCGAGTTGAGTTTTTTGCTTCTTGACAACTCGATGTCACGCACAACTTACCAGCTTTAAATGGATTTAACAGCATAGCTTCAAAGAGTTTGCTAACAATTTTAGGAATTGAATGAATTAGGATTTGTAAGATGAATGATGTTATGATTACATGTGTAATTATGAAAAATATCATCAGCAGCTCAAAATAATTGATCAATTTGATCTTGTCGTGAAAAAGAATATCAAATTTTCACAGTAACAACATGGAAATAAGTATTTTGTAAAATGACAGTTATATATGTACATTTTGACCCATGCATTAGGACCTGGGGCACATACACAATCCACACATCTTGTGGCAAATTCAGGCAAGCCACTGTTGTAAAAATAATAACAGGTTTGTAAAATAAGAAGAAATGTCAACATTGTTGAAGATAACGGAAAAGTGTTGGTACTGACTGAGCAAACTATCGGATATTAGGGGTGGATTGTATCTGAGTAATAAGGATTATGGTTTCACAGATATATTGTTCAGGTGACCAAATATTTGAGATCCTCTATACTCTGCGGGTTATCTGACCGACCAACCTCTAGTTATCTAACTGGCCTAATTGTGTAACTCAGTCAATTGCATCTGCTGCAAGTTTGTTGTAAAAGTCTTGCATATCGGCACCCCTGAATATTCCACCCCTATTAACTATGCGCACACTGGATAGTGTATACTAGTTTGGTATCAAGAAATATATCTAGCATCTTAGTCCTCGCCCTAATACACTGGTGTGTAGGTTTCACTTTGCGACATAATAAGGAAAGTAAAATGGAGGAGGCTGCTACCGCTGCTGCTGCTGCTGCTGCTGCTGACCCTGACTTTATGTCATACTACAAAGATGCCTGGCTGATATCGGCAGCAGTTACTGTAGTTGGATATATTATATCTGTCCCACTGCAAAGTGAGATATTTTATGATGCCACTGCCGGAGTAGCTGTTGTGATTGTTACTATCAAGTCTATGATATGGGGAGATGTGGAGTACACGAGACAATATCTTAGCTCTGCTATGTGCATAGCCTGGGCAATCAGGTAAGGCAATGTAACTTATAAAATTCAGCGACGTATAGAAAAAAAATATTGATGGTCTAGATCTAGTTATTCCTCTTGACACAAGTATACATGCTCAGTGTAATGCATTTTTATGTATGTACATGTATGAGGATGGCTGTTTTTTTAGGTTTGGCACATTTATGGCTGTGAGATGTTATAAACTGGGAGCTGACAGAAGACTCAATGGCGTTCAACATCAACCTCTTAAATGGCTACCTTTCTGGATAATCCTAAGTAAGGAGATATCTGGCTTGATTACATGATGTTCATGATTGCATTTGATTAATATTTCTATGAAATCTAAGCATTCTCATCAGCTTTGTGGGCAATTGCCATATTGGATGCTGAGGAATGGGAGAAGACGACGACGCCGACGACATAAATATATTTTCCAATGATCCCAAAATTTTAAAATCAAATGTTCATAAAATTGAACAATGGGGCTTGAGTAATAAATTGATTTTAAACTACACAAAAACATTTCAGGTAATTTTTAAATCCCAAAATAAGCAGATAAGTATAAGTAGATCCTGAAGAGTACCAAATTAAACTTGGTAATCAGGTTTTAGAGACAAAAAATAGCACCAAATTTCTCGGCATTCACCTTGATGAGAGCATTATTTTTAAAACCCATATTTTAGAAGTTTGTCGGAAATTGAACTACATCCTATTTTTAATGCGTAGTGTTCGACCATATTTCGATATTCCTACGATGATCAATTTGTATTACACATTCTTTTATCCACATTTAATTTATGGTATTGAGTTTTATGGTTATTCTGCAAATTGTCATCTTGATTAAATCTATTTACTTCAAAAATCAGCTCTTCGTGTCATACTCAAAATCCGCCCACGTGGTCATGTGACCTGTTTCTTCTCTGGGTATCAAATTATGCCCATCGAAATGCTTTTTAAATACCGCTATTTGTTACATTTTAATAATACTCGCCTTAATGGGGAGTTAGAAATTCAAACCCCTGCCATTACAGCCACTAGGTCGAAGGAAAAATTTGCCACAAACATTACATTATTTACAGGTACTACAGTTATATTATTGTAACTGTAGCAGCTGTATTTATTATACTATTATTTTGAGCACCTCCTGATGTTTGACATGCAATCCAATTTTATGTAACCTTGTTTGTAAGTGCTGATATTCATGTGTAGGCTCTCTATACTTATACACCTACTACACAGATCCAATAATCCAAATTGGATTATTGGATCTGTGTAGTAGGTGTATAAGTATAGAGGTGTATAAGGTGTATAGTAGGTGTATAAGTACCTTGAATAATGCTCTGCAAAACAGATATTCCCATACTGTTCTCATATCTTTATTAATGACGGTGTAGTTGTATATACATTCTTTCTTCTATAGTGGAGGTTCGATTGTTCTTACTATGTTTTCAGTTGTGTGGGTGATGCTAAATGTAGGCCCTACTTTTGTACAGAACATGAAGCAGGCATCTCAGCCTATAGGACCATTAGAGTATGTTGGTTATGGCTTGTGGTGTTATGGATTTTTCCTGGAGTCTGTCAGTGATCATCAGAAATTCACATTCAGACTGGACCCTAAAAACAAGGTATGCAGCTTGAGCACATGTAATGAAAAGATATCGTCGATAGAGTAAACAAACTTCAGTACCTTGGGATGGTTAATGAGTAAATATATTACAAACTGTATCACGGAAGTGTCTCAACTCAAACTCCCTGTTCTGTTATATCTTTTTGAAAGAGTTTCACATAACTGGTTTGTTGTCTGCTCCTGCCCACTTTATCATGTTCGGTCCGTATTGATTGTATATATCTATATATTTGTAAATTTCACAGTGTAAGCAGAGCCATGATATGTATGTAGAACCCAAGGATCTTTGACCAAATTTGATGGTTCACTATCTAAGAGTCGTCTGTTCATTTCCTGCTAGTCCCATCAGTGCTCAAAATATTTTTTTTTGTGATTTTAGAACAAGTTTATCACCCATGGCTTATGGAAGCTGTCAAGACATCCAAACTTTTTTGGAGAGATTATCATGTGGGCTGGATTGTACATCGCTGCGTTCAATGCATTAGAAGGATGGGAGCACCTTACTGCTCTGACTTTGGTATTCCCATTTCTAATCACAACGCAGGTAAGTTAAGCACCCTGTCAAGAGTTTATGATTCTCACCTATTTTATGTCTTGTACCAGTAACGCTTTAGCACTAGCTGACTGATACAACTAATGAAATCAGAAACATGGCGGTGATAATGGATAGAAAATGATCTTGGAAATCAGCTAGATCTTTTTATAAAAGTATCTGTTTTTTATGACTAACATAGCTTCTCCCATAAAGACAAGTTTATCTAGTTTGAGTGCTCAGAAAGTAACTTGTGGGTTATTGCTGCAGTTGTGCATACTACTGGCAGATTGATTCTGATCTCTGCACCATAGCAAGAGTGCCACAAAGTGGACCAATAGACCTATTAAAATTTTGCTTTTTTGAACTTACAACAAGAAATTACAAAATGCTACTCAGTCAACTATGCTTTATGTAATTTTGGCAACCTGATATCAAATTCCAAAAAAGGTTTTGAAACCGTTTACAGCCAATCTATCTAATACAAGTGAAGAGAAATAGCTTTCCCTGATAGCACGTTGGGGTTTAATCCTGTGCTCACACACCACAATCTTTCCCAGCCCTAGTTTTTGTGTATTAACTGATGCAACACAGACTGGAAAGTCTTGCTGAGACTGATAGGTTATATAATGTGAAATGTCCTTTTCACCAGAGTGTTTGTCCTGGGAGATGTCCCAAACTCCTTGGTTTAATCATAACATCCCGTTTTCACAAAATTTTTACGGCTTGCATATTTAGAGTTGCCTTCTTATTGAGCAGGAGAACATCACTCCAAACATCATAAATATGTGTAAAGTTGTGGTCAGTTTCTCCTATTGCACTCTATGCTGTGTCTGACTCTATATTATATCAATTCAGGTTTCAGGCCCATTTTTGGAGGACTGGGGACAGAAGGAATGGGGAAATGACCCCAAGTATCAGAAGTATGTGACTGACACCTCGTACTTCATACCAAACCCAATCAGTATCTTCTCATAAACAACTGACATACGGAAGCTTTAATATTATACCGACTTGTCTGGTTGTCACGATCCAGTTGAGTTGCCTCATAAAAAGGTTCTTCAATCAAATCAACGAACAACTCAACTATGGAAGTGAGCTATTCATAGGGAGGTACAGGGGATCAGTATGATATTAGCATATTAATCTGACGAATTTAGCATCTATACCTGCACCTAACTTAGTCACATATTTTGCAGCTAAACTTTTATAACGTCATTCAATGTTTTTTTTATGTGATATAGTTTCGAATGTTGATTAGGGCTAAGTTATCTTCTTGATACTAGTGCGTTGTATTAGTGATGATTTATGTGCTTATTACAGAGAATTTTTTTCTTTTCTCTGAACTAGTAAGGGGATTGGCTTTTGAAGATAAAAGATTTAGCCGTAGTAAACCAATAACGCAATAAAAGTCAATTTGAGTAAACACTCTTGATTGGTTGATAGATACCAGTTTAATGCACTTTAGCCTATAATCATGAAGACCGTTACCAGAGCACGGCTATTAATAATATACAGACTATTATAGAACCTAAAAAGGCCTCCCATTTATTCATTCCTCAGTCACAACAACAAGCCTTAGAAAATCAGACAGGGTATTTGTTTAGGCTCTCTCGCGGCAATAGAACAGATTAGCTGTAGTTCATATCGCTCTTGTAACTCGTGTCTCAGACGACTATATTTGAGGAAGAAAACTTGTTCAATTTCTCTGGCATTATTTTGTGAATTGGCAATACGATTTTTCGGGAGGAATTAGTTTTAGAGGAAGACTATTAACTGGTGATAAAAAAACTTTTTTGCAAAATACCTCAAAAATGGGAAACACAGCATTGAGTTGTACGAGCGGCGAAAAGTCGACCAAAGCTCAGAAACAGGACGAGCAGTATTCTAAGAATGCTCCCACAGAGAAAGCTCAGGCTAACGGTAAAGCACCTAACGGGGATGCTGTACAGCCCGTAGAGAATGGTGAGGCAGCAGCTGTAGAGTCAGAGGCTACTCAGGAAACGAGTAAAGCATCAGAAGAGGCAGGTGGAGCAGCAACGGAAACTAAAGAAGGCGACAAACCAGGTAATTCTAGATGGCTTAATCCATCTCACTGAAAACTGTAAAGTGCGAGATAAGTTTTTTAAATGTTTTTGAATCTCTTCGAGACATGGTCTAGGTCACTAATTGCATGTTGGGTTTCCTGCTTGAAGCGGTGGGTGGTCACAAAGGACTCCTTAGAGTTTACTGGGAATATTTGTTAACATAGATAAACTACCTAAGAGACAGTTCAAAAGAGGTCTATTTATGACATAAGCGATGATAACAGCGCCAATGTTAACAATTTCCTCAGAGGGCATTAAACCTAACACTCCTAGATCTATGAATGTTTGGGAGCTCTTTGTTATATGCATGATAAGCCACATGTGATACTCCCTGACGCTCTCATTCTTGGCATGATTGCTCATTTTTTATGATATCAGTTGATTTCTTTTATTTTGTGCACAGTGCGCTCCTATGTAGAATTATTCAAAGCGCAATGTTTTGTCATTGGGATCAAAGACTGATAATATTGGAACATCTGCCGTAATGATCCCACTTTCCTACAAGCTCTGGTTAGGCAACACAGAGTTGATCATTTCTATTACTATCTAGTCATCAACAAATTCTAAATATGGCAATGGAGTTTGCCATCCACAAACCTTTTACTAGAGAACATAAGGGCTGTGTTGAGATCGATGTGGGGCTGTCGAGTGTTTGGTGGATATCACCCCACAAAGATTATCAGCTGCTCAAAGAATAAAGGCTCAGCTTGTAATCTTAGAAGTGTTCATTCAAGTGATTTTGATGACCCTAGGAGAATCAAATTTGTAACGATTTAAGCCATCGATAGAAGGTCATTCAATTCTCAGAAAGCATTTGAAATTGAGTAGGATAAATGAAGCGAAGTATTTACAACCCAATCGCCAATTTGCCGCTATGAGTTGATTAGTTTGATCTAAGACAAAAGAAGTATCGTGGATATCATACATTTATTTCCAGCCCCGAGCGATCCGAAGGGTGAATTACTAGGACAGCGTGTTCTTCTTACTACTCTATCAGATTGCCACATAGGCAAGATTGTAGTCTGGTTTTCCTATTCCGTCATAACCCCTCCCTCCCATGTGCTCCACGGTTCACACCACCGCAGTAGTGCAGACCGCATTGTTGATTGATGATCATGTTGAGATCATAATAAAATCTCACTAGGGGGATTAGTGGTTTGGACTTCTCCGGTGTATGGTAATGTTCATGGGCGGCCATTGAACTTCAAGTGAGTGCCCATGACATGGCTACGACTTCAGATTCTACCATTTATGGTTTTAATTGGGCTTTTTCTAATCCCATTACCGCAATCACAACTAATCTGCTGTGAGACCTGTCCTCAGATAGTTAATCAGGGTTATTTATCGCATATAGTCTGAGCCCCACACTCTTGCCTGCTCAGCTCGAGGCCCATGTATAAAATTCTGACACTCAAACACCACTGGTGGCTAAATGCTGATCACGCTGACACAACCTTCCTTCAAAGTGAAAATTTTGAAATAATGGATTTGGTCTCAAAACAATGAAATTCTTTTGGCATGATGATCATTGAATTACATAAATGCATTGAATTTTTGTGTATGAATGAGATTAAATTCTTGTGTATGAATCAGATTTTTATATCTTTCGCTTCCGTCTTCATAGCTCATAGTTGGCTGAGAGTAAACTGGTATGTCGACATGTATCATAACTAAGGTCTGCTTGAAAAGTTCAATTGCTTCCTGATCTGCAAAAGAAATGTGTATATTATAATGATTACTCATCAGGCCTGTCCAAATATACAAACGCTGGTAAGAAAATTACCGATTTTTCTGAGTTTAGAAAATCCGAATACAGCAAATAAACTCACGAATGTTTTGCCATTTGTGTCTGTATATCTACATTCAACCTATTTCTGTCACTGCACTTTGTAGCAGGTCTGAGTGATGCTATAAGAGAAGAAATTCCCATAACAATGTGAATCATATTTCACACAAAGAAGTAATAATACTCAAAAATCGATCAATGATCTAAACAAAAAACTTGATTAGTAGTCTAACAAAATTAAGGCTATGAGAATTGAAGAGAATTGCTTGATGAAGTGGGTTTGATCAATGGAAACCATACAAAGGTGCACAAATCCTGTCTGTCGCTTGGGCTAAGAAAGGCTTCCTGAATTGCCTATGATTCCACAACAAGTCTCAAGTATGCTTGTCATCGATCCCAAAAGCTTTGATGCTAAGGCATCATGCACCATATGGTGGCATATCGATTTTTAAACTTATAATGAATCAGAAAACTGAAAAGCTGCGTGTTAAAGTGATATAAAACTTATTGATTGGAAGTGAATCATTGTTAATTTGTCAGTGAAAGGTTAGCAAACTGACAAATCTGAATAGTCTTTTGGCTGAAATTGACTAAGTCACTCTGTGTCAAAACACAAATACTTGTGCGATATTATTATCCAAGTCTCTTGAAGATTGTGACAGCATGTTAGGTAACACTGCAGCTTCCAAGTGGCCACAGGGTGCTTACAGTCGGATACAAAGTGATAATTGTGTTGTTTAGCCGTCTGGACATGGTAATTGGCAAATACGACAAGAGTAGATTATGATTATTATCTGATCCGAGGAAATTGGTTGTCAGGGACTTTGTAGCACCTTCAGCGATAGGGCAGCGGTAATGGTTACTGTAACTCAAGTGCTAATTTTCTAGCAGAACAGCCCTTATCTCACATATCATAAGGGAATGTAATCTAAGTTCTCCCTCATATGTGATGTTTGACATTTTTGTGGCAGCTTCGTGGATCACAACAACTTGCTGGTAGTCAAAACTTTAAACAAATCAGCTCAGATCCCCACATTCTCTCATCTGAGCACTGGTATTATTAATTAAACGTAATTAGCTGAAACAAATTAACTTTGATCAACTGAAGCATTATATATATATATACTTTATTATTGACGATGAAAGTCAATGACAAATAAAGACCATGCATAAAATTTCTGGCCAAGGATGTTTAAATCTAGACATTTAGCCTAATCTTTGCTCATCTCTTTAATCTATGGTTGTTCAATCATCTTCATGTGACGTTCAGGGCTACCAAACAGTTTGTTCTGGTCCACTGACTTGAAAAATGTTGCAAATGTTGTTAAAAACTTAATTCAGACCGAAGCTAAAGACCCTATGACAAAGATATTTTTTCAACATGCTATCCCTTAAACATGCCACCGGGTGGAATTTCCAAACAAGTACAATGCGTGGACGTTGACCGTATAGACATGCTTTGGGTAGCAGCAGGTTGACCGGTTTGAGGTCAACCCGCCGAGCCCATTGATGTTTTTTTATCTTGTAACTGAGACCGTTATGTTCTCATCATACTGACATCATTGTTATCAGTAGTAGAATTATGTTCCATTGTAAGCTTGTGACTTTATATACATGATGAGAAGATAACTTTGTATACACAGTGTAGTTGAGTACTACACTCAAACCCCTGTCTTATCGCTAATGTTTATTCATTTCTTTGTCGCGCTGAATCAGTTCGTGACTGTTAGACGTTCGCTTAGAGACTACGGCCACGTGACTGCCAGGTGTCTGAGTGAGTGCTCACCATCTTACCTCCATGTGATCTTCACTTTGAGAGAGTTTGAGGACACAAAATAGACTCCCCAGCAATCTAAAAGATTTAGATATTTGTTGCTTCAATATCACATTTTCTGCATTCCTAAAAAAGCTCATTGCCAACTTGTAAAAATGTTGGAAATGTACGGCCCCCAGATGGTGGTGAGTAGTCGTACTTGGAGTTATGCGAATAACAACAAAAAATTTGCTGGTTTATCAGCTACAAATTTTGAAGGCTGTAAAAACACATTCACTAAATTGTTGCCCCTTGGACAGGCGCTGCTATTTGATGATATTAATCTTTTACATGATCTGTGTAAATGCTGGCAGCAGCAGTGAGATGACGATCACAAATAATGATTTGAGTTCCTGCTTTTTCGGTTAACCGCTTAATTATTGTGGTCAAAATATTGAAATTTGCAAATTTTCTTGTTTTCCACATCGCAATGTAAAGTCAGCAAATTCACTTATCCTGTCTCAAGGGCTTCATAATGGCTGTGTCATCAGGCATCAGTGAATTACTAGTACAGTCATCAAACTGGTAATTTAGTTAGTCAATACCAGGCCAGCAGCTGCCACATATTTCTCTCCTGCCCCCCAAACCCATCTGTTGTACTGCAGCCATTGATGAACTTTATTGTTCCTTACATCACCCTCTTATGGCATGTCGGACTTTATATGCAGCGGTATTAAATTAGGTATTAGAGGTGTCTTCTAGGTATCTGGTTTCGTTTGGTACTTGACTAATTTAGCATTCACTTGTTCAGCCTGTATTTGATCAGGGTGTTGAGCAAACAGTATATAGTCAGGGCCATGGGAAGGTAACCGCTGTTTATCTTCCTACTTAGTTTGGTTGACTTTGAAAAAATTCCCTAAGCACCTGTGTCTGATATCATAAAAGTGCACAGCTTTAAAGGTCATTCAGCGGTCTTGGACAAAGGCCAGGTTTTCCTCTCGTTACGACTGCTCATGCAACCCTCTCTGGAGCTTAGTAATCCAGACAGACACAATCATTGCACCATGTATTTGAAAAGAGAAAGCTTATTGATTGTTTGCAACTTACCACGAGTGATCTCAGAATTTGAACTCATCGAACACTTTTTATTTTTAGCAGATGAAAGCAAACCAGAACAAGAAAATGCCGAAAGCAAACCAGAAGAATCTAGTGAAGCAGCTTCAGGGGAGGCAACTACGTCTGCCGCTGCCCCTGCAGCTGGTAGTGAGGATGTGGAACTAAAGATTGAGGAAGCCGGTGATAAGAAGGAGGAACCAGCAGCAGAGAAGACAGGTAACCCTCGTCTATTGTTTGCCTGAAAATGTCATTTTTTCTCACTGAGTTGACACTTGATTGTGTTTATGCTTTGCTTGCTCGAACCTCTGCCTGTTTTTCTGGGAATGGCATTCATTTATGACCACATCCCTTTAAGCGGTGGTTGATAATTGAATGCCTCTAACTGCGACCTGGACAAAATTTGAGCAATTAATCTATCCTGTGTGTTATGTTGGGGTTACTAATTTAAAAAACATTGAATATTCGACTGTTACTTCTAAGTGGTTGATTTTAAAAGAGGTCAATTATATCTTGTGTGTCTTTGATTTGAGCTTGAATCCTGTTAATTGAATGCTGCATGGCTACTGATGTATGTTGTGACTGATATGAAATTATGATGTTATTTGGCACTCCTGTTATGTAATAGGATTCCTGAATTCATTTTTCGCAAAAGCAGCTAATACTAAAAATGTCAGGGTGTCAACTTATCAATAGCATCGCCTTTCCAAAACCTTATTCATCTCTCAATAAAATCAAGTTATCTCAGTAGGCATATCTATTTGACCCACCCAGCGATGCTGCCTAATAATGCTCCACTGTCGACAGCAGCTGTCCGTCAGCTGATCGTATGCCACTTCCCCGATTCACAACAAAACTTAGTTAACCAATTACTCACTGTGATCATTATGACAAACAGCTAACATAACAAAACAGATTGATGATTGCATAAAATTTTCTGACAGCAACACAGGACAACTCCTAGTTTTAGTGTCTGCTGCCGGTGCGAGTTTGTGGCATTCCTATATGATAATAAAATGCCACATGCTTTCGCATGCAGCTGTTTGAACACTTGGGATAGACAAGTTTTATCATAACTCATCTCCAAGATAACTGGTGGTTATCTTTTGCTGAGCAGGAACTTGCGTCATCTTGAGACTGCACTCCAAATTATTAAAAAATCTCATCCCATCATGAACTGAATTGTGTTGTTGTAGAAACAAGTGAAGAAACACCAGCCCCTGCTGCCAAGCAGGAAAAGACAACCCCAGAGGTCAGTTCCACCAAGCAATCAGTGTCAGCATCTAATGAACAGAGTTTGTCAGAGGCAGTACTGTCAGCTTTAAACTCCTCCCACACAGAGGCAAGCTCCTCCCGCTTTAGCAAAAAAAACACACAAAGCAACAGCAAATCAAACGCTAGCAATCTGACAGCACTGCCCAATCTGACTTTTACTGCAATGATTAACTTCCTAATCCTTCTAATCTGTATGTTGAATGGCACAAATGCACATGATAATGCTTGATTCAGCACATAATTCCTTTGCTTCATTTCCGCTGTCTCATCTTTAACCATCCTGGTCTAACCGAGGTTATATGTTGTCAATAGATGTGGCGTAGGAAAGTTTCTTGGCACAATCTTCTTTATCCTAACTGTAACTAATTGTCAGCTTTTCGTTTACTGTTGTATTCTGTGGTTGAGGTTCATGTGGTGTCAGAGGCCGTGACAAAAAATGAGATCATCTCCCCTGCAACAGAAATAGTCCATCCTCCAGAAGCAGAAACCCCTATCGATGCCGATACAGCTTGTGAAACACCGACAATCGTTATATCAAGTGCTGAGAATTTTGAGCCTGTCACAGAGTCCATAAGTCCAGATCACCAGGAGCAGGCTGAGAGCACCATGCATGAAACCTCTGAGCAAGAAAACAGTCTGAGCCATGATGCAGAGATACCAATGGCCGAAGCTGAAGAAGAAGTTGTGGCTGCCTTTGAGGAACAGACATACTCTGCTCCTATCTGCGCCGCAGAATCAGTAGAATTTGATATCACTGCTGAAGAGAGCGCTGAACCATCTCCTCAAAATGATGATATCGAACTTTACATTGAGGAATCCGATTCAAATCTTGATCTGACATCTAAGAATGAGGATGAAGATGAGAAGACTGTGCCGAAGGAGGATTCAGAAAATGAGGAGGAACAGAGTAGCGCTGTTACTCCAATAGAAGTTCCAATTATTGTAGAGCCAGAATTATCTGGTGCCAATACAGACACGGATATTGATGGATCTGAGGCTGACATTAATTTAACCCCATCAACTGAAAATCAAGTTGAAGACGACAATACAGAGATTATGTTGACCAACTCTTCTGTTGAACAGGAGCAAGAGGCAACTGATGATTCTGAAGCTCAATCTATACCTCTTGATTTGGGAGTTTCACCTGTCCCAGAGCCCACTGCAACGGTAGATGAAACTGCTGTTGAACTTCAAGTCGAGTCACAGGACACTTTCAGTGCCGATCCGTCTGGTGCACCGGCGGTCACAATTCCTGTAGCAGATACCCAAATTGAGAACAATCAAGAATCAAACTCAGGCGCAGATACCGAGCAAAACCTCTCAGAAGTCCCGGAGGGCAAAATGGAAACTGCGTCTGAGTGTGGCGACGAGATCAGCCCTGTTGAGATAGCTGTAGAGCATGAAGACGGTAAGATTGAGGATACTCTTACAGAACAAACTGACTCTAGAATGGATTCCAATTCTGCTGATGCGCTAGTAGAGGACATCGATGTTACAAGTGAACATCTTGAGACGGAGTTACAAAATGGTGACACAGAAATCCAAGCTGAACCTTCTGAGTCAAACTTACCCTCGATCGATATGCCCTGTGCTGACATAGACAGTGAGTTGACAGACATTAAAGAGGAATCCTCAGAAACAGCAGATCAAACAGTGGCTGTCACTGAAAAATATCCAGAACCTGCCAATTCCACTGTTGAAATAATTGCAGAAGCGGCAAATGAAATTCATGAGAGCTCAACTGTCATATCTGATGTCCAGCTAACAGAAAACCCTGAAACACCTGAGCAACTTGAGGAACCTGAAAGCACTGAAATTCAACCAGAATCAAAAGTTTTGAGAGATGAGATTGAGGAAACAACCGATTTCCAGACAGATGAGACTTCCCAAGAGTCTGATGGTTTGCCACCGGCTGCAACCACTGAAGAAATTCCGCTTGAAGAAACTGAAAGCTCAATCGAAGTTCAAAATGAGGAGCCAGCAAACGATCTGTCCCTAACATCAACGGATGAGGAAACAGCCTCGTCTCTCTGCATCGACTCTAATGTTGGTCATACCTCTGAGAAGCCCGACATAGAGACCAAGACGCCCGATGAAGAAACCACAGAGAGTGAAGATCCTGAAACTGCAACTACCGACAATGCAATCGATGACAACCTTGAGCACTCAAACGAGCGTGAAGGAGATGCAATAAAAACTGAAGATATGCAAGTTTCTGAGCATTGTTCTCCTGAAGAGGCCTCATTAGAGCAGACAACTCCAAATAGTGAGGCAGAGGAAGATGGCCAGTATACAGAGGAACCAGGAGACGACTCTGAAGCACTTGCAACTCATGAAATGAAATCTGATACATTGCCTGATCAGGAGGTTTGAACTAACTTATTTCACTAGTAGATTCTGACATTTAACGCATGCACAATCTCGTAGAATAGCTAGCAAATTTTCTATCACTCTTAAATCCTGTAAACGTACAGGCTCTGTTTGCTCTGTACTGCTGTTTACGCAAATTCACTTCTTGCACACACCATAGCTAATAGCCAGCACTTTAATTTTGTCATACCTTAACCTTTGTGGTAAATGTTTGGTGTAGATGTGTGATATAATTGTGTCTTTTGGTTGGTGTTTTGAGTTCATAATTAGTATTGTGGTTGTGGTATCGACTCTTGGGTTTTAACTGCGGGTATTAATATGTCAGTGTATAAATAGTAGTTAGTAACTCTCATTATACAATACTGACTGGGTTTATATGACTATGTTATCACAGGAGAAGAAGGAGGATGAAAAACCAGCAGAGGAAGCTAAGCCATCTGAGTCAAAGTCAGAAGATACTGAAACACCAACCAAAGGTGAGTACCTGCAGCATGTGCTGTCCTCAGTCTATAATTTATACAATGATAGAGAGCTATCATAATTAAGATTTGACTCTCAATCTCAGGTCACAGTCTCAATCTCAGGCCCCAGAAATACTACTATTGTAGTTATAACCGTTTTGCAAATCTAAACTACCTACCTCTTACACACATCAAAATAAATGTAAAAGATGTTTGTGCTGTGGTTATCTTTTATGCCGTTTTTTTACAAATTATGCTCCAATACATGTATCTGTCACTGATTAAGACTTTCTATATTGTAGAATCAAAGGATGAATGATCAACATGAATTACTAAACAAACAGAACATTACTAACAATTACTAGCCATGACATTATGTGATTCAGAATAGCTCAGCGATTTACAAGATTAAAGTTAAAAAACCAGAAAAGTTATTAACCAGGAGAGGAGAGGAGAGGAGAGGGGAGAGCTCACCAGCTAAACTAGACGCTCAGGTCTCAAACAAGCTGCTGATTGTGAATATATATAATCCCCTGTTGGCTGTCACCACTTCTACCATAGTGGCTAGAATGTCTATTTTGCTAGATCGGATTCTATCGAGTTGATTAGATTAACCCATGTCCATTTTTGTATTCGTATACATTTTCTATCCTATGTAGAGTGCTTTCTCTATAGTATGTACAAATGTTAGTAACGCAGCCAGAATATTTTCAATGCATGCTACTCTTTTCGAACCACAACAACATTTGAGAGTAATCTCCCCTTTCAATAGCATAACACAACTCCATATGGGATGAGAGTTTTCTCTTTTAAATAGCACGTACAATTAATCACGCTATACAACATGCCAATGCCACACATGCAGAGAAGACTTGTAGCTCAAACTAGTCATCATTGCTATTACTGCAACTGGATATTTCTGTTGGATTTACGCCATTCAATTTGTTTCCCTCATACATCAGTTTTACACAAAACACGGCAATATTCTCGGCTGTAATTCCCTATATCTATCTTGCTCATTTTTTTGGTCAAACTTTATGGAAATGTTGTGATTTTCAAATTTGTTAATCATTCTATCTATATAAATATCTCAATAAATACCATAACATACTATCATTTTGTCCAAGCGAGTTGCTTGGAGTTAACCATAACTGCATTGTAAAGGACACAACTATACATTAGATCAGTTTTGCAGTTTTACCAGCTGCTTGTTAAAATTCACAAAATTGAGCCATGATCAGATCTCTAACACCAAATTAATCATAAAAGGAGCCTCAGTCCCAATCCATATCTGATTGTCTTTGTTGAAGTGTGGACTGAAGCAGTATCCTTGTCCTCGCCGATGATGGTCGACTCGAACCTGGCCTATACTTGAGTAGTTTGCTGTTTGATGGATAGTTAGGCCTGAAGCTCTTATAATGTGGACTTGTAAGTTGTCCTCTCAGATTATCAGATCTCATAACTTTAGGAGGAGCAGGTATCAGTATGGACGGTTTGAGACCCTCTATCACTGTAGCCTGAATCGCTGGTTCTAAAGGTAGTTGGGGAGCTTTAGCATAAGGTGGTGTAAATCGTCCAACTGTGGCCCTATCACTGGATGGTGAAATACACTCGTTTTTAGCTGCAATAAAAGTACGTATGTCATGTAAAAGTACTGATGAAGGCTTATGGGTACTAGACTTGTAAAGTCAAAAGTGCGAGCAATACATTGTAACTTCAATTGATGGTTTGCACCTGTTATAATTAATAAATGAAATTTGAGATAGATACTTGCGAAATGATAGACATGGTTTATTTGTTTGAGCAAACAACTCTATAAAACATATGAAATCATACAAATATTATGTGCTTAGTGCTTGTTGATGACGTCTGCTGAATTCATACATAAATTTCTACTTACGATATATATTGACATATTTACAGGAGTTTATCTGGAAAGGTCATTATAATATTAGTTGAGACCATCACCCAGTGTAACTTCAGCAGCTGTTAGTAGAGGCTGGGTGACTGAATGCAGTTTGATGTCAGTATTTGAAACAAAATACCGATATCCGCACTTATACCTAAAGTATTTAGCACTTTCAAACTGTTTTGATATCATATTTTTTTCCCCATTAATATTGGAGGCATTAGAATTATGATAAACTTACCAGATTGAGTGGAATCTGAACTATCTCGTCTTTCCTTGGGCTCATCAGAATCATTATTGTTGTTGTTCATATCATTAGCATAAACTCTATCATGGAGTTGCTTTCTCTCTTCTAAGGAATCGTGGAATCCCTTCGTTGTCCTTGCAGTGCCTACTCTGTATAGGGGCTTATCACGCGATGTCATACTGCCAAGGTGGAAGGGTTTATTCAATGCTGCTGCTGCATCCATTGATAACTTTGGAGCTTCTCCAGGGAATGCGGCCCCTGCAAAAATATTGACATTGGTATCAGTTGGTTTTGTCCCTTTCATGACAAGTATAAGGTTGTGATTATGATTATGAATTAAGTTCCATGTTAATTCCAAGCTTTGTATAAAGTTAAGAGTTGCATTTCCTTGTTTTGAGGGGTGACAAGTCTTGTATGAGTGTGAAAAGATATTATAAGGATAGAGCAGGGAGGGTGGGTTAGAGCCAGGGAAGGAAAGTGTGAACTGAGAGCATCTTACTCCTTAGTCCTGTTATCCCTGTTTTCACCAAAATAGAAAAGGTACAAAACAGGCTGGCTGGACACTCTTGCAATCGTAATTGTCCTTAAACATGGAAAATAGCAGTCGTTCAATGCAAATATAATCTCCCAACACCAAGTTTGACTTGCGTACATACCAGTGAAAGATGAGACCTTGTCGTACAGTGCGTTCAGTGTTGTCTCAAACATGTTAGTATTGAAGACCAGAGCATTGGCAAAGTTTTCCTTTATTTTCAGCGTAAGGCTAGTAGTGAGATTTGCTTCATCAGCTTTCTTTTGTGCTTCCTGTTCTCTTTCCTGCTCAACAGAAAATCTGCCCATTACGTGCTGGCATTACGATCGGTGATAACAGTTATAGCATAAGATTGCTATACCAGACCTCAATAATCAACACTTTGCTTATCAACAGAATGAAATCAGGGTGGTTTTGTTGTATTTTTGGCGTGGAGGCCGACTGTATTGATAGGTAAGGTCTTTCTTTACCTTGAGAGCTTTGGCAGAGACATCCTCTGACTCTCTCTCTGAATCTGGTTTGGACGAGCTGCCTTCTCTGGTAAATCTTCTTTTGCTTGTTGGGTTTTCAGTCACCTGCATAAAATGAACCAGCAATACAAACAAACACAAATAAAGGCAGAATGAGTTGATGAGGTAATATGAGACATTTATTCCAGCAATGCTCCATAATATCCAATGTCATCAGGTGTACAAGGTGTCTTGTTTTGAATGAGACTTCGGAGCTCGTCCAACTTTGCTCAAATTTGAAAACAAATAGCAAACCCATCAGCCATCTGTGTTTGGCAATGTCCCACAGCAGCATTGTGTGCAAAGCTGCCAAATATTTACTGACAAGATTTTAAGTTAAGAATGTTGACCGACGACCGGGATCAAGTTTATATTTATGTTGAACAAACTAAAATTAAGTAATTTTAATTGGAATTTGAACATTGTAAACTTACTTTGTTGGGTTTCATCTGGAAATTTTGGATGGTAAAATTAGCTTGCAGGTAGTCAAAGTTGACATCGAAATGACACTCAGGCAATCGCTTTTATGATCTACATGACCGCTGACTTTTGACAAAAAATTGTGAGCAATATAAGCCATACGTCATGCATCAGTATACATGACTTTCTAATAGGTAATGATTCGCAGGACGTTTCAGGGTTTTCACTGCATTAAAATTTTGACATGGGGTCATTGGTGATCAATCTCAGATTTGCTCGGTCTGAATAATGTACAGTGTACAGTTTACAGCGTACATTTAATATTAGAACATTAATAATGTTGTGGATTAGGTACGTTGAGTTTTTAATCCAGAGTTCAATTCACATTAATTTCTGATGTGACTGTCTGGGAGCTTGATTATCTCAACCAACCAATGTTTAGGTAGTCTGGGCCTTTGAAAATCCGCAGTAGTGTTAGACACCACCGATTTCTCTGACTTTATGTTCAGACTTATAACCAACCATGTCAATTCAGGATTGCAGACAAGCTGTTCTAATGTCGAATAATTTTAAAATACTGATATTCAATTATTTAAAAATTTTATTTGTCAAAGATATGTATGGTGTGGTCTCTCTTACCGTGTTCTGTTTAGGGTTGAATGGTGCATTATCAGGTATTTTTACAAAGGTGATCGTCGTGTCTGGCAGGTCTAATGGTAGAGTGTATCCAGACTCTCTCAGGAAAATAATGGGTGTTTTATAGGATATAGCGATCGTCAGTAGGTTCATACACACCTGCAGAAAATACAATACTAATGATTTGGGTGAGATGATAAAAAGGCACAAAATCAAGCATTAGTCAAATAAAATAGGGAATTGCCTATTCCTAGTTACACTTTCTCAGCTAAAATTCACTGGCCCTTGCCAGCTTGTTGGAACCTACCTAATATACACTTTACATTATGTGAATGTCCATACATTAATCTATTACTTGGTATAAAATATATCGGCAGGTATTGATACTCGATAAAAAATTGCTGGAGGGTGATTACAAAGCTGATGTACCATGGTATTAGGTAATACCACATAATAATAAATATAATACATGAATTGTGCTTCTGGCTATAGATGTATTATATATTATGTATGGTGCTAGGTCCAAATCACCTCTATAAGCAATTGAAAAATTGGAAGAATCGTGTGCTACAGTTAATGAATGACACAAACAGTACCTGATCTTTGAGCACATTATCATTCATAAGAACTATGAAGACAGAACCACATATCTGACGACATATATCCATACTGCTCATCACTTTAGCCTGGTCATGTGTAGGGTTAGTCCGAATACTCAGGAACGGCTCTACAAACGACCATTAGAGTATACTAATACTATCACCATTTGTGTAGGGGTCTAGCTGTTCTCATGCATCAAAGCGGTGTTGCGAGTCAGACTTGAGTTTGGCGCTACGGATTCAGATAACATTTAAGAAACTTCCATCACCATTTCCTGGTATTCTGCCTAGCAGAAAAAAAACGATTTAAATTTTGTTTTCTCTGACTGCAATGCGTTAGCTTACCAAGTTGATCGACTATAAGATGTTTGAGACTTTGTTGGTATGAGTCGGTTCTGTCGTAACAGAAGAACGCCCTGCGTATAGGATAAGTATAGTCACTCCTTCTGGTCTCTATATCAGGTTTGAAGTAGGCAGCCGCTGTCGGTAATGATTGATGGAAGTGATCACCCAGCTAGAAAGATGAAACATCATAATATACGCACTCATCCTTGGCCTGTATTCATGGAACACATCTAACAAAATGTCCGATCATATGTGTTAGAATAGAAGTTTTATCAAATCGTACCTGAAATGTCTCATTGAAACCGAATTGCGTTTTGAGAAACTCATCGTATTTGATCAGAAGGTTGTTGTTGTAGACAAGTGGCTCAATAAAATCCCAGAAAGTGTCCATCACTGGATCCTACAAATCAAATCAAAATGTTTTGGCACGAACAAAAACATTATCTTGGTTTGTACCAGGTGAGCCATTGGAGAGCGTTTTGGGGAATAACATCATAGACAGACAGACAGACAGACAGACACAACAGACAGAATTTACTTGTAAACAAAGCATTGCATGTCACCATTGTATAATATTCGTAATAAATGTTCCGATCCTGTCTGTATAAGAAGATACACCGAGTGCAAACTTTTGAAAGGTTTCTTTTAAATCATTTTAATTTAGCAATCATAGGCAATGATGTCTAGTTCGACCTTGAATTTCAATGCTTCACTTTGTATTTATTTGGAGAAGCTGTCTGCCCACACCAACGTCATTTAAAAACATGACACCATAGACATGTTTGTACCTCGACGAGATTAGGGTATCTCTGTATGTATCTGACTGCCTGATTCATGTAGTCCTGGTGTTTGGAGATCCACTCTTGTGCTCCTCCATATGACGGTCCGCCAGACCTGAAGACAGCAGAATTTGTCGTCACATCCATCATAATAATTAGGATAGGAAAGAATCGTTTTAAACTATCTTTAAATACCATACTTATTCTCTAGTGTTCAAAAACACTCAGAGTGCTAAAAATATTACAATTTGTCATAAAGCAAGCAACATTGTAATACGACTAACTCATACCCGATCGCATCTCGCGGAAAAGTAGCACCATACATGAACGCAGGAAGTTTGCGTTTCGCTCTGTTTCTTGAGTCGCTAAGCTCCATTATGAGGGTGCTGCTATCTGGAGGAAGTGTTTTAGAGTTTTGTTGTAGTCGGACTCGATGACAATTTTCGTTGATTTGTTTTTTTCCCCTGTAATAATAACGAACCAAAATATTAAAAAAAGAAGATTTCTACAGGTAATGATCCAGCGTATAATCGAATATACAAGTGTAGCTGGTCTACTCCTCATTAAGACACACAGGGTTTGAGCAAAGCTATGTGATCATCGACAAGACAAAACCGACTCTTTTGGTGAAGTAGTTAAGAGGGGTCTACCAGACAGACAAGTACTTATTGACTACTCATTACAAATATATATATATATGACCCTCAATTCACAGCTTAACTTCTACAGAAATTATTACCATCTGTACAAAATATCAGAAATCAGAAGATAACCTACTGATCTTCCTCCACCGCTGTTTCCTTCTGAGTCCCGGACATGATTTGGTTTATTTGACTGACAGCACAGCAGAGTAGTAACTCTACTAACTATGATGTTTCTTTGGCAATTCAACATGCCAATTCAATATTGCCTCACAACAATGAGAAAGCAATAATGTCATTTACAATGATTCAAGAAACTTTAATTCGATCTCAGCTCAGATATGAAAATTCTACGTACACTCACACTCGTGTTTCCAAAAGTAATTAAATTGAGCGTCTCACCTTTTTGTCTATTCTATCATGGCAGCGTTCTGATCGGTGAATTTGACGATAAAAAAGCTGCACTCGAAGTTGGTTAATAATCCTTAGGCAAGTATTCCTGTCATAGCAGCTCTAAAAAACGCTCTGATTTAATCACACTGTGCACTTTCCCTATTCATAGTTTTAATGTTGCAACGGATTCAAGCACCTCTTAGCACATGGAGTAACTCTCAATATCACCAGAAAGCCTCGTTTCAACAAGTTCCTGTTTCTGTGACAAGTGTGTGTTAAGAGGGTACGTACCCCTAAACCGTGAAGGTCAGCATAATTGAAATGAGGCTTTTAATATTAAAGGTAAGCTCTCAAAAGCTATTAAATCTGCCTTAGATACGATAAATAGGTAAATAAAGAACCATGAAAAATCCTTTGTATGTAAAACCAATATTATTGATTCAATAACAGAGTATATTAAAAATGTAGACAAAGCTGGTTAGGCTGTATCAGACCTAAGCAGTCACGATAACACATGGGTTCTCAGTTCTCTAATCTTAAACAGTCCAGTAAAAAGTT
Organism: Membranipora membranacea; assembly: GCA_914767715.1. NCBI lineage: Eukaryota > Metazoa > Bryozoa > Gymnolaemata > Cheilostomatida > Membraniporidae > Membranipora > Membranipora membranacea. The sequence continues at coordinate 2,051,833 of OU612070.1, read as the reverse complement.
CTATTTGTTGTGAACAGCCAATTACAAAACTTGATCATTGTAAACAACACTTTATTGTAGTTTGTAACGGCAGCAGCTTTGATCAAAGCCGCTAATGGGATTATCAAATTAAATAATTGGGCAGTGATTGCAGCTTGTCAAAGGATTGCTGTGTAAACTCAAATTTCAGTCTAAAAAACAATGACAAAGTAATACCTTAGCTTACATTCAGTATATATAGGTCTAAAATAGATACATGGTACCTGGCGGTGAATAAATTATTACATCCAGACATTACAGACCATTGGAAAAATGCAAACAATACGGCTGGTCAATAAAATAGGTCAGGTATTAGGCGGTTATTAAACTTGTACTAAGATTAGGTGGCATGGATTTCAGTCTAGCACCGAAAATCAAATGTATCAAATATGATTAGATTTTACTGATCAGGTCACATCGCATTGGCACCTCTCACATACTTCTCTATAGCAGTCAGATCTGCATCAGACAAGACTTAACATATCTCTGCTCATCCAAAATGATTACTTGACAGTATACATGTGCAAAGTAGTGTGAGAATCATAAGTGGGTATCCAGATGTGTTCAAGCATCCACGATCTACAGAATAGGAACAAGCTTTGTTTATACCAAGAAGAGTTGAGTCTTAAAAATAACAAATCCATAACTTGCATAGAGTTGAAATTAATGTATTACCCCTCATGATTTACTTGAAATAGAATTCAATGAAATTCATTTAAATAATTTCCCTCATTATTGTTAGAAGTTATCCCCTCCTTGGGCGGTAATTGACAACTCTTATCAGATACCAGAACAATATCTAGTTTTAGGTAATTCTTACTGTGTTTGTCACCGACGGCTGAGGGAGTAACTGTGAATCGTCCGTTATCAACAGTAGCTGTGCTATTATAAGATTGTGTGAAATCTGTTGGCAGATTCTTGGTTGATTTCTGAGGCACTGTTTGTACTGTGATGTTCTGAGTCACTGAGGCTGATACCTGTTCTGTTTGATTCAAGGTTATATGTGCAGTTGTTGGGAGTGTTGGAGTTGTCTTTTGCTCTGTTGGCAAAGCTGTGAATGTTATGTTGTTCACAGCCTCTTGTGTTGAACTGGTATTGGTGACTCTCTGTGGTGTTGATGTGCTCATGGAGCCTTCAGAGCTGACATGCTGTCTGGTAGATGTGTGTTGTGTTAGGTTTGGAGTAGTATCTCGTGTCGAACCACTCACTGTTTGAGCAGTTATTGATGCTCCGCTTGGGAGTTGTTCAGTTGTTGATGTCATACGCTGGATATTTGTGTGGTCACCAGAAGAGGTTACATTTTGTTCATCTATTCTCTCTGTGGTGGTAGCGGGAGTATGAGCAGCAGTTGCAAGTTGGGTAGTATTTGTTTTGATACTTGATTCATCGATCGGTAGATTTGTAGTGGACACATTTGTTGACTCGATGATCGTTGTGAGACCAGGGTTTGTATTACTGTCCAGATCATGTGTTGACAAGTGAGTAATGTTAGTGTCTCTTGTTGTTGATTCTCCCTGAATATCAGTCGATTTCTGTGTGGTTGGTAAATGTACAATGGTGGTTGTCGGATTCATATTGTTGTTGGTTGTTGAATTCATACCGGTGGTGTTTGTGGGAGTTATACGGGTGGTGGTTTTTTCCAATGGGATGGCGAACGTTTCAGTGGTAGATAACACTTGCCTTGCGTTGGTTGCTGTAGATGGTGACATATCATAAGTGGTTGGATATTCAATCGTGCCAGTAGTTGTAGTAGTAGTAGTTGTAGTTGTAGTTGTGCTGTGTGCAATTGTTGGTTGGGTTGTTAGAGATACAGCAGCTTCACCAGTTAGTTCAGAAGTTTGGGGTGTGAGTGATTTCTCAGTTGTCATGTGAGAGTCATAAATAGTTGTTGTTTCTTGCTGAGATGTTGTGGATTGTATTATAATGGTTGAGAGATGCGTTATTGGTGAATGGGTGCTTGCAGATTCGAAGAGCACGTTTGTTGGTTGCGTTGCTGTGCTTTCTGTTGTCGTTTCATTAGTTACGTTGCCTGCGGTCATTCTGTCGATGACACCTGTGGTAGTATGGGAGTTTTCTGCTCCTGTCATCAGTGTTACATTGTATACAGTTTGTGTAGACGATAAATATGAAGTACCATTGAAGTGACCTGTTGTTTCATTTGAGGAAGAAATGTTTGATATAGTTGTTGTAGTATTTGGTGCCCCTGTGGTTGTTGTTTCACAGTTCCAATATTGCACCGAAAATAGATTCAGACTACCTTCTGATTCCGTCGAAACTGGATAGGCACAACCAGGGGGCAAGATCTCACCGCTGATGTTCATCAACCAGTTCACGTTACAGTCACATTTGAAAGGGTTGGATTGAAGGTCCAGTCTTAGACCAATAGGTTCAGAAGGTAAGACATCTTGTTGGATTGTGAACAGCCTGTTATTGCTGAGATCAATGAACGCCTGTGGAGCGATACCGGTGAATGCCTCAAAGCCAATGTACTCAATAACATTATTTGAGAGATCTATGTATGAAAGGTAAGCTGAAAAAGCAAAAATATAGTCGGGGACTGCCCAAAGATTTGGCCCATGGGAGAATGTAACTTTCTGGATGTGGGTATGACGTTGGAAGAGCTTTTTGTTAGGATATTGAAACAGGTTTCGGGAAAAGTCTATTTCATTCAGCTTTGTGAGCAGTTCACTGTCTTTCAACTCAGATGGCAGAGTATAGAGAAGATTCCCAGCAAGATTCAAATCTCTTAGCTCCACCAATTGCTCAATACCAGAGGGTGTGGCATTCAGACGATTATTCTCTAGACTGAAAGTCATGAGACTCGGCATTGATGAGTTTGCTACCGGGATAACGATCTTACTCAATTGGCAGCCATCAATATGAAATGTGGTTATATCTTTCATCTCTCTAATGAGGCTTTCTGGAAAGACCTTAAGAGGGTTACGGCTAATGTCCATATAGGTTAGGGTACTAACCATGCCGCTGAGGTTGACTGTAAGCTCGGTCATATCCAGTTGATTATCATCTAAATACAAAGTTTTCAGGTTGTTGAACTCAGAGAGGGCATTTAGAGAAGCAGCTGTCAGGTTATTTTCAGAAAGATCCAGCAGGATGACCGTCTCCGAGATGTTCTCAAATGCATCTGATTCTATATACTGAATCGAATTATTGCTGAGTACCAGCGTGTTGAGCAGCGGAAACAAAGACAGGGAGTCTACGGACTGAATCGGGAACTGGTTACCATCAATGAGCAGAGACTGGAGATGAGGCAAATGTAAACCTGATAAAAACGATAATGACGACAGTCTATTTTTGGATATATCCAGAATTTCGAGGTTATTGAGTTGAGACACGATTATGGCGATCATGTCTTCGCTCATACCGGTGTTAGTTAGCTTGAGGACCTCGATGTGCTCTGAGGCTTCACCTGCCCAGTAAGGTTCGACAGATACTATTGGATTGTCTCGTAAATCTACAGTAACCAGGCGAGTCAAGTTATTTAAACTGTTGTTGTTTAATGTCGATATCTGATTTCCATCAAGTGACAGCAGAATTTTTGTGGTCTCAGGGTTGGGAGGGGCTTGGAATTCTGGGAAATCCACAAAGTTTCTGTTCGTGCAGCTTAGTATAACTCTTTGAAACCCAAAGTAGCAGCTGCATGGCGATGGGCAGTCATATGCAACTGTGACCTGTAAAAACAGCACAGCGGCCAGAAATACCATCCAGGATTGACGATTGGTAGGCATAGCCGTCAGTATCATTATATCCACACGTAGTGTCTGATTATCTATAATACAAACATGAAAACTGATGTAACTGGTACATGACTATTGTGACTGGATTTTCAGATTACCATGGGCAGACCAATCTTCTTGCACTCTAGATCCACAAAATACTGGTTGACACATGTTGATTGGTCCCGAAAACATTTATTAGTTGAGAAATTCTAAACAAATGCGACAATGTAGACAATTACTTATGTGGGTGGTGGTAAAATAAACACCTCAGAGTAAGTATTAGGTGAATCGATTGTTTTTCGACAGTCTGCTGTATTATTTGGTATAAATTCCACAAACAAATATCTGATGAGTCAGCAGGAATATAAAAAAAACAATGGAAATGTCTTCGATATTTCTCAAACTTGGCGGAATATTTCAAACTTCCTCACCATTTAACATTTATTTCTGAATTAAAACCCCGGATGAGCTAGAGTGCCATTCCATCTATTCCAAAATGGCTTAATTCTTTTCTAATCTGAAAACTTATAAGGCCAGAGGAGCAGCGAGGATGAAACACGTCAAATATGGGTTTGATATTTATCAATATTATACCTGTTTGTCCAAACCCGTAAATCATTTGCATGTACAAAAATTTAGTTGTTTGCGCTGTTCCTCTGATCTGAGCATCAAAGCCAGCTGTGACCATACTTTGGAGTCGCCCACTTCGAGGTCTTGTTTCAAAATAATGAACCCCCAAGCAATGAGCATTTTTAGTTGATTGAGGTTGAACCTAAATTCAGTATTTCCATCATATGTCATACCTGACAAGTCTCCCTATTTGGTAGGGAGGCTCCCAGTTTTAGGGGTTTTTTCCACCCCCTCTCTATCTCCCTTTTTCCTCACTTTTTTCAGCATCTTTCACCCGGAAAAATTTTTAAGCCTCTTTTGCAAGACAAACTAGTTGTTTTCCCACCTCCACAGTACACATATCGTTATATTTGGTTTACCATTACTGCTTGTATGCGGTCATTCAGTATCTCTACCCTGACATAAGACTATTTGTTAGGACTGTCTCTCCTAGTTCTGATAAAGTGCAACTATATAATTTGTAAAATAAAGTAAAACGCCACAATCTCTAATATGCCTTCATCACTTTGAGATGACAATATTTTCAAATCGCCGCTGTTTTACAGTTGAAGGTTGAAAAGAGCTGAAAGTTGGTGACAAAATTTATTTATATCACTTAATCAGTCACTTGGTAATTGGTATAAGAGCACTACATTATTGTGTCACCAGTAAAGGCCATTGTATCCTGAATATGCCACTGTCAATGTGCTGGATCAAAGCAGCAGGGTTTATCTTTAAATTTGAGGACATATGGTGCACATGCTCTTACGATGAACCTTTCCATATGTTTGTTTTGGGGGAGGAGGTGGTTGACCATGGACATTGGCAAAGTATACATCCTTGTAATTCAAGATGCCTTTGCTATAAAGGGATAGGTGATATTGTGTTATTAGATAAAATTTACTTTGTACAGGTAAGGAGTGGTTACTTGTAAGAACGATCAGAAAACAATGATGTCTAGTGATGGGGAGAGATCATAGTGATGTCATGTCACATGCCCTGATAACTCAGTTCGACATTCATAAACAACAAGAGTATCACAACTTGACCAAAAAATAGGCGTGGCAACGGCTAAAAACACTTTGATCATCACAGGGCCAAATCTGAATGCTTACCTTGAGAGAGGCAGAATATCCACCACTATGACAGTCTTTGACTTTGAGCTGCAATCAATTGATCTAAATGCCCGCACTTCTCGGCTCCTTTGCTCAGCTCCAAATGTTCTTGTGACTAACCTTGCAAATAGTTTGATTGAAGAATACTAATCCCAAGCAGATTTGGTGACAGTTTCAAACTATCCCGGCTTCCTCTCATACAAATACTCAAAAGCAGCATGACTCAGGTAATAAGACACACCCCCTATAGAGGTGTTCATTCATAGAATGTACCTATTATTGTTAATACACATATAGTGTATTGTTTGCGGTTTGGAAGTACAATAGTAACATTATATCCGGAGAGCCCTGTGTTTTGATTGTGATTTGGCATTTTTATTCAAGGCTCTGAGGCGGAATTAGGATTGCATGGAATTTTAAATCATGCATTTGTATCATACCATCTGTATAAACCTTGTTTACACAATATATGGAAACAATAGAGGCTTAAGATAGGCTTGTTCTTTTGAAAAATCAATTATCATCTGGTGCATGTTGTTAGTACACTCTACCGACCTGTCAGAGCTGGTATGGGTGTAAATGGTGATAAGCTGGACTCTGGTATTGATCTGAGGGTGTAAATAGAGCCGTAGGTTTATGTCTTAGCCTCATATCTAAGATACCGAATCGAATCAATATGTTTGAGAAATTAACTCAAAAACTCACAGCAACACTTTGGTCATCATATAATGATTTCCCAGGCTGATTCCATCAGACCTTTGCTGGTTTTACGGGAGGTTATATGTCTAACGTTCTGTCGTCTCTGATTCTGAGGTTCTTTGCTCAGCGCGACATGCACAGAAATGTTTGGACACAATGATACAAGATTCATGTTCTCACTACTGTATAGCGCTAGATGAAGACCATCTACAAACACAATGTCTTGTGAAAAATTGGAAAGCCCATTTACGGGGAATAAAATGAGAAGCAATGCTGCTTTGGACATGTAGGTGTTGGCTTTTTATGACCATAATAATATATATATATAATGCCAACAGATTAATATGTAGTCAATGGATTTTACTGAGCTTGGGCAAGCATTATTCCTGCAAACCTTAAATTATATAAAATGAGCTTCAGAAGAGAAAGGCTGTTGTTATGTATACATACATGGTAATTAAAGGGCAACCAAGGTTTCACAGCAATGCATTAATGGGTAGCAAATAATGTGCCGGGCAGCATCAGCTTCGTGCATTACGCGATGCAAAACTCAAAGTAGTTGCTGACTCTAAACTGGGTAACACTTCAGTTTAGGGGAGGTTCCAAGACTTTGCTGTAATAATTATAGAGCACAGGCTAAATAATAACAGGAACAGGAAACTGCTATGTGGTATTCTCTTTTAGCTGAGTTTTAGTACCTGATGGAAGAAATGTTTCACAAGAATTCTGGCTGAATAATCATCCGAATTATATTTTGTCTTTTTCCCCATGCAGAAGGTGCAATCTGCTATTAATCAATGGCCATCAATGAGAAGTTGGTTGAAACCTTGGTTGCCCTTTAAGCAAGAAGAGTCAGAATATGTTTCAATGTGATTTATCTGCCAGTGTTCATTAATCAATAGAATGAATAATTCCGTTTAATGATAATTAACAGAATGGTGCTGTTTGAATCATATAGCACACAATATTAATGAATGGCCATATTGGTACTCCACCCAAGATATATAGAGAATTTGTCATAAAAATCAACAAAATAATTATAACTATAGTCATGCTGGGCAGATTTCACAGGCAGTGAGACAGCAAAACCATATGGAGCGAATATTACCACAACACTGTCAGCTTAGTGACACACCCTAAACCAGGGGAAAGTGGGTACTCCTGCGACAGTATTGTTGTGGTGAGTTTAACGCCATATTGAATACAATCTTAGCTCCTTGAATCCAATATGTTGGCAATGCTGAGGTTTAATAATGCAAAGGTTATTTGGGTTTCATACTACATGCCCTGTAATTAATTAGAGCGGAGGGTGTGATTACTGCCAATGGACAGTTGGCGCTCTGCTATCTTGCACTCTATCTTCTATTGTGGTAAGAAATCTGCCGCTATGACATATATGTGCATTAATAGGATAATAATATGACTGTGGTGCTTATTACAACCTATGGATATTACGTGATTCATAAAAGTCACACCCTACGTTACACATGAGCCCAGCCAACCATTTATTACAAATACAGATAATCCAGATCACTCCAGGCCTTAATCCCAATAATAACCCTCTTTTATTATTTCAAAGAAAATAATTGCAGGGGCAATGCTCTGAGATGTTGTTTGCTTTGATCCACAAGAGATTGATTCAAGTGTTCATGGCAGCAATGAAACCACCTGATTCTTTGGCAGGGTAGATATTAATTAACCTATCAGAAAACAAACCTCAAGTATACTACAAGTATGTTGTGTTTGTTAGGGTTACACATGAACAATAATTGAGAGCTGAGGATCAGGGTGATGATTGCTTGTATATACATCTCAACTTCACAAAGATAAAACTGGTGGAACGAGAGTTGAAATGCTGCAAAAAATAAGATGGAGCTGGCAGAGCACATGTATATTGGTATAAATGTATTATTTTATTTTTATTTCAGCTTTGTTTATTTAGCATCTAAAGACCAATTAAAGAATAGTGGTTAACATAGGCAAGCAATACATGGTAATGTGACCAATCAGTAAAATGTCGGGGTTATTTTTACCCTCCCCAAACTCCGGCACTAAGAACAGGAAAACGGCTAAGTCGCAACCCGGGATTAAATTTGGTATAATCTCATAATCCCGGTGATTAAACTTATGCTCAAGTACAATTGTTATCATGCTGTCTTAGTTTCTTTCGAAGTCTGGCCATAACCTGCATGGAGTATGACCTGGGATCATTAGTGGCAGGTATAGATTCGTTACCATCAGACATATCGCCCTCAGTCACAGCGCCCTCAGTCACAGCGCCCTCAGTCACATCACCTACTGTTACAGCGCCCTCAGTTTTATCGCCCACTGTTACAGCGCCCACTGATACATCACCCTCAGTTACATCACCCTCGGCCACACCAGCTGTAACCAGGGAGTTGTCCTCCAAACTCCCTGATGTAACGGATCTATGTTCCGTAGTTGTCTCCTGTTGTGAATCTCCGTTTAGTATTGAAAGCTCCTCGATACACCTATGTTTCATCAGTACGTTGACATAGTAGTCTAGAGTACGTGGCTGGCTGCAGCCACTAGGACCTCCACCATTGTGCATTCTGCCGTAGTCCTCACAGGTTAGGTCAGACTTGCCACCCAAGTCCTCCTTACATAAAAAGTCGTAACGAGACATGTATGATCTGATACATCGGCGGGCACAGGGATCATCAAAGGCGCACTGCTTGTAAGCTTCATCCTCCTCCTCTTCAGAGCCTATCAAAAAACAAAAATATAGTATATAATTATGAACATGTGAGTATAAGATATTTACAAGCAGAACATAAAACATTAACTTAACGATAATGTTAGCACAAAAATGCATTGTAAACAATACCACTGCAAGCCACAGTTTTTACAGTTACACTTTAACTAAGATCTAAGGATTAGCCTGAGATCGCTAGCCAACATTTACTCTACCTCGTTACATATTAAAACGTCCCGCCTCAGCTAGCAAAATAAATAACCCCTAAACTAAACTAAATAGTTATTAAAATATTTATCCCTTTAGTGGAATCGAGACTTACAGATCTTGTTCATAAAGCATCAAATATGAAGACATCATACTAGCCAGGAGTCAGGACAAGGTGAGTGATTTACAGATGTTGGTTGATCATAGGTATTCACTGTAACGGAAAAAATCACAACTAAAGCGTAGAACACAAGTTATGACCTACCGCCGGCGAATGTGTGTCCACCAGGGACGAGTTTGTGACAATCTATCCAGTATGGTTTCTTAATCTGGTAAACACCACATGATAGAGAACCCACATCCATCCGACACTCGCCGCTCAGTCCCAACTCAACCTTTCAACAAAAAAGAGAGTTACCATCAGCTACAAGCTACGTGGTTCAATCAGGTAACAAAGAATTGTTGACTAAATTTTCCTTGAGATTAGAATACACAGCAGATTTATAATTAGATTTAAGAAGAGATTTGTGTCAAAGAGAAACACCATGAGAAAACTTACCTTAGCTAGACAGTCTATACAAAGATCAGGTATCTCCGCCATGGTTAGCTTTACCAATATAACAAGCAATAACCTACATGACTTGTAGTAAAGTACCATACTTACTAGCTGCTAGTTGTAGTAGCTACAAGAAAAGAAAAAGTTTAGATTGACGATGTTCTATATACCAAGAGATCAGGGTAACTTGTCTGGACAAGTTTCGTTGGTAGGGGCAGGGGTGTTTGAAATCAAGAGTTGACAATTTATTCCCCCCCCCCCTGCCACCAGCAAAGCTTGTCACGACAGACACGTATTGTCACGTATACTGATACTGCATAAAATGCAGTCATCCTGGAAGTCTTCCAATTAAATCCTCGCTACTATGGCCTAACAGTTAAGCGAATAGCTAGATCTTTCACACAGAAGATACAAAGTTTCATGAAGCAATGATAAATTTGGAATAAAACGTCTGCGGCCCCACTCACTCAGCAATGAGTGATCAGATTTTGATCTCAGCTTTTTATAATCGATAGCTTATCCTAACAGAAAAAAGAAATTCATGCTGCAGTTACCAAAACTTGTCATAGTGTTGCTCATCTCTGTTTTGACATTCACACAATGATGGAAACAAAGGAGCAAGAGTTTTTCTCACCAAAACAAACAGTCCAGCACTGTTGAGAAATGAGCTTACCTCAGTGGAAACAGATGAGCTCAGTATCAGACAGAAAATAACCAGAGAGTTTGAGAGTGCCTTACACCAACAGATCTTATCAAACCCAAGCATAGTAAGCTGTAGAATGACAATTTAGATCAGACACCCTGATGTTTATGAGCAACAGCGGAAACATCAACAGGGATTAACTGTATTAGATTATCAGATTGATAGATTGACTAATTGACAGATTAACTTATTAACAGATTAATGGATAGTTAGACAGGGCATTTGGAGAGGATTAATTTCACATGCGATCATCTCCTGTTTGAATGGGTATTGGGTAGTGTGGAAGAGAAAAAGTCAACAAGAACAACTTTTTTGTGTGGTAACAGTACAAATTATATTTTAATCACCATTTTTAATTAATCTTCAGCACAGACAGAGTGAAGAAATTTAGCAAAAAATAAAAGATACATCATTTATTATATATTTATATATTATATTAAATCACAGTTGTATTAGGACGGATGAGTTATTGAGTAATGCTATAATCTTTGTGACTTAATTGAAATATCAATGTTGCTAACACCAGCGCTGCCGTCCTTATTTATGTCCGATATGAACATGCTCAGTTTTGCCCGTCTCAGAGCTCAGGATTACCGAAGCCGACTTTGACCTGGAGCTGCTTGATCTCGTTCAATAGATCCTGGTCCTTAAGATTCAACTACAAAACAAAGGACATAGCAAGTGTAGAAAACAGCAGCAGGTCTTAGGACAATTCATTGTGAAAATTGGAACGCCAATCCTCTTAATGCGTTTCTTCTGTCAAAGTAAAATAAAACGGAGGACCAGTCATGTATATAGATAGTGTCAAAATTTTTCAAATTGTAAATGTTTACCTTGAGAGCATATTTATAAGCTTGCTCAGCCTCGAGTTGTCTCGCTGTTCTGAGGCAGACCATGGATAGATAACCCCACACCTCAGCGTCCTCGTTATTCAGTATATTAGCTTCAGATAGAGCGTCCTCTGCATCCGATAACTCATCCAACTATATATGACAAGCAAACAGACAATGTAAGTATGTGTGGGATAAAGATAGAGTCTGTTTTTGTCTCTTAGATATTTTGAGATACTATGCATAATCACTACTATCTCAAATGATGTTTTTGGTGGTAAATTTGACATGCCATATCATGCTATACCAATTGACAAATTTGAGGGTTTTTCCTAAGCATCAAATACTGAAAATGATTTTGGTGAACTTGTATCATAATTGAGCACATAAATGATCTGTGTCAATTGTGGACTAAATGGCTAGTTATAAACATGACATACCCGATAGCAGGCGATACCGACACCGAGCCAGGACACACACGAGGGTGAGCTTCTGCACGCCTGTAGGAATGTCTGTCTGGCGTGTGAGAATTCTCCATCCTGTAGATATATAGAGGCTAGCCTCAGGTATATAGAGTGAGTCTCTGACGGGTCGGTGAGGAAGGATAACGTCCTCTCATAGCAGTCCTTAGCCTCAGCTACCTCTCCAGACAGGTACTTGATGTGTCCCATCAGTGACCAGGCATCTGCATTCTAATATTGGAAAGAAACCATGTTATCTCAGAACGTATAAAATACATGACTGAAAATTTTTAGAAACATGACAGCAGTAATTTTAGTGCATTATAAGATGTGAAATATCATTTCTCTCACTGAGAACTTCATGGCCTTGAGAACCCAGTACTCTATAAATATATATATGGGTGGTCTTCATTTTCTGCATTGTTTGATTAGTCTATATGCTAAAAAACAGCGTTAATTGAGCCATAAACAGTCGATGCTAAGTGGTTAATGAACCAGTGGCCTGATTTGTTTTTAAACCTGTTTATTTTGTGGATCAAATCACAATCTCAAAACCGAACCTAAATCATACTGGATATAGACTACAGTAGTGAGGACAGCTAACCTGGTAGTCGAGCTGCAGTGCCTCGTTAAGCTCCTCCTCAGCGTCTGGTAACTCTCTCTTCTGTAGTTTCAGTCTGGCCATAGCGATATGATAGTCAGCGGTGGGTCCGCCTTCCTTAGAGGCGATCAGCAGCTGTATTCCTAATGCTCTCTCAGTGAAGGGAATAGCCTTCACCTCCAGTAACCACTCGATGGCTTGCATGTAGATACTGGAGGAAAATAAGGTTTGGGTTACAATCACATTACATCTTATCTAAGCCCATAGGATCTAATACATATTAGTAAATACTACCTAGTGTTTAGTTTAGCTAGCTTGATGTGGCTCAATGCTAGCTAGCCATAAATTTTCACATTTCCTCCTCCAAATACTTTACACCTTCAGGGTTCAGGTTCAGAGTAATCTGGGAAGTCCGCTGATTGAAATGGAAGAGAAATCAAACACAAAATCCTCTGATTTTTGGTCAATTCACCCCAAATTATTCAATCAGTAATACGTAGTTCCATCAAGCAGTGAGTGATTTGGGAACGATGCATCTCAGCAAATACAATCAGAGAATTATTTTGTTAGATTTTATTTGAAACAACCCAGAGGGTAATGTGATGTAAGAATGGTTGTTACCTGGTCTGAGGTATGGGAGTCGGCTCTCTCGGTAGATCAGCTGCTGATGGCTCCGTGTCAGCGGTCACATGACCAGCTGTAGCTGACTGATCTATGGGAGACTTAGCCTGACTGGGTGGTCGCAGAGAAGCCAGTGATTCCTGACTCTTTGTTCTACTGCCCAGCTGACTCCCAGTGGCACTTCCTGTGGTACAATGAGTAAAATAATGGTGAAATATACAATATAGACATATAGATATACTATTTATCATGTACAAGGAGTCTGATGTACAAGGAGTCTGATGTATAGGTATTTGATGTTTTGGTGTGTGGGAGGTGCTTGGTACAGGTTGCTGTAGATTGCAGGTAAGAATCATTGATTATATGGGGTGGAATTTACAGTAAGTGAAAAATTATCAAAATTTTCAAATCTATTCTGTCAAATGTAATTAGAAGGGTAACAATCATGTCAACACACTGAATTCCCATAACCTAAATTCTTGTTACTTCAGGGTTTGATTAGGTAAACTTCTTCAAAAATAGGCTTAGTTAACGTCTAACTGGTCTTGTCTCACACAATATAGATATGAGTGGTTTCAAGGCTGATGAAATGCTCTTCAGAGTGAAAAGAAATGTTGAAATAAGCTGGTAAAATGGCAATGATTGCTGAATAAGAGAATACTGCGTATATCCAATGCTTTTTTTATTTTGTTTTAGAAAAATTTATGTAATTCAATTTTGATGAAACATTCAGGATGGGAAGAGCTTTTTGCTTTGGGTGCGCAGCAGGAATAACAGCATGCAGAGACCTGTGAAATGTCGCGACGGGATTCTTCTCGAATTCATATTAAATCGGACTAAAATAATATGGCTTATATGATACATGCATCCATACGATAGTACATATAAAAGGATAGTAAGTGACAAAGTGTACTTGATGTGCGTAGCTGGATTACGATGTAATAGACTTTACCTCGTGCCGTCACAATGGGGCCAGTTATATGAGTTACAGTATCCTCATATATCGTAGGATGAAGTATTGGATTCACTGTAGCTATTTATCAAAAGTTACAGGGTTAATTTGTTAATAGCAAGTTTTGTTGAATTTAAGTAATGTCACCGGGGAGATATGTCTTGGCTTGTTTCATAGGAAATAGCATTACAATCATCTAACGGAAATATGGTTAAAGTAACTACAATGCTTTCTTTTGAGATCTGATTAATATACGCTTTCTGTGTGTCCTTACCTCCTTTCTTTGATCCTACAGAAGTCTTCTTACCATCAGTCTTACTGGTTCCTCCTCTGCTAGAAGATCCAGCTAGCTTACTAGATGAAGCACTGTGGTGCCCACCTGTCCCTAAAGGGATGAAAAATGTTATACATTCATTATAATCTTGGCGAGCTGTTTTGAACTATCACATCAGATCTTCTATACCATAGAATTACTAAAAGAGAGCGTGAAACATTAGCTTATTGGCACAACTCAGAAAAAGTCTCATAATTTGTGATGCTGATCTGCTCAGGTCCGTCACTACACTTAGAGAAATAGGTGTAAATCTGAACAAATTTACCACTCTCATCGTTACAATCAGCTTTAGTTTTGAACCACAAAAAAGAAAAAGGTATATGTGCACACGTTTGGCCCATATTCTCTCTCTGACATGCCCAGTTCAGATTGACCATAAACTATGCAAAAAACTCTGAGCAGCTCAAACATACCTTCTGCAGCAGCTGTATCCTGTCTGTCAGCTAGATCGACGCTCTCTGATTGGACGGTTCCCAGAGCTGCTGGGTTTACAGGTACTTCTGTTAGCTTCTGCTGTAGTCTGCGCAGATTATCTATGTTCTTCTTATTAGCTTCTATACAAGCCATCTCAGCTCCTATCAAACATCAGTTAATCTTATCTATCAAACATCTTATTTTTCATAACTAGCTATTACATATATCGTTTTTCTTATGATGTGAATATAAAAGATTCTTGTTTAGGATTTAAATAAGAATTATCTCCTCAATGTAAAAGATGCAATAACTCCAGATGCTGATTGGCCGATTTGCATGCTTTACATTCAGGTTGTAAATACAGCATTAAATGAATTTTTATAAGTTCTGCACTTTTGAGATGACTGTTACTTATATTGCGTACATACCTATATCATTCTCTATACCATCATAGAATAGACTAAGCATAGTCCAGGCTATAACACTGTTAGG
Organism: Membranipora membranacea; assembly: GCA_914767715.1. Taxonomy (NCBI): domain Eukaryota; kingdom Metazoa; phylum Bryozoa; class Gymnolaemata; order Cheilostomatida; family Membraniporidae; genus Membranipora; species Membranipora membranacea. Next base: position 2,036,768 of record OU612070.1, on the reverse strand, counting down.
TGCCACGTTAGTAGCTGCTTCAAAGAATGTCTCAGCAGCCTCAATTCTTTCCTCAATCGCACAAACTACTCCGTACAATAACAAGCCATTCAGATGTGACTGGTTGATAGATATACACTCCTAAAACAGAAAGGGAAAAGGGTGATGTCAGCATATAAATATCAATTTAACTGGAGAGACACAGCCACTAAGACTATAGAAAAACAACATTATCAAGTAGAAGTCTTGGGGTATTAATTTGTCAGTTTTAGGCTCAGGTAGGTCAGGAAGAGGATATCAGTATTAGTTGTACTAAATGACTTTGGGCTAAGGCAATATCCAAAGTATTCAGGTAAGTATCGCTCTAAGCCATATTTTAATGTATGTGGGTATTGTCAGTTCCAGCCCACTCACAATTTAGAAGAAAAGTATATTACCTTGAAGCATTCCTCCGCCTTCTCGATATCGTTGATGTACAGATTAAATGTACCATAATCAAACCAATGCTCTGCGTCCAATCTGTCACGTGCGATCCTCTGTAATACAGAAAGAGAATATCATATCTGATCCTGTTTGATGAGGGAGTTCAGGGAGTCCACTACTAGTCCCAACATCTCACATATACATTCAACATTGAACCTCTCTAAGACTAGACTTTGAGATCATATACATCAACCCCTAACACACAACGCTAAACCCCAAACTTGCACCTTAGAAGGTTATAAAGTTTCTAAGATTGATGGCTATGTGCAATAAGATTAAGATATGCAATAACATCATAAAGAAAACGGAAGAAGCAACTTGAACAATAAACCCTTACACTAGCAGCATCCATCTTCTGCCCATTCAGTATCCTCTGAATAGTTAAAATTAAGCACAGTGACAACATGACCTCATCTTTACACTCAACTCATAGATAGTGGGCTTGAAAAGTGTGGCTGAACAAAACTAATATGGAATGAAATCTTGGTGAAACCAAGGAGTAATAGTTACTCCTTGGTGAAACTAATATGTTGGTGATTTATTTCTCATGAATCATTATATAATCAAACAATATATTAAAGTGACATTTTTTGGGTACGTAGAAGATGTTTTATGGCTGAAGCTGACTTCAAGACGCTATCATTAATTGAAATTGAATATAATATGATCTGCACATCTTTCATCAGTACAAAGTCAACCCAATATACATGCCCTACCAGTCATTCATAATCCACTCCTATTTTTACCTCCTTGTAGTATTTATCGGCGAGTTCAAAGTCCTCATTCACCTCTGCCTCTCTGGCAAAGTGTTTGAGTTGAGCTGAATCTGTGAGAGGTTTGGGTACCGGAGTCTTATCTTCTAAAGAGAGGAACTTACTCAGAGCCACATGCATCTGATCCACAAGATAAACATACAGCTCACTCAAGAAGGTCTACAAGATAAAACAGCAAGATTGAAAGTTTCAGAACGGCCACAACTTTTTCTATAGATTCAAGAAGCTGACTTTGATGCTTACCATCTGTAACAATAAAAACTCACAAAACCATTATTTAACATTAAACCGTAAATTCATTCCGGAAATGAAAAATCAGAAATAACCTGATGTATGTGGTGGTTGATTGCTGAGAGAAGACAAACCATCCAAAATATATTAGCCAAACAGAATATTAAAACTAGAGGTCAGAGGTGACGAACCTGCAGCTGCTGCTGACTAGTGAAGTTTGTAGTCTGCAGGTATTTCTCTCTCACTATCTTTATGACAGCGTGTTTGAGCTGCTCTTTGAATGCAAAGTATTTTCCTGATGAGTTGAGCTCATACAGTAATGCTTGTCGCTGTTCCTCTTTAGGACCTGATGTAGACTGCAATGATTTCCTCAACTCCTCAAACGCCTCATTATCTCTGTTATAGTAGAATGAACAACAGTAAATAATCTTTTATATGGTGTTTTGGTGAACTTTTCACATGAATATTCAATTTAGGTAGAATTAGAGCCATTTTAAGGTCCTACGTACCACCAGAAATTATTACCAGCTTGAGGCCCGATCTAAAAGCATTACAGTTAAGTTAGGGGCAGAATCACCATGATTCTCAAAAATGATGAATCATTTGGTTATCTACATTGATAAAGACGTCCTATGTGAGAGTACACAACCAACCTACTGTTTCAGGCCTCTTAAATGGTCATTAGTCATCTGCCTTCGTGAACGGGGACACCAAATTACCTGAACTCCTCGAGTATAAGCTGAGCGACGTTAGCGACCTGACCGTGGAAATCATCTACGGCTTTCTGTGCTCCATTAGTCCTCTTAGGGAAGGCTGGACGAGGTGGAATGTACTCTGCTACCTTCGCAGCAAGCTCCTGAGCCGGCCTTTTGGGTACCTGTGTGGCAAAAATGTGAAATCAGATAGTCAACCAAAGAAACTCTTGCTAGATATTGATTGGCTCCAATATCTGGGCCCAGTTTCCAGGTCGGTCGGTGCACACCATTAGCACAAATGACGAGAAATCAGTCAGGTACAGTTTGGTGCTAAGCCAAGACCTCCTGTTCTGAAGGTCTTCACTAAAAACCCTAGATACAATGCAAACAGTAAAGGGAAATAATTTGCGTGAGTAATTCAAATTGAAATGTACATTACAAAGCTCCTGATCCATAAGTATGACAGGTGGTAACTGTAAAAGACCTGTGCTTCAGTGCTTAGATTCATCATACCTCACTCATTTTCGACCTTAATAATGCTGAAGAAACATCACATACTTGTCACATGATAGTATAAACGCAGATGACTCACCATAGGCCTCGCCAGAGTAATCTCCAGGGTGACATAACTCTTATTCTCTACATACTGCTGACCCTCTACATTCTGAGGTGGCTCCGCCTCTACGACACCGTCTCCTGGAGCTGTTGTCTTCAGCTGAGCGGATGCCTGCATGAACATTAAAAATTAAAAATCAATCGCTTTACTCCAGAGAATGCAACATCATCATTTATGTATGGGTCAAACATAAACAATCCAACAACAAACACCAAACAACAACAACAAAAGCTAACTGCGGAGACGGTAGGAGGGGGAAAAGATGGCGACAGGATGCAGGTACATAGACACATGTACATCAAGGGTCATAAAGAGTTCATTCATGGATAAAAATATGAGAAGTTGGAAACGCAAGACAAGAGTCCAGGCGAGTTGGTATTATTCCGACAAAAGGCAGTTGAAGTATGGTTGGAAGGTCGATCGCATGCCAGCAAAGTGAAAGTGATCAGTAAAAAAAATATTGGGTTTGAGCTGATCTTGGCTTTAACAGTAGTAACTATGTGTAATGGTAAGTAATTATAATAACGGAATGAGAATGTAGGAATATGATCTATCGAAGGTTCTCCTTGGTCTGAGCATGGAACGAGTTCTAATTTTAATTTGGGGAGTGAAGAAGAGACAAAGAATTCGCTTGAAGGTTCAATGAAAATAGCGAATTGAGAAAGGACTATTCATGTTGTCAAGAATCACAATAGACGAAACAGACCAAGGAATCCATTTGACAGGGTAGTGTGTCACAGGAAAGAAAGATTTATTAGTCAGCGGTGTATTTTACCAAGGCAATCCTAGCGTTGATGGAAGACTGAATAATTGGAATCAATTATTTAAGTTGATGTTTGGTGCTTGGGAGACGATTTCAGTGTTTGATAAGAAGAATATTTCAGAGGATGTGGCCATCCAAATTTCAGAGGTAGAACAAAGTAAAACATTCTCCTTATAATCAAGATTGATCAGTGAGAGATGCAAAAGTTGTAACCATGAAAACACAACGCAACTGGGAACATGACTTTTCGGTCATAATGTAGAACTTTCAAATTGTGGCCAGATTTTGATGCGACTTTTCTCAACAGGTCTAACGTCTAGACCTTGTCACAGAACTAGAGAGACCAGTTGCTGTCTTATTGAGTGCTTGCTTACGGAATGGTTGCTGTAGCGGTTAATATAGGCAGGACCCGATCCAAACTGAAAATTCATGTAATAGGTTAGAGGATTCAAGGGCCAAAATAAAGACAGCTAGCATAGCATATATAAAACAAAGTGAGTATAGTAGAGCTACAGAAGACAAAAACAATATCTGGAGCAGACCTGCCATCCCGAGGAGGAGAGAGCTGTGGTCACCTGTCATCCCAACAAAAAGCTTATAATCTCACTTATTATTCTCATAAAGGGTAGAAATAAAACATGCACATCTCCCTTATAATCTAATTTTGATCTGACGATTTAGAGAACCTAGCTCAGCACTGGGTCGGGCCCTGAACTCCAGGTATGGCAGGTCATGTCCAGAGCTATGAATGAGGATAGAGAGACTGAGACTGAGAGTGAGAGTATGTACTAACAGGTGATCCATTAAGGTGGGGAGGAGTCGAATGTATTGGCTGTGTAGGAGGTATAGCTGTGTTTTTGCCCAGGTGCACGAATGAGCTGTTAGCACTAGGTGGGACAGTAGATGCGCTGCCCCCCTTCTACAACAAAGTGCCTTACAGAATACAGCAATGAATGACTTTGATGAAGATGCGTCAGATGGCTTATAGATAAATCTTAGTATGACATAAGTCCAGATGAACATGTTATGGCACATGCGGACAGGGTCAGTCTACACGTACAATGGATGGTATTATTGCATGATACAGTCACACCAAAGGACAGATGGCAGATTATTAATGCAATATAAAATCTCTCTGCAAAATTAAATAAGCTGATCCTGAAGCAGACTGTTGCTTGCGTCTCGATATTCCCAACAGTGGATGAGTCAGGTATCCGATCCTAGCATATGGCACTCCCTGAGTCATTAGTACAGAGAAGGATTTAATGAAGCCTGACTAGCCTACTGACAGAGCTTTCTTCAGCCTGGTTAAGCTATAAACTCTGCCAGTAGGTCAGAAAGGTCAGTTTTAGTGCTAGCCATAACCTCGGAACCTTTTGCACAATGTGGCATTATATGAGGATGGTGCAGGAACACCTGAACAACATTATTATTATCATGTTCAAACTTTCATATCATTGCTTTACCTCTTCCGCGTCCTTCCCTTTTGGCTAAAAGTTTATAATCACATACAGGTATGTTTTTTTCTGGATAAGGTTTTTAGTCAAAACTGCATTGCTAAAAATACACAGAGTTATAGTCCTAATGGTATCTAACTCTGTGCTATGTGGTAAATGATTTGCCATTTGTAATCATTGGGTTTTGTAAATGAGCAGAGCTCACTCTTCTAGGTGTAACTTAAAGCATGGCACACCAAAGGGGTACTGTGCATCATGATGTGCGTTACACCACTAGCTATGAGAGTGAATGAGAGGAACTACACTAGCTTATAAATTAAGTTGAAAGTGAAACAACTGATAAGATTATCTGCTTGGTGACTTACCCCCCCTTTCTTGGAGTCGCCTTTCTTGTCATCTTTACCACCTTTCTTAGGAAATGGGCTAGCAGCTCCCCTGTTTAGCTGACCATGTACTGTTTTAACAGCATCATCAGCCGTTCCCTGTTTTCTCTTTGTCTATAGGTAATCATATAAGTAACAGCTAAGCCAAAATCAATGTCAAACATATTCTTAATTATTTGCATGATCAAATCACAAATTACCCATATGATGTGATATCAAAGATGTCAGGTACAAAACGGATGTCCAATCACATATCGTTTACTACTATAGAATATCCACTCTTTATACAATACCATACTAGATGCTACAGAGTGTAGTTCCAAGAGCATGACCTATAAAGACAATACTACTAATCTTGCCAATCTAGTTGTAAAAAAATTTGTAAAAATACTAATAGAGGCCTGATTGTGTGATGAATCGCTGTATATCTATCAAATAATAAATATAATTTGGTGCATCAGTGAATATTTGAACAATATCAAGGTGTTGAGGAAATGGAAGGTACTTGAATGTAACAGTGTGCTAAAGCCGACTCTATTGACGCCACTACAATTTATTAAATCAGGGAATTTGAGTTTGAAGTTGGCTGCCTCTTTCCTATCGACTGACAACTCCAAAATTACAATTTGCAATGTGGAAAAATTATAATGAGATTAGGACAGAAGAAAACTTTTGTACATAAGCTTGTTGAGTTTGACGTACATTATACTTTCCATGCACTAAGGCTTTGATATGCTGTGTAACAGTAAGGGATGACGATGGCATTGTGGGAATAAATTATTGTTTCTAATTCAACTATCACAGATAAGCCTACGGAATCCACTGTCAAGCTACAAAGAGAGTGTTTTTGTAGTGATGTTCTTTTTTTATTTATAAATCCAAAGAAGAAGCCTAACTGCGCTGAGCACATATCCAGTTAGATGAAAGACATAATGGGTGCAGGCTATTAAGTTACGTCTGTGGTACGTTAGTGGTTATGCACTGTTCAAAGGCTCATAAGTGTTAGCCGATATCAAGTTTGACATATAGAGAGCCTGAATCACAGCTATATCTAGTCCATATTGACTTTATATCAAGATTTGATATCACACATTAGTTGAACATACCTTTTCCTGGTACTCGTGATCGGTGTAGGGGTACACTTTGTATGCTCCTTTTATTCTAGTCACTGCAAAAACATCCACAGAGTCAATGTCATATGTGAACAAACTTCATTACTGAAATGATCATGTACGATAAACAGAAAACAAACCCCAATCAATGTATTGATCAATATGGTAACCCAAGGATTAGAAGACATGCAAACTCGTGTTGATTCTAATTATTTTTCAGCACACTGCACAATAAAAATGTGTACGTGTATTAACTAATCATACCTCCAGGATAGAGAAGGGGGGCTAGATTAACATATGCTACACCATGAAAGAATACTTGATTGTCTTCTTCCTATAAAATCAAATACAATCATTCATTAGTCAGAGCTACAAGAATCTGGCATAAAAGTTTATGTCAGGACACGAAGCGCCGCTTTGAAAATTTAAACCCAGGTCATTCTTTCCCTATAGTAGTCAAAGGCCATAGACTGTAGGTTGCTGTCTTAAAATAGATGTTAGGAGCTCAATCTTACTATGGTCTTAGGCTAATTCCCTAGTCACACATTCAGCAAACTTAGTACTGGTGCTATAAAAAAGGAGAGAACATTGGGTGTTTAAGGCATGATAGAATATGTTTGCTATCAACTTGAAATTTCAAAGGTAGACGAATTTTCCAAAGTCAAGGAACAAGGCGAGGGATAAAAGCGAGGCTAAGATTGGAGCCATATACTGAACAACCAGACCAAGTTTTTTTCCTTTTACTTTTAAAAGCTTATCAATTCTATAAAATCCATGCATCATAATCGAGATACCTCAGCTAGAAATCAGTGCAGTAATGTCTCTACTGTAAAATTTTGTCCATCGGTTTTTGGAAAAGAGAATAATGAAATGGATGAAGGATGGGTTGAAGCAAGATAATAGCAATACTACAGTGCATTCCATGAATAAAAAGCAGAAAGATATCTTAGGTGGGCATTCTGTGTAGCAGTGGTATCTGTGTCAATCATGCTCTGATATATAACACTGTGTAGGGAACCAAGTGGCACACTTTTAAAAATGAACTGAACTTTAAATTTTGAGACAGGATAAAGTTCAGAGCTGATATTATATCATAAATTATACTGTTGGTGGGGTATTATTGAGGATACAAACCGGCCTATGGTCCTGCTTAAGTTGAACCTAACAATGACAACCATTCTGATATAGTACAGAGCATTCCAGATCAGCAGCAAAATGTTTTTAACCTAAATTTAATTTAGAAACTGGCAGTAAATGTTGTTAGCTGAAAGAACTTGAAAACTGAAATTGATGCCAATGTTAAAGTGGCTAGTGTTACCAGCTGTAGTATACATTTTACAGCTGCATAGATGAATTCACCACCGATAGACTTTATTTACATAATTATCAATGTACAGCAGCAAAATACATACTACACATCGAACTACAGCTCCACTGTCACAGAGTGACGAAAAGAAGAAATACGGTTTACTAGATCAAGTTTGATCAAATTTGCCTGCATTTTGAGTCATTCCCATTGTATTGGTAAGCAGCTGGCGTCTTTGGGGCACAACTCCTGGCACACAGGCAGATTGAATCATACTTGATCTAACAGATTACTATGTTTATAAGAATCGGTAGGTTAGTGAGCGTTTAACAATTAGATGAGATAAGAGAAATCAAGGCTAATTTTTTTGAGCTACATTGACATAAATATATATCTGTACAAAGGGTTACAATTACTTTGTTTGATGTGTTCTGCAAAAAGAATGCGACAAATATTACATGAAATGATAGCACCTAGCTTCCTTTCTTGTGTAGATTAAAACTGAAATTCAACTATACAATGTTCAATGAGATGATGAGAACTTTTTGACACAGCTGCAATTTTAGAAAGATCAATATACATCAGTTAGAGACATGAGGTTTGAGATAGATTTCTACCTTTTTGCCTTTTCCGCCGGCAGGTAGGGGCATCCTCATAACTTCTACAGGCCACAATCGATTCTTAGCAATCTTTTCTTGCAAACTGAAAAAAAGAATGACAATATAAACCTCAAAGCAGAGATGGTCAAGTGTCTTGGAAAAGTTATTTAAGTTAAGGGCTAGATATTGTGTAGTTTATGCTCTTCACACATTGATTGAAGTTACATTCCACAGGATGCCGCTACCAGCAACCTGACCTAGAGATAGAGTAAAATTATAAGAATGAGATGACTCACGATTTACAGGCTGTAGATTCTAAGAAGCATCTTCTCTCAGTGTTCCAGGTAACTCTATTCTTGTCCTGTTCTGATACAGTTCTATGTTCTCTCTCCTCTTTACTCTTATAATCACCATCCTCCTTATCTACTGGATCTGAGGCTATCATACTGAGAAGGGAAAATACATCTCCATATTTATACCCAGATGCATAGAGGAACAATTTAGGCTGATTACAACTAAATAACTAACTGCCAACATGAATGTATATGATGTGTTGTGACGATATGAGTTATGGACAGGTAACCAAAGCAATAGTTCATAAATACTGCAGTTTTATAATCTTTTTGTGTTCTATGACCAACACAAATAGTTGTTGGTCTTTATTTATCTATGCTGGGTTGATCTCTGAACTGATTTAGAGACTGTTGGATTGACGAGCTTAGGTATGAGTACAATTAGGTTTAGAAATCATGATTAAACCCCTAGATTGAGTTGGAACAAGAAGGCGAATAAAATCCCCAGAGAATAACACACCTGTCAGGTATATAGATAGCGCTGCCTGGCAGAGCACTCAAACCAGGTAACAGCCACTTCTTCTGTTTATTAGGTAGTTCCTTATCTATACCAGGCTTTATAACACCATTACCATACACTAGTGTCGACTCTTTCTGTAATAATGATCAAAGTGATGTATCAGAAGATTGTACCTACTTAAATGTAGATTAAATATAGACATAAAGACTAGTGCTATTTGAAGTGTGGAAATATAAAGATCAGCGCCACCACCAATTTTCAATTTATTACTTTTTATCATTTGAACCTTTTAGTTTTTTAGTCATCAGCGGCAAATCCATATATCATTTCACTATATTATGTATGTTCATGTATATATGTGACAACGAATTAAACCAAACCAAACCACCAGGTGGAAGATGCTCAAATATGGAATTCTGTCACATTTTAAACTATGAGACTTGAACCTTCTGCTGAAATAGGCTAGATATAAAATAAACAAATAGGTTTATAGACCAGCTTAATGGATACCTCAGAAGTTAGGGGAAGCGGAAGACTAGCAACATAAGCAAACTGCTGCCCTGACAGCTGGAATGTCTCAGGAGGTGAGAACAGGCTCTCTATAGTCACGTTCATCAGGTTTGTCTCCTGAGAGGTGGGGGAGGTGACCAGAGGCTCCGTAACGGTCAGCTGAAAGTCGAGCTCAGGCCGAGGTAGCTCAGAAGGTAAGTTCTCTATCGGCGATCCAGCTACTGCATGTACCTGCAGTGTGTGCTTGTGCTTTGTTGTGTCAGCTACAAAAAAAACATAAACCATTTCTATCAATCAAACGTTTTTTTTAGGTATATGTTTGTTTACAAATAAGAACAAAAAAGGATTCATTTTTAATGCACGCCAGTTCCATCTTTTTATGCCAAATACTAGCTAGACACTCACTTACACAGTGAAATTGATTGGAAAAGTACTTCTTGCAACTAGCTTAACATTGCACAAATTCACGTGGCGAATGAATAAATAAAGGACGGTATATGATATATGGTCTTACCAGTGAGCATAGGAAACAAATCCACAGTACATTGTCCAATCAGGCTTGTTTTCTCTTCCTTCTGTTTCTTCTCTTTTGGCAGGACCTCGATTATCGACACTGAAACAGCAGGAAATATTCTAGAAAATTGCAAGAATATAAGGTTCATGAAGGTTCAAATATACAATCTGGGCCATTCTAGTGCATGTATCAAGTTCCTAAATGTCTGAAATCAAATTTTTTATAAATGCCCATACCAATCTCATATAACTCTGCAAAATGGGAGTTGCCTTCCCAACAACAAACGGAGGGAAACTCCACAGCACATTTTTAAGACTCCTCTTACAGATAGATCAAACAGGTCCATGAATTTGACTTTGGCAGGACGAATTAGGTAGTTTCAAACTTACGGAGCATTGGTTTGTGAGCAATGTCATCAAGGTCACGCGGGTCATCGAAGGTCACATTGAATGAGGTTGTATAGTTGAGTTCAGACGGCTCTTCAGGAGAGCACTGCACCTTGACGCTGTCTCCTAGTACCTTATCATTCCACTCAACTTTTATCATAGCAGTAAGTGTATCACCTCGAATACCGCGCTGTAAAATGGAAAAACAATATTACTTATCTGGGTGATTGAATCAAGTAGCTAGAGCTAGAGACTTCTATCAAGGAGTTTTACTCCTTGCTTCCATCACAGGTTGCAAATGTAATCCTCCCTTGATTTTTGTCTTACCTACTTGTTACTGAGAAAATGACTGGCAGGAAAACTCAAACTGCAGCTGAGAGCAGACTTTTCGGTTATATTCAATCAAAGATTTGATTTGTCTGACATGAATAGTATATAATTATGATAAGTAAAGTGGGCTTAATGTGAGACTTACGAGGTTTCTGAGCCTGAGTACTGTGAGTGTCAGGGACTCAGCAGGCCTCGTTTGCTGAAGCTCTGTATCTCCCATCCTTCCTCCTGATGTCTAAAATCATTTATTATTACAATGAACTGTAAAAAGTGTATTGCACTTTAGAAAGTCATATGATTGAAAAAATATAGTAGAAGTTTACCAAGAGTGGAGAAGTAGTGAAGCTTTAAACAACCTCTGGAAGGATTTAATTTATTTAGCATATTGCTACTCTATATTCTCTTATTTTCAGATGCCTGGTAATAATACCAGACATTCACCAGTGAGAAAATATACTTATAAAACTTATGGTGCTGCCAAAATGAGGAAAGGACTAAGTACAATGAACATTGAATAAACTGATGAGATTCGGTTATGTTGAACAGTTTTTCAAATTATGTTAGGGTTAGGGAAAACAAGTTTAGCGATAAGTCCCTGCTTTATTTATACAAAACCACATACATGAGGCTTTGTCAATGACTTGGGTGGATGCTGAAGGGTCTTTGAAGGATGATGAGAAGTCGATTCTGTGGAAGGCTCAGAGCCTTTTGATTTGGCCAATAACATCCTGTAAACTCATGGAACGGGAATAAAATACTGTGCAGACAAAGCTGGGTGCATTCTTAGTCAACTGGAATGACTTTGGTCGCCAAAAACTTAACGAAGAGCAGTAATCATTTTCCAAGAAGGTAGTATGATGAACAGCAATTGAAGACGAAAGAGCTGAACAAGACCACTTAGAGAGGACCTGAACTGAATCAGTGAAAAATAGAATTGGTACTAGTGGAATCAGGGAGAATGGAATTCCATTCTCCCTAGTGGAATAGATGGGGAGGAAGGGAGGAGGCAATTTATCGTCTATCTATGGGATGTATATATGAGGCGTAGCAACAACACCAACTCAATAAGCAGACCTAACCTACTTGATCATATATGTATAGTTGGGTAGCTAAACTAGGATCAGCCAAAATTTCTATTATAAGTAAGAAGTATGATTGAGGAATGCCTAAATGCACCACCAACGTGATTGCAAGAGGAGGGTAATTAATCTATCAGATCAGGTGGTGAGAGCAAGGAGCTATTTGCAGAGAAAGAGAAGATATTGCATTTATATTACTATAGTCTTGCTTTTATACTACCTGCCACTGAGGCTTGCACTAACTTTACTTACCTTCTTACTATTACTAACCTACATACACAGACACACACTCACTGACAGCAAGGAGTGAGCCCTCTGCTACTTGCTTCAGTTACTACTTCACTTGTTAATTAAATAGATTAATTACACATAATCACAGTCTCTTATACCCTCTGTGGAGTGCAATAACATTGGAAACACAATTGACACACTCTCAGACACTTACCTATGCTATTGAAATCAGCAACAAATTTAGGAAAAATCTTTCTTCAGCACAGTAGTGTATGAATTTGTGTTGAACAATGCCTCATACAGTTGCCAGTAGTGACACAGACACTTTGAGTTAGTTTCTCCATTAGGAGAAAATAAAAGCCTTAATATCGTTGTCTGTGATAGACTGCGCTGTTGCTGCAGGACACTGATAACCTATAAATCCACAACCTTATTGCTTCTAAAAGATGGGCTATACAAAAATCCCATACTATCGTGACAAAACTTGGCTATTAATACTATTTACATTTTTTTGAATTCCATTTCCACACAACCATTCCTGAGAACTCTCTACTCATAGTCATTCAATCCCAACACATAATCAGTTGAACATTTGGTCTCATATATTAGCCTACACATAAGATTGTAAGTACATAGTACACATTTTTGTTCATTGTATATTGATCACTGTGAACTTCCAGTAACTCACTGTTAGGCCTAGCTGTTCGGATCTGATGTATTCAACGGAAAACAAAAGCCCGAGTCTGACATCTTCTTACCTATTGTATGAATTGATGTACATTGTAATCCTATTCGCAAACATATTAACTTGTGTTTGCAGTGAGCTCAAAATTCAGAACAGGGGTCACTTCAATGCACACTGACATGATGGACATCATAGAGGGCGGTGATTATGATACGCAGACAGCTCTCATAACAAGGTACTGATTCAATGAACAAAAATGTAGATATGATGAAGCAGCTCTAATGTCTAATGAGTCATACCGGTTGTATACTGCCTCATGGATGGTATAATCCTCTTGTCAAACAATAGCTATAATAGAATAGCTATGATTCAGACCGAAAATTCATGCCTTGCCATGGCGTTGATGCTTTGTGTTGATGCTTAGCATATAACGTCACATTCTTATCAATAGCGATGCTCTCATACAGAAGTTGAATTGATTGCCATTATTTCAACATAATCACTATGTTTCCATGTGTGTTTCGAGTTCTGCCTAGATCGAGCTGAGTTGTCACCTCTTGGCTCGATCTCGAAATATGCAGTCATTCCCATGTTAGAGCTGAGAAAAAACATCAAAAAAATCTACCGCCGCCGGGAATTGAACTCCGGCCTCCCGCATCATAGTCTTTGATGCTAACCGCTCAATATGTGCGAGCTGAACCTTGGAGCTCAGGCCGATCTCGGAGGCAGTTCCATAGCTCGAAGCTAAGGCTAATTAGCCTCATTTCGAACTCAAAACTCACATGGAAACATAGTGATTGTCTCTGCAAACATATTTGATCTAACGTGTGGTATGGGTCGTGTAGAGAACAGTGGGTAGTCAAGATGCAGTGCCAGCTAGGTTCACTCAGCTAGCTTGTGTAATTCTACTGGGCCTTCTTTCACAGCACTAATTAATACTGTTAATTGGAGGTTTATATAGCTTTGAGATACTTTTAATACCACAGTCCACGTATATGATGATAAAAACACTGGGAGGTATATCCTAGTATTATTGTTGTACCATAAGCTTGTGACAAATTGCTGAATCATTGTGATGTAGGTTGCAGTAATGACGAGTAAAGCTAGCCCTTGACTAATATGTTACAGCTTTAGTATTCAAACTAATGGATGCCTATCCTGAATGTGTGTTAATGAATTCACACAATGTGCGCTTGTGTAATTGTAGTGAGCAAAGACGGTTGCACTTGGAGCAGGAGCTGAAGAAAATGATGGGCCAATCTAACAAGAGGTAAAACTGATTGTTTAAGGTTTGAGTGCTGATGTCCTCCTACACCTGTGTATTACTAAGACACATTGAATATGTCAAAAATTTAATTATTTTAACCCACTATGCATGAGGATAGGAACAAAACACTCCAAAAACCTCTATGCCCGCCATTAAAACATACAACTTGAGTGAAACTACCCGGTGATAAAGGAAGTCTCATTGTTTAGCTGTATAGGATATCCCACATACAAGCACCTTTTTAAACTCAATCAATTCATGTTACCATTTTTGTACAATTTTCTTTCAGTTAAAGTTTATTACAGATTGTGATATTTCAAGTAATGCAAGACAAATAATGACCATTTTGTAACCAACTAAAAGAAAGCAAACCCAGTAATGCAGTTATCAAAATGAGAAGATTAAATTAGGATTTATGCTCTCACTGTTCCAACGAGCATAACTACCAACATATCATGTATTTTCTCCTATCAACACTGGGTTATTTTTTTCTAATTACACCCATTAGGTTGGATGGGTTGTTTAATGTAGTGTGTGATTGGAATGTGCATTCACATATTCAAGCTACTCCTGATGTGAACTGACTTTGCTAAGGATCACCTTGTGACACCAAAAATATAAACTTGTTAATAAGCTTGCAGACCCTTACTACTAACTACCGGCCCCAACCACATGTATCTTTCTCTTATATATATATATATATATATATATATGTGTGTTTATTTCTTAGTGAGAGGCTTAGAGAGATACAGTTGAGGACTCAGATGGATAATCTCAAGGTACAGAGACAGAAGAGCATGGAGAGAAATAGAATGATCCGCCGACAGATGCAGGAGTTTGAGGTCAATCTATCAGCTGTCTCGGCTAAAACACAGAGACTCAGGACTCTTAAGGTAAGGGTTGTCAGATTCCTGTTTTAACTGACTAGTGAAACTAAATGCAAGCATCATAGTTTAATTACGGATACAAACATTTAGACCCTGTAACCTTGCATTGTGGTGTTACAAGTTTTTATTTATCAACAACAAAGAATTAACTGATCCCCCATAGAGAGGTCTCAGGACATAGATTTTACCTTTCCCTCACACCTAAACTAAATTATTCTAATTAACTGCTATGTATATAAATATATACACACTTTATAGTTTCAAGCCGCTCTCTCGAGTGCTCTGGTCCATTTTTTAGAATTTGATAGCAACTTCTGTTAGTCCTTTGGGCTCAGCTGTCGTCAAGAGTCGTAGTCAAAAGTTTTGATTAGCAACATTACCATAAAGAATTTTTAATGTGTAGCTATGATTGTCTGCCAGATAAAATAGTCAAAAACCCGCTAATACATTGCCTTACCACACTTAAACTTTGCCACTCAACTTGCATAGGACCAACTCATATCGGATGACCAATCAGATGATGCTCAATCTTTTATATATTCAGATAGAATATGAGGATTATATAGAGAGGCTCTACCCACAGTGGAAGGAGCAGGTCTTAGCTAAGGCAGCTGAAAAACGAGAAAAAGTGTGTACCAATGCTGCAGATTGTGGCATTCATTGTAAAACATATTAATACATGATAGTCCCTAACGCTCAGGTGCTGGATATAGTGCAATTGCTCAGTTCCAATCAGTATCATACATATTCAGACAATTGTTAATCATGATCTATAGGATGTCTGTTTACCTCCTCATTTCTTTAAAAAACTCACTTCCATTGGATTTTCATAACACATGTCTATCTTATATGTGCTGTACCTTTGTGTATGTATGTATGTCATCTCAGCGCATGTTCATATCAATATAATATCATGAGACGTAGCCTGTGTTTCTGTGTTCATTACAGGATGCTCGACGACAGGCTATGACACGTGATATCTATCTGACTGAGCAGTTATCTGTCCCTGATCTGACCAGATCTCAATCTGAAGGATTCTCACCCCAGCACTCTCTGCCTACAGACTCTCACAATGGTATGTAACACGGGTGAAGACTGAAAGTTGTCAGTCTTATAAATCAGGCTAGCATTTGTTGTGAATAGTGTTACCTATTAAGTTCATACACTCCGAAACATTTGAAAAATTAATTATAGAAGTAGAAGTAAATATAAAACATAATCACTCAGAAATAAATCCTTGTCATGTGTAGACAGGAGTTATCCTCCCTTTGTCAATAGGAAGACTACATCTGTAAAAAAATAGTGTATTTTTCTCAGTTCTTTTGTCTAATTCAGCTGAAAGGAAATCAAAACATAAGATTCTGGTTTGTAGATCTGTCTTCAGCCCCGCTTCCATCTGATCTCAGCTTACACGATCTTTCTCTCATCTGCTCACCTACCAACAAACCTCAAGCTTCATCATCCCCAGCCAACACAGCAGCCATCAAGTGTAATAAACCATATAAGAAGCAAGCCAAGAATAAAAAGAGGAAACCTGAAAGCGTATCCAAACCCTCACCAGTACCCACTGATACGGTCCCTCTCGTCCACACATCTCAATCTAAAGTCAACGGTCACATGACTGGACACTCTTCTCATCTTAAGCGTTCATCTCCTCATCAGTACAATAACCACTCTGTGTTCTCTGCTGACACCCCTGATTGTGCTCAGTCGATTAACCCGAGCAGATCACAAATACAAGCCATGGTGATGTCATCACTGTCACATGATGAGCAGATTAGTATGGGAGTTAGCTCCTCCATGGTCACATCTGATAGTCAAACTGATGATAAAGTCATATTCTTACCTGCCTCTCTATTCTGTGATAGTACTGTACCTGGCAAGTTCTTTTATCTCTACCACCAGCCCCATTTTGTTCATGTTCAGTCCTTCATTTCTCTGTTCCGGGTTGTAACCTTTGGATAAACAAAATTAAATTAAACTCATTTTGCTGCCAAGTTTAGACTGGGTCGTGACAAGATCGAGTTTGGGACATGTCAGTAACTCCCTGTTGACAGGTTGGCTGTTTCATCCAACCTGTAAGTCCATAATGTTAGTTATGGGAAGCTATGGGATGGCATAGCCTCGTCAAACATGTCCTCCAAAATCAACTATGTTTATGCCCTCTCAGACGCAATGGCACTTTTGTAAACATTATTACTACATAGCCAACAGACCAGTTGTCCACGAGGTGAGGATCTGTGGTTTATTATGTATCATATCAGCTATCTGTCAGTTAAATAAGGAACTATCACATTGTCATATTTACAGATAGTCGAATACCTTATCCAGGGTACTATGAATGCTCATCTACTGGACCTCAGGCTACTGGACCTCAGGCTGATGGTACTTTATCTCAGCAATCAATGTCCTATCCTCCTTATCCTCACGGTGGCGCTCATCCTCAGGTAAGTTTGTAGGTCGACTGACGATATCCTTCTCATTATCCACATAACAGTGATTACAATGTGCCCTATTACTGTCCTGTGACATGACGTCATGAATGCTGATCGTCTTAGTGTACGATAGAGATAAAATTTTAATAATTTTCTATTAGTTTTGCTAAATTATTCGGAGCTTAATGCATCATGAAGCCTATGGTGTAACAGACTTCTACTGCAAGTGTTAAGTGCATAGATGTAATTCATCTCATAGTCCCAATAATTAAGCCCTCCTCACCATAAAATGAGCCTGTAGCATCCATTTCACTTCACACAGTTTTGTGATATTGCTTTCAGCTTATAAATGACTCCCATCAGTACAGACCTGGTTCATCTCAGGCTCGGACTGGTTACCCCCAACCTCATCGATCATCAACACCAGATCACAGTGCACCCAGACAAGATCGAGGTATTTATTTGCTGTCATTACATATATTCACTATCCCAATTATTATGAAACTACATAAGAGCCTAAGAGAAGATCAATTATCCTTCCATTGTCATTTTTAAATTTTAAATCTAGTAAATTGGAAATCTTATGCTCCTGAAATTCTCCCAATAATCATAAAGTACATTATAGTGATCAAAGTTTCTCTGAGTTTTCATTTTCTAATTATAGGACTTGTCTCCACATCCCTACAGTCATTGCACAGTGAGAAGAGTGTCACATTTGATGAAAGTAGTTTGAGGAGAGAGCTTGGGCCGTCATCATCTCAGCCGAGCCCGTCACTCAGTCGTCTCAGTCCCAGAGATCTAATATCAAATCAATCAAACAAACAAAGGTCCGCTTTTATATTTACTAGAAGGATGCAGTTGTTGGTCAAGCTCTCCAAATAACATTTTCTTATTCATCGCATATATATTAAATGATCCCTCAATTTATGAATCATAATTTGAAGTCATATTCCTAATATGACAAGTATTCTCACAGTCAAAACAATCACCAATTTCAATTTCCAATAACATAAGTGTGTTGATTTTAGATCTAGCCCGAGAAGACAGACTCCTAGCCCGAGTGAATTAATTAGGATGAGTATGGACTCTCAAAACAGCTCACGTCATGGCAGCCAAGCTAGTCTTCTGGACTTTGACTCGAGACAACCCACCCAATCACAATCTATCAAACCAGCTTTTGACCAATCACAAACCAGCTTCAACTTAACTGGCCAATCAACTTATCCTGACTTCAGCCGTTCACAGCCTGATATAGGCAGACCACCCATAAGCCAACCATCTCCCTCTCAAAGCATGACAACTGCGAACCCTAATGATTCCAAGGTAGGTAGCACATTGGTGGTGGGTAACAATCTGATATTTAGTCCAGCGTCTCTAAACGTATGGAGAGAGATGGGACTGCACTCTAGGTTCAGTGATTGATGGGAAATATTTAATACTGTAATAAGGCAACCAAATCAAGGAGGTTTTTTTTATACCAAGGAATTCGAAACTGTATCTTGATTTCTAACTCTTACATTGGTTGTTTCAGCTATCAGGTTGAATTTCGATAATACGTCATCAATATAGTATGATTGGTACCAAGATTGACCGTAACAAAAAATAACGGATTTACTCACTTCTGATGACCTTGCATATTCCTTGTTTGTCAGCTTTTACAAGGATTCTGACACAAACAAATTAAAACACAAATATAAACCTGCATATTGTTATAATTAACATTGCAGACTGCAGCAGAGCCAGTTTATGCACAGGTGCACAAAACTCCACCTGTATCTACAGACTACACAGACAACAGGCAACTACAGCCTGAGATCCAGGCTCCATCTGCTGCGTCATCCGCCCCTGTCAAAAGTGTCACAGAACAGAGAAGATACTCGGGCTCTCAAGTAGTTATACCATCAACTGAAGGTTTGTCATTCATGTGCATTCATGTGTTCTGTAAAATTGATAGAATCATTAGCTTTCCTTCAGTGCCTCACATGCTTTTGCTTGTCCTAAAAACTACCTGTGTTATACTTTGCGCGATATACTTGGTCAGACTCAGACCTGAATTGGTTTATAATTTAGTGTGACTGCAATTTAAATGCTTACCTATAACCTGGACTTCTCTCCTGAGTTAGGTTATATTTTTGTCATACTTTTGTTATGAGTATACCCTTGGCACTGGGACTGACAACTATCCCTGAATGTGAAGTGAAATTAAGTTTAAGTGAGAAGTAAATACGTCAAGTGTACGCTTTGATATCCTGATGTGTCTTCTGATTGAGAACTGCCAAAATGCTGATATGAAGGGGATTTTTGAGGAAGATTTCAATCAAAATGATAGCAGTAATAATTTTCAGAAAGCACATCACAGATTGAAAGACCCCTTTGATTTGCAATCTCCCGCTTCTAACGTAGTTTAATATTTTTTGCATCTACTGCTTCTAACTTTGAACCCTTAGACTCGTATTAATTTTCAGATATAGTTGATGATGTGGAGTCCTTACAGGAGGCTGTTGTTGATGACAGGCTGCCTCTCTCACTCCCTGGTATGTCATGCCAGCCATCCATTCTCTCTGCATATGTGTCACTGTACAACAGGATGAAACATTAACCAATGAAAATTTAACGACCTGTCAAATATTGGTTGACTTCGCAGGGAAAACCATTTAGCATAATTTTAGCTAACGTTGAGAGTTTTCCCAAAATCTTTTGATTAGCGGGAAATAATATTTAGCAAGTTTTGGATTAGCAAAGTAGAAAAAAGTTACTGAAAATTTTCATCTTGTGCGATTTGCTTCCTAAGACAGTATGATGACATTCGGTGGAGCTCAAGTCTGATCTGTTTTGCTAATTAATGCTAATTCCTGTTGACCGATCAATGGAAGAGAAAAAAATCCATATGAGAGCAAAACAGATCAGATTTATTTGCTTCATCATATGTCATTGTCATGTCGTGTCAGATTTGCAGTTTTGAAATTAGCCAGATTGATGAGTGATGTCATTCTGCTTTAACACTTGTTTAGGGGTTTGTGTAGTCTTTGCATACTATAGAATCATATTGTGCGATGCAATATCTCATAATGAGAGTTGTCTTATCAACATCAAGGAGGACATTACCCCACAACTGTTCTTGCAATCCTAGATCTAGTATTGATGTTTTACATTTTCAGATGAACTCTCTCCTGAGCACCGGCCGTCTCATGGTGACATAGGAGCACCAGAAGTGAGACACTCTTTGAGCTCACTGAATACAACTATAGAAGACCAACAACCTGATGTAGAGCTGGCAAGTAAGTTAGGAGTTACGTACTGCCTGTGTCGTGGGATTCAAACTCAGACTGACATATGTAATTTAATCTACTACCAAAGACTCAGCCCACCAAGTTGCATTAACAAGGACGAGATCATTGGTAAAACAGAAAGTAGAGGTGATTTAGTTCATATAACCATAACAAAGTCGTTGGTGTTGCTGTAGTGCCATCCAGGAGTAGGAGATGGCTCAGATCATTAGAGCGGTTGCACTTCCACATGTAACCCTTGAGAGTCTACTGACCACTGAGACTTGTTTGCGCCCAAAGTGTGCTGTCACTTACCTGCAACTGAGAGCGAATTCGCCCAGTCACTGCAGCTCTGACCCTAAGTAACAATATTACCGAAGCAAATTGTGTCTTTTTGTGAAACTCAATCATTTGTCAATTTATAGAAACTGCCGAGTTTAAGAATCTGCTCACTGGAACAATGGCCTCCACACAGAATCTACCAGATGATGACACGGACTCGGAGGATTCAATGGCTGCTTTAGAGAATCAAATGCAAGAGGCATACAAGCAACAGGCACTTAATAAGACCAACACCATGCACATAGGGTAACTAGACTCTAATGGAAACACCTGCAAGTACCTCATGTTTCTCATGGCTCTGTTTAATACCATCACACCCAGCAAAAAACTAGACCAACTTCGATCCATTTCGTCTGTATTGGCCAAATGATACATACCTATACAATACATAAATGTTGTAACAATACAGATTCTACAAAAGATGTATCTGTTTTTTTCCAGACTTCATAGTAGTATTTCGAAGTTTATGAAAAAAAAATGACCCTACTCCATAGAATTGATAATTCATTATATACCAAGGAGTAACTTCTGTTACTCCTTGATTATACTATGATAAAATGTTATTAAATCTATGCTTTTGTCTCTCTTGTCATTTAAGTGTACCATGTGCAATGATCATGAAGGTGATCATCCTAAATTAATTTATTTGAATCACAAACGTCATTTCATATGTAAATGATGGAGGGCTTGATTCTAAACTGAATAACATGTGAAAATATATTTTAAAAGTAGAAGTTTAGTGTGGCAGTCAAACCAGGCAGCTACTTGTCGGTATGTAAATGCAGAGGAAATCAATTTACTATATAATAACTTTTAGTTATTCCGACCCTCACTTTTATGTCGTGTTACAGACATAACTTAGCCCCGCCTCCTGCTGACCTGCTGCCGAGTGATGATGATGATGAGGATTCAGAGGAAGAAGATAGTATAGATCAGCCTATGGGTTATACTCCCTCATTCCAGACTAATACAAAGTAAGTCTATCGATGGGCTATGGTACGATACCTGAAATTAGTACAGTACAGAATTGAAGCAAGTGGTCTCTGACATGTACAGGCTTTGAATGCCGAGCAGCAAGGAACTAAATTCAGATACCTATACTAAACCTGATTGAATTGTATGTCTTTCTTAACTTAGACAAAATGAGCATTCGACTAACAGTACCAATAAATATTGCATAATTTACTGAATACGTTACACGTTGCTATATTCATGAAATAACCACCTAACTAAACTGCAACTAGCATTGCCGAATTCTCCTTCTAAGTGACTACCCCGTAGTCTAGTCGGTATGTCGGCCACTACCCCGTAGTCTAGTCGGTATGTCTGCCACTACCCCGTAGTCTAGTCGGTATGTCTGCCACTACCCCGTAGTCTAGTCGGTATGTCTGCCACTACCCCGTAGTCTAGTCGGTATGTCTGCCACTACCCCGTAGTCTAGTCGGTATGTTACCCCGTAGTCTAGTCGGTATGTCTGCCACTACCCCGTAGTCTAGTCGGTATGTCTGCCACTACCCCGTAGTCTAGTCGGTATGTTACCCCGTAGTCTAGTCGGTATGTTACCCCGTAGTCTAGTCGGTATGTCTGCCACTACCCCGTAGTCTAGTCGGTATGTCTGCCACTACCCCGTAGTCTAGTCGGTATGTTTGCCTCACAAGATTGATATATATATTCTGTTTGTGCAGCAAGCAGTCAGAGGTTGACAGTACACAAGCACCTGCAGTGACAGGTGAGGGCACTGCCTCAGCAGTGGGTGGTATGAATAGCAGTACAGGTGCTCTATCAGGTGCTGGTACTGGAGGAAGCAAGTCAAGTCAGTCCAGCAGAATACCCAGTAAGAGTTCATCTTCGCAATAATTACAGCCCCATAACAAGGCAACATTGACAAATTAACAAAAATTTTATGAGAATGAAAAAACTGTCTGATGGCTCAGACTAAAGCCGTGACAGTCTAAAATGCCTCCAAAATGAAACCATTTCTTACAAATCAATTTGCAGTTAATCGAAATTAACATCTCACCTTTTTACAATGCCTAAGAGGAAGCATGCACATCATTATATTATTAAACTGGCCTAAATTTTCCGACTCTACTATATGCCCAAAGAAAGAAAGAAGCAAAACCAGACCCATCGTATTTTCAATGGGTTGAAAAGGTTCTCAAATGACATTGCACACATTATTTATATTGCTTTATTTCAATACTTTCAGTATTTTCGAGAACAGGCTCAGATGTTGAAAGCGAGACCGACTTTGGTGATGTATCGACCAATAAGAAGCCTGCAGCTGGCGGAGGTGATGATAATGATGACTTTGATGATTTTTACGACTGAATCTCAGCTCATACTTCAAGTCAGTTTAAGTGCTAAGACTAATCCAAAGTTGTTGGTAGTGGCATTTCCCTTTTCTTAGATTTTGCGGAGACAATAGTAACCTTCCAGTATATACTTTATCAAGGTTTTACTTATTCTTTATGTGATGTGATGCCTCAATCTCAAATAGATGTATTATCTCAGTTGACTTTTAATATTTTACCATGAATGATTTCTTGAAACATAGTTGCGTGTGACCAAGGACTCCATGATGTCGCGTATAGGAATGGAAGTTAGAATTGTTCTCCTTAAATTTTTCAATTATTACTATTACTTATTGGTTTTGATTGTTACTGAAATATTCCGTCCTAATGTTGAATATATGTATGAGATGTGTGCGGTTGGTTTTGGTATGGGGAATTTCCTAATGTTGGAATTGAGGCAATGCTATACATAATGGTCATCCTGGTTTGTGCCGCAACCAGGACATGAGCGCTCATCGGATAATATTAGATTCATGAGGTGAGTATTGAATTGTCCATGTACTGCCTGTGATTGTGTAGAAGATGGTCTGCAGAGGACCAGGGTGTTCAGAGATACTTTTTTGCCTCACATTTTTAGATTTTATCTTTGGTTGTCCCTATCATGGTAGCTGATAATAATCTCTCGGGTGTATCGTAACGTATATCGTAACATATACCGTTACATATATCGCAACGTATAATTTAGGGAGGAACACTATTAGTGATTAGAGGCTGTATACTGTTAGGCTGTATTGTGATTAAAAAAGACCTGTACACTGAAATAAGCGTAAGTGGTCAGGGCCACTCGAAGTATACTGACAAACAAACATCTATGAAGAGTACAGCAAAGATGAAGAGACCAATAAATACCAATATGGAGATAAGACATCTAAGGATTTAACCATCATGCCATCATCATTTAGGCATAACTGGCAGGCTTTTGCGCTATGATTGGGTTTGCATTTATCCCTTGCATCATAAACTATTGTGTGTTGTTGTTTTTTCTAAATAAAATCATTTTATTTGAATCAACATTAAAATATAGTTAAATAATAATTATTACTATTTTGCATTTAAAAATGACTGTTGACAGCCACATAGCTTCAATAAGGTTGGCATAGAACGTCTTACTAAAGCCATTAGAGGCACATAGAGCCACTGATATATAACTGAACAAGGCCGGAAAATTAATCTTACTACATAAATGAGAAAAATTGCTGTATTTTCAAGGTCACACTTCAAACTGCTAGCACGTAAATAATCAGCAGGCAGATTGGACTCAGGGGAGGGGGGCTGGAGTGGAGTATCGGCTCTGTTAAAACGACATTTATAAGGATAGATCCCATTGTCATGAATAAAAATTGAGGTAACTTCCGGTTCAAGTTTAACATCGGTGGGACATGGTATGAAAATTTGTATCAAAATAAATTGACCGATTTTCCAAACTTTAAGTATCATGGACGGAACTGAAAAAAAAGCTAATTACTCATGCATCCAAAATTTATGAGTATAATCACATTAGTGAATTGATTTTGTACAATTTAATAAGTAGAACTTGTACATGTATGTATGTGTATAACTAATCTAAACAAAGTAGCAAATAAACTAATATCATTCAGATTCCAATAACAAAAAATGGCTATATAACATAATATGACTTTGAATAGAAACCCTGAACACAATTAATTTCTCATAAGCTTCCCATTCAAAGCTTTTAACAACTGTAGGCAGAAAAATTAATAAGGATTGAACATAAAAATGAAAAAAAAAATTTTAATCGTAAAATAAAACTATAATAAGTCAAATTTCTGAAATACCAAATGCTACCTACTACAAAATGTTCAGTTATTTATTTTTTATGCAGTATAAATATTCTGATCACACACAGCCTAGCCAGAAGGACATGAGTATATACCATGGGTGTTAGTTTGGGATCTATAGCTTCTTCAGGATCGTTGTCCGCCGTGAAGCTCATTTAAAGATCACAAGGTCCCAATAATAGTTACCCAATGATCAGTTTC